>CM024579.1:39683964-41122089 GCA_014182395.1 Eucalyptus sp. ANBG9806169
ATCGATTTGTGAGGTGCTTGATCTTCGTCAAAGACACCAGTTGGAACCCGACCTTTCTCGGGGATGCACCGATCTTTCTCGGGGCATCGGTTTGTGAGGTGCCCGATCTTCGTCAAAGACACCGGTTGGAACCCGACCTTTCTCGGGGATGCACCGACCTTTCTCGGGGCATCGATTTGTGAGGTGCTTGATCTTCGTCAAAGACACCAGTTGGAACCCGACCTTTCTCGGGGATGCACTGATCTTTCTCAGGGCATCGGTTTGTGAGGTGCCTGATCTTCGTCAAAGACACCGGTAGGAACCCGACCTTTCTCGGGGGATGCACTGACCTTTCTCAGGGCATCGATTTGTGAGGTGCTTGATCTTCGTCAAAGACACCAGTTGGAACCCGACCTTTCTCGGGGGATGCACTGATCTTTCTCAGGGCATCGGTTTGTGAGGTGCCTGATCTTTGTCAAAGACACCAGTTGGAACCCGACCTTTCTCGGGGGATGCACCGATCTTTCTCAGGGCATCAGTTTGTGAGGTGCCTGATCTTCGTCAAAGACACCAGTAGGAACCCGACCTTTCTCGGGGATGCACTGATCTTTCTCAGGGCATCGGTTTGTGAGGTGCCTGATCTTCGTCAAAGACACCAGTTGGAACCCGACCTTTCTCGGGGGGATGCACCGACTTTTCGCAGGGCATCGGTTTGTGAGGTGCCTGATCTTCGTCAAAGACACCAGTTGGAACCCGACCTTTCTCGGGGGATGCACTGACCTTTCTCAGGGCATCGATTTGTGAGGTGCTTGATCTTTGTCAAAGACACCAGTTGGAACCCGACCTTTCTCAGGGGATGCACTGATCTTTCTCAGGGCATCGGTTTGTGAGGTGCCTGATCTTCGTCAAAGACACCAGTTGGAACCCGACCTTTCTCGGGGGATGCACTGATCTTTCTCAGGGCATCGGTTTGTGAGGTGCCTGATCTTCGTCAAAGACACCAGTTGGAACCCGACCTTTCTCAGGGGATGCATTGATCTTTCTCAGGGCATCGGTTTGTGAGGTGCCTGATCTTCGTCAAAGACACCAGTTGGAACCCGACCTTTCTCGGGGGGATGCACCGACTTTTCGCATGGCATCAATTTGTTGAAGATACCTAGACATTCACAGGCATTGAAAGAGTACCTGGACATTCACAAGTACAAACCTGGAGGATATTTGGGCCTTTGCAGGCGTCGAAAGGGTACTTGGATGATCGCAAGTACAAACTCTTGGAGGATACCTGGACGTTCGCAGATATCGAAAGGGTACCTGTATGCTCACAAGTACTAGATGCTAGAAAATACCTGATTGATTGCAAGTGTCAAAAGAGTACTTGGATGTTTATCAAGTACGGGCTTTGAAGGATGTCTGAACGTTCGCAGGCGTTGAAGAGGTACTCGGATGATCACAAGTACGAATTTCTAAAAATACCTGGCAAACGGGATATCGAGGATGGGTGTCGCATATTCATGGAGGTCTCTCACCTTTTGATAATTGGGGAATATCGAGGACGTACCTGAGATATTCGTGAAGGTCTCTCACCTCCGGGTAGTTGGGGAATATCGAGGATGTACCTGAGATATTCGTGAAGGTCTCTCACCTCCTGGTAGTTTGGGAATATCGAGGATGTACCTGGATATTCATGAAGGTTTCTCACCTCCTAGCAATTAGGGGATATCGAGGACGTACCTAGGATATTTGTGAAGGTCTCTCACCTCCTGGTAATGGAGAATATCGAGGACATACCTTGGATATTCATGAAGGTTTCCCACCTCCTGGCAATTAGGGGATATCGAGGACGTACCTGGGATATTTGTGAAGGTCTCTCACCTCCTGGTAATGGAGAATATCGAGGACATACCTTGGATATTCGTGAAGGTCTCTCACCTCCTGGAAATTGGGAATATCAAGGACGTACCTCGCATATTCGTGAAGGTCTCCCACCTCCTGGCAATTAAGGAATATCGAGGATGTACCTGGGATATTCGTGAAGGTTTCTCACCTTCTGGTAATGGGGAATATCGAGGACTTACCTCGCATATTCGTGAAGGTCTCTTACCTTCTAGAAATTGGGAATATCGAGGACATACCTTGGATATTCGTGAAGGTCTCTCACCTCCTGGTATTTGAGAATATCGAGGGCGTATCTCGCATATTCGTGAAGGTCTCTCACCTTCTGGTAATTGGGAATATCGAGGGCATGCCCCGCATATTCGTGAAGGTCTCCCACCTCCTGGCAATTAGGGAATATCGAGGACGTACCTGTGATATTCGTGAAGGTTCCTCACCTCCTGGCAATTATGGAATATCGAGGATATACCTGGGATATTCGTGAAGGTCTCTCACCTCCTGGTAATTGGGAATATCGAGGACGTACCTGGAATATTCGCGAAGGTCTCTCACCTTCGGAGGGCATGCCCCGCATATTCGCGAAGGTCTCTCACCTCCCGGTATGGGGAATATCGAGGGCGTACCTCGCGTGAAGGTTTCTCACCTTCGTGGGAATATCAAGGAAGGTCTCTCACCTTAGTCGAGGATGTACCTCTGGTGGGAATATCGAGGGCATGCCCCGCATATTCGTGAAGGTCTCCACCTCTTGGCAATTAGGGAATATCGAGGACGTGGGGAATATCTGGGATATTCGTGAAGGTTTCTCACCTCCTCCTGGCAATTAGGGAATATCGAGGATATACCGTGAAGGTCTCCCACCTCCTGGAAATTGGGATATTCCTCGCATATTCGTGAAGGTCTCTCACCTCCCGTGAAGGTTTCTCACCTCCTGGTAATTGA
Source organism: Eucalyptus sp. ANBG9806169 (assembly GCA_014182395.1). Classification (NCBI taxonomy): domain Eukaryota; kingdom Viridiplantae; phylum Streptophyta; class Magnoliopsida; order Myrtales; family Myrtaceae; genus Eucalyptus; species Eucalyptus sp. ANBG9806169. Next base: position 39,686,776 of record CM024579.1, read on the forward strand.
GAATTTGAATGTAGCACAAGGCTTACCTGGATGGCGGCAGACACACATGTGTACAAAGAAGAGAAATATTTGGATGAACACAAATATTTAATGATATAATCAGGGACCACTCAACTGGTCCGAGTGTAAGAAAGCATACCTGGGTGATTGCAGGCGCATAACGTGGTGGAATACTTGAGTAGCTGCTAGTATTCAAAGATACAATTTGGAGGACAACTCGGACAAGTCGAGTGTCACGGAAAGGGAGTATCCAAACGATGATCGGTACTCAAAGACAAGAGGATACTTGGACAGTCACAAGCATCCAAACTTTAAGGACAACTCGAACAGTCGAGTGTCAACGGAGGGAGTACCTAAGTAATGGCATGCACTCAAAAGCGGGGGATATCTAGACAGGTTGCAAATATTAATACTCAGGGACAACTTGCACATGTCGAGCGTCGATAAGAGGGAGTACCCGGCAAATGGTGGGTACTCAAAAGCAAGAGGATACTTAGACCGCTGCAAGCACCCAAACTCAGGGGACGACTCGAATAGGTCGAGTGACAACAAGAGCGTACCTAGACAGTGGTAGGCACTTTAAGACAGATGGGGATAGGGATATGCTTACCTGGCAATATCTCTGATCACTGAGAGTATGTTTGTTATTTACACAATATGCAGACATGTACACAATGATTGTATATGCTATAAATTCATAAATTCAAATGCGATTTATGCATGACAACTTTGTCGTTTTGTATCATCCGAATTCCACTTTGGGAAAGATTTTGAAAGACAACCCTCATTTAGAATGTAGATGTCTTGAGCATGCCGGATGAGGGACTTTCGTCCGAAAGGACTTTTCACTCACTCTCATGGAAAGGCTGTTTTATCCGACCATTGATGCAGGATTTATAAGGATCACACTTCTCACTGTCATCATGTCAGTAGGGGTCCGAGTATTCTCGCAAGTGGTACGACTTTACCAATGTGAGAGGTCTTTGTTGAAATTGTGATGAAGACTTGGTTAGCAGCTCATCGAAGGGGATCATCAAGGTTGAAGTCGATGGATGAAAATGTTGCATGATTCTCTCCGGGTTTACAAGTCGGGAACCTGCGAAAAGAGATAGAGTAATCTTGCTCGTACTTCTTCGAGCGATGTTTATGCACATATGAAATCTTACATTAATTGAAGTGCCCCTAGTCTGAAGAGACTTTTTACAATGGGAATATAACATAGACTCAACTCACATGTAGAAGGGTGAGAGTTGGTGACTGTCTTAGCATTCGTCACTAGTCTTTCTTCTTATTATCAAATGGAGATTTTACAACCACAACTTTTTCTTGGCTGCATTTTTTTGACTGGGGGGCATTGGCCTTGCTTTTACCGAGCACACTTTGCTTTTTTATGCCCCAACTTTTATTCCAGTTCCTCATTTATGGGCATTGACCTTGCTTTTACCGGTACACTTTGCTTTTTTATGCCCCCGCTTTTTCATTTTTGTTGCTTGAGGAACTGATCTAGGCGAGTTCAATCGAAGCACCATTATTTAGACTTTGAGTCTTCATCTTCGGCCAGCGCTCTAGGCTATGGCAATAACTTCTGCTTTGTCTCAATGTGAGGGTAAAATTACAGACTCACTTGGGTTGTACAACGTATACAAATGCATAGAAAATGAATTGCTCTTCGTCATTCTAAGGCACTTAAATTAATGCGAGTGTTCATATGCAATAAAGACACTCGAAGATTGATGCAAGTGCAAGCAAGAGAACTTCTATCCCTCTTCTCACCTTGTGATGCTGATTTGCCTTGTCTTTGACATGCTCCAATGCGGGGTGATTCTTGATGAGAGAAGCTTCACCAGTGTATGGGGGCTCAATAGGGGGTGAGCAATGAAATGCCTCTCACTGTTTTGGTTATCGTACCATTCGCGAGAGAACTCTTTACCCTGCAGTCATGGAATTTTCTGCACTCATCTCACAAGTGTATAGATGGGGGACTGTGTGTAGGATATAGCTCGCCCGTCATCATTCGACGTGCCTCATCCAGCATGCTTAACTAATCTTGTATTCTTCACTTAGTTGTCTATTCTAGTAATTCTCAATGGAATCGGTGATTTAGACAGACAAAATCATTATGCAAAAATCCACTTGGAGAAATGCATGCAGCATTTTTTAAGTATGAGGGAGTTTGTACTCTAAAAAAAAATGAATGATTTTTTTACTCAAGAGACCCTATTGACAACTTTAGGGGTGTTTACTTAGTGAAATTGTATTTACAAATGTGTTGAATTTTGAACATCAAAAGAGTTATTCACAAATGGGGTGTCAATGGATTATCCTAATTAAGTAGGGAAATGACACAAGAAGGATCACCGGGATTGGGGATCGATTATTGATTTGATGGCCCTTCTGCTTTTGCCCCTACAAAAGAGGAGATGTGGAAATAGATCAATTAGTAGGGTCAAAATCACACGTGATTTGAGGCCTGAAAGGTTTCTGTCATCTGCCTTGGCGACACTTGAGACGCCATTTGGCTTGGGAGAGTTTATCATAGTCTGACATGCCTCTGATTTGTTTGCTGTATCTTTGACGATCAGGTGATCCTGCAACAGGCGAGAGGGATCATGCTAGTCAGAAGCTCTTTCAAGAGTCGAATAACTTGGAAGTGATACAACATTACCCTTCACTGGTTTACAAATGTTTGAATGGACCTGAAGTACGAGGAGGATATGAATTCCTGTAATTTTCACTCTGTTAGGTCATTTGCTCTCTTGTAATTTGCAGGTGCAAGAGAAGCAAAATTTTATTATTGTTTGGTATTCGAGAGGCTAACTATTGCGTCGGGGATTCGAACCCTCGACTTTGGACCATTTTGCTTCTTCCCGGGTAGCACTTGACTAGAGGCGCCGACAATATCTGCAGGGGGCGCTTCTTTTTCATTTAACCGAATCGGCTTCTGGACGACACGTCCTTTCATACCAAGCCAGGTAAATCGATATGGGCTACTTGGTTTGCACAAATTAACCACTAAGCTTGTGCTCTTGAATCTTATGCTTCTGTCAAATAGGAGAAAATATATTAAAAGTGAATTCGAGATACTTGGGAGTATTGGAAACGATACCAAATTACTCTTCCCCAGAGTTTATATTTGCTGACTCTTAGGGATATTTGAGTGTCAATGACGGTCTTTTGTCTTTGACACAGTTCAATGTCTTTTTGATTGGCCCTCCTCATTTGTGGCCCTGCATGCATGATTGCTGGTTGTTGATTCATCTTCAACACCTTCCTTCTGTGGAATTTTTCTTCTGTTTTTTTACTATAGCTGCATTGAGCAAAAAGCCACATACCTCAAGCTTCTATGGAATTTGAGATGGACAATAAAAAAACCTCTAGCTTTCTGATGGCGATTATTTTTGGAAGAATACATGTCTAGAACACAGAGTGAAGCTTTCAGGCTCTAGAGTCATTGTCTGGAGTGGGGGCTATAAATTGCCTTGACTGTCTGGATTTTCTCCCTATTGACAAGATAATGAATTCAAAGGAAGAGAATAAATTTCTTCCTTGTACTTCTTGGCTTGTCGAAGCTGGAAATCCCTTCAATGAAACTATGACGTCTAATTGCTCGGGCATGTCAGGGGGAGGAGATATTTGCTCCGTCTTGAAAAGGAATTGGACAGGAGTGAGGTGGAACGCACAGAGCTCCTGAGGACGGCCTGCAAATATGGGAAGGTTGAAAGCAGCCTGGAGGAGGTTATCCTGCCTCGAGCTACCATGGTGTGCGTGTGTCGGGTTTAACCGCACGCTTATGCCTATTATGTCCGATCTTTTGTTTCCTGTACACAGAAGAGAGGAGACATCATTTTCAAAATTATGTTCGGGGAATAAGACTTACCTTCTTTGAAACATGATGATCCTTTTTGTTTGCCCCTGCTTCCTTGAAAGGGTGTCTTTGAATTTGGCTTGTTCACATGATGTGCCAGTTTTAAATGCTTTCTGTTACACTAAGTCAAAGGGAATGATATTCTGAGACATGAAGTGAGAGAGTCAGGAAGACAAACATGGTTAAATTTATCATCTTGTTTTGACGAAAGCTTTTGGTGATGAAATATTTTTTTTTATTTTCAGAACATGTCTTTGGAGGAGAAAAAGCATGAGGAAGCCCAGCCCTCAGTATTCTCCTTGGATGATATTTCTTTTCATGGTTGGATAGCATCACTGGGCTAGTTTGGAATACCGCCTCATGCTTTCAAAACAAAATATTATAACCATACATTAAAGTACTGGAATGAAAAAGACAACAATAGCACACTAGATAAAAACAAACAAAACTAATAAAAAATCCTATGAAAAGGAGCGCTTTGAGAGTGTTGGTCCTGAAGTCAAACGTCTTTGAATTCCTCGCCTCCAGTAGACTCGAAGTATTCGCATGCGATGACTATTTCGTTGAAGCTACGGAAGTGTAACCCATGCAGCGAACAGCGATGTTCGTGGGGCAAAGTTTCCATGAACTGCTTTATCAATTCTTCTTCGGTCAGTTGAGGGTAGGTTTGCATCATAAAAGCCCTCCACCTTCCTGCATATGCTCGGCAATCCTCCATTGGTCTTCTTCCGAAGTGGGCTAAACTCTCACAAGGCATCTCAGTTCCAATCTGGTTTTGGTACTGATGCAAGAATGTGGAAGACAGCTCATTCCAATCCTTTATGAGGTAAATACTTGCTGTGACGAACCATTGCAATGCAGACCCCGTAAGAGTTTCTTGGAACGCCTGAGTTGTGAATGACATCGGGCCATAGTACTGACTCATTTCAGTGTGGAGATATTGCAAATGAGCCACGGGGCAAGTTGTGCCATTATATTTGCAGAAATTAGGTATCCACACTTCGCTGGGGGTCATGATCATATGAGGGCAAGACGGGCTTGACTTGTCCTGGTTAGGCCACTGGTTTTCCCACTGCATATTCGTTGAAGTGGTGAATTTTTCTGTTTCAAGGAAGTTGGACTCTACCGAGATCACTCCATTGCCTTCTTCTGGGTCAAAATTTCCGAATGAGGATGAAGTATTGAAGCTATCCTCATGGTCGGAGGACGAGTTTAGTAGCTCGTTAGGATCGTAGCGGATAAGGACGTACGTTTCTTCTTCTGACGGGCCTTCATCCCCGGGTGACGGTAGGAAACAGTTATATGATGAGTGATCAGTTCCATCGAAATAACGCTGGAAATCCTTGGGTTTGTATTCTAGGGACTGGAAGTCATCAGGGTCATATTCTAGAGAATGCTCGAAGTTTTGATGCAGTGGTTCGCCAGTTATCAAATTTCGCCTATACTCAGTGGTAGATGTTGAATTGATTGGTTTAGGCTTTCTTTTCTTGGCTCCTGGTCCAGACCTTTTGAGTAAGGCCCTTCGTCTTGCCAGTTCGATTTTGTCAACGGGAACGAGGGATATTAAGGCTTCACTCTCTGTTTCACTTTCTATGTCGATAGGGGTTGGTGTTCTTTGAACCCTAGCTCTTGCAGTAAGCTTGGGGAGTCGCCTTGTCGTGCCCCGGTCTTGAACAGGCTCCGTGTCTGTGATCTCGTACATAGGTTCCTTGCCTTTCCGAGTGGAAAACTTTTCAATAATATGATGTTGCTCAGCTGTCCATTTATCATGCAAGGCTTCATTGACATTTGACGGCTCCTCGTGCTCCGGGATCATCGGTTCTTCGTAGGGCAAGGCGATGTCAGGGCTGATGTCAATATCATATTCTTGGTGGAAAACATGAATTAGTTCCTTCCAGATTTTAAGGGAACTAATCTTCCCGACAATGTACCATCGCAAGGCGGGGGCCGGTCGGGTTTGATTGGTATGATTGAATCATCCTTTGGACCGGTAGGCTTGTAAGTAGGTCTCTAGGCGGAAGGTATCGCATACATTTCGCATTCGGGCGTTACGAGTTCTTCGGGGATCTCAAAACCCGACATAATTAGACGAGTCAATGGGATTCGGCTCTTGCAGGCTGTCTCAACTTTTTCATGATCTTTTCAAGCTGTTTATCTTGTTGGTCATTATCTCGGCAGATTTGCGGGTGCCGGGAGTGTGCTTAAAGCGAGTTATGGAGTTGGGTTTAGCTTGAGTGGATTCCATTTGCCTTGAGAGTTGTCGAAGGACAATGGACATCTGTCCTACGCCATCTTCAATGTTGGTGAGGCGATTTTGTACCTCATTCTGATCGGGTCCAATCACGTGAGGCCATTCGCGGGTGGCTGATAGTTAACGATTCATAATTACCTGTGGCGCAAAAATCATGAATGAGCACGAAAGTAAACAAGGATTGACCCATGGCAATGGTCTAACTGCTTCTCTATTTATCAAAAGAGGATTTTAGAGACCACAGACTTCTGACATTTAAAACTTGAAATTAAAATGACAGAAGGAAATACTATGTATTAAACAAAAGTCCCTAAACAATGGGACGAAATTTTCACGATATCAACACTAGGAAACACATGATTGCTAATTTATATGCGACGGGGAGCCTTGTTCTTGCGCCGATGCTTGTTTTCTTGGACCGGCTCTGAGACATGTATCCTGTTCATTCCCAAATCCCCTTGCACAGGCTCTGCTTGTTCATGCTGGCTGATCTCGCTGATTGGGTGAGGGATCGATGGCTTCCACTTTGTCGGGATACGATGGTTGAGGATGTAGGATTCGGGCGTGGTGGGCTTTTTCTCGTCCCTCAAGCCCTTCGGGTATCACAATTCTTTTGCGATGGCACCTGCTCCATGTTTCCTCGACAATGTCAATCTCGAATGTGTATTCACGACTTTGCTGGGGTGAAGAAGAGTGGAGGAGCCTTCCTCTTGAAAGGCGGTGGGATCTCTTGAAGGGCTCCATACGTCGCGTCACCCGATATGGGAAATAAGAAATGGCGCCGGTGAAACCAAGCAACGGAATTGGATGGCGGCGTCTCGTAAGCAAAGTAAGCTCTCTTTTCATGGAACCAACCAGCACACCATTGGAACGCCTCGGGAGCTGGGTTTCTTAGAAAGTTTATCCAATTTAAACAGCTTTGGTTAGGAATGTATGGTCCTAAAACCATAAATTTCTGAAATGGATTTTCGAAATCATTTATCTCAGACGATCGCATGAAGCCTCGAAATTCGCTTAGGTGAGAAAAGAACCAGACTTGTAAAATTTCCGGGGAGACCCGCATGACCTTTTCCGTGTTTTCTTTAAAACGATTGAGGGACAAGAATGTTTCGGCTAAAATCATGTTGACATAATTTTGCCCCCTTAAGATCTGATCAACTATCCATGCCATCTTTGGACTTATGACATTTCTTTGATGGGGAAAATGATGAACCCGAAAAGGCCAAGAGGAAAATCTCGCTTTTCTAAGTCATGGGTTGATTTTCAAAACATGCAGTCAAAAATGCTAGGGGGCAGGTATTATGGTTATTTTCAAGAATCTGCCTCATAACATGAACTTCAGCTCCTAAGAGTCGTGCTAACCCACGCAACGGGATAATGCCTGTTGATGGCCTAACAAGCCTCTTCTCGAGAGGCATTCCAGTGATGATGCTGTATTCTTCCAGAGTTGGGGTTAGCTCGAACCCACCAAACACAAAAGTAGTCGTCTTTAGGCACCAGAAATGTGCCATGGCCTGCATGACTTCGGGATGAACGCGGATTCGAATCAACGATAGAAGATGACCGACTTTGGCTTTCACTCGTTCTTGGGCATACTGGTCCAATTGACCCCACCATCTGAAGAGCTCTGCTTTGGGAGTGGGAATGAACTGGATGTCATCTTCTCCCATCGCATATAAACTGTGACTCAAAAAAACTTTCCTAAATTGCCATGGGTCAATAAAAGGACTGAGTACAAGTAAATAAATTACTTTGCTTTTAAAGAAAATGGCAAGTACAAAGACATGCACATGAGATGTGCGGCTCGATTTCTAATTGAGAAGGCTTGTTGAAATTAAAAGGATATCTGCCCGTCGCAGTCTCGCGTTAGCAGCATACCCTCCTAACCTCGGCTAAAGAAATTCGGGGAAAAGAAAGGCAACCTCTACATCGCAGTCTTGCGTTCGAGGTCGTATCTTTCTTGACACCATCCTAAATATCCTATGGCGGCCCAGGTCCGGCGGCCGGGTTGTGTGTGCCATGTGTAGTGCTGAAACAGTAAAGCATGCGCCACAATTCATAATCACAAGACAATCTATTTTAAGCAAAAAATAAATTTCTAAGCTACTGACCTGCATAAAGAAAAACCTAAGTCAGTAAAGGAATTAAACAAGACAAAAAAGGCATAAGTCCTCAGAGTCCCCAGTGGAGTTGCCAAGCTGTCGCGACCTCTTTTTTTCTGACGCCCGATCGGGGCGGGCGCCTAGCGAAGGCTAATAGCTCGGCCGAATTAATTAAGCCCGGACTCTCCCAAGTCCACCAATTCACGACTTTAATAGTCTAAGTTTTTAACCTGTAAGTTAATTTTTAAAACGGAGTCGCCACTAATCAATTTGGGGTGGGTTGATTAGAAACCCATGCGAAATATTGGGAGAAATATTCGCTCTGCGCAACCAGAGAAATTAGGATCGGGGACTTGATTACACTAGTTAATCACTAATGCCCTTTCGGTACCTAACCTTGTTTAAACCCCGAGGTTTTTGGATGTTTTTGGAATTTTCCATGCATTATTTGGACAAAGATATTTTTAGGACCTTTTTCCAATTTTTGGACATAAAAAGGATTTTTTTTTTTGATATTTTTTGGAAAAATACAAGTTTTTGGCTTTTTCTGAATTTTTGGCGTTTTTGGAAAATAAGGAATATTTTTGATTTTTTTTTTTGGAAAATAAAATATTTTTTAATATTTTTGAAAAATAAAGTATTTTTTGATTTTTCTTGATTTTCTCGAAAATAAAATATTTTTTATATTTTTAAATATTTTCTGTTTTTTTTTGGAAATTAAAATATATTTTTAATATTTTTTTCGAAAATAAAAAATATATTTTTTTATTTTGATTTTTTTGGAAAATAAATAAATTATTTAGTATTTATTAAAAACAAAAAAAAAAAAAAAAAAAAAACAAAAACGACTCAGATTTTTTTTTGCGTTTTTTTTTTTTTTTTTTTGGTTTTGCGAAACGGTGCCGTTTAAGGGGGGGAACCGGTGAAACCCTACCCGGTTCCCGACCCGGATCCGGTTTCGGCGACCCGACTCCCGCCGCCCCTTGAAATGCGCGTAACCCTACCCGACTCCCAACCCGGATCCGATCCGTTGACCCGGAAAATCGCAAACCCTAGGGTTTGCGAATCCGCGGCGCCAAGGGGGAGAACGGAGGCGTTATGGCTGCGGCGGCGATGGCGGCGGCGACGGTGATGATAGCGGAGGGGAGAGTGTGGCTGCGACGGCGGTGGTTACCTGCGACGGGGGTGTTGAACGGCGAGCGGCGGCGACCTGATTTCTCCCCCTCTCTCTCTATCTCTCTCTCTGTGCGAGCCTGCGGATTCGGGTTTCGCTCGCCCCCCGACCTCCTCTGAAGTCTCTCGGAAGGGGATCGATGGGCTTGCGACCCGAACGCCCTGTGCCTGCTTCTCTCCAAGCTCCCCGAAGTCTCTCAAGGGGGCTCGGGGCTTCGCTGGCCGCTGCTCTTGTCTTTTGACGGAGGCGGGGACGGGGGGTTTTTATAGGCGAAGGGGTGGCCGGTCGGCGGAGCTTCGACCGCCAGTCCCCCTCGCGCGCCGAGCGGCTCCGGGCGGCCAGACCGGCGTCCCATCCAACGCCAGCTGCTCCCTACGAACGTCCCGTCACCGCCTGCGATCTTCCCCCGGCGTCGCGCCCTCGCGCGTGCATTGCAGAGGCGCAAGGGAGAAGAGGATGACGCGGGTGGACCGGGCCGAAACGGAGATGGGCCGAGGGCCCACAAGGAGGCTACTTCCCCTGTTTTTTTGCTTCTGTTTTGCTGTTTTTTTGTTTTTGTTTTTTTTGTTTATTTATTAGCCGAGAAAGATGAAATAAAGTAAAATAAAATAAAACCTAATTAATGAAAATTCAGGCGTCAACAAATTTTATAATGCATACGTGATTTTTATTTGCTGATATATATGATCGAAGTGAGCTATATTGCATATCTTTAATATTCGATTTATAAAAGCTGATTTTTTGAAATTGTGCAAGACATATATTTATCATTTTATATTCTCCACATGACTCTTTGTTATCGCTTTTTGATTATGACAAAAAGGGGGAGAGAATATGAATATGCATATGTGTTGATTGGTTAATATTATGTATTGCATAATATTGAGCTGCGATTATTTTTCTATATATTGTTATGCTCAATCTATTTGTTATCTTTTGATATCCTTTGATTTAAATTAATATCTTTAAAAGTATGTTTACAAATCTGCATATTCAGAGATTGTTTTGTCATCATCAAAAAGGGGGAGATTGTTAGGGAAATCCCTTATGATGTTTTGAAGATGACAAAATAAATCAAAGGCTACTAACATGTTTGATGGTTGAGTAATAGACTATGCAAATGATTGAACATGTAAAGGATATTGTCAAAGTCCGAAGACGGCCGGAAGACTGAACGGAACACATGTTCAAAGTATATTCGAAGATTTCAGTTTTCGTGTCAAAGTCGAAGACTGCTAGACTTTAGTGTCAAAGTCTGTTCTACATCGAAATCTGTTAACTCGACAAATTCCGGACGAACGTGAATGAAGAACCAGAATACGAGACTCTATGCTGAAGTTAAACCGGAAGACGGACTCTATCTTTGAAGCCGAACCAGAAAGACGGACTCTATGCTTTGACGAACATAACGATCGTGTTCACACCTTAAAGCTAAATCTGTTCAGACCCGTTGCAAAGTCTATCGCATTCGGACTCAGATTGTAAAGTCTATTGCTCTCGGACTTTATATCCAGTTTCGACGAACGTAACACAAGCCCCGAAGATATAACGGCTAGTGATCTGGTTTGGATTCTACATCAAGATTGATTTGATTGACTCAATCTAATTGATTGACAATTAGATCTTGAAGACAATAACTTTCTATACGAAGAAGCTTTACTTATGGAAACCAAGATTTCGTTTGTATGGGCGATCGGAATCAATTTGGGATTCTACCTTTGTCACTCAACGGCTACCAAATCTTCTTGATACGAGCTGTCCAATGGGTATATTGGAAGACGATCCTCAAGATACTGTCCAACGGTTAGTTTGGAAGTGGAGGAGTATTTAAGGAGATGAAGGACCGATGAGCAAGCAAGAGATAGAGTGTAGAATTTATAATTCCAAAGTCTCGAGCGATCTTCTATCATACACTTGTCTCTCGTGAGCTTAAACGTTTGTGATCTTGAGAGAAATACCAAAATAGTGACTTAGTGAGATAGTGTGATCTACTACTAAGTGTTTGCACTCAAAGTTGTAATCTCTTGTTGATTGCATAGTGGAATCCAGCCAAGAAGGCTGTTAGCGTGGGAGAGTGGACGTAGGCTTGGTCTAAGCCGAACCACTATAAATCTGGAGTCTTGATTCTCTATCCTTAATCCTTTTATCTTTTATTACTTGCATTTGCATCGATTGTTGTTTTTAATGCATTAATCTCTTATTCATATTATATTGTTAAAATCGCTTTAGTCACCTATTCACCCCCCTCTAGGTGCTAATTATAGTCCTAACAAAAACAGCGAATTTTTCTCGACCGCCGGTGAAGTCGCCGGACGTTTGAAATTGAGCGTGAAGAATACTCTCGCTACTATGCATTTGATGCCAACACTATTGCAAGTCCGATGTTTGACACAGATATGGATGGTCGTTCGACTTGTTTGAATTCTCGGACATCGAATTTTCTCAAGGTCGGACGCCTGAACCATTCATACCCAATTGGACATCCGATTCTACTTGGACTTTTTTTTCGCAACTTCTGTAGTTTCCTAAAGCCTTTGAAACTCAAGACCCGCACAAAATGATTAAACCAACTCCACAAAAATAACTAGATAAGTTGATTATCCAATTTTAAAAGGATTTTTCAAAACGATAGAAATCGAATCAAGAGTGGATGGCAACAAGGGTGTGAAGAAATCGGCCGCTGTCGTCAATAGCCGAATAGCCACGAAATGGCCGCCGTCAACGGTGGTCGGACTTGGACGCCTTGAGGCCATTGTCGGCTAATAACGGTGCGTGGCGTGTGAAATAAGGGTGGGAATTGAGGTGATTTTTTTGTGCGTATTTTTGTTAATTTTTTTTTCTTTGTCGTCCGACTCTCTGACGACCCAATTTCGGCCAACCAAAAAGCAAAAAGTTGATCCCATATGACCAAAAAATAATTATAAAAAATAAAAAATTCGATCATCATATGCATCATATGTGCCATTTTTCTAAGCCTAAAATTGAGAAATTCAGCGGACTCGCATCACCACGTACATCACACGTGCCTTTTTTCTAATGCCTAAATGAATGGAATAATCGTCCTTTGGCCATAACAATAAAATTAAAATCAGAAACAGAGGATAACTGTCCGACAAAAAAAAAAAAAAGAATGAAATGGACCGCCCATTCTCCGTTTACAGCCTGGAGTCAACGAATGAGCCCAATCCCAATACTTTGGCGACATCTTCTCGTCGTGTAGACCCAGCACCTGTCTAAGCTGTGACTTCTGTGATTTTGTTCACGTCATGGCGGCCTTCCGATATGCTTGGTCAAAGTCAAATTGCAAAATTGCAATGAATGATCCCCAAGTCTTCGTGCTGTAATTAGTAGTGTCATTTGATCCTAATTTCAACCCGGTTAATTTGTTCGACTTGTTCACATGGGGAAGGTGGGCCGGCTCGGAAGACGATGTTCTTGCCTATATGAGGTGAGTAATCGGGCCAAGCATTATATATAGGAGTTGAGATAAAAACAGTTTGAATTGTTAATTATATTGGATCAAATTATTCTTGGCAGATTGATTCAGTTCGAGACTACTTTTTTGGGGGAACGCGAAACATTTCTTTACTATTTGATTTGGTTCTGACCTTTTTGAAAATCAAATCGAACCATGAAACCGCATTGTACATTCGATTAATATTTTAATTACTTTTTTTGTTGGTTAGCTTAGAAAGAAGGCGGCCCTTTATATCTCCTGTCCACTTCTACCTCAAAAAGGTTATATGGTACTTGTGGTGTGTGTGGTGTGTCACTTATTGAACTTGATGCAATTTGCCAATGTTGTTCAAGATGTTAGAAGTCCGACCCATGATAGATCATCTTGAAATCAACTTATTTTTCAAACTCTTTTATACCTCCTTTGAGACGCAAACAAAAAAGTAATAATAATATCAATAACTTTGGATTTATCATGAGCACAATTCTACATGAGATGAATTCGAATCTTATACAAATGAGACAACACATTTTCACATATCTAGGAATTGATCTTGACCGCGTTGAGCTGGTGACTAAGATGCAACCTATTTTTTGGGTTCTTTGCTTCCAGAGGCGCTTTTTGGGTTCTTCTTCTTATTTCTAGTGCCACGCTTGTCCTTGCCATTTCTATATAAAATGTCAGAATCTTTCCAATACAACTAACCATTAATTTACCCGTAAGCTCATATGCGAATAGCGTTTCTTTTTTCCGGCATGCATTCAAGTTTAATTTCCTTGATTCGGGGTATCCATGATTATGCATCTTTGTTCAAGATTTTGGCTTTTCCTTGGGGTTAATATCTGTCAGCAAAGTACTTTCGTTCTGCTGGAGTACAATGTCACGATGAGCGAACACAGTCATCAAAACCCAATGTGCCTATTCCAAGGACTAATACTCTAATGCATAATCAGGGAAACCCCTCAATATCCTGTAGGCCGGAGATCATCAGAATGAGAAAAAGAGCAACTTTTATGAGGGCATCATGAGTTTCTAGCGAGTTAAATGCAGAAACTTTAGTGGTACTGTCCAGCTTGAACGCGACTGGTTTTTCTTAGAGGTCATAACCCAAAGATCACATTTCTTTTCTCTCAAGTTTATGAAATTTGTTGATGCTGGAATTGGTAGCTACTATCCGAAACATCCATCATTCACTTCGCTCCTCCGAGGAATGCCCAACCAACCAACCAACCTGACCTTTTTTTCTGTCCGGTACATGCCTATGGAAAAAGAAAAGAGGCTCATTGCTTGGGGGGAATATCTGCCTAGTGAGAGAGAGTGAAAGGGCCTTGAAGAAATTTCCCTGGTGGTTCTCAGAACTGTGGTACCTCCACAGAGAGAGAGAGAGACCAAGCAGTTATGGGGGTATCTTAAATGCAATGAAAGTGAAGTGCGGGGAGGGAAGGACTTTGCAGTATAAAACGTAGCCCAACAAAGAGAGGAAAACGTGGAAAGAGCTAGGGTTTTGTTTAGTATGGGTAAAAGTGGACTTTTAATAAAATTTTAAGGGTAAAATAGGCAATCGGAAAAAATTCATTAATTCCCTACACCAGCATGCCGAAAATGATGAAATGCCCAAAGCATGTCCCCACCTGCTTTGGGCTTTCAGCATTCCAAAGGCAAGCATTTTACCAAGTAGCCTCAAAATACCGAACTAAACACCCTTATATTTTTCCCAAGGGGCTTTAGGGGCTCAAAGCCCCTTGGGAAAGTCGAACCAAACACTCCCAGAGGCTTGTGTACTGCTGTGGACCTCTCTTTGTGTGTGTCATATTGTGTGTCTCAACAATTCCTGTGCTACGTACCATCTTTCTTCTCGAGCATGGGGTACCAGATCCTCCTATTGTTCTTGGGACGTTGGAGGAGTGCTGAATGGACGTCCTGCATATCATTTCCTGTACGTTTGATTTCTCTCTTTCTGCAGGACTTCTTTGTCCCTGTTACGGGGACGATACTCATTATCTTGTGAGATAAATGATTAACATCTGGTTAGTTCCTTCGAATGGATATTAATTTATTTAACTCATTTTGATTCATTTTTTTATAATATAAATTTAGCGTCTCACTTCCAACCCAATCCTTCCGCAACCCAAATCCGACCTAATATAATAATTATATATTTAATCCAATTTAGAAAAACTCATACTCAAATTAAGATGAGAACACGAAATGTGTGACAACGAGATCAATGAGAGGGAGTGAAGAGAGAGTTATAGGGATGAGATGGATGTAAAAAAGTTGTGAACTTATCTAAATTCATCTACGATCCATTTACTAGAAATGATTAACTCACATAACAATTCGGCTCATTAAATATGTGTTAGGAAATGGCCTATTGCCCATTTTGATAGGCCTAGACCTGATTAACTTTTGGTTAAGTATTATTTGGAGTGAGTTTCTTCATGATGCTAATGATGTGAACTTTTCAAGTTTTCCTCACTTGTGGTTTTGGGAATGAGATGCTTTAGGGCTCGTTTGGTTCCACTTTAAAGAAATGGCTTTGCATTTCCTCAAATATCTTGAATGAATGGGCATTTGGTAAAGGCAAAAGTATGTGGATATTCATTTTGGTGTATATTTTGTAAAGCAACTTTGAGGTGAAAAGAAAAAGGAAAAACAAAAAATGGAAAAACAATGGAGGAGATGCAGATGCATCGAAGAGGGTGAAATCATGGGAGAGGTGGTTCGATCTACTGGTGATGGTGGCAATGGGGAGGCAACGTCGCTTGAGGTTGTGCAGGTCGCTTGAGGTCGCGCAACCTCAGCGACCTCAGGCGAGTGCAACCTCAAGTGAGGTTTCCCGGCGGGCCGAGCTGGATACCTGTGGCTTGGTTGAGCTTCGCTGGTTGACTAACAACTCCAAGGAAGAAGACGATGAATATTATTTTTTTAAGGGCAAAAGAGAAAAATATGATTATTAGTGAGGACATTATTGGAAAGAAAAAAAGTCATTGAATCCTCACAATAGCATTCTGAAAAAGCTAAAACCCAAAATAGATAGAGACTTGTTTTGAGCTTTCAACATTTCAAATACTAGCATTTGGCAAATGAGGTATCAAAAAGCTTAACCAAATATCTTGTATTTTTTTTCGAGGAGCTTTGGGCCTTAAAAAGCCTCTTAAGAAAGTTGAACTAAACAAGGCTTTAGAATCGAATCATTTGTACTTCGTTTGCTTTCTTTCAACAATTATGTTCAAACTTTGGGCTCGAATGATCTTCGCAGACGAAAGCAAACTAGCCGGTTCGCGTGCAAACAAAAGTTGGATTGGACTTTGCAATTCGAAGAAACTTTAGGACAGACAATTTTTTAATCCTTCAAAGCTCGATTCTGCTCGTTCTCGAGAATGTTTCGTGGACAGGCTGCTCGGTATGTGGCCCAATAAGAAGGAAACCCGTATTATCACCCGAAGCCCAACAGAGGTGATTGGTCGGAGACATGAAGAAGAAGGAAAAAAAAAACTAAAAAAAGAGAACAGCGGACCCAGAAAACAAGGAAAATGTCTTCGCTTTTCCCTTCTGTGTTGTCGTGATGCACGAGAATATCTGCCAGCCGATCGTGGAGAAAAAGGGCTGTCGTCGCTAACGAACCTTTACCGAAAATCTTGCTCGTGCTCCGATCGAGGGGAAATCAAGTGACCTAAGACGTGACTTCTTTAATAGGTATCACACGGGTCTTACTATTAATTGTTCAGATTATTTCGATTTATGATAAACTCACTATTAATTCTTCATATCATTTCGATTTATGATAAACGCAGCATGGAGTAGGAGTTTCTTTGAAACTCGAAAATGGGTACGACGAGGATGAGGACGGGCACGACAGTTAAAAATAGCTGGAGGCTCAAAACCCCGAATCAGTTCTGACCCAGACTTTTTTTTTCGGGTTTGGGCCTAAACCTGTTCTTGGCTTTCCCTGGGGGATCAATTAGGTTTCTATTTCGAGCTCAGACTGGCGCCGAGATTGGCTCGAAAGTGACTTGGAGGTAACCTAAAGATCTAAGAAGTACATAACAAATTCATCAAACCGGAGTAAAAACGACGTGGTGTGATGGATTGAATTGGAACGATGTGAATTGAATTTGCACCCGGCTTCACCGATAGAAGATTCTGACTGACGATGATGTTCCAACGGTTTTAACAGAATCAATGAACCAAATCGTCAACTCAACGCCCATCCCTTTCCTTCGTTCGTGTGACATAAGATGTCCTTTTATTTTAATTCCACGCCTTCATAATTTTCTAGTATTTTTCTTCCCCCATTTTTTATAAAAATAAAAATAAAAAATTGGATGATCATGAAGATAAGCCAGTCTTGATTGGCACAAATATAGAATACACGAGTAGAAGTTTGTTAACACGGAAAATTGGATCCGGAAAAAGTTCCTATTATTATATCCCTAGACTATGATTCTTGATTTTTATCTTCTTGCAGTTAAAACTTAACGTTACCCCTAATTAAGAGAGATCTAAAAAGGGAGACAGTTATATAAAATAGGGTCCCATCTCATTGATTGAAAGCACGCGACCTAGACCCGTCCTTAAATTTCACCAGCTTGTTTGAACTCTCCAAAAAACCTTTTGCAACCATATAGTAGACATCGCCGTCTATGGCCGGAATAGGGCATCCACGAGAAATTACTTTGTATTGATCTCAAAATTAATAAACATCTACGAAAGTATATGAAATTAGAGATTTAGAACTCGATGTTTTTTCTCTGGCGAAATTTACCCCATGATTTTACCAATAGATTCTTCTGTTTTTCTTTCTTAAAACCCTATTCTCAAACATCATCGCCAATGAAATTCATTTAATGGTTCCAATAAAATGAAAAAAAAAAAAAATTACACCACCGATTTTACCAATAGATTCTTCTGTTTTTCTTTTTTAAAAACCCTATTCTCAAACATCATCGCCAATGAAATTCATTTAATGTTTCCAATAAAATGAAAAAAAAAAAATTACAACTAGTTGTGGAGCTTGTGGAGAAAAGGTTTACGATTTCTTAAAAGAGCTTCTCATGTAAAAGATTTCATTTTTAGCGACTAGCTCGTGTGGTCGAATTATGTCCACTTGATTTCCATCATGAAGGCACCCTGAATCCTCACTTTGCTAGTGTAACCAATAATTTTGAAGCTAAGATTGCAAAATATAAAAATAAAAAAGGCCACGATACATTTAAATCAATTTTGTTTGTCTGGACTGGTTCACGTCGCATCGAAGAGCCCGAGTCGATCCAAGAAAAGACGACCGTGGCTTGCGAAACTCCAGAAGGGTCGCATCGCATCGCGTCATCGCTGACTTTGCAAGTGGGAGAAGGGAGGTCAACCGGCCCGTCCCAACGCAGCCACCGGAAACGCGGCACGCCTCGACGGGAAATGCGTGTTCGACCCCGAACGAGAGGCAATTTCCCAGAAAAATAAAAGCGTTCCCCTCCCTCCCTGATCCTTTCCTTAACATTTCAAGAGGTCGAAACCAAGTTGAATAGCGATCGCGAAATCGGTCTTTTTAAAAAAAAAAAACCAAAGCAATCGGATTACCATGTATACATGTAATTTGTCCACCTCTTTTTTAAAAAAAAATCTTTTTTTCCTCTAATTTTTTGCCTTACCGCGTCCACTATAAAAGAAAATTTCGGGATGTCGGGTGAAATTCATTTCAATTTCCTCAAAATTTCCGTCCGGCTTCTTCCACACGTCTCTCCTTCATTTTGCGTGTATTTAAGCTTCCACAAATCCCCCCGCCATCTATCCCACTTTCGAAAACGAAGAACCCTACCAACTTGTCTCTCTCTCTCTCTCTCTCTCTCTCTCTCTCTCATCGCCTCTTCCTCCGTACCGTCCCTTCCTCGTCTCCGGATCAGCCCCGCCGATGCATCTCGCACGCCCAGCCCTTTGCGCCTTCGCGCTCCTCCTCCTCCTCCTCCTTGCCGGCCCATGCACCGCCGCTCGGCCCGGCCCGACCGAGACCGCGACCGCGACCACGACCACGACCACGACCACGACGACGCTGCCCCTCCCGGTTCCTCCTCACGGCCCACGACATCATCCCAACAAGACCGCCTTCCGCCACCGTGGCAGCATCTTCAGCTACCTCCCCAAGGGCTCGCCCGTGCCGCCTTCTGGCCCGTCCCATCGGGGAGACTCCGCGCCGGGGAACTGAACGGGTTGGATCTTCGGAAAGCCCATACGCGCGTCTCCACCACCGCGGCCTGCCTCCCGGTCGACTCCCTCTGCACCTGTCGACTCGTTTCATTCATTCATTCATTGGTATAGGAATACATTTCTTTATTATTAATTTTTTGGCCAGAGCTTAGTCTATACATACGGTTCGTCAATGGCTGGTCGTCGATTAGCGACTGCATAGAGTCGGGAGTTGTTGAATTAGCATGTGTTATAAGCATTCTTTCATGACTTTTTAGGGCCAAGGCTGTTATAAGATGTTACATGATATACACGTTTGATTGTTTGCATAAGGATTTGACCGTGTATCATCTCGGTTTGCTCTCTCTCTCTCTCTCTTTCTCTCTCTACATCTCTCCGACTTGGCGACTTTTGACTTCGACAATGGCGAAAGGCAGATGACTTGGAATGGGAACCCGGAGAGTCGTTCAACGAGCCAAATGGCCAGCCCCATCGCTTGGACTAGATTTGGCTTTGTTCTCCTCTCTATTAGGTCTAATTCCCAATCGACACGGGTCAACTTACCCATGGCAAATGCGCTATTAACACGCGATTTATTCACATTTCATCGAGACGCGATGGTCGGACAAGACTGTCCGACCCTACCGGCCCGCTGACTCAGATGCGGATGAAAACCTGCGCTCGACCAATCCCACGTTTGACTGATGCGCGGTGCCCAGTCCTGTTACCGCCCTTCGGGTCGAGGTACTTGGACAGCAAGTTTCAAATCTTGCCGGATCAAACCTAGGCATCACGTGCCGCTGCGCTGAATTCGTGCGCCGGTGCGCGCATAGCTCATTCACTGACAGCGGACCGAGTAAGAGGGCTCGAACATGGACTGAATTAAACCGCAACAGGTGATGTTCTTCGTAGCGAGATAGCGTTATCGGTCCCTTACGTGTATTTTTCCTCATTGGAAAGTAACTCCTAAAGTTCGAGATCTAGGCGTTGAAGTCATTGCGATATTCATTCATTCCTTATCGGTCCCTTCACGTCAATTAGGTAAATGTAAGCCGTGTTTGTGGAAAATTGACCTGGCTTCTTTTTAGGATAAGCAAGTGATATTCCTCGTACGTGGAAACAACGCCACAGCTTGATCTAGTCATCACTTACAGACCCGGTAATTTACTTAATATTAGAATAGTGATTATAATAAATGATTGACGCATTTGAAAAAATACCACCGCCGGTCAAATGTTGCAAATGATTGATCAAAAGTTAGTGATTCCAGCTCATTAAATTCCATGATTTTCGTTGACATAACATTGTGCAATGACATCATATTCTCGATATTTAGGGTTTTTATTGGATCCTTAGGGAAGCATTATATAATACTTCATACAACTTGTTCATATGTATCAAGAGATTCGACCAAAAATATTGTGTTTTTAGCATTAGTCATCCAGAAATTATATTTCTAGCTGCATATCGAGAATTTCACTTTTTAAGTGTACTTGGTCACACCTATTGTTGATGGGTATGATGCGATATTCGAAAAGCAAGCCAGCCTTGTATGAGCTAAATTTATTAGATCAAACCAATCGCATTTTGCGATTTTATGAAACCCATGTCGAGCCTAGCTAAAAATATACAATTTCCTGTATGGTTTTTATGTTTACACCGATTCTATCCACTGCATCACTTATAGATTAAATAAAATAGTCGATCCGTTATTTTCATACTAATGGAAAAGTACACGAGTTACGTGGAAAGCAATGCCATTAGTGAGAATTTAAGGCATGCCACGACATACATGCGTATCTAACTCCTGCATACTTATCACTTTAATATATTCAGCATACTAAGTGGACCGTTCTTAGTTGACTTTGATTGTCCAGCAATTTCCAACCCGACACACGAGGAGTTCTTGTCTCCCCCTTTGACCGTTTCTCATTACTTAGCGTAGCTAACTTGGAGCCAACCACTTTCGTTAAAAACATGGTAAGCGGTGATAAATACCAAATTAGTTAAAATCTTATTATATAGATGCCGATTCAGTTCTAAATTTTTCAATTTTGGCACTGTAATCCTAAATTTTTGCACAAAATTACAATATAATCTTTCCGGATGAGTTGGTTTAGGACAATATTACACAAAATTGAAAAGTTTAGGACCGAATTAGCTAACATACAATAGGTTTAGGATTGATTTGATAATTTTTCCTAGGGTAAGTAGTGCTTGTTTGGACTCTTGGACATAAAATTTTCTCAAGGTCGGACGCCTGAACCATTCGTATCAAGTTGGACATCCGATTCTACTTGGACTTTTTTTCGCAACTTCTGTAGTTTCCTAAAGCCTTTGAAACTCAAGACCTGCACAACATGATTAAACCAACTCCACCAAAATAACTAGACAAATTGATTATCCAATTTTAAAAGGACATTTTTAAACAACGGAAATCGAATCAAGAGTCGATGTTGGCGACAAGGGTGTGAAGAAATCCGCCGCTGTCGTCAATGTACGAATAGCCACGAAATGGCCGTCATCAACGGTGGTCGGACTTGGACGCCTTGAGGCCATTGTCGGCTAATGACGGTGCGTGGCGTGTGAAATAAGGTGGGAATTGAGGTGATTTTTGTGTGGGTATTTTTGTTAATTTCTTTTCCTTTGTTGTCCGAATCTCTGACGACCCAATTTCGGCCAACCAAAAAAAGCAAAAAATTGATCCCATATGACCAAAAAATAATTATAAAAAATAAAAAATTCGATCATCATATGCATCACATGTGCCATTTTTCTAAGCCTAAAATTGAGAAATTCAGCGGACTCGCATCACCACATACATCACACGTGCCTTTCTTCTAATGCCTAAATGAATGGAATAATCGTCCTTTGGCCATAAAATTAAAATTAAAATCAGAAACAGAGCATAACTGTCCGATAAAAAAAAAGAATGAAATGGACCGCCCATTCTCCATTTACAGCCTGGAGTCAACGAATGAGCTCAATCCCAAGACTTTCGCGACGTCTTCTCGTCGTGTAGACCCAGTACCTGTCTAAGCTGTGACTTCTGTGATTTTGTTCACGTCATGGCGGCCTTCCGATCTGCTTGGTCAAAGTCAAATTGCAAAATTACAATGAATGATCCCCAAGTCTTCGTGCTGTAATTAGTAGTGTCATTTGATCCTAATTTCAACCCGGTTAATTTGTTAAGGAGGGCCGGCTCGGAAGACGATGTTCTTGCCTATCTTAGGTGAGTAATCGGGCCGAGCATTATCTATAGGAGTTGAGATAAAAAAACAGTTTGAATTGTTAGTTCGAGACTACTTTTTTGGGGGAATGCGAATCATTTTCTTTACTGTTTGACTTGGTTCAAAACTTTCTGAAAATCAAATCATACCGTGAAACCGCATTGTACATCCGATTAATATTTTAATTACCTTTTTTGTTGGTTAGCTCATAAAGAAGGCGGCAATCCTTTGTATCTCCTGTCCACTTCTACCTCAAAAAGGTTATATGGTACTTGTGGAGTGTATGGTGCGTCACTTATTGAACTTGATGCAATTTGCTAATGTTGTTCAAGATGTTAGAAGTCCATCCCACGGTAGATCATCTCGAAACCAACTTATTTATCAAACTCTTTTATACCTCCTATGAGACGCAAACAAAAAAGTAATAATAATATCAATAATTTTGGATTTATCATGAGCACAATCCTACATGAGATGAATTCGAATCTTATACAAATGAGATGACACATTTTCACATATCTAGGAATTGATCTTGACGGCGTTGAGCTGCTGACTAGATGCAACCTATTATGCCATGCCTGTCCTTGCCGTTTCTATATAAATATTGAACCCTTTGCTCAAGCTTTGAGCTTGCCCTCTCTGCTCTCTCTCGAGGTTTACAAATACTTCTCATCGCTGGAACTTCCATTTTGAAAGAACATCAGCTAATTCTCGAGGGATCCGTATCAATCCTTATTTTTTTCCCATCAAACTTTGGTTGGCTCATCATTTTGGGGGTGTGTTTGGTCGCTGCTGCTTGGCATGGAGAAGCAGGAGACACAGACGAAGCTCCAATGGAGGAAACAGAGAGGCAGGCTCTGTACTCTGCAATACAGGGGTTTGTGGGCAGCTGGTGGAACGGGTCGGATCTTTACCCAGACCCTTGTGGATGGACTCCCATACAGGTATCTACAGTACCATCACATTTTTGTTGTGGATTGCAAATCTTCACTGTGACATTGGCAAATCTGTACCGTACTGTACTGTGCTATTGGAGCAGAACAAGATACAGAGCACGAGTTTTGGACCACCAAAGAAAACCTTTAACTGACTTTTCACCCAACGGTGAAAAAAAGAAGAACCTTGCAGTTGCAATTACCAGTCTTGAATACAATGTTTTAAATTGTGGTTCTGTTTAGTTTAGATTGAGTTGAGGTGGTTGCACTTATTTACTGTCGTAACTTTAATCGCTTACACAAAGGTCTCACAAATAAACCCTCCATCAATATGATAATGTCAACGTGCGCTGCAAGCTCCTAGCCATTTTGTTAGGTGATTATCATGCAGTCGAGTTCATTGCTCTGAAAGCTTCGGTTTTGTCATGAGAAATGACCTCTGCTTTGCTTTCTTTTTTCTTTTTTTTTTTCTTTTTTAACAGGGAGTGTCCTGTGATCTATTTGATGGGCTCTGGTATGTCACCACCCTGAACGTCGGACCAGTTCATGAGAATTCCCTTGTTTGCTCGGCCAACCCTGTCTTCACACCACACGTCTTCAAGCTCACTCACCTGAAATCCCTCTCCTTCTTTGGTTGTTTCGTTTCGCCCCGCCAAAGTCCCGTCATGGTGCCTCCCGAAAGCTGGGGAAATCTGGCCGACAGCTTGGAGTCGTTGGAGTTCCGGCGAACCCGGGTCTCGTCAGGCAAGTACCGTCTTGCTTTGCCAGCTCGTTAACCTCCAATCACTGGTGATCCTAGAGAATAATTTGAGTGACAATGTGCCTCCGAACATCGGTAGCTTACCGAACTTGAAGCGGCTAGTCCTTGGGGGGAACTCACTCACGGGCCGGAACCCAGACAGCTTCGGCGGATTGTCCAAGCTATTAATCCTTGATTTGAGCAGTAATTCTCTGTCCGGACCTTTGACTTCGGCTCTTGGGGGTTTGACTTCACTCCTGAAGCTGGACTTGAGCAACGATCTATTAGAAGGGAAGCCGCCAATGGAGCTGGGGAAGCTCAAGAATTTGACCCTTTTGGACCTGAGGAACAACAAGCTCTCTGGTGGGTTGACTCGGTCACTCGAATCAATGTGCTCGCTGCAAGAGCTGATCTTGGCCAACAACCCGATAGGAGGCCACCTGAGAATCCTAGAGTGGGAAAAATTGCAGGACCTGGTCACTTTGGACTTTCACAGACAGGTTTAACAGGGGACTTTCCAGCGTCGATCTCTAAGCTGAAAAACCTCAGGTTTCTGGGTCTTAGCAACAACCACCTCGGTGGTCACATCTCACCAGAATTGGCAACATTGCCCAGCATCAATGCTCTGTACCTAAACGGCAACAACTTCACCAGGGAGCTCGAATCCTCTAAATGGTTCTATGGAAAGATGGAGAGGCGCTTTGGGGCCTGGGACAACCCTGGCCTGTGTTGCTGGACTGAGTCGCTATCCACAAGCCACAAGCCATTCGGGGTCAAGCCCTGTCAGGAACAGGGCACTGTGGTTGATAAGCCCACCTCAGAGGCCAAGTTAGGTGGTGGCCGAGTGGGGAAAAATGTCCATTTCATGGCATCTTAGGGATGTTCAAGACATGGTGGTGGTAATTACGGGTTCTGGTGTCCTTTTCTGTTGGAGGTATCAATGTTGCTGCTTATTGTTTTGAAGAGTTACTAGATGATGATGGGTTTGAATTTATGATCTTCATTTCCTCAGTGGGCGGAATAGTTTCGAGTATATACTATAGGTAGGCCTCTATCTACTGCTACTTGTAGCAACCAAGGGATAGATGAAGAAGAAGCCTTAGAGGCAGAGAAAAAAATGTCAGAATCTTTCTAATACAACTAACCATTAATTTACCCGTGAGCTCATATGCGAATAGTGTTTCTTTTTGCTGGCATGCATTCAAGTTTAATTTCCTGATTCGGGGTATCCATGATTATGTTAAAATAATAGTTATTTCCTTTTACACGTTTTGCTGATTTGGTTTTTCAGTTATTAGAGTTAGTGGAGTCATGTGTGTTGGTTATCCTAGTTTTTAGGTATTAGTGGGGTAAGTGCTTTATGCAGAACATGAGTAGTTATGGTGTGTTTTACGTTATGTATTTTGTCTTTTGTAAAAGACTTGGTTGTTCTGTACGTAAGATGAAGTTTCAGCCTCATCTCTTCTCCTTTTAGCAATTTAACAGTGGTATCAGAGCCTGCGAGAAACGTGAGAGAGCTTTAAAAAAAAAAAAAACTTTCGTGAGAAAATTGCAGTAGCAATATTTCCAATGGCCACTGACAATTTTGTTCAACCAGCAATTCCACGCTTTGATAGTCACTATGACCATTGGAGCATGTTGATGGAGAATTCTTTACGATCAAAGGAGTATTGGTCGGTTGTCGAATATGGAATTCATGAGCCACCAGTAGGCATGGCTTTGATAGATCCCCAGAAAGCATAATTGGAAGCTAGAAAGTTGAAGGACCTGAAGGCAAAAAATTATTTTTTTCAGGCTATCGATCGTCCCATCTTGGAGACTATTCTTTGCGAAGAAACTTCCAAGGATATTTGGGATTCTATCAAGAAGAAATATCAAGGCTCTGTTAGGGTGAAGCGTGCACAGCTTCAAGCCTTGAAAAAAGATTTTGAAACACTAGTGATGAAGGATGGAGAATTTGTCACTAGTTATTGTGCCAGAACAATGGAGATCAGCAATAAGATGCGATTCCATGGCGAAAAGATGGACGACGTCACTATTGTGGAGAAGATTTTGCGTTCCTTGACACCAAAGTTTGATTATGTTGTCTGCTCAATTGAAGAGTCAAAAGACATAGATGCGTTCTTTCTTGATTAATTGCAAAGCTTCTTATTGGTCCATGAACAGAAGATGAACAGAAGTTTAACAGTAGAGGAGCAAGCGTTGAAGGCTTCTACCTATACTCATTCCAACAATTTCAGAGGAAGGGGTAGAGGTAGAGGAAGAGGAGATCGAGGAAATAGAGATGTTAGTAAGAATTTCAAAGCCAATAATGACCAATTTCAAGGCAAAGGCAGAGGACGGGATCCTAACAAATCCAATGTAAAGTGTTTTAGATGTCATAAATTTAGTCATTATGCATTGGAATGTTATACTAGGCTGCCTAATAATAAAGAAAATGCAGAGAGTTCAAATTTTGTTGAAGAAAAGGAAGCAGAAACATTGTTGATGGTTGTTCAAGATGAAAAGAAGCGCAAGTCAAATATTTGGTATGTGGATACAGGTTGTAGTAACCACATGAGTGGAAGTAAGTCTTCTTTTTCTTATCTAAATGAAGATTTTCATTCCACTGTGAGTTTTGGGGGATCATTTTACTGTGAAAGTGATGAGAAAATGTGATATTAAGATAAGAATCAAGAATGATTTTGTGGAAACGATCTCTAATGTGTTGTATGTTTCTAACATGAAAAGTAACCTCTTGAGTGTTGGCCAATTACAAGAAAAGGATTATGTAATCACTATTCAGAGGGGTGCTTGTAAAATTTATGATTCTGTTAGAGGTGCTATTGCAGTTGTTCCTATGAGTTCAAATAGATTGTTTCCATTAAAGATTGAAAATATTCAATCTTGTTTGATGGCTGAAAAGAAAGATCCCTCTTGGCTATGGCATTTTCGCTATGGTCACTTGAGTTTTGGTGGATTGAAGACCCTCCAATCGAAAAACATGGTGACGGGTCTTCCTCTAATTACCGTTCTTTCCCAAGTCTGCGAAGAATGTGTTGTTAGCAAACAGCATCATTCTCAATTTTCAAAAGAAAAGTCATGGAGAGCAAATGATGTTTTGCAACTGGTGCATTCGGACATTTGCGGTCCTATAAACTCATCTTCTAATGGAGATAAAAGATACTTAATTATCTTCATTGATGATTTTTCAAGAAAAACTTAGGTTTATTTTTTACAGAAAAAACCAGAAGCTTTCTCCACATTTAAAAGCTTCAAAACTCGTGTTGAAAATGAAGCAGGAAAGACCATTAAAACTCTTCGAACAAATCTGTTAGGACTAGAATTAGCACCTAGAGAGGGGTGAATAGGTGATTAAAGCAATTTTAACAATTTAATCCGAATAAGAGATTAATGAATTAAACAAACAATCTCTGCAAATGAAAGTAATGAAAGATAAAAGGATTAAGGATAGAGAATCAAAACTCCAGATTTATAGTGGTTCGGCTTAGACCAAGCCTACGTCCACTCTCCCGCACGGACAGCCCTTCGGCTGGATTTCACTAAGAATCAAAAAGAGTGATTACGGTCTCACGCTCTTGAGTCCACAAAGTAGAAGCTCTACTACACTTCCTCAAGGTCTCACCACAATCTCTCTTTTGATTACATATAACGCTCGAAGAATAAGATCGCAAAATAGAAAAGGAGATTCAGACTTTGGAATTCTTCTATCCGGCACCCTTCAACAACTGGAGCATCTCTTTTATATACTTCTTCATGCCTTCAATACCGTTGTCACCTTCCAAAGAAGTTCTTCCAATCAACCCGTTGGACAGAATCAATTAAAGAGATCTCGAGCTTTTTAAGGTAAATGTTGATAGCCCATCAATCCTGCTCGCCCATACAATCAGGATCTTGGTTTCCATAAGTAGATCCTTCCAAATATAAGTTGCGAAATCTTTAGAGAATCTATACATATTCGAATACGAAAGTAAGATCTTCTAGTGCTGAATCCAAGTAGAAAGATATTCTCTAACCGTTAGAGCAAAGACCATATAAGATCGAACAAAAGATGGTCCGGAGACTGTCCATGAGAGTAGACTTTGAAACATGAGTCTTGCTAGCTTCGGACTTTGATCTTCGACTTTGTCAATAGAGTCTGTAAGTCTTCAGACTAGATTGAGGAAAATGTTTTGTCAACTTCAAAATACTTCAAGAGAATTTATCCAACAATCTCCCCATTTTTGATGGTGACAAAACTTTCCTGCAGATTTGAATATTATTGCCCTGTAATACAACTTTTAAGCAAGCATTGATATCTCATAAAAGATTAGAATAAAAATAGTAGAAGTTATCCTGTACACGGATGTCCCTGTACACGTACTTACCACATACACGAGATCTGCATTCACAGAAACCTCATTAGTCATAAGCAGACAGTACTATCTTTATCTAATTTAATAGCTTAAAGTAATGCAATAATGAGCACACATTCAAAAACTCAAGATAAAGTCAAAATAACAACTCAAAAATGTTTAAAAATGAAGATAAGATTTGGTTTGGTTTGGTTTGATGTTCAAAAATCTGCAAAGTCTTCTCCCCCTTTTTGTCAGCATTAAAAAAATCAATGAGCACGAGGAATGCGAACAAGTTGAAAGTCCTCCATAGACTTGACAGTTTCTTCTAGCTTCCTCAAATATTCCTGTAGTTGGGTAAGAGCAGTGCCTTTTGCAGTATCCTGAATCTTACGCTGAACCTCTTTAAGCTGATCATGCATGGTGATGAACATTGCATGATTTTCATTCTGCAAGGTCTGAAATTCATACCCCATAGCATAGATTTGGCCTTTGAGCTCCAAGATGATGTCAAGCAACCTTCCAAAATCTCCTGAATTGTCAGTCTGTGTGCTTGCGTCAACTCGGTCTGATAATGGAGTCAAGCCAGTATGAATATCAGTAGGGAGTTCAGTATGTGGAGATGATGCCTCTCCCTCAGGAAACTGAGCAGCATAAACATCTTCTGCATCAGGAGGTGATCGACTAACACCTGTTTGTGTATCTTCTTCTTTAAAAGTCAGTAGAAGAGGAGTATGTTCTCTGTGGGTATCTCCCCCTGTTTCAATGTCTTCTGGAGGAGAAAAGAACTCTTCTTTCTGAGGAGTTTCCTCAGTGACAGGTTGTTGTTGATCCTCTTTTTCTGCTGGAGAATCTGTTTTTGCCGGTTCATCCCCTTGTTCTGCTTTTTCTTCTTCCTCTTCCTCTTTCTCTTTCTCTTCCTCTTTCTCTTCTTCTTTCTCTTCTTCTTTTTCTTCTTCTTTTTCTTCTTCTTTCTCTTCTTCTTTTTTCTGCAAAATGTTGTTCTGGAACAGCTGAAACAGGTGCAGAAAATTGAGAAACAAGAGCAGAGATGGGTAGAGCATCCTCATCATCTTCATCTTCTAAGATGATTGCCCTTCTCTTCTTGATAGGACTATACACTTTGGTTCCTTTCCTTTTCTTTTGGCCGCGAGAAGAGTCTGGTCTCGAACTTGATAGGAGTCTTCTCCTTGAACTCTCCAGCTTCTTCTTTGAGTTCTTTCGAGACGCATCTTTGTTATCATCCTCAGTCCGATGACCATTTTATCAATAGTCTTCACAGAGAGAATGTCAGGAGGCTGAATGTTCAGGTATCTGAAAAGACGAGTGATGAGAGCAGCATAAGGGAGTTTTCCCTTATCCTTTGCCATGGACCTGTACATGTGAAACATGATACTGTGCGGCAGAGAGAAATTAAGACCAATCTTGATTGCATACATCAACGCAGCCTCTAAGATGGAAACATCTGTCTTGGATGTTTATTTCGGTCTAAGACAGTTGATCACTATCTTGTGAAGCAGAGTGTTTGTTGCATTCATCCTGGAGTAGGAGAGACGACCTTCAGCAATTCGGTCTCTCGCAAGTTCTAGAGTGGCATGACTTACAGACACACCAATTGATTGGAAAGCACCTCTTTCCACACCAATTACATCTGCCAGAATGTCCTTATCAACAACATACTCTTTATCTCTCACACTGAAATAAAAGCTGTTTGCATCGATGAAACTGAGATTGGAATAGAAGTACGATGTTAATTCAGAATGGGCCATATCACAGTCAATACAGAACTGATGAAGTTGAAGTTTTTCAAACTTCTCTCTCAGATTGATGCTTAAAAGGTCCAGAAAATCAAAATCCACCGTCCGTGGATTCATCACCCCACGCTTCAGAAGTTTTTCATACATCTTCTTGTGTCCGTCTGAGCGAAACAGTTCATCCTTCTTCCCTCGAAGGTTTGCAGCCACACCCATCTAAGGTTTAAAATGTATGAACATTTTCTCATCATCATCCTTTCCCTCTGGCTGATTTATACTACTAAACCTAGGGTCACTGGGAAAGTTTGCAAAGGCTTTTGCAGTCGTTCCTTCAGGAACAATCCTTGATCTCTCCATGACGGTGAGAAAATGAGTCTCATTGGAGTAACCTTTTTCTTTCAGAAATTCATCAATGAAGGTCATGGCAGAACCTCATTCCTTCAATGCAGAGTAAAGCCTATAAACAAAAGCAGGCTTGAGTGTTCTTACAGGTTCAATATTTTCAAGAACTTCTTTTGCATCTTGAGGGTGACGACCAAGAGGTCTAGTTGAGGAAGAACGCTGTTGAGATCGTTGAGGAGTTTGTTCAGATGGAAAGTCGCTTTCTTCGGTGAGATCGAAGTGCGTAGGCCCCCACCAGATCCCTGTGGTCCCCTGTTTGCTATTCTTGATGACTTCCTTTGGTAAGACATTATTGCTTTCTTGGAGAAGCTTTCACACTTGTGTCGCAAGAAAGTTAAAAGCTTTGAAACATAGAAATTTGGGAGAGAAAAATACAGAGAAGTGAAAAGCTTTTGATTTAGGGTTTCTGGGTAAAGTGAAAAACGAAGGAGAAGAAGTATATAAAAGGTGACTGATACGAGGTAAATCAAGCGTCGCAAATTTTTGGAAATATTAAGAATTTCCTTTTGAAAATAACTGCCTTAATAAATTGATAACCACCATTTTTTTAAATATAACTGTCTTAATAAGCTCGATTAGAGATAAACAGACAAACTTACCTTTTCGAAATGACAGTTTAAGTAAATGAATTTACAGTCGTGTCGATTCGTATTTTCAGTCTTCAATCTTTGAGTCTGATACTCTGTCAGACTTTAGATTCTGAGTCTAAGCTTCAACATTCTTCAAGAGATAAAATATTGAGTCTTGAGCGAATAGACTCAAACAAGCTTTTCTCAAGTGGCTTTGTGAAGATGTCGCCTTGATTCTTTGAGTCTATGAATTGTATCAAGACTTCTTTGTTCTGAACGTGATCTCTTATAAAATGATGTCGAATCTCAATGTGTTTTGCTCTTGAATGTAGGATAGGATTCTTTGTAAGATTGATTGCGCTGGTATTGTCACATCTTATCTCTGTGCAAGAGTCTTCAATGCCAAAGTCTTGTAGTTGTTGTTTTATCCACAGTATTTGAGAACAGCAACTTCCAAGGGCTACGTATTCTGCTTCAGCTGTTGAAAGAGCCACGATACTTTGTTTTCTTGAAAACCAAGATACGCCCTGTTTCCAAGCAATTGACAAGTACCTGAAGTGCTTTTTCTTTCAACTCTACAACCTGCAAGATTTGCGTCCGAATAGCCAAGAAGTGTAAAGTCTCCTTCTTTGGGATACCAAAGACCGATCTTAACGATAGTAGCAACATATTTAATAATACGTTTAGCAGCACTTAGATGAGATTCTCTAGGATCGAGATTGAAACCTAGCGCATATGCAAACACTAAATAATATGTCGATCTGGATGCGATACGATAAAGAAGTGAACCAATGATACTCTGTATAACTTTTGGTCGATTTTCTTCCCCGCTTCATCTTTGTCTATCTTCGGGGAACTTGACATTGGTATGTCGGTCTTTTTGCAATTTTCCAGACCGAACTTTTTAACAAGTTCTTTTGCATATTTCTCTTGATGAATGAATATTCCTTCCTTTAGTTGTTTCACTTGTAGACCAAGGAAAAAGGATAGTTCACCCATCATGCTCATCTCGAATTCACCTTGCATAGACTTAGAAAATTTCTTGCACAAAGTCTCATTAGATGATCCGAATATAATGTCATCAACATAAATCTGAACAAGTAGAAAACTTTTACTTTCCTTTTTAATAAACAAAGTAGTGTCTACCTTTCCTTTAGAAAAGCCATTAAGAATTAAGAAATTACTTAGCCTTTCATACCAAGCTCGAGGAGCTTGTTTCAATCCATATAAAGCTTTCTTCAGTCTGAACACTGAGTCTGGTTTCTTTGAGTCTTCAAATCCAAGAGGTTGTTCCACATAGACTTCTTCTTGAATAAATCCATTTAGGAATGCGCTTTTGACATCCATTTGAAACAACCTGAAATTCTTATAGCAAGCAAAAGCAAGTAGTAATATGATTGCTTCTAACCTTGCTACTGGAGCATAGGTCTCATCATAGTCTATCCCTTCTTCTTGCGTGTATCCTTTAGTCACGAGTCTTGCTTTGTTTCTCGTTACTTTGCCTTTTTCATCAACTTTGTTCCTGAAAACCCATTTAGCTCCAACAATTGATTTACCTTTTGGTTTAAGAGTCAATTCCCATACGTTGTTAATACTGAATTGTCTGAGCTCTTCTTGCATTGCTTCAATCCAGCTTTCATCAGCTAAAGCTTCTTCAATATTTTTGGGTTCCATTTTAGAAATAAGAGCAACAGCACTAGACTCTTCTCGCCTTTTAGATCTTGTTCGAATTCCCTCATTAATGTCCCCAATAATGAGTTCTTCAGGATGACTAGACTTGTGCTTCCAGTTACTAGTCGATCGATAGATTGTTGATCTTCTTCTTGAGTAGATTCTTCATCGGTAGCTTGTTGTACGATTCGAATTAGTAACTGTTTCAATGGAGGTAGATCTAGCGATTAATGCAGGAGCAGTTCTGTATCTTCGATCTGAATTTGCTGAATTTGTGGAGAGTCTTGAAATTTGACATTCATTGATTCTTCCACATGATCCGAGTCTTCTTGTTGAATACTCTAAAAGCTTTGCTTGTAGTTGAGTAACCAAGAAAGAATCCTTCATCTGATTTTTCTTCAAACTTACCAACACGATCATTTGCATTCTTTAGAATAAAACATTTGCAACCAAATACTTGAAAATAGGAAACTATTGGTTTCTTTCCTTTAAAAATTTCATAAGGGGTTTTCTCAAGAATTGGCTTTAAAAACACGCGGTTTATAATATAGCAAGCAGTTGAGACAACTTCAGCCCAAAATCTTGAAGAAATTTGATTTCCAATTAAAAGAGTTCTTGCCATTTCTTGTAAATACCTATTCTTCCTTTCCACAACCTCATTTTGTTCTGGTGTATATGGAGAGGAGAATTTGTGCTGAAAACCAAATTCATCACAAAATTTAGTAAAGTCTTGATTTTCAAACTCACCTCCATGGTCTGTACGAATGCTTGAGATAGTGTGACCTTTCTCATTCTGCACTTTCTTAGCAAACTTTGAAAAGAGAGAGAAAGTCTCTGACTTACTTGAAAGAAAGTAGACCCAAGTAAATCGTGAGTAATCATCCACAATTACTAGACAGAACCTTTTTCCACAAATGCTTTGCGTTCTGGTAGGTCCAAACAAATCCATATGCAGAAGCCGCAGTACATGATTAGTGGAAACTTTATTTATTAATTTGTAAGAGTTTCTAACCTGTTTACCCAGTACGCATGGTGTACATAGATCAGACTTTGAGTAATTGAGAATAGGCAATCCTCAAACAAGTTTCTTGGTAGAGATCTTGTTGATTTGCTTCATATTGATATGGCCTAGCTTTTTGTGCCATAGATTAGCTTCATCTTGTACTGATATTAAGCACTGTGGTCTTTTTTGATTCACATCCAGAAGATAGATATTTCCATGTCTTCGTCCAGTAAAAGATTGAGTAAAGTCTTTACTGATTCCAGAGCACGTTTCTTCCTGGAAGTTGATCTTGAAACCAGTATCACACAACTGATTTATGCTAAGCAGATTGTAATTTAATCCTTCAACTAAGGAAACATTATTGATTGACAAACTTCTAATCTTTACTATTCCTCGACCAGTAATTCTTCCTTTGTTGTTACCACCAAATGAAACTTTTCCTCCGTCTATCTGGACAAGTTTTATGAAGCAACTTGAGTCTCCTGTCATATGTCTTGAGCAGCCACTATCAAGATACCATTTAATCTTCCTTTTGATAGTAACCTGCAATTAACACGAATTCAAGCTCTTTTTGGTACCCATATCATCTTGGGTATAGAAGTGTTAGAACAATAGACAGTCTTAGCTCAGCTCTTTTTAACAGGTCTCCAAACCAAAGGATATTCTTTCTCAAAATGTTCTAAGCTTTTACACTTGGAACATCTCAAAGCATTTCTGCCAACAGGTTTTACAAAAACTTTCTGGAAATGATTCTTATAAACAATTCTAGCCGGTCTCTGTTTAATTCTTTCTTTTACCTTTAGGAAATCAATTAGTGGAATAGTTTCAGAAGTCATACCAAGACCTAACTTATCAAAGTATGGTCTTTGTATCGAAAGAATCTTATCCAACTTTTCAAAACCATTTGAAAATCTTTTTGATATGTTAGTAATATCATTTTTCAAAAGATTATTTTCATTTGTAATAATGTCTGAGTTTTCTTTCACAACAACAAAATCTTTTTCCAGCTTTTCAAACTTTTCTTTCATAAGTTTATCATGTTGCTTCAATGTAGAATTTTCCCTTTTTAATTCGAAGATCCTCTTAAGAGAGGTTTTCAGACTAAGACAAAGTTCATCAATATATTTAGAAACCTTGACAGGAATTTTCAGGTTACCAACCTCGAGTTCACTGTCTGAGTATGTGTCTGAATCAAGGTCTAAGTCTGAATCTGATTTTGCCATTAAACAGATATTGGCATAATCATCATCA
Organism: Eucalyptus sp. ANBG9806169; assembly: GCA_014182395.1. Classification (NCBI taxonomy): domain Eukaryota; kingdom Viridiplantae; phylum Streptophyta; class Magnoliopsida; order Myrtales; family Myrtaceae; genus Eucalyptus; species Eucalyptus sp. ANBG9806169. Next base: position 39,721,693 of record CM024579.1, read on the forward strand.
CTTTCTTCACATTCGTATCACTCCAAGTCTCGCTTTGAGTGCTTTCTGTATTTCTCGGTCTTTCATTTTCTCTTCTTTAACGAGAGGACGGTTGGGTCCGATGTGTCCCTTTTTCTTGCATTCAAAGCAAGTCACTTCTTTGTTAGAATCATCTTCCTCTCGTTGACTTGTTTTGAAACCTTTGAGAGCTTTGTTTCTTCCAATTGAATTTCCTTCCTTTTCTGTTCAACTTTCTGAATCTCTTTATCATGAGTGCCGTTCTTCATCATCTAGATCTTCTTCGAGTCGTAGCATCGAAATAGTCATTAGACTTTAAGGCGATAGATTTCTTACCTTTTGAATCTTCCTCTTTGTTGGTCTGCATTCCACTTCATAAGATTGAAGAGTCTCAACCGGTTCGTCTACGAGAGAGTGGAGCAATCCTCTGCGTCTCTCTTATTGAGGTTTTTATGTAATTCCGAGTCTTTAGAGAGTCCTCGAAGTAGTTTGTTGACCTTCATATGTCCTGAGATTGGATGTCCCTGATATTCAAGACCATTCACAATTTCAGTAAAGCAACTAAACATGTCAGTTATTGATTCTCCTGATCTCATCTTAAAGGCTTCATATTGTCCCAAAAGAATGTTGATCCTCGTTTCTTTCACACGATCAGTTCCTTCATAGGTAATGTGAAGCCTATCCCAGACTTCTTTTGCTGTATCACAAGAAGATATTCTATTATACTCAGTAGGGGATAAAGCACAATATAAGGAATAAATAGCTTTGGCGTTAAGAGTCTGTCTCTTGGAGATTTCTTCTTGAGTCAGTAGAGTGGGATCAGCAGTTTCTTTTCCTCTCTCTGATCCTGATGCAGCAGCGGGAATGATTCCTTTATCAACCACTTCCCATTCCAAATGATCTTTCGATCTTAGGAATGCCTTCATCTTATTTTTCCATATACTGTAGTCTTTTCCATCAAAGTATGGAGGTCTGGTATTGCTTTGACCTTCAACCAACCCTGTAGGCAACATACTAGCCATAGATCTTTTACTTAGAAGTAAAGACACTTCTTATGAACAAGTACACAAGCTCTGATACCAATTGTTAGGACTAGAATTAGCACCTAGAGGGGAGTGAATAGGTGATTAAAGCAATTTTAACAATTTAATCCGAATAAGAGATTAATGAATTAAACAAACAATCGCTGCAAATGAAAGTAATAAAAGATAAAAGGATTAAGGATAGAGAATCAAGACTCCAGATTTATAGTGGTTCGGCTTAGACCAAGCCTACGTCCACTCTCCCGCACGGACAGCCCTTCCGACCGGATTTCACTAAGAATAAAAAAGAGTGATTACGGTCTCACGCTCTTGAGTCCACAAAGTGTAGAAGCTCTACTACACTTCCTCAAGGTCTCACCACAATATGATCTCTCTTTTGATTACATATAACGCTCGAAGAATAAGATCGCAAAATAGAAAAGGAGATTCGGACTTTGGAATTCTTCTATCCGGCACCCTTCAACAACTGGAGCATCTCTCTTATATACTTCTTCATGCCTTCAATACCGTTGGCACCTTCCAAAGAAGTTCTTCCAATCAACCCGTTGGACAGAATCAATTAGAGAGATCTCGAGCTCTTTAAGGTAAGTGTTGATAGCCCATCAATCTTGCTCGCCCATACAATCAGGATCTTGGTTTCCATAAGTAGATCCTTCCAAATATAAGTTGCGAAATCTTTAGAGAATCTATACATATTCGAATACGAAAGTAAGATCTTCTAGTGCTGAATCTAGTAGAATGATATTCTCTAGCCGTTAGAGCAAAGACCATATAAGATCAGAACAAAAGATGGTCTGGAGACTGTCCATGAGAGTAGACTTTGAAACATGAGTCTTGCTAGCTTCAGACTTTGATCTTCAGACTTTGTCAATAGAGTCTGTAAGTCTTCAGACTAGACTGAGGAAAATGTTTTGTCAACTTCAAAATACTTCAAAAGAATTTATCCAACAAAATCGTGGTGGTGAATATTGCTCAAAAGAATTTGAAGTTTTTTGTGCAGAGCATAACATTCGAAAAGAGCTTACTGCTGCATATACACCACAACAGAATGGTGTATCTGAGAGGAAAAATAAAACCATTCTCAACATGGTGAGAAGCTTATTGGCAAGAGGAAGAGTTCCAAAGACTTTCGGCGGAAGCGTAAATTGGAGTATTCATGTTTTGAACAGAAGTCCAACTTTTGTTGTTCAGAATATGACACCTGAAGAGGCTTAGAGTGGGAGAAGACCGGCTGTAGATCACTTCAGAATTTTTGGATGCATCGCATATGCCCATGTCCCGGATGTGAAAAGGAAGAAACTTGATGACAAAGCTGAAAAATGTGTCTTTCTTGGTGTAAGTTGTCGCGACCTGATTTTTTTGATGAAGGGTGAATCACCTAAAACTAGGTTAATGGATTACTAAGTCCGAAGACTTGGCGCGGACTCTCCCAATCCCTACCAATCGCGACTTGATACTAAGAAAAAGACCCACTAAAACATGCAATTATATTTCAAATTGGAGCCGCCACTAATCAATTAGGGCTGATTAGAAACCCAGGTAAAGTATGGGAGAATACTTTACCTTTTACGAACCAGAGATTTAATGGATTCGGGGACATGGTTATGCTAGATTAATCTAACGCCCTTTTGGTACCTTAAAAAAAAAAAATTTACAGGCAGTCTTGATTAATTTTAACCTAAGATACTAACATGCAAATGGTGGTCATGCGGATGCATAATCAATTAAATAACATTAAATCAAAATGCTAAATTCATAAGAAATTATAAACTACAACTTTATTAAAGTCCACTCTCTAAGAAAACATTAAAAAAACTAATAAAAATGCATGCCCTAAACATGATTTCTAAATGACATGACACCTAACTTTTATTATTATGCAATCTTAATCTAAAATTAATATGCATGGATTTTACTTTAATGATATGTGAAATGCAATTTATATGGCCTAATTTGAACTATATGTATGCAATCTAATTTATGCAATCCTAAATGTGTATATACTACATGACATGAGATGCATAACATAACAATTCTATATGCATGCTCTTTTTTTATTTTTTTAATGATTCTTTTAATGTATGCAACCTACACTAAACAATGATGATATGAAATGGAATTAATTATGAACTAACCTATTAATTAACCTTTTTGTTTTTTTATTATTTTTTTATTATTTAAAATTACATGATGGGAATACAATGCCATCCTAATTTATTAATATAAAAACTTTAATTAAATGAGCCTAATATGCAAACTAGCTAAAATGCATCTACTATTTTGTATATTCTTTATTGAAATTAAATAAACTGATTAAGCTATTCAGAATGGAATAATTTCCTATTTCAAATTCGGGATTAATTTGATTTAAACCTCATTTGTCTTAGAAAACCATTATTCTTTTTTAACCTTTTTTATTATCTTTTCATATTATGAAAACATGCAAACAACTAAGGATGAAATCCTAAAAATAATCCTAAAGGTTAATTTAAACCTACATGTCCTATATGACCTATATGCTCATGCAAATTTTAGTATTTCACTAATCTTTTTTAAAATTTTCATTTTTTCTCAAACAAGTAATTATTTTTACATAAAAACTAAGGTAAGAGTTAAAATAATTGAAAAGATAATCCGTTGTCTCACGGATTAAATTAACAATTATTTTAACTCTATAAATCATAACGAGGGAATAAAAATAATTAAAAATTTGGTCCGAAGTCTTACGGACCAAATTAAATAAGTATTGTGATTTAACAATTGAAATTCTACCAAAACAAACCCAAAATTAGTATAACTAAAAAAGTGACCCGATGTCTCTCGGATCAAATTAATAACCATAGTAATTTGAGGTAAAATCTACGGATAATGCATATATTAACACCCAATACTTAAATAACTACACTAAATATGCTATCAAATGAAATAAACATAAAAATAACATAAAAGATTAAACAAATAACCTAAACTACTAAGTAATAAAAAGTAAAAAAACTACCTAAGGTAAACCAACGGAACAAGAGGGCAACCGAGCGGAAGATGGCCGGCGACCGGAGCTCCGGTAAGGGCTAGACGGCGGCACGGCGGGGACGTCGGAGGCGGTGAACTGGCGGCTCGGCGTCGCTCGGGAGGTGGAGCGAGGCTGGAGGCGCCGCGTGGTGAGGCGGTGGCTTCGCGGGTCGCGGCTGCAGCGTCGCGGTGGTCTCGCGGACAGGCGGCTTGGGCTCCAGTGCTTCGGGCGAGGCAACGGTATGGATGGGTCGTCGGAGTGGCGTCTTCACGAGCTTCGGACAGCGACCGTATGTGCAGGTGACGCGGTGGCAAGGAACCGGGCGCGACAGCGCAGGCGAGAGGAGCTCCGGCATTGCTGGTGCGCGGGTTGAGGTCGCTCGGGGCTGTGGGCGCAGGGCTCTTCTCGGACTGCTGTAGGCTGAGTCGTGGAGGTGACTGACGGTGACGGACGCGATGGGTCGTGGGTTCGTGTGGAGCAATCGCAGGCGGAGCAGCTGCTGGGCGGAGGAGGACTCAGGCGTTGGGGTGCGATTGGTGGCAGCGGCTCGTTGTTCAGGCGTGATGGGCACGGGTGGAGGTCACCCGGCGATGAAAGGCCGCAAATCTGGCTTGGATCTTGGGCGGAGGCACGAGGGATCGAGCGGCGAAGGAAGTCCGAGCAGCTTGCGGCTTGATGGCGTCGCTCAAGCAGGGGACGCAGCGGCGGAGCTCGGCGCCGCTTGGGGCTCTGGTGGCTTCACGGTTGCGGGTGGAAGTCGGCAGGCCGTCGAGTCTTCATGGCAGAGGCAGAGGTCGTGGAGCAGGCGGCTCCGACACAGCGCGGGAGGATGTGCTGTTGCGAGCGTCGGATGCAGAGAGGGTGCTTGGCGATTGGACGGCAAGGGCAACGAGCGGCGGCAGCGTCCGGTGCAGGGGGTGAGTCCGGCGAGGCAACGGTGGGCGGAGGTGTGCGCCGGTGAGGAGAATTTTGGGGAAGAAGCACAGTAAATTTCCCCTTTTTTACTGTCCTCCCCCTCTGCTCTTGTACTTCACATTTTCTTCTTTTTCCTTTTTGCTCTTTGCCTTCTTCCCACACGTCCCTTCTCTGACTTTTCCTTCTTTTTGGTTTTTCTTTTGTGTTCCTCTCCTAAAACGAAGAAGAAACCCCTTCTCCGCTCGGTTCCGAAGCTCGCATTTATAGTGAAAAAAAAGAAAGGAAACAAACTCCAAGTTGTTGAAGATTTTGCGATATTCACTCAACCTCTTCAACAACAAAATGGCTCCAAAAATCGCACGGCCGTTTAACTTTCGAATTCAATTTTTTTTTTTTTTTAAATTCCCTCTAAACCAGGATTATCCTTTATTTCTAAAAACTAATTTTAAATTAGGTGTTAATAAGTGGAAATAAAAAAAAAAAAAAACTGAATTTTTTTTTTTTTCAATTTTGAAATGAAAATTTTAAAAACCAAATTTAATTTATTATTTTTTTAAATATTAGGTGTCAACATAAGTGAAGCATCCAAAGCATATAAATTATTTAATCCACTAACAAAGAAGATTGTGACTAGCAGGGATGTTGTTTTTGATGAAGATAACACTTGGGATTGGAATAGGCAGCAGCCTACCCAAGTTCTTTATGACAATGATGCTGAACAAGAGCAAATTTCAGCACCTTGTATGCCTCAAAATTTATCAAATACGACTTCTACAGTTACTGGAATTTCACCAACAAGCGCTGAAGTCAATGAAGAAGAAGCCCAATCTCTTCGCCACGTTAGAAGAAAGCCTGCTTGGATGGAAGATTATGAGGCAACTGGAATTGGAAATTCAATTACTCATTTTGTCTTGTTTTCAGACTATGATCCTACAACTTTTGAGAGTTCTGTCAGAGAAGAAAAATAACGAAAAGCGATGGATGATGAAATTAATGCCATAGAAAGAAATGATACTTGGGAGCTATTTGATCTTCCGGATGGACAAAAAACCATTGGTGTAAAGTGGGTCTTTAAAACAAAACTGAAATAAAATGGTGAAGTTGACAAATATAAAGCACGTTTGGTAGCCAAGGGATACAAATAGCAATATGGAATCGACTATACAGAGGTTTTTTCTCCAGTTGCAAGACATGACACGATTAGATTGGTGGTTGCATTGGCGGCACATAATTCTTGGCTTATTTTCCAACTAGATGTCAAATCGGCATTCTTGCATGGGTACTTGGAGGAATAGGTATTTATCGAGCAACCCCCTGGTTATATCAAGATTGGAAATGAGCATAAAGTTTATAGATTGAAGAAAGCTCTTTATGGGATAAAACAAGCCCTATGAGCTTGGTATAGTCGTATTGAAACTTATTTTCTTAAAGTTGGTTTTTCAAAATGTCCTTATGAGCATACGCTTTTTGTCAAGATTGGAGATAAAAGGAAAATGCTTATTGTCTGCTTGTATGTTGACGATCTTATATTTACTGGAAGTTGTGATAGCATGTTTGAAGAGTTCAAGAAATCTATGATGGATGAGTTTGAAATGTCTGATCTTGGTGTGATGCATTACTTCCTTGGCATAAAAGTGGTACAATCGGATGATGGGATCTTTATTTCTAAAAAGAAATATGTGGGAGAAATTTTGGACAGGTTTCAGATGAAGGATTGTAATCCTGTAAACACTTTAGTTGAGTTTGGCTTAAAGTTATACAAAGATCATGAAGGGAGGAAGGTTGACAGCACACTTTATAAACAAATTGTGGACAGTTTGATTTATTTAACTGCAACAAGACCGGACATAATGTATTATGTGAGTTTAATTAGTAGATATATGGAGAATCCTACATAAATGCATTTGTTAGCTGCCAAGAGAATCCTTAGTTACTTGCAATGAACTAGAGACTTTGGGCTATTTTACAAGAAGGGTGAAAAGTCTAATTTGTTGGGATTTACTGATAATGACTATGCAAGAGATCAAGATGATAGGAGGAGCACTTCAAGTTATGCTTTTATGTTTGGGACATGTGCTATTTCGTGGTCATCCAAGAAGCAACCAATTGTCACATTGTCAAGTACAGAAGCTGAATTTGTTGGTGCAATAGCTAATGCTTGTCAAGCTGTTTGGCTAAGGAGAATTCTTGAGGAGCTGCAATTTAAGTAACCAGGAGCTACTAAAATTTTTTGTGACAACAACTCAGCAATCAAAATCTCCAAGAATCCTATGCTACATGGAAGAAGCAAGCACATTGATGTGAAGTTTTATTTCTTGAGAGATCTTAGTAATGATGGAACAATTGATCTAATCTACTTATGAGTGAAGATCAAGTTACTGATATATTCACCAAGGCCCTCAAGATGGAGTCATTTGTGAAGCTTAGAAGGTTATTAGGTGTTTGCACGTTGAAAACAGTCAAGGTTTTAAACTGAATGTTATTAAACATCAATTTAAGGGAGGGATTGTTAAAATAATAGTTATTTCCTTTTACACGTTTTGTTGATTTTGTTTTTCAGTTATTAGAGTTAGTGGAGTCATGTGTGTTGGTTATCCTAGTTTTTAGGTATTAGTGTGGTAAGTGCTTTATGCAAGACATGGGTAGTTATAATGTGTTTTACGTTATGTATTTTGTCTTTTGTAAAAGACTTGGTTGTTCTGTATATAAGATAAAGTTTCAGCCTCATCTCTTCTCCCTTTTAGCAATTTAACAGATTATGCATCTTTGTTCAAGATTTTGGCTTTTCCTTAGGGTTAATATCTGTCAACAAAGTACTTATGTTTTACTGGAGTACAATGTCATGGTGAGCAAACACAGTCATCAAAACCCAATGTGCCTGTTCCAAGGACTAATACTCTAATGCATAATCATGGAAATCCCTCAATATCCTGTAGGCTGGAGATCATCAGAATTTGAAAAAGAGCAACTTTTATGAGAGCAGCATGAGTTTCTAGCGAGTTAAATGCAAAAACTTTAGTGGTATTGTCGAGTTTGAACGCGACATGATTTTGTTAGCGATTGTATACCCAAAGATCACATTTCTTTTCTCTCAAATTTATGAAATTTGTTGACGCTGGAATTGGTAGCTACTACAGGAAACATCCATCAGTCACTTCGCTCCTCGGAGGAATGCCCAACTGACCAACCTGACCTTTTTCTCCCTGGTGGTTCTCAGAACTGTGGTACCTCCAAAGAGAGAGAGACCAAGCAGTTACTGGGGGCATCTTAAATGCAATGAAAGTGAAGTGCGGGGAGGGCGGCTTCAGCAGAATCAATGAGTCAAATCGTCAATTCAACATCCATCTTTTTCCTTCATTCGCGTGACGTGAGAGGTCCTTTAATTTTAATTCCATGCCTTCATAATTTTCTAGTATTTTTCTTCCCCCTTTTTTATTTAAAAAATTGGACGATCACGTAGACGAGCTGGTTTTGATTGGCACAAATATATAATACACGAGTAGAAGTTTGTTAACACAGAAAATTGGATCCAGAAAAAGTTCCTATTATTATATTCTTATACCATAATTCTCGAATTTTATCTTCCCACAGTTGGAAGTTAACATTATCTTTAATTAAGAGACATCTAAAAAGGGAAACGGGTATATAAAATAGGGTTCTAAACCTACTTAAAAAAGATAAATTCTGCAACCAAAAATAAATTCTAGCAACAATATAGTGCTTCCAACCACTTTTTTTGGAGTGACATGGCTACGTAATTTCTCCCATCTCATTGATTGAAAGTGTGGGGCCTAGACCCGTCCTTAAATTTCATCGGCTTTCAAAAACTCTCCAAAAAAATCTTTGGCAACCATATACATAGACATCACCGTCTATGTCCGGGCAAGCGCATCAAGGAGAAATTATTTGTATTACGATCTGATCTCAAAATTAAAAAATACCTATGAAAGTATATGGAATTAGAGATTTAGAACTCGACGTTTCCTCATGCGAAATGTACCCCACCGATTTCATCAATAGATTATTTTGTTTTTCTTTTTTAAAATCCTAGAGTCAAACATCATCGCCAATGAAATTCATTAGTGATTCCCATAAAATGAAGATAAAATAAATTACAACTAATGGTGGAGCCCGTGGAGAAGAGGTTCACGGTTTCTTACAAGAGCTTCTCATGCAAAAGATTTCATTTTTAGCGACTTGTTCATGTGGTCGAATTATGTCCACTTGATTTTCACTACGAACGCACCCCGAATCCTCACATTGCTGATGTAACCAATAATTTTGAAGCCAAAATTGAAAAAAAGATGAATAAATGCCATGATACGTTGTTAATCGATTTTGTTCATCTCCACTCTTTCATGCAACATCGGAAATGAGAAGTGAAAGAAAAATTCCATTTCAGTAGAAGGAAATTGTAAAATCACGTTGCTGTCAATTCATGAACCGAGCCCACCTAAAAAGGGTGATGAGATGCCAAAAAGAAATAGAGATTGATGGGGACCCATTAGTAGAAGATCTTGGGTCACCTAATTTTACATAGCTGAGAAACCTTGAACTATGAATGCTTGAAAACTCGACCATTCAATCTCGAATCTCATCATGCGAAAGCTACGCCAGTTACCAATCGGAATGTATTATCTCTCGTCGAGTTGAGCACTCTGCTCCGACTCCTAATCAACATGAGACAAAGACGGTACTCTGGACCCCGGATCTATTTTCGCCTCCGCCCCTTATTTCCTGTGAAATTGATCAACAATCTTTCGTAGACGGACCATTTGAATTTTCTCGGCGTGATCTCTATCGTGCCTAATCGCGCGGATTTGCGAAACTACAGACGGGCCGTATCGCTGACTAATGGAGGGGAAGGGAGAGGAGGTCAACCGTCATTTCCCAGCCAACCACCCAAAACGCGGGACAACCACGCTTAGGGGCGTCGTATCGTGCATTCACGGCCCCTTTCCATACGAGGCTTGCTCCCCACGCCTCCTCGAGAGGGGAAAGCGTGTTTTTATCTCCAAACGAATGGCAATTTCCCTAACGTTCGCAAGAAGTCCGCTTCTAAAAAACGGAACGATCGAATTACCCTCTATCCTATATGTATGCATGCATATAATATGCCCCGTTTTCTTATCTTTTTTATCTTTTTTCCCCTCTAATGTTTGCCCTCCCCGGCGTTGACAATGAGGAAAATTGGGGCGGTTGCGTGCACTTCACTGCATTTTCTCTAGCACTTCCATTCGGCTTCCGGACACACCTCCCCTTCATCTCCATTTCCTATAAAGCCCTCCCTCTCTCCTCCTCCCTGCCCATATACCGCATTTGGAAAAAGAAAACCCTACCAACTTCTAAGCCCATTACTCTCTCTCTCTCTCTCTCTCTCTCTCTCTCTCATCGCCTCTTCCTCGTCCCCTCCTCGTCTCCGGATCAGCCCCGCCGATGGATCTGGCACGCAAAGGCCTGTACGCCTTCGCTCTCCTCCTCCTCCTCCTCCTCCTCGCCGGCACATGCACCGCTGCTCGTCCCGGCCCGACCACCATGACGACGACGACGACGATGCTGCCGCTCCGGGTTCCTCCCCACGGCGCGCGGCATCATCCCCATAAGACCGCCTTCCGCCACCGCGGCAGCATCTTCAGCTACCTCCCCAAGGGCTCGACCGTGCCGCCTTCCGGCCCGTCCCCGAGGGGCAACTCCGAGCCCAACTCCACGCCGGGGAACTGAAGGGGTTGAATCTTCGGAAAGTCCATACATTTCTCCGGAATCCTCGCCGAAGGCCTGGTTCTTTCATTCTGCTTCGTGGTATCTGATAAGACGCTGTATATGAATACATTTATTTATTTATTTGCCAGAGAGCTTAGTCTATGTATACGTTTGGTCAAGCTCGACGGCTCGTCGGCGATTAGGGACTGTATAATAGGGCGACGGGAGTTGTTGGATTAGCATGTGTTTAAGCATTCTTTCATGACTTTTTTGGGTGAAGGCTGTTATACGATATTACATGATATACACGTTTGATTGTTTGCATAAGGATTTGTCCGTGTATCATCTCGCTTTGCTCTCTCTCTCTCTCTCTCTCTCCCCACCTTGTTGGCTTTTGACTTTGACAATGGCGAAAGGCAGGCGACTTGGAATGGGAACCCGGAGATTCGTTCAACGAGCCAAATGGTCAGCCCCATTACTTGGACTAGATTTGCGTGCGTTCTCCTCTCTATTAGATCTAATTCCCATTCGACATGGGTCAACTTACCCTTGGCTAATGCGCGACTAACATGCGATTTAGTCGCGTTTTATCAGAGACGCGACGGTCGTCGGACAAGACTGTCCGACCCCGCCCGCCTACCTGCCAACGCAGATGCGGATGGAAACCTGCGTTCAACCAATCCGACGTTTGACTGATGCGCGGTGCCGAGTCCTGTTACCGCCCTTCGCGTCGAGGTACTTGAACAGCAAGTTTCAAGTCTTATCGGGTCAAACCTAGGCGTCACGTGCCGTTGCACTGAATTCGTGCGCCGGTGCGCGCACAGCTCATTCACCGACAGCGAACCGAGTAAAAGGGCTCGAACATGGTCTGAACCCTGCGTTTCTGCAGGAAAATCTTGAACTGGTCAAACCGCACCAGGTGATGTTCTTCGTAGCGAGATAGCGTTATTGGTCCCTTACGTGTATTTTTCCTCATTGAAAAGTAACTCCTAAAGTTCAAGATCTAGGCGTTGGAGTCATTGCGATATTCATTCATTCCTCATCGGTCCCTTTACGTCAATTAGGTAAATGTAAGCCTTGTTTGAGGAAAATTTTGCTGGCTTCTTTTTAGGATAAGCAAGTGATATTCATTCCTCGTACGTGGAAACAACGCCACAGCTTGATCTAGTCATCACTTACAGACCTGGTAATTTACTTAATATTAGAATAATGATTATAATAAATGATTGACACATTTGAAAAAATACCACCGCCGGTCAAATGTTGCAAATGACGGATCAAAAGCTAGTGATTGCAGCTCATTGAATTCCATGATTTTTGTTGACATGACATTGTGCAATAACATCGTATTCTCGATATTTAGGGTTTTTATTGGATCCTTAGAGAAGCATTGTATTATACTACATACGACTTGTTCATATGTATCAAGAGATGCGATCGAAAATATTGTGTTTTTAGCATTAATTATCCGGAAATTATATTTCTAGCTGCATATCGAGATTTCACTTTTTAAGTGTACTTGGTCACACCTATTGTTGTTGGGTATGGTGCGATATTCGAGAAGCAAGCCGGCCTTGCATGAGCTAAAGTTATTAGATCAAGCCAATCGCATTTAAAGATTTTATGAAATTCATGTCGAGCCTAGCTAAAAAAATACAAGTTCATGTATGGTTTTTTTGTTCGCATTGATTCTATCCACTGCATCACTCATAGATTAAATAATATATATATATATATAATAGTTGATCCGTTATTTTCATACGAATGGAAAAGTACACGAGTTACGTGGAAAGATTAGCAAGAATTTAAGGCATGCCACGACATACATGCGTATCTAACTCCTGCATACTTGTCAATTTAATATCTTCAGCAAACTAAGTGGACCGTTCTTAGTTGACTTTGATTATCCAGCAATTTCCCAACCGGAAACACGAGGAGTGCTTGTCTCCCCCTTTGACCGTTTCTCATTACTTAGCGTAGCTAACTTCTAGCCAACCACTTTCGCTAAACACATGAGCGGTGATAATTACCAAATTAGTCGTAATCTTATCATGTGATGTCAATTCAGCTATAAATTTTTCAATTTTGATCATATTGCGTGAAATTATAATATAATCTTTCCGGATAAGTTGGTTTAGGACAATATTACACAAAATTGAAAAGTTTATGATAGAATTAGCTAACATACAATAAGTTTAGGATCGATTGATAATTTTTCCTAGGGTAAGTAGTTTTTGTTGGGCAAGTAAATGTTGGGACTGTGTTGGTCCATCGTACGACTTCGGTCCAAATCGTTCGGAGAGGAGGTGGAGGAAAGCACGTCGGTGACTTGGTCACTTCTGTTGCCAGAAATCCGAGCACTAGACTTAGTTGTCGCGGAGGTGGACAATAGATGAGATTGAAAAGAAAAAAATCACTTGTAAATTCTCCGAGTGGCTGCGTTTTGTTTGTATACTATTATTGGTCAAAAAGGCAAGTAAATGTTGGGACTGTGTTGGTCCATCGTACGACTTCGGTCCAAATCGTTCGGAGAGGAGGTGGAGGAAAGCACGTCGGTGACTTGGTCACTTCTGTTGCCAGAAATCTGAGCACTAGACTTAGTTGTCGCGGAGGTGGACAATAGATGAGATTGAAAAGAAAAAAAATCACTTGTAAATTCTCCGAGTGGCTGCGTTTTGTTTGTATACTATTATTGGTCAAAAAGGGATTTTGAGTTTGGTAACTTAGATTTCGTCGGCAGCCCAATTGAAAAATTAGGGTTTGACGACTCCGAGGAGTTTTCACTTGCCTCATACAGCAAGTAAATACCTTAGATTGACTGCAATTTAAAACGTTTGATTATGTTGTCCAGACTCCAAATAGGTTTGAGAGCAATTTCAAGTTCATAAGCAAAGGGAGAGAAAGACAAAGAGTGGTAAGGTCTGATTTGACGAGACTTCGGTTCCCTTCAAAACGGGAGACGCAAAGGAGATGATTGGCCGCAAGGTCGAGAAGAGTTTTTTCACATCCTTGTTCCCGTAGACCTTTTTCAAGAGGGGAAAACAGCGAATTTTTCTCGACTGCCGGTGAAGTCGCCGGACGTTTGAAATTGAGCGTGAAGAATGTAAGAGTTTTCCTAAATGTGGACTACATTAATTGATATTGTAATTTACCGTTTAACGTTTACCGTTTTACGGGGATTGGTCTAAGGTGAGATATAAGGTTTCTTAATTAGTCTAATATGGGGCTGGCTAGTGTGGGCCGAGTTGAGCCTGGCCCGTAATGAGGGGGCCTTGCTAGAAACTCTATAAATAGCGCTAAGTCTCTCCTCTAACCCTAATTCTCACATGTATCCTCACCTAAGTGGCGTTAACCTAACGCCAAACGTGAGGGGGGCCGCCTCATTGAGCCAGTGATACGGAGGGCAATAGAGGAGAATGACTTGCGCGTGGAACATTGTGTTTCCGCTTCCGCTTCAAGATCGATGGATTCCAAAACAGGTACGTTAATTCTTCTGCTTAATTATGTATGTTCTTGTTCTGGTTATGGAGATCTTGGGATTGCGCAATTTGCGTCCAACACGTGGTATCAGAGCCTCCATAACCCTAGAACTTGAATGCATAAGTTTTTTGCCCTAATTTGTGATTTTCGAGATTTTTTGTTCAATAAAAATAAAATTAAATCACAAATTCGGATTGGGCTCGACGAGACGAGCAAGACGGTCGACGGCGCGTCGCCGGGGGAGGCCTCACGCGCCCCCACGCGCTGCCACGCGCCGCCAGGGCGTCGGAGACGTGCCCACGCGCCCTCACGCGCGGGACGCGGCTCGCGCGTGTACTCCACGCGCCGCGCACTCAAGCGGCGCGTGCGGGCGCGTGGAGTGTTGGATCGGCGCGTCGTTGACGGCGTTGGATTCGTATGGCCGTCCTCTATCTTGTGGTGAATTTATTTTATTTTTTTGATGATTTTATGAATGTGAAAATACATACAAAGCCCTAAATACGCGTATTTTTAGTGTATTTTTGCATATTTTTCTTGTATTTTTCTGTGATTTTCGAAATACAAGTGCTGGGTTACTAGTATGTTATGTCATGATCTTTGTGAGTGTTGTTCATCAATATTTTACAATAAAGTTTATTTTTATGAAGCAATGTAATTAGCATGATATGTGATTTTGGTGATATGATGCCCCTATCACTAAAGCTAAAATCACATGTATATGGTGTATGTGAGGAGTAAAATTTATATCCCTGGTATGAGAGAGTTTCAAGGATTCAATTGAGTAGTGACCGCCAAAGTGGCACGCTTGATTGGGTTTGAGAAATTTTGGTCTCGTATATTGATTGGGATGTCTCCTGCTCTAATGTGTAGTCATACTCCCAAAGGGGTGATTATATATTAGTTCATGGAGGGATACATGATTATGTGGTGGAAGAGTGACTGATCCTAGTGGTTCGTCTGCCCAAAGGTGATGAATTCACGAAGATTGGAATATATTCTTATAACCGCTATCATGTGGGGAGTTTACAACAGCTTATCATGTATTCTGCCCAAAGGTGATTATATGATTATGCATGTAACTCTCTGGATGTGTACTTGTGTGTCAAGTTACACATTGCTCACATGATGCTAATTATATATGCATTGCTTGTTATTTAGTCACTTTTTTCTATAATTTATAACTCTACTATTATTGAGGTTTTTACTGCTTCAAATTTTAAGTTGTGGACATATGATTTGTTGCTTGAGAATGCAATAAAATTTGCTTACTGTCCATGAAGCGTTCCATTCTTGAAAAGAGATTTGCTTGCGGACTGCACTGCTATAAGATGATGGAAGCTTTAGTTGCTTGAAATTATGTTTTGTATAATATTGAAATTAGGACATATTTGCAAAGATTGTGTTTAAGTCCTAATGATATATACATCTCATATAAGGATGAAAAAGTTGTTTCCAAAATTTTTTCTATTTACTCTTAACGGTTATCTAAAGACTTCTATAGATTATTGTGGAAGTAAAATTGACCGAGATAAAGAATGTCCTTATCAAAGTTGTTTTATAAACTTCTTTTGAGTTATAGATTGGGCATAGATTACTTGAATCATATTAAATTTAGGGGTGTCATGCAGAAGTGAGATTATCTAATCCAATTTTAAGTGTATTGCAATTCAGATCAACTCAATATTATTTTGTATCTTATCCAGATTGTTAAAGGGGTATTGATCTTATGATCCTAAAGAAGATACAAGAATTATGGAATCACATACTCTAAAATTTCTTAAGATCGGCGTAATTGTAGAGGATAGCTGCTCTCAAACTATTAAAGATAATAGTGTGATGGGGGTTACTGTGTTTTTGTCTTTATCTATACAGATAATTATGGAATCTCCTGTACCATAGACTAAACTTGTTGAGGTTTAAGGTACTATTATTGATATAGTTTATAATGAAATTTCTTAAACCTCTCAAGTGCAGAATGAAGTGGTTGCAGTTTTATTGAGGAGATTTGTTAGAGAAAGACAATTAGTTATACCATCAGACTATATAGTCTATTTGTGAGAGCATGATTACAATATCCATTACATGGTTGTTTTAGCAACTTATATAAATGTTGTTTCTTGTTCTTAATTAAGTATGTGATTAGATGCCATATAAAAAAAAAAGGGATAATAATATTTTTACTCTGAAAGAGGGGTGGATAGTTAGTAAATAAATAAACTAATTCTTTCAGAGTGAACGTGACATTGATAGTTTATTTTTTATATGAAGTTACGTCAAAGAGATACAAAATATATATAAGTGCAACTGGAGAATTTTGCAGCAAATTCAAGTAAACTTGTGTGTAGACTGAAAAGTCTTAATTCATGGTCTTAAACAAGTTTCCAGGCAATATTATTAAAGTTTCATAGTGTTGTTATTTTGTTCAATTTAGAACAAAGTAATTCAATATACTGCAAGGTCAGTGGGAGGAAATTTATTTTTCTCATACACTATATACTCTATGTACATGATATTTTGCTTACAAGTTGTGACCTTGAGACATCTTATATCTTTTGTACTAAGGTTTGTAAGAATTGTTTTTGCCATATTATATTAGATTTTCTCGGAGGACATTTGCTGATTGTATATTGGAAATATTCAATATACATTATTGCAAGCCAGAATTGCTCCTGTTGTTAAGGGTGATGGGTTGAATCTATCACATTGTCCTTATTTAGATATTGAGAAAATCTAATTAAATGGTGTACCTTGTGTCAGTGCATTTAAAAGTAGATTATATTCCAACAGATGATATTGTTGCAGATCCACTAACTAAAGGCCTACGTCCATGTATATTTGAGCGACATGTCATTAGCATGGGCTTAGGAGCATCTTGGGATGCTGTTATTTAGTGGGAGCTGTTTTATTTTTCTTTGAATAATGTTTACATCTGTTTTTTGTTACAATTTAGTAACATTTTGATATATATATATGTCAACTTTTGCATTCAATAAAATGTTTTTGAATGGTTTGTTATTATGTTGAAAATATATATATTGTTAAAGTCTCAAGGTATTGCTTAAACCTTGAGTGAAGGCTAGGGGCATACGGTTATTAGCCTTGTCCATATGTCTTGTTGTATATAAAGAAATGTTAACCATAAAGACAAGACATATGTGGGTTCATGGAACCATAAATGCATTCTCTAGTGGCACAAGTTTTTTGTGACGCTTAAGGTAAGAGAATGGTGACTGACAAATGAGATCTCTCTATGAGAGATGTTATCCATTTGACACACTACCATATTGGATCCGTATCAATAGAGTTGAGAACACTCGTGACCATGGAAGGCTCTGTGTGTATACATGCGATTACCGCCATGATTCGGTGTTTGAGACTTTATGGGATAGGATTGACTATTAAGAATTATCTCTAGACCAATGTGCGCACATACAGTACGATTTCAATTAATATAGTCCAAGTGGGAGAATGTAAGAGTTTTCCTAAATGTGGACTACATTAATTGATATTGTAATTTACCGTTTAACGTTTACCGTTTTACGGGGATTGGTCTAAGGTGAGATATAAGGTTTCTTAATTAGTCTAATATGGGCTGGCTAATGTGGGCCGAGTTGAGCTTGGCCCGTAATGAGGGGGCCTTGCTAGAAACTCTATAAATAGCGCTAAGTCTATTCTCTAACCCTAATTCTCACATGTATCCTCACCTAAGGGGCATTTACCTAACGCCAAACGTGAGGGGGGCCGCCTCATTGAGCCAGTGATACGGAGGGCAATAGAGGAGAATGACTTGCGCGTGGAACATTGTGTTTCCGCTTCCGCTTCAAGATCGATGGATTCCAAAACAGGTACGTTAATTCTTCTGCTTAATTATGCATGTTCTTGTTCTGGTTATGGAGATCTTGGGATTGCGCAATTTGCGTCCAACAAAGAATACTCTTGCTACCATGCATTTGATGCCAACACTATTGCAAGTCCGATGTTTGACACAGACATGGATGGTTGTTCGACTTGTTTGGACCCTTGGATATCGAATTTTCTCAAGGTCGGATGCCTGAACCATTCATACCAAGTTGGACATCCGATTCTACTTGGACTTTTTTTCGCAACTTCTGTAGTTTCCTAAAGCCTTTGAAACTCAAGACCCGCACAACATGATTAAACCAACTCCACCAAAATAACTAGACAATTTGATTATCCAATTTTAAAAGGATATTTTAAAACGACGGAAATCGAATCAAGAGTCGATGTTGGCGACAAGGGTGTGAAGAAATCGGCCGCTGTCGTCAATGGCCGAATAGCCACGAAATGGCCGTCATCAACGGTGGTCAGACTTGGACGCCTTGAGGCCATTGTCGGCTAATGACGGTGCGTGGCGTGTGAAATAAGGGTGGGAATTGAGGTGATTTTTTTTGTGGGTATTTTTATTAATTTCTTTTCCTTTGTTGTCCGAATCTCTAACGACCCAATTTCGGCCAACCAAAAAAAGCAAAAAATTGATCCCATATGACCAAAAAATAATTATAAAAAATAAAAAATTCGATCATCATATGCATCATATGTGCCATTTTTCTAAGCCTAAAATTGCGAAATTCAGCGGACTTGCATCACCACATACATCACACGTGCCTTTCTTCTAATGCCTGAATGAATGGAATAATCGTCGTTTGGCCATAAAAATAACAATAAAATTAAAATCAGAAACAGAGGATAACTGTCCGATAAATAATAAAAAACTAAAAATTGAATGAAATGGACCGCCCATTCTCCGTTTACAGCCTGGAGTCAGCGGATGAGCTCAATCCCAAGACTTTCGCGACATCTTCTCGTCGTGTAGACCGAGTACCTGTCTAAGCTTTGACTTCTATGATTCTGTTCACGTCGTCATGGCGGCCTTCCGATATGCTTGGTCAAAGTCAAATTGCCAAATTATAATGAATGACCCCAAGTCTTCGTGCTGTAATCATTTGATCCTAATTTCAACCCGGTTAATTTGTTCGGCTTGTTCGCACGGGGAAGGTGGGCCGGCTCGGAAGACAATGTTCTTGCCTATCTGAGGTGAGTAATCGGGCGGAGCGTTATCCATAGGGGTTGAGATGAAAACGGTTTGAACTGTTGATTTTTAATTGACCAAATTATTCTTAGCGGGTTGGTTCAGTTTGAAAGTACATTTTTGGGGGGAACATGAAGCATTTCTTTGTTGTTTGATTTGGTTATGACCTTTCTGAAAATCAAAACAAACCGTGAAACCGCATTATACATCCGATTAATATTTTAATTTGTTTTTTTTTAATCTATACACTAAATAGCCTATTTGGTTAACTGGAAGTAGGTTTGATTTTTTAATTTTGTATGAATTTATGAATTGGCAGGAGGGTAAATTTTGGTCTTTTCATATAATTAATTCTTCTTCCAAGCTAGTATAGTGAGTTTAAGTTCATGAAATTACAGAAAATGAAGAAGAAAAAATGACAAAAAGGTCCATTTGGTTCCATTGCCGAACCAACCTGCAATAATGGTTTGGTTTCGTTCCTAGCTAACAATACAGTAAGCAGTTTGGATTGATTACGTCAAAATTGTACCAACCACATCGTACTCACCCCTAATTATATGTACCCCAACGTAACTACATGTGAAGAACAGGCAAGCAACATAAATAAATTTATGAAATGTTAGTACATATGTCAATATCCCGCAAAATTGACTCGACGGTTAGGAAGCGGACCATGTTGAGTCAGCTCGTGAGGTACGTATTGGGTTCCACATATCATCAAAAGCAAATAATTCTTTACTTGGGTTGTTCACTCGAGTTTTAACTCGTGTCTTACATGATTTATAGGGTTAATCGAGCAATTCACATGCCCAAGATTTTCCTAGATGTGGGCTTACCTCCTAAATAATACATCAAAGAGTTTGCGTGGATAATTGCAGCCTTGTAGGTTGGGAAAAATCTTGTCCCACGCTTGGTTTAGATAAGATGGGCCTTACCTGGCATCTACCTGATCTAACGGATGAGAGTGAATGTGAGAGTTGAGCTCACATGTGCCGGGAATAGTCGATAACGTTTCTGTGGATCCTGTATGGAGCGGCTTTCATTGGCCCAAACTCCAAATTGGGCCCTCCTTGATGGGTTTGTGAGGCCCGTAGCCCAATTTCGGGGCACCGACTTTACAAGAGCCTAATTTAGTTTGGTGGGTTTTGTTGACATTCCTGATTTCGCAGGGGCAATCCATGGGTTATATAGAATGAACATAATTAACTCAAAAATGACACAAAACTGACTAAGGAACGATACTATAGATGTTAAAGGCTGATTTATGGAATCGATTTGGCTCCAAAAAGTATAAAGGAAGATTCTTATCGAGTATTTTAGTACAATTAATTTACTGGAGCATCCATATAGAATTTTAAGATACAACTCGGTAGATTAAGGGCATGTTTGGTAACCATCACAACAGTGCCATATTCTGATTTTTTGTTTCCAGAATCAGTTCGGGACGAGAATCAAGAATTAAAAAAAAGTTGATTCTTGTTCCGGGAACAAAATTGAGAATCAAAACTCTTCTTCTTCTCTTTTATTCTTCTTCATTGACCGCCATCCCGCGATCGCCGCCTGCCGCTGCCCGCCGCCGTTTGACGCCGCCGGTCGCTGGCGACCGGTCTGGCAAGCTCGCCGGAGGCAAGCCTAGCCACCGGTGAGGCTCACCCAACCCCATCGGTGGCCAGCCAGGCCTCGCCCAGCTGTCCGCGAGGCCGAGCTGATGAGGGCCGACAACCGGCCTAAAGAAGAATTAGAATAGGAGAAAAAAAAAAGGAAAAAAATTATAAAAATTAAAATAAATTGGTTTGGAACATAATCAATGAATACGGTATCAAACGCAATTATATTCCAGAATCATAAATTTTGTACAGTTACCAAACGCATTTTTTTACTCATAATTAGTTCCCGGGAACAGAATAAAAAATAATCATTTCTGATCAGAATTTGTTATCGGGAACAAAATCGTTACCAAACGCGCCCTAACGTAATAAACTGATCTTAGTTTTTTAGTATTACTAGACGACAAAGTTATCCCAAAGTTGTGCATTCAATATAGATGCCAGTTGTCTCCCAAGAACATGACCGTTGCTATACATACGGAGAGACAAGGGTTCAAATCAATCAAAACTACGTGTCTCCAAACAAGATATGCATACCATCATTGAAGCTCCCTGAGGTGACCAAAAGAGCTATTCTTGTAACTTCAGTGGTGTCCAGCTTGATCTGAATTCCCCGGAGCGTTTTCAACTTAGTGACACATTCTCATGTCGTTGCATGTATAATTTGAGTGGGATGTCCCTTCTCCAATCTTTTCTTCTGATTCTTTATCGGTTCATTTGATTTTAGGGTCTATTGCATGATTGAAATATGGCATTTTTAGGGATGCATCCTGCCTAACTTAATTCATTTTATCAATAAAGGCGCACATGATAACTATTCTATTTCTGTTACAAAATTATTTTTCTATTTCAGACTTGTTTCTAGAATAGAAATCCGTTTGGTAAATTATTTCATTTTTTTATTTTGGTAATGGATTTTTACTTTATATATAAGTTTGGAATAGAAATTAGAAGTAATTTTTTCTTTTTTCTTTTTGTATTTTTTGAATAAAAACGAGAGAAAAAAAAAACTCTTCTCATTATTCGTCCTTGTGACTAACTGGTTTCTCATCCGCTGCCACTGCGCCATCCATCCATCCTCGGCCGGTCGCCGTCTGTTGTCGCCCGAAAGGGAGGAAGTTTATGTTGTTATCAACTAAATTTTTATTTCAGGAATAAAAATTTTGTATTGTTATCTACGACGTATTTTTACTCATAAACTCATTCAAGAGTAGAATAGAATTCCCCCCCCTTTGTCCCTTCTTTTTTTCCTTTTAGGGGATTAAAGTTTGAGATCTTTTTCGTGGGTTCATCACCATAAATGGAAGAATGTTCTATTTCGGGGATATGTCACTAATAGGCAATTCTTTCATTAATTTGGAACAAATCATCAGCCGTCTAGAAGCGACAACTGTCTTTTATTTTTCAGATAATAAATTGTGCAAGAGAGTCCAAAATCAACACCCTTAGTGGCTCCAAATGGAAATATAACACAAATAATCCAAAATATTTGACCAATATGTAATTTTGTCCTTGAAGTTTTAATACGTCCATTGTGGTCCTTGAATTATTTCGAAATGTTCAATTTAGTCTCTAAATTTTTAATTTGTTCAATCAAGTTCCTCAACTTTCATAAAAATCAAAATTACCTAGATTTGTAATAATTTTTTTCATTTCAAACTATTTCTTGAATCAACAAAATATGGTTATCTTTTTATTACTCTTTTTACATTTGGGATTTTATAAATATTACAATATTTCCATTTAAATATATATAAACTTATGATTATAAGCACAACCTCATTTAGAGTTGTGCTATGTTAATAGTCTTGCTAAATTGACAAATTTAACTAAATTTAATTAAGAAAACATGAAACACGAAAACTCAAAAAATTTATCTATCTAAAAATTAGAAAAAATATTTAGATATATTTAGGCACGAGAAATCTATGGATAAATTAGTATCGTTGACAAATATTCTTATTAAAACCTATGTTTTCAAAATAAAAAGAAATATGAATCCGATATAACTCTAAATGAGATTATATGGTCACTTTTATAGAGATCACAAGTTAAAATACTAATGAATGAAACTATAGTAATATTTGTAAAGCCCAAAGAGGTAAAAAGATAGCATTTTTTTTTTATTGATTTATGAATTAGATTGACATGAAAATATATTTTGAAATTTGGGCAATGGTGTAATTATGAAAATTGTGAATAGTACCGAATGATTGATTTGACATTATTTTATAAAGTTGATGAACTAGATGAACAAATTAAAAAATTTATGGATTAGATTGAATATTTAAAAATAGTTCAAGAATCATATTGAACAATTAATAATCTAAGGATGACATCGCACATTGATTCTAATTTTAGAGATTATTTGTGTCAATTTCTCCTCTAAAAATTATGGGGAAGGAGTTTTCCTGGTCCCTCCAAAAAACCTACATCTTTGAACTTTTTAAAGAGATGCTAAATGCATGTCTGACCCTTCCAAATCATGTCTTTTCCCTTCATTGATCTAAATCCCAACAGAGGTTCATCCCAGTTGAAAGTTGTTTCACCATGATGTAATCTACACATTTTTGGAAATTTTAGAGCTTTTGGTGATGGTATTTGATGTTCATATAGAATTTATTTAATTATACTTTTCTAATTATTTCTTGTACCTAAGTTAAAGCTACAACTAGAGTTTTACGTGAAATCCACCTGATGTGATGGGCGACGGTCGACGTTAATTGGGCTCGTTTGCACCGGGAGCCGCCGACAATGTCTCTATAGGTTCTGCATGGAGTGGCCTTCATTAGCCCAAACTCCAAATTGGGCCCTTCTTACGCTTTTGTGAGGTCCGTAGCCCACTTCAGAGCATCGACCCTACAATGGCCACAAGCGGGGCCACATCTAATTTGGTGGGCTTCGTTAAACATTCCTAATTTCGCAGGGACAAGCCATAAATTTTGTGGAATTAACATAATTAACTAAAAAATGACGCAAAACCGACTTAGGAATAATACCATACACATACTATGATGACATCATTTTGGCTCACAAAAGCATAAAGGAAGATTCTCATCGAGTATTTCTATACAGTTAATTTCTCGAAATACCCATTTAAGATTTTGTCATACCGTTTAGTACATCAACTTTATAAACCGATAGTATCTTAGAATCGCTTGATGGCAAAGATATCTCTGAATCGACACCTTTGTAATCATTTCCCCGTTGCGCACTCGCTAAAGATGCCGCTTGTCCCTCAACAACATAACCCTCGCAACGAATTCGGAGAGATGAGGTTCAAATCAATCAATGTTATGCGTCTCCAAACAACATATGCGTCCTATAATTGAAGCTCCGTGAGATGACCAAAAGAGCTTTTCCTTTGTACTTCAGTGGCGTCCAGCTTGATCTGAATTCCCAAGGGCATTTTCAACTTAGTGACACATTCTCAGGTTATTATTGGAGCGGGGAGTCACTTCTCCAATCTTTTTCTTCAGATTCTTGACACCACAAAAGGATCGGTTCATTTGATTTTGGGGTCTACTGCATGGTTGAATTCTGGCATTTTAAGGGGTGCCTAGGGAAGTGCAGCTCCGCCTAATCGAATTCCTTGTACAAATAGATGCATTGGAATTTTTCTTTTCCTTTTCCCTTTTCTTCCCCCTCTTGTTTTCCTTTCTGGTGATTAAAGTTTGATATTCCTTTTCCTATGTTCATCACCAAAATTGGAAGAATGTTCTTTTTCGCGGACAATAAATCGTGCAAAGAAAAAACTGACCCATTGGACAACGAGAGAGAGAGAGGGGTCGCTTTTTATTTTTTTGGTCGATAGAGGGGTCACTTTTAAAAGTGGGTAAGTTGGAATAAAGATTGCCAATTTGCAAAACTATCAAAAGAATTGGTCATTTCATAAAATAAAAAAAAATAGGGGTAAGTTATCAACAAATTACCTGAAAAGAAAAGAATCGACCATTTTTCTACGAACCGTTTTGCGACACTTTCTAATACTTATGAAAGAATTCGTATTTTTAGATTAAAAAAAAAAAAACAATAGAATTCTGCATATTCAAGTGTTTATCCACCTCTCCCTTCGACGTTTATTAATGACACTCCTCCGAGACAAGGAAAAGACTGTGCATTCTTTGTACAGACTAGTAAAACGATTGGATGTGCATTCTTTATGCATTAAAAGCCAAAATTTCTCTAGTTGCAAGCCGGAAGTGGGCATTTTTCATCCTAACAAGGTGCTTTCATTTGACAGTTTCCGATGCAGAAGTCAAAAAGAACACAATGACCCGGGAACCAATCGGGCATGTATACTCACATGACATGATTAAAGGCTGTCGATGCGAAAGGAAACGAACGGTTTTGGGACTATATATGTTGGCCAATTTTTTCCACCGAACAGAATGCTAGACAAAGACAGGTGTGAGAAATTATGTGATCTTTCCCGAGAATTCTTTGGAGATCTCGAGCGGGGCCATTGGTATCTTGGAGCTCAACGAGTCAACGGGAGCCTGAACAATTATGCGGAGGAGATAGCGGTGTACACTTTGATTGGAGCGAAACTGGTACCAATGCACCTCGATCTCGACTCGGATACTCTCGAAGTCACCGCTCGATATTGTGCTGCACCTTCAAAGGCTATGAAGTGATTCTTCATCGTTCGGGATAGACACGGTTGGTTGAGTTATCAAGAATTATCAATTTGGAAATTGGATACTATTTGTTCAAATCTCACGAATTACGTAAAAATTGCTTTGACACATGAAGGAAATCCGATTTTGGGAAGATTAGATCCGAATCCCGGTTCAAATTCAAGTTGGTTTCGTGAGGGCCACTATGCAAGTCACTGAATGATGCCCAAAATAAACGCTTTGAGTACAATGCATCTCCTAAATATTGTGCCAAAACACTTTATTAACTCACTTTATAATCATTGCAAAACTAACCTTAATAAAATAATAAGAAAAAAAATTAACATTTAAGTTCTATCGACAACCAAAACATCCACTTGCTGCATTCAAAGAGTAGCTATCCTCACGCATCGTCTCCAGAAAAAATAAAAACTACCCTTTTCTTTTTTAGGCAACCCTCAATATAACTTTTTTTTTTTTTGGGTACATATTTATACACCTTTGCAAATGTGTGTTGCGCGTGCTCAACTCTAGTTTTGATGATAATTTTCATAGCTAGATGTGGAAGAAATTAGTAACCCTATCAAGTATCAATGCATATTTATGGAACCTTATATATTACATTGGAATATTGCATTATTTGCAATGGAAATATCAAATTTTTAAATGAAAGTGTGGCTTCTTATCAAAGTATTTTAATACTTCCTCTCACACTGGACTGGAATTATCCTAACACTAAAACATGGAGATATGTAATAATTTATGATCTAGGAAGGTTCGAAGGGCCAAAACAAGATGACAATTGAATTGACTTTGATGACCAACTCACCTCTCTCTCCCCTCAAGTAAAGTTTTCTTTTAACATTGATACAGAGTACTCGACCTTTCGGCCGACTTCAACGAGCACAGACAAACTGTCGGCAAGGCTTTATTGATAGAGTGATGGAATAGCTCCTAGGTCAATATGTGCGGAAGACGCTCTAATTATAAGTGATCTTCCCCATTGAAAATTTGCATTTAACCCCTCACCTAGGTCACTAGATTGAGGACACCTCATGGCACTTGTCATGAGTACTTAATGTGAAAATGTTTGACTTTCAAGACATCACCGTACATATGTCCCAAAAACGTCATAGCGCATGAAAAATTATTAACATTCCTTAACTTCGTTAGTCAACAAGAAAGCCACTCCTTCGACATGGTTCTCGGAACTCAACGTGCATCGTCGCCTGCCTCCACTAAAATATCCCTAAGAAACCATCATTACCGCACGGTGGTCCGCCGTATAATGCAATTATCATCATTAGATCGCGATCAAGTCAAACCCCAATCGAAGAACAGATATTAAAAAACGGGTATTATCGTACATAGGTGGCAGATGAAAGGACTGAGGAGTAATAATTAGATGGATGGGAAAACGCAGCACAATCAATGATGTCCTCTCGTCATTAAAACGAAAGGCGAACCGATGATCACGTGCGATCCATGATCGTCAATCCCCACCGTCGCATGGGATTTCGGGACCACGAGCGTCAAAAGTGGTCTGAAAGCCAACTCGACTTCACCCCCCACTTTGATTCCTCGATCCTCGATCCGCCACACCGGCAGTTTGCTAGCATCACCCAGCGCGTCACCTCGTGTGCTATTCGCTGCTTAAAGCCACTTTGAAGGTTAAATGCATTGTCCTTGTGGAGAGACCATGATAAAGCAAGAAAGATTTTTAAGCCGAAACGATGCGAAAAGGTGGTGCGGTCTTGGAGGGGGGAGAAAGTGAAAGGAGGGTAGGTTTCGTACTCAAATACTAATCTGGGTGGTTATTATAAATGCTTCACTTTTAGCCCCGTGAGGCTAAAGTGAGGCGCAAAAAGTGACAATTTGATACGAGAGCATGCGTACTAACCGTGAGATTTGTAAGATTATTATAAATTAATTTTAAAAACTTAAATTTTTGATGAAGAGATGATCTAATATCTAAATATCTTGACACTCTCTCTCGAGTATAAATTGGACTTTGGCTAAAGCAATGGAGTATATATAATGGGCGGTGAATAAGGGATTTGGAAAATATTTGAACTCATGATCATATGTTACGATATAATGTGGAATTTTGTATCGCTATCAACTGTTTTGAAAGTTTAACTTGTTGAATTGGACTTTGTAATGTAATGTCGGGGCCAATGCTGTTCCTTTTTGGATATGTGTGTGTGTCCACTACCATCGGTCAAAAATTCTACATGCTGCTCCTAATACGGCTTGACATGAGAGAATGTGTTAAAATATTGTTCTATGTCCCTTGACAATGGAACATATACATTTTTTATGTTCATGCAGTCTTATTTTAACTAATAGTTCAAACTTTTGAGTTTGACTTTTTAACATTAGTTTTTTGGGTTAGACTTTTTAACATTAGCAAAAATATAACTATATACTATGTTATATTATATGATAATGTGCGGTAGTGGAGTCCGGCCTAAAAGAAATCACTTATTTCATGGGCCAAAAGCATCGGTGTAGATGTTGCTGGTTATATCTACCTCTAAATGAGGAGAGAATAGTTCTGTTGATTAATTAACTGCGGTCAAAACGTGGCGAATTTGTGCTTTGTCCGTGCGGACACGATACACGAAGAAGATTAGAGAGTGGAGTTAATAATTGAAAGGCTCAATTCTGCGATGACATGCGTTGTCGAAAGAGTCGGTGCTTAATCTCTTCGTCTTAGCGATGGGTTCGTATGGCTGTAAGGTAGCCTTGGACCGCTGTTTATTTCGGAACAGCCGCGTTGGATTGGATAATGTGGATGGAGACCTGAGTGACCTGGCGAAACGTTTGGATCGTAATAAGTTAGCTAAACTTCAATAGGATGATGCAAGTTAAAAAAGAGAGTCATTATAACATACACCGTTGATAATGGTCAGTGGTCGGCAACCACTACATAATGGTCGCCTCGCTTAGGCAATTGATGTGATTGCTAGTAGTGTAGCCAATATTTTTTCTCTTCTTTTTTCGAGTTATTTATTTAGATTTTTAATTTATCATCTGTTCTTACTTGGTCAAAAATAAAAAAAAAAGATAGTACACACACACACAGTATGTCCGGATTCTACTTATTTGCTCCTATTATGTTGTTTTGCTAAGCAAAAGATAGAGCATGTTAAATTCAAAAGGTTCTTTTATTGGATCATATCCTATCAAACCTTATTTCTTAGCAATCGACTGCAATGGAAAACTAAGTATTAGAGCGAGGTAGTAACTCTGTTCCCGATCTTAACTGTTAGAGTAATTAAATATTAAACTCCGTTTTTATCTAACAATTTAAGCTTTTAGAACAATTGATAGTGATCCCATAAAATCTTACATGATATCAGTGTTGAAAGTTTTGAGTTCAAATCTTACCAGGCCCTATTTGTCTCCCTAATTAAATTTCCATGTTTAGTATTAAGCAAAGGACCGGATAAAATGCAAGATGGAGTGTTGGAGTGTTGGAGTGTTAGACTAATTAAATATTAAATTCCGCCTTCGCCTAATAGCTTATGCTTTTATATCAGTCGATAATGGTTCATAAAATCTCACATTAACATTTACCAATTGGCAGTAAACTTATTTCACGTCACAAAGAAATGTCATAGGATGTGGAAGTCCTTAAAGCATGGATTGTGGAGAGCAATGATAAGACTTACGGGGGCTTGTTCCCTCCCCAACTGGTCGAGGCTCAATGTTGCTTCTACTAAACGAATGAGTTTCGTAGGATATTTGTCTATTTCTCTCTCCTTATCAAGATAAGATTTTTCTAACGATATCTTTTTTTTTTTTTGGTTCTTGTTCCTTGGTCTAGATTTCTGCTTTTGCGATTGGTTGAAACACGATAAAAAAAGAAGAAAAAGAGACCTCATAAATAGGTAAAATGGGAAAAAGTATGAGAGATCGAACCAAGGACTTCTAACTTCAATACCATGATAAAATCAAGTGCTACAACACTCTTACGGGTGCTAATCTCAACGGTTGTGAACGTAGGGCTGCAACATCTAGTAGCTGCTTCTACTTCTAGGAAGTTGTCCACTAAATTTCAAGGTATTTAAGCCTCCATCTGCTGAGTATGTCTTGAGCTTTGGCTGTCGACCCCATCGAGATTGAAGCTCCGAGATGTGGATATGCCCGAGTAGGAGTTTAATGAGGAATCCAAGGGAGCGGACGATGGAAATCGAAGATGTGGTAGGTGCTAGGCAAAGATGCGCCACCTGGTCGGGCACTTAGGTGAGTAGTTGGGCCATAGGCTGAGTGACGGGGCCATCGGCTGAGTGACGGGGCCATCGGCCAGGCGCCCGGGGAAGAGTGGCCAAGCGTCCTACCTGGAGCCTAGAAATGCTCGGGCGCGCTGGACCTGAGGCTAGGCGGCAGGGAGATGCCGCCAACTCGATATATATAACTCCCGCTTTAATGCCTGTTTTGATGATTGCATATACGGGACATTACACATCCGAATCTCTTAAGGGTTTTTCTAAGGTTTCTCTTTCAGAGATTTGCGAGGCAAACGTTTAAGAATTGAGAGAGCTTTTGATTTAAACTTATACTCTTCATAGTTCATGGTGGATTCATTGATCGCCATTTTTCTCGTGTATCAACATTCTTGCCGAATTATGTAAATTCTGGTGTATTGTTTTATTTCTTTGTTAGTTTTTTTTCGTTTATCTCATGAATATAGTCTGAGTGCAATGTCCTTTCTCGCAACAACGTCTAACTTGACAATACCTCTTTAACACGCATTGGTAACAAACACCCAACAAACTCTCCATCCCGCAGATGTTACGAGGAAGAAAACAGGGGAAGGAGAAAATGAAAGAAAGAAAACGATAAAGCAGTATCCAAACTAAGTCGACAACGGAGAGCTAATACATATCCCATTAGACGTGGCGGTGGACCTCCTGAGAAATCCGCCCGGTGCATGATCGAACCTTGACGATGTTGTCGCATGATGTACCTTCGTGTCGCGAACTAACTGGGATCAAATATTCCAGACATTTCATCTTTGCTTGCCTTTTGCATGTCCACGTTGGACTCGACTACCTGTCGTGCAACGTTTGGGGAACAAAAAGATTTTAGGAATATTATCTGGTCTGGCATTGCGTAAAAGATGAACTTACGTGATAAGCCCTAGGGTTTGATGTAATGCGCTGAATGCATAAAGCGGTATCTCTTTTGTTCTCAATGTTCATATGATTGCAGTTTACTCGCGAGTTCCGTCATGGAAGAAAGTAGGAGCTTCATTCCTCTATCGTACTCTCCCGCAAAAGAAGAAAGAAAAGAAAAGAAAGCTAGCTCCCGCCAAACGCCAAAATTGCGTAAGCCTTTTTCCGTGGCACATATCTCTCTCGCTTATAGCAAAGACCCAGACGTTCGAAATCGCTTTCTCGTGGGAAACGAGAGGTACTGTTAAGCAGATAAGCACCCGAGTGGGTGGGGGAGTTTCCTACTATCGAAGTCGCATGTTCGCCTGTTGTCACCGAAGGGTCGGAAGAACGACAAAAACATTGAACAAACAGAAAACAAATCGAGTGCTGTTTTTGTGCGGGGGGCTCTTCGCTAACGTGTCAAATTCACCAATTCCTTTGGCCAGCCCATTACGGGAGAATACATTAGGAAATCTATGAAAATGATGGCATCTTCTGAATAATCTCCTCCTCTTTTGGGCACGAGCGAGAACACCACTATTGTACAGCATGGTGAGAAGCACTAAGAGGGGAGATGGGCCGATCTCGCACTCCACATTGTCTTTTATCAAAGGACGCCTCAGGTTAATTTAGGTCGAACAGCGACTCATGATTTTTGCCGCTTTTTGACGCACTCCAAAGTCGTAGTGTCTAATTTTTTTTTCCCTTTTTGCAGTGGAAGCTATGGAGGCGTAGCGTGACAAATCATGGAGTCTTTATAATCAGGACAATGAGATGAATACAATTCTGGTTAAGACACCGTCCTTGCTAATATTGACTGCTCATGCCAGAGAAAAATCCACCGTCCCCTGTCCAAAATTTAATGGTTTTTTTATGTCTCCATTATGTCGGGTACTTCAAAAGGTTAAAAAAAAAAAAAAAGAAAGGGAAAGGAAAAAGAAAAGGTATTGGTTAATGCTCTCCTCCCACAACTTTAACGAACCTCAAGAGATTCAATTTGCATCTCCCCTTTTTTTCGTCCCTTGTAGAATGACGTATGACTAGACATTCATTTGAATTTAGGATAAAGATCATCTCTAGTTAACCGAAATCTCTTTACATTTTAGAGAAATGACTCGTATGACAATCGATGAGAGAGAGAGAGAGAGAGGGGAGCTACTGAGAGCAGGGGCTGCCGATGATGAATATGGCGTGCAATGACGATATTTGGAGTCATATTCAGGATAAACAATAATCTCCTTATCAAAAGTTCCTTTTTGAGAGACTTATATAGTAAAATATGATGCGACAATTCATTTGAAGGTGGTCACATTCATTTTGTTAGGGAAAGTGAAAATTTTTAAGGTAAAGCTTCTTGAATTGTCATATAGAGGATAAGGATCAATATCGAACTTTATTGAATGCAGATATCTGGTCAAGATTATGAGATTCGACTTTTGTACGTAACGTCGATTGCTTTATAGAAAGATTATGTTTTCCTTTCTATGGTTTTCGAACTTATCATAAAGTTGCAAACCACGTACTAATAGAGTAAGCTTTCTATGAAATTGTCAAAAAAAAAAAAAAAGTTTCAAATCTATTATGTGCGGCCAATTTAATCTTAAATATTTCAATTTTTTCAACTTAATTTTAAACCTTTTGACACTTTATCAATATACATACATTTGTTCTAAAAATGTGTAGGATATTCCCTATTAAAGTCGTTAATTTTTTTTTATGGCGTGGGTAGTCCATTTGATCTCCTAGCTTGGTTGCCAATATTTTTTTATTATTTGAAAAACATGAATTCGAGATGTGAATTATCCCTTCGTTAAAAGACCAAAGGAGTAATCAAACCATGACGCGCTAGCTTCTGTAAGCTAAAAATCAACGAATAAAGCGAAATGTCATTCTGAAACTGGGATTAGCAGAGGAATCCAGATGAGCCAATAGCATGGGACTGTAGGAAAACATGTAGGTGGGGGTAAAGGAGATATGAGGACGAGGAGGAAGATAGAAAGTCGGCACGATCACTCGCGAGCCGCAACGTGTATCAATTCACATCATCCCTTTCGGGAATTCTCGTGGCTAGGAAGAAAGATAAAGAGGGGTTTTCATAAAGGAGAGCTTCGATTAGTTGTCCCCCAAAGGAAAAAGCTGGACACTTGGCGCTTGTGCATCAAGAACCCAATTTCTATTTGGTGACTTACAACAAAAGGGACGGACGAAAAAGCAGAGACCCACAAAAAAGAAAAGGCTATTAGATATTCCCACTAAGCATCCGAAGGGAGTGTCTTATTGGAGACGATCACCATAATTTCAAGCAATTCTGGCTTAATAAGATTACCTACCGTGTAATTTTGATTGATCTTTGAAGTTCGTGAGACGTTTTTTTTTTTTTTTTTTTTTTTTTTAGATTTGCACGCGTAGTCCGCAAGTTTTTTTTTTTTTTTTTTATTAATCTCGGATAGTAGGATTAAAATGACGCATGCATATATTTAGAAAGAAAAAAAGTAAACCACATTCTATTAATAATGTCAAATACACCACACCTTAATAGAAGCTTTACAAACATCATTCTTTACTTATTTATTTGTCATAATGGTATGATGAAGTCCCAAGAGATCATTTCCAGATGAATGTTTGAGTTTTTCTTGTCTAAAACTGATCTACATTAATTCATCGAATTCTACTATGATTCTCATTGGAAAAAAATACCAAAAAAATCCAAATCTATTGCATTCGAACCTTTCAATTGTGCCAATTGAGTCATAAATCTTTTAACAATTTACCAATTTAGTCATTTTAGCTGGAAATTGCAAATGGGAAAATGGCCGTTTTACGTGGCACAACCAATATTGTGTAAAAAAAATGTTAATACCATGAAAAATCTTAAACTAGTATAGATATAACAAATTTACTCAAAATTAATTTTTTGACCACAAAAACCCTAAATTGATATATCTATGACAAATTTATCCCAAACTCA
The DNA here is from genome assembly GCA_014182395.1 of Eucalyptus sp. ANBG9806169. Classification (NCBI taxonomy): domain Eukaryota; kingdom Viridiplantae; phylum Streptophyta; class Magnoliopsida; order Myrtales; family Myrtaceae; genus Eucalyptus; species Eucalyptus sp. ANBG9806169. Next base: position 39,755,247 of record CM024579.1, read on the forward strand.
TTTTTTGTCCATAAAAAACTCAAAACTGACATATTTGTGATAAATTTATCCTTCATTTATTTTCGTTAAATTGGATTACTACCACAAAAAATTACAAACTGATAGACTTGTGACAAATAAAGTGTAAAATCCAAAATTGATGCACTTATCATTAAACTCAACAATTTGGCAGTGCAATTTAACATGAACTAATGAATGATAAATTTGTCACATATGTATTACTTTAGGGTTTTTGGTGGTTAAAAATTAGTGTGGGGGTAAATTTGTCACTTGTGCATTAGTTCGTGATTTTTCATGGTATTAATCCTAAAAATAAGAATTTTTTAAATATTTTTTATTTTTCCTTTTTGCTTCTTCCTCTGTTGATCATCAGGCCTTGACGATGGCTAGTGGCCGACCACAGGTAAGAGCCAACCTCGTTAGGACCTAGGGAGGTGGAGCCTCACTAGGATCTATGAGCTCCACATTGCTAGTCTTGGACGGGCTCTACCTCGTCGGATCTATCAAGCTCGGGCCTCACCAGCCTCGGTCTTGAGGTTGGTGAGGTGGAGCCTCACTCGAGGCTGAGGAGGTCAACCCTTGTCGAGGCCCGAACATGGAAAATATAAAGAAAGAAAAGAAAAGAAAAGAAAAGAAACAAAAAAATATATTTTTTTCAAAAATTGTCCATGTTAGCGTGGATAATTTCTAGCCAAAGTTGATCAAAAAGACTAAATTAGGAAATTTTCAAAAGGCTTATGATTCAATTAGCACAATTGAAAGACTAATATTGAATTGACTCAAATACAATAAGTTTAATACTTTTTTGGTAATTTTCCCTTCTCTCATTTGCACAATTCCGATTCTTTCGGGACAATCTTTGCGTCGGGTACTCTAATGCGTTTTCCCATTAAACTCCCTCTTGCCTAAAAAAATTCGAGATGCCTCGTTCTGTCCTATAAAATACAGAAGACAAGGAGAATAAAATTAGAAAGGCATGCGATGGTGCTCTTCATTAGTCACAAGACATAGAATAATGGCATGAATTTGACCTTGGTGCGCGTCACCAAAATCTCTCTCATTCCTACGTCTCTGCACGCGACCAATGCTACCTTTGCTGACTAGAATAAGCCACCGTAAAGATGAACCAAAAGCACTAATTTGAAACCGGCTCACGCACACTATTTTTTCATCTCTCCTGGGAGGACAAGAAGTAATTCGGGAACGGACGTAACTCCATGCAATAGGAGAGAATGAGAGTGTTCCACCCGAAATACCGAAAGAAGAAATTAAGAAAGAAAAAGTCAAAAGTGGAGTGGCTTTGAATCGATAGTGACACCACCATCTTCCACAGGAAACGGCGACACAGTCTCCTCCCCATTATCTCTTCCATGGAATCGGAACTCGACACATGAAAAGGAATGAATAATTATCAAAAGAAAAAGAGAGAAAAAGAAGAGGAAAGAATGAAGAACCGAGCACTTCGCTCTTTTCTCTGCCACCCCCCAACGAAAGAAGATACCCTTTGCCTTCTGTCAAACATTGAATGAGAGAGAGAGAGAGAGAGAGAGAGAGAGAGAGAGAGAGAGAGAGAGAAAGAGAGAGAGATGGGCCAGCTTAGAGATTTACAATTTGAATATGACAACCATCATAGCGTTCATTGCCTTTTCATTTCATTGATTTTGGTCTATCCTGAAATATTGCAGAACTGTGTACAGAATATATGTTAAGAGTTGCTGAGAGCGATGCACTGAGACGGTTTATAACGCGAATGTGCAAACTGTAGATGATTATCTAAGTTATTGGGTCCATACAAATATCTAAGGGGAATTTGTAACACCGCTTCGCAAGCAAGTTGTGCACACCCAGCTGCGAAATTCTAATGCATCGCTCCTATATATTCTCCATGTGCCCCGCTATTTGAGCTATTATGCTCAAGTACAACGTTTTATTCTCTTTGCATATATTATCTTTGGGTGCCCAGCATCTGTCTCCACCAACCTGCAACATGTAGCTAAAGTTGGATCTTGTTTACGTGACTTATTTGTGCCTTTCTTTTCGTTTTCCAGTGCTGTCTCTTTTTGCCAAGATTTTACAACAAATGACTACACACGGAATCGAGTAGATTTCTCGCATCACCGTTGTCGAAAGTTCGAAAACAGCGCAATATATGCGAAAGCCATTTCAGTGTAGTTATTTCGTGCTGTAGCTGTCCATGTTGTAAAGTTCAGAACCTTAAAACCGGGTGCGGTGACGTACTGAAAACTGCTACAAGGTGTCGCAGTTCTGGAGGTGTCGTGATTATGCGATTACAAGAGTTTCAATGCTCCTTTTCACGGTTGAAACTTTTGCGGGAAAACTGTATCGATAGCCTCGTAGAAGATTTGGATAGAGAAACTTTTGTTTTGCTCATTGAAAATCATCACCCTTGTGATCTAATCTTCATGTATTGTATTTGTGCTCCGCTCTTATCCGTCGGAGGCCCTAGTTGCAAGACCGAAGTCCAATCTTGTCGATTCAATCCTCCTCACCTCGGTAAATCACGGAGGGCTTCTAGCCTAATTATAAAAGGAGGCATCGGTTAAGCACCCGTTTAAGGAAAATCTGTAATTTCGTATGCACTATCTTTTTCCTTGTTTTGTGTAATCAATATATCGAAAATCGAAATATTTTCTTATTAAGTATGGATATGAAGCACCCTCAAAAACTCGTTAATAGCACCCGTTGTACAATCGGATTATTTGTTTGAGAGCACTAAAGTTGTTGAAAACGTAATCTAACCAGCAGACTGATCAAGTTCATGAGTGAAATCTGCATTTTGGGAAATACATTATTGTTTTTTCTTTTTTGTTTAGTGGAAGTGGAACTTAAGTCATCGCTTTATCCTCAATTGTACTTTCGGTGACATCTAGTTTTATGGTGTGGCTCTGCTTTTGGCATCATTTACTTGCCACTTCGCACTATCTGATATTTATTTTCTATTGTCCGTTGGCTTATAAGTTCAAGATTTATTGTTTGAAGCACCAATTCTATTATCAATTTTTGTATTTTACAAATTTTACATATATTCTCGAAATCCAACTTTCAATCGTATATCATTCTTTCAACACATTTTTCAAGATTATTTTTTCATTTGTTTCCATTCCAAACAGGTTTATAAGCCAATGCCAAAGTAAAATTTTGAAAATATATCTTCTGACTTTCTTGTCAAAATAAAAGTGATGAGTTCAGTTTGATTTTTATAAGAATGGATCTATATATGTTCTGAAAATTGAATTTTTTAATATTAAATGAAAGTCAGACCACTAACATTTTTTAATCGGTTCATGTTGACTATATTGAGCTTCTTTTTCCCCTTTTAGAATTAGAATAGCAGTCCACCTAAATAATTGATCCCTGAATAGTCATTGCAGGAGCTGATACTTGGACAGTTGGACTCAATAATCAAGTCACTGATTGATGCTTTGTGATGGCATAGATACTGCAATTTCAATAATTTAATGCAAAAAGAGGGTTGAAGAAATATGTAAATACTAGCAAGATGCCCGTGCATTGCATGGGTCTAAATTTATATGTCTCATATTATTCTAAGTGTTGGTTTTGACATAATTTTTTTATAAGAATAGTAATATGTAGAAAACTACAACAGAATAAATATCAACATCAATCAAATTTTATGCTAGACTTTATGTGAAGTTTACTGAAAATGGATACGAATGACACAAAGTAGGCATGTCCTCCAATTAAAGATAAAAAAATAAGACATAAAGCTGCAACATATATTAAATGGGGAGCATGTAAGATAATATGAGTGAAACATGAAAGCCTAAAGCAAGAATGTTAAACTCCGCTCTTGAAATTTCCTCAGTGTTTCAGAATCCTCACTTTGTGCCATCGATTTGGTGTGGAGACTGATAGCAAGTCATTTGCTGTCTGGACCTTCTTGAGAGTTGAATGATTTCTTCTCTGTTATCCATGCGCACTTCTCTACTCATAGAAAGGTGATTTCTTCAAAATCATATTTCAATTTCATGCATTTCGATTTTTTTAACGGAATCTTTTGGTAACCATTTGATGTATTTTTCTTATTTGTTAGGAATTGATGGATATATCATCATCCACGACAATGTATCACATTATTGGATAAATAGTACATACATAAGAATTTAAATAAGATCTAACGTATGAGATTTTGTAGCACCACAACAATAATTTTAAAAACTTAAGCTAGTATATGATGGTATAGTTTAATATTTAAAAACTCTAATACTCTCTCTCATGTGTAAGCTAGACTTTGAGGAGGTAAATAAAGGGTTTAGAAAGATTTGAACTCGGAGTAGTCTTACAATATCTCCAGGAAAAATTGATGTGGTTTGGAATTGTATCATAATTGGCTTTTCTACTGCGTGCTTCCAACATAAGGTATATGATTTACCAAGATGTATTAAAAGTGTTATGTGATGGGCAAAATTGGGAATCGAGAATAATGGTTTGGATTAACCTTATTGATTGCAAAGTGTAATTATATGGAAAGAGGCTATGATGTCATTATAATTGACAATTTTTTGGTTTTGGGGGGGGTTGGAGTTGAGTATTGTCACTGTGGTAGTAGCTCAAAGGCTTTATATAGAATCATGAGCTCCCCCCCAACCCATATATTTCTGCTTCTCGTGCCTTCCTCCACTTTACAATTTCCCATCACCCTCTTCTTCTTGCATGTGACTCTCTCCCTCTCTCTCTCATAGCTTTCAGAGCCATTCAGAACAACTGTGTTCTTCCTTTTCTCCTTCTTTGAGCTTCTTCGACTCCACCATTCTCTTCTTCTTCTTCTTCTTCTTCTTCTTCAATCGCCTGAAATGATGCAAATGCCTCCTCAGCAAGAAACCAACCTTGCGGTCGTTGTCATCCCGAGCCGCAATGAAAACAACGTCTCGGTCCACGCCGAGCCGGCATTCTCCTCGAGCAATGTGAGCCCATCCCCATGTGGATCGCCCCCCGATGCCGACGAACCTCCCGCTCCGGTCAAATTCTCGTTCCTCCGCCGGTCGCTGTATCCCATCACTCTCAAGGTAACTTTCTCTGTGATTGGTTGCACTCGATGATCATGTACCCTCGAGAGTTTTTGTGACGAAAATCGAGAGGAACATCATAGAAAATATATTTAGCCTCGTAAACTTCTTCGCAGTTCGAAGACGTCGGCTACAACATCAAGCTTCGGACCAACAGGAGCAGCTGTTGCGCCCCGCACGAGCCCAAACTGGCCCGGAACGTCCTGAATGGTGTCACTGGCATGGCCCGGCCAGGGGAGCTGCTCGCGATGCTTGGGCCCTCTGGGAGCGGCAAGACTACCCTCCTGACAGCCCTTGCCGGCCGGCTACCTGGGAAGGTCGCTGGCGCCATAACCTACAACGGCCACCCGTTCTCGAGCTCTGTCAAGCGCAAGATTGGCTTTGTCTCGCAGGATGACGTTTTGTACCCCCACTTGACCGTCCTCGAGACGCTTACCTATGCCGCCCTGCTGAGGCTGCCCAAAGAGCTCACCCGCCAAGAGAAGGCTGAGCAGGCTGAGATGATCATATCGGAGTTGGGCCTGGCGAGGTGCCGGACCAATGTCGTGGGCGGGCCGCTGGTCCGCGGTGTGTCGGGTGGCGAGCGCAAGCGGGTGAGCATCGGGCTCGAGCTCTTGGTGAACCCCAGCCTCCTCCTGCTGGACGAGCCCACCTCGGGCCTCGACTCGACCACGGCCCAGCGGATCATGGCCCAGCTGCAGGCGCTGGCCCGGGGCGGGCGGACCGTGGTGACCACCATCCACCAACCTTCGAGCAGGTTGTACCGGATGTTCGACAAGGTGGTTGTGCTGACGGAAGGGTGCCCGATCTACAGCGGCAGCGCGGGACTAGTCATGGAGTACTTCGGGTCGCTCGGGTACACGCCCGGGTTCGATTTCATCAATCCGGCCGATTTCCTGCTTGATCTTGCTAATGGTATGTGTTTATGTCCTTTCCTGTTGAAGTTTTCATTTACTGTGGCATTGCGTTGTATGTCCAGTGGGAACAATCGTGCATGTCACGTTTTTCTCCTATCTAAAGGTACAAGCTTTTAGAAAACTTAAAAGAGGCACGATTTGGGGATGAACGTGAGTAAATATTCTTGCTAGCTTCTTTCTTACTTCATTGATGTTTTATGATTACTCAATGTCCTCTTTTTTGTTTTTTTCTTTCTATTTTAATTATTTAATCTAAGGAGGAACGGTGTCTCAAATCCAAATCTAGTACAGGTGAAAAGTGTAACCTTCATAAACCAGGAGGATGCTTTCAAATAAAAAAGAAAAAAACTTGAGGATGTGTTTGTCAAGATCACGTGGCAGATATCAAGAAATCAAAATGAACGAAAGCATAAGCATTACTGATATTGAGAAGCTTCTAGTTTTAACCATCCGAAACATATGGAGCCTTACACAGTGGAATCGCCCGGTCTGGTGTTATTATTTCGAGCATGTTGAGGATTAGTTTAGACAGTAAAAGCCGGTTGAATTGCTTGAGATGATCGACTTTGAGTCTTTACTGATCGAGCATTTGCCCCCATCATAAAAAGGCCGCGATCAAGACGGACTGAACAAGCAATAGCAAACATATCTAAACGCTTGCTGCAGTGGAGGGCATCTGATTGTTGCACGTAATTTTTTTCCCCGAAAGAGAACCGTGCGTGTTTGACTTGTCTCGAGTGAGACACTGTGAGTTTCTGATAAGGTGTACAATAGCTGTTCACTGGATTAGACGTTTATTTTGCTGCTAATCTTATCCTGCAACCCAATGGAATTCACTGTTTACATTGATATGTGATGGAAAAATATGTGGTTATCGTTGTGCTTTCACCATCTGATTGTCATCTAGATTTAGGCATAGAATAATTGTAAGCTGAGCTGGTCAACTGTATGTTCTACATAATTTTGGCACTGTGAAAAGTTTTTTGGCTCTCATTTAGATGTTGTTAAGCCTTCAAGCAATGAATTTGTTTCACAAATATAGGTATTAAGCCAGATTTGAGGCATGATGATCAGCAGGAATTTCACAACAAATTGGAGTATCACAACGAGCAGAACTCCGTCAAACAGTCTCTCATATCATCGTACAAAAAGAACTTATATCCTGCATTGAAGGCAGAAATTCAACAACATTCTCGAGACCAAGATACACATCCGTCAAGGAAAATGTCATCTCTCAGAAGTAAGTCACATCGCCGATATAATGGATGATCTGTTTTTCTGGAAAAAATTAGTTCCTAGAATGAGAAAATATGAAGCAGCCTAACGAAACTAGTAGAACTCAATTATTCTGCTTTGCAATGCAGGGGATGAGAGCTTCTGGATGACATCCTGGTGGGAGCAATTCACGGTGCTGCTCAGTCGAGGTTTACGGGAAAGGAAGCACGAGTCGTATTCGGGTTTGAGGGTTTTCCAGGTCATGTCGGTCTCCGTTCTCTCAGGTCTACTTTGGTGGAAATCTGACACTTCACATGTACAAGATCAGGTAGTTCTCCATCTTGCAAGATCATTCTCTTTTAGGAATTTCAAGGAGTGACTTCTTACCGCCACTAGGATGCTCTTCCTGTGTCATCATGACTGTATTTTATGAAAGATCGTGTACCGTCTAATTTCCAATGAGCAATTGCTCATTAGATTTCCAATCTTCTGGTATGAAAATTTCAATATTGTCCAATTGATCAGAGTGAAATCTCTCCCATAAAGTGAACATGCAGGGTTGCTTTAGTTGTAGCTAGTTATGATTTTCTTTCTAAACTTTGAGAGCCTTGTTGCTGATCCTTGATCTTGGTTTGTTAATGAACAGGTTGGGCTACTCTTCTTTTTCTCCATCTTTTGGGGATTCTTTCCTCTCTTTAATGCGATCTTCGCATTCCCTCTAGAGCGGCCCATGCTCATAAAGGAGCGGTCGTCGGGCATGTACCGCCTCTCATCCTACTATTTTGCTCGGATCGCTGGAGATCTCCCAATGGAGCTCGTGCTCCCCACTATCTTTGTGACGGTTACCTACTGGATGGGCGGCCTCAAGCCATCGCTAGGGACCTTTGTGCTGACGCTCTTGATAATCCTCTTCAACGTGCTCGTGTCACAGGGGCTCGGGCTGGCTCTTGGGGCGATCCTGATGGACGCGAAGCAAGGCACAACACTGGCTTCAGTCACGATGCTTGTTTTTCTACTGGTAGGTGGGTACTACATTCAGCACATACCGAGCTTTATCGCCTGGTTGAAGTATGTTTCTTTCAGTCACTACTGCTATGAGCTGCTTGTGGGAGTGCAGTACTCCGTGAATGAAGTGTATGATTGTGGAGCTGGGAGGCTATGCAGAGTCATGGATTTTCCGGGGATTAGTTGCTTGGGGCTTGATAATTTTTCGTGGGACGTGGCAGCTTTGGCAGTGATGTTGGTGGGCTATCGGCTTTTGGCCTATATAGCACTGAGGATGGGTCAACCGCACTGACTGGGCGGCAACAGAGGATTATTGTTTTACAGGTGTATTTGTTAATTAAGCTACAAGATGATTAATGAAGATCATATTAGATCTGATGATCGAAGGCGATAGAATGATATTGACTGGATTGTGATTGAAGTTGCCATAGGTTGAATGTCTTAATTGTAAATTTGATTATAAAGGTTTTAAAGAATATATCATTCTCTAAATGTTAGAGTTCTCTGTTTTCGGTATTTTACAACCATGACGATTGATTCACAACTGATTCAAACCTAGTCCCATATCCACATCGTGTGGGTGAGAGAGAGAGAGAGAGACTGATTTTGTAAAACATAGTAAAATCATCTCAAAATATCCATTCTGGAAAAGGTTCAAACTCAAGATTCTGTGTAGGAAGTTGCCCCCTTACGATCATTTCCAAAGCCAGATACTGACTGTCGTTACATGAGGTGGGTGCAGAGAGATCACAATGGGCTCAGGGGACTAGTTTGGCCCCAGGTGGCCTTGATACAGTGTTATCACTTTATTCCCAAAGTGTAACGTGTCATGCAATGGTTCATGTATTGCATGTGTTCAATAGTTTTGCTGGAGTAAGCATCCCAATGATGCTTAAGCAAAGCATCTGATGCAACCCTCAAAAGAGCCTGCAGAAATCAAGTGCTCCCTCACTGATCAACCAATGGTTCTGGCAAAAGCCACGGTCTTCATTGCAGATCGTCCATCTACATGTCTACATCGTAACTGTTATCTGTGATACCTCTGCCTAATAGTTAAGATTTGGATTCGATTCTCTTATCAATGAACATGGTATCCGGGCAGGTTTTTCTTTCTTCACATTGAGATGTTCTTGATGTGGTTTTTCCTTATTGATTTTCTTTCCATCCTACTTGCAAGATGTTCTTGTCTTGCCTTAATATTCTAATTTGCACGTGAAAAAGGACAATGCTTTTGAATTTTCCTCTGAGAATGATGTTCACATTGATTTCAATGAGTTAGTCGCCTCCAAGTAGTACCTCAACAGTAAGTAGATTTTGGGCTACATTCTGCGCCATTTGAGTACAATAGATACGGTCTGAGCTTCAAAACTCATTCCATATCGGTAACACCTACCTGTATTTTTTAGCTTGTGACTCATCACCGCGTTCAAACCTATTGCTCTAAAAGGGGCGGGACACCAAGTTCATTTCACAAGGATGCTCCCTTTGCCTATTGTTTTGTTATGCCCTACGTTCTCTTTACATTATTATATCAGCAGATACTCTGAGAAACTAGTTTTAAGGGGAAAATATCTTCACAGGATCGATGCATAATAGATTTAGATGTTGAAGTATATGCATTCTGCACTAAAATATGCATTTGTTGCGTAAGATCATCAGGGAGTGATTGCAGCCAAGCATCGGATGCCATAGCCTAATTATGCTGTCAAGATTGGTTATTCCTATTCTCTTAAAAGTTCGACATTCTGTTGGTGATTTGCTATGATTCTAATTCCACTTCTTGATGGTTGTCTATTCCACTGCTGTCAAAGTAAGTGTATATAAAGGAGGTTATATGCCTCCAATTGGCAACAAGAGAAGCATTAACACAAGAAAACTGCGTTGTTCAGTGCCAGAAGTTTCGAAGACGATGGCATCAACAAAGGCTGAGAAAACAGTGGGCACTCAACTATTCGGGCAGGTAAAGAAGGAGCCCGCCAAGGTTGATGGGCCGTCGAAGAGCTCTTCCAAGAGCTCTTCCAAGTCATCGGGTTCAAAGAAGGCTTCGCCAAAGCCTCAAGAAACAAAGAAGAAGGTACTCGACGTGAAAATTCTTTGGTCCTTTTTCACTTTCTAAGAAAATCTCCGAAGACGAAACCTAACAATACGCTGTTTTCATTGTTGTATACAGGGGAAAGGAGGAAAAGCAGCAGCGAAGAACTGATACTTATGCAAGAACACTATGAAGAATTAAGTTGATGTTTTTGCTTTTTATGTTGTGTAAACCACGTGTTGCGATGGCGTGATCAGTGGTTTTCTGTGTTTCATCTTGTGATATGGCTTGTTAGAAATAACAATTGAACTCCACAACTTATTAGTATGCAACGAGCCATTACTGTTCTGCAGTTGTTAGCGTACCCTTTCGGTAGAAATTCGGCAAGTACTTCTACTTGGGACTAAACCATCAATCCATAACCTTAATGGAATGAGCAGGATTCTCGGTTCCAACATGAGGTGTTCACTGAGGAATGTCAAAGGATTGTAATTAACAGCAACTGTGATGGCTCACTTGACATATTATTGAACCGCAAACTGCGTCAACCGTGCACAAAGAAAAATTTCGTGCAAGTTTCACTTGGAGGCAAAGCAGAGAAACCCATGATCTGTATTTTTCTGTGGATTCGCTTCACGAGAAAAGAAAGTAGAGGAAAAATCAATCTCAGCCATGCAGATAAGGAAACTACTCAACGAGTTTCTGCCTCTTTTGTTGGAAGAAACGAAGCTTTTTGACAAAGACATTGTTCTCCTCGCAATTGGATTACATAGAGGAAGAATCTTAAAAGGCATTGAGTTGAAGACAGTCCATCAAGGTCATTGATGGCCGCATAGAGGGCCGAGTCCAAATTTGCTTTCTCATCCGAAAAGCCGAGGCAAAAGGGAAGGCCACAGATAAAAGATTCTTATACGTTTGGTCCATATAATGAGTTCTTCCTACGGAACAAATTGTCTGATCCTACCCAAATTCGAAGTAAACGGAAATTGTGTAGTCATTCAAGCCGCGCTCCTTTCTATCTTGCAAACATGTCCCAATCTTCGTCGAGAATATATGTTACTCAGGCAGATGAAGAAAAGAAACCTGATGACCTAGTTCTCCAAGATTCTTCTGTGCAAATATATAAGATTAGTACATGTAAAGGGAGGAGCGGCAATTATTGCACCAGTGAGTTAACTGTCTGAGCTGCCGCGAGAACGGCTTGATGACATGGCGACGGCGGCTTCTCATGGCCAGAGAGTAGGAACAGTCAACACTCAAAAGGGTACGACTTGAGAAGGTTCCAAGTCAACGGACCAACCTTTTGCTTCGGCTTATTTCGACCATTCTTTTCTGGCCTTCATTTCATATCTACGCGGATGGAGAGTTTGCGGTTATCGTCGGCCTTGACTTGACCCTAATCTTTGACACAGGCAGCGACATTACATGGACCCAATGTGAACCTTGCACTAGTTGCTATCCTCAACAAGACCCCTTGTTCAAGCCATCCAAGTCCACCACATCCTCAAACCCATGATGCTCTACATTGAAATGCACATACTTAATCAACTATGCTGACGACGGTTATTATGTCCATGATGTGCTCACCCTCACTTTGGAGTACAATTTTCGGATGTTCATCCTCGGCTGCGGCCAAAATAATAACCACAAATTCGGCACCACTGTCGTTAGGCCTAGGACAAGGAGGCACGACCTTAATCGAACAAACAGTATCAGAATTTGCCCGAATCATCTGCTATTGCAACCCAGACAGCGAGAGCTCAAACGGGTACTTACTTTTTGGGCTTGAAGCCCTTAGTAAAATTGCCAATATATATGTCGCAACTCTCATAATTGACCAAAATTACCCATCTATCTATTTTGTCAAATTAGTTGGTATTGCCTTTGGTAATCAGAAGCTTAGGGCGCGTTTGGTAACGATTACATTCCTGGGAAGGCGATTCGACTAGAAATGATTATTTTTTATTATGTTCCCGGGAACTGATTCTGAGTAAAAAAAACGCGTTTGGTAACTGTCCAAAATTTTTGATTCTGGAATAGAATCGCGTTTGATACCGTGCTAATTGATTATGTTCCAAATTAATTTCTTTTGATTTTTAAATAATTTTTTTACTTTTTTTTTTTTTTTTTTTTTTCCCCTTTTCTCCTATTACTCTTCTTCTTCATATGGCCGAGCCTCGCCGGCAGGCTGGGCGAGGCTCGCCCAGCCCCGCCGAGGCTCGGCCTCGCCGGATCTATACTGATTTGGCTTATAATGAAGCCTAGATCCACTCTCCATGACTAATAGTCAGGATAAGGTTAGAATCTACTAATAATTTTCAAGACAAGTTACAATCAACATGTACTGCTCCAATCAAATGGTAGATCACATTATCAAGATACAAGTACATTATTTATCTAGTACACCACTCTAAAAACAATTATAAAGCAGCAATAACGAAATACATAGAATAATCAGCAATAAACAACTACCAACATGAACAGAGCTGAAGGGAACGAAGGGAGGATTTTCACAACTTTGGAGAGAAATGAGGGGCCCACACGAAGTTACGGAAGTTCAAGCTCTCTTCCCCCAGTTTTGGGCCAAAAGAAGGACCTCTTCACGCACCAAGCGAAGAGGATAGATAGAATAGAAGTTTTCATTTGAATTTCGTCATGGTTTCACACGTAGAATTCCTCGTTGGACGCAATCCTACGACCGTAATCGGTTCTTCTTACTCAAGTGTGTCCCGTCCTCACGCTTTTGATATGAATTCTCTGACCAATGTCTCTGGCTCGGAAGAAAACAGCCGTGCTTTAACAACGACGGGCTCCATATATCACGCACCCGCAGCAGTTGAAGTCAATTCAATGATGTGCCATGAAATAGTCTCGTTATAGTAAGGAAAACGCGGTTGGTCCTTAAGAAAACAGAGAGAGAGAGAGAAAACAACCGGGCTTTAATAACGACAGGTTCCATACATCACGCTCCCATAGCAGTTGAAGTCAATTCAATCGTGTGTCATGTAACAGTCTCGTTATAGTGAGGAAAACGTGGTTGGTCGTTAAAATAACAAAGAGAGAGAGAGAGAGAGGTAGCTACAGGGAACGAACTGTCATGTGCCGCTTGCATATCCGCGGCTTTTCTTGGTTCGCCATGCATTGTCAAAGAGAATTTGCTTTACCGAATAATTCTTCGTCAAAATCATAATCGAGCGACTGAGAAAAGAGGAGAGAACCACAAAAAAGAAAAAAGAAAAATGGAGAGCAAGAAAACCAGCGTCACAATTCCTACACGTCCTTGATGGTTATTAGAGAAAAAAACCTTGATGATTGTTGTTTAGTTTCTTCCTTCTGGGGTTGTTCTCGTTCTCGTTTGATTGAAATGATGATGCATTCTTTAGTAGAGTCGTGTTTTTCAGTATAATATGCATCCAATTCACGTGTAAGGTTGTGCTTTTGAAGTGAATGCCTTCTAGTCTCAGAAGTTGCGATTTCCTTACTCGTTATCCAAAGCTGTGCATCAAGATTTGCTATAATGAAAGAGGCATCTGAGAAGTTATCACATGTTTTTCTATAATATGGATCAAGATGATCTTACTATTAGTCACGGGAGTCATACTATGGGGCTCGCATGATCAATGGTTTACATATACTTCATTGGTCGCAAAGTGTTATGCTTTTAGCAGATCGTGCAATAGACCACGAGCAATAGTATTTGAGAAAATTCTGAAAAAAAGTAACAATAAAATGTAGAGAGATCACACCAAGATTCACGTGATCCGGTGCAAATCTGTACTTACTTTCACAAGAAAAGTAGCCACAAAAGCTCCACTACCCATCCAGAGAATCACATGCTCAATTATTCAATGGTTCAAATGTCTTCCAACCCTAGAGTATAGACAAGCAATCTCACAAAATGTTCTCTCATAATCTCTCACAGTTATTCCATATAGAGAACTTAAAATCCTATTGAATGTTCTCATAATCATACCGGTACCGGGGATGCCTCGCAAAATTCTTCTTTGATCATTCTTGACTCCTCATTTTGACCCAAGCTCCAATTCGGCAAGAACTTTCGACATGATTATTCAAAATTGGTGATGCGCGGCGCACATCAAAATTTGATTTACATCTTTTATAGAATTTTAGAACTGGATATTTTAGTTCTTTATCTGTCTGATTAGTGATTATGTTAGTCTTAGATCAGATTGTTTAATGTTAATAATCATTAAAAGAATACTATAGAAAGATTTTTGTATTTTCCTAGTATTTGAACTTTTTTTTATGGAGGATTGTGTATTCAAAAGTATCTCTTGCACTTGTAACCATAGCTTACCGGAGGTGAACTAATTTATGCTTCCTTTTGGCACACATATATGAGGACGAGGAATGCATCCAATACATTATTAAATTAAAAGACAGATCACAAGTTTTTAACGAAGAGAACCATTTTCCCGACTCGATAAGAGTTTGCCACTTCACTTAGTATAACAAATTTATAACCAGTTTCAATGTACCTAACATTAATTATATATGTGACAAAATACAAAGAAAAGGAGATTTATAAAAGTCATCACCAACTTTATGCTAAATAACACTTGGCAGAGTATAGTTTTGAAACTTATATTTTGCACCCACAAGTTTCAAATCATCATATATACTCTACGCTCCTATTTTCCATAGTTTCTTGATCTCCAAGGTGTACAGTGTAGGTTCTTTGATGCTGTAGTGTATATTTTACTAAGTCAATATGCAAAATGTAGCGTTAGAAACGCTTGTGCGGCTCATGTTATTTTCCAAACAAAAAATTCGGATCATTTTGGTTTAGGAAAATAGATTATCTAATGAATAAGCTAATTCTTGATCTGCCCGCAGTTTATCAAATTAGATCGACTAAGATTTTGCTTTTATGAGCCTATATGACTCGCGTGGATTAAATAGGTTTGTCATAAAACTTCGAAGGAAGAAAGATGAGGATGATAAAAGTCAGACGTGAAAGAAATTTATACAAGACTTTCAATTATCTTCACGTAGGTTTCGGCCAAAAAAACTCACTTTGCCAACCATGGATGGTCAAAATGGTCAACGGAGACGAAATGGGCCAGACCGACAATCACGCAAGTCGAGGATAGAAAAGGATCAGGCTTTACATGCATCCAGTGTATGCTCATGTAAATCCATTTCAAGTCCGTCATTAAGGTATGTAGGCGTCGCAGGAGATCCATAATATTTAATGAACGAGATCAAGTGGATTCTTATGCTCCGGATGGATACGAAGATATATCCGAAAGGAAAACAACCAGGCAAATAAAGGAGAGATGTAACGGAATTTTCTGCTTGAATTAAGTCCCAAGGTTCCCACCTAGAAATTCTCGTTGAACAAGTCGAATTCCGGCCATTAGCTTTAACTTGAAATTTTCCCACGCAAGACTTCTCGAGTCAAATTCTCAGAGTTTTAATGCTAATATGAGTCCCCTCCAAGTCTCTTGCTCGGAAGATAGCCTTGCTTTCACAACGAAAAGTTATCCTCGAAATTGAAGAAAAAGTCAATCACGTGTCCTTTTCGCTAGAATATATTGTCGAAATACCTTTCCAAATTGATCAATAAGCAAATCGATAAAGAGTGTGAATGAGTCTTATATCGATTCTTGGATAGGAAATGTGAACAGCACGAAATTTAAAGGTACTGATATGTATAGCTAAATTGGAGGATAAAAGTAAAGAATTTGCATTCTTTGATTGATCGGTGGTAACTTTCTACAAAGGGATGATTATACAAATATTTTTTGAACTTTGACTCAAGGTGAATGTCGTCCCCAAACTTTTAATTTATTCAATATGATGCTTGAACTTATGGTAAATGTTCAATTGTCCCCACACGATATGAAAATATCCAATTGCATTATTACATTGATTCAAGTAAATGGAATTTGTCGATATGACTTCTAATCCGGTAAATTTGAACGGTGGACAAAAGATGACGTTATACATATATTATCCACATAAGATATTCAACTCGATAATCCACGTAATGGCCGATCTTTTTTCCAAACTAAACAAATCAAATAAATTTAAATTATTATTATATTCTAATTTGAGTTGAACATCTTAAGTGAATAATTTATGTGTAACGTAATTTTTGTGTATCATTCAAACGTGCTAGATTGGAAACCAAATCAACAAATTCCTTTAACTTGAATTAATAGAAGAGTAATATTAGATATTTCTATATAATTTAGGAAATGGATTGTACATTTACCAAAAGTTCATAAATCACCTTGTCCGTCATTCAAACGTACCGAATTGAAAGTTAAATAAACAATTTCCGTTAACTTAAATTAAAAGAATGGTAATATTGAATATTTTCATATAGTTTAGGGACTACATTGAACATTTACCAAAAGTTCAGGGCCCACATTAAATAAATTAAAAGTTCAAGGACCACATTAAATAAATTAAAAGTTCATGGACAATATTGCATATTATATCAACCATACATGTTATTTTCTCTTCTAAAAACTACAATTTAAGTATTTATACCTATATATACGATTAACAAATGGTTACAAGGAAATCAAACACATTCTATATGGATCTTATAATCCAGCAATCCCTATCTACAAGCGGCTCCAAGAAAGAATAGACTCCGATACTCAATGATGGCATCTTCTCCACTTCTTCACAATTGTCATTATCAGTTGCTCCTAGACTCTTTGGTTCCACTACTTGATAGTTTTATCAGATTCACTTCTTCGCGATTGCCATTATCAATTGCTCCCGAACCCTTCGGCTCCATTACTTGGATAGTTATTGCATTCCCACTTCGTTACGGTTCCGTCAATCACGACTCTTTTGTAGGTCAATTCAATCTTCATTTGTTGACATTTTTCTTCGAGACTCGGTCATATTCACCCATATCCTCATTATTATTTTTTTAATCAACTGGATGGGTCTATCAACTTGAAGCGCTCAACACTAAGCAAATTTTACCTTCGTCGTGTCTCACTCGGTCTTTGTCAATTGAGTCGTCTTTCGAGGGCTTGGACATTTTTTTGTGCGTGTCGACAGTGTCATTTAATAGTGGGGGAGGGGGGTTATTTTCTATTTTAGATAACTAAATTTATCACAATATGATTTTCTTAGGCGTGAAATTTTTGTTTTTCGGATTTTGGTACGCACTTTCCTTTGTTGGATTGAATCAAAGTAGTTGGGGAAATTCATGAGTACTTTGGACAGGATGGATTGTCTCTCGGATGCAATACGATCGAATCAGTGCTTAATTTAAAACCAAGCTAATGTATGCGCGATTGATCCTTTTTGCCCATGCAGACCATGTCCAAAGTAGGATCCGCGTGAATGGTAGCGTGCCAGACAAGGATGGGTCTTGGAGCGGCAACAGCTCGGGCCAGGGGAAACTCATGGTGCCTCCGCCTTCAACAAGGACCACGATCGACGTCAAGACCGCCGTTTCTCCCAAAAGCGCCATTTCAAAGACCAGCGTCACAAAGAGTAGCAACACTTCAAGCACTACCCTCACTAACGGGGGCATCGTTTCAAGATCCAGCTCCACTGGAGTCAGCAAAAGCAGCAGCATGGGCACCGTCACTAGCGGAGGCACCGTTTCAAGATCCAGCAGCTCCACTAGAGTCAGCCAAAGCAGCAGCGCCACTCGTACTCAATATCCTTGATGATTGCCGAGTGAAACGCGAAAGATTCTCGATGATTGCCGTTTTCTTTTCTTTCTTTCTGGAGTTGCTCTCACGCTTGTTCCGATTGAAGTGATGCATTCTGTCGTAGAGTTGTGTCCAGTCAGTATCATTGTCCAGTTCATGTTCGTAAAATTCTAAATGCAAGTAAACATGTCGAACAAATAATATAATGATGAGAAAGAATATCGTCCCACGGAGATTGATGATTAATAAACTAATTAAATACTAAAATAGATTAACTCTAAAATTTATCTAACATATCAAAATATAATTGAGAATAAATTAAAAACAAAATTTGGAGACTAAATGCAGTAAATCAATCAGATAAATATGTTAGAGCATCCGATTTCACCATAACCACTAGATATAAATTTCAGATTGTTGTGGGTACAAGAACAATATCAAACATTTGATAGTGGAATTTCCTAATCTATTCATTATCCTATTTCTAGGTATAGCAAACCTACTCAGTTTATTAATACACTATATTTCTATGTGAATTAAAATAAATATAAGTGCATTAAAAACTATGAATATTCCCGGTTTACAATGAGTCTTTTGGATCACCTTATTATCGAAAGCTACACAAATAACGCGGTATATCTCTATCCACGTTTAATTCATGGTTATATATTATAATGAACAATTACATATTATCACTTCTCAGTCTCAAACATGCACATCAGATTATTCAAGTGGTAGCCAGTCACTCAAAAGCATTATGCACAATAATACATAACTCGCACGAATGAAATCAATTGTAAAACATAAAAGTCATGAAATTCACATCATCATGGTTAGGCTACATCGTAGCCCTAACAAAAGAAAATTCGAACATAACAAAAGAAGAAATAAAAATATATATTAAACTCAGCATCTTGAATTAAAGAACAAGAATTCTGTCACCACTTTTGTCTTCTCTTCAAAATACTTGAAAAACTCTTAGAACAATGAAAAACCATCTAACAAAAACCTAACTGCTCTCTCCCTCAATGTTCTCCTCTACATAGGATATATTTAAGTTATCTAATCTCCCTACGCTTGCAGATAACATTAGGGAACAAAATCAAGGATTCTCTGATTTGATATCCATCTTCCACTACTGCTTGATTTGAATTCCTAATTTTTGCCATTCTTTTCCTTATCTTTTCCATATTTCATTAATTTGCATAAACAATGAAAATTCAAATAATCAGAAGGAAATCCAAATATTTTCTCATAGATATCTCATTAATTGTTGCCTAAAAGTTCTCTCGAGAATGAAAAAAGGACTTTCAGCTCATTGAGAAAAATATAAGATGCTTGACAACTGTTTTTGGGATTCTATTGGCTAAATATTAGTATTGGGAATGCTAAAAACCCAAAATAAGTAGAGACCTGTTTTGAGCTTTTAGTATTCTTGAAATGCTATTTTAAGTGTTTAATGATATTTTTTCTTTCCAATATTGCCTTCACTGATAATTTTGTTTTCCACTTTTGCCCTCAAAAAATCATTATTCATCTTCTTCCATGGGCTTGCTAGTTTGTTGTTGAGGTGAGGTCGAAGTCAAGGTGGTCGTTATCATCGAGGTCGTGGGCGAGGGTCGAGCGACTTTGATCTGGCTTTCGACCTCAACCCTCGATCATGGTCGTGCGACCTTAGTGTAGCACGTCCTTGGTGTTGGCATCCTCAACGACCGTCGCCTGAGTTGCAAGTGGTCAAAGGGCTCGGTTGGTCTGCAAGATTGGTTGCCGGTGAAGCTCCGCAATTTAATGTCCAAATCAAAAACCCTAAAATCAACGAGATTAGTTGCTAGTGAAGCCTTTGCAACTTGCCGGGTAGCGCGACCCCAAGGGTCGCCTCACCTAGGTTTGCGTGACCTCGGCTGACGGTTGCCCCTAGTTGCCGTCAATGCTCACCTAAGGTTGATGCCAGCAAAGCTCGCCCAATCCCAGCATCTACCCATGCTCGCCCCTCTTTGTTTTTTTTTTTTTTTTTTATTTTTTTCCTTTTCTTTTGATCTTAAAGTTGATTTACAAAATATATACCAAAAAAGTATCCAAACGTTATTGCTTTCACCAAATGCCTCTTCATTCAAAAGCACCTTGGAGAAATGCAAGCCATTTCCCCAAAGTTGAACAAAACGGGGCTAATTCTTATCAGAGAAGTTCCTTTCGAGCCTCTTGCTCGGAAGATGGCAGTTGCTTTATATGGTCCAGTTACCCTCGGAGTTGACGAACGGTCGATGGCGTGTCATTCAATAACGAAACCATAATAAACAAAAAAATGGTCGGTCGTTTTAAAATATAAAATAAGAAGAAGAAATCAATTAGAAAGAGAGGTCGGTAGCAAACGAGACGTGGGTGTCGCTTTACATATCCGCGGCTTTTCTTGGTTGACTACTTAAAGAAGGCTTTGCATGGGCGAATTCGTCGAAATCAAGACATCATTGAGCTTCATATTGCATCTTAAGAGTGGAGCACCTTTATCAATTTTGCTACCCATGCATGGACCTTGCTGGTACTTGTCCTTATTAGTTCAAAGTTTGGTAGTATTCTCAAACTCTCATTAGTACTGAGAGGTGCTTCTAGTAAAAGTAAACCCATATCGTTTCATCTCACATCATTTTCTTCTGCCGATTTTGTCTTTATAGTCATTTGGCGTATACATTGCCTAATTACTTTTTGAAATACAAATGGTCCTCTCGAAATATACGTTTGCATCAATGTTAGCACATGATAGGTATAAAAATCCTCGTACAAAGGGAAAGTTGAGTTTGCGTGAAAGTAAGGATTGAATCGACCAATTGATAAAGCACAAAGACAGTCATTACAGCTATCATGATCTTATAAAAACACACGGATTGATGTAAAGGAAATTTAACAACACACATCATGTAAGTATGTGCTACGCGTAGCGAAACAATATTCCAAATAAAAACGGGCACTCGTTTGGATATCCACGTCACTTGTATAGTTTCCTTCATTAATTGTAGCCTCTCAATTGCCACAACGACCTGTCCCAAAATGAAACTCTTTATCTTGAATGTTGAAGAGTATGTTCAGGTTCTGCTGCTGCACGTTGCCGATAATGACCAGGTCTTGCCTTTCCGAATTCGGTGGGTTCGGCTTGAAGGCCAAGCAAACTTGCGCATCATCGTTCTCTCGCCAAACTACGGCGGACGAGTCCAACGTAACGTCGGTATTCTCAAATTGTAGGATCATCTTCGGCAACTTCACATTCTCCTGACCCCGAAGATCATAGCATGTGTCCAGAGTCAACAGAGGATCTGCAACGGGGTAGGTCGACATGTACTTGACGAATTCTGCGCGAACAGCCTCATAAATCGAGGGCGGCAACCGAGTGAAGGTAGTCCCCGAGTCTATGATGGTCCTAGGAGGTGGAGACTCTGAAGACAGGCTAAATTTCTGATTGCCAAGGGCAATACCAACTAGGTTGACAAAATAATAAGATGGGTTATATTGGTCGATTATGAGAGGTGTGATATTGTCTGTTTGGCAATTAGTAAGGGCATCAAACCCAAAAAGCAAGTACCCGGATGAGCTCTCGCTGCCAGGGATGCAGTAGCAGAAGATAGTGGAAAATCGTTGTTCTATGCGGGAGATTAAGGTCTTGTCTCCTTGTCCTAGGCCTAATACACCGGCCGTGGCGCCGAAATCGTCGCTATAACTTTGGCTGCAACCGAAGATGAAGTCCTCGAACTGGTACTCCGGAGTGAGGGTGAGCAGATCTTGGACATAGTCGCCATTGGAATGCGATCCATCTGCATAGTCGATCGAGTAGTTGCATTTCGATGCAGAGCATTGTGGCCTCGAAAATGTATTAGACTCAGATGGATCAAACAATGGACTTTGCTGACCAGAGCAACCAGGACAAGGTTTACATTTGGTCCATGTAATGTCGCTGCCCGTGTCAAAGATTAGGGGCAGGTCGACCTTCGGGGTCCCGATGCCGACTATGACCACAAACTCGCCCATTCCAGGAGAGCTGCGGTGGATCGGCATTTGGGCATGCTCACCATGATCCTCGGCGAGCAGTGCGCGAGATTGTCCTAGGACATTCAAGGAACTGACCCGCGATTGGTCTCGGAGAAAAATGAGCTTGGAATTGCGGGATTGACGGTTTGCGGCAAGCGGCGAACAGGCTCCCTGCCTGTGTGCCAATGTCAATCCGAGGCCCTTTGCTTGATCTGAAATCAATATGAATCATAATGTAAGTAATGCTTATAGCGGTTGGATCTCGAGACCATGTCAACCATTATTATTCAATAATATGCATTTAGCAATGCCGAAACATGACCCAAAGTATTAAACATAGAGAACGAGACCTTTGCAAGTAGTTGCTGCCCTCAGCGGCTTCATTTCGATAAAATACTTATCATGCTCTTCATGATTTACCATCACCCTTCCCCATGCACATCTCTTCTCAACTTCGTGATTGGAGAAAAGGAGGACCAGAAGAAGAAGAAGATGGAGAGAGGTGTAACTGGCCATGGATGGACTGTGATTTGTTCAAGGACTCAGAGGGATCTCGAGTATTTATAAATCGACAATGACGTTTGTTGGCTGATCCAACCGCGTAGTATTAATTGGGAGGACAGAAAAGAATGGTCAAAGTAAGCCGAAAGCAAAAGGTGGGTCTGTTGTTGACCTGGAACCTTCCCAGTTCACATGCTGCGTGTCGACTGTTCCTAGTCTTAGCCAACTGTCAACCATGTCGTCAAGGCGACGTTAGACTCCGACGGTTGACTCACTGCTGCAACAATTGCTGCTCCTTGTTTTACGTGTGCTAATCTTATACATTGATGAAGCATTTAAACATAAAACACGTCTTCAACAAACGATTTAAAATTTTAAAATAATTGGTAATGATTTCATCACATCTGATATGATATCAAAGCACCCCAGAGTAATAAAGTCAAGACTAAGGATCCTATGTAAATTTAAAGGGGCAAATGTAAATCTTGTCCTGGTTGCTCTTGTTAGCAAGGTTCATGGTTTGATCCATCTGAGTCTAAGACATTACTTTGGGTCATTATTTGAGAAAATAGATTTATTTTGAGTTCTATGTAAATTTAATAACCTAAACTTAATTAATTTAAAATTTAATAGTCGACGTCGTGTTTTATATTATTTACTAAATTTTATTTACTTTTTTTACTAATGCTTTAAATTTAACACTATTACATGAAGTTGCCAACTTTTTTGTGCAACTCACCATATTTTCACTAATTATGAACCAACTATTTTTTAGTTACCGATTGGTATTCGAGTTTATCGACATTCATTTGGTTCTTTTAATTTACCATATTGAGTTACCATTTTTATTTGCCTTATGTACAAACCCTCTTCTACCATTCAATCACCAACTAGTTTTGCATTATCAACTCTTATTTAAGTTAGTCCAATTTATTTGTCTTTCTTTAAATTATCGATTTCTTTTATTTTTGTAAAAAAGAAAAACTACCATTACAATATACAAAAATTTGTTTAACTTTCTTGCCAACACTTTATATTTACCAACTATTATATGAAACTACCGACCTTTATTTGGTGACTCAACAACTTTGTCCCAAATAAATAACCCAACAGAAAAGTTGGTAAATAAACAGAGCAAATAAATGGAAAGTAACTTAAATAAGAGCTCGTAACCCAAAAGTAATGATAACTTAATGATAGAAAAGTTGATAAATCACATAATTAAATTTAGTAATAATATATTAGAGTTGTTAAATTTAAGGTGTGCTAATAATGACAAATACAAGTTAGTATCGAAAGAAAAATAAATTTGGTATGTAATTCAAATGAGCGTTGGTAAATACAAAAATGGTCGGTAACTGAATTAGAGAAAAGCTAGTAAACCAAACCCACTAAATTTGTTAATTTTTATCATAATTTGATAACTTTAAGGCGGCATTAGAAAATGCTATTAAAAGTCTATAAATGAGAAGGAAAGTTGTAAATTAAAAAAATCAGATGAATGTCAATGAATAACATTAATGAGACTTGGTAACTCAATTCTAGACGGTCATATAAAAGGAAAAAAAACTTGGTAAGTCATGCTAACTGGTAGTCTCCTGGAGGAGACAATAAACGTTAAGGGAGTGCTAACACAGGCAAATAAAAATCGGTAACTTGATAGAAAATGGCAAATTAAAAATATAATTAGGCTTTAGTTAGTAACTCAAATGAGAGTTGATAGCGCAAAATTAATTGGTAATATTATAAGAAAAAAATTGGTAAAACACTCTAATTTAGGTTGATAATTTTATGTAAGTAGTTGTAAAACACAGAGTTGGTAAGTTGCGTAAATATAAGTTGGTAGGTTAAGTTAAAATTTTGCTTATTTGCTAACTAAAAAAATAGTTTATAAATTTTTGGCAAGTTGTCGACAAAAATAGTCAAAGTTTGTTTTTTCTAATAACAATTCTTTTACACTAACTAATACCATTTGAAATTTACTAGCGCAAAGGAAACTCATATTTTTTTATATAGAATAATAGAATTCTTCCTTCTAGAAACTACAGTTTACTTGGATAAAACTTGATCGTTATAAAACACTAAAGAAATATGAATATGGTAAAAGATAGACATGAAAGAAACTCTACGGGAAATTCAATTATCTTTGCATCCCTAAAACTCGCTTCAGGAATCATGGGAGGTTGAAATGGTCAAGAGAACCAAATTGGAAAACGCCAATAACCATGCAAAATAAGGCAAAAGACCAAAAAAGATATCAAGTCTTACGCGCTTGGTGTATTTCCATGTGAATCCATTCCATTTATATAAGGAAAAAAACCACCAAAAACCCCCAATTTTGCCTCGAGTGATAGATTTACCCCAAATTTTATTTTGTGACGTGAAAAACCCTGAACTTTGCAAACTGTGACACATTTACCCCATTAAGGGTTGTTGACACCTAATTTTTGCTTTCAAGTACATAAAAAAATTTAATTAAAAAAAATTAAAATTAAAATTATTATTAATTAACTAATTAATCAGTTAAAGAAAAAGAGAAAGAAAAAAAAACAAAAGAACAAAAGCAAAAAGAATGAATGGCCGTAAAGGTGGAAAGAAAAAGAAACCCTAAAGAGGGGGAACGAGGGAGAGCTAGAGAGCGGGGCACGAACAAGGGGAGCAAAGAGGAGAAAAGAGGAAAAAGGGAAGAAAAGTAAAAAAAAAAAGGAAAAGCCCCCCCCTTTGCGCGACTGTTCATCTTCCCCGCAAGGGGGGGGCCTTCGCCGGTCCGGTCGCCGTCGAACCCCGCTGTTGCCGTCGCCGATCTCCGTCCGCGAGCACTTGAGCCGCCGGTCTCTACTCGTGAGCCCCGACGACCCGCGCCGCCCCGACGCCGAGCCCCTGGAGCCTCGACGACACGCCGCCGCACGCTTTGGCCCGCGACCCACCGCCTCCGCCTTGTCTCTGCCCGCGCCTGCAACAGGAACTCCCCGGACGCCGCGCCAATCCCTGCCTTTGCGAACCACCTTTGCAGATCTGTCTCCGCCGTCAGATCCCAAGCCACCGGTGACCGAGAGCCGCGGCCGAGCCGAGATCCGGCCCGCCGGAGTCCCTCCGCCCGCAAATCCGAGGTCCCCGACGACGAAGGCCCGACCCCGCTCGACGCTTCCCTTTCGCCGGTGCCGAGCCTTGTTGAAGACCCAGATCCGTCGCCTCCTCTGCTCCCGCTTGCCGAGCCTGTCGCCGAGCTCCCGCTCGCCGAACCCGCGACGCCAGCGGCCCGAGCCGGTCGCCGAATCCCCTCGCCGCACAACCTGCAGAAGCCGAGCCCCCCGTCGTTGCTGCTGCCGCCCGCCACGTCGCCGTCGCCGTCAAGCTCGCCACCGCCATCGCCGTCTATCCGCTCGGTGTTGGCGCCGCCGAGAAGACCCGGGAGAAGAAGGTTGCGAATCGGGTAGGGTTGTTGAACGGTTAGGCCTGTCATGGTGGGCCATCTGATCTTGGGCTTTTTTTTTGCTTGCGGGCTTAGGGATTAAAGAGTTTGTGGGCTTATAGGCTTATGGGCTTTCTTTTTTTTAAATAGTTATTAGACCGAACCGGGCCTACACATCGGGCCCGGCCAGGTTAGGTTTTTTTTCGCCCGGCCCTTTTTCGGGCGGGCCGACCGCCCGTTTCCCAACCGGACCCGATCCGCATTGACCAGGTCGGGTCGAACCGGACCCGACCCGGTTCACTTTTTTTTTTTTTAATTACAAATTAATTTTAAAAAATTAAAAAAATATTTTCTTTTTTTTTAAAAAAAAAAATTAAAAAAATTAAAAATTATTTTTTTTTTTTTTTTTAAATTTCGAAAATCCAAAAAATGTAAATTTTGATTAGGAATGGCCATGTATTACCTTTATAGTGTATTTATGCCTTTAATTGTTTGTGTTAATTTCACTGCAATTAGGATCTTGGTAGTTCTGATTATTACTTTAATGATTGCGCACCTGCATGATCACCTCACATGTTAGTGGATAAGTATAAAATCAATTCAAACCGTCTGCCAAAAATCTTTTTATTAAAACGAACAAGATTAGGTACCGAAAGGACACTAATTGGTCAATTAGTGTAATCAAGTCCCCGAACCTAGATTCTCTGGTTACGTAGGAAGTGAGGCACGCTCCCATGCCTCATTTGGTTTCTAGTCGACCCCAATAGGCTAGTGGCGACTCCTTTTGCGCGAAATTCTTAAAAAATATCCCAACGTCACGCGGGGTATGGGCTTGGGAGAGCCTGCGCCTAATCATGGGCCTTAAGCCTATCTTTTAGGCAATACCCCTAAACCTGTTCCCTCCCCCCGAGGGTAGGTCGCGACAGCTTGGCGACTCCACTGGGGAACTTGGTTTTAAACCTTAGAGGACTTAAGCCAAAATTAATTTTGTTCAAAAAATATTTTTGTTTGGCAGCGAAGATATTATGTGCATCCATAACATGTTGAATGTTGATTGTTTATGAGAGTTATAAGGGGTGGTGATTTCTAACCTTTATTTTGTATGGAGTACAAGAGTGAATGGTATATTTATGTTTGAAGTGCTTATTGTTTTTAAATTGTTATGCATGAGTCTCTTGCATTTGCACTACACTATAGCACGCACTACCTCGCCGCCGGACTGGGCTGCACAGATCATTTAGGATGGTGTTGAGGTGGATACCACTCCGACTACAAGCATGTAGTACGAGTCGCCCACCTTAACCCCGAAATTTCTTTCTTCACGTCGAAGGTACCCACCCCGGTCTGTGAGCATGCGACACGGGTCGATTCTTTGACGAAGCCGGAGTCATGGGTAACACGACCTAGCCATGAGCTTGTTGGTTCAGTCCTGTGATCCCATGGCTCCATTTTGGGCCGTATAGAGTAGAAATCGAACCACATTCCATGTGCATGTCTACGTGATTGAAAAAAAAAAGCATGAGACAAAGGTCGGCACCCATTGTAAGTATCATTTTTATTTTTATTTACTCATTTTGTATTGCATTTTCATCTTGAAATTCGCGGAAATTAATCGAATGCCCTTGGTGTTGTAGGCTTTTGATTAAAAAAAAAAGAAAAAAAGAAAAAAGAAAAAGTTGGCAATCATTCTTGAATGCAAGTTCTAAACACTTTGATTTGGCCTTGCTGAACACATGGTTTTGTTTAAATCTCTTGTTATGGGCTCAAAATCATTTTTTTAAAAAAAAAGCTTTCAAGTTGCAATTATATATTGGGGCACAAAAATTGAGATTGCATTTTTTATCAAACTCTTTCCTTCTCACATTTTGGGGACTGAAATTCAAATCATATTTTGTATAGATTTCTCAAAATAGAAGTCACTGCATTTTTGCAAGAGTAAAATCATAAAATCGATCTCTTCAAAAAAATCAATGCCATTTGTGCATGCAAAACTTTTGGAATAAAAGTAGACATTCGATTGATGGCCGTGGATTGATTATTTTAATGATCTCTTCTTTTATAATAAATCTTGACAAAATACAAAAATCCCATAGTAAGGACTTTGGGGGCATGTACCGTCATCTCGATTTTGTTGTAAGAAGCGACCTCATTAAGAGATCATTTTCTCATTCACCGGTTATCTGACATTGTTACCTTTTTTGCAGGCTACACGTGATGCTCCATGACATTCTCGTGTTTGAATATATAGAGATGTGAATTCTAGGGCTAGAAT
Source organism: Eucalyptus sp. ANBG9806169 (assembly GCA_014182395.1). NCBI lineage: Eukaryota > Viridiplantae > Streptophyta > Magnoliopsida > Myrtales > Myrtaceae > Eucalyptus > Eucalyptus sp. ANBG9806169. The sequence continues at coordinate 39,783,318 of CM024579.1, forward strand.
GAGAGTTGATTTTTACTCTTATCTATACAAGAGTTTCTTGCATTTTATCGTTGTTTTTATTCTTGTTAAGAATTTTGTTTTCCATTTTGGGTTTTGATCGCGAATACGATTGATGCTTCGGTAAATCATGCGACTTTTTTTTTTTTTTTTTTCATGATGGAATTCAATTTCGTGAAAATCATCTCCCCCAAAAAAAAAAAGAAAAAAGAAAAACAAATTCAAAAATGTTTCAAGCGAACCTTTTTGTCTACCTTCCAAAATGAATTTCAAGAAAACTTTGCTTAAGGCCCTCTCTTCATGTAGTCGTTTTCTTAGGCTCATCGAACTCGAGAAGCAAGCATGCGTTGAGGCATCGTCGGCGCCAATTTTCCATAGAGGTGGAGCGAAGTTGAATTCCATTCTGGGAAGTTTTGTTATTTGCAAATGCCTTAGGAACCAAAATAGCCCATCAATTTTATTCACTCTGCATGATGAGACAAATGAAGGGAGTTGTCAAGCATCAAAAAGGGCGAAATCGAAGGAAGAGTAAACTGTATCGATTTCAATCATTAATTTCTAATACCGTTTCTGACATGGTTTTCTTTTCCATTATCAAGGAGACATCAAGAGTGTCAAGTTTTGTAACGTTCCTAACAAACGCAATGGAGCATTTTTAAGTCTAGTTCATCTTAAACAAGGAAAGATTCAAATGAAACAGAGAGAACGAATTCAAACAGAACAAAGGGTGATGAATGGAAAAATGTTGCACCTTGACCGTAGAAGCAGCACCTTCCATCAAGGCAATAAACGGGCAAAGCATCTAAAGAACAATATCCTCAGATGTAGAAACGAGGAGCACCCACTCTCCTTTCAAAGCAAAGTCTTGAAAAACACATCTCATGATCCATATATAAAATTTTCAAACTCCTTGTCAGCTAACCATCTCTTCAAAAGAGCATCTAAAAAAAAAAAAAAAAAAAAACAGGAATCAAACTTTGTGAATTGTTGTATACAATAAATAAGTACTCTTTATGGATAAAATCAGGGCCACAAAACCATTTTTCAATCAATTCTAGCAACTTCAAGCAAAGTTCATACCTGAAGAATGAAAACACGTGAAGGGTAAATGGTGTCGATTCCGATTGCTCATTTTGGATAGCGTCTCTGACATGATTCTTTCTTTTCTTGATAGGAAGACATCAAACGCTTAAGGGTACATGTAAGTGAAAGGTAATACCAAGTTACCAAATATCCACGAGGATGAATCCAAGAGATGTTAGCCCCCAAAGGATAAAAGCGAATGAAGGGTAATAATGTATCGTTTCCAACATTTCAATCCCTAAAGATCTTTGCGCTAACATATTCTTTTACATTCCTTACAGGGTTATCGGGTCGCCATGCCACAGGTAAGTACCCTTCTTCTCAAATTTTTTTTTTAAGTAAAAAAAAAAAAACGGAAAATTTCCATTACCAAAAAAATTCTGCAAACTTTTTGGGTATTCTTTGGCGCTTTCTTAGAGACAAGCACAAAATGAGAAAAGAAAAATTTCTGCAAACTTTTTGAGTATTCTTTTATCTCAAAATTGTCTTCTCATCTTAGGGATTATTCACTTAAAATCAAATTTCCATATGGAGATTGATCTACTGAGATGATCTCGACAGAGTGAGATTGAGAAGTTAACCATGCCAAACAAGAAGTGTTTAGGATGAAGAAAGGTAAGCCCATTTCCAAACACGTCATTCAAACACTTTTGAGAGTTGAGTGGAAAATGACATTCTCTTAGGACGAAGGATTCATTCGCATTGAGCACAAAAATCGAAATGATAAAGGCATTTCCTTCATCAATTCCAAGCACCAAGCTAACATCTAGCTATCCCTTTGGGCCGAAAAGAAAAAAGATGATACTTCAAAGTACCCTCATCGAGAACGACCCTACATTGGGGCAACATAGGGGGTTATGATCATGTTGTAAAGTGAAAGATTGAGAAATATTCTATTACTTTCACTTGCATCAATCTTTTGATGATAGCTTCAGAGGAATTCTCATTAGAGCTTGACTCATCCCAAGGTGAAGAAGAGCATTTCCTTCTCTACCCAAACACTGATATCCATTGTTTTAACCAATTTGGGCCTGATTATTCATTTCTAAACCCTGAGCGGTGATCATCTCCCTTCACTGGGGCAAGGCATAAGAATTGACTAAATACAATGGACGGTCACAAGAAAATGTGAAAAGCATCTCGAAAGTCATAAGAGCTATAAAAGTTCAAAGAAAAAAGTTCAACAAACTAGGGGGCATGAAAAAGCAGTGTGCCTGGTAAAAGCAAGGTCAATGCCCGTCAAGAAAAAAAGAAAAAGAAAAAAGAAGCCAAAAGGCTACATCTTATGTGAAAAAAATTGTCAAGGTCAAAGTGCCTGCGTAAAAGAAAATCATCACAAGTGCAAAGGAAATTAGAAAAAATGAGCAAAGCTCCATTGTAGAAATGATTAGTCAAGGGACTTTCGAGATGCACAGTGTTTCAAAAGCCAAATGCCTTCGAAAGGTCGAGTGACCTGGTCATGATGCCATGGTGATCACTGACTCTTAAAAACCCTCTTGAAAATTTTAAGCCTTTCGAGCTTCTCCCGAGCCAACATTACAACCCTTTTCCGAAGCCTCTTCGATTGGGATGATTTGAGTGAAAATGAGAATACCACAAAGAAGCTATTGCTTGAAGGAGTGGAAGTAATTCTATCTTATCTGATCTTCCAAGTTCTCGACTTGTAAACCTGAGGAAGATAGCGACAAATGTTCATTTATTGGCCTCAAAGCAATAATTCTTTTGTGTAAGCCCGAACCGAGCCTATATTGCGGTCCTTTCAAAAGACATTTTTGATCGATCATATTGTGCTCATCGCGAATGTTTCTGAAAGCCTTTGACATGGGTTATGTGAGATATCCTCAACAATTAGTTACTTCCCACGCGAATGGATGGGATCAAGCAGCCATTTTGTCGAGAGTGTGAGAAACCCTTTCTGACTAGAAAGCTTTAGTTTGGCATGTTTAATGAGTCTTTTTCACGAGTCGTAGCCATTCTGATAAGAACTTGACTCCTGGAGAATTTGATAATTAATGATACATCCCCAAGCAAGATGACAATTTTGCACCACATGATGCTGACTGACATTGAATATTCTTTTAAAAAAAAAAAGCAGTCGAACTTAGCTTGTTCAATTGATGCTGTAATATTGCCAATACGTCTCTTGATGACGTCTCTAATGACATTCACTCAAGTTGAGTTTGACAGGATTCCTTAGTGAAGCCATGCAGTTTTCAAGGGGTTAGTGGATGCTTCCTTAAAAACCAAAGGTTAATGGTCAGCCTTAAACCATGTCATCTCCAAAGGTTCATGGTCAACCTTAAACCATATTATCTACAAAGGTTCATTGGTTTTCCTTAAACCATGTATTTTTTTTATAGTCGAAACCCGTTTGTACACGGTGAGACTATCGTCCGGTCGAAACCCGTTTGTACACGAAGAGACTATCATATCCGGTCGAAACCCGTTTATACATGGTGAGACCTCCCTCCCAGTCGAAACCCGTTTGTACACGGTGAGACTATCATCCGGTCAAAACCCGTTTGTACACGGTGAGATCTCCTTTCCAATTGAAACTCGTTGTTACATGGTGAGACATCGTTCCTCCCCTTCTTCTTTCTTATGACCTGGTAGGCTTTTCGTAGCCCGGAGTCCTTCAATCCCCTTCTTATGACCCAGTGGGTTTTTGTAGCCTGGAGTCTTCCTTCAACCCCCTTTCTTATGACCTGGTAGGCTTTTCATAGCCCGGAGTCTTTCAATCCCCTTCTTACGACCCGGTGGGCTTTCCGTAGCCCGGAGTCCTTCAATCCCCTTCTTATGACCCAGTGGGCTTTTGTAGCTCGGAGTCTTCCTTCAACCCCATTCTTATGACCCGGTGGGCTTTCCGTAGCCCGGAGTCCTTCAACCCCTTTCTTATAACCTGGTAGACTTTTCGTAGCCCGGAGTCTTTCAATCCCCTTTTCACGACCCGGTGGGCTTTCCGTAGCCCGGAGTCCTTCAATCCCCTTCTTATGACCCGGTGGGCTTTCCGTAGCCCGGAGTCTTTCAATCCACTTCTTATGACCCGGTGGGCTTTCGTAGCCCGGAGTCTTTCAATCTCCTTCTCACGACTCGGTGGGCTTTTCGTAGCCCGGAGTCCTTCAATTCCCTTCTTACGACCCGGTGGGCTTTCCGTAGCCCGGAGTCTTTCAATCCCCTTCTTACGACCCGGTGGGCTTTCCGTAGCCCGGAGTCTTTCAATCCACTTCTTATGACCCGGTGGGCTTTCGTAGCTCGGAGTCTTTCAATCTCCTTCTCACGACTCAGTGGGCTTTTTGTAGCCCGGAGTCCTTCAATTCCCTTCTTACGACCCGGTGGGCTTTCAGTAGCCCGGAGTCTTTCAATCTACTTCTTATGACCCGGTGGGCTTTCGTAGCCCGAGTCTTTCAATCTCCTTCTCACGACTCAGTGGGCTTTTTGTAGCCCGGAGTCCTTCAATTCCCTTCTTACGACCCGGTGGGCTTTCCGTAGCCCGGAGTCTTTCAATCCACTTCTTATGACCCGGTGGGCTTTCGTAGCCCGGAGTCTTTCAATCTCCTTCTCACGACTCAATGGGCTTTTCGTAGCCCGGAGTCCTTCAATTCCCTTCTTACGACCCGGTGGGCTTTCCGTAGCCCGGAGTCCTTCAATCCCCTTCTTATGACCCGGTGGGCTTTCCGTAGCCCGGAGTCTTTCAATCCACTTCTTATGATCCGGTGGGCTTTCGTAGCCCGGAGTCTTTCAATCTCCTTCTCACGACTCAGTGGGCTTTTCGTAGCCCGGAGTCCTTCAATTCCCTTCTTACGACCCGGTGGACTTTCCGTAGCCCGGAATCCTTCAATCCCCTTCTTATGACCCAAAGTGGGCTTTCGTAGCCCGGAGTCTTTCAATCTCCTTCTCACGACTCGGTGGGCTTTTCGTAGCCCGGAGTCTTTCAATTCCCTTCTTACGACCCGGTGGGCTTTCCGTAGCCCGGAGTCCCTCTCCTTCTTCTTATGACCCGATGGGCTTCTGTAGCCCAGAGTCTTTTTTCCTCTTATTGATAAGACGCGCTTTCATAGTTATGAGTCATTTCCGTCGACCTGACGCGTGCCTATGCACCTAGGGTCTCTCTATCGCCCAAATAATTTAGGTGTCTTCTGTCTTTGAATGCAACTTCTTCGAGCTCCCATTCAAAGAGGGGCAGCTGTTGACATCTAATTTTTGCTTTCAAGTACATAAAAAAATTTAATTAAAAAAATTAAAATTAAAATTATTATTAATTAACTAATTAATCAGTTAAAGAAAAAGAAAAAGAAAAAAAAAAAACAAAAGAACAAAAGCAAAAAGAATGAATGGCCGTAAAGGTGGAAAGAAAAAGAAACCCTAAAGAGGGGGAACGAGGGAGAGCTAGAGAGCGGGGCACGAACAAGGGGAGCAAAGAGGAGAAAAGAGGAAAAAGGGAAGAAAAGTAAAAAAAAAAAGGAAAAGCCCCCCTTTGCGCGATCGTTCATCTTCCCCGCGAGGGGGCCTCGCCGGTTCGGTCGCCGTCGAACCCCGCTGTCGCCGTCGCCGATCTCCGTCCGCGAGCACTCGAGCCGCCGGTCTCTACTCGTGAGCCCCGACGACCCGCGCCGCCCCGACGCCGAGCCCCTGGAGCCTCGACGACACGCTGCCGCTCGCTTTGGCCCGCGACCCACCGCCTCCGCCTTGTCTCTGCCCGCGCCTGCAACAGGAACTCCCCGGACGCCGTGCCAATCCCTGCCTTTGCGAACCACCTCTGCAGATCTGTCTCCGCCGTCAGATCCCAAGCCACTGGTGATCGAGAGCCGCGGCCGAGCCGAGATCCAGCCGCCGGAGTCCCTCCGCCTGCAAATCCGAGGTCCCCGACAACAGAAGGCCCGGACCCCGCTCGACGCTTCCCTTTCGCCAGTGCCGAGCCTTGTTGAAGACCTAGATCCGTCGCCTCCTCTGCTCCCGCTTGCCGAGCCTGTCGCCGAGTCCCTTCGCCGAGCTCCCACTCGCCGAACCCGCGACGCCAGCGGCCCGAGCCGGTCGCCGAATCCCCTCGCCGCGCAACCTGCAGAAGCCGAGCCCCCCGTCGTCGCTGCTGCCGCCCGCCACGTCGCCGTCGCCGTCAAGCTCGCCACCGCCGTCGCCGTCTATCCGCCCGGTGTCGGCGCCGCCGAGAAGACCAGGGAGAAGAAGGTTGCGAATCGGGTAGGGTTGTTGAATGGTTGGGCCTGTCATGGTGGGCCATCTGATCTTGGGCTTTTTTTTTTTTGCTTGCGGGCTTAGGGATTTAAGAGTTTGTGGGCTTATAGGCTTATGGGCTTTCTTTTTTTTAAATAGTTATTAGACCGAACTGGGCCTACACATCAGGCCCAGCCCAGTTAGGTTTTTTCGCCTGGCCCTTTTCGGGCGGGCCGACCGGCTCGTTTCCCAACCGGACCGAACCCGAGTCCGGTCTCCGACCGGACTCCGACCCGGTTCACTTTTTTTTTTTTTAATTAAAAATTAATTTTAAAAATTAAAAAATATTTTCTTTTTAAAAAAAAAAAATTAAAAATTTATTAAAAATTATTATTTTTTTTTTTTTTAAATTTCGAAAATCCAAAAAATGTAAATTTTGATTAGGAATGGCCATGTATTACCTTTATAGTGTATTTATGCCTTTAATTGTTTGTGTTAATTTCACTTTGCAATTAGGATCTTGGTAGTTATGATTATTACTTTAATGATTGCGCACTGCATGGTCACCTCACATGTTAGTGGATAAGTATAAAATCAATTCAAACCGTCTGCCAAAAATCATTTTATTAAAACGAACAAGATTAGGTACCGAAAGGACACTAATTGGTCAATTAGTGTAATCAAGTCCCCGAACCTAGATTCTCTCGGTTACGTAGGAAGTGAGGCACGCTCCCATGCCTCACTTGGTTTCTAGTCGACCCCAATAGGCTAGTGGCGACTCCTTTTGCGCGAAATTCTTAAAAAATATCCCAACGTCACGCGGGGTATGGGCTTGGGAGAGCCTGCGCCTAATCATGGGCCTTAAGCCTATCTTTTAGGCAATACCCCTAAACCTGTTCCCTCCCCCCGAGGGTAGGTCGCGACAAGGGTATTTTCGTTTTATTATTTATTTTAATTTTTTAATTTTTTAATTTTTTTCTTCTTCTCTCTTCCCCGCCGCCGGCGCCGGCGAGGGCTGCCCTCGCCGGCGTCGGGCAGCCCTCGGGTCGGGTCGAGCGAGGGTCCGCGAGGGCACCCTCGCCCGATGCCGGCGAGGGCCGCCCTCGCCCGCGTCGGGCGAGGGCTTGGCGAGGTGCCCTCGCCGGATCTGGGCGAGGGAGGCCCTCGTCCGACGCCGACGAGGGCCGCCCTCACCTGCGTCGGGTGAGGGCCCGGCGAGGGAGGCCCTCGCCCGTGCCGGGCGAAGGGAGCCCTCCCAGATCTGGCGAGGGCGGCCCTCGCCCGACGCCGACAAGGCCGCCCTCGCCGGCGTCGGGCGAGGCTTCCCGGCGGAGGGAAGAAGAAGAAGAAAAAAAAAAATTTAAAAGTAAAAAGACCAAAATGCCCATATGATTTAGGGTAAATGTGTCACACAAATGAAAATTCCGGATTTTTGGTGTCGCAAATAAAAGTTTTGGGTAAATGTATCACAGTTAGCAAAATTCGGGGTTTTTCACGTCACAAAACAAAGTTTTGGGTAAATCTGTCATTCGAGACAAAGTTGGGGGTTTTTGGTGGCTTTTTTCCCTTATATAAATATCACAAGTGATCAAATAGTATTTAATTCTTGAGATGATCTGGTGGTTGGGACGCATATAGGAACTTTTAATTAAAAAGAAGAAGAAGAAGAAGAAGATAAAGAAACAACCAGGCAAACCGTAGGACAGATGTGATGGAAGTTTCCCCTTGAACTTGATCCCAAGTTTCACGCCATCCCAGCTGTCAATTTCTAGATGTTGCACGTCGCCATCCCGACTCTCAATCCGACATGAGTCTTTTCGAGTCAAATCCTGTCTCTTAATACTAATTTTTACCGAAGGATTTCCTTTCGAGCCTCCTGCTCGGAAAATGGCCTTCGCTTTATATGGGCCCGGTTTAGCCTCGGAGTTGACGAACAGTCAATGGCGTCTCATTCATCGGTGAAACTATGATAAATAAAAAAGTGGTCGGTCCTTGAAAAAATAATAAGAAGAAGAAGAAGAAATCAATCGGAAGGAGAGGTCGGCAGCTAACGAGACGTACAGTGCGGCTTTTACATATCCGGGGCTTTTCTTTGACTATTTAAAGGAGGCTTTGCATGGGTGGGAATTCGTCGAAGTCGAGACATCATTGAGCGAGCGACTCGAAGAAATGGAAAGCCAGAAAATCATTCGTCTTCTCGCGCTTATTTGCTCTCTTCTCATGATTGAAAGATCGATGGCAACCCGATTTCTGTTCATGGATTATTCTCCTCCTCCTCCAGGTACTCTCTTCTCTTGTCGAATCGACTTGAAGTAGTTGGGGAATGTGACATGGCCGAGTCCATACTTAATGTAAGCCGTGCTGAATTGTTGATTTATGCGCGCGCGGTCGATCCGTTGCGCATGCAGACGGTGACCACAGTAAAATGAACGTGACCGGGAGCCCGCCGGTTCAGGATAATCACTGGAGCGGCGGCGGTTCAGGCCAGGGGACGGTCCTGGTGCCTCCGCCTTCGACGAAGACCACGCTCTCTGAAGACAGCACGCCGAACTCGTCCGCGAAAGCCTCAGTGGTCGCCCCGACCAATGCTAAAGTCGATGTCTCGACCGCCGCCTCTCCTACAAGCGCCACTTCGAGTACGCATGTCACCAGCAGCAGCAACACGTCAAGCACCAAAGTCACTAACGGAGGCACCGTCTCAACATCCGGCCACAGGAGATTCAGTGCAAGCAGCAGCAGCAGCAGCACTGTTACTAAATATCCTTGATGATTGAGAAGTAAAAAGCTAAAGTTCTTGACGATGGACGCTTTCTTTTCTTCCTCTTTGTTTGTTCTAACTCTTGTTTGATAGAAGTGACGCATTCTTTCGTAGAGTTGTGCCAAACTATCCAGTTCACGTGTGAGTTTGTTCTCGATTCTGAAGTGAATGTCATTTTGTTTGAGAAAGTTGCAAATTTTCGTTATATATACAGATATGACCTTCAATTTTCTCGCTCTCGTATCAAATACCAACCGCAGAATTTCAAAAGCTATAATTTGCATTTTCACAAACGAAAACTCTACGACCTCAGATTTGAGACAGGCAACCATCGCTGGCCTCAGCTCTGAGGTCCGCAACAATCGGCACAAAGGAGAAAACAAGATGCACATACTAAGATGTAAATGTTATATATATATATATATATATATAAATGTTACTAAGTTGTAACAAAAAACAGATGTAAACATTATTCAAAGAAAAATAAAACAACTCCCACTAAATAACAGCATCCTAAGATGCTCCTAAGCCCATGCTAATGACATGTCGCTCAAATATACATGGACGTAGGCCTTTAGTTAGTGGATCTGCAACCATATCATCTGTTGGAATATAATCTACTGCAACGTCACCATTCTGTACCGATTCCTTTATAGTCAAAAACTTGACCTCCATGTGTTTAGACCCCTTGAGACTTCTGTTGTTATTAATAAACAACACATTCAAAAATACTTTTAAGTGCACTGACACAATGTACACCTTTAAATTAGATTTTCTCAATATCTAAATAAGGACAATGTGATAGATTCAACCCATCACCCTTAACAACATGAGCAATTCCTAGCTTGCAATAATGTATATTGAATATTTCCAATGTACAATCAGCAAATGTCCTCCGAGAAAATCTAATATAATATGGCAAAAACAATCCTTACAAACCTTAGTACAAAGAATAAAAGATGCCTCAAGGTCATTACTTGTAAACAAAATATCATGTACATAGAGTATGAGAAAAATAAATTTCCTCCCACTGACCTTGCAGTATATTGAATCACCTTGTTCTTAATTGAACAAAATAACAACACTATGAAACTTTAATAATATTGTTTGGAAACTTGCTTAAGACCATGAATTAAGCTTAAGACCATGAATTAAGACTTTTCAGTTTACACACAAGTTTACTTGAATTTGCTGCAAAATCTTTCGATTGCACTATATAGATTTTGTATCTATTTGGCGTAACTCCATATAAAAAATAAACTATCAATGCCACGTTCACTCTGAAAGAATCTATAAAGAAATAATTATTTCTTCACTAACTATCCACCCCTCTTTCAGAGTAATATTATTATTATCCCTTTTTTTTATGGCGTTTAATCACATACTTAATTAAGAACAAGAAACGACATTTATATAAGTTGCTAAAACAACCATGTAATGGATATTGTAATCATGCTCTCACAAATAGACTATATAGTCTGATGGTATAACTAATTGTCTTTTCCTAACAAATCTCCTTAATAAAGCTACAACCACTTCATTCTGCACTTGAGAGGTTTAAGAAATTTCATTATAAACTATATCAAGAATAGTACCTTAAACCTCAACAAGTTTAGTCTATGGTACAGGAGATTCCATAATTATCTGTATATATAAAGACAAAAACACAGTAACCCCCATCATACTATTATCTTTAATAGTTTGAGAGCAGCTATCCTCTACAATTACGTCGATCTTAAGAAATTTTAGAGTATGTGATTCCATAATTCTTGTACCTTAAACCTCAATAATAGTAGAGTTATTAATTACAGAAAATGTGATTGAAAAATCAAGCAATGTATATATAATTAGCATTATGTGAGCAATGTGTAACTTGACACACAAGTACACATCCAGAGAGTTACATGCAAAATCGTATAATCACCTTTGGGCAGAATACATGACATGCAGTTGTACACTCCCCACATGATAGCGGTTATGAGAATATATTCCAATTTTTCGTGAATTCATCACCTTTGGGCATATGAATCACTAGAATCAGTCACTCCTCCACCATACCATCATGTATCCCTCCATGAACTAATACACAATCACCTCCTTTGGGAGTATGACTACACCTTAGACCAGAGACATCCCAATCAATATACGAGACCGAAATTTCTCAAACCCAATCAAGCGTGCCACTTTGGCGGTCACTACTCAATTGAATCCTTGAAACTCTCTCATACCAGGGATATAAATTTTACTCCTCACATACACCATATACATGTGATTTTAGCTTTAGTGATAGGGGCAGCATATCACCAAAATCACATATCATGCTAATTACATTGCTTCATAAAAATAAACTTTATAGTAAAATATTGATGAATAACACTCATAAAATTCATGTTAAAACATACCAGTAACCCAGCACCTGTATTTTGAAAATCACAGAAAAATACAAGAAAAATACGCAAAAATACACTAAAAATACGCGTATTTAGGGTTTTGTATGTATTTTAACATCCATAAAATTATCAAACATGTAATATAAATACACCACGATGTAGAGGATGAAGATACGAGTCCAACACTACCGACCACGCGCGAAAAATATATATATATATATATAAATATATATATATATAAATATATAAATACAAATCTTCACAAACCCCATCATCCTCGTCGCGAACGAATTCAACATTGACTAGCAATTGCGTGCGAACTTACCACGATAATAGAACAAAACCGCCAAGAGGAGAAAGTCAATTCTGAAATCAGAGACGGATGAGCAAAAAAAAAGAGTGCGCGTGATGATCGACAGTTCATAATTCAAACGACACGACGTGATGCAAAGAGTGGAGAAGAAAAACGAAGGTAACACTAGAATGTAACTTAAAATTCTAGAACTTTTTATATAAATACAAATCTTCACAAACCCCATCATCCTCGTCGCGAACGAATTCAACATTGACTAGCAACTGCGTGCGAACTTACCACGATAATAGAACAAAACCACCAAGAGGAGAAAGTCAATTCCGAAATCAGAGACGGATGAGCAAAAAAAAAGAGTGCGCGCGATGATCGACAGTTCATAATTCAAACGACACGACGTGATGCAAAGAGTGGAGAAGAAAAACGAAGGTAACACTAGAATGTAACTTAAAATTCTAGAACTTTTTCTATGTATAAACCCTAGAATTTCAAATTTAAAATTCTCACTCAATTCTCAACAAAATTATACAAATTATATATGGTTGGAAAGATCTCGACATGTAGAAAAAAAAAAAACCCCCATGGTTTCAGGATCATCCGAATTTGTGATTTTATTTTATTTTCATTGAACAAAAAATCTCGAAAATCACAAATTAGGGTAAAAAACTTATGCGTTCGAGTTCTAGGGTTATGGAGGCTCTGATACCACGTGTTGGACGTAAATTGCGCAACCCCAAGATCTCCATAACCAGAACAAGAACATGCATAATTGAGTAGAAAGATTAACGCACCTGTTTAGGGATCCATTGTTCTTGAAGCGGAAGTGGAAACACAATGTTCCACACGCAAGTCCTTCTCCTCTATTGCCCTCCGTATCACTGGCTCAATGAGACGGCCCCCCTCACGTTTAGCGTTAGGTAAACGCCCGTTAGGTGATGATACATGTGATTTTAGGGTTAGAGTAGAGACTTAGCACTATTTATAGAGTTTCCAGCTAGGCCCCCTCATTACGGGCCAGGTTAAACTCGGCCCACACTAGCCAGCCCATATTAGACTAATTAAGAAACCTTCTATCTCACCTTAGACCAATCCCCGTAAAACGGTAAACGTTAAACGGTAAATTACAATATCAATTAATGTAGTCCACAATTAAGAAAACTCTTACAGTTCCCGGCCTACTGCGAAAGAAGAATCGGCTGCGTTTCCTACAGTTCCAGTAGCAAAACCGAAGCTAAGTCCTCTGTGCCTTCTTGGGTTTTCGAGTTTTGTCCAATTATGTCACTTGACTTCTTGCCGTTTTATATATAATCCAGCAGCGGCTTCATCATTCGAGCGAGTTTCAATGGGCACGAGGGGACTCGAAGATCACTCCTTTCTTTTGAGACCCATGCTATCGGACGCTCACGAACTTCCTCACCATTCGTCTCACCCGGCCAGCCACTTCCACCATACGTCGAACGGCGATGGTGATGGGCGATGGTGATGGTGATGGTACTCGTCTATTCGTGCAGGTTCGGTGTTTAAAAGATGCTTAATGGATGAATTATGTTATTGTCTGTTTAAGATGAGTTAATAAGTGAGGGCGCTATTGTTAAATTTGTTTTATTCTCGGGAGGGTGATGTCGAAGTTTCCGGGAGGGTGCTGTTACACGAAAGAAACCCCGATCTCCCCGGGCGTGTGAAAAAGAGAAACGGGCTGGGTTTTCATTCATAGTGGGCTTTGGGTATTGTGGACCGATGGCGTAAATGAAGGAACTATGAGTGGGCTCCGTGGGCCGTCTTTTAAAAATGTTCTTAGTCCAACCCGGACCGATAGGGTACGGTGGGTTTAGTCGGGCCGGGTCTCGGCTGGTCCAATTTCTTTTTATAATGTTAAAAATCATTGAAAAAATATTAATTAAAGAAATCATAAATATACTCAGAAAATTAAAAAAAAATCAAAAATTAATTTTTTTAGAAAATTCAGAAAAATATTACAAATATTAAAAATTCCTAAAAATTCCTAACAATCCAAGAAAATTTTCAAAAATTTTAACTTCGCGGAAGTCGTCTTTTTGGGTAATTTTCTCTTTAAATATACGAAAATCCTTGGTAAAAATTGTGCTCAATTTGAACAAACCCTTAGGCCATGTCCTTGGCCGAGCTAGGCGAGGGCCATCGACCCTTGCTGGATCTGGGGGAGGGCCGTGACTCTCCCCACCGATCGGCTGAGGTTGCCGGCCCTTGGCTCGGGCCCGATCAACCCTCCCCCCACCGTTGCTAGCCTTCCCGGCGATGGCAGGGAGGCGGCAATGGCGAGGGCTCAACTCTCAGTCGTCTTCTTTCTCCCTCCCTTTTTTTTTTTTAAATTTTAAAGTTTTAAATAAATTTAGTTTTAAATTAAATTTAATTAATTTTTAAATTAATTATTTACCACGTCAACAGTAAAACAACGTCATTTTTACATTTATCTAGCCACGTCAGTGTGCAAAACGTCATTTTGCACTTACCTCACCGCTTTTTGCACTTAATGGTCCTTTCGTGCCAGGTTTTGGCACTTTAAGTGTCTGACACTTCTTGTCCACTACTAGAAACCAAACCCCGAAGACACCACACACTACTCCATAACTTGATACTATATAATGTCCTGGCTTTGGGTCTAGACATCCCCCTTCAATTACCAAGATATTAGGAAGAACCAGAAATGGCTAACGAGTCCGTTTCTCTTGTGATCATCTTCTGCATTCTCCTTGGCTCGCACTGCCTTCTCTTGAGGTCATCGGCTGCTCGAATCCTCGCAGGTGATTCTTCAACTGGCACATTTATATCTCTCTCAATTACTTCATATCCGCGTTCTCTATTCTCTATCAAGTTAGAGAATGGATCATACTCGCTGGTGTATCATACGTTAAATAGTACATGTCGAATCCTTTTTTTTTTTTTTTGCGGATGATGATCACGGCGAGAATCGGGGTGGGCGGGAGCACCCCAAAGCGAGATGGCTCGTGGACTGGCAATAGCTCGCCTTCAGGCAACATCGTGTTGTCTCCACCAACCTCGGCCACTCATATTACCATGGGTACTATTGTTGCGACCTCTAATGGTACAAACAGCAACCAAAATCCTAGACAACCGTCCCTGATAGTTAATTCCTGGCCTTTGGGTAATTTGGTGCCCTTCACAAAGCAAAGTGAGCGGGAAGGAGAAAGAGAAGATTGTTTTTTCCTCTTCAGTTGGTCATTGATGTGTTTCCTCGAATAATGGAATAATCTCAGCCGTTGCATACGAGTATATTTCTTGTAACGTTGATACGCGACGGATAGTCTCATTTATTGTAATAAATCACATCGTTGGACTGTTCTTTGCCCTTTCCCTTTGGGATCCATGTTGCCCTCGGTCCTCCATCGTCGGGAAATTCAAACCTCTAGCCTCGCCTTTGCCCCGTGCAGCTGGTACTAGTTATCACCAGGTTGCGCATCTGGTGGCTTTGATTAAACGCTTGCCGTGTTCACGGATGCAGTGATGAAGCATTTTTCTTATAAAGCGCATCCGGTGACGCCAAAGACAATCTCAAGACTTGAGAAGCCAACTCAATAAAGCCAAACTTATTTTTCTTCTTGAGGAGACCGCAAAAATCATTTAAATTGAACAAGATCTGTGTGTTCAAAAATTATAAACCATTGTGTAGTCTAGTCCAATTCCCTAAATTGCATCGTGATATGCTACCACAATTTCCCACCTAATGACACAATGAACAATGTATTTTAAAAAGGAAAAAAAATAAAACAACTGAAATAGTTTCCTTCATCAATTGTAGCCGCTCAATTGCCACAACCGCCGTTCCCAAATTCAACCTTGCTATCTGGTTGTGTTCAGGTTTTAGTGCTGCACGCTGCCGAATAATGAATAAGTCTAGCCTTCTCCGGTTTGGCTCCTTCTCTCGTTTGGCGCGAAGGCCGAGCAAACTTGTGTTGGACGCAAATTGCACAATCCCAAGATCTCCATAACCAGAACAAGAACATGCATAATTGAGTAGAAAGATTAACGCACCTATTTTGGGATCCATCAAATATAAAGCGGAAGCAGAAAAGGGATTTCCCACATATCAAGGGGATCCACGCATCAAGTCATTCTCCTCTATTGCTCTCCGTATCACTGGCTCAATGAGGCGGCCCCCCTCACGTTTAGCATTAGGTAAACGCCCCTTAGGTGAGGATACATGTGAGAATTAGGGTTAGAGGAGAGACTTGAGCACTATTTATAGAGTTTCCAGCCATGCCCTCTCATTATGGGCCAAGCTCAACTCGGCCAACACTAGCCAGCCCATATTAGACTAATTAAGAAATCTTCTATCTCACCTTAGACCAATCCCCGTAAAACGGTAAACGTTAAACGGTAAATTACAATATCAATTAATGTAGTCCACATTAGGAAAACTCTTACATTCTCCCACTTGGACTATATTAATTGAAATCGTACTGTATGTGCGCACATTGGTCTAGAGATAATTCTTAATAGTCAATCCTATCCCATAAAGTCTCAAACACCGAATCACGGCGGTAACTGCATGTATACACACAGAGCCTTCCACGGTCACGAGTGTTCTCAACTCTATTGATATGGATCCAATATGGTAGTGTGTCAAATGAATAACATCTCTCATAGAGAGATCTCATTTGTCAGTCACCATTCTCTTACCTTAAGCATCACAAAAACTTGTGCCACTAGAGAATGTCCATTCTCTTACCTTAAGCGTCACAAAAAAACTTGTGCCACTAGAGAATGTCCATTCTCTTACCTTAAGCGTCACAAAAAAACTTGTGCCACTAGAGAATGCATTTATGGCTTCATGAACCCACATATGTCTTGTCCTTACGGTTAACCATTCTTTTATGTATAACAAGACATATGGACAAGGCTAATTACCGGATGCTCCTAGCCTTCACTCAAGGTTTATACAATACCTTAAGACTTTATCAATATGTATTCAATATAATAACAACACATTCAAAAATACTTTATTGAATGCGAAAGTTGATACATATCAAACCATTACAAAATGTAACGAACGCAGATGAAATCTTTATCAGAGTAAAGCCAAAATAGCTCCCACCAAACAACAGCATCTCATGATGCTCCTAGGCCTATGCTAATGACATGTCGCTTAAAATACGCATGGGCGTAGACCTTTAGTTAGTGGATCTGCAATCATATCATCTGTGGAAATATGTTATATTAAAACGTCACCTTTCTGTACCGTTTCCTTTTGGTCAAAAGATTTGACCACAATATATTTAGATCCATTGAGACCTTTGTAATAAATAAATAATGCTACAAATTTGTTATCTCAATACAACCGTATAGGTCTATCCATAAAATTTAAAACGGTCAACTCCTTCATGAAGTTCCGGAGCCTAATAACCCAAGTAACAACCTAAAAGAATGTTACTAACACTGCTTTCATAGTAGAAGATGACATAAAACTTCATTTACTGCACTTCCTACTAACATAAATATGTATTCTGTTATTGATCTCATGTCATCATAACAGCTACCAAAGTTTACATCTAAATACCCTATTAACTGCAAGAATTGAACATATCTACATATTAACATATAATCTTTTATCCTCTTTAAGTACCTTAAAACCTTCTTGGCAGCAACGCAATAATCGCGTCCTGAATTTGATTGATGTCTGCCTAGAAGTCCCGTCATAAAGACGATATTTAGTCTAGTGCAAATTCGAGCACTAACACAAGGTACACCATCTAATTAGATTTTCTCAATATCTAAATAAGGACAGTGTGATAGATTCAATCCATCACCCTTAACAACATGAGCAATTCATGGCTTACACTGATGTATATTGAATATTTCCAATATACAATCAGCAAATGTCCTCCGAGAAAATCTAATATAATATGGCAAAAACAATCCTTACAGATCTTAGTACAAAAGATATAAGATGTCTCAAGGTCACAACTTGTAAGCAAAATATAATGTACATAGAGTATGAGAAAAATAAATTTCCTCCCACTGACCTTACAATATATTGAATTACTTTGTTCTTAATTGAACAAAATAACAACACTATGAAACTTTAATAATATTGTTTGGAAACTTGCTTAAGACCATGAATTAAGACTTTTCAGTCTATACACAAGTTTACTTAAATCTGCTGCAAAATTCTCCAGTTGCACTTATATAGATTTTGTATCTCTTTGACATAACTCCATATGAAAAATAAACTATCAATGCCACGTTTACTCTGAAAGAATTAGTAAAGAAATAATTATTTCTTCACTAACTATCCACCCCTCTTTCAGAGTAAAAATATTATTATCCTTTTTTTATGGCATCTAATCACATACTTAATTAAGAACAAGAAACGACATTTATATAAGTTGCTAAAACAACCATGTAATGGATATTGTAATCATGCTCTCACAAATAGACTATATAGTCTGATGGTATAACTAATCGTCTTTCCCTAATAAATCTCCTTAATAAAGCTGCAACCATTTCATTCAACACTTGAGAGGTTTAAGAAATTTCATTATAAACTATATCAAGAATAGTACCTTAAACCTCAACAAGTTTAGTCTATGGTACAGGAGATTCCATAATTATCTGTATAGGTAAAGACAAAAACACAGTAACCCCCATCATACTATTATCTTTAATAGTCTGAGAGCAACTATCCTCTACAATTACGTCGATCTTAAGAAACTTTAGAGTATGTGATTCCATAATTCTTGTACCTTCTTTAGGGTCATTAAATTAATACCCCTTTAACAATCTAAATAAGATACAAAATAATTCCGAGTTGATCTGAATTGCAATACACTTAAACACCCCTAAATTTAATATGATTCAAGTAATCTATGCACAATCTATAACTCAAAAGAAGTTTATAAAACAACTTTGATAAGGACACTTTTTGTATGTGAAAAAGTTGCTTTCATAATATCAACCCACAGAAGACTGGATAAATTAGTTTTACTAATCATACTCATCACTATGTTCATTATGATGATTCATGCCTTTTAGCCAAATCTTCTTGTCAGGATTTTCAGGCATAGTAATTAAATTACCACTTCAGAATTTATCAAGTATTTGACAAATGACCCTTTAAGCTATTCCGCATTGTGATACTTGCCAAAATACTCACTGTCACTATTAAACCTAACAACCTTTAAGACTAATTCTAATCAATTTATTCTTTAGCTCGGTCAATTTTACTTCCACAATAATCTATAGAAGTCTTTAGATAACCGTTAAGAGTAAATAGAAAAATTTTGAAAACAAATTTTTCATCCTTATATGAGATGTATATATCATTAGGACTTAAACACAATCTTTACAGATATGTCCTAATTTCAATATCAAACAAGACATAATTTCAAGCAACTAAGGCTTCCATCATATATTATAGCAGTGCAGTCCGCAGACAAATCTCTTTTCAAGTGCTCCAGAATGGAACGCTTTATGGACAGTAAACAAATTTTATTGCATTTTCAAGCAACAAATCATATGTCCACAACTTAAAATTTGAAGCAGTAAAAACCTCAATAATAGTGGAATTATTAATTACAGAAAAGGTGACTGAAAAACAAGCAATGTATATAATTAGCATCATGTAAGCACTGTGTAACTTGACATACAAGTACACATCCAAAGAGTTACATGCATAATCATATAATCACATTTGGGCAGAATACATGACATGCAGTTGTACATTCCCCACATGATAGCGGTTATGAGAATATATTCCAATTTTTCGTGAATTCATCACCTTTGGGCATATGAATCACTAGAATCAGTCACTCCTCCACCATAGTATCATGTATCCCTCCATGAACTAATACACAATCACCTCATTTGGGAGTATGACTACACATTAGACCAGGAGACATCCCAATCAATATACGAGACCGAAATTTCTCAAACCCAATCAAGCGTGCCACTTTGGCGGTCACTACTCAATTGAATCCTTGAAACTCTCTCATACCAAGGATATAAATTTTACTCCTCACATACACCATATACATGTGATTTTAGCTTTAGTAATAGGGGCAGCAAATCACCAAAATCACATATTATGCTAATTACATTGCTTTGTTCATTAATAAAATCTTTATTATACAGATATATATAAATGATCTGAAAGATAGACTCCAATGAGATCACGGAACACAATAACACAAGAAACTTCACATAACATAGAAGAAAACGTCTCTTGTGCATCCAGATAACATATTACTATAACAACATAAAGAAGATAGTTGATTCAGAGGATCTATCACAAGTTAACATCAATAGCAATACAGGATACCCTAGATCGACAAGCCTGATAGCTAATCCACTATTGCTCATGAATTTCATAAGGCAAAACATGACTCCAAGTCCAACAGCTAATATATTAGCCAATTTTTTTTTTTTAAAGTAACAAAATTATCATTGTTATCAACCAATGGCCTATTAATTGAGTCAAACCAGAGAACCAAATATCTAAACTTTAACAGTAAATATTATTGCTCTGCGTAAATGTTGTCATACTCCTTATCCATAAAAAACATTCAACTTGATAGACATTAACAAGTGACTAGATGAGTTGATGTACAATATGCAGTAACTTAACTGACATGCATTACCCACATTCATTAGATGTGTTAATCAATACAATCAGTTTGGTCACGAATTCTTAAGACGTCCATCATTCAAAGATTATTAGTGTGTAAAGGAGTATGCTTAAACAACAAAAATTTTTATAATCAATAAATAGCTCAATTACTATCCCATAATGGTTGTATCTCATTAAGCCAACTTCAGTTCACAATAAAGTTTAATTTTTATTAATAAATCACACCATTATGATGTTTATGTGATAACATACCAGTAACCCAACACTTATATTTCCAAAATCACAGAAAATATAAGAAAAATACGCAAAAATACACTAAAAATACACGTATTTAGGGTTCTGTATGTATTTTCACATCCATAAAATTATCAAACATGTAATATAAATACACCACGATGTAGAGGATGAAGATACGAGTCCAACGCTATCGACCACGCGCGAAAAATATATATATACAAATACAAATCTTCACAAACCCCATCATCCTCATCGCGAACGAATTTGACATTGACTAGCAATCAAGCGGGCAAACTTACCACGGTAATAGAACAAAACCGCCAAGAGGAGAAAGTCAATTCCGAAATCAGAGACGGACGAGCAAAAGAGTGCGCGCGATGATCGACAGTTCATAATTCAAACGACATGACGTGATGCAAAGAGTGGAGAAGAAAAAACGAAGGTAACGCTAGAATGTAACTTAAAATTCTAGAACTTTTTCTATATATAAACCCTAGAATTTCAAATTTAAAATTCTCACTCAATTCTCAACAAAATTATACAAATTATATATGGTTGGAAAGATCTCGACATGTAGAACAAAAACCCCATGGTTTCAGGATCATTCGAATTTGTGATTTTATTTTATTTTTATTGAACAAAAAATCTCGAAAATCACAAATTATGGCAAAAAAAACTTATGCATTCAAGTTCTAGGGTTATGGAGGCTCTGATACCACATGTTGGACGCAAATTGCGCAATCCCAAGATCTCCATAACCAGAATAAGAACATGCATAATTGAGTAGAAAGATTAACGCACCTGTTTTGGGATCCATCAAATATAAAGCGGAAGCAGAAAAGGGATTTCCCACATATCAAGGGGATCCACGCATCAAGTCATTCTCCTCTATTGCCCTCCGTATCACTGGCTCAATGAGGCGGCCCCCCTCACGTTTAGCGTTAGGTAAACGCCCTTAGGTGAGGATACATGTGAGAATTAGGGTTAGAGGAGAGACTTGAGCACTATTTATAGAGTTTCCAGCCATGCCCCCTCATTACGGGCCAGGCTCAACTCGGCCCACACTAACCAAATTTCATATTAGACTAATTAAGAAACATTCTATCTCACCTTAGACCAATCCCCGTAAAACGGTAAACGTTAAACGGTAAATTACAATATCAATTAATGTAGTCCACATTAGGAAAACTCTTACAACTTGTGCATCGCTCATTTGCCAACTAAAGTAGACGGGTCCAAATTAACGTCAATTTTCTCAAATTGAATGACCATCTTCGGCTTTTTCACATCCTTCTGACGCTGCAGATCATAGAAGGTGTCTAACAATGTCGATACAGGCCATGCAATGGGATAGTCCGACATGTACTTGACAAATTCCGCGCAAACATCCGAACAAACCTTTTTTTGTTTTTTATTTTAGTTTCATTTTAATATATATGTCAAACGTGAATAGTATTATTTCTACTTGAGAATAATGTCAAACATATTCAACATATATTTTCAGTTTTTTAAAAGAAGAGCAAAATAGCTTACTTAAGGGATAAATCGGTCCGAAACCTGCTTAGTTCAAGGTTTTACCCTAGAAACAACCTTCCGAGTTCTCAATTTTAAGCTTTACCCTAAAGTTGGCCTTGCAAGTTTCGGTGCACATTCCTAGGTAAAATTAGCTAGTTCATGATATAATACCGAGAACCAAATCAGTCAATGCCGACACCTAGTTTTTGGTAGTGGAAATTGGACTGGTCCTGCTGTAAATTGGCCTTGAACCTACCATGTAAGGTCAATTTAGATTGGTTCTCGGATTGAACAGAATCGGTTGCTCACTTTTAATTTATCGTCTCAAAGTGAAGGTCCATATATATATATACATATAAAGAAAATTTGCAACTTTCTCAAACAAAAAGAAAAAACTCACTTCCAAAATTAAGAGCAACCTTACACACGTTAACCGGACAGTTATACTAATAGACACAACTCTTCAAAACAATACATCACTTTACTCGAACGAGATTGAGAAGACAACCCAGAAGAAAGAAAAAGAAACCAACCATCATCTAGAATTTTTGCTTTTTTACTTAGTAATCATCGAGGATGTTTGATGATATCGACGCTGCTGTTTGAACTGACGCTAGTGGAGCTGGTCCTTGAAGTGGTGGCTCTGCTAGGGACGCTGCTCGCGTGAAGTGGCGCTTGTAGGAGAAACGGCGGTCGAGACTTTGACTTTAGCGGTGGTCGGGGCGACCACGACACTTCTCGCGGACTTTTTCCGCCGGCCCGCTCCCGAAAGCATGGCATTTGCTCCAGGCGGAGGCTCCCGGACCTCCCCGCGGTCCGAATTGACACTACTCCCAATGTTATCCTGGTGCGGAAAGCTCCCATTCGGAGCCAGCCCCGGCGGCGCCCGCCCGTGAGGAGGACTTCCTCGAAATGGGATGGATTTCTCGCGCTTACCTAAAATAACGAGTCAGCCTGGCTTACATTAATTACAAATTTGATTGCATCACACCGGGGAGTCAATTCACCGTGTCTACAGTACTCTTGTAAAAAATTTCCCAAGTATTTCAAATTGATTTGATAAAGGGTCTTTTAAGGATTTCGTTGTTACAATCTTTCATGCCGAAATAATTAATTTTCATATACTTTCTTCACATTTCATACCAAAAGGAAAATGGCTACCAAAACCCCACAATGACAAATAAAATAAAATTGGGCTGGTGAGAAACTTATATCGCAATAATAATGAATGTAGGTGAATTAATGCACTATATATTTCGCAAAAAATGAATGATTCAAAAAATATTTTCCTAAAAGCAAATGCATTATCATTTACAAAAATGAATGAATGAAAAATATTCATTATTCATGAAAAATATCTACTCATGAATTGTTGTCTACCATTAAAATAATTTTCATTGATTATTTCAAATGCTACATATGATCGTTTTTTAAGAAAATATTTTTTAAATTATTCATTTATCGCAAAAAAAACGGAACCTAAACGTAATTATTTTAGATGGAAACATAGAAGAGAAGAGACAGGGGAAGTACCAATAGGATCAGATGCGGCCAGATCCCGGGATGCCATCACATTTTCTATCAAGAGGAGAGAGAAAACAAGGGTAAGAAGACAACGGATTTTATTGTTCTCCATTTTCTGAGTCAACTCAATTATGACTTCGATGAATCCACCATGCAATGCAAAACTCTCTTTAATAGGGAAGAAACCGCGTATATCTTCCCGTGCAAG
Source organism: Eucalyptus sp. ANBG9806169 (assembly GCA_014182395.1). Classification (NCBI taxonomy): domain Eukaryota; kingdom Viridiplantae; phylum Streptophyta; class Magnoliopsida; order Myrtales; family Myrtaceae; genus Eucalyptus; species Eucalyptus sp. ANBG9806169. The sequence continues at coordinate 39,807,132 of CM024579.1, forward strand.
AGATTTCGATGTGAATAGGAATTAAAAGAGGCAGGATTTGACTCGGAAAAGGCTCTAGTAAAACTTGCAACTTTAGTTGAATTTTTGCAGTGGAACGCGGGCAACGTGAAATTCTACGTGCCAGACCCCCCGTTTGGTTCAACTTGGGGGAATGCCTTTGCATTTCCCCAAGTATCTTTGAGAGAATGAGCATTTTGGGAAGGGAAGTGTGTTTGGAAACCATTTTTTGTGTATGTTTTGCAAAGCTATTTCAAAGTAAAAAGAAAAATGAAAAAAAGAAAAGAAAAGGGAGGAGGAGATGCAGCTAGGTGATCGTGGGGGTGTGGCTGGTGGCGGTGGCGGGGAGCAGCTCACCGGAGGTCGCCTCGGCGACGCCTTGGGTGGCGCCACCCAGCCGCCTGGGTCGCGCCGACCTCAGGTGACGCCTTGAGTCGCGCAACCCAAGGCATCGCCTGAGGTCGCGTGGCCTCAGGTGACGCCGCCTGAGGTCGCGCGGCCTCAAGCGGCGTCGCCTGGGTCGCTCGACCTCAAGCGGCGGCGCTTGGGTCGAGTGACCCAGGCGATGCCCTAGGTCTGCCCAACCTCAGGCCACCTCGCCTGAGGTTGCGCGACCTCAGGCGAGGCATCCCGGCAGCCCGCTTGCGGCTGAGTGCCGCCAACCGCGAAACTCGGCCGACTCTCAGGCGGGGGACGAAGAACCGAACGGGGAAGAAGATGGTGGGGAAGAAGAATGAACAGTGACTCTTGGCATTTTGGAAATGCCAAAGCTGAAAGCTGCCCTATCCTAGCATTGGGCTTTCAGCATTTGGAATGCCCACATTCCACCAAAGAGCATTCAAAAGTTTTGCCAAACACAAAAATTTTCCCCCAAGGGGCTTTCGGGGCCCAAAGGCCCTTGGGAAAGTCCAACCAAACGGGGCCAGGATTCAAGCCAACCGGAAGCTTCCCTTACAACTCCTTCTATATTTGCCGGGTTATTTTTCCTTTCGGAAATATTCTGAAAAAATTATTTAAAAATCTTAAATCTATTATACGATAACTAATTCAATTTTAAATATTTTAATTATGTCAATTTAGTGATACATCTTTAGGTAATTTGTAATTTAGTCTTAAATTTTTTTGAAATTTAATTTAGTCATTTAGGCTAATTTTAATTGGAAATCGCTGATGTCACGATCTAATTAGTGCCAGTTGTCCTACTTGGCATGGCCAGTAGTGGGACAACTGGCGCTAACATGGACGATTTTATGTAAAAAATTTTATATTAAATTTTATATTTTTATATTTTTTTCCTTTCCCTTTTCTTTTATCTTTTTTTTTTCTTATATAGTAGGTAAATGTAGAGTACCGGTAAGAAATTCAATAAAAATTCGTAAATAATAAGAGAAGTATTTTTCTTTTTTTGTAGAAATAGGAGAAGTTGATAATTTAGAAAGAATAAATAAAACCAATCAAAACAAGTGTTTTTAACTTATAATTATTTGCCAACTAGTTGTAGAAAAAGGGCTGATAAGTAAGGCAAGTAAAGGTGGTAACTCAGTATGGTGAATTCAAAGCACCAAATTAACATTGATGAGCAATTCAAATTAGAGTTAATAATCCAAAACTAGTTGGTAACTTAATCAAATAAACTTCGGCGAGTCATATTAAAAAGATGGATAATTTCATGTAATACTTGATAAATTTAAGGGTGTTGCTACGAAAAGCAAATAAAATTAGTAAACAATAAGTTATTTTTTTATTCCCACAGAATAAATTGTCCGAGCCTACCCAAATTCAAAGGGGTTGTAAACCAAGATCTTGTCGTCATTCAAGCCACGCTCCTTCCTATCTACCTAACATGTTGTGATCAATGCAGAAGCAACAATGAAATTAGAACTGAGAAGAATAAAAGAACACACATATTTACCTAAAAAATCCTTATAGGAAAACCACAAGAAAGGAAAAGCAAAATCCACTATTGAAATTCAAGAATTATAAAATGTGGCTAAAAGAAAAAAACCCTATAATTCTTTTTAACTCTCCATTAGACTTAATAACTTGAGAAAAATAATATTTATATTACTCCATATAGCGAGGATTATGGCCTTGCACTTCCATTGAGGATTTGTGCTGAACTACGGGCTTGGTCCCAAGCCTTTTGCTAGTTTTTTCTCAAGTCGAGCCACTACAAATTTCAATTCGGATATCAAAACCCAATTTAGGTCAAATACCCGACACATAATTTAAGACATCCTCAATGCATGACGTAAATTTCTTCGAGCATAAGGATGTGAAATAGGAGACAAGGCTATCTTCCCGAGCAAGGGAGTTGATGTGATAGGATTAAAGACAGAATTTGACTTGAAAAGGCTCACGAGAAAATCGACGTGGGAGACTTGACTCGAGTCAACCGTAAGCCGACGTGGGAGACTTGACTCGAGTCAACCGTAAGCTTCCCTTACATCTCTCCAATATTTTGCCGTGCTGTTTTTTCTTTTCCCGGATAAATTCTGACAAAATTATTTAAAAAATTCCAAAGATATTATATGTAACCAATTCAATATTAAACCTTTCAATTATACCGATTTAATTCTAAACTTTATAATAATTTACCTATTCAGTTCTAAAAACAGTATGTGAATTATGAAGGTTCCAAGTCAACAAACCAACCTTTTGCTTTGGCTTATTTTAACCATTTTTTTCTAGCCTTCCATTTCAAACCTACGCGGTTTGACCATCCATTAATCGTCATTGTCAATTTATAAATCCTCATGTCCCCTCCAGGTCCTCCAGCCAATCACAGTCCATCCATGGCCGATTACACTCTTTTTACCTCTCCTTCCTTTTCTTTTCTATTTTTCTTCTCATCCTACATTTCTCTAGTCACGAAGTTGAGAAGAGATGTGCATAGGTGTTGCACAAATTTTTTTTAATCATTCATAAAAAAAATTAGGGATCGATCTTGACCCCTAAACAAAAATACTATTAATTCACATTTGCATATTATGAACATTTTAATTTAAATTGTATCATAATTGGACCAACCTAAGTAGGGAGGTTTTAATTGACCAAAAAAAAAAAGTAGGGAGGTTTTGAGTTTAATTAAATTTTCTAAACTAAGCACGCGGGAGGGTAGGATTTTGTCAAGCCCACAATTTTCTAATGTGATCAGAAATTTACAAACAAGAAGGACTCGCGAATTATGTCAAAAGAAAGAAATCTTTGATCAAATTAAGGAAAACAATATCGAGGGGCTGAATAACGGGATATATTCAGGGGAAGGTAAGAAAATTGATTATGCGTGAGGGCCCTGTCATCAGATATCCTAAAAAGCAAGAGTAGCATGTATTCTAGAATAGTAAAGAAAATATGGTGGAGGTTATCCAGACTTAGCTTATATAAGAGGGACTCTACACGAAGTTTGTTAAAATATGTCTCGAGTTTGAGTCCAATATAAAATTCAGAATATTCCGAATTGGATATGTTGCGGATGTTCGAAATTGAGCAAAGAATATCCGAAGATCAACTTCCCAAAGTTTGAATCTGCATTGGAGAATTCGGCCGCTGAAATAGGAAAGTTCAATTTTGACTTGGATTTGGATTTTGTTTAAAATATATAGAGATATGTTTTGGATAAAATCGTTTTAGATAGGAAACATAATCCTATTAGAAGTTGGCATAATAATAAGGGTTTTACTTATATATAGACTTGTGGTCGTGGGTGGTAGATGTGGATCACAAATTGTCTTGAAGCGCCGCGTGAGTGCTTGGTGTTCCGCCGTTGATCATGAAGAGTTGTTCTTGAAGCGCCGTCAAGTTGTCGAGTGCTTGTGAGGGATTTTCTTTGTCGTTCTTACTCGTGAATTACATCCAAGAAGTTTAGTGTTTGTAGCCGATTAAATCTTGAGGTAAGATTTGTGTGTAATTCTTTTGTGAGATTGAGAGATTATTTTCGAGGAATTTTTGAGGCTAAACACTGTGTGAGTTATTGGTTGTAATTGGGGCTTGGGAAACACCGAGAGAGTGTTTGAGTAACTTGAGTGTGAAATCTCCTTGTATCGCTTGATCTATAGTGAAAATCGCTACTGCTCTCCCCGTGGACGTAGGTTTTTACGACTGAACCACGTAAATCTGGTGTTGGATATATTTTCTTCTTCTGTCTATATTATTGTTCGATTGCTCGCTTAATCGCAACAAAGTTAATGGACGTTTTCCCCACATCCGTAATATGGTGAAGAGAATATGCATTTTGGAAAACACCTTTAACTCAAAGGTCTTTGTATTTTCCTAAAAACTTTCCCCAATAGTCTTCCCAAACACACCCATAGTGAAGAAAAAGAGCTCTTACGTACAAAGAATAACACGCTCAAAAGTGAACTCCTGCCTCCACCATCTTTGGCATTTCACCCCATCTCCGAGCGTCGGCAAGTTTAGCCCATCGTCCAGCGAGCTCCTTGCCGCTGTGCCTTGGCCCCAACCCTGTGGCGAGATAGTTAGTTGCACCCCTAGTCCGACACCGACGAGTGAGCCTGGTCATCATCGTGCCAGCAAGCTCCCAAACGAGACCCTGTAGTCCCATTAATCCTGTTTGCATGTGAATAACGAGTCAGCATGGCTTATATTAAATACAAATTCGATTGCATCACACTGGGGTGCCGATTCATCTGTCTAGAGTACTCTTGTAAAAAATTTCCCAATTACTCGTGTCAATTTGATAATGGCTTTTAAGGATTTCGTTGCTACAATTTTTTGTACTAAAGAGTTAATTTTCCTATGCATTGTTCACATTTCATACAACAAGGAAAATGGCTACCAAAACCCCAAAAAGGAAAGACAAAAGAAATTGGAATGGTAAGAAGATTGTACCATTATAATGATGGAGAATGCAAGAGAATTTGCTCCGTTTATTTCATGAAAAATAAATGATTCATAAAATGTTTTCCTAAAAACGATAGTTTGGATTTCTTAAAAAAATGAAAAACGAAATAATATCTTTATTGTTTATGAATTCATTTAGACATAGATCGTTGACAATAAATGTTATTCATATGACAAAAAATTGATGAACTATTAGGCTTCATTTTGTTTTCACGAAAACGAATGGTTTGGAAATTATTTTCCTAAAAACAGTTGTTTGTACCATTTAAATAATCGGCCCATGGAAAATGTATTCATTATTCAAAAAAATTTATATCTAAACATTTTTAGAGACAAAAAAAAAAATATTTTTATTTTTATTTTTATAAGTATAGTGTTTAGGAAAATATTTTTTGAACTATTCATTTTTTCGCGAAATTAATGAAGTCTAATTCTCATAGATTTTTCTGTCATAATAGATAAGATTTAATCATGTAGAATAATAGAAGCACCTATTGCAGTGGTGAGTCTTGAGTCTGCCGCGAGAATAGCTCGATAACTTGGGGTGCTCATGATAAAATTTTCACTTTTCTATTTCTCCGTTTCTCTGTTCCTCGGAATAGGTTTGGAACAGAAATCCATTTGGTAACGCAATTTGATTTTTCTATTTCTTGGAACATATTTCTATTCCAAAAATAAATTTGAAGAAGAAATCATAAGCTAAAAATTTTTAACTTCTCAATTTTTGAAACAATCTCAATTTTTGGCCAGAAATCAATTTATGTTCTAGAAATTTTGTCATGTGCACCCTTGGTCAACTTCTCATGGCAAAAGACTAAGAACAAACGACACTAGAAAAGTATGTGAGCAGTGAAGGTTCCAAGTCAACGGACCCAACCTTTTGCTTTGGCTTATTTCGACCTTTCTTTTCTGGCCTACCATTTTCATACCTACATGGTTGGATCATCCAACAAGGCAAATCACAGTCCATCTGTGGCCAATTACGCTTCTTTTCCATCTACTACTACTTCCTCTTCTTCTTGTCCTGCTTTTCTTGTCATGAAGTTGAGAAGAGATGGTGTTGATACATAAGTTTTAGCGATATTTTTAGTCGTTCGTTGCATAAAAAATTAGATATCTATCTTGACCCCTAAACAAAACTGTAAGAGTTTTTTTTTTTTTTTTTTGGTATGGATTACATTAATTGACATTATAATTTACCATTTTACGGGATTAATTTAATAAGATAAAATAGAAAATTTCTTAATTAGTCTAATTTGAGGCTGATTAGTATAAGCCAAGTTGAGTTTGGCTTGTAATAAGAGGGCTTGGTTGAAAACTCTATAAATAGTGCTTAAGTCTTCCCTCTAACCTTCACACACAATTATTCTCACATAAGGAGCATTTACCAAAACCTACTGATGGCAATAGAGAGGAGAATCTCTTGAGTTTGGATTGTTATTATTTCGCATTAAGAATGATGGATTCCAAATTAGGTATGCTAATCTCTTTACTTAATTATATATGTGCTTTTGATTCTAGCTGTGGAGATCTTGGAATTGCGCTTTTGTGCCTTATGTGTGGTGTCAAAGCGACTATAGCCTAGAATTTGAACGTATAGTTTTTGCCATTTTTTTGTTATTTTTCATGTAGCAAAAATTGACTTTTATTATGTAAACGGAAAGAGCTCGTATTGATGGCTTGAAATTGTGTTCTGTTTGATGCCGATATTGGGATACATTTGTAAGGACTTTTCAACATAAGATATGATGGTTCTGATGAGGTTAGGGATTACGTTATAAGGATGGTAGATTTGAAGTCCAAAAATCAAACTCATAAAGGAATTCATGAAATCACTGGTCATTCTGACAATCTGGATCCTAAAATAGAATCTTCCAAGAAGGATTGGTGATCGTTACTTATTTTTTTTTTAAAAAAAACAAGAAACATATATTTTTGTTATCCTCTACCATGTAATCGGAGTTTGTAGCATACTTTTCAACTGTTATTCAGGCTATTTGACTCCGGAAACTCATTAAGGAGTTAACTATATTTAACTTTGTGGATAGACTTATATGGTTGTATTGAGATAGTAACTCTATAGTGTTGTTTATTAACAACAACAGAGATCTCAATGAGTCTAAACATATAGCGGTTAAGTTTTTGACCATAAAGAAACTGCACAAAATGGTGACGTTACAGTAGAGTATATTTCTACAAATGATATGGTTGTAAATTCACTAGCTAAATGCCTTCGCCCTTGCATGTTTGAACGACATGTCATTAGCATGGACTTAGGAGCATCATGAGATGTTGTAGTTCAATGGGAGCTGTTTTGATTTTGCTCTAATAAAGTTTACATACGTGTTTGTTACATTTAGGGACATTATGATATATGTCAACTCTTTTGCATTCAATAAAGTGATTTTGAATACATTGTTATTGAGTTAAATTCATATATTTGTTGAAAATCTCAAGGTATTATGTAAACCTTGAGAAAAAGATAAGTGCATTTGATTATTATCTTTGAGCATATGAAAGGTTAACTATAAAGATAAGACATATGTGAATTCATTTGAATTGTAAATATATACTCTAGTGGCACGAGTTTTTGTGATACTTAATATAAGATAATGTTGACTAACAAAGGAGATGACACATAAGATATTGCTCTTTACGAGAGTTATTATTCATTTGCCATACTATCATATTAAATCCATATCAATAGAATTAAAAGCACTTGTGATCATGGAAGGCTTTATGTATATACATTAAGTTATCGCCATGATTCGGCGTTTGAGACTTTATGGGATATGATTGGCTATTAAAAATTATTTTTTAGACCAATGTGCACACATACAGTACAATTTCAATTAATATAGTCCAAGTGGAAGAATGTAAGAGTTTTTTTTTTTTTTGTAAGCTACATTAATTGATATTATAATTTACCATTTTACAGGATTATTTGAATAAGATGAGATGAATGTTTCTTAATTAGTTTAATATTGAGTAATAAGATGAGATGAATGTTTCTTAATTAGTTTAATATGGAGTTGGTTAATGTGGGCCGAGCTGACCCTAACTCGTAATGAGAGGGTCTAGTTGAAAACTCTATAAATAGTTCTCAAATCTCTTATTTAATTCTGACACACAATTATCCTTATATGAGGAGTGTTTACTAAAATGCTAAAGGTGATGGGCAATCTAATTGAGCCAGTGATACATAGTGCAATAGAGAAGAAGCTCTTAAGTTTGGATTATCGCTATTCAGCATCAAGAACAATCTATTTCAAATCATGTGCGTAAATCTCTTTACTTGATTATATGTGTTATTGATTCTAGTTATGAATATCTTGGATGCTCTTTTGCACCTTACAAATACTACTTTTAATTTACATTTGCATTTTATAAATATTTTAATTCAAATTGAATCATATAGGATTGACCAAAATTAAGAGGTTTTGAGCTTAATTAAATTTGTTGAACTGAGCTCGCGGGGCGTGGAATTTCGTCAAGCCCATAATCATCCTAATGTGATAAAAAAAAAATTACGAACAAGGACTCGCAAAATATGTCAAAAGAAATAAATCTTTGGTCGAATAAAGGAAAATAAAAAGAAGAAAAAAAATTACTTTACCAAAAAAAAAATAAAGGAAAAAAATTACGGGCTGAATAACAGGATATATTCAAGGGAAGGGAAGAAATTCCGTAGGATTTACTCAACAGCATATATTCGAAAATAGTTAAGAAATTATGGCGGAGGTTATTAAGAGTTGTGCTTATAAAAGAGCTCTACCGTACAGGGGATAACATGCGCAAGAGTGGCATCCTGCCTCCATTTCCGGTACATCATCTGTTGAATTATGTCTCCAAATTAAGCGGCGCACAAAATCCATATTTCTTGGAAGATTTTAACTTGTTCAAAATTTGGGGTCGCTTTTACGGATAATTATCTTGGATTATAATGGATATATATAAATTCGGCAGAAGAAATACAGTAGTGTGATCTTCCATCCAAGTTTGACCGGTTGACCGAGATTCGGGCATATTCGACAGTCACGTATGGGCCCAGGTCGAAGTTAGTTTCGTTGATTGCACGCATAAGGCGTACGGTTCTTTCCTGGACAAAAAAGCCGCACCTACGGAGAAGTCCTTCGTAGAGCCGCCCGAAGAAAAAAGAAAAGAAGCATACAGACACTACTTGGTTCGACCGTGCACCGGGAGATTTACATCCAATTAAGTTATTTATTTGTGGATGCTTTTGGTTTGGACTTAAATCTAAAAGTGAAAAATATTTGAGTGTGTGAGTGATTATAATTTTAGTTTTCTGATTATAGTGAATTATTTTCCATTGGCTCTCCCATGAATGTCGGTATCGATATTCGAATCGAATCATATAAAGTATTTGGTGTTTTTTTAATGTTCATCGTTTATTTCTCTAGTGATTTCATGTTGATTTATTCAGCTTCTGCATTAATACTAAAACAATTAGTATATCATCAGGCTAGTCAGATTTGACTTGATTCAGCTATGGTATACACGTTTACGGCCAGATGAGTAAGGTAAGTACGACGATGCTAAGTGAAAGCAACTATTAAAAGGTCAAAAGATAGGAAAGCTAGATTTATGTAAGCAATGCATTTTCAATAAGCTTTTCATTTGACCAAGTGACTAGCTGAGTATATTCATTTAAATATCTAGGGCCCGTCTTCGGTTCCTTCGAAAATAGATATGCGATATATGTTGACATTTATTGATAACTAGATATAAGCATACTTTCTTAAGCACAACTTTGGCGTGTTTGACTAGTTCAGGAAATTTAAGGTATTGATAGTTAGTTAGATAAACAAATAAGGTGCCCAATAACCACTTGCAAAGGTCTCATTCTCTATGTTTATTGTTTATTAATCAAGTCATTGTTCGACATTGCTAAATGTGTATTATTGAATGATAATGGTTAACATGATCTCAAGATACAACTGTTATAAGTATAAATGACATTGTGATTCGAATTGATTGTAGTTCAAGCAAAGGGACGTGGATTGACATTGCCACACAGGCTTGGACTATATTCACTGCAAACTCTAGGCTAATTTTTCTCTGAGACCAATCCCGAGTCCGCTTCATGAACATTGTAGGACAGTCTTGCATGCTGCCTGCTGGGTGTTACAGTGAAAACGCCCTGCCGATCCTTAGCGGCTCTGCCGGAGAAGGCGAGTGGTTGCGATTGGCCTTGGAAACCTGAAAGTTGACCAGACACTAATCTTTGACACGGGCAGCGACACTACTTGGACCAATGTGATCCTTGTCCTAGCTGCTATCCTCAGCAAGAGCCACTGTTTGAGCCATTCAAGTCCACTGCATCCTCAAACCCGCCATTATCTGCATCGAAATGCACCTACTCGATTGACTATGCAGACGGATCACATTTCGATTGTTACTATCCGAGATCTGCTCACCCTCACTTCGGAGTACAAGTTCCCAAACTTCATACTCAGTTGCGGGCCTTGCGGCATGAATAATAGCCACGATTTAGGCACCACGGCCAGTATACTAGGCGTAGGACAAGGAGGCACAACCTTAATCTCACGGATAGCAACAGATATTTCGCAAATCTTCTACCATTGCATCCCTGGCAGCGAGAGCTCAGATGGACTTACGTATTGGACTTGAAGCCCTGCGCTATTGCCAAACACAGTCACAGACTTACATAAGTGAGCAAAATAACCCATCTCTCTTATTTTGTCAATCTAGTGGGTATTGCTTTTGACAGAAATCTAGCTTGTCTTCACAGTCACACAATCTCCACCTCCTAGGAGCATCATAGACGTCGGGACTACCATTACTCAGTTGCCGCCCCCGATTTTTTCTGATGTTTGCACGGAATTTGTCAAGTACATGTCGAACTATCCCGTTGCATGGCCTCTATCGACATTGTTAGACACCTGCTATGATCTGCAGCGTCAGAAGGATGTGAAAAAGCCGAAGATGGTCCTTCAATTTGAGAAAATTGACGTTAATTTGGACCCGTCTGCTTTAGTTGGCAAATGAGCGATGCACAAGTTTGCTCGGCCTTCGCGCCAAACGAGAGAAGGCGCCAAACCGGAGAAGGCTAGACTTATTCATTATTCGGCAGCGTGCAGCACTAAAACCTGAACACAACCAGATAGCAAGGTTGAATTTGGGAACGGCGGTTGTGACAATTGAGCGGCTACAATTGATGAAGGAAACTATTGCAGTTGTTTTATTTTTTTTCCTTTTTAAAATACATTGTTCATTGTGTCATTAGGTGGGAAATTGTGGTAGCATATCACGATGCAATTTAGGGAATTGGACTAGACTACACAATGGTTTATAATTTTTGAACACACAGATCTTGTTCAATTTAAATGATTTTTGCGGTCTCCTCATGAAGAAAAATAAGTTTGGCTTTATTGAGTTGGCTTCTCAAGTCTTGAGATTGTCTTCGGTGTCACCGGATGCGCTTTATAAGAAAAATGCTTCATCACTGCATCCGTGAACACGGCAAGCGTTTAATCAAAGCCACCAGATGCGCAACCTGGTGATAACTAGTACCAGCTGCACGGGGCAAAGGCGAGGCTAGAGGTTTGAATTTCCTGACGATGGAGGACTGAGGGCAACATGGATCCCAAAGGGAAAGGGCAAAGAACAGTCCAACGATGTGATTTATTACAATAAATGAGACTATCCGTCGCGTATCAACGTTACAAGAAATATACTTGTATGCAACAGCTGAGATTATTCCATTATTCGAGGAAACACATCAATGACCAACTGAAGAGGAAAAAACAATCTTCTCTTTCTCCTTCCTGCTCACTGCTTTGTGAAGGGCACCAAATTACCCAAAGGCCAGGAATTAACTATCAGGGACGTTGTCTAGGATTTTGGTTGCTGTTTGTACCATTAGAGGTCGCAACAATAGTACCCATGGTAATATGAGTGGCCGAGGTTGGCGGAGACAACACGATGTTGCCTGAAGGCGAGCTATTGCCAGTCCACGAGCCATCTCGCTTTGGGGTGCTCCCACCCACCCCGATTCTGCTGTGATCATCATCTGCAAAAGAAAAAAAAAAGGATTCGACATGTACTATTTAACGTATGATACACCAGCGAGTATGATCCATTCTCTAACTTGATAGAGAATAGAGAACGCGGATATGAAGTAATTGAGAGAGATATAAATGTGCCAGTTGAAGAATCACCTGCGAGGATTCGAGCAGCCGATGACCTCAAGAGAAGGCAGTGCGAGCCAAGGAGAATGCAGAAGATGATCACAAGAGAAACGGACTCGTTAGCCATTTCTGGTTCTTCCTAATATCTTGGTAATTGAAGGGGGATGTCTAGACCCAAAGCCAGGACATTATATAGTATCAAGTTATGGAGTAGTGTGTGGTGTCTTCGGGGTTTGGTTTCTAGTAGTGGACGAGAAGTGTCAGACACTTAAAATGCCAAAACCTGGCACGAAAGGACCATTAAGTGCAAAAAGCGGTGAGGTAAGTGCAAATGACGTTTTGCACACCGACGTGGCTAGATAAATGTAAAAATGACGTTGTTTTACTGTTGACGTGGTAAATAATTAATTTAAAAATTAATTAAATTTAATTTAAAACTAAATTTATTTAAAACATTTAAAAAATTTTTAAAAAAAAGGGAGGGAGAAAGAAGACGACTGAGAGTTGAGCCCTCGCCATTGCCGCCTCCCTGCCATCGCCGGAAGGCTAGCAACGGTGGGGGAGGGTTGATCGGGCCCGAGCCAAGGGCCGAACCTCGGGCGATCGGTGGGTAGAGTCACGGCCCTCCCCAGATCCAAAGAAGGGTCGATGGCCCTCGCCTAGCTCGGCCAAGGACATGGCCTAAGGGTTTGTTCAAATTGAGCACAATTTTTACCAAGGATTTTCGTATATTTAAAGAGAAAATTACCCAAAAGACTTTTTCCGCGAAGTTAAAATTTTTGAAAATTTTCTTGGATTGTTAGGAATATTTAGGAATTTTTAATATTTGTAATATTTTTCTGAATTTTCTAAAAAATTAATTTTTGTTTTTTTTTTTTTTAATTTTCTGAGTATATTTATGATTTCTTTAATTAATATTTTTTCAATGATTTTTAACATTATAAAAAAGAAATTGGACCGGGCTGAGACCCGGCTCGACTAAACCCACCGTACCCTATCGGTCCGGGTTGGACTAAGAACATTTTTTAAAAGACGGCCCACGGAGCCCACTCATAGTTCCTTCATTTACGCCATCGGTCCACAATACCCAAAGCCCACTATGAATGAAAACCCAGCCCGTTTCTCTTTTTCACACGCCCAGGGAGATCGGGGTTTCTTTCGTGTAACAGCACCCTCCCGGAAACTTCGACATCACCCTCCCAGAATAAAACAAATTTAACAATAGCGCCCTCACTTATTAACTCATCTTAAACAGACAATAACATAATTCATCCATTAAGCATCTTTTAAACACCGAACCTGCACGAATAGACGAGTACCATCACCATCGCCCATCACCATCGCCGTTCGACGTACGGTGGAAGTGGCTGGCCGGGTGAGACGAATGGTGAGGAAGTTCGTGAGCGTCCGATAGCATGGGTCTCAAAAGAAAGGAGTGATCTTCGAGTCCCCCTCGTGCCCATTGAAACTCGCTCGAATGATGAAGCCGCTGCTGGATTATATATAAAACGGCAAGAAGTCAAGTGACATAATTGGACAAAACTCGAAAACCCAAGAAGGCACAGAGGACTTAGCTTCGGTTTTGCTACTGGAACTGTAGGAAACGCAGCCGATTCTTCTTTCGCAGTAGGCCGGGAACCTCCATCACCGGACCACCGCCACCCGCTGGCCGTTCAGGAGCTCCTTCGCCATGATCGACATGAGCCAGCAGAGCGTATGGTGCCTTGCGTCCAGTTCGTGTAGTTGGACCCCAATTAAGCGGACAAGCTCTGGCTCGGGCCCTGCGCGGGAGACCCGAAGAGCAAAAGCACGGCCTCGTCTCGCGGGTCAATGTCAAACGACTCGCAAGGGTTCAAGCTCATCGGCAGGAGTGACCCTAGAACGCGAGCATGGGCAGCATCGCCCCGAATAATTTCGTGGGTCGAGACGAATTTGTCTCCATTGCGAAGCGCGAGCGAAAATGGAGGCTTGATGGGTTGAAGCTGTCTGATGGGAGGGGTTGCAAAGTTCGGAGAGCAGAGCAGACGTTCCCTTTTCGCTTAAGTCTTGGGGGTGCTCTCACCTTTGAACATTAGAATCGCCGTTGAAAGCATAAAGCTTCCCTCTTTTCCTCTCACTCTCTCCTTCTCCCATTGTTCTCTGCCTCTCTTTTTTAGCCAAAGAAGAAGAAGAAGCAGAATCCCCCTGTCGGAAGAAACTCCGCAGCTCCCTAGAAAGCTCGCCCTCACCCGCTTCGAACCACCACCCGTCGCGCCTCCTCTGTCTTCTACTCCAGATCTCTGTGAGCGATCTTGGACATGAGTGTTGGGAAAATATGACTTCAAATTGGATAGAACAATGAAGACAGATCTTTAGAGTATTCAAATAGGACTTTAAGACGTGGTATTACTTTTTTTTTAATAATTTATTTGCTTCACAAAGTTGCTAATAGTCATCGGCAAATTTCTTCCAGGATACAACAAAATCTCAAATGAGAATATTAGATAGCAATTTTAGTATTTCTCCAGGATCCCTTTAGGAAATAATTAAAAATATAGTTGTAGTTTTTCAGAGAGAAATCTCGAAAATGATCACACACTTTTTTTTTTTTTTTTTTGAAAACTGACATGTATATATAAAACATTATTAAAACATAGACAACTCTTCGTGAAATGTTGCAAAGCAAACAAATGTATCCTTTCGAAAATTGCCAAAATGAACAAATGCGTCAATTCGTAAGAAGTTAAAAAACGAGATAAACAAAACAACCTTTGAAATAAGATAACCATACGAAATAAAAAATAAAATAATAAAGAGATTAGTGCTAATTAAATCGCGGGCGCGCAAAGTGCTAATCGCATGCGGGTATGATGAGGTTTAGCTCACACCCAATCATTTCTTTTGGTACACAAAGGAAACTTCATACTTATTAATTGGCCCACATCCTTCCACTTTTCTTATGTGGGACAAAGAAAATGCACTATTTTTTGTTTTTACAAACAAACTTCCAACATGAGCGTGTGTCGAGCTTCAATCAAAAAGCAAAGAGCTTTCTGGATTTGCGGCGTTGTCTGCCCAAAGAGAGAAGCCGGATTCCTCCACTGCTAGGCTTGAGGATGTCGGCCAGGCATGGTCATCAGATGGGCTTCATGTGCGCTGTGGCGACCACCAGAGCCTCTCTCCATCTCTGCCCTCGCTCGAATTCTCTTCACCTCTCCCTCTCTTTGCAAAAACCAGCAGCCCCCGCAAGGAGAGGCGCTCGTGAGGGTCGACAGCTGAGTTCCAAGACAATGATTACTAGTTAAGTAGCACTTATATCAACACACAACATACGACATCACGCGACATTGCATATCGACACGTTATTTTTTTTTTTTTTTTCAAAAAATAACAAAATTTGACACGTTGAGATACGTTATATATTAAATGTATATTTTATATATACATGATTATTTTAATTAAATTTATTTGATTCAAATTCATAAATAAATAAATAATAAAAAGGAGCTAGAATCAATTTACATTAAAAATATTAATCCACCATTTGTTAATATCATTCATTATTTCAAATTGATAAATTCAATTCCATTCCAATAATCCATAAACTTGCAAAAAAAAAAAAAAAAAAACAATTCAAATTATGGATTCGCATGTCAAAGCATGTTGGAAGAGAAGAGATAAAAAAACTTAAGGTAAATTATGTGTCATGGGAAGCGAGAGTCGGAAGAGAAGAGAAAATTATATTTTTCTTATTTCCTCTTTATTATTTTTTGTTTTTATATATTTATATTTTGACCCATCATTTAATAATTTTTTTTTTTTAAAATTGACCTAGTGAGTATCAGAATTACATGTTGAAATTGCAAACTCACATGTCGAAATTCTGAACTTGAATGTCGGAGAGTGTTAGGAGAGTTGACTAAGTGTTGAAGAGTGTCGAACACTCCGACACGATACGAAAACTCTCGAAAAGTACCGGTGCTTCATGAGTTATCGGAAGAGCCCATCACTCATGGCCTCAAGTTATCGGAGGAGCCCTTCACTCATGGCCTCACTCTTCGCTCTCTCTCATTCTCAATCTCACTCTCACCGTTTCTCTCCCTTGTGGCCTTTCTCCAATAAAAACCCCCTCTCTCTCTTTTAAGCTTGCCCAGTCGGCAGGCACGCATTCCGATGGTTACTACACTCGAGATCTGCTCACCCTCACTCCGGAGTACGAGCTCCCGAACTTAATATTCGGTTGCGGCCAAAATAATAGCCACAATTTCGGCACTGCGGCTGGTATGCTAGGCCTAGGATAAGGAGGCACGACCTTAATCTCACAGATAGCATCAGAATTTTCCAAAATCTTCTGCTATTGCATCCCTGTCGGTGAGAGCTCAAATGGATACTTACTTTTTGGATTTGAAGCGCTAAGCAATTGCCAAACAGACAGTTACACACCTATCATACGTGACCCAAAAACCCATCTTTTTATTTTGTCAACCTAGTAGGTATTGCCTTTGGGAAACAAAAAATTAGCTTCTCTTCACAGTCACAGCAATCCTCACCTCCAAGGACCATCATAGACTCGGGGACTACCATCACTCGATTGCCGCTCCAGATTTATTCGGCTGTTCGCGAGGAATTCGTCAGGTTCATGTTGAACTATACTGCCGCACCATCTCTGCCTCCACTGTTGGACACCTGCTATGATCTTCGGGGTCAGAAGAATGCGACCATGCCAAAGATGGTTCTACAATTTGAGAAAACCTGCGTTAGCTTGGACCCCTCTGCGTAGTTTGGCGAGAGAGTGATGTGCAAGTTTGCTTGGCCTTCGGGCCAAACCGGATAAGGCCAGACTTGGTCATTATCGGCAGCGTGCAGCAACGGAACCTGAACATACTTTACAAGATTCAAGATAACAGGGTCGAATTTGGGAATGGTGGTTGTGGCAATTGAGAGGCTACGGTTGATGAAGGAAACGATTGGAATTTTTTTCCTTTTTTTGTTTTCCAAAATGCTCTGTTTCTTGTGTCATCAGATGTGAAATTGTTGTAGCATGTCGCACGCAATTTAGTGAATTAGACTAGACCACACAATGGCTTATGATTCTTGAACACAAAGATCTTCCCTTTTAATTCAAGTGAATACTGAACCGACCAAAAAAAAAAAAAAATTTTGAAGTGAATACTGTGGCATCGTCAAGAAGATAATGAAGTAGGGATTCATTGAGGTGGCTTCTCAATTCTTGAGATTGTCTTCTGCTTATGCGCTTAATAGGAAAAATGCTTCGTCGCTGCATTTGTGAACACGGCAAGCTTTTTTTTATCAAAGCCATCAGGCGCGCACGCAACCTGGTGATAACCAGCAACGGCAGCGTAGGCGACAGCGTGGCTAGAGGTTTGAATTCTCGACAACGAACTTCTGAGGGTAACATGAATCCCTAACGGAAAGGGCAAAGAATATTTCAATGATGTGATTGATTACAATAGACAAGATTATCGGTCATGTATCAACATTACCATAAATATACTTTGTATGCAATAGCTGAGATTATTTCATTATTTGAAGAAATACATAGTGATCAATTCAGGGAGAATTGTCCAAAAAATCCTAAACCTATTGCACTTCTGCCAATTCAGTCATAAACTTTTTAATTTTGCCAATTTAATCCTAAACATTTTCACTTATTGCCGATTCAGTCCATCCGGCTAATTTTGGCCGGAAAATGCTGACGTGGACACCGGCGGTGCCACGTAGGACCATCGTCGCTGCATTTGTGAACACGTCAAGCTTTTTTTTATCAAAGCCATCAGGCGCGCACGCAACCTGGTGATAACCGGCAATGGCAGCACGGGCGACAGCGTGGCTAGAGGTCTGAATTCTCGACAATGAACTTCTAAGGGTAACATGAATCCCTAACGGAAAGGGCAAAGAACATTTCAACAATGTGATTGATTAGACGAGATTATCCGTCATGTATCAACATTACCAGAAATATACTTGTATGCAATAGCTGAGATTATTTCATTATTTGAATAAATACACGTGACTAATTTAGGGAGAATTGTCCAAAAAATCCTAAACCTATCGCACTTTTGCCAATTCAGTTCTAAACATTTTAACTTTGCCAATTTAGTTCTAAACATTTTCACTTCTTGCCGATTCAGTCTATCTGGCCAATTTTGGCCGGAAAATGTTGACGTGGACGTCGGCGGTGCCACGTAGGACCACCAGCGTTGACGTGGACAATTTTTAATAATATTTTAATATTTTTTTGAATTTTTATTATTATTTTCTGCTTTTTTCCCTTTTTTTTTTCCTTTTCTTTTCTTCCTTTTCTTTTTGGCTTTTTTATTTCCTTTTCCGGTGGCCAGCCGTCGGCCACAGCTAGCCAGCTAGCAGAGGAGGAGCCTCGGCGAGGGGAGCCCTCGCCTAGGCGCAGCCCGGTGAGGGTCGCTTAAGTGAGGCCGCCCTCGCCTGGGCGAGGGTTCCCCTCATCGGGGCTCCTCCTTGCCCGGCCAGGCCTCGCCTGTGGCGGGTGAGGCTAGTCGGTTGGCTGTGGCTGGTGGCCGACCGTCGCCTATGGCCAGTGGCTGGCCATCGGAAAATGGAAGAAAAAAGCCAGAAAGAAAAGAAAGAAAAGAAAAGGAAAAAAAAACAGAAAAAACAGAGAAAAAAATTCAAAAAAAAATTAAATTATTATTAAAAATTGTCCACGTCAGCGCCGGCGGTCCTACGTGGCACTGTCGGCGTTCACATCAGTATTTCCCGGCCAAAATTGGCCGGATGGATTGAATCGGCAAGAAGTGAAAAGGTTTAGGACTGAATTGGCAAAGTTAAAAGGTTTAGGACTAAATTGGCAGAACTGTAATAGGTTTATGACTTTTTGGACAATTTTCCCGACCAATTAATACTGAGTAAAACGATTGAATGAAGAGGAAAAACAATCTTTTCTTCCTCCTTCATGCTCACTGCTTTGTGAAGGCCACCAAATTACCAAAAGGCCAGGAATTAACCATCAGGGACGCTGTCTAGGATTTTGGTCGCTATTATTATTATGAGAGGTCGCGACGGTGGTCACAGGAGGAGCCATGGTAATATGAGTGGCCAAGGTTGGCGGAGACAACAGGGTGTTGCCCAAAGGCGAGCTATTGCCACTCTACGAGCCATCTTGCCACGGCGTGCTCCCGCCCATCCCGGTTTTGTTGTGATTATCATCTGCAAAAGAAAAAAAGAGAAAAACAAACACATAAGGGATTCGACATGTAGTATTTAACGTATAAAAACATGATGCGAGTATGATCCGTTCTCTAGCCGGATTGAGAATAGAGAACACGATATGAAGTAATTGCGAGAGATACAAATGGGCGGATTGGCGAGTCACCTGCGAGAATTCGAGCGGCCGATGACCTTAAGGGAAGATAGTGCGAGCCAGGGAGAATGTAGAAGATGATCACAAGAGAAACGGACTTGTAAGCCGGCGGTGTCTTAGGGGTTGGTGTAAGAGTTTTCCTAATATGGACTACATTAATTGATATTGTAATTTACCGTTTAACGGTTGCTGTTTTACTGGGTTTGGTCTAAGATGAGATAGAATGTTTTTTAATTAATTTAATATGAGGCTGGCTAGTGTGGGCCGAGTTGAGCTTTGCTCGTAATGAGGGGGCCTGGCTGGAACTCTATAAATAGTGCTCAAGTCTCTCCTCTAACCCTAATTCTCACATGTATAAGGAGCTTTAACCTAACGCTAAAGGTGAGGGGGCCACCTCATTGAGCTAGTGATACGGAGAGCAATAAAGGAGAATGACTTGATGCGTGGGTAATCCTCTTGATGCGTGGATAATCCTTTTTTTTTGCTTCCGTTTTAAAGAACAATAGATCCCAAAACAGGTGCGTTAATCTTTCTACTCAATTATGCATGTTCTTGTTCTAGTTATGGAGATCTTGGGGGTTGCGCAATTTGCGTCCAACAGTTGGGTCCACAGCAGTGGACAAAAAAATCTTCACATCAAATTTGCCGACTTTTATTATCTTTTGGGTGGATATGTGACGTCCTTGGATTAGTTCGTTGAAGGTATTGTCCGATTTACCCGGTCCATCTAGAGCCTCACGATTTTATTCTTTGGCGTACATGCAAGCACTTTCCTAAGAGGTCACTCATCTTGATAGTGCTTTAGCTTGAACTCGCTTAAGCTTGCCGTTACATAAAAAAGCACCTTTATAAGTTAATTTCAATTTTCACATATATTTCCAGAATCGCTCTCCCCAAGTTCGGTGCATAATTCTATTCATTCTTGCCCCCTTCGCCACTTTAAAAGTGTTCCGAGGGTCACTTCTTGTCTAGGTCCTCTTTGGCTTCGGCAATTACTTCCCACCTCATTGGACTGGGATGTTTACAGGATGAGTTGACACATTCAAATGATCATATCATGCAACCATCGGCCTTGACTCTCAGAATGTTCATTTTACTATTCGGGCCGCGTAGAAAGGTCGAGTCATTAATCTCTGCATTGATCGCTCCTTTTCACTCTTGAAAAAAAAAAATGTAAATAAAACTCGCGCGTTGGACCACACCAGAAAAAGGAGCAAATTAGACGAAACTCTCCTGTCATCTTTCCATAAAAGTTAAAGCTGGAATCCTAGTCAAAAGTCCACTGCCTCTATCATTTTCGGACAGCCTGTCTCCCTCGAGAACATTAAACGAGTGTCCAAACCTCTATCTCGTGCATTGTCATACAACGCGCGGCACTTGATTCACGTGGTCCGTGTATTTTATAAGATTAAGATAGCTGCAATGATCGTCCTTATACTTTGCCCCGTCGGTCGATTCAGTTCTTTCCGTCACACAAATTTGAGTACCTTTGTCTCTGTACGAGGATTCATGTGTATTTTGCACTAACACTGATACATTGCAAGTCTCTTAGTCTGAACCATGTATTATAAATTGTAATTAGGTAATTTATGAGCCAAGTAACTGCTCGATTGCCATTGTTGTCGGCGATCGTTCTAAGGTTGACTTTATCCCATCCACGTATCGTATAATTGATAACGTACTCCACTCTTGAGCTGCAATACGAAGCTCTAGAAGTATTTCTTAATTTGCAAATTGAATGGAGAAAATCGGAGATCCCTTCAGTTTTGAATTAATTTTATTTTATGGGGCACAAACGTCACCAGTATTTTCGAGAGTATAGGTAGAGAAAGAAAAAGATTAAAGCTTTTCTTTTCAAAAGGGTATTGAAAATTTAAAGGAAATATTATCGGGAGCATCTCACTTTTTGTACAATTATAAATACCGTTCCACTTTTTACTCTTATATGAATGTGACTTTTTAAACCAACATTTCGCATCTTTAAATCTGCTATTAGATTTCAAGCTGCATCTTTCCATCCATGCTTTTTTATTAGGGACTTTGCTAATGAGTGCCTAGGGAAACATTGGTTAAAGTACCCAATAAAACAAAATTTATCCTTTCCAATACAATACTTTCCTTGTATAGCGCGTGATGAGTGTATCAGAGATGAAAGTTTTTTCCTCATTGAATATAAATTAACGAGTGTTTCAAAAGCAATTATTGGCAAGACCCATTTATGCAATCGCCCCCACCCAAAGAAAAAGCCAACCAACACTAATCTTCTACGAAGGTAAATGACCATTTAGTATCTGCATCTTGTTTTCTCCTTTGTGCCGATTGTTGCGGACCTCAGAGATGAGGCCAGCGATGGTTGCCTGTCTCAAATCTGAGGTCGGAGAGTTTTCGTTTGCGAAAATGCAAATCGTAGCTTTTGAAATTCTGCGGTTGGTATTTGATACGAGAGCGAGAAAATTGAAGGTCATATCTATATATATAATGAAAATTTGCAACTTTCTCAAACAAAATGACATTCACTTCAGAATCAAGAACAAACTCACACGTGAACTGGATAGTTTGGCACAACTCTACGAAAGAATGCGTCACTTCTATCAAACAAGAGTTAGAACAAACAAAGAAGAAGAAAAGAAAGCGTCCATCGTCAAGAACTTTAGCTTTTTACTTCTCAATCATCAAGGATATTTAGTAACAGTGCTGCTGCTGCTGCTGCTGCTTGCACTGACTCTCCTGTGGCCGGATGTTGAGACGGTGCCTCCGTTAGTGACTTTGGTGCTTGACGTGTTGCTGCTGCTGGTGACATGCGTACTCGAAGTGGCGCTTGTAGGAGAGGCGGCGGTCGAGACATCGACTTTAGCATTGGTGGGGGCGACCACTGCGGCTTTCGCGGACGAGTTCGGTGTGCTGTCTTCAGAGATCCTGGTCTTCGTCGAAGGCGGAGGCACCAGGACCGTCCCCTGGCCTGAACCGCCGCCGCTCCAGTGATTATCCTGAACCGGCGGGCTCCCGGTCACGTTCATTTTACTGTGGTCACCGTCTGCATGCGCAACGGATCGACCGCGCGCACATAAATCAACAATTCAGCACGGCTTACATTAAGTATGGACTCGGTCATGTCACATTCCCCAACTACTTCAAATCGATTCGACAAGAGAAGAGAGTACCTGGAGGAGGAGGAGAATAATCCATGAACAGAAATCGGGTTGCCATCGATTTTTCAATCATGAGAAGAGAGCAAATAAGCGCGAGAAGACGAATGATTTTCTGGCTTTCCATTTCTTCGAGTCGCTCGCTCAATGATGTCTCGACTTCGACGAATTCCCACCCATGCAAAGCCTCCTTTAAATAGTCAAAGACAAGCCCCGGATATGTGAAAGCCGCACCGTACTTCTCGTTAGCTGCCGACCTCTCCTTCCGATTGATTTCTTCTTCTTCTTCTTCTTCTCCTTCTTCTTCTTCTTCTTCTTATTATTATTTTTTCAAGGACCGAGCACTTTTTTATTTATTTATTATAGTTTCACCGATGAATGAGACGCCATTGACTGTTCGTCAACTCCGAGGCTAACCGGGCCCATATAAAGCGAAGGCCATTTTCCGAGCAGGAGGCTCGAAAGGAAATCCTTCGGTAAAAATTAGTATTAAAAGACAGGATTTGACTCGAAAAGACTCATGTCGGATTGAGAGTCGGGATGGCGACGTGCAACACCTAGAAATTGACAGCCGGGATGGCGTGAAACTTGGGATCAAGTTCAAGGGGAAACTTCCATTACATCTCTCCTACGGTTTGCCTGGTTGTTTCTTTTTTTTTTTTTTTGGTAAAGTTGCCTGGTTGATATCTTCTTTTTTCTTTTCTTTTTCTTTTTTAATTAAAAATTCTTATATGCGTCCCAACCACGAGATCATCACAAGAATTAAATATTATTTGATCACTTGTGATATTTATATAAATGGAATGGATTCACATGGAAATACACCAAGCGCGTAAGACTTGATATCTTTTATGGTCTTTTTGCCTTAATTTGCATGGTTATCCGCGTTTTCCAATTTGGTTCCCTTGACCATTTCAACGAAACGAGTTTTAGGGATGCAAAGATAATTGAATTTCCCGTAGAGTTTCTTTCATGTCTATCTTTTACCATATTCATATTTCTTTAGTGTTTTATAACGATCAAGTTTTATCCAAGTAAACTGTAGTTTCTAGAAGGAAGAATTCTATTATTCTATATCAAAAAATATGAATTTCCTTTGCGCTAGTAAATTTCAAATGGTATTGGTTAGTGTAAAAGAATTGTTATTAGAAAAACAAACTATGACTATTTTTGTCGACAACTTGCCAAAAATTTATAAACTATTTTTTTAGTTAGGAAATAAGCAAAATTTTAACTTAACCTACCAACTTATATTTACGCAACTTACCAACTCTGTGTTTTACAAATACTTACATAAAATTATCAACCTAAATTAGAGTGTTTTACCAATTTTTTTCTTATAATATTACCAATTAATTTTGGGCTATCAACTCTCATTTGTGTTACTAACTAAAGCCTAATTATATTTTTAATTTGCCATTTTCTATCAAGTTACCGATTTTTATTTGCCTGTGTTAGCACTCCCTTAACGTTTATTGTCTCCTCCAGGAGACTACCAGTTAGCATGACTTACCAAGTTTTTTTTTTCCTTTTATATGACCGTCTAGAATTGAGTTACCAAGTCTCATTAATGTTATTCATTGACATTCATCTGATTTTTTAATTTACAACTTTCCTTCTCATTTATAGACTTTTAATAGCATTTTCTAATGCCGCCTTAAAGTTATCAAATTATGTATACAAATTAACAAATTTAATGGGTTTGGTTTACTAACTTTTCTCTAATTCAGTTACCGACCATTTTTGTATTTACCAATGCTCATTTGAATTACGTACCAAATTTATTTTTCTTTCGATACTAACTTGTATTTGTCATTATTAGCACACCTTAAATCTAACAACTCTAATATATTATTACTAAATTTAATTATGTGATTTATCAACTTTTCTATCATTAAGTTATCATTACTTTTGGGTTACCAGCTCTTATTTAAGTTACTTTCCATTTATTTGCTCTGTTTATTTACCAACTTTTCTTTTTGGGTTATTTAATTGGGACAAAGTTGTTGAGTCACCAAATAAAGGTCGGTAGTTTCATATAATAGTTGGTAAATATAAAGTGTTGGCAAGAAAGTTAAACAAAATTTTGTATATTGTAATGGTAGTTTTTCTTTTTTACAAAAATAAAATAAATCGATAATTTAAAGAAAGACAAATAAATTGGACTAACTTAAATAAGAGTTGATAATGCAAAACTAGTTGGTGATTGAATGGTAGAAGAGGGTTTGTACATAAGGCAAATAAAAATGGTAACTCAATATGGTAGATTAAAAGAACCAAATGAATGTCGATAAACTCGAATACCAATCGGTAACTAAAAAATAGTTGGTTCATAATTAGTGAAAATATGGTGAGTTGCACAAAAAAGTTGGCAATTTCATGTAATAGTGGTAAATTTAAAGCATTAGTAAAAAAAGTAAATAAAATTTAGTAAAGAATATAAAACACGACGACGACTATTAAATTATAAATTAATTAAGTTTAGGTTATTAAGTTTACATAGAACCCAAAATAAATCTATTTTCTCAAATAAGTACCTCTTAGACTTTTAAAAATTTAGATCGTTTGTTGAAGACGTGTTTTATTTTTAAATGCTTCATCAATGCATAAGATTAGCACACGTAAAACGAGGAGCAGCAATTATTGCAGCAGTGAGTCAACCGTCGGAGTCTAACGTCGGCTTGACGACATGGTGACAGTTGGCTAAGACTAGGAACAGTCGACACGCAGCATGTGAACTGGGAAGGTTCCAGGTCAACAACAGACCCACCTTTTGCTTTCGGCTTACTTTGACCATTCTTTTCTGTCCTCCCAATTCATACTACGCGGTTGGATCAGCCAACAAACGTCATTGTCGATTTATAAATACTCGAGTTCCCTCTGAGTCCTTGAACAAATCACAGTCCATCCATGGCCAGTTACACCTCTCTCCATCTTCTTCTTCTTCTTCTGGTCCTCCTTTTCTCCAATCACGAAGTTGAGAAGAGATGTGCATGGGGAAGGGTGATGGTAAATCATGAAGAGCATGATAAGTATGTTATTGAAATGAAGCCGCTGAGGGCAGCAACTACTTGCAAAGGTCTCGTTCTCTATGTTTAATACTTTGGGTCATGTTTCAGCATTGCTAAATGCATATTATTGAATAATAATGGTTGACATGGTCTCGAGATCCAACCGCTATAAGCATTACTTACATTATGATTAATATTGATTTCAGATCAAGCGAAGGGCCTCGGATTGACATTGGCACACAGGCAGGGAGCCTGTTCGCCGCTTGCCGCAAATCGTCAATCCCGCGATTCCAAGCTCATTTTTCTCCGAGACCAATCGCGGGTCAGTTCCTTGAATGTCCTAGGACAATCTCGTGCACTGCTCGCCGAGGATCATGGCGAGCATGCCCAGATGCCGATCCACCGCAGCTCTCCTGGAATGGGCGAGTTTGTGGTCATAGTCGGCATCGGGACCCCAAAAGTCGACCTGCCCCTAATCTTCGACACGGGCAGCGACATTACATGGACCAAATGTAAAACTTGTCCTGGTTGCTCTGGTCAGCAAGGTCCATTGTTTGATCCATCTGAGTCTAATACATTTTCGAGGCCAGGATGCTCTGCATCGAAATGCAACTACTCGATCGACTATGCAGATGGATCGCATTCCAATGGCGACTATGTCCAAGATCTGCTCACCCTCACTCCGGAGTACCAGTTCGAGGACTTCATCTTCGGTTGCAGCCAAAGTTATAGCGACGATTTCGGCGCCACGGCCGGTGTATTAGGCCTAGGACAAGGAGACAAGACCTTAATCTCCCGCATAGAACAACGATTTTCCACTATCTTCTGCTACTGCATCCCTGGCAGCGAGAGCTCATCCGGGTACTTGCTTTTTGGGTTTGATGCCCTTACTAATTGCCAAACAGACAATATCACACCTCTCATAATCGACCAATATAACCCATCTTATTATTTTGTCAACCTAGTTGGTATTGCCCTTGGCAATCAGAAATTTAGCCTGTCTTCAGAGTCTCCACCTCCTAGGACCATCATAGACTCGGGGACTACCTTCACTCGGTTGCCGCCCTCGATTTATGAGGCTGTTCGCGCAGAATTCATCAAGTACATGTCGATCTACCCCGATGCAGATCCTCTGTTGTCTCTGGACACATGCTATGATCTTCGGGGTCAGGAGAATGTGAAGTTGCCGAAGATGATCCTACAATTTGAGAATACCGACGTTACGTTGGACTCGTCCGCCGTAGTTTGGCGAGAGAACGATGATGCGCAAGTTTGCTTGGCCTTCAAGCCGAACCCACCGAACTCGGAAAGGCAAGACCTGGTCATTATCGGCAACGTGCAGCAGCAGAACCTGAACATACTCTTCAACATTCAAGATAAAGAGTTTCATTTTGGGACAGGTCGTTGTGGCAATTGAGAGGCTACAATTAATGAAGGAAACTATACAAGTGACGTGGATATCCAAACGAGTGCCCGTTTTTATTTGGAATATTGTTTCGCTACGCGTAGCACATACTTACATGATGTGTGTTGTTAAATTTCCTTTACATCAATCCGTGTGTTTTTATAAGATCATGATAGCTGTAATGACTGCCTTTGTGCTTTATCAATTGGTCGATTCAATCCTTACTTTCACACAAACTCAACTTTCCCTTTGTACGAGGATTTTTATACCTATCATGTGCTAACATTGATGCAAACGTAGATTTCGAGAGGACCATTTGTATTTCAAAAAGTAATTAGGCAATGTATAAGCCAAATAACTATAAAGACAAAATCGGCCGAAGAAAATGATGTGAGATGAAACGATATGGGTTTACTTTTACTAGAAGCACCTCTTAGTACTAATGAGAGTTTGAGAAGACTACCAAACTTTGAACTAATAAGGACAAGTACCAGCAAGGTCCATGCATGGGTAGCAAAATTGATAAAGGTGCTCCACTCTTAAGATGCAATATGAAGCTCAATGATGTCTTGATTTCGACGAATTCGCTCATGCAAAGCCTTCTTTAAGTAGTCAACCAAGAAAAGCCGCGGATATGTAAAAGCGACACCCACGTCTCGTTTGCTACCGACCTCTCTTTCTAATTGATTTCTTCTTCTTATTTTATTTTATTTATTATTTTATTTTTTAAAACGACCGACCATTTTTTTGTTTATTATGGTTTCGTTATTGAATGACATGCCATTGACCGTTCGTAACTCCGAGGGTAACTGGACCATATAAAGCAACTGCCATCTTCCGAGCAAGAGGCTCGAAAGGAACTTCTTTGATAAGAATTAGCCCCGTTTGGTTTAACTTTGGGGAAATGGCTTGCATTTTCCCAAGGTGCTTTTGAATGAAGGGGCATTTGGTGAAAGCAATAGTGTTTGGATACTTTTTTTGGTATATATTTTGTAAATCAACTTTAAGGTCAAAAGAAAAGGGAAAAGAACAAGAAAAAAAAAAAAAACAAAACAAAGAGGGGCGAGCATGGGTAGAGGCTGGGATTGGGCGAGCTTTGCTGGCATCAACCTTAAGCGAGCATTGACGGCAACTAGGGGCAACAGCCGAGGTCATGCAAACCTAGGTGAGGCAACCCTTGGGGTCGCGCTACCCGGCAAGTTGCAAAGGCTTCACCAGCAACTAATCTCGTTGATTTTAGGGTTTTTGATTTGGACATTGCATTGCGGAGCTTCACCAGCGACCAATCTTGCAGACCAACCGAGCCCTTTGACCACTTGCAACTCAGGCGACGGTCGTTGAGGATGCCAACACCAAGGACGTGCTACATTGAGGTCGCACGACCGTGATCGAGGGTCGAGGTTGAAAGCCAAATCAGAGTTGCTTGACCCTCGACCACGACCTCAATGATGACGACCACCTTGACTTGGACCTCGCCTCAACGACAAACTAGCAAGCCCATGGATAAAGATGAATAGTGATTTTTTGAGGGTAAAAATGGAAAAAAAAATTATCAGTGAAGTCAATATTGGAAAGAAAAAATATCATTAAACACATAAATAGCATTTCGAGAATATTGAAAGCTCAAAGTAGGTCCCTACTTATTTTGGGTTTTTAGCATTCCCAATACTAATATTTAGCCAATAGAATCCCAAAAACACTTGTCAAGCATCTTATATTTTTCTCAATGAGCTGAAAGTCCTTTTTTTCATTCTCGAGAGAACTTTTAGGTAACAATTAATGCAATATCTATGAGAAAATATTTGGATTTCCTTCTAATTATTTGAATTTTCCTTGTTTATGTAGAATAATGAGATATGTAAAACATAAGGAAAGGAATGGCAAAAATAAGGAATTCAAATCAAGCAGTAGTGGAAGATGGATATCAAATCAGGGAATCATTGATTTTGTTCTCTAATGTTATCTGCAAGCGTGGGGAGATTAAATAACTTGAATATATCCTATGTAGAGGAGAACATTGAGGGAGAGAGTAGTTAGGTTTTTGTTAGATGGTCTTTCATTGTTCTAAGAGTTTTTCAAGTATTTTGAAGATAAGACAAAAGTGATGACGGAATTCTTGTTCTTTAATTCAAGATGCTGAGTATATATATTTTTATTTCTTCTTTTGCTATGTTCTAATTTTCTTTTGTTAGGACTACGATGTAGCATAACCATGATGATGTGAATTTCATGATTTTTATGTTTTATAATTGATTTTATTCATGTGAGTTGTATATTATTGTACATAATGCTTTTGAGTGACTGGCCACCACTTGAATAATCTGATGTGCATGTTTGAGACTGAGAAGTGATAATATGTAATTGCTCATTATAATATATAACCATGAATTAAACGTGGATAGAGATATACCGCGTTATTTGTGTAGTTTTCGATGATAAGGTGATCCAAAAGACTCATTGTAAACCATTAATATTTATAGTTTTTAATGCACTTATGTTTATTTTAATTCACATAGAGATATAGTGGATTAATAAACTGAGTAGGTTTGCTATACCTAGAAATATATGATAGTAAATAGATTAGAAAATTCCACTATCACATGTTTGATATTGCTCTTGTACCCACAACAATCTGAAATTCATATATAGTAGTTATGGTGAAATCGGATGCTTTAACATATTTATTTGATTGATTTATTGCATTTAGTCTCCAAATTTTATTTTTAATTTATTATCAATTATATTTTGATATGTTAGATAAATTTTAGAGTTAATCTATTTTAGTATTTAATTAGTTTATTAATCATCAATCTTCGTAGGACGATATTATTTCTCATCATTATATTATTTGTTCGACACGTTCACTTGCATTTAGAAATTTACGAACATGAACTGGACAATGATACTGACTGGACACAACTCTACGATAGAATGCATCACTTCAATCGGAACAAGCGTGAGAGCAACTCCAGAAAGAAAGAAAAGAAAACGGCAATAATCGAGAATCTTTCGCGTTTTACTCGGCAATCATCAAGGATATTGAGTACGAGTGGCGCTGCTGCTGGATCTTGAAACGGTGCCTCCACTAGTGACGGTGCCCATGCTGCTGTTTTTGCTGACTCCAGTGGAGCTGGATCTTGAAACGGTGCCCCCGTTGGTGACGGTAGTGCTTGAAGTGTTGCTACTCTTTGTGACGCTGGTCTTTGAAATGGCGCTTGTGGGAGAAACGGCGGTCTTGACGTCGATCGTGGTCCTTGTTGAGGGCGGAGGCACCATGAGTTTCCCCTGGCCCGAGCTGTTGCCGCTCCAAGACCCATCCTTGTCTGGCACGCTACCATTCACGCGGATCCTACTTTGGACATGGTCTGCATGGGCAAAAAGGATCAATCGCGCATACATTAGCTTGGTTTTAAATTAAGTACTGATTCGATCGTATTGCATCCGAGAGACAATCCATCCTGTCCAAAGTACTCATGAATTTCCCCAACTACTCTGATTCAATCCAACAAAGGAAAGTGCCTACCAAAATCCGCAAAACAAAAATTTCACGCCTAAGAAAATCATATTGTGATAAATTTAGTTATCTAAAATAGAAAATAACCACCCCCCCAACTATTAAATGACACTGTCAACACGCACAAAAAAATGTCCAAGCCCTCGAAAGACGACTCAATTGACAAAGACCGAGTGAGACGCGACGAAGGTAAAATTTACTAAGTGTTGAGTGCTTCTAGTTGATAGACCCACCCAGTTGATTAAAAAAATAATAATGAGGATATGGGTGAATACGACCGAGTCTCGAAGAAAAATGTCAACAAATGAAGATTGAATTGACCTACAACAGAGTCGTGATTGACGGAACCGTAACGAAGTGGGAATGCAATAAGTATCCAAGTAATGGAGCCGAAGGGTTCGGGAGCAATTGATAATAGCAATCGCGAAGAAGTGAATCTCATAAAACTATCAAGTAGTGGAACCAATGAGTCTAGGAGCAACAGATAATGACAATTGTGAAGAAGTGGAGAAGATGCCATCATTGAGTATCGGAGTCTATTCTTTCTTGGAGCCGCTTGTAGATAGGGATTGCTGGATTATAAGATCCATATAGAATGTGTTTGATTTCCTTGTAACCATTTGTTAATCGTATATATAGGTATAAATACTTAAATTGTAGTTTTTAGAAGAGAAAATGACATGTATGGTTGATATAATATGCAATATTGTCCATGAACTTTTAATTTATTTAATGTGGTCCTTGAACTTTTAATTTATTTAATGTGGGCCCTGAACTTTTGGTAAATGTTCAATGTAGTCCCTAAACTATATGAAAATATTCAATATTGCCATTATTTTAATTTAAGTTAACGGAAATTGTTTATTTAACTTTCAATTCGGTATGTTTGAATGACGGACTAGGTGATTTATGAACTTTTGGTAAATGTACAATCCATTTCCTAAATTATATAGAAATATCTAATATTACTCTTCTATTAATTCAAGTTAAAGGAATTTGTTGATTTGGTTTCCAATCTAGCACGTTTTTTTTTTTTTTTTGGTCAGTCTTACTCTATTCCTATTCTACACTCACTCTCAGACTTTTGCCATGTCTCTTGCAGGGTGTGGGAGTCGAAACCCATTCTGGAAACTTACGCATCCTCACCCCATCCCCCCTGAGAATGTGGGGATTTGAACCCCTCACCTCCCCCTTCCATGTTGGAAGGGTGGCCACTAGGGCGAATCCCAGTGGTTCAATCTAGCACGTTTGAATGATACACAAAAATTACGTTATACATGAATTATTCACTTAAGATGTTCAACTCAAATTATAATATAATAATAATTAAATTTATTTGATTTGTTCAGTTTGGAAAAAATGATCGTCCATTACGTGGATTATCAGAGTTGAATATCTCATGTGGATAATATATGTATAACGTCATCTTTTGTCCATCATTCAAATTTACCGGATTAGAAGTCATATCGACAAATTCCATTTACTTGAATCAATGTAATAATGCAATTGGATATTTTCATATTGTGTGGGGACAATTGAACATTTACCATAGTTCAAGCATCATATTGAATAAATTAAAAGTTTGGGGACGACATTCACCTTGAGTCAAAGTTCAAAAAATATTTGTATAATCATCCCTTTGTAGAAAGTTACCACCGATCAATCAAAGAATGCAAATTCTTTACTTTTATCCTCAATTTAGCTATACATATCAGTACCTTTAAATTTCGTGCTGTTCACATTTCCTATCCAAGAATCGATATAAGACTCATTCACTCTTTATCGATTTGCTTATTGATCAATTTGGAAAGGTATTTCGACAATATATTCTAGCGAAACGGACACGTGATTGACTTTTTCTTCAATTTCGAGGATAACTTTTCGTTGTGAAAGCAAGGCTATCTTCCGAGCAAGAGACTTGGAGGGGACTCATATTAGCATTAAAACTCTGAGAATTTGACTCGAGAAGTCTTGCGTGGGAAAATTTCAACATAAAGCTTGGGACTTGTTCAACGAGAATTTCGACTTGTTCAACGAGAATTTCTAGGCGGGAACCTTGGGACTTGTTCAACGAGAATTCAAGCAGAAAATTCCGTTACATCTCTCCTTTATTTGCCTGGTTGTTTTCCTTTCGGATATATCTTCGTATCCATCCGGAGCATAAGAATCCGCTTGATCTCGTTCATTAAATATTATGGATCTCCTGTGACGCCTACATACCTTAATGACGGACTTGAAATAGATTTACATGAGCATACACTGGATGCATGTAAAGCCTGATCCTTTTCTATCCTCGACTTGCGTGATTGTCGGTCTGGCCCGTTTCGTCTCCGTAGACCATTTTGACCATCCATGGTTGGCAAAGTGAGTTTTTTTGGCCGAAACCTACGTGAAGATAATTGAAAGTCTTGTATAAATTTCTTTCACGTCTGACTTTTATCATCCTCATCTTTCTTCCTTCGAAGTTTTATGACAAACCTATTTAATCCACGCGAGTCATATAGGCTCATAAAAGCAAAATCTTAGTCGATCTAATTTGATAAACTGCGGGCATATCAAGAATTAGCTTATTCATTAGATAATCTATTTTCCTAAACCAAAATGACCCGAATTTTTTGTTTGGAAAATAACATGAGCCGCACAAGCGTTTCTTACGCTACATTTTGCATATTGACTTAGTAAAATATACACTACAGCATCAAAGAACCTACACTGTACACCTTGGAGATCAAGAAACTATGGAAAATAGGAGCGTAGAGTATATATGATGATTTGAAACTTGTGGGTGCAAAATATAAGTTTCAAAACTATACTCTGCCAAGTGTTATTTAGCATAAAGTTGGTGATGACTTTTATAAATCTCATTTTCTTTGTATTTTGTCACATATATAATTAATGTTAGGTACATTGAAACTGGTTATAAATTTGTTATACTAAGTGAAGTGGCAAACTCTTATCGAGTCGGGAAAATGGTTCTCTTCGTTAAAAACTTGTGATCTGTCTTTTCATTTAATAATATATTGGATGCATTCCTCGTCCTCATATATGTGTGCCAAAAGGAAGCATAAATTAGTTCACCTTCGGTAAGCTATGGTTACAAGTGCAAGAGATACTTTTGAATACACAATCCTCCATAAAAAAAGTTCAAATACTAGGAAAATACAAAAATCTTTCTATAGTATTCTTTTAATGATTATTAACATTAAACAATCTGATCTAAGACTCTAACATAATCACTAACCAGACAGATAAAGAACTAAAATATCCGGTTCTAAAATTCTATAAAAGATGTAAATCAAATTTTGATGTGCGCCGCGCATCACCAATTTTGAATAATCATGTCGAAAGTTCTTGCCGAATTGGAGCTTGGGTCAAAATGAGGAGTCAAGAATGATCAAAGATGAATTTTGTGAGGCATCCCTGGTACCGGTATGATTATGAGAACATTCATTAGGATTTTAAGTTCTCTATATGGAATAACTGTGAGAGATTATGAGAGAACATTTTGTGAGATTGCTTGTCTATACTCTAGGGTTGGAAGACACTTGAACCATTGAATAATTGAGCATGTGATTCTCTGGATGGGTAGTGGAGCTTTTGTGGCTACTTTTCTTGTGAACGTAAGTACCGATTTGCACCAGATCACGTGAATCTTGGTGTGATCTCTCTACATTTTATTGTTACTTTTCTTCAGAATTTTCTCAAATACTATTGCTCGTGGTCTATTGCGCAATCTGCTAAAAGCATAACACTTTGCGACCAATGAAGTATATGTAGACCATTGATCATGCGAGCCCCATAGTATGACTCCCGTGACTAATGGTAAGATCATCTTGATCCATATTATAGAAAAACATGTGATAACTTCTCAGATGCCTCTTTCATTATAGCAAATCTTGATGCACAGTTTTGGATTAACGAGTAAGGAAATCGCAACTTCTGAGACTAGAAGGCATTCACTTCAAAAGGACAACCTTACACGTGAATTGGATGCTTATTATACTGAAAAACACGACTCTACTAAAGAATGCATCATCATTTCAATCAAACGAGAACGAGAACAACCCCAGAAGGAAGAAACTAAACAACAATCATCAAGGTTTTTTCTCTAATAACCATCAAGGACGTGTAGGAATTGTGACGCTGGTTTTCTTGCTCTCCATTTTTCTTTTTTCTTTTTTGTGGTTCTCTCCTCTTTTCTCAGTCGCTCGATTATGATTTTGACGAAGAATTATTCGGTAAAGCAAATTCTCTTTGATAATGCATGGCGAACCAAGAAAAGCCGCGGATATGCAAGCGACACATGACAGTTCGTTCCCTGTAGCTACCTCTCTCTCTGTTTTTTTAACGACCAACCACGTTTTCCTCACTATAACGAGACTGTTACATGCTTTGTACACACGATTGAATTGACTTCAACTGCTATGGGAGCGTGATGTATGGAACCTGTCGTTATTAAAGCCCGGCTGTTTTCTCTCTCTCTCTCTCTGTTTTCTTAAGGACCAACCGCGTTTTCCTTACTATAACGAGACTATTTCATGGCACATCATCGAATTGACTTCAACTGCTGCGGGTGCGTGATGTATGGAGCCCGTCGTTGTTAAAGCACGGCTGTTTTCTTCCGAGCCAGAGACATTGGTCAGAGAATTCATATCAAAAGCGTGAGGACGGGACACACTTGAGTAAGAAGAACCGATTACGGTCGTAGGATTGCGTCCAACGAGGAATTCTACGTGTGAAACCATGACGAAATTCAAATGAAAACTTCTATTCTATCTATCCTCTTCGCTTGGTGCGTGAAGAGATCCTTCTTTGGCCCAAAACTGGGGAAGAGAGTTTGAACTTCCGTAACTTCGTATGGGCCCCTCATTTCTCTCCAAAGTTGTGAAAATCCTCCCTTCGTTCCCTTCAGCTCTGTTCATGTTGGTAGTTGTTTATTGCTGATTATTCTATGTATTTCGTTATTGCTGCTTTATAATTGTTTTTAGAGTGGTGTACTAGATAAATAATGTACTTGTATCTTGATAGTGTGATCTACCATTTGATTGGAGCAGTACATGTTGATTGTAACTTGTCTTGAAAATTATTAGTAGATTCTAACCTTATCCTGACTATTAGTCATGGAGAGTGGATCTAGGCTTCATTATAAGCCAAATCAGTATAAATCTGTGTGTTATTTTTTATCTCCTCACTATTATCATTATCTATTCATCAGTACCATGTGCACATAATAACTTTGATCTATTTCCGCTGCTGTTGAAGTTTATCTTGTTATCTTCTACAAAAGTCCTTCCTTGTTCTAAAGTAAACTATCCGGCTCCCTAAATTATATTGTTAGTCCCAACAAAAATCACCTCATTTATTGTATAAAACTCACTAATTAATAATATATCTGATTTTTGAAATTATGGTTAATTGACCTCCTTAACCAATAGGAGCCAAGTTTATAGATAAGCAGCAACTCTATAATACTTTAGTGGATTTTAGAAACTTTAGTTAATGACTTCATTAATGAGAAGAGCAAAGTTTTAGATTACATTAAATTTCTATTTGGCGCATGAATCTTGGTGTGGCCCCTCTACATTTTCTTGTCACACTTCTCGGGAATAGTCTCCAATATCATTGTTTGTGGTTTATTGCACAATATGCTAAAAGCGTAAGTTTTGTAACAATCATTGATCATGCGTACCCCATAATAAAACTCGCAGGATTAATTTTCTGATTATCTTGATACCTATGATTTATAACTCATAAGATAACTTCTCCTAGACCTCTTTGTTTATCACAAACCTTGTTCCACGGTTTTTTTTTTTTTTTGGTGAAGGGTAAGAATATATTGAGCTATAACCAAGAATTACAAAAGATTCAGCACCACAAAACTTGCACTCAACAAGACAACAAGTCAGAGTGAGTGGAAGGGAGCCGAATGCAAAAGAGTACCACAAGAGCGAGCCTAAGGAAGCAAAACAGCCAAATAAAGGCAAAGGGCCACGAAAGGCCAGATGAACCACAATCTACGCACACATCCGGCAGCGACAAAATTGAAGAACCGTCAAGGAAGCAGCCGTGCAGATTAAGAGTATCCAGACAGTAAACACCAGGCTAGGGCCCTGCGGAAATATTGTTCCACGGTTCTTGATAACATGCAAAAAAAATTGCAACTTCTCAGACTATAAAAGACATTCATCTCAAAAGCACAACCTTACAAAGGAATACATTATCACTTCAATCGAACAAGAATGAGAGCAACCCCATGCTATCAAGTCAGTCCTTCATGCTATCCAAGCCTATTGGCAAGAGTTTTTATGATACCTATAGCTGTGTTGGAACAGATTAAGAAAGTATTTAGGCAATTCCTATGGAAAGGCCCGAAACTAGGAAAATGGGGTGCCAAGGTTGCTAGAGTGAAGTGTGCCTACCAAAAGAGAAATGAGGCCTTGGCATCCGGAGGCTCAGGGATTGCAACAAGGCTACTATGTTGAAACATATCTGGCTCCTATTTTCAGACAAGGAGGCCTTGTGATGCAAGTGGATCCATTCCACGTTCTTAAAATCAAGGAATTTTTGGGTTGCTAAGAAACCCACCTGCTATTCTTGGGTTTGGAAAAAATCCTATCCCTCAGAAGCGAGGTCCGCAATGCCTTCTATTGGAGGATTGGAGATGGCCTCTCTACCTCCTTATGGTTTGACAACTGGCACTCTAGAGGCCCCTTGAACTTAATTTTTTCGGACTCGTTCATATACAGTTTAGGGCTTTCTAGGCAGGCAACAGTGACTGATCTCTTCTCTGATGCTGAGCAACCTCTTAAGTTGGTGCTTGAGTCTTGGAATCATCCCCTCCCAAATCTCTCTCAGAATTCGGATTGTTTTGGCTGGAGGGAGAATTCTTCAGGACGCTTCACTATTGCGACAGCTTGGGAGACTTTCAGGCGGAAGAGGACTCAGGTTTTTTGGTATACATTCGTCTGGAACAACGAAATTACACTACGGTATCAAGTAAACCTTTGGCTTATAGCTAAGCGCAGGCTACCCACCCAGACGCTTTTATTGTCTCATGGTAGAATAGATAGTGGTGCTTGTGCCTTCTACAACGATGTACCGGACTCTATTGACCATATGTTTTTTGGGTGTCGTGTCACAGCCGGGGTTGCCTTCTTTTGGACGACCAAATGTAATCTGCCTTGGCGTAACAGGGCGTGGGAGGATAATCTTCGTTGGGCCATCACCATGCTTATGGGAAAGGAGTTTTATAAGTGCATAGCCCGTTTCTCCTTCGGAGCGTTGTGTCATTTTATTTGAAACAACAGGAACAACATTCTCTTCCGAGAACAAACTCTTTATGTCCCGGCTATGAAGAATCATCTCTTTAAAGTGGTCAGAGATAAGACGATCACTGTTAGGAATGTTGAAAATAACATCAGGAATAGAAGGTTGTAGTGGAGCTGGGGCATTGACTCGGTCATCTTTTCTAGGGAGCGTTAATTCCCTCCCTTTTAGCTGGTGCGGCTTTGATTAAGGCAGTTGGTGCAGTTGGTGCATCGATTCTCACTGAATCCTGAGGATAGTTCCTTCCTTACCTGAGGGCGTTTTGTATCTGTTTGCCGGTTGTTCATGCCATGATTTTCCTTTCTAATTGGTAGTGCGTTGCCACGACTATGGCTTTTTTCCGGTATCCCTCTACTCATTATGATCCGTTGTTTTGAGTGTGGATTTTGATCCCGTGTTCTTTTTGTTCACTCGATCTTTTTCAATATATTAATTACCTTTCACCCAAAAAAAAAAAAATGAGAGCAACCCCAGAAGAAAGAAAATAAACAACAAACATCAAGGTATTTCTCTTTATTCTGGCGCTAACCTTCGATGTGGCCCGACCGAGGCTGATTTTGGTAGTGGTGCTAGGGATGCTTCTTTTCAAGGGTGGCACAAGTAGGAGAAACGGCAGTGGAGACATTGACTTTAGTATTGCCGGGGGTGGTGACGATGGCGCTTGGAGATGCGTTAGGTTGGCCCGCTTGCAACTTCAAGCCCCCCATCTCCGCTGCAGGCAAACGGAATGGTTCTAATATATTGGCCCTTCCCGAGTGGCTCCCACCTTTGCCGATATTGGCTGCATGCAACAGAACGCTTGAGCATACATGAATCAACGTGCTAGCATGGTTTATTACAAATGTACCGATTTGAGACTTTTTGAGTCAAAAAATTAGTTTATGCTAAATTAAATTTATTATCAGTGTAATAATTTTGGGTTTTTCGTGATATTAATCCTAAAAGAGAGAGAGG
Source organism: Eucalyptus sp. ANBG9806169 (assembly GCA_014182395.1). Classification (NCBI taxonomy): domain Eukaryota; kingdom Viridiplantae; phylum Streptophyta; class Magnoliopsida; order Myrtales; family Myrtaceae; genus Eucalyptus; species Eucalyptus sp. ANBG9806169. The sequence continues at coordinate 39,845,856 of CM024579.1, forward strand.
GAGGGAGGGAGGGAGGGAGAGAGAGAGTACCAGGACGTCGATATCAATATTCGGTCGGAATTTGGGATGCCACCGAATTTGGGATGCCATCAAAGCCTCAAGCATGAGGAGAGAAAACAAGGGTCAGAAGACAAAAGAGTTTCTTGCTCTCCATTTCCTTCGTGGTTTTCTCGACTCTTTTCTAAGTCGCTCAATTGCACCAATGCGAAGCCTGTTTAATAATGCAAGGAAGGCCGCCGATGCGTAAGTGACACGGACAGTTCGTCCCCTAGTCACTTCTCTCCTCTTTTTTCTTCCTTCTGCTTTTTAATGACCAATCACGTCTCTTATTAAAACTACAATCACACTGCTACATCACACAAACGTTGACTGTGACTGTCATCTGTGGGATACAAGGAACATCTTTATTGAAGCGAAGGTTGTTTTCTTCTAGGGCCCTGTTAGAAATTAAATCAAATTTATCGGTGCATAAAACCGTTCAATACCCGCATTGAAAAAGTCATAATTGCAACATTATTTTTAATGAGTATGCTCGTCATTATCTATAATGAGTTTATTCCTATTTCTGGGTGTAATGATTGTTTTTAGAAATAATGTGAGATATGGTGATTGTTTTGTTAATTTTTAGATCTTATCCGAAACGCTAGCTTTTTCTACTAGGAAGAGTAAAGGTCATGTAACAATTCTATAAATAGGGGAGTCTTGTAATTTTTTGTTGTTGTTGTTAAAGCGAAATAAATCTACAAGCCTATTTATCTTCTCTTCCTTGTGTGAGTTGTGAGCGTTTCACCTTCAAATTACTTTCATTAAAGTGGTATCAGAGCGATAGGTTTGTGATCATGGCGTCAACAAACAATCAACTTCCTCTTCAATACCTCATCTATACCAAATACAATTATGGTAATTGGGCCGTTAGAATGAAAACTCTACTTGGAGCCTATGATGTGTGGGAACTTGTCAACACTGGCTATGATGAGCTAGAGGATGAAGCTGCCTTGAACTAGAACCAAAGGAATGCCTTGGAGAAGGTTCATTCAAAAGATCAATATGCCTTATCAATCATCTATCAAGTTTTAGATGATTCAATGATCAAAAATGTTTCGAATGCTGCTACTAATGAGGCATGGGAGATTCTTCACAACACACATCAAGGAGTATAGCAAGTTCATAAGATTTGCCTTCAAAGCTTGAGAGGTGAATTCAAGGTAATTCATATGAAAGAATTTGAATCTATTGTTGATTATTTCACAAGAGTTTTGGCGATTGTCAACTAGATGAAAAGAAATGGAGAAGACATTTCAGATGTTCGTATTGTTGAGAAAATACTTCGGTCCTTAGACAAGAAGTACAACCATATTGCTGTTGCAATTGAAGAATCCAAAGACTTGGATGACATGACGATTGATGAGCTTATGGGTTCATTACAAGCCCATGAAGAAAGGTTTAGAAGAAAAAAGATTGAATTGGTGGAGGAAGTTCTCCAAACGTGGCTAACCATCTGAGATAAGAAGGAGCAAAGAAGAGATCCCGTGCAAACTCGCAGGACAAACCAAGATTGTGATCGTGGTCGAGGCCGAGGTCACTTTTAAGGAAGAGGTCATGGACAAAGTAGAGGTGATTCTGCTCGAAGTAACGGTAGATACTAGTATCAAAGAGGTGTTTGTGGAAGATGAAAGAACTCGACAGACTAATAATATGATAAATCTAAAATTTGATGTTATCATTGTAATAAACTTGGCCATTATGTTTCTAACTGCTGGAACAATGAGAGTAGCAAAGCAGATGAAAAGGCAAATTTGGTGAATGATTCCGATCAAGTTTTATTATTGGCATTCAAAGAAGATGAAGGAGGTCAAACTAATTCATGGTATCTGGATACGAGTGCAAGCAATCACATGTGTGGGAGAAAGGAGATGTTTACCGAGTTAGATGAGACAATAAAAGGGAAAATCTCTTTTGATGATAACTTCAAAATTCTTGTCGAAGGCAAAGGTACAATTTTGATTCGCTTGAAGAATGATGCACGTCAGTTTATTTCTAATGTTTATTATGTCAAAAAAATGTCAAGCAATATTTTGAGTTTGGGACAACTTTTGGAGAAAAATGTTATATTGTTCATATGAAAAATCTTAGTCTTGTGCTAAGGGATAGGAACAATAAACTGATTGCGAATGTAAAGATGTTGAAAAATAGGATTTTCACTCTCAATATAAAGAATGATATGTCTCAATGTCTGAAAACATCCGTGGATGATCCTTCATGATTGTGGTATTTGAGGTTTGGCCATCTCAACTTTGGAGGACTCAATTTGCTTTCTCACAAGAAGATGGTTTATGGCTTACCACATATTGATCATCCCGATCAATTATGTGAAGGGTGTGTTATCAGTAAACATTCCAGAACTAGCTTTCCGAAAGAAGCAACTTATCGAGCAAAGAAGCCCCTCGAATTGATTCATTCTAATGTGTGTGGCCTAATCACTCCTCACTCATATGGTAATCATCGATATTTTGTTATGTTTATTGATAATTTTACTTGAAAAACTTGGGTGTATTTTTTGAAAGAAAAGACAGAAGTGTTTGATATGTTCAAACAATTCAAGAACTTGGCTGAAATGAGAGTAGCTATTTTATCAAAGCTATGAGGACTGATCGTGGTGGAGAATTCACCTCAGCCATATTCAACAAATTCTGTGAAGATCATGGTATTCGGCGTTTCTTGACAGCTCCGTATTCTCCTCAACAAAATGGCGTAACTAAATGAAAAAATAGAACCATCCTTGACATGGCTTGAAGCATGTTAAAGAGCGAAAATTTGCCCAATGAGCTTTGGGCTGAAGCTATTTCGTGTGCGTTCTATCTTCAAAATAGATGTCCCACACATGAACTTGAAGGCGTAACTCCACAAGAAGCATGGACCGGGAGAACACCAAGTGTTTCACACTTGAGAATTTTCAGGAGCATTACTTATGCTCATGTCCTGGACTAGAAAAGATCAAAATTGGAAGACGAGAAAAAAACTCATCTTTATTGGGTATGACTCCCCATCCAAAGTCTACCGTATACTTGATCCTAAACACTTTGAAAGTGTATATAAGCAGAGATGTCAAGTTCGATGAAGATGGCTCATGGGAAGACAATCAAAAAGAAGAAGTGAATGCAAGTGGTGATACCGATCAAACGGAGTTGAAAGATCATTCTACACCTTATTCTCCAGTATTTTCTTCAAGTTCATCATCACCAACCTCTTCAAACGATGTCGATGAACCGTTAGTATCTAGATCAAGAAGATTTTCTAACATTTATGAAGCTACCGATAAGGTTCACCTTGCATGTTTTCGATGAAGATGGCTCATGGGAAGACAATCAAAAAGAAGAAGTGAATGCAAGTGGTGATACCGATCAAACGGAGTTGAAAGATCATTCTACACCTTATTCTCCAGTATTTTCTTCAAGTTCATCATCACCAACCTCTTCAAACGATGTCGATGAACCGTTAGTATCTAGATCAAGAAGATTTTCTAACATTTATGAAGCTACCGATAAGGTTCACCTTGCATGTTTTCTTGCAGATTGTGAACCGCTTGTCTATGATGATGCAGCCAAAGAAGGAAAATGGAGAAAAGCTATGAATGAAGAAATTGATGCCATTAAGAAGAATCAAACATGGGAGCTTGCTGATTTTCCAAAGGACAATAAATCGATTGGAGTTAAATGGGTGTACAAGGCTAAGAAGAATGAGAAAGGAAAAGTGACAAAATACAAGGCTAGATTAGTCGCGAAGGGCTTCAAGCAAAAAGCTGGAATCGACTATGATAAAGTTTTTGCCCCTGTCATTCGCATGAAAACAATTAGATTGATTATTTCTATTACTGCTCAAAGTAATTGGCGAATTTATCAAATGAATGTTAAATCAGCATTTTTGAATGGTATCCTTGAAGAAGAGATTTATGTTGAATAGCCTAAGGGGTTTGTTGTCAAAGGTCATGAAGACAAAGCATTGAAGTTGAAGAAAACTCTATATGGACTTAAACAAGCACCACAACTTAAACAAAGTTGTGGAAGAATTTAAATATTATTTTGTAAGATACAAACACCTTTAATTACTTCAACCGTGGAAGCTAAACAAAATATGACCAAAAAAAAAAGCTAAAGAAAAAAAAAAGGACTATGGCATGGTAATATTTTTTTTTTCAAATTTGTTATTACGTTAATACAATAAATAAAAATACTAATGTCATTTACTAGTCACTGTTAAATAGTAGTGTGGTGTATTGTGGAGTCTTACATTGCTTTTTCAACAAATATAAAATAGAACGAATGTATATATAACCCACCGGTGGGCAGCTGCGCTGGTTGGGCTTTACTACCTTAGCGTCGAGGGAATGAGTTAGAATCTCCGCGTTGTTAACATGTCTTAAGTGGTGGGTCATAGTGGTGGGGTCCTGTGCTAGCCTCCTTACAGGTATAGTCAGTGGTCTCCGTTGGGCCTGTCAGGCCTACGGCAGCCGTGAGCACCCGTAAGATGTGCCAGGCTAGATCCTGGATATAAAAAAAAAAAAAAAAAAAAAAAAAAAAACCGAATGTATATATATAAACAAAGCCTAGTCACTTAACCCTTGGTGGCACTCGAGTGAATTTAAATGCTATTCACTCACTTGGAAATTGGATCGAATGGGTTGCCATAGGTATTCTCAAAATATAATATGTAATTAAGGAAGAAATCATTATTGTACTTATTATTGTTTTGTTTTGAAGTAAGTTACTTTGCTACAAAATTAACTTCTAATTCATAAGAATCGACATAGGGTCAAGTGTTGCGTGGCCACATGTTATTGAATCAATCATTTTTAAGTTTATTTTTAATCTCATGACATCCTAAGATTGATCTTGTAATTTGTCAAGTCCTTGCAAATCTTGGTATATGAGATTCAAATGAACATATATATATTTTTTTTGTTTATTAATTCATTAACTGATTTTGTTTTTTGTTTACTAATTCATTATACACATTTCGGTCTTTTTTTTTTAAATTATCATACATTACCAATATCACTAATCCTAATTCTAGTCACTAGAGAATCCTTTTAGAGCGACTTGATATGGGTAAAAATAACAAGAAGCCATTCGAAAGTACAATAATTTTGTTATTAGTCTCAAAGTCAATATTTATTATGTTTTTCCATTTAAAATAAAAACTTAAATTGATATTTTGAATGACATTAACTATTTATTTATTTTTTGGCTAGGGATTATATTATCTTGCTTGCGAATATCTATATTTTGGTATTCGATTTATTCTAAAATTTTGTGTTTTCTATGTTATTTTTTCTCTTCTCATATGAAGAAATCTAATGGGATTCTGAAGTGAGATTTTTCAATTTTAATTTTTTTTTTTAAGGAAACCAGTTAAACAGGTTAACAGGTTTCCTTGAAAAAAATTTGTGGTGGAGAACCCGCCGTTTGGACTTGGAATCTAACGGTACCGTTACCCAATCTTTTCCCTTCTTAATATATTTAGCAATTTTGATTTCTCGTCTTCATATGTGCGCGCGTCAACATGAAGTAGGAGAGAGGTGGAGTTGCTACTGTTAATATTGGGCCTTCTCTAGTAAAAAAACTGCGGCCCATGTCATTATTTCTTGCTAATATGATACCATGACCTTTTACGATAGGCCTGACAGAACGGCAAAGGAAATGGACGAATATCAAAGCTCAAATATAGAAAACCAAGAGAAAAAAACTCCGTCGACAATCTAATGTGCATTTCTTCTATCCCCCAGTTATTACATGATCATCTGAAGACGTATATAGAAAATGGAACAAATGCTCACAATCTCCAATCAAACATCATCAGGATAGCAAACCATAAGAATAGAGAAGGAAAAAATTGAATACTACACCGTAAATACAGAAAAAAAAAAAAAACCCTATTTTATATGTGCATATACATTTACTTATCTATGATATCAGCTTATTTATTTTACGAGACTCAATTATAGGCACCCTACCTCATTTGCTTCCAAAGACCCTCTTTTCTCCGTATTTACAAGATGGCTGGTGAAGCATGTCGAGAGCCTTAGGGATTAGCACAAAAATTAGAGTTCGTAATGAATTGACCTCATAATTAATAGAACTCATAAATATGAAGAACTCATTTTTTTTTAAGATTTAAATAAAAACAACTGACTAATTATTGTCGTGACTTCCCCGACGGGGGGAAGAAATGTAAAGCAATCAGATAAAGAACAAAAATATCACATTCTAAATTCTAAATCTATCAATTAAGATAAGATGTAAATCAAATCTTGATGTGTCAGGCATAAAAAAATGTTGAATTATAATGTCTCAAGTTTGTGCCAAATTGCAGTTTGGGTCGAACTATTGAGTCGAGAATGGGTCTTGCAAGAGGAATTCCCCGTCCAGAAGTATAAGATTCAGTGTTTGGGCTACCTCCCACCGATCCATAAATGCATAATGCCTTCTGAGCATGGGGCAAGTGGTCGGCGAGCAGCCCAGATTTGGCCCTCGTATATGCCTTTTTTAAGCTGGCCATGGAAGCGAACGGACCCTCGTACAGTCGTGTTTTCAGGTCTATTTAAGACCTATTATTCTCTTGAGTTAAAAATTAGAGCATTTAAGAGGAGCTTAAGGTTTTCTTTCTTTGCTACTTCTAGATGGGCTAACGGCGAGAGATTGTGAGAAAGAAACACTTTGTGATATTGCATGGGTAACACTCGATCGATTGAATAATTCAGCATTAAGCTCTGTAGACTCGTAGTAGAGCTTTTATGACTGCTTTCCTCGTTAATGTAGGTAGCGGTTCAAACTGAACCGCATGAATCTTATTGTGCCCTCTCAATGTTTTATGGTTAAATTTCCTAGGAATTGTCTCGAGTATCGTTGGTTGTGATTTTTTGCACAATGTGCTAAAAGCGTAAATTTTGTAACAACCATTGATCATACGTACCTTGTAGTCAAACTCATATGATTAGTTTTCAGATAATCTTGATACGTATGATTCATAAATCATGAGATGATATCTTCGATAACTCTTTGTTTATCACAAACCTTGATCCACAGCTCTTGATAACGTGTAAAAGAAATTGCAACTTCGCAGACTATAAAAAGACATTCACTTCAAAAGCACAACCTTACAAAGGAATACAGTATCACTTCAATCGAACGAGAACGAGAACAAGCCCAGAAGAAAGAAAGTAAATAACAATCATCAAGGTTCTTATGAATTCTGACGCTAATCTTCGAGGTGGCCCTACGGAGGCTGGCTCTGGTAGTGGTGCTAGTGATGCTGCTTTCCGAGGGTGGCACCGGTTGGGGAAACGGCGGTGGAGACATTGACTTTAACATTGCCGGGGGTGGTGACGACCACGCTTGCAGATGTGTTAGCTTGCCCCGCTTGCGACTTCTTCGCCCATATCCTCTCCTGTGGAGGCATCCTATCCGCTATTGCGTCCCTTTTCGGTGGGCTCCCGTTCACACTTCCGCGGATGCCTGCATGCGACAGAACGCTCGGGCAGACATGAATCTACGAACTAGCATGGCTAATAAACAATAACTTCGATCAAATTGAATTGTCCTAGTGGAATAATTGACAGTGTCTAAAGTACTCAGTAAATTTTCACCAATTACTTTGAATAGATACAATCGAGAGTTTTTCTATATGATAATTTTATTAGAGTTTTTTGTAACAAAAAATTACTTTTATTTTTATTTTTATTGTGTGTCATACGACAAGGAAAATACCTACCAAAACCCGAAAAAGTAAAAGGTGCTGCGCACATATGAAAGTTATATCCTCGATTACATCAGCGAGAGAGAGAGAGAGAGAGTACCATGACGTTGATATTCGGCCGGAATTCGGGATGCCATCGAAGCCTCAAGCATTAGAAGAGAGAAAACGAGGGTCAGAAGACAAAAGAGTTTCTTGCTCTCCATTTCTCTTGTGGTTTCCTCGGCTCTTTTCTTAGTCGCTCAACTTATGAACTTGACGAAGAATTTATTCACACGAAGTCTTGTTTAATAATGCAAGAAAAGCCGCGGATACGGAAGCGACACGGACAAGCTCGTGTTTGTCGCTACTCTCCTCTCCTTTCTTCTGTCTGCTTTTTGATGGCCGACCTCGTCTCTTTATCATATTATATTTACATTGCTATGTGCCGCGTAATTGACTTGACCTCCACCCCGAGCGTGTGAAATGAGGAACCTGTCTTTGTTAAGGCAAGACAGTTTTTTCCCCCGGGGGGCCAGAGACATAAAGAGAGACTTTTGTAAGAGTATTGAGGATCCTCGTCGAACGAGAAGACGAACTTCCTTACCAACTTCCATCGGACGTGAGAAGAAACTTCTTTCGGGCCAGAGACATAAAAATAGACTTTTGTAAGATTATTGAGGATCCCCGTCGTACATGAAGACAAACTTCCTTCCCAACTTCCATCGGTAGAGGGTTTGAGATCCCGTGACTTCATTTGGCCCGCTCATTTCTCTTCAAAGCTACAACTATCTTTGTCGATCCCCATCGGCTTAAGTTGACGACCATGAAGGTGGATGGCACTTACTAATGTATCACTCAGACAATTTTTCTGTCACTCCTTGTGAGATTCGGGCGTTACAGACTCACGTTACAATAACATTGATGTTCTCATTAGTGGCTGCCACTATATTGTGGAATTATTCAATTGGTCATGCCACTTATAACAACCGGCCCAAACCCATGTTTGAGGAGTTTAAAACGAGTACTCATCAGAGGTGGACTGCACTTCCCTAAATCATTCAATTATCCTTCTCCCACTCTAATTGGAACTTGAGGTGCTACAAATAATAATATATAATTAAATTGCTTATCCGAGAAACCTGGTCTAATTCAATAAGATTTGAAACATAGCCATATGTACATTTTTTATTAATCAATCTATTTTTCAACCTGAAAAGAGATAAAATGTTTTTCTCTCGGGAAAATACTGTGAACCACATTGATTTTCTCTTAGCTTCGTTTTGCATCACGACATAATAAAATATACATTTCACACCTAGGTATCAAAAAATCCACATTTCACACCTTAAAAAAATGAGAGGCTATGGGAAATTGGGAGGGTGAAGTATATGATTTGAAACTAGGGAGTGGAAAATCTAACTTCTAAAACTATGCGATGCATGGTGTCGTGAAGGAGAAAGTTGATGATGACTCTGGTACGTAACATTTATCTCTTGTAATTTGTCTTATATAAATTAAGCATACTAAAATTGGCTACAAAATTGCTATATCAACTTATGTAGCCAAACTTTATCATTTCACACTCTTATTTGAAGACATACTTGCAATCTGATACATCGGTTAATATATCAACTTCATAAGCCACTCTTAGTACGTTTGTGCGCCAAAATGTAGAAGGAGAGAGGTAGAGCTGTCAACGTTAATATTGGGCCTTCTCTACTAAAATAACTGCGGTCCATAGTTTTGTTTCTTGCTAATACGGTACCACGACTAAACATTTAACTATAGGCTAGACAGAATGGCAAATGAAATGGACGAATATCAAAGTACAAATAGATAAAACGAGAAGAAAAAGACTACGTATAATAGAGAAGGAAAACATTACATGATTATCTAAAGGCAAACTATTTAGAAAATGGAACCAATGCTCACAATCTCCAATCAAACCTATCAGGATAGCAAAACCATAAGAATAGAGGAGGAAAAGATCGAGTACCACATCATAAATACGGAAAGAAAAACCCCTATTTTATATGTGCATACACATCTACTTATTTATGATATCAGCTCATCTATTTTACAAGACTCAATTATAGGCACCCTACCTCATTTGCTTCCAAAGACCCTCTTTTCCCCGTATATATAACATGGCCGGTGGAGCATGTCGTGAGCCTTTACATAAAAAGGGATTAGCACAAAAATTAGGGTTCGTAATTAATTGACCTCATAACTAATAGAATTCATTTTCGTTTCGATTTATCCTAAAAAAATTCGATGATGTAAAGGAGCCATCACTTGCATATTTGGACCGGCTAGGAGCCAAGTGAAATACAGGATTATATCTCACTTCCTACGCAATTAGAGATTTATGCACGGGGATTTGATTACATTAGTTATCCAATTAATGCCTTTTGATGCCTAAACTTGATTATTTATCAACTAATTATCTGTCTTTTTTATCCAATTATGAGTCCTAAAGTTCTCGCCTTCTAAGTGTCCCCAAGCGATGTTTTGGTCTTCATTACAATCCTAGAATGTAACATATCTCCAACTAAGAAAAACAAATTACAACAAAAAAAGTAACATAAGAGAAATCACAACACGCATCATAAGTAACAATAAAGGGCGAGTAAAAGATAAAGGGCGAGAAAACTAACCCGATACAAATCAAGTGAAAAATATGACATTGTCTTGTTATTAAGCACCAAGACAACAACCCCACCAGCTAAATTCATATGGATCTAAGTTTTCTAAAAGGCTAATCTCTCTAAACCTAAACTAAACTAATCTAAATCTAATATCGCAATTTAATTAGCTTGTCAAGACCTATTTTCTAAACCTTTTCCAATGTTCATTTTTTCGATTTTTTTTTTTGTTTTTTTTGTTTTTTGTTTTTATTTTTGCCCCTTTTTCGGTCCCTTGCCTCCACATGCTTCTCTAAAATTCCTTCAACCTTTTCATTCCTTTCCTCTTTCAATTTCGAAATCATGCAGTCATGTGTCAATGGTCGATAGGTTTTTGATTGCGAAATAGCCCCTGCGGCGCCTCGTGAGATAAGAACACCAAGTCATCCTTCCTTTTATAGTTGTACCTTAAAACAATATGGGGAATCACATCCTTGTATCAGATCATACCATGCCTAGTTTAGCTCAGGCATCCAATTCCTCGAGAGAGATACACAGAACACTCTAGCACAACAACTAGTTTCGGGCCTGCCATAGCCTCATCAAGAGAGTGACATTAACTCCTAACCAATTTATGCGTGAGAGGCCAACCCCACCTTTAGAGCTTCTTATAGTTATAATCGGTCTATTCTAGAACTATTAGCACGAACGCCCTAATGTCATTCCTATCTTCCCCTATGTATCACTTACTCTTCATCCCGACAACACCAAGCGACACTCACAAAGGTGTGAAAGTACAAGAACTGCATTTGTGACAGTCTCCCCCATTCAATTTCACAACTCCTTCATTGCAGGCTGTTTTGTCACTTCCTTGTGTTCTTCAACACCAAAGCTGATCCTTCGGGACTTACATGAATGACAACACTCGCCCCAACAAAATAACCACTCTCCTCCACTGGTAGCTTCCCTTGATCATAGTCATTTATGCATATCTGGTCACCTATGCTCTCCCTAACAGGTGTGGCATCCGAAGCCAATTGCACTCTTTCAGCAGCACTTACTTTTGCCTACTAGGCTTATTGTAATCTTAGCAAACCAATGGAAATTTCTCCCCTTGTTAGAAATGTGGTAACAGACCTCCTCTTGAGATTCATCAATTGATCTAGGAATGTTTTCCTTATTTAGTGAGCAATTTGGTTCTTTCTTGTGCCCCATTGCCATCTTAGAAGCTAGACAAGAGCCATACCTTGTTCAAGCCCTCTTAGCCTTGAAGATCACTTTTCACCCTCTTTGGACCTAGCAGACCATAGGCTTTCCCTGAATCACCCACCTATTAGAGAAATCCTACTCTAATGCCATTTGTCAATTGATGAATGAAATGTAGCGCAACCCTCATTTTGTCAACTCTTTAAAATTACTAACCCTAATTAGAGTCATTCAATGACTTTTCTCTAATTAAGTTACAGACTAGTTTTGGATCACCAACTCCCATTGTCTAAAGGCAATAATTTCATATTAAAGTTAGTATTGAAAGATAAAAAAATTTGTAAGCAATTCAAATGAGAGTTAGGCATGCTACAAAAAAAAAAAAAAAAAAAAAAAAAAAAAGTTTGTGAACAAGAAGAAAAATTGGCAAATAAAAAAATCAAATAAATGTTTATTAATAACTGAAATGACAACCCTTTTTTGTGTGGCAATTTAAGGGGGGGAAGCTTGGAGGGTCGCACTAATTTAGGCCGGTAATCTCTAAGAGGAGTTAGTAAATGTCAAGGACAGCCGAAAAAGGCAGATACAAATTAGAAGCTCAATAGAAAATGAGGTAAATTATTAAAAAAAAAAAAAAATCTCTGGTGAGTGATTCAAGGTTAGTGTATATGAAGCGTTTGTAAATTTTGTAAAAAAAAGTTGATATGTCAGTTCAAAGATTGTTTATTTGCAAACTGTAAAAATAGTTGCTAATTTTACAAAACTGTGGGCCAATTGCCAACCAAAAAGTCACAAATTATTTTTCTACTAATAGTTTCTTTACGCTAACCGATACTTATTGAAATTTACTGGCATTGAAAAATACGTCCATGTTTTTGGACTCAGAACAATAAATTTTTCTTTTAAGAGCCCATAACTTACGTGGATTAAATAGGATTTTCATGAAACTTTGAACAAAGATGCGTACGATAAAGCTAGATGTGACAGAAATTTATACGAGAGTTTCAATTATCTTCAACCACTGGGGGTTCGCCCCAGTGGCCACCCTTCCAACATGGAAGGGGGAGGTGTGGGGTTCAAATCCCCACATTCTCAGGGGGGATGGGGTGGGGACGCGTAACTTTCGACTCCCACGCCCTGCAAGAGGCAGGGCAAAAGTCTGAGAGAGAGTGTAGAATAGGAATAGAGTAGGACTAACCAAAAAAAAAAAATTCAATTATCTTCACGTAGGTTTCGGCCAAAAAACCTCACTTCGCCAACCATGGATGGTTAGAATGGTCAATAGCAATGCAATGGGACGGACCGACAATCACACAAGACAAGCATAAAAAGAGATTAGGTTTTACATGTACCCGATGTCTGCTCCGATGTATGCTCCAGTGTGAAAGGGGTTAGTACTAACACCTAGAGGAGGGTGAATAGGTGTAGACACAAATTTTCGCAAGACTAGGTAAAAGTAATTTTCCCTTTTAAAAACGATAAACACTAAACGTATTTCAACTTGAACCGATAAACATTCAATAAATAAAAGTAAAGAGTTTAGGGAAAAGAGAATATGAACACAAGGTTTATAGTAGTTCGGCTTAGGTCAAGCCTACGTCCACTCTCCGCGCTAACAGCCTATTGGCTGGATTCCACTATGAATCAAAAGAGATGTTACAGTTCGTGATCTTGACTATCATAGTGACAAGTTTCTATCGAACTCTCACACAGTCTCACAAAGAATTTCTCTCTTTTGTATACAATGTTTTGCTTGATAAATGAAAAAGCGAGAGACTAGAAAGCTCCGGACTTTGGAATTCTCTTTCAAGCACTACCTCGAACAACTTGAGAGTCTTCTTTATATACTCCTCCATGCCTCTACAACCGTTGGCACTTTCCAAAGGAGTTCTTCCAATCTACCCGTTGGACAGAATCAATCAAGGAAATCTCGAGTTATTTTAGGAATGTGATGATAGCCCATCAATCCCGATCACCCATACACTCAGGATCTTGAGTTTCCATAAGTAGAACCTTCCAAGTTTGTTCACCTTTCAAAAATCTTCGTATCGGAGTAAATTCCAATAGAATAAGTAAAGCAAATATGGAATCCAGTTATAAGATCTTCCAGTAATTATACGAGTCGAAAATTTGAAGATAATCCTGCATCTGGATAATAATCCTGCATTTGGATAGGTCTTTATACTTTAGTCTGGAACTGTCAGTGAAGATAGACTTTGAAACTAAAGTCTAATGGTCCGTCAGTCTCCAAACTTTGACAATAAAGTCTTGAGATCTTCCGATATAGGCTTGGAAAGGTTTTGTCAACTTCAAAAAAATAAATGAGTTTTCTCTAATAATCTCCCCATTTTTTATGATGACAAAACTTTCTTGCAGATTTCGAAAACTTTTGACTTGCAAAACAGTACTTATGCAATACATAATATTTTATAAAAATAAGTTAATTATAACCTGGAAATTTTGCTTCTACAACCACAGAACACATGTTAATCCATAACAATTAAACAGTCCAGTCATAATCAATATTGCAAACATTAGTCACTACAAGCAAGTTCAAAGTCAAATGTCAAGCAAATGCAAATTGAAAAGTTCAACGTCAAATCAAAACCTAATAAAAATCGAAATGCAAATTTGCACTCAAACTCTCCCCCTTCTTGTCATCAGCAAAAAGTGGAGACAAAAGCGATTAGAAAAAGAGTTGGTTTGAATTAGGGCCGCTTGGGGATATGAGCGAGCTGAAAATCCCCCAATGGACTTGATAGTGTCTTCAAGCTTCTTCAAAGACTCCTTGAGCTGTTGAATATCCACATCCTTTGCTTGTTCTTGCAGTTAAAGCTTTAAGGCTTGGATCTGTTCTTGAAGAGAGTCTATAGATGTCTTGAAAATAGTCATCATGTGCTTCATATCAAACTCGAAAGCATATTGTTGTCCCTTTAATTCTAAAAGAAGCTCCATCACTCTCTGAAAATCTGCTGAGTAATTTGCAGTAGAGCTGGGACCAGCCGAATCAGTCGCAGGAGTTTGAACACGAGGGGGAACATCAGTTATTCTATCACCATGATTAGGAGTGTATGCCTCAAACTCTGCTTTAGGGAATTGAGAGGCATAGACTTCTGTTGGGTCTTGTGGAGATCTACTAACATCACTAGCAAAGATGGGTGAAGAAGCACCTCATTTTTCACCACCTCCCCCTTTCTTCATGCCTTCAAGTGGAGAGGTATGATCTTCTTCTTCTTCTTCTTCTTGCTCTGCTTCAGCATGTAGCGATGTTGTTATCCATTCTTTCCACTCCTTGTCTTTTCCGAATTATCAGACAAAGAGGCAGCCAGAGTTGGTTCAAAAGAGTCATCGTGACTCATTTCTTCTTCGCTTCTTCTTCCTTCTTGTGCTTCTTTCCTTCTTTCTTCTCTTTCTTCGTCTCTTCTCTCTGTTATTTCTTGATCTTTATTCTCTGTATGGCTCACAAAACTCTGTAGATTGCACAAGGCAAGAGCTGAGATAGTGAGATCATCATCATCTTCTTCTTCGTCTTCCAAGATAAGAGATCTCATTTTCTTCACTGGTTCAGTCATGGACTCCTTGCCTTTCCTTTTCTTTGCCGCTGAGTCTTGCTTCGCCTTCACAGGGGACTTTTCCTTGAAGCACTCCAACTCCTTGCTCAGCTCCTTCAACCTCATCTTAGAGACCATTTTGAGACCAATAACCATTGGAGGAATGGTTCTAACACAAAGGGGAGCAGGGAGATTGATTTTGAAGTGCTTCAACAGTTGTGAGATAAGCGCGGAGTAAGGGAGTTGTCCCTTGTCTTTCACCACAATTATATACATATGCAAAAGAATTGTGTGAGGTAGAGAGAACTTACGGCCAGAGATGATCATGTACATTAGCTTCGCTTTGGAACGAGAAACATCCGTCTTTGAGGTAGACTTTGGCCTAATGCAGTTAATCACCACCTTGTGAAGAAAAATATTAGAGGCATTCATTCTTGAATAAGAAATCTTGCCTTCAACCATTCTGTCATTGACAATGGACAAGGTAGCATGAGCATGAGACACGCCAATTGGTTGGAATCTTCCTCTTTCCACATCAATTATGTCAGCCAAAGTGTCTACATCAACTGTGGACTCTTTGTCTCTCATAGTAAAAGAGAATTTATTCGCATCCATGAATGATAGATTTGAATAAAAGTATGTAGTAAGTTCGGGTATGCAATGGTCGTCTTGGTGCAAAAACGCTCAAGCTGAAGGAAACCAAGCTTTTCCCTCAAATTAACCTTCAAGGAGTCAAGAAAATCGAAATCCACGCTTTTGGGGCTCATAACCTCTCTTTTCAGCAAACTTGAGTAACACTTTCTATGGTCCTTGGAACGAAATAAGTTCGTCCCTTCACCACGAACCTTCGCAGCAATGCCCAACCTGGGCTGAAAGAGAACAATCATCCTTTCATCATCGTCCTTCTCCTCTATCTGTCCTAATCTCGGATCACTAGGAAAATTTTCAAACGTCCATTCTGCCAAACCCTGAGGAGCAATTCTTAACCTTTCCATAGTGTTTAAGAAAAAGGTCTCATTCTTGTAACCGTGTGTTTTTAAGAACTCATCGATCAGATTCATAGCAATACCACCATTTTTCAAGTTGGAGTATCGTCTATAGATAAATTGGGGCTTTTAAGTCCTTACAGGTTCAACATCTTCAATGACCTATTCTTGATCTTGCTGTGGAGGAGGGTTTTGCACTGCTTGTTGACGCTGTTGAGAATGTTGTCGTTGAGGAGAATCTTCTTCCTTGGTTAGATCGAAACGCGCAGGTCCCTCACGCACATGCTGTGGTCCCCGGCTTGCAATTCTCGAAGACTTTCTTTGGTAAGACATTGTAGCAATCGAGGGGAGTTTCTCGAACTCGTTCGTTGAAAAAGGTGAAATTTTTTTGGAGTAAACTCAAGCAAAAACAAGAGAGAGTGAAATCACAGTATTCTAGGGTTTCCAGAAAAGTGTAAATGGAGATGACGAGTTTCAACAGTATATAAAGTAGGTATACGAAACGTCACAACAAAAAAGTAAAAATTGCTTTTTTGAAAATTAAAAACTTCCTTTTTCAAAAAACAATAACTGCCTTTTTTCAAAAATAACAACTACCTTTTTGAAAATGAACAATCGTCAATAAAGATAATTTCTAAAAACGAGATAGGCAAAAGGAATAACGTACCTTTTTTGAATTTTTATCCATAAATAACTTCACTTTCATTTAGAAGAAATTTACTTACAGTTGTAATATCTGGAAATTCTGAGTCTGAACACCTTCAGACTTTACTCGGCAAGAGATAGAATGTTCAGTCTTACACGAATAGACTCAAATAGGCTTTTCTCCAGTGGCTTTGTAAATATGTCCACCAGTTGATTCTTTGAATCAATGAACTGAATCATAACTTCTCCACTCTGAACATGATCTCTAATGAAATGATGTTGAATTTTTATATGCTTTACTCTTGAATGTAGAATTGGATTCTTTGTGAGATTGATTGCACTAGTGTTGTCGCATTTAATCTCAGTGCATGAGTTTTCGATTCCAAAGTCTCTCAGCTGTTGTTTTATCCATAAGATTTGAGAGCAGCAACTTCC
Source organism: Eucalyptus sp. ANBG9806169 (assembly GCA_014182395.1). Classification (NCBI taxonomy): domain Eukaryota; kingdom Viridiplantae; phylum Streptophyta; class Magnoliopsida; order Myrtales; family Myrtaceae; genus Eucalyptus; species Eucalyptus sp. ANBG9806169. The sequence goes on from CM024579.1 coordinate 39,863,034, forward strand.
AAGAGCCACATATTCCGCTTCTGATGTTGAAAGAGCTACAGTACTTTGTTTCCTTGAAAACTAGGATACCGTCATGTTGCCCAACAATTGACAAGTACCAAAAGTACTTTTTCTATCGACTCTACATCCTGCTAAGTCTGCATTTGAATATCCAAGAAGAGTAAAGTCTCATTCTTTTAGATACCACAGACCTAACTTCGAAGTAGTTGCAACGTATTTAATAATACGTTTTGCGGAGCTTAGATGAGATTCTTTGGGATCTGATTGAAATCTAGCACACATGCAAACACTAAACAAGATATTAGGTCTAGAAGCTGTAAGATAAAGAAGTGAAATAATAATACTTCTATAAAGCTTCTGGTCAACTTTCTTTCCTCTTTCGTCTTTGTCCAGCTTCAAAGAGCTTGACATTGGTATATCAGTCTTTTTGCAATTCTCTAAACCGAACTTCTTGATGAGATCTTTAGCATACTTCTCTTGATAAATGAAAATTCCTTCCTTCAATTGTTTCACTTGTAACCCCAGAAAGAAAGATAATCCACCCATCATGCTCATCTCAAATTCATCCTGCATAGATTTAGAAAATTTTTTGCACAGACTTTCATTAGATGATCCAAAGTTAATGTCATCAACATAAATTTGAACGAGTAAAAAGTATTTACCTTCCTTTTTAATAAACAATGTAGTATCCACATTTCCTTTAGTAAAACCATTTTGAATTAAAAATTTACTTAACCTATCATACCAAGCTCGAGGTGCTTGCTTTAGTCCATATAGAGCCTTTTTCAGTTTGAAAACTGAGTTTGGTTTTCTTGGATCTTCAAATCCAGGTGGTTGTTCCACATAAACTTCTTCTTGGATAAATCCATTCAAGAATGCACTTTTGATGTCTATTTGGAATAACCTAAAATTCTTATAGCAAGCAAAAACAAGTAATAATCTAATTGCCTCTAACCTTGTTACTGGTGCATAGGTTTCATCATAGTCTATCCATTCGTCTTGCATATATTCTTTGGCCACGAGTCTTGCTTTGTTTCTAACCACTTTTCCTTTCTCGTTCATTTTGTTCCCGAAAACCCATTTAACTCCAATAATAGATTTACATTTTGGTTTAGGAATTAGCTCCCAAACATCATTGATACTGAATTGTCTAAGCTCTTCTTGCATAGCTTTAATCCAGCTTTTGTTAGCTAAGGCTTCTTCTATGCTTTTGGGTTCTATATCATAAATAAGTGCTAGAGTGCTAGACTCTTCTTGTTTTTTAGATCTGGTGCGAATCCCTTCATCAATGTTGCCGATGATTAGTTCTTTGGGATGACTTGACTTATGCTTCTAGTTGCTGGTTGGTTTGTGAGTCTGCTCATCCTCTACTTCATTTGAACCTTCTGGTTTTTCTTGATGTTGATCATCAAGAGTTTGAGCTTTTTCAGAAGAAGTAGACTTTGTAAGATCTAGAGCAAGTATAGTTACTTCAAGTTGAATTTCTTCCGCTTTATTATATGTTGAGTCTTGAAACTTGACATTCATAGATTCTTCCACAGATTGAGTTTTCTTGTTGAAAACTCTGTAAGTTTTACTTGTAGATGAGTAGCCAAGAAAAATTCCTTTATTTGATTTTTCCTCAAACTTACCAGTTCGATCATTTGCATTTTTCAAAACAAAACGCTTACAACCAAATACATGAAAATAAGAAACAATTGGCTTTTTCCATTTAAAAATCTCATAAGGAGTTTTCTCTAGAATAGGCCTCAAGAACACTCTGTTAATGATATAACATATTGTAGAAACTGCTTCAGCCCTAAAACAAGAAGATATGTTATTCTCAATTAAGAGGGTTCTTGCCATCTCCTGCAAAAATCTATTCTTTCTTTCTACAACCCATTTTGCTCTGGAGTATATGGAGAGGAGAAAACATGCTGTAAACCAAATTCATCACAGAAATTTGCAAAGTCTTGATTTTCAAACTCACCTCCATGGTCTGTTCATATACTTGTAATAGCATATCATTTCTCATTATGAATTTTCTTAGCAAAATTTGAAAAATGAGAAAATGCTTCAGACTTACTTGCCAAGAAGAATACCCATGTAAAACGAAAATAATCATCTACGATTACTAGACAGTATTTCTTTCTATCGATGCTTTAAGTTCTCGTTGGTCCAAAGAGATCCATATGCAGAAGCTGCGGAACTCGATTAGTAGAAACATGATTAATAGGTTTAAAGAAACTTTGAACATGTTTTCCCAGAACACATGGTGTGCATAACTCAGTCTTTTGAAAAGCTAAGTTAGGCAATCCACGAACAAGCTTCTTAGAGGATATCTTGGCAATTTGCTTCATGTTGATATGACCAAGCTTTCAATACCAAAGATTTTCTTCATCTTGGATAGAGATTAAACACTAAGAGCTTTCTGGTTTTATATCCAGTAGGTAGATGTTTCCATGTCTTCGTCCAATAAAAGATTGAGACGGATCTTTACTAGTTCCTAAACAAATGCCTTATAGGTAGATGTTTCCATGTCTTCATGTTGATATGACCAAGCTTTCAATACCAAATATTTTCTTCATCTTGGATAGAGATTAAACACTAAGAGCTTTCTGGTTTTATATCCAGTAGGTAGATGTTTCCATGTCTTCGTCCAATAAAAGATTGAGATGGATCTTTACTAGTTCCTAAACAATGCCTTATTGGAAATTAATTTTGAATCCAGTATCGCATAGTTGACTTATACTAAACAAATTGTAGTTCAAGCCTTCCACCAAGGAGACATTGTTGATTGTGAGACTTCTAATCTTCACGGTTCCACATCCAACAATTTTTCCTTTGTTGTTTCCACCAAAAGAAACTTCTCCACCATTTGTTTGCACAAGCTTTATAAAGCAATTTGAATCTACTGTCATGTGTTTCGAACAGTCACTATCCAAATATCATTTAATCTTTCTCTTGATAGTAACCAGCAGTTACAAAAAGAATTCAAGTTTTCTTTGGTACCCATACTTTCTTGAGTCCAAGGGAGTTAGTGCTAAACACAGTCTTTGCCCAATCCTTCTTAACAGATCTTTTGGACATTCCTTCTTGAAATGTTATGAGCTGTTACACTTTGAATATTTGAGAACACTTCGGCCAATAGGTTTTACATAAGCCCTTTGGAAATGGTTTTTGTAAAATATTTTTGTAGATCTTTGTTTTATTCTTTCCTTTACTTTTGGGAAATCAATTAAATGAATAGTTTCCGGTGTCATACCCAAACCAGATTTGTTAAAATAAGGTCTTTGTATAAAAATAATATTTTCTAACTTCTTTGAACCTTTTGAAAATTTCTTTGTTATATTTAAAATGTCTTCTTTCAAGAAAATATTCTCTTTTGAGAGAGAATCTACACTTTCTTTTAAAACATTAAACTTTTTGTTTAAATTTTCAAACTTTCATTTCCAAGAAATTTCATGTTGCTTTAGTTTAGAATTTTCCCTCTTTAGTTCGGAAATCCTCTTAAGAGATGTTTTGAGACTAAGACAAAGTTCATCTATATACTTTGAGACTTTAGTAGGAATTTTAAAATTACTAACCTCGATTTCCTCATCTGAGTCTGAGTTTAGATCTATTTCAGAATCTGAGTTTGAATCTGAATTTGCCATTAGACATATATTGGCATAATCATCTTCACTTTCTTTGCATTCAATATCACTCAATGTTTTTGCTTTGAGAGCCTTTTTGAATTTCTCTATGTTTCCCTTCTTTTTCTTCAATAGAGGGCAGTTGGGTCTGATGTGTCCATTTTTCTTGCATTCGAAACAAACCACATCTTTTGTCTCATTGTCTTCTTTTGATTTATTCTGAAATATTTGATTGCTTTGCCTCTTCCAGTTAAACTTTCTTCCTTTATTGTTCAACTTCTTCAACTTCCTTATCATGAATGCAAGTTCTTCATCGTCCAAGTCATCTTCTGAATCTGTAACATCAGAATCATCGTTAGATTTTAAAGCTATTGACTTCTTACCTTTGGGATCTTCTTCTTCATTGATTTGTTCCACTTCGTATGATTGAAGTGTGCCAACTAATTCGTCCACTGATAGAGGCACGATCCTCTGTGTTTCTCTTATTGAAGTCTTAATGTGATTCCAGTCTTTGAAGAGTCCACGCAGCAATTTATTCACTTTCATCTGTCCTGAGATTGGTTGTCCATGATATGTTAAACCATGTACAATCTATGTGAAACAACTGAACATGTCAGTAATGGATTCTCCTGGCTTCATTTTGAAGGCTTTGATTGTCCGAGTAGAATATTGATCTTTGTTTCTTTAACTCGATCAGTTCCTTCGTAGGTAACATGCAACCTGTCCCAGACTTCTTTTGCTGTTTCACAAGATGAAATTATGTTATACTCAGTAGGAAATAAAGCACAGTATAAGGAGTAGATAGCTTTAGAATCAAGAGCTTGTCTCTTGGTTATGCCTGCTTGTGTCTTCTCGCTAGCATCTGTAACTTCCTTTCCTCTTTATGAGATTGGTGTAGCTTTAGGAATGATTCCTTTTTCTACCACATCCCATTCCAAAAGATCTTTCGATCTCAGGAATAACTTCATCTTGTTTTTCCATACATTATATTCATTTTCATCAAAGTAAGGAGGTATGGTGTTGCTCTGGCCTTCAACCAAACTTGAAATCAAAATACTAGCCATAGATCTTTAACTTAGAAGTAAAAACACTTCAATAAAATGAGCACACAAACTTTGATACCAACTTTAAGGGGCTAATACTAACACCTAGAGGGAGGTGAATAGGTGTAGACACAAATTTTCGCAAGACTAGGTAAAAGTAATTTTCCCTTTTAAAAAATGATAAACACTAAACGTATTTCAACTTGAACTAATAAACACTCAATAAATAAAAGTAAAGAGTTTAGGGAAAAGAGAATATGAACACAAGGTTTATAGTGATTCGGCTTGGGTCAATCCTACGTCTGCTCTCCGTGCTAACAGTCTATTGGCTGGATTCCACTATGAATCAAAAGAGATGTTACAGTTTGTGATCTCGACTATCACAATGACGAGTCTCTATCAAACTCTCACACAGTTTCACAAATAGTTTCTCTCTTTTGTATACAATGTTTTGCTCGATGAATGAAAAAGCGAGAGACTAGAAAGCTTCGGACTTTGGAATTCTCTTTCAAGCACTACCTCGAACAATTTGAGAGTCTTCCTTATATACTCCTCCATGCCTCTACAACCGTTGGCACTTTCCAAAAGAGTTTTTCCAATCTACCCGTTGGACAAAATCAATCAAGGAGATCTCGAGTTATTTTAGGAATGTGATGATAGCCCATCAATTCCGATCGCCCATACAGTCAAGATCTTGAGTTTCCAAAAGTAGAACCTTCCAAGTTTGTTCGCCTTTCAAAGATCTTCGTATCAGAGTAAATTCCAATAAGAATAAATAAAGCAAATATGGAATCCAGTTATAAGATCTTCCAGTAATTATATGAGTCAAAACTTTGAAGATAATTTTGCATCTGGATAATAATCCTGCATTTGAATAGGTCTTCATACTTCAGTCTGGAACTGTCAGTCATGATAGACTTTGAGACTAAAATCTAATGGTCCATCAGTCTCCAGACTTTGACAATAAATTCTTGAGATCTTTCGGTATAGACTTGGAAAGGTTTTGTCAACTTCAAAACAATAAAGAAGTTTTCTCTAACACGGTGAATCCATTTCAATTCAGTTATGAGGGTATGTGAGTATGCAGGAGACCATAATACTTAATGACCGAAATAAAGTAGGATCTTGTGCTCCGGATGGAAACGAGAATTTTCTCGGAAGAAAAACAACCAAAGCAAATAAAGGAGAGATGCAAGGAAGTTTCCGCTTGAATTGAGCCCCAAGTTTCCGGCCTAGACTTTCTCGTTGTAGAAGTCGAATTCTGTCCGTTAGTTTTCATTTAAAGTTTTCCCACACGAGACTTCTCGAGTCAAATTCTCAGTCTTTTAATGCTAATAGAAGTCCCTTTCAAGTCTCTTGCTCGGAAGATGGCCATCTTTCATAACTTGGAAATTCTAAGAATTAATCTATAATCCAATTTCAATAACTACTTAACATCAAACAATCTTATCCAAGGGTCCAATATAATCCCTAAAAGCAATCAGATAAAGAACTAAAATATCACATTCTAAAATTCTAAATCTATCAAAAGATGTAAATCAAATCTTGATGTGTCAGGCATAAAAAATGTTGAATTTTAATATATCAAGTTGGGGTCAAATTGGAACTTGGGTTGAAACATCGAGTCGAGAATCGGTTGAAGACAAGTCTTGCAAGGCATTCCTGATCCACGAATATAAGATGCGGTGTGTTGTCTGGGCTACCGCCCGCCAATCCAAAATGCACAATGAATAATTTAATGTTTTCTTTCTTTGCTAACTCTAGATGGGCTGACGGCGAGAAATTGTGAGAAAGAAACACTTTGTGAAATTGCTTGGATATAATCTAATGTTGGGAAACACTCGATCGAATAATTAAGCATGTAAATTCTTTAGACTCATAGTGGATCCTCCTTTCCTAGTAAATGTAGATGCCAATTCAAACTGAACTGCACGAATCTTATTGTGACCTCTCTATGTTTTCTTGTAACAATTCCTAGGAATTGCTCTAATATTGTTGTCTGTGATTTATTGCACAAAGTGCTAAAAGCATAAGTTTGTAACATGATCGTAACTGTCCCATAGTAAAACTCAAATAATTAGTTTTCAGATAATCTTAATACGTACGATTGATAAATCAGATAACTTCTCCGGTACCTCTACCTTTGTCACAAACCTTGATCCACAGCTATTGATAACGTGTAAAAGAAATTGCAACTTCTCAGCTAGAAAAGACATTCACTTCAAAAGCCCAACCTTACACGAGAATGCTTCATCACTTCGATCGAACTGGAATGAGAACACCCCCAGAAGAAAGAAACTAAACAACGATCATCAAGGCTTTTTTATTTTAACAACCATCAAGAACGTTCAGGAATTCCGATGCTAATTCTTCGAGGTGGCCCAACTGAGGCCGGTTCTAACAGAGGTACTAGTGACGCTGCTTTTCAAGGGTGGCACCGGCAGGAGAAACGGCGGTGGAGGCATTGACGTTAGCCTTGCTATGGGCGGCCACGACGGTGCTTGCAGATGTCTCAGATTGGCCCGCTTGCGGCACCACGGTCTTTGCATTCGGTCCACGCACCGATCCCCCATGGTCCTTTCCCGGTTTGCTTCCAACCACATCAATTTTGGAATTGACTACAAGCAACAGAACGATGGAGAAGACATGAATCAACGAGCTAACAAGGCTAACAGTCAGTTAATTTGATCGAATTGAATTGTTCTGGTGAAACAATTGACCATGTCTAGAGTACTCATTTGATTTTCACCAATTACTTTGAATACAATAAAGGTTTTTTTATGATTATTTTGTTAGTGTTTTTCGTACCAAAGAGTTAATTTTCTTATAATCTTTTTGCATTCCATATGTTGAGGAAAGTACCTTCCAAAACCCAAAAAGATAAAAGGTGTTGCACACATAAGAAGATCATATCCTCGACTACATCGGCATTGCATCTCAATTGCGGGACCATACAAAATACTTCCAATATATCCACCAAAGTAATGCACACATGACATAGGCAAATATTAGCAATAACCTAATAGAGGAAATGTAGAGAGCGAGAGCGAGAGAGAGAATACCAGAAGGATCAAATGCGGCCAGAATCCGGGATGCCATCGAAGCCTCAAGCATGAGAAGAGAGAAAACGAGGGTCAGAAGACAAAAGAGGTTCTTGCACTCCATTTCTTTCATGGTTTCCTCTGCTCTTTTCTTAGTCGCTCAACTTATGTTCCTGACTACGAGCTATTCGCTATTCACCGATGCGAAGCCTGCTAAATATTGCAAGAAAAGCCACAGATGCGTAAGCAACACGGACACCTCGTCCCTTATCGCTCCTCTCCTTTCTTCCTTCTGCTTTTTAATGACCAATTACGTCCCTTATTTAAACTGCAATCATACTGCTGAGTCACACAAAAATTGACTGTGAACGTCACAGAGCTTTATTGAAGCAAAGGCTGTTAAACTTCCGGGGCCGGTGGCATAAAAAAAGACTTTGTGAGAATATTAACGTGGGACAGAGCTTTACTTGCAGCTTCTGCTGGAGAGACCACGGTATGAGTTCAAGTGGAGACTAACTTTCGATCTCTCTCCTCTTCGCTTGCAATCTGTCACTTCATTTATTATATTAAAATTTGTAAACCAATCTTAATTAATCATATATATCCCCGTCTCTATATGTGCACGCCAAAAGGAAGCAGAAGATAGTTCACCCGTCGCAATTGACATTGGCAAGCCATTGTTACAAGTGCAATCAGAAACATTTATAACTGTAAAATCCTACATCAAAGATTTCAAATTGAGAAAAATATAGCCATATAATTTTCTAGGGAACTCCAAAAATCTATCTACGATCAAATTACTTATCTAAATGGCTTAAACCGAACAGATAAAGAATAAGGATATCAAATTCTAAAAGTCTAAGTGTATCAAAGTAGTAAAATGTGTAAATCCAATCCTGATGTGCTGTGCATCACCAATGATGAAACGTAATGTCTCAAGTTCTTGCCAACTTGGAGTTTGGGTCGAAACAAGCATGGAGTCGAGAATGGCTCATAGGCAGGTTTTACGAAGCATCCCCCTACGAAATTAGGTGTCTGGGCTACCGCCCACCGATCTAGAGCCAAGATTAGGCCTCGTATCTGCTTTTTTAAGCAGACCCGAGGTGAACTGACCCTCGTAAACTTGTGTTTTCAAGTCTATTCCAGACCTATTTTCTTAAGATACGAATTAGAGCATCCAAGAGGAGTTTAAGATTTTCTTTCTGTAATTTTTCTACGTGAGATAATAGTGAGAAATTGTGAGAAAACACTTTGTGAGATTGCTTAGGTATAATTTAGGGTGGGGAAATATTAAAGCGGTTGAACAACTGAGCACGTGGGTTGCTCATAGTAGAGCTTTTGCAACTGCTTTCTCATGGATGTAGATACAAATTCGGATTGAACCTTATGAATCGTGGTGTGATCTCTCTACATTTTTTTTTTTAACCTTTCTGTGGAATTGCCTCTAATTTTGTTGTTTGCGGTCCATCACACGATATGCTAAAAGCATAAATTCTGTAACAACCAAGTTTATTTAGACCATTGATCATGCAACCCCATGATAGGATCCACATTATTTATGTTCAGATAATCTAGGTCCATATGGTTTATAAATCATGTGGTAAGTGTAAGAGTTTTCCTAATGTGAACTACATTAATTGATATTGTAATTTACCGTTTAACGTTTATCGTTTTACGGGGATTGGTCTAAGGTGAGATAGAATGTTTCTTAATTAGTCTAATATGGGCTGGCTAGTGTGGGCCGAGTTGAGCCTGGCCCGTAATGAGAGGGCCTAGCTGGAAACTCTATAAATAGCGCTAAGTCTCTCCTCTAACCCTAATTCTCACATGTATCCTCACCTAAGGGGCGTTTACCTAACGCTAAACGTGAGGGGGTCGCCTCATTGAGCCAGTGATACGGAGGGCAATAGAGGAGAAGGACTTGCGCATGGAACATCGTATTTCCGCTTCCGCTTCAAGATCGATGGATTCCAAAACATGTGCGTTAATTCTTCTACTCATTCATGCATGTTCTTGTTCTGGTTATGGTGATCTTAGGGATTACATAATTTGCATCTTACATGTGGTATCAGAGCCTCCATAACCCTAGAACTTGAACGCATTGAATTTTGCCATAATTTGTGATTTTCGAATTTTTTAAAGATTGTAAAAGTAAAATTAAATCACATATTATTACTGGGCTCGACGAGACGATCAAGACGGTGGGCGGCGCGTCACCGGGGGAGGCCCCACGCGCCCCCACGCGTAGCCACGCGCCGCCGGGCGTCGAGGACGTGCGCTCACGCGCCCTCACGCGCGCCCACGCGCGGGCGCTGGACGCGCGTGCGGCGCACGCGGGCGCTGACGTCAACGACTCGGACCCGGACTCGGACTCGGATTCGGATTCGAATTCGCGCTGCTGACGTCATGCGTGGTTCCGACCCGCCGCGTCGGCAACCGACCCGAACCGACCGACCCGACCCGGATGGTGACCGACCCGACCCAGACCCCCGACCCGTGACCCGACCCGACCCGGTCAACCGTTGACCGAACCGGTCAACCGTTGACCGAACCGGTCAACCGGTCGGACCGCCACCGGTCGAACCGGTTTGGCTATCTTTTGACGACCCGCGCGTGGGCTCCACGCGCCGCGCACTCAGGCGGCGCGTGAGGGCGCGTGCGGTCTCTAATCGACGCGTGGCTGGTGGCATTTGACTCGTATGAAGATTTCCTACATCATGGTATGTTTATATTAATTTTTTGATGATTTTATGGATATAAAAATGCATACGGAACCTTAAATACGTGCTTTTTAGTGTATTTTTCGCGTATTTTGCTTGTATTTTTCTGTGATTTTGGAAATACAGGTGCTGGGTTACTGGTATGTTATATCATGATCTTTATGAATGTTGTTCATCAATATTTTACAATAAAGTTTATTTTTATGAAGCAATGTAATTAGTATGATATGTGATTTTAGTGATTTACTGCCCTTGTCACTAAAATTAAAATCACATATGTATGGTGAATGTGAGATGTGAATTTTATATCCCTGGTATGAGAGAGTTTCAATAATTCAATTGAGTTGTGACCGCCAAAGTGGCACACTTAATTGGGTTTGAGAAATTTCGGTCTCGTATATTGATTGGGATGTCTCCTGGTCTAATGTGTAGTCATACTCCCAAAGGAGGTGATTGTGTATTAGTTCATGGAGGGATACATGATAGTATGGTGGAGGAGTGACTGATTCTAGTGATTCATATGCCCAAAGGTGATGAATTCACGAAGAATTGGAATATATTCTCATAACCGCTATCATGTGGGGAGTGTACAACTGCATGTCATGTATTCTGCCCAAATGTGATTATATGATTTTGCATGTAACTCTCTGGATGTGTACTTGTGTGTCAAGTTACACATTGCTCACATAATGCTAATTATCTATACATTGCTTGATTTTTCAATCACCTTTTCTGTAATTAATAACTCCATTATTATTGAGGTTTTTTCTGCTTCAAATTTTAAATTGTGGACATATGATTTATTGCTTGAGAATGTAATAGAATTTGCTTACTGTCCATGAAGCGTTCCATTCTGGAACACTTGAAAAGAGGTTTGCCTACGGACTGCACTATTATAATATGATGGAAGCCTTAGTTGCTTGAAATTATGTTTTGTATGATATTGAAATTAGGACATATCTGTAAAGATTGTGTTTAAGTCCTAATGATATATACATCTCATATAAGGATGAAAAAGTTGTTTCCATTTTTTTTTCCTATTTACTCTTAACGGTTATCTAAAGACTTCTATAGATTATTGTGGAAGTAAAATTGACCGAGATAAAGAATAAATTGGTTAGAATTAGTCTTAAAGGTTGTCAGATTTAATAGTGACAGTGAGTATTTTGACAAGTATGACAATGCGGAATAGCTTAAAGGGTCATTTGTCAAATACTTGATAAATTCTGAGGTGGTAATTTAATTACTATGCTTGAAAATCCTAACAAGAAGATTTGGCTAAAAGGCATGAATCATCATAATGAACATAGTGATGAGTATGATGAGTAAAACTAATTTATCCAGTCTTCTGTGGGTTGATATTATGAAAGCAACTTTTTCACATACAAAAAGTGTCAATATCAAAGTTGTTTTATAAACTTCTTTTGAGTTATAGATTGTGCATAGATTACTTGAATCATATTAAATTTAGAGGTGTCATGCAGGAGTGAGGTTATCTAATCCAATATTAAGTACGTTGGAATTTAGATTCACTCGTTTTTATTTTGTATCTTATCCAGATTGTTAAAGGGGTATTGATCTTATGACCCTAAAGAAGATACAAGAATTATGGAATCACATACTTTAAAGTTTCTTAAGATCGACGTAATTGTAAAGGATAGCTGCTCTCAGACTATTAAAGATAATAGTGTGATGGGGGTTACTGTGTTTTTGTCTTTATCTATACAGATAATTATGGAATCTCCTGTACCATGGACTAAACTTGTTGAGGTTCAAGGTACTATTCTTGATATAGTTTATAATGAAATTTCTTAAACCTCTCAAGTGTAGAATGAAGTGGTTGCAGTTTTATTAAGGAGATTTCTTAGAGAAAGACAATTAGTTATACCATCAAACTATATAGTCTATCTGTGAGAGCATGATTACAATATCCATTACATGGTTGTTTTAGCAACTTATATAAATGTCGTTTCTTACTCTTAATTAAGTATGTGATTAGATGCCATAAAAATAAATAATATTACTCTGAAAGAGGGGTGGATAGTTAGTGAAGAAATAATTATTTCTTTACTAATTCTTTCAGAGTGAACGTGGCATTGATAGTTTATTTTTTATATGGAGTTACATCAAAGAGATACAAAATCTATATAAGTGCAACTGGAGAATTTTGCAGTAGATTCAAGTAAACTTGTGTGTAGACTGAAAAGTCTTAATTCATGGTCTTAAGCAAATTTCCAGGCAATATTATTAAAGTTTCATAGTGTTGTTATTTTGTTCAATTGGGAACAAAGTAATTCAATATACTACAAGGTCAGTGGGAGGAAATTTATTTTTTCTCATACTCTATGTACATGATATTTTGTTTACAAGTAATGACCTTGAGACATCTTTTATCATTTGTACTAAGGTTTGTAAGGATTGTTTTTGCCATATTATATTAGATTTTCTCGGAGGACATTTGCTGATTGTACATTGGAAATATTCAATATACATTATTGCAAGCCAGGAATTGCTCCCGTTGTTAAGGGTGATGGGTTGAATCTATCACATTGTCCTTATTTAGATATTGAGAAAATCTAATTAAATGGTGTACCTTGTGTCAGTGCATTTAAAAGTAGATTATATTCTAACAGATGATATGGTTGCAGATCCACTAACTAAAGGCCTACGTCCATGTATATTTGAGCGATATGTCATTAGCATGGGCTTAGGAGCATCTTGGGATGCTGTTATTTAGTGGGAGCTGTTTTATTTTTCTTTGAATAATGTTTACATCTGTTTTTTGTTACAATTTAGTAACATTTTGATATATATATATGTCAACTTTTGCATTCAATAAAATGTTTTTGAATGGTTTGTTATTATGTTGAAAATATATATATTGTTAAAGTCTCAAGATATTGCTTAAACCTTGAGTGAAGGCTAGGGGCATACGGTTATTAGCCTTGTCCATATGTCTTGTTGTATATAAATAATGGTTAACCGTAAGGACAAGACATATGTGGGTTCATGGAACCATAAATGCATTCTCTAGTGGCACAAGTTTTTTTGTGACGCTTAAGGTAAGAGAATGGACATTCTCTAGTGGCACAAGTTTTTGTGACGCTTAAGGTAAGAGAATGGTAATCGACAAATGAGATCTCTCTATGAGAGATGTTATCCATTTGACACACTACCATATTGGATCCATATCAATAGAGTTGAGAACACTCGTGACCATGGAAGGCTCTGTGTGTATACAGGCGCTTACCGCCATGATTCGGTGTTTGAGACTTTATGGGATAGGATTGACTATTAAGAATTATCTCTAGACCAATGTGCGCACATACGCATTTATTTCAATTAATATAGTCCAAGTGGGAGAATGTAAGAGTTTTCCTAATGTGAACTACATTAATTGATATTGTAATTTACCGTTTAACGTTTATCGTTTTACGGGGATTGGTCTAAGGTGAGATAGAAGATTTCTTAATTAGTCTAATATGGGCTGGCTAGTGTGGGCCGAGTTGAGCCTGGCCCGTAATGAGAGGGCCTAGTTGGAAACTCTATAAATAGCGCTAAGTCTCTCCTCTAACCCTAATTCTCACATGTATCCTCACCTAAGGGGCGTTTACCTAACGCTAAACGTGAGGGGGCCGCCTCATTGAGCCAGTGATACGGAGGGCAATAGAGGAGAAGGACTTGCGCATGGAACATCGTGTTTCCGCTTCCGCTTCAAGATCGATGGATTACAAAACATGTGCGTTAATTCTTCTACTCATTCATGCATGTTCTTGTTCTGGTTATGGTGATCTTGGGGTTGCGCAATTTGCATCCAACAGTAACTTCTCCGATATCTCTTCGCTTGCTTATGACAAATCTTGATACACAGCTTTAAATAACGTACGAAAGGAAATTGCAACTTCTCAGAAGACTTAAAGACATTTACTTCTAAAGCACGACCATACACGTGAATCGGACATGTTCCTTATACTAAAAAACACAACGTAACAAAGGAATACATCATCACTTCAATCGAACAACAACGAGAACAACCCCAGAAGAAAGAAACTAAACAATAATCATCAAACTTTTTTTCTTTTAAACAACGAGAACAACCCCATAAGAAAGGAACTAAACAACAATCATCAAACTTTTTTTTCTTTAAAACCATGAAGGATGTCATGGAATTGTGACGTCGGTTCTGGTAGCGGCGCTAGTGACGCTGCTTTTCGAGGTGGCATTGGTAGGAGAAACTGCGATGGGGACATTGACTTTAGCATTGCTAGGGGCGAAGACGACGGCAGCTTGCAAATGAGTTAGGTTGGCCGGCTTGCAGCCTCGTGATCTTTGTCGCCGGTGGAGGCACCGGCACCATTCCTAAGTTCGAATGATAGCTTGCTTTAATCTTGTCCCTCTTCTGTTTGCCCCCGTCTGCGTCGATTTTAGGGGAGCGAATGCCTGCATGCAATAGAATGGTGAAGCGGACATGAATGAACAAGTTAGCATGATTTGTAATCAGTTAGTTCCATTGAATCGAACTGCATTTATGAAACAATGGACCGTGTCTAGAGTGCTTATTCAATCTTCATCAAGTACTTTGAATAGATTCAACCAAGGATCTTTTCGTAATGAGTATGAACCTTGTTGGGAGTGCTTTTCGTACCAAAGAGTTAATATTTCTTTAATTTCTCTGAGCTTCATACTACAAGGAAAGTGCCTATCAAAATCTGAAAAAGTAAATAATTAAAAACAATAAACTGTTGGTCACATAAGAAAATCATATCCTCGACTACATCTAGCCTCTCGATCGCAAAAGGCAAAAAAAAAAGAAAAACATTTGTAGATTTATTGAGCACAAAGTGATTATACAAGGGAAATATGCTTAATTCACTTGGCATACGGCTCGTAATATTAGGGATTAAAATTCTTGTAGAGATTACCCGCGTTCTTTTCTAAAGAAAATGCACAAGTTGTTTTTGGATAAGTCTAATTTCAATGTGTATCTCAATTTTTCCACTCTTATAGATTGATAAGTTGAAAATTTTCACAAACTCTCCCTGAGAAATCATGTGAAATTAACTAAGTTGTTTTTTATTTATGAAAAATTAAGGGCGAAACTTCCTTTATCTTTAGTGCAACCCTCTTAGAACTAGTTCATCTATCTTACCCTCGAGATACTGCAACTAAATGTCCCAACTTTCTTTTTTAAAATTTTACTCCGATTGAAATTATCTGTATCGAAAAGGTTCTGCATATGATCTACAATCACTACAGCTTATTTGTTATTCAGTCCGCCTTCATTATATATACATAGGCAGTGTTTTTACAATTAATTAAGTGAAAAGGAACTCGCCTTGTCCCAAAAAAGAAAAGGAAGCTGTCCAGATCCAACCAAGAAGGGGCAATTTTCCTAGTTGTGTAAGAAAGTAGGGGCCGAATTGCAAAATGTGATTCTCTCTCTCTCTCTCTCTCTCGCTCGCTTCGCATTTTGGGAGACAGTCCATTGTTGATGGCTTTGTCTGCTTTTGAGAGAGAGAGAGAGAGAGAGAGAGGATATGACTGGTGAAAGTTGGGGAGAGAGAGAGAGAGAAGTGAGGGAGCGAGAGGAAGGGAGAATTGTGGAAGTTATCGGAGCAGCTGCGGAGAGATTGCGAGTTTGACGAAGCACAACCCGTTGACACCCCCAACCCACCCCAACAAAAAAAAGGCCATCCTACTTTTTTCCTGATCTATCTTTTGGAGTTTTCACATTCGTGTTTAGGCTGCTTGACTCGGAACCTAACCATCGTAACCCACGGCTTTCATTTCTTCGTAGTTCAGTAAAAACACGTCACTGTCTTCACATCACCTAGATTAAGATTGTTCGTGCGCATCTAATGTGAGGTCCCCAAAAAGATGATCAATCTAGCTAGATATTCCTAGCCAACACTTCCATTATTTCCACCAACCTTTTCTTCCATGCACACAAAATGACTCCTGATTTTCCTTTATGGACTAACAAAACTCTAATGAAGGAAAACAAGTAGAGATACATCCATTTATGCAGAGTACCAGGAGGCCTATTTTCGGCCAGAACTCAGGATGCCATCGAATACTCAATCATGAGAAGAGAGAAAACAAGGATCAGAAGACGAGAGATTTTCTTGCTTTCCATTCTTTCTTTCTTTTTCTTTTTTTTTTTTGTAGCTGTTGATAGTCGCTCTCAGTTTATGTTTCCGACGAAGAACCACTCGCCCGTGCGAGGTCTATTTAACAATGCATGTTGGACTGAGGACAGGCCGTGGATGCGTGAGCGCCGCACACAGTTCGTCTCTCGGAGCGACGGGCCTCTCCTTCTCCTTTCTGCTTTCGAATGACACACACACGGTTCGCCTGGCTTCAACTCCGAGTGTGTGAAACGTAGAGCCTGCCTTTATTAAAGCAATCTCTTCCGGGCCAAAGCCTTGCGAGAGTGAGATGAGAAGGTGCCGCTAACAAAAGATTGATTCGCACTGAAAGGGATAGAACTTCACTTGCCACCCGCATATTGGTAGGATCGCGTCCGGCGAGAAATCCGATGTGTGAAACCGGGACTCGAGTCGAGCAGAGACATCCGTTGTAGTCCGTCCCCACGTCCGTCGGACGTGAAGTTAATCTTCGTTTGGCCCAAACCAGGTGGAAGGGAGTTTGCACTCCCGTGTTTGAGTTTTGGCATTCTCATTTCTATTCGATGTTGAAACGGCCCCTGTCGATCCTAGTCAGCTAAGCCCCTCGAGTCGAAGGAGATCACCGGTTGATGGCACTTATACATGTATTAATCAACAATTTCTCGAGATAATTACCGAAAAAAAGAAGTTATAAACAGATTGAATAGATACCAATTCAAATATAAATCTTCATTCGTCAATTTAAGTCCTACCTTTTTTACAATTTGCTAATGTAGTCATTTCGGCTAATTTTGTTCAAAAATTACTGGCATAGACACCGATCATCTTATGTGATACGGCTGTCGCTGACGGTGACAATTTTTATTATTTTTTAAAAATTTTGAAATTTTCTAAAATTTTTATGAGAAAATTGTTAAAAAGATCATAAACTTTTACGTTTTTGTCTATTCAGTCATAACCATTTTCACATTTTGCTAATTGATTCCATTCGACTAATTTTGGCCAGAAATCTTGACGTTGACGTTAGCCGTTTTGCATGGTACGAACGGTGCTGACGTGGATAGTTTTTAATTTTTTTAGATTTTTTCTTTTTTATTTTGCTTTTTTTCTTTGCTTTTCTTCTGTTTTTTTCCCTTTGCCAACATGGATCGCTACGACCTTGTCAGCTGCGGGAAAGACCGAGCGAGGATTGCGGCGTCGTGAGTTGAGCTCGGGCTCAACATCCCAAGCTCATGTTGAGCCCGAGCTCATGCCAACATGAGCTTGAAGCTCAAGTGTCCATGGCCACAAGCTCCAAATCTTGTCCCAATGTCGAGCCCTGAGCTCTCAACATCACCGGCACGAGCTTGAAGCTCAAGCGGTGGGTGAGGCCGGACGAGGGTCGCCGGGACCTCATTAGCTGCAAGCGAGGGCCGGGATGCCCTCGCTTGTTGTGGGCGAGGGTCACGGTATCATGAGTTGAGCTCCAGTTCTCAAGGCTCGCAGCCATGGACGCGAGTTCTGGAGTTTGTGGCCATGGACACTTGAGCTTCAAGCTCACGGCCTTGTGAGCTCGAGCTTGAAGCAAAGGTTGTCTTCTTCCGGGGCCAGAGACATTAAAAGAGACTTCTGTGAGAGTATTAACGTAGGACAGAGCTTTACTTGCAGCTTCTACGGGTGAGACCGTGACTTAAGTTCAATTGGAGACTTCCGTTCGATCTCTCTCCCCGTCGCTTAGTTGTCAGTCCATCCCAGCTTTCATCGTCTGTCAAGAGAATCTTCTTTGGCCCCAACCTTAGGGGAAGAGAGTCTGAGCTCCCGTGACTTCATTTGGCCCGCTCATTTCTCTTCAAAATTGTAACGATCGTCGTCGATCCTTGTCGGCTATAAGTCATTCGAAAAAGTACTCGAGTTGATGACCGTGAAGGTGGATAGGCACTTATACACGTATCCCTCGACAATGTTTCGTTGCTACTTGTGGATAGCACTTAAGACCATTGATCACGCGAGCCCCAAGATAGAATCCACATTATTAATGTTTAGATAATCTTGATATATATGATTTATAAATCACGTGATAACTTCTCCGATACCTCTTGGCTTATGACAAATCTTGACGCACAGCTTTGGTTAACGTATGAAAGAAAATTGCAACTTCTCATACTAAAAGACATTCACTTCTAAAGCTCAACCTTACGCGTGAATTGGACATGCTTGTTATACTAAAAAACACAACGCTACAAAGGAATACATCATCACTTCAATCGAACAAGAACGAGAACAACCCCAGAAGAAAGAAACTAAACAACGATCATCAAGGATGTCAAGGAATTGCGACGCTGGTTCCAGTAGTGGCACTAGTGAAGCTGCTTCGAGGTGGCACCAGTAGGAGAAACTGCGGTAGGGACATCGACTTTAGCATTGCTAGGGGCGGAGACAACGGCGCTTGCAAATGTGTTAGGTTGGCCGGCTTGCGACGTCGTGGTCTTTGTTGCCCGTGGACGCACCGGCATCTTCCCCAAGTCCGAACAATAGCTAGCCCAAATATTGTCCCTATGCGGGGTGCTCCCTTTCATGCCCATCTTAGGGGCGCGGATGCCCGCAAGCAACAAAATGGTGGAGCAAACATGAATGAACGAGTTAGCATCGCTTATAATCAGTTAATTCTGTCTAATCAAGTTGCATTAGTGAAACAGTTGACCGTGTCTAGAGTGCCTATTTAATTTTCATCGAGCGCTTCGATTGGATTCAACCAAGGGTCTTTCCTTTTATTATTGTACGTTAGAGTTTTTTGTACCAAAAAGTTAATCTTTCTATTATTTCTTCGTGCTTCATATGACAAGGAAAGTGCCCATCAAAATCTTACAAAAAAATTGTTGGTCGCATAAGGAAATCATAACAATTTTTAGGTTACTGTGAGAATAATAGTTTATTGTGAGCCTCAAATTCTTGAAGGAGTGGACCCCACAACAATTTACAATTATTTATTTATTTATTTATTTATTTATTTATTTATTTATTTATTATTATTATTATTATTATTATTATTATTATTATTATTATTATTATTATTATTATTATTATTATTATTATTATTATTATTATTATTTATTATCCAGAACAGATTATTATTCTCACAGTAGATTAAATACTATCACCTAATCATTTTTTTTTCTATATGTACTAACAAAACTCCAATAAAGGAAAGCAAGTAGAGATACATACACTTATGCAGAGTACCAGGAGGTGTATTTTTTTACCAGAACTTGGGATGTCATCGAATACTCAATCGCGAGAAGAAAGAAGACAATGATCAGAGGACGAGATTTTCTTGCTCTCCATTCTTTTTGTGTGGTTTTCTCTTTCTCACAGTCGCTCAACTTACGAGCTCGACGAAGAACTGTTCACCCATCCGAAGCCTATTTAACAGTGCATGGCGGACCGAGGAAAGCCACGGATGCGCGGGCAATGCAGACGGTTCGTTCCTCATTGCGACCGACCTCTCTCCTTCTTCATGCTTTCCAATCCACATGGTTCAGCCAACTTCAACTCCTAGAGGGTGATGTTATAATTTTATTTAATATGATCCCACATTAATTAAATTACCTACATTAGACTTCGTTGAGGATTTATTATCCAAATCTAGTTGCTGATAACTATAGAGATTGCCCGTATCTACTAGGGTTAGTCTTGATGGAAGACTATATCTATTGGGATTTGTATGGGCATATAAGTAGGTCATCTAAGCTAAACCATCGGATTATTCTCATTATTCTAATTATCTAATAATTGGATAACACACCATCAACATTGAGAGAGCAATTAGCTAGAAGTGCTTATTCATGATTGTTCAAGCTCCATTTATCTATTCTTGATATCATCAATGGCTGGAAGTTAGTACTAAATTTACATGTTTCCACAAATGATCCCAATCATTGGGATCATCGTTTTCCGCAAATTTTCTAGCAATTGATATCAAAGCTTGTTATATCTCTACCTTGATGATTTTCGTGGGGCTTTTGATTGAATAAAAAAGAAATTGGGGGCAAAATCTGGCTGGTGAGTTTGGCAAAATTTGTGCAACTCACCACTTGTCTTCAGTACTATCGCAGTGCCATGGGCAACAAAAGCCTTAAAGTAATTCGGCGTTATGGTGATCGTAAAAAGGCAAATTGCGTAGCGGAAATCGTGGTGGTTAGGGCATGTGTTTTGGGGAATCTTGCTTGATTTCAAACAATTTTTGGCCATTTTCACCAAATCTTGAACGTGTGTGGTTGCGCTAGTGAGGTCTTGGTAACCGCCACTTATTTTGGTTTAAAGTGGAGAACCTAGGGGTGAGCAAAAGAAACCACCCAAATTGGCAATCGCTCGGACCGTATCAAACTGACTGATTTGGTTTGGTTCTCAAAGACATTGGTCCGACTCCTAATTTCATGAAAATGGAACCAACACTGTTCAGTCCAATTTGCGATTCTGAAGCAAAAACCGACCACCTCGACCGAAATGACTTTTTATTTTAAAAATTTTTACTTTCACAAAACACAATTTAATTTTGAATATTTGCGACAAGTGCACATGAAAAATGATTGTGCCAAATTTAAGGCATGACTAAAAAAAAGGTAACCAACTCTCAAGTATTTGTTATGAATCTAATATGGTTGATGTGAGTCACAACACTTGGTGAATTGGTATTGGTTTTACAATCCACATTTCGAATTCCTTACAAGGTTTTCAAAATCGGCATAAATCAGTAAGAAGTGAACAAAGCAGTTATTCAGGAAATAAGATGCGTTTGCATGTGAAAGCTATTAAGACATATAGATTAGTTCTCGATAATGGTTTTATTTTGAATTTAGAAAGAACCGTTTTTATTCATAGTTTCTTTAGGAATTTAATTTCAATTTCAAGACTCTTACCATTAGGATACTCTTTTAATTTTTTAAGTACTACATTTAGTTTATTATATAAATTTGAAATTGTCTGGAGTGATATTTTGTCTATGGTCTCTTTCGAATTATTTATAAGACAGTGTCATTTATAATGCAATGCACGTTCATGATAATGCTGGCATAAAGGAATGTATTGTGAAAGATGATTCCTCTATATTGTGACATCGGAGATTGAGACATATCTCCATAGATAGAATTAAGCGATCAGTAAATAATGTAATACTTAATACTCTATATTTTATTGATTATGATATTTGTGTGGATTGCATAAAGAGAAAGCAAACCAACAAGTCAAAGAAAGATACCAAGAGGAGTACGCAAATATTATTAATTATACATACGGATATTTGTAGTCCAAATATGGACTCAAATGGTCAGAGATACTTCATCTCTTTCATAGACGATTATTCACGATTCATGTATCTTTATTTGGTTTGGAATAAGCACAAAGCGCTAGATGTCTTTAAAGTTTGAAACCAAAGTAGAGAAATAATACGATAAGCAAATTAAGATCGTGAGATCCAATAGAGGTGGAGAATACTATAGTAGATACACTAAAGATGGACAAGCACCTGATCCATTTGCGAAGTTTCTTGAAGAGTTGGGATTATTGCCCAATACACTATGTTTTGTTCTCCAGACTAAAATGGTGTGGTAGAAAGAGGAAACCGAACTTTATTAGACATTGTGCGGAGTATGCTTAGTAACTCCAAACTTCCGAAGTCCTTGTTTACTGAGGCTCTTAAAACGGCAATGTACATATTAAATCGAGTCTTGACCTCGCCGGATCTGGTGACGGCAGCCTCGCCGGCCACTGGCAAGGCTCCTCGCCATTGTTGGGTGAGGCCGAAACTCACCGGATATGGTGACGGCGGCCTTGCCGTCGCAGGGTGAGGCTTGCCTTCGCCAATGGCCGGCAGGAGCGAGCCTTGCTGGCCCTAGCTCTGGCCAGAGGAAGAAGAAAAGGGGGAAAAATAAAAATAAAAAAATTTCAAAATAAAAAAATTTTAAAAATTCGAAAAAAAAAATATTAAAAATTGCCACGTCAGTGTTTGCGGATGGCCGGTGTCCACGTCAACGTCCAGCCGGCCAATTTTGGCCCGATGGACTGAATTAGCACAATTATAAAAGGTTTAGAACTAAAATAGCTAAAAAAAAAGTTTATGATTAAATTGGCACAATTGCAATAGGTTTATGACTTTTTTGATAATCCTCCCTATTTGAAGACATACTTGCAATCTGATACATCGGTTAATATATCAACTTCATAAGCCACTCTTAATACGTTTGTGCGCCAAAATGAAGAAGGAGAGAGGTAGAGCTGTCATCGTTAATATTGGGCCTTCTCTACTAAAATAACTGCGGTCCATAGTTTTGTTTCTTGCTAATACGGTACCACGACCAAACATTTAACTATAGGCTATACAGAATGGCAAATGAAATGGACGTATATCAAAGTTCAAATAGATAAAACGACAAGAAAAAGACTATGTAGAATAGAGAAGGAAAAAATTACATGATTATCTAAAGGCAAACTATTTAGAAAATGGAACCAATGCTCACAATCTCCAATCAAACTTATCAGGATAGCAAAACCATAAGAATAGAGGAGGAAAAATCGAGTACCACATCATAAATACGGAAAGAAAAACCCCTCTTTTATATGTGCATTTACATTTACTTATATATGATATCAGCTCATTTATTTTACAAGACTCAATTATAGGCACCCTACCTCATTTGCTTCCAAAGACCCTCTTTTCCCCGTATATATAACATGGCCGGTGGAGCATGTCGTGAGCCTTTACATAAAAAGGGATTAGCATAAAAATTAGAGTTCGTAATTAATTGACCTCATAATTAATAGAATTCGTTAATATGGAGAAGTCATTTTTGGGGCAACAACTAATTAATAATTGTTGCAACTCTCCTTAAGGCAGAGGACATGTTTAGAAGTAATGTCAAGTTGGGGACCAATAGTTCTCAATTGGCGCAAGTTCTCCAAACTCTTTCCTTGAGCACATTGGGATTTTTCGTTTCCATTGATTCTAAAAGAATTCGATGATGTAAAGGAGCCATCACTAGCATATTTGGGCCAACTAGGAGCCAAGTGAAATGCAAGATTATATCTCACTTCCTACGCAACTAGAGATCTATGCACAGGGATTTGATTACATTAATTATCCAATTAATGCCTTTCGGTGTCTAAACTTGATTATTTATCAACTAAGTATCTGTCTTGTTTATCCAATTATGAGTCCTAAAGTTCTTGCCTACTAAGTGTCCCCAAGCGATGTTTTTGTGTTCATTACAATCCTAGAATGTAACGTATCTCCAACTAAGAAAAACAAATTACAACACAAAAAGTAACATAAGAGAAATCACAACACACATCATGAGTAACAATAAAGGGCGAGTAAAAGATAAAGGGCGAGAAAGCTAACCCAATACGAATCAAGTGAAAAATATAACATTGTCTTGTTATTAAGCCCCAGGACAACAACCCCGCCAGCTAAATTCATATGGATCTAAGTTTTCTAAAAGACTAATCTCTCATCTCTCTAAACCTAAACCTAAACTAAACTAATCTAAATCTAATATCGCGATTTAATTAGCTCGTCAAGACCTATTTTCTAAACCTTTTCAAATATTCTTTTTGTCGACCTTTTTTTTTTTTTGCCCCTTTTTTCGGTCCCTTGCCTCCCGATGCTTCTCTAAAATTCCTTCTACCTTTTCATTCCTTTCCTCTTTCAATGTTTGCTCAACTCGCTCATTACTCTTTACTCGTTTACAAACGTATATGCACAAACGCTCACCAAACACCTCACTGCTTGTTGTTTTTATCCTTTTTCTCATACCTTTCAATGTTTGTTCACGGCAAAGAACGAATCCATCTAACATCAGACCTTCTTAGGCCATCAACAGATTCATGAGTGAGGCATATCTCCTCTATACCGGTATCCGAATTCACCGGCCCACGTATTTTGCGCTACAAAGGGTTTTACCGTCATATTATCTCCAGACAAAATCACATTATAATGCAAGAAAATAGGTGCATCTGCTTCGAGAGATATTTGCTCTCTTATCGGATCAATATGAAAGCTTCCCAGGCCACTATGAGGAATGGCGATCAGTGCAATTGAGGAAATCTCAATAAGCCCACAAAACATTTCAAGGAAAAGCGCGAGTATAATTGAATTCAGAAGCGCAAAATTATCAAGCATCGTTAAAGCAATACCTTTTTTTTTTTCACAACCACAACGCCTATCAGCCGAGCAATAAGCTACAAAACCAGGAAGCATAATCTTCATCCAGTGAACAAAACTTGTCAGATGCCAACAAATTCATGACCACTTGATTTTACTATATTACTTTATGGCATAAGTTGACATGCTTTGCTCATCCAAAGAATTGATTAACATGAATCTATACATGACATAAAGGGTCAGGAAAGTATATCGGGATAAGAGACAACGGATATGGACGGATTTTGTAACGACCCGGGCTCCACTGTGTAATATTGTCCGCTTTAGACACTGAGTCCTCACGGCTTTAAAAAGCGTCACACAGGTTAAAGGGACCCCAAGCCTTATAAACTAGCCCAGGACCTCCTCCCTAAGCAATGTGGGACTAGAGAGGACCCCTTCCCCTTCCTTGGGCTATCACACTCTCCACCCCTTAAGAGCACAGCGTCCTCGCTGTGGCCCCCACACACGGTCGGGAGTCGGCTCTGATACCATTTGTAACGACCCGGGCCCCATTGTGTAATATTGTCCGCTTTGGACACTGAGTCCTCACAGCTTTAAAACGCGTCACACAGGTTAAAGGGACCCCAAGCCTTATAAACTAGCCCATGACCCCCTCCCTAAGCAATGTGGGACTAGAGAGGGCCCCTTCCCCTTCCTTGGGCTATCACAGATTTGGACGGAAATTATGTAGTCATTGTCAACGGTCGATAGGTTTTTGACTGCGAAATAGCCCCTACGGCCACCTGGTGAGATAAGAACACCAGGTCATCCTTCCTTTTATAGTTGTTCCTTAAAACAATATGAGGAATCACATCCTTGTATCGGATCGTACCATGCCCAGTTTAGCTCGGGCACCCAATTCCTCGAGAGAGATACGCAAAACACTTTGGCACAACAACTAGTTTCGGGCTTGACATAGCCTCATCAAGAGAGCGACATTAACTCTTGACCAATTTATGCGCGAGAGGCCAACCCCGCCTTTAGAGCTTCTAATAGTTATAATCATTCTATTCTAGAACTCTTAGCACAAACACCCTAATGTCATTCCTATCATCCCCTATGTATCACTCACTCTTCATGCTGACAACAGCAAGCGACACTCACAAAGGTATGAAAGTATGAGAACTCCATTTGTGACATTCTCCCCCACTCAATTTTGCAACACCTTCGCTATGGGGTGTTTTGTCACTTCCTTGTGTTCTTCAACCATCAAGCTGCTCCTTCAGTACTTACATGAATGACAACGCTCACCCAGCAAAATAGGCCATTCTCCTCCACTGGTAGCTTCCCTTTATCATAGTCATTTATGCATATCTGGTCACTTGTGCTCTCCCTAACAGGTGTGGCATTCGAAGCCAATTGCACTCTCTTGGCAGCACCTGCTTTTACCTACTAGGCTTCTTGTAATCTCAACAAACCAATGGAAATTTCTCCCCTTGTTGGAAATGTGGTAATAGACCTCCTCTTGAGATTCATCAGTTGATCTAAGAATGTTTTCCTTATTTAATGAGCAATTTGGTTCTTTCTTGTGTTAAAATATGTCTTGAGTTTAAGCCCGAAGTGAAAAGCTGAATTTTGTAAATAAATTGAAATAAAGAGAGATGGGTACACAAATTAGTCTATTGGACGTCATATTCTTAAAGCTGATCAACAAAACTTGGAAGCAGTTGACCGAGGCACGTCTGCTTCTTGATGGAGTTGGACGAAGGAAATAAAAAAGGGAAAGTCAAATCTTTTACTTTTGTTGACCGAATCTTGGATGATTTGCTTTCTTCATGCATGCAATTCTCTAGTGATGGAATATAATATTCCTCTCAAGGTTTGCTCGCCCTTTACCGAAGCATTGTTGTTGATCGAAGCGCCATTCTTATTTTGAGTGCCGTGGTTTTCTTTGTTTGTGAGAGACATTCATAGGTGCTAGGTGCTTGGCTTTGGGTATTCGTGTTTCTCGTGCAACAAAGCTTATTCGTGATTTACATCTAAGAAAGATTGGTGTATTGGGTGTAATTGGGGCTTGGGAAACACTGAGAGAGTGTTTGAGTGACTTGAGTGTGTAATCTCCTTGTATCGCTTGATATATAGTGAAATTCGATGCTGCTCTCCCCGTGGACGTAGGTCTTTACGACTGAACCACATAAATCTGGTGTCCGATTTATTTTCTTATTATGTCTATATTATTGTTCGATCGCTCACTTTATCGCAACAAGTGGTATCAGAGCCAGGCTTGGCTAAGTTGAACCGAATCGATGGCGACAGAAGAAGTAAAAGTGAGAATCGACAGATTTGATGGGAAGGATTTTAGTTTCTGGAATATGCAGATTAAAGATTATCTTTACCAGATGAAACTGCACTTGCCCTTATCTGGGGAGAAACTAGAGACGATGAAGCAAGCTGATTGGGATTTGCTGGATAGACGAGCTATGGGTGTTATTCGGCTGACGTTGGCTCGTAACATCGCGTTTAACATCTTGAAGGAGAAGACTATTGCTGATTTGATGCAAGCCCTGTCGGATATGTACGAGAAGCCCTCTGCGATCAAAAAGGTCTATTTGATGTGACGTCTGTTTAATTTGAAGATGAGTGAAAGTGCGTCAGTTGCAATCATATCAATGAATTCAATGTGATTATTAGTCAATTAAGTTCAGTTGAAATTGACTTTGAAGATAAGGTACGTGCTTTGATTATGCTATCATCATTGCCTGATAGTTGGAATACTACTGTTACTACTATTAGTAATTCCTCTGGGTCAACAAGATTGACGTTTGATGGGGTTCGAGATTTGATTCAGAGCGAGGATATTCGTAGAAGAGAATCTGGCAAACCTGTATCTGCTGCTTTAGTAGATGAAAATAAAGGAAGATCTAGAACACGTGTGGGTAAGAGTAGTATTAATATGAACAGACGTAGTCAATCTAGGGTTGTTGATGTTGTCTGTTGGAGCTGTGGCAAGAGAGGGCATCTTAGAAGGGATTGCCTCAAGTTGAAGAATGAGAAGGGTAAGGAAATTATAGTTGATTCTGCAAATAATGTTGCAGCTGTAGCAGATAATACTAATTATGTCTTGTCTGTCACTAATGATTTATCGTTTGATGGATGGATTATGGATTCTGGTTGTTCTTTTCATGTCACATCAAATAGAAAATGGTTCATCACTTATCAGTGCACGGGTAGTGGTAAACTCCAGTTAGGGAACAACGCTAAGTGCGATGTTGTGGGTGTTTGTGATGTTAAAATCAAAATGCATGATGGCATAGTGAGGACATTGACTAGAGTAAGACACGTTCCAGAATTGAAAAAGAACTTAATTTCCTTGGGCGCCCTAGATTCAGCTGGTTGCAGGTATTCTTCAAAAGGTGAAGTTCTAAAGGTTGTCTGAGGTGCCTTGGTGATAATGAAAGGAATCAAGCATGGAGGCCTATATAAACTTCAAGGTGAGACAGTGACAAATTTCGTTGCGGAGACGTCAGATGCATCTGTTCGAGAGTCTATTGACTACTCGAGGAAGACCTGGGTGTTTGTGCCAATGCACAAGTTTGATGTTGGTGTCAGGATCACGCAGTCAAAAGCTTTGATCGAGACGGAGACTGGTAAGTCGATCAAGCATGTGCAGAATGACAATAGCATGGAGTTCTACTCGGAGCTGGCAAATAAATTCTGCATGAAAGAAGGCATAGTGAAACACTGCACTAGTGTCGGTAAATCATAACAATTTGCAAAATTGATGAGCAAAATACTACTAGAGACGGCCCGAAAAAATGATCTTTAGTACTGGTATTGCTAGGAGAATCCTAGCTGATGTGCTTAGTACGGTAAGCTGCCTGGTGAATATATCCCCATCAACTGCTATTCAATGGCGAACTCCTGAAAAAGTGTGGTCAGGTAACATTACTGGTTATTCTATTATTAGAATATTTGGTTGCCCGTGTTATTTTCGAGTGAGTGATGATAAACTCGATGGGAGGGCAAGGTGCATATTCCATGGCTATGCACAAGGTGAGCGAGGCGATCAGTTATGGTGCCCGGATATAAATTCACCTATTGACAACAGAGAAGTTACCGTTGATGAGTCTCCAATACTTCTAACTAGGAGTGTTTGTGGCAGTGTTAATATGGATCTGGACGGTGTTCAACTTGAGGTGGAGTTGCGACCAGAAACTCCTGAGGTAGCGTATATGGGCACTAGCAAAGTAATCGACACAGATGGTGCTCGTAGCGAGGTGGAGCCTGTAGAGCCAATGGTTGCTATAACTACTGATATTGACAAGGTATGTATTCGATCTCCTAACATATATTGATGCAACAATGGTTTTGCTTTATCTGCGGTTAAGGACATTGCGTCGGAAAATCCTTATGGAGCAGTTAAAGGTGCATATGGAGTTGGTATTCTGATGAGGTCCTTGATTATGGCGAAGTTCAAGTGAGGCTTGGACTTGGATAATATTTGTGGCGGTTGAGCCCATCGGGGGCTATGGGAAAGTAGCGGCAGAGTTTGAATTTTTGCGAAGCAATTGCGACTTGGCTCAAACGTCGAGCCAAGGTGGAGATTGTTAAAATATGTCTCGAGTTTAAGCCTGAAATGAAAAGCTGAATTTTGAAAATAAATTGAAATAAAGAGAGATGGGTACACAAATTAGTCTTCTAGAAGTCATATTCTTAAAGCTGATCAACAAAACTTGGAAGCAATTGACCGAGGTACGTCTGCTTCTTGATGGAGTTGGACGAAGGAAATAAAAAAGGGAAAGTCAAATCTTTTACTTTTGTTGACCGAATCTTGGATGATTCGCTTTCTTCATGCATGCAATTCTCTAGCGGTGGAATATAATATTCCTCTCAAGGTTTGCTCGTGGGACTCCCTTTACCGAAGCATTGTTGTTGATCGAAGCGCCGTTCTTATTTTGAGTGCCGTGGTTTTCTTTGTTTGTGAGAGACATGCATAGGTGCTGGGTGCTTGGCTTTGGGTATTCGTGTTTATCGTGCGACAAAGCTTATTCGTGATTTATATCCAAGAAAGATTGGTGTATTGGGTGTAATTGGGGCTTAGGAAACACCGATAGAGTGTTTGAGTGACTTGAGTGTGTAATATCCTTGTATCGCTTGATCTATAGTGAAATTCGCTGCTGTTCTCCCCATGGACGTAGGTCTTTACGACTGAACCACGTAAATCTGGTGTCCGATTTATTTTCTTATTCTGTCTATATTATTGTTCGATCGCTCGCTTTATCGCAACATCTTTTGCCCCATTGCCATCCTAGAAGCTAGACAAGAGACATACCTTGTTCGAGCCCTCTTAACCTTGGCAATCGCTTTCCACCCTCTTTGGACCGGGTAGACCATAGGCTTTCCCTGAATCACCCACCTACTAGAGAAATCCTGCTCTAATGCCATTTGTCAATTGATGAATAAAATGTAGCACAACCCTAATTTTGTCAACTCTTTAAAAATTACTAACCCTAATAAGAGTCATTCAACGATTTTTCTCTAATTAAGTTACAAACTAGTTTTGGATCACCAACTCCCATTGTCTAAAGACAATAATTTCATATTAAAGTTGGTATTGAAAGAGAAAAAAAAAATTGTAAACAATTCAAATGAGAGTTAGGCACGCTACAAAAAAAAAAGAAAAGAAAATAAAAGTTTGTGAACAAGAAGAAAAATTGGGAAATTAAAAAAAAATCAAATAAATGTTTATTAATAACTGAAATGACAACCCTTTTTTGTATGGCAATTTTTTTTTTTTTTTGGACAGAAAGGAAATAAACATTAAGAATAAAAGGGGTTACAACCCGCCGAAATAGCGTCCGAAAGTAAAAGATCGAAAAGAGGAGGAGGAGGACTGTGAGCCCAGTTGGTTACAAGCCCGCCCCTGTTGTGGGCTCTCGCGACCCAGTCAGCGGCACAATTAGACGTGCGCTTGCAAAACCTAATGTGAAGATGCGAAAAGTGGCGTCGCAGGGCAGCAGCTTCGGCGATGAGGGACTGTGCTTCCCATGGAGGATCAAGCGTGCCGTTGACAGATTGCACCAGGATGAGGCAATCGGAATCAATCTGAAGGAGCGCCTCTCTTTTGTTCTGCTGCTGTAAGTGATTTAGGGCACTGATCAGGGCTTGTGCTTCTATCTGTAGGGCTGAGGAAGCAGGTACCGTCCGCGTGAAACCTTTAAGCAAATTCCCGAAGTGATCGCGACAAATGACAGCTATGGAGCCTTCCGTATCATCCTGACAATAAGCCCCGTCGATATTAATCTGCAAAACGCCTGGATCAGGGGCTTGCCAAAAATCGCAATGCTCAGGGGAGTCACTTCGTGTTCTGTTGGAGAGGTGCAGGAGGTTGCGCGCAGTCTTGACTTGAGCAAGAGCGGCTTCCACAACGAGATAAGGGTCTGGTCGGGTCCTGCAGAAGACGAACCTGTTCCTCGCTTTCCAAGTATGCCAAAAAATTGCGGCAATGGTCTCCAGGTCAGGTGAGTTCTTCCTGTGATGTATTCGGTCAGTTAACCATTCTTCAATTCAATGGAGTGTTGTTGCGTTGATGTGGATGCTTATAGTAGGATGCGCCCAGATTCTGTGGGTCCATGGGCATAGCAGGAGTAGATGTTCAATAGTCTCAGGTTGTCGGTCTCGGCAAAGTTCACAAATCGGGTCAGGACTAATCTGTCGCCGGAAGAGGTTTTGTTTAGTTGGCAAAGCGTTGTTGCAGATAGACCATAGAAAAATCCTTACCTTAGGGGCGAGTTGAAGTCGCCAGATTTTTTTCCATAGGATTGATGGTACTTGATAAGATGATGAGGCCTGATTGGTGGGCATGGATGGTGTTGTATTATGAATAGACAAATAACCGCTTTTCACATTGTACTCCCCTTGAGTGGTGGCTGTCCAGACTATGCGATCTGAGGCAAAGTGTGGGCTAACTGGGATTTTCAATATCTCATGAACTGTGGGTGCATTATAGAACTGCCACAGCTTAGTAACATTCCAGTTATTTGTATTGTGGTCCAGTAGATCAGCAACAGAGGTAGGTTCCCCACATTCAGCCACACCGCCTAGTACCCCACTTGGTAACCACTTGTCTTCACGGATTCAAATCCGAGTGCCGTTGCCGACTGACCATTGGATGTGAGGTAAGATCGCTGCCCTGCCTGCCAACAGGCTTTGCCAACCCCAGGAAGGTCGGTATCCTCTATCTGCCTTAAGAAAATCCTTGGACGGGAAATATAGGGCTTTAAACAGTGTGCCCCAGAGAGAGGAAGGCTGATGAAGTAAACGCCATGTTTGTTTCCCAAGCATGGCCTTATTGAAAGCAACTAAATCTCGAAAGCCCATGCCCCCCATAGCCTTTGGATGTTTTAGTACCTCCCATCGTTTCCAATGTACTCCTGACTTTCGACCATCAGTCTGCCACCAGAATCTTGCAACCTTCTGTTCAATAGCCTTGCAGATGGATATAGGGATTTTAAATACTGACATAGCATACTGAGGTACAGCCTGCACCACCGTTTTAATGAGGATTTCCTTACCCCCTTTGGAAATTAGACCCTCCTTCCAACCCTCTAGCTTGCTATGTACTCTAGCCGACAGCCATGCAAACATATCTCTTTTAGACCGCCCCCAGTCAGAGGGAATGCCGAGGTATTTTCCTGATTTATCAAGCACGGGGACTCTTAAAGCACGAGCCATATTCTCCTTAAGGCTGACAGGGCAATCTTTACTAAAGAAAATACCTAACTTATTCCGATTGATTTCCTGTCCAATGGCTAGACAATATAGGTTTAGTATGTTGGCCAGGTTCTGACACTCTATAGTTGTACCATCAAGAAAGAAAATGGCATCATCGGCAAAGAACAAGTGAGAGATAGTAGGGCACGACCTGGTGAGCTTGATGCCCCGCAGATTCCCGATTTCAATGGCTTGGTTGATGAGGGATGAGAGGAGAGTTGTTAGTAGTATAAATAGGTAAGGGGACAAAGGGTCGCCCTGACGAAGACCTCGAGATGGTTGAAAGTACTATAGCTGTTCACCATTGAAGTTTATGCTTAGTGAGACCGATGAGATGCACTGCGAAACCCACTGGACCCAGTTAGGATGGAAGCCTAACTTAAGGAGATAAGCTTTCAAAAAGTCCCACTCAATCCGATCATAGGCTTTATTCATGTCCAATTTTTAAATTGCTGGGAAATTTCTTCATCGTTTCCTAGTCTTCAGTTGATGGAGGACCTCTTGGACTATAAGGATGTTGTCCTGGATTTGTCGTCCAGAAACAAAGGCAGTTTGTTCGATAGGAATGAGATCAGGGAGCAAAGGCTTGAGGCGATTGGCAATGATTTTAGAGATAATCTTGTATGCGTAATTGCACAGGTTGATGGGACGGTAGTGATCCAGACACTCGGGTAGTGGAATTTTGGGGATGAGAGTTATAGCAGTCTTGTTAAGGTCCGGTGGCATATGGGCTGATTGGAAAAAGAACTGAACTGACTTCACTATCTCATCCTGGAGGATATCCTAGTGAGACTGATAAAACAAGCCATTCAATCCATCCGAACTCGGGGCTTTTGTCCTGCCTAGTTGAAATGTGGCAAGGCAGATTTCCTCTTTAGTGACAGCAGCTATAAGGGTAGAGTTCATATGGTCGGTGACAATGGCCGAGCATTGGTCGAGAATTGGGTCATAGTTGCGGGGACCGACTGTCGTATAGAGGTCGCGGACGAAATTCATAGTCATCGCCTTTAAAGTGTCCTCATCTTGTACCCAGTTGTTGTTGTTGTTTAGCATCATTCTTATTCGATTTTTCTGTCTACGTTGGATGGTAGTGGCATGGAAAAACCGTGTATTTCTGTCACCACATTGTAGCCAGTTAAGCCTAGACCTCATCGCCCAATAATGCTCCTCTTGCTCCCATAGTTGCTGAAGTTCATGCTTGATACTAGATGCTTCTGATTTGTCGAAACTAGTGGCAGTTTGGTTAGTAATCTGCTGTAATTGAAATTGTAATTCTGCTATTCTGGTCTTCGCCTTGGAAAACTTGCTATGACTCCACCGGGCGAGTGCAATACTGACCACTTTTAATTTTTGTGGCAGGTCCTTCCCATTGCTGTTGGAATTTTGCCAAGCCTCCGCAACAATTAGTCGACATTGTGGACTTGAGACCAGAAAGATTCAAAGATAATGGCCATCTACTCCGTCTCCCAAGGCCTTGAGTGTTTAGAACTAAAGGGCTATGGTCTGATCCCACTACGGGCAGAGCCAACACCTCAGCGTCCGGGAAGGCCAACCTCCAATCGAAAGTGCAGAGAACTCGATCCAGCCTCTCCTTAAATATCTCATCTCCCGAGCGATTATTTGTCCAGGTAAAGGCGCACCCCTTGCATTCCATATCAATTAAACATCAATCATGTAATACCTCTCGAAAGGAATGCATATGTTGGAAATCTGCTGGCCTCTTACCTATCTTCTCCCAATGGTAGGTTATCTCGTTGAAATCACCGGCACATAACCAAGGGAAGGAATTTGAGCTTGCAATTCGCCTGAGGGCATCCCAAAGCTGCTGTCGAAGCCTATACCTAGCTGGTGCATGGACGCAAGTCACACGAATAGGTATGTTGTCTTGTGAATCAGTGCACATGAAGTCTATAAGGTCCTGATTTGCCAAAAGCACGCTGATAGATAGGTGTTTTTGCCAAAAAATTGCCAAGCCGCCTGCCAACCCATCAGGATTGACTAAATAGGAGTTGGTGAATCTAAGCCGCCTCTGAATTTTCGTTAACACATCCGGTCTATTCTTAGTTTCCATCAAAAACATCATATCAGGTCTTTCTTTGGCCACTAGGGCCTTAAGGGCTTGAACTGTCAGGGCAGACCCCAGGCCCTGACAGTTCCAACTAATAAGTTTCATTTTGCTGTGGGTGGCTTTTGAGGGCAAGCCACCTCAGCCCATCGGTTCTTCTCTTCAGCCATAAGAACGGGAGTGTCCAAAAGATGTGATTCATCAAAGTCCTCTACTACCTGTGTTCTAGACTCGTAGGGTGTGTACCGCTTCAGCTTTTTTGAGTTTCCTGTTCTGTTAAGTAATCTGGAGTGCTTCAATTTTTTAGGATGTTGGACTGCCATACACGGATCTTGAATATCAGTGGACTTTATTGAAACCGGAAGCATGGCCGCCTTGTAAACATCCCACTGAGGTGTTGTCCTCTGCTGTTCATTCTACAACTGTTGGTTGTATTGTGGTAAAGGTAGTAATTGCGTAGTCTCGTGTGTTTGCCTTGGCTCCAACTGATGTAATACTGATTTACCCTTATTCTTAGCTAAGGCAAGGACTAACTGATCTGAGGAAGAGGTCCCTGCTGGTGAAGCAACGGAGTGAGGAGGGATGGTGACATGCTCATGAGGGGGGTGCGCCGGGGCCTTACCAAGCAGAAAGGGAGGTGTCTCAGGTATTACTTCCACTGTGTCTGCCGCTTGATCATGATCGCCATAAAAGGTAAGCCAGTAAGGGCTATGTTCATTCACCTCTGCACGTAACCTTTGGCCAAAGGCCATTTTATCCTTACCTTCGAGTTTGGCCTCAGTAAAAGGAATTTCTTGGCAATATGTAGCATAATGTCCAAGCCTCCCACATGAGTAGCAGAAGTGTGGGAGGCGCTCATAGCGGAAATCGAGCCAAATGTTACGCCCTTCTATTCTGATTAAATGCCCTGTCTTTTGAGGCTGACTTAGATTGAGTTCCACCCTAACACGACCTGATCTGATGTTCTGACCTTCCTTGGTATCAACCTGAACAGTCACCACTTTGCCAATATGTCTTACTGCTTTGCTCAGCATGTTTTTAGAGCACCACTCTAGGGGTAATCCAAATACTTGGACCCAAAATATGCATGTTGAGAAATCATAGCAATGCAAGGGTGTATTTGGGAGCCAGGATTTAAATATAATCAAATGGTTGGCGAAACGCCACGGACCACCCTCTAGAATACGCTGTTTTTCCTCGACAGAAGTAAATTTTGCCACATAGTACCCATTGTCACGCTGTGTGAATTCCACTTGTTCCGTGCGCCACGATCTTTTAAGAGAAACCTGAAGTGCCTGGAAATTAACTGTAGGGTTCGATAGAATTTTACCTACCAGGCTAAGCTTGCATTCTTCAATAGTTTCTTGCGGTGGCAGGTCATCCCAGACTTCAAGGGCATGATCAGCGCAGAGTCGGCCCAATCTGTTGCACAAGGCGGCAAGGTGAGAGTCATCTGCGAAGTCGGGACCCTCCATGGAGTTGCCGGGGCCACCGAGACAGCATGCAAGGAGAAGCTTCGTGACAGCATGCAGAATTGCCCCATGCGAGTTCAAAGGAAGGCCCAGCGGGGGGGATTCGATGGAATTGAGGGAATTCGATGGAAAGTGAGGGCAAAGATGAAACAAAGAGGGCAACAATGAGTGAATTCAAGGTCGATGGTGGGGTTATGGTGGAAGTGCAATTCGAGCAGGGGAAGGAGAAGCTTCGAGCAAGGCCACTCCACCGACCCAATTACGGAGGTTGCGAATCTGAGCGAAGCAAGAGTTGAAGGTGGAAAAGTCGAGAAGAAAGAGATTAGGGTTAGGTTAAAACTACCATAATGGTAGAGCAAAATCTCTACATTTCGAGAGAGAGCTTACGTAAATTTGCTAGAGATACCAGCGGAGTTTTGTATGGCAATTTAAGGGGAGGAAACTTGGAGGGTCGCACTAATTCAGGCCGGTAATCTCTAAGCGGAGTTAGTAGATGTCAAGGACAGCTGAAAAAGGCAAATACAAATTAGAAACTCAACAGAAAATGAGGTAAATTATAAATAAAATAAAATAAAATAAAACTCTGGTGAGTGATTCAAGGTTAGTGTATATGAAGCGTTTTTAAATTTTGTAAAGAAAAAGTTTATATGTCAGTTCAAAGATTGTTTATTTGCAAACTGTAAAAATAGTTGCTAATTTTACAAAACTGTGGGCCAATTGCCAACCAAAAAGTCACAAATCATATTTCTACTAATAGTTTCTTTACGCTAACCGATACTTATTGAAATTTACTGGCATTGAAAAATACGTCCATGTTTTTGGACTCAGAACAATAAGATTTTGCTTTTAAGAGCCCATAACTTACGTGGATTAAATAGGATTTTCATGAAACTTTGAACAGAGCTGCGTACGATAAAGTTAGACGTGACAGAAATTTATCCGAGAGTTTCAATTATCTTCACGTAGGTTTCGGCCAAAAAACCTCACTTCGCCAACCATGGATGTTCAAAATGGTCAATGGAAATGAAATGGGACGGACCGACAATCACGCGCAAGACAAGCATAAAAAGAGATCAGGTTTTACATGCACCGGATGTATGCTCCGGTGAATCCATTTCAATTCAGTTATGAGGGCATGTGAGTATGCAGGAGACCATAATATTTAATGACCGAAATAAAGTAGGATCTTGTGCTCCGGATGGAAACGAGAATTTTCTCGGAAGAAAAACAACCAAAGCAAATAAAGGAGAGATGTAAGGAAGTTTCCGCACGAATTGAGCCCCAAGTTTCCGGCCTAGACTTTCTCGTTGTAGAAGTCGAATTCTGTCCGTCAGTTTTCATTTAAAATTTTCCCACACGAGACTTCTCGAGTCAAATTCTCTGTCTTTTAATGCTAATATAAGTCCCTTTCAAGTCTCTTGCTCGGAAGATGGCCATCTTTCATGACTTGGAAATTCTAACACTTAATCTATAATCCAATTTCAATTGAAACTACTTAACATCTAACAATCTTATCCAAGAGTATCTTATCCAAGAGTCCAATATAATCCCTAAAGCAATCAGATAAAGAACTAAAATATCACATTCTAAAATTCTAAATCTATCAAATTAAGATAAGATGTAAATCAAATCTTGACGTGTCAGGCATAAAAAATGTTGAATTATAATGTATCGAGTTTGTGTCAAATTGGAGTTTGGGTTGAAACATCAAGTCGAGAATCGGTTGAAGACGAGTCTTGCAAGGCATTCCTGATCCACGAATATAAGATGTGGTGTCTGGGCTACCGCCTGCCGATCCAAAATGCACAAGGAATAATTTAAGGTTTTCTTTCTTTGCTAACTCTAGATGGGCTAACGGCGAGAAATTGTGAGAAAGAAACACTTTGTGAAATTGCTTGGATATAATCTAATGTTGGGAAACACTTGATCGAATAATTAAGCTTGTAAATTCTTTAGACTCATGGTGGATCCTCCTTTCCTAGTAAATGTAGATACCAATTCAAACTGAACTGCATGAATCTCATTGTGACCTCTCTTTGTTTTCTGTCACAATTCCTAGGAATTGCTCTAATATTGTCGTTTGTGATTAATTGCACAATGTGCTAAAAGCGTAAGTTTCGTAACATGATCGTAAGTGTCCCATAGTAAAACTCAAATAATTAGTTTTTATATCATCTTAATACGTGCGATTGATAAATCAGATAACTTCTCCGGTACCTCTTCCTTTGTCACAAACCTTGATCCACAGCCATTGATAACGTGTGGAAGAAATTGCAACTTCTCAGACTAGAAAAGACATTCACTTCAAAAGCCCAACCTTACGCAAGAATGCTTCATCACTTCGATCGAACTGGAATGAGAACAACCCCAGAAGAAAGAAACTAAACAACGATCATCGAGGTTTTTTTTTAACAACCATCAACAATGTTTAGGAATTCCGATGCTAATTCTTCGAGGTGGCCTGACTGAGGCCGGTTCTGACAGAGGTACTAGTGACGCTGCTTTTCAAGGGTGGCACCGGCAGGAGAAACGGCGGTGGAGGCATTGACGTTAGCCTTGCTATGGGCGGCTACGACGGTGCTTGCAGATGTCTTAGGTTGGCCTGCTTGCGGCACCGTGGTCTTTGCACTCGGTCGAGGCACGGATCCCCCATGGTCCTTTCCTGGTGTGCTTCCAACCACACCAATTTTGGAATTGACTACATGCAACAAAACGATCGAGCAGACATGAATCAATGAGGTAACATGGCTTATAGTCAGTTAATTTGATCGAATTGAATTGTACTGGTGAAACAATTGACCGTGTCTAGAGTACTCAGTTGATTTTCACCAATTAATTTGAATACAACAAAAAAAAAATTAATGATTTTTTTGTTAGTGTATTTCGTACCAAAGAGTTAATTTTCTTATAATCTTTTTGCATTCCATATGTTGAGGAAAATACCTTCCAAAACCCAAAAAGATAAAAGGTGTTGCACACATAAGAAGATCATATCCTCGACTACATCGGCATTGCATCTCAGTTGCAGGACCATAGAAAATACTTCCAATTGTCCACCAAAGTAATGCACACATGACATAGGCAAATATTAGCAATAACCTAATAGAGGAAATGTAGAGAGCGAGAGAGAGAATACCAGAAGGATCAAATGCGGCCAGAATCCGGGATGCCATCGATGCCTCAAGCATGAGAAGAGAGAAAACGAGGGTCAGAAGACAAAAGAGGTTCTTGCACTCCATTTCTTTCGTGGATTCCTCGGCTCTTTTCTTAGTCGCTCAAGTTATGTTCCTGACCACGAGCTGTTCACCGATGCGAAGCCTGTTAAATAATGCAAGGAAAGCCACAGATGCGTAAGTAACACGGACAGTTCGTCCCTTAGTCTCTCCTCTCCTCTCTTTTCTTCCTTCTGCTTTTTAATGACCAACCACGTCCCTTATTTAAACTGCAATCACGCTGCTGAGTCACACAAAAATTGACTGTGAACGTCATACCGAGCGTGGGACATAAGGAACAGAGCTTTATTGAAGCAAAGGCTGTTAAACTTCCGGGGCCGGTGGCATAAAAAGAGACTGTGAGAATATTAACGTGGGACAGAGCTTTACTAGCAGCTTCTGCGGGAGAGACCACGATTTGAGTTCAAGTGGAGACTAACGTTCGATCTCTCTCCGCTTCGCTTGCAATCAGTCACTTCATTTATTATATTAAAATTGTAAACCAATCTTAATTAATCATATATATCCCCGTCTCTATATGTGCACGCCAAAAGGAAGCAGAAGATAGTTCACCCGTCGCAATTGACATTGGCAAGCCATTGTTACAAGTGCAATCAGAAACATTTATAACTGTAAAATCCTACATCAAAGATTTCAAATTGAGAAAAAATTGGCCATATAATTTTCTAGGGAACTCCAAAAATCTATCTACGATCAAATTTCTTATCTAAATGGCTAAAGTGTATCAAAGTAGTAAAATGTGTAAATCCAATCCTGATGTGCTGTGCATCACCAATGATGAAACGTAATGTCTCAAGTTCTTGCCAACTTGGAGTTTGGGTCGAAACAAGCATGGAGTCGAGAATGGCTCATAGGCAAGTTTTACGAAGCATC
Source organism: Eucalyptus sp. ANBG9806169 (assembly GCA_014182395.1). Classification (NCBI taxonomy): domain Eukaryota; kingdom Viridiplantae; phylum Streptophyta; class Magnoliopsida; order Myrtales; family Myrtaceae; genus Eucalyptus; species Eucalyptus sp. ANBG9806169. Next base: position 39,903,112 of record CM024579.1, read on the forward strand.
CCCCTACGAAATTAGGTGTCTGGGCTACTGCCCACCGATCTAGACCCAAAATTCGGCCTCGTATCTGCTTTTTTAAGCAGACCCGAGGTGAACTGACCCTCGTAAACTTGTGTTTTCAAGTCTATTCCAGACCTATTTTCTTAAGATACGAATTAGAGCATCCAAGAGGAGTTTAAGATTTTCTTTCTGTAATTTTTCTACGTGAGATAATAGTGAGAAATTGTGAGAAGACACTTTGTGAGATTGCTTAGGTATAATTTACGGTGGGGAAATATTAAAGCGGTTGAACAACTGAGCACGTGGGTTCTCCAGGCTCATAGTAGAGCTTTTGCAACTGCTTTCTCATGGATGTAGATACAAATTCGGATTGAACCTTATGAATCGTGGTGTGATCTCTCTACATTTTTTTTTTTAAACCTTTCTATGGAATTGTCTCTAATTTTGTTGTTTGTGGTCCATCACACGATATGCTAAAAGCATAAATTTCTGTAACAACCAAGTTTATTTAGACCATTGATCATGCAACCCCATGATAGGATCCACATTATTTATGTTCAGATAATCTAGGTCCATATGGTTTATAAATCATGTGGTAACTTCTCCGATATCTCTTCGCTTGCTTATGACAAATCTTGATACACAGCTTTAAATAACGTACGAAAGGAAATTGCAACTTCTCAGAAGACTTAAAGACATTCACTTCTAAAGCACGACCATACACGTGAATCGGACATGTTCCTTATACTAAAAAACACAACGCAACAAAGGAATACATCATCACTTCAATCGAACAACAAGAACAACCCCAGAAGAAAGAAACTAAACAATAATCATCAAACTTTTTTTTCTTTAAAACAACGAGAACAACCCCAGAAGAAAGGAACTAAACAACAATCATCAAACTTTTTTTCTTTAAAACCATCAAGGATGTCATGGAATTGTGACGTCGGTTCTGGTAGCGGCGCTAGTGACGCTGCTTTACGAGGTGGCATTGGTAGGAGAAACTGCGATGGAGACATTGACTTTAGCATTGCTAGGGGCGAAGACGACGGCAGCTTGCAAATGTGTTAGGTTGGCCGGCTTGCAGCCTCGTGATCTTTGTCGCCGGTGGAGGCACCGGCACCATTCCTAAGTTCGAATGATAGCTTGTTTATATCTTGTCCCTCTTCTGTTTGCCCCCGTTTGCGTCGATTTTAGCGGGGTGAATGCCTGCATGCGATAGAATGGTGAAGCGGACATGAATGAACGAGTTAGCATGGTTTGTAATCAGTTAGTTCCATTGAATCGAACTGCATTTATGCAACAATGGACCGTGTCTAGAGTGCTTATTCAATCTTCATCAAGTACTTTGAATAGATTCAACCAAGGATCTTTCTTTTTATGATTATGCGTTAGAGTTTTTCGTACCAAAGAGTTAATATTTCTTTAATTTCTCTGAGCTTCATACTACAAGGAAAGTGCCTATCAAAATCTGAAAAAATAAATAATTAAAAACAATAAACTGTTGGTCACATAAGAAAATCATATCCTCGACTACATCCAGCCTCTCGATCGCAAAAGGCAAAAAAAAAAAAACGTTTGTAGATTTATTGAGCACAAAGTGATTATACAAGGGAAATATGCTTACTTCACTTGCCATACGGCTCGTAATATTAGGGATTAAAATTCTTGTAGAGATTGCCCGCGTTCTTTTCTAAAGAAAATGCACAAATTGTTTTTGGATAAGTCTAATTTCAATGTGTATCTCGTTATCTCCACTCTTATAGATTGATAAGATGAAAATTTTCACAAACTCTCCGCGACAAATCATGTGAAATTAACTAAGTTGTTTTTTTATTTATGAAAAATTAAGGGCGAAACTTCCTTTATCTTTAGTGCAATCCTCCAAGAACTAGTTCATCTATCTTACCCTCAAGATACTGTAACTAAATGTCCCAACTTTCTTTTTCAAACTTTTACTCCGATTGAAATTATTTGTATCGAAAAGGTTCTGCGTATGATCTACAATCACTATAGCTTATTTGTTATTCAGTCCGCCTTCATTATATATACATAGGCAGTGTTTTTACAATTAATTAAGTGAAAAGGAACTCGCCTTGTCCAAAAAAAAGAAAAGGAACCTGTCCAGATCCGACCAAGAAGGGGCAATTTTCCTAGTTGTGTACAAAAGCAGGGGCCGAATTGCAAAATGTGACTCTCTCTCTCTCTCTCTCTCTCTCTCTCTCTCTCTCTCTCTCTCTCTCTCTCTCTCTCTCTCTCTCTCGCTTCGCAATTTGGGAGACAGTCCATTGTTGATGGCTTTGTCTGCTTTTGAGAGAGAGAGAGGATATGACTGGTGAAAGTTGGAGAGAGAGAGAGAGAGAAGGGGGGTAGCGAGAGGGAGGGAGAATTGTGGAAGTTATCGGAGCAGCTGCGGAGAGATTGCGAGTTTGACGAAGAACAACCGGTGACACGCCCAACCCACCCCAACAAAAAAAGAACCTTCTTTCTTTTTTCCTGATCTATCTTTTTGGAGTTTTCACATTCGTGTTTAGGCTGCTTGACTTGGAACTAACCATCGTAACCCACGGCTTTCATTTCTTCGTAGTTCAGTAAAAACACGTCACTGTCTTCACATCACCTAGATTAAGATTGATCGTGCGCATCTAATGTGAGGTCCCCAAAAAGATGACCAATCTAGCTAGATATTCCTAGCCAACACTTCCATTATTTCCACCAACCTTTTCTTCCATGCACACAAAATGACTCCTGATTTTCCTTTATGGACTAACAAAACTCTAATGAAGGAAAACAAGTAGAGATACATCCATTTATGCAGAGTACCAGGAGGCCTATTTTCGGCCAGAACTCAGGATGCCATCGAATACTCAATCATGAGAAGAGAGAAAACAAGGATCAGAAGACGAGAGATTTTCTTGCTTTCCATTCTTTCTTTCTTTTTCTTTTTTTTTGTAGCTGTTGATAGTCGCTCTCAGTTTATGTTTCCGACGAAGAACCACTCGCCCGTGCGAGGTCTATTTAACAATGCATGTTGGACTGAGGACAGGCCGTGGATGCGTGAGCGCCGCACACAGTTCGTCTCTCGGAGCGACGGGCCTCTCCTTCTCCTTTCTGCTTTCGAATGACACACACACGGTTCGCCTGGCTTCAACTCCGAGTGTGTGAAACGTAGAGCCTGCCTTTATTAAAGCAATCTCTTCCGGGCCAAAGCCTTGCGAGAGTGAGATGAGAAGGTGCCGCTAACAAAAGATTGATTCGCACTGAAAGGGATAGAACTTCGCTTGCCACCCGCATATTGGTAGGATCGCGTCCGGCGAGAAATCCGATGTGTGAAACCGGGACTCGAGTCGAGCAGAGACGTCCGCTGTAGTCCGTCGGACGTGAAGTTAATCTTCGTTTGGCCCAAACCAGGTGGAAGGGAGTTTGCACTCCCGTGTTTGAGTTTTGGCATTCTCATTTCTATTCGAAGTTGAAACGGCCCCTGTCGATCCTAGTCAGCTAAGCCCCTCGAGTCGAAGGAGATCACCGGTGGATGGCACTTATACATGTATTAATCAACAATTTCTCAAGATAATTACCGAAAAAAAAAAGTTATAATCAAATTGAATAGATACCAATTCAAATATAAATCTTCATTCGTCAATTTAAGTCCTACATTTTTTACAATTTGCCAATGTAGTCATTTCAGCTAATTTTGTTAAGAAATTACTGGGATAGACACCGACTATCTTATGTGATATGGTTGTCTCTAACGGTGACAATTTTTATTATTTTTTAAAAATTTTGAAATGTTTTAAAAAATTTATGAGAAAATTGTTAAAAAGATCATAAACTTTTACGTTTTTGTCAATTCGATCACAACTCTTTTCACATTTTGCTAATTGATCCCATTTGACTAATTTTGGCCAAAAATCTTGACGTGGATGTTAGCCGTCTTGCATGGTACGAACGGCACTGACGTGGATAGTTTTTAATTTTTTTGTATTTTGTATTTTTTATTTTGCTTTTTTTCTTTGCTTTTCTTCTGTGTTTTTTCCCTTTGCCAACATGGATCGCTACGACCTTGTCAGCTGCGGGAAAGACCGAGCGAGGGTTGCGGCGTCATGAGTTGAGCCCGAGCTCATGCCAACATGAGCTTGAAGCTCAAGTGTCCATGGCCACAAGCTCCAAATCTTGTCCCGATGTCGAGCCCCGAGCTCTCACCATCACCGGCACGAGCTTGAAGCTCAAGCGGTGGGTGAGGCCGGGTGAGGGTTGCTGGGACCTCATTAGCTGCAAGCAAGGGCCAGGATGCCCTTGCTTGTTGTGGGCGAGGGTCGCGGTATCATGAGTTGAGCTCCAGTTCTCAAGGCTCGCAGCCATGGACGCGAGTTCTGGAGTTTGTGGCCATGGACACTTGAGCTTCAAGCTCACGGCCTTGTGAGCTCGAGCTTGAAGCAAAGGTTGTCTTCTTCCGGGGCCAGAGACATTAAAAGAGACTTCTGTGAGAGTATTAACGTAGGACAGAGCTTTGCTTGCAGCTTCTACGGGTGAGACCGTGACTTAAGTTCAAGTGGAGACTTCCGTTCGATCTCTCTCCCCTTTGCTTAGTTGTCAGTCCATCCCAGCTTTCATCGTCTGTCAAGAGAATCTTCTTTGGCCCCAACCTTAGGGGAAGAGAGTCTGAGCTCCCGTGACTTCATTTGGCCCGCTCATTTCTCTTCAAAATTGTAACGATCGTCGTCGTCCTTGTCGACTATAAGTCATTCGAAAAAGTACTCGAGTTGATGACCGTGAAGTTGGATAGGCACTTATACACGTATCCCTCGACAATGTTTCGTCGCTACTTGTGGATAGCACTTAAGACCATTGATCACACGAGCCCCAAGATAGAATCCACATTATTAATGTTTAGATAATCTTGATATATATGATTTATAAATCACGTGATAACTTCTCCGATACCTCTTGGCTTATGACAAATCTTGATGCACAGCTTTGGTTAACGTAAGAAAATTGCAACTTCTCATACTAAAAAAGACATTCACTTCTAAAGCTCAACCTTATGCGTGAATTGGACATGCTTGTTATACTAAAAAACACAACGCTACAAAGGAATACATCATCACTTCAATCGAACAAGAACGAGAACAACCCCAGAAGAAAGAAACTAAACAACGATCATCAAGGATGTCAAGGAATTGCGAAGCTGGTTCCAGTAGTGGCACTAGTGACGCTGCTTCGAGGTGGCACCAGCAGGAGAAACTGCGGTGGGGACATCGACTTTAGCATTGCTAGGGACGGAGACAACAGCGCTTGCAAATGTGTTAGGTTGGCCGGCGTTCCGAGAGCCGCCAGGTAGACTCCGGGGAGATACACATGCCTCATCCCAGCCAAACAGCGCGAAGGAATCTACCGAAAATCTAGGAAAAGGACGGGAACGGTGCATGACAACAATATAACCCCTAGCAACGCAAAAATAAACCAAAAGCCGAACCGGTCGAGGGTTGGATTCGGCACTTTCAGTGAGGCATTTCATCGAACAGCTACTGGGCACTACCAAATTCGAAGGATTTCGGCTCAACCGAGCGTCTAACACGCTTTAAGGGTCTTCGAACATAACGTATAAAGAAGACAGGAGCAAAGTGCAAGGCAACGTGGGCCCGAGCTCGCGCGAACAGGTCGGTCGCGATCTCCGGCCCGGCATTTTCCAGAAATGGGGCCGCGGGATTCAGAGGACCAACCTCGTCCGGGGAAGGGCTACGGTGGCAGCAGCGGGCGGACGGGCCTCCGGCGACAGCTAGCTGCTCCCTCAAGCTTCCTTCTTCTGGTTCGGTTTCTCCCCGCACTGCCCTCCTCTGTTCTCCCTGTTCTGTTCTCCTTGTTTCGGTATCTCTCCCCCTCTCTCCCGCTGCTCTCTCTTCTTCTTTTATGCTTTTGTTTTCTCTTTTGCAGGTCGTCGTCCTGCGGTGCCAGCTGCCGGCCAGGCTGATCCAGACCCGCGGATCGCGCTGGCCATCTGCCATCCCGATCTCCCTGCTCCATCATCGCTGCCGGTTCTGCTCTGCTTTCTGCAGGTCTGCGAAGACCAGTCGGAGAGAAGAAAAGAGAGAAGCGGGCCGGCCGAAGGAGAGAAAAGGCTGGGCCGGCCCAGCCCGCGGGGGGAAGAGAGGAGAGGAAAGGGGCGGGTCGGGCCAAGGCTGGATCCGGCCCGACCCGACAATTTACGTTTTTTTTTTTCGATTTTTTTAAAATTAATTAATTTTTTTTGTAAATTTTTTTTTTGATAAATTTTCAAACTAGTGACGTAAATGCTTCTAATGTCTATATATGATGCAATTTTAATGAAAAAATTTTTGTTAAGGGGTTAGAATTTAATCTCTGATTTTCCAATGTAATTAATAAACACCTCAAACAATTTGCCAAAATTTAGGTGTCAACAATCGCTTATAATCAATTAACTCTGTCTAATCAAGTTGCATTAGTGAACCAGTTGACCGTGTCTAGAGTGCTTATTTAATTTTCATCGAGCGCTTCGATTGGATTCAACCAAGGGTCTTTCCTTTTATGATTGTACGTTAGAGTTTTTTGTACCAAAAAGTTCATCTTTCTATGATTTCTTCGTGCTTCATATGACAAGGAAATTGCCCATCAAAATCTTACAAAAAAAATTGTTGGTCACATAAGAAAATCATAACAATTTTTAGTCTACCGTAAGAATAAGAGTTTATTATGAGCCTCAAATTCTTGAAGGAGTGGACTCCACAATAATTATTTATTTTATTTTTTTCTTATCCATAACAGATTATTATTCTCACAGTAGATTAAATACTATCACCTAATCATTTTTTTTTCTATATGTACTAACAAAACTCCAATAAAGGAAAGCAAGTAGAGATACATACACTTATGCAGAGTACCAGGAGGTGTATTTTTTACCAGAACTCGGGATGTCATCGAATACTCAATCACGAGAAGAAAGAAGACAATGATCAGAAGACGAGATTTTCTTGCTCTCCATTCTTTTTGTGTGGTTTTCTCTTTCTCACAGTTGCTCAACTTACGAGCTCGACGAAGAACTGTTCACCCATGCGAAGCCTATTTAACAGTGCATGGCGGACCGAGGAAAGCCGCGGATGCGCGGGAAATGCAGACGGTTCGTTCCTCATTGCGACCAACCTCTCTCCTTCTTCATGCTTTCCAATCCACGTGGTTCAGCCAACTTCAACTCCTAGAGGGTGATAGTTATAATTTTATTTAATATGATCCCACATTAGTTAAATTACCTACATTTGACTTCGTTGAGGATTTATTATCCAAATCTAGTTGCTAATAACTATAGAGATTGCCTGTATCTACTAGGCTTAGTCTTGATGGAAGACTATATCTGTTAGGATTTGTATGAGCATATAAATAGGTCATCTAAGCTAAACCATCGGATTATTCTCATTATTCTAATTATCTAATAATCGGAGAACACACCATCAACATTGAGAGAGCAATTAGCTAGAAGTGCTTATTCATGATTGTTCAAGCTCCATTTATCTATTCTTGATATCATCAATGGCTGGAGGTTAGTACTAAATTTACATGCTTCCACAAATGATCCCAATCATTGGGATTATCGTTTTTCGCAAATTTTCTAGCAATTGGTATCAGAGCTTGTTATATCTCTACCTTGATGATTTTCGTGGGGCTTTTGATTGAATAAAAAAGAAATTGGGGGCAAAATCTAGCTGGTGAGTTTGGCAAAATTTGTGCAACTCACCACCTGTCTTCAGTACTATCGCAATGCCATGGGCAACAAAAGCCTTAAAGTAATTCAACATTATGGTGATCGTCAAAAGGCAAATTGCGTAGCGAAAATCGTGGTGGTTAGGGCATGTGTTTTGGGGAATTTTGCTTGATTTCAAACAATTTTTGGCCATTTTCACCAAATCTTGAACGTGTGTAGTCGCGCTAGTGAGGTCTTGGTAACCCGCCACTTATTTTGGTTTAAAGTGGAGAACCTAGGGGTGAGCAAAATGAACCACCCAAATTGGGAATCGCCCGGACCATATCAAACCGACCGATTTGGTCCAATTCTCAAAGACATCGGTCCGACTCCTGATTTCATGAAAATGGAACCAACACTGTTCGGTCCAGTTCGCGGTTCTGAAGCAAAAACCGACCACCTCGATCAGAATGACTTTTTATTTTAAATTTTTTTACTTTCACAAAACGCAATTTAATTTTAAATATTTGTGACAAGTGCACATGAAAAAGGATTGTGCCAAATTTAAGGCATGACTAAAAAAAAAAAAAAGGTAACCAACTCTCAAGTATTTGTTATGAATCTAATATGGTTTATGCGAGTCACAACACTTGGTGAATTGGTATTGGTTTTACAATCCACATTTCGAATTCATTGCAAGGTTTTCAAAACCGGCAGAAATCAGTAAGAAGTGAACAAAGCAGCTATTCAGGAAATAAGATGCGTTTGCGTGTGAAAGCTATTAAGACATATAGATTAGTTCTTGATAATGGTTTTATTTTGAATTTATGAAAGAACCATTTTTATTCATAATTTCTTTAGGAATTTAATTTCAATTTCAAGACTTGTACCATTGGGATACTCTTTTAAATTTTTAAGTTCTACATTCAGTTTATTATATAAATCTGAAATTGTTTGGAGTGATATTTTGTCTAACGGTCTCTTTCGAATTTATTTATAAGACAATGTCATTTATAATGCAATGCACGTTCATGATAATGATGGCATAAAGCAATGTATTGTGAAAGATAATTCCTCTATATTGTGACATCGGAGATTGAGACATATCTCTATAAATAGAATTAAGCGATCAGTAAATAATGTAATACTTAATACTCTATATTTTATGATATCTGTGTGGACTGAGAAAGCAAACCAACAAGTCAAAGAAAGATACCAAGAGGAGTACGCAAATATTATTAATTATACATATAGATATTTGTAGTCCAAATATGAACTCAAATGGTCAAAGATACTTCATCTCTTTCATAGACGATTATTCACAATTTATGTATCTTTATTTGGTTTGTAATAAGCACAAAGCGCTAGATGTCTTTAAGTATTTGAAACCAAAGTAGAGAAATAATACGATAAGCAAATTAAGATCTTGAGATCCAATAGAGGTGGAGAATACTATAGTAGATACACTAAAGATTGACAAGCACTTGATCCATTTGTGAAGTTTCTTGAAGAGTTGGGATTATTGCCCAATACACTATGCCTGGTTCTCCAAACTAAAATATTGTGGTAGAAAGAGGAAACCGAACTTTATTAGACATTGTGTGGAGTATGCTTAGTAACTCCAAACTTCCTAAGTCTTTGTTTACTGAGGCTCTTAAAACGGCAATGTACATATTAAATCGAGTCTTGACCAAAGCCGTTCCTAAGATGCTTTTTAAGTTATTTAAAGGTTGGAAACCGAGTTTACAACATGTACACGTATAGGCATGCCCATCTAAAGTAAGAGTCTATAATCCACAGAAAAAGAAGTTAGACTCAAGGATTATAAGTGGATATTTCACTAGATATACGGAAAAGTCCAAGGGATATAGGTCTTATTAGTCCATGTTACACCATTAGGTTTGTGGAATCTGGAAATTAAGTTTCTTGAAAATAACCTGATCAATTCAAGGACCTTAATTCTGAAGAAGATCATTCAGGTACTCAACCTTCCTTTTCAGATACCGAATTGGTTGTTATTTATAACACCCCTTTAGTTCAACCAGTCGTTGAACAATCAATCGTTGAAATTTTGCAACCTGCTAATATTAATCCGGTAGATCCAACTATTGAGTAAATACCACAAAATGTTGAGCATCGAGTTGAGCAACAGACTCCTTAGGAGAATATTGATGCAACATTAAGAAGATCTACTATAACAAATAAATCAACAATTCCTAGTGATTATGTTGTGCATCTGCAAGAATCTAACTATAATATTGAACTAAAAATGATCATGAAACGTTTTCACAAGCCTTGAGTTGTGATAAATTCAATTTGTGGTACAATGTCATGAAGGAAGAGATGAGTTCCATGGCATCTAACGAAATCTAGGATTTAGTAGAGTTACCCAATGAGGTGAGGGCCATTGATTGTAAATGGGTCTTTAAAAGTAAGGAAGATTCATTGGGCAACATTGAGAGATACACAGCTAGACTTATTGCCAAGGAATTCACTTAAAAGAAATGAATCGATTACACGGAAACATTTTCTTCTATATCTACGAAAGATTCTTTTCATACTATTTTAGCATCAGTTGTTCATTTGATATGGAATTTCATCAAATGAATATGAAAATAGCATTCCTCAATGAAAAACTAGAAGAAATTTTTACATGAAATAATCGGAAGGATTCTCCTATAATGCTAGTAAGCATTTAGTGTGCAAGCTTAAGAAGTCTCTGTATGGCTTGAAACAAGCATCCCATCAATGGTAGTTGAGATTCCATGAGGTCATCTATTCTTTCAGTTTTGTAGAGAATGTCATGGATCAACATATATATTAGAAGGTTAGTGAGAACAAGATTTGTTTTCTTGTCCTATATTTAGATAACATTTTACTTACAATCAATGATAAGAAGTTGTTACATGAGGTGAAACAATTTCTCTTTAAAAGTTTTGATATAAAGAATATAGGTGAGACATCTTATGTCATTAGCATTAAGATCCATAGGGATAGACCTCAAGGTATATTAGGACTATCTTAAGAAACCTATATTAATAAGATCTTAGAGGGATTTCGGATGAAAGATTGTTCACCGAGTATAGCTTCCATTGTGAAGGGTGACAGGTTTAATTTGAACTAGTGCCCGAAAAAGATTTTGAAAGGGAACAAATGAAGAACATCCCATATGCTTCTACTGTCAGAAGCTTGATGTATGTTCAAGTTTGCACTCGACCTGACAATGTTTTTGCTATGTGAATGTTGGGAAGATACTAAAGTAATCTAGATATGGACCACTAGAGAGCTCCAAAGAATTTGATGAGGTACCTTCAAGGTACAAAGGGACACATGCCTATGTATAGGCAGACTGACAGCCTAGAGGTAATTGGTTATTCAGATTCAGACTTCGCTGGCTACGTTGATTCTAATAAATCTACATCAAGATACATTTCTATATTTGCTGGTAGAGCTGTATCCTGGAAGAGTAGGAAACAAACCTTGTTTACCACTTCTACTATGGAGGCTGAGTTCGTTTCATGTTTTGAGACCACCTCATATGGTGTGTGATTAAAAAGTTTCATATGGGGGCTTAAAGTTATGGATTTCATTGCTAGGCCATCAAGAATATTTTGTGACAATTCAACTGCAGTTTTCATGGTTAAGAATAACAAAAAAGGTAGTTGAAGTAAACACATCGACATCAAGTATTTAGCCATCAGGGAACGTGTTAAAGAGAATAAAGTAGTCATAAAACACATAAGCACTGAATTGATGATAACTAATCTTTTAACTAAAGGCATGCCACCAATGAGTTACAAAGATCATGTAGTCAGAATAGGCATTGATCTAATCATGTAAATTTTTCTTTATTTAAAAGAATTTGTGAAACTTTTATTCATTTGTGATATTTTTCTCAATACAATTATATATATTCAGTTATTCTAAGAAAAACAATCATGTTTGACCTAGAATAAACTTAAGGTTTATTCATTATGTTATGTTATCACGTATAGGCTGGTGACACACATTGTGATACATGAAAGATAATACTCATTCTAAGAGGACTTATCGCCATGATTCATGTATTTTATTTTCAGTATGAAGTTTTATGGATTTGGTTAAATATTCTGTACAATGAAATGTTGTGATCAAGTGGGAGAATGTTATAATTTTATTTAGTATGATCCCACATTTAGTTAAATTACCTACATTAGATTCTAATGAGGATTTATTATCCAAATTTAGTCGCCGATAACTATGGAGATTGCTCATATCTATTAGGATTAGTCTTGATGGAAGATTATATCTATTAGGATTTGTATGGACATATAAATTAAAAATCTAAGCTAAACCCTCGGATTATTCTCATTATTCCGATTATCTAATAATCGGAAAACACACCATCAATATTGAGAGGACAATTGGCTAGAATTGTCTATTCACCATCGTTCAAGCTCCGTGATCATCAATGACCAGAGGTTAGTACAAAATTTACACGTTTCCGCAGTCACTCTCAATTATCGGGATTATGGTTTTTCACAAAATTTCTAACAGGTGAAACATGGAACATGCCTTTATTAAAGCAAAGCTGTCCTCTTCCGGGCCAGAGACCTGGGAAGAGACTCTTGCGACGATATTAACGTTAAAAGAGCGCGGATGTGGCGCACTTCCGAAAGCAAGATCGGTTCCAGCTAAAAAGGACAGAACTTGCGACTTTTGTAGGAGTGGGGATCGCGTCGTCCCGACGTGAATCCGACGCGTGAAACCATGACTCGAAGCCAAGCGGAAACATCCATTGTAGTCCATTTCAACTTCCATCGTACCTCAAAAGAAATCTCCGCGCCCGGCCCAAGCCAGGTGGAAGAGAGCCTGAACTCCCTTGCCGAATTTTCACATACTCATTTCTCTTCGAACTCGTGTAGATCCCCGTCGGCTAATCGCCGGTGGATGGCACTTACCCATGGATTGCTCAAACGATTTCTACGTCGCTCCCCATGATATACGGATGTTACGAACTCACGCTATTGGAACATCGACGGTCTCTCATCAGTGGCTGCTACTGTATCTTGGAATTACACCGAGCACCTAGAATAAGTCTTGCACACTTCGATTGATTACACCACTTCCAAACCCACGTGTCAGGAGTTCTAAAAGAGGACTCAAGATCGGAGGTTGGCTGCATTCATATACATATACATACATGCATATACATATATATGAAACAAAATGTAATCTTAGGGACACCAATTATCCAGTAAAACTTAAGGTATTACGACAATATTAATTGGATTGCTTATCCAGGCAACCCGATCTGATTTCACGAGATTCGGGACGAAGCAAAAGTTGTGTTATTAGGTAGACAATATTTTCTTCATCCGTAAAGGAGAAAAATATTTTTTTTTTCCCTTTCGGAAAGTACCGAGAACCACCTCAAATATTTTTTTTCTTGCCCTTTTGCATCGTGGCCAAGCAAATTATACACTTCGCACTTAGGTATAAAGAAGCCTACACTTTACATTTTGAGGAATCAGAAATTATGGGAAATTCTGAGTCTAAAATATATGATTTCAAAGTTGATGATGACTTTTGTAAATGTCTTTTTTCTCTTGTAATTTCATGCATTAAGGCTAGGAAAAGTATTAGAAAAATTGTAAACATATTGTATTGATGTCAATTTAGTCTTAAACCGTTTAATGATGTCAATTTAGTTCTAAATCATTTCACCTTAGCCTAAATAGGCACTAGGACTAAATGGACGCTAGGTCAAAGGGTTTAGGATAAATTGGTATCATTAAAAGTTTTAAGACTAAATTAACATAAATACAATAGGTTTAAGACTTTTCTAACACTTTTCTCTATTAAGGCTCCGTTTGTTTTACAAAAAATGGATAATTTAGAAAATATTTTCCTAAAATTAATTGTTTGTATCACTACAAAAATAAATGAATAAGTTTTTTTCACTATTCATGAAAATATTTACATATAAATTGTTGTCAGTAATGAAAATAGTTTCGATGATGTAATTATTTTGGGCAAATCATGAAACGCTGATTTCTCTTCAAAATTGTACCGGTTTTCGTCAATCCTCGATAGCTAAATCCCTCGAAAGAAGTACTTAAGGTGATGACCAAGATGGTGGATAGCACTTACATATGTATCGCTCAACGACTTCACCATCTCTCCAGGTGGGATTCGAGTGCTACAAAATCACATCATTGAAACGTCGGCGTTCTCATCAGTGGCTACCACCATGTCTTGGACATCAAACAAGTAGAATAAGTATATCTGACCAAAAACAAAAAAAATGGAATGAGCATTGCACTTTCGATTGATCACACTAGTTATAATAACTTGTTGGGAGCGCGCAACAGAAGTCTGATACTTTCATTTAAGGAGATCACCAAGAGGGAGCCTTAGTCCAAGCCCGTCAACATACCCAGTTTAATACATCTTCACTCAAAAACTTAAGCCAATGAGTTATATGCCTACTAGGATATATTAACTACTCTACACTACATCAATTCTCTGATGTAGGATTTCTTTAACACAACTCACTCATATACACATTTATCCTAGTAATCTTTCCCTCACGTGTGAATCAATATTAGATATGTTCTCATTTAATTTAGGTATCCTTCTACATCAACTTATCTCATGTGTGAGCTCAGCATTAGGTCTACTCTCTCTTAATTTAGGTATCCTTTCGTATCAACTTATCTCAAGTTGAATCCCCATGGACTCGCGTTGCTACACCACAGTGCTCACCTGTCTAGAAACCGCAACCATCAACTCTAATACCACTAATGGGAACACCTAACAGAAGTCCAATATCTTCACCTAGGGAGATCGCTAAGAAGGACGCAAGTCCGAGCCTGTCAATATATCCTTTGGACCCACTTTCACATAAAAGCTTAAGCCGATGAGATATGGGCTAACTAGAATATATTAATTGCTTTGCACCACATCAATTCTTTAATGTAGGATTTCTCAAACACAACTCACTCACTTACACGTGCATCCTAACACAACCGCCCCTAATCTAGGTATCAAGAATTCCAAAAGAGTACTCAAGATGTTGACTAATTTGGAGGCAAACTGCACTTACGTATATCATTCAATAATCTCTCTCCCACTCCAAGTAGAACCTTCTTTTTTTTCTTTTTTTTTCTTTATTTATTTATTTATTTTTGGTTTGGACTCCAAGTAGACCTTGAGGTGTTGCACAAATTAACCTAAGGTACATTTTTTTTATGGAAAATTCAAAATTCAGAAAACATTTTCCGAAAATTGATCGCTTTTATCGCTTACAAAATTGAATGAATGTAAGATATATTCATCACCCGCAAAAATAGTTAGTTATAATTGTTGTAGATAATAAAAATAATTTTGTTAATTAATTTTTTTAAGCAATCGGAAAATTTTTTCCAAATCTTAAGTTTTCTTGAAACGAATGTACTCATAAATTGAATTCCTTATTAGGGCAACCTGATCTAACTTGACAAGATTTAATATGGAGCAAGAGTTAACTTATTAACTGGACAATCTATCGTTCATTCCAAAAAGAAACCGAAAAACGTTTTTCTTTTGAGAAAATACCTTAAACCATCTCAGTTCTTTTACCTCATTTTGTATCGGGGCCTAACACACTTCACAAATAGGTATAAAAAAACCCGATACTTTACACCTTGAAGAATGAGAAACTGTGGAAAGATTGGGAGCGTAAAGTATATGCATCGAAACTAGACGGTGCAAAATATAAGTTATAAAACTATAGTATGCATAGTTTCGCGGAGGATTTAAATCTCATGTTTCTCTTGTAATTTCTCTTACATATTGAGTATGCTAAAATTGGCAACAAAACTATCGTATTAAGTTTTTTTGCCAACATTTATCAAGTGTCGAACATTGTTCACTTGTTAAAAATATACTTACAATCCGTCACGTCAGTTAATATATCAATTCCGTCGGCCAATCTTAATATAATCTGGCAATTTGATTTCGTGTCTTCATATGCGGGTGCGCCACGATGAAGTAGGAGAAAGGTGGCGTTGTCATCGTCCGTATTGGACCTTCTCTAGTTAGATAATTGCGGGCAATATGATCGTTTCTTGCCAATTGGTAGCTCCGGATGGACCCAAAATTCATGTATTGTGGAGTGAAAACCAGTTTTCCTAAATGAATTTGCTGTGAATTAGTACGAGATTCTATCGAAACCTCCGAAAGCAACAGCTGAAACGTATTGTCTTTTCCTGCAAAGCCACTCCCGAATCGCTTCACGAGAACCATTCATAGTTTCTTCAGCATCACTTGCTTCTATTTTCAAAAGATTGCATGAAGATATTTCTCTATTAGACCAATATTCATTCCATGATCGAGGAATACTCAAGTGATTCCCGTTCCCTTAAGTGATTCCCGTTCTAAGTAATATTATTCCTTAGCTAGAATGAGATTCCTTTTCGATGGTTTGGATGGCAATAATTATGCTTTCCCAGGGAAGAATGCTTCTCAAATCCACGTTAGGTAATCCACGTTCCATGGAGTTGGGTTTTTTTTATGGTTTTATGGTTAGAAGCGTGGAATCGAAATCTATTTATACCAACTATTGCTAGGTAATCCAATTCCGCACCTGAGGAATTCTATTCCATGTGTAATCAGAATCTGCATTTCGATTTTACTCCAAATATGAAAATTATAGGAATTATCGAAATCCTATTTTTCGAGGATTCCAGGTCCGCATTAAACCATACTTGGCCTCAGTGTTGTTGCCAGGATTATTTCAAAAGAAGCATTCCTAAATAACTACCAAGTCTGCTAAAAATCGTGTTATTGTCATTGATGTTGAAAATGAGGCGGACAACCTTGGTACCTTTTCATTAATAGTCAGCGAGAAAGAGAGATGATTTGCGCATGGAAATTAGGGGTAAACATGCGTATATGCTACGTTGTAATTATGATGTATGTCTTTGTCAATTCCATCAGATAAGATCGAACAAACAGTCTAGTTGTGTGCGGTGCTGTGCATGAAAATGCAATTGGATCCTAAGATATTTCGATACAATCGAGTCCTGGAACTTTCTAAAAAGGTTTAACCAAATAATTTGGTTAGTCTATGATGGAAATCATGCATGAATGGCCTGCGTAGCCTAGCTATGTGTATAGGATTTCCATCCAATACAATTAATCGATGAAGTTCATATTGATTTCATTAAAACATTTTTTAATAGCTTAATAATTTGCCTAAAAAGTTTTAAGATTTAGCTATATTTCCTACTTGAGTTTTAGAACTCTTGTAGTGAATTTATCTCACTTTGATATTGAGCGCTGATATCATGTTCTCTATTATTAGCAAATAATGTTAAGCGTCACGTACTGCGAAGCGGGTCTTGTTAATCATTAGTACGCTTAATAACGAAATAAATCGTTAGATTTATAAATCGTTGATTGCACGTATCAATAGAAGACATTACCCTGCAACTACTAATTTTTCCTTATCTAGCTGCAACAAAATATCCACAACACATTAGTTACTTAAGCACTTGAGCACTGTTGCAGCACCCTGTTCGTTATGTCGAAATGATTGGGCTTCCGGACAAGAATCGATTCCTTGCATATGTCTTCAGAAACCATACATATCAAGATCATTGCCAACAATTCGATCCGACTTTAAATAACACCCCGACATGTGGTATAAGTTCAACTCAGTTAAATTGGAAGTGGCTTTCAATCCAATCACAAAATTCTCCTCAGAACTCTCCGGAAGATTATCTTATTCATCATTAAACAAATAAGAAGAAAGAATCCGAATCGCTTCCAGGAGGCATTTACCAGTGAAGGGATCATAGTCTGCAAGAAAGGTGCAAAGGCAAAGCATATACTCAATTACAGACCCTAGGTGGATATGGTCTAATATACATACATACATATATATATATATATATATGATGGAGAAGGATGTTTTACTAGAATTAGTAGGACAAGTCTATGCTTGAGTCGAATCATCGACATATAAATGTTAGGAGGATAACACAGAGAGAGAAGAATAGTCCTGTTATTTGAAGAAAAACTACTTCCGAGATATTATTTTCCGACTTTTTTGTGTTTGAACAATGGAAAACTAATCGGAAAACATTATCCCTGGAGTGAAAACAACAATATTAAATTAGGAGAAAACAACTTCCCTTCCCCTTCTAATAAAAAGAAAATCACCTTCCTAAATTACCAAATAAATGAAAACTTATAATTTTTCTTAAAAAATAACTTGCATGGAAAATAATTATTTTTTTATTAAGAGGTATTCATTCAAACAAACGCACTCGAAGTTGCGGTCAGTCTCACTTCATAGGAGACAGGATGAGAATCTTTTCGCTCATTGATTAGGATACTCTCTTCTGGATAGAGGTGTCTCCACGAATTGGTTTTGAAGCATTTTCGCAGCACAATAATGAAGAATCGTATGCTAGGAATCATCATCGGTCACGAACTCTTTGGAACTTTGAACTGGATTTCATTGCTTTCCATTTAACAATAAAAGCAAGAATAAGAATAATAGTAATAGCAATAGTAAGGTAATAAAAGACAGGTCCTATCTGGAATATTTCTTAGCACTTCCTCCGGCAAGAAAATCGCATTTACAGGGAAAAACATAACATCCGAACGTGACCATATCAAACATGAGATAAAGAACACAATAATGCAAAAAAAAAGAAAAAAAAAGAAAAGAAAATAGGGAGTGTCATAATTCAACCAATTATTTTTTTACGTGAAATATAAGTCAAATTATCACCAAAATCAAAAGGAATTCATATTGAAATATCAAGACTAAAAACCCTTTGCTTAGGCCCTTTGGTGATTTAAGGAAATACTAGTTTTCCTTACAGAAATCATCGGACTTGAGCCAGGTCAAACTAAGAATGAAAACTGAAAAGCGATTTTGCCCTTATGTATTTCTCAGTGTCCTCATGCTGGCTAGACTGAAAATCCACTTCGTTCACATTCTTATTATATCAATTCTCAACCAAGAAGTCTTCGTGCACTCTCTTTATTTTTCATTTTTGGCAACAAGCTCTCGTGCAGAAGGGGCAACATTGGTTAAGCATGGCAGCGTGCCTAACCAGCATCGCATGCGAATGGGAGAAGAAGCTTAGTATTAGGGAAAAAAAAGGGAGAATATAAAGATGCTTTTAATTGCTCCAACTAGCACTTTTTTCCCATGAATCTCTATCAGGTTACCGCTAGATCTCCCGGTTCAACATAAAAGCATTTAGAAATAGCAGGATGCATTGAGGGTCGGGTGAATTGATTTAAAAGTCTATGCCCAAGCTTATCCCTAATATTTAAAAGGAAAAAACTTAATATTCTTTCACAAAATGATTAGATCAGGAGGGCTGCCAAACTTATGATCAAAACTACTCGAGAATAAATCATGTATAATTGATGGAGATTAGAAATATTTCCTATTGGAAAATGGCTTTTCACAGCGTGTAGGTCGAGAAACTTGAAGTGAGTTGATCTGATTGACCAGCGGTGTTGGATTATGATGACACGCAGTGGCCCACACGTCCTCCGACCTCCCCCGGCTCTTGGATGTGGCAAGCAAGCTTATGCGCCCGACACCCTTATGTTAACATATCGAGGTGCATGTGTGAGTATGTTAGGCCAATAAAACTCCAGATTGGAGATATGATATAATATAGAGTAGTTAATATATCGTAATTAACTCTTTAATTTAAATCTAAGTATTATATCAAAGTATAGGGATATTGTTGATTGATTTTGTCGGAGATTTTATCTATCGTCAAATTATTGCTTTGGCTTCTACTAGATTTGAGTTTAAGAAATTCACTAGAGAAAATATTTTTATTTTTTGGCACATTAAGATGCAGGTGCGGTAGATTTAGCGTCATGGGAGATGATAGATTTCCCTAGGTATCAAAGCAGAAGAAAACATCAAAATATTTGAGAAATGTTTAAACTTTTGAGTGAAAGCAGATCCAATTAGATATATTGACATGTTCGAATTTGAGCTCTTTCCTAGAGATCTTCCCACATAAGTATAGAAGTTTTACTACATTAGCCCAACATATGGTACAAAAGCCAATGGTTTGGCTGCGCTAGACCCAAAAATGTGTGAATCGGCATTTGGTGATTATCTCAAATAAGATAATCCCAAGTGTGGCTCCTTAATCAAATTGATGGATGGGGTCCCTTGGCTCCCTGCTAGACCAAGCTAGGCCAAGGTGATTGTGGTATAATCTTTGGGAAGATGTTGTTCCTCTCTAAATGTGGTCAAGCTAAAATAAAGATTCGGTTTGAGACAATGTTGGTGCGGAAGGATGTCTACATTGAAAGGCAGTGGGCTAAACAGTAGGGTCACACTCGAGGAAAGATCTTTTGACGTATATGTATCCATTGAGGATATGGTGGAAAGTAAAGCCATTAATGTATATTAATCAATCCATAATCTATGGATTTTAAGTGCTTTGGTGGCAGCGGGTTCAATTAGATATGTTGATAAACTCGAGCACGAACCCTCTCTTGATAATCTGTCCAGACCAAGGTATCAGATTTCCGCTTCTGCTGGTGCTCCCAAACATAATCTATCCGGTGGGCTTTTGACACTCCAGGTGTCTCTCTGGGTCTTAGGAGAGGCCTGGAAGTAAGTAGAACGACTGAAAAAGTAACGCTGACCCATATACTCCTCTTTAGGTCAACGTACACCAGGGTCACTTAGATATGTGGGGTCAAATCAAGGCGCTTTTGGCCACACAAATTATAATATGATGAGATGATAATGTAATTAAAAGCTCTAGAGAAAATGGAACACAAAGGGGGTGGATTGCTTAGCTACGAGGGCGCACCCAAAAAAAATGCTATCTGAATCGGACCATCATTTTCATGGTCTATGATTGGTCTGATTGACCCTAAAGACCTTAAATGATTAAATTCAAAAAATTTCGTTTCATTTGTGGGACCAAAACTTTTCAATTTATCTTTGCCTAAAGTTCTATGAGTGGTTGAGATATCTCTTCCAATAGGAATATATAAACTAAGATATCCTGCAAAAGTTAGTTTGGGAGCTTCTATGAAGAGAATGCTTACTCTTAAAGAAATCGGACGTAGCTTCACATGTTCACTTATTTTCCTTGTTTACGTTCTATAGTTCTGACCCAGTTGAAACACTTTGGCCAAGTATTAATGGCCTTTGCTAGGTTTCTAGAAGGCACGTACGCCACGAGATGTATGGCCTATTCATTTCATGAGTCGTGCTTGCTTACCATATTGTCGTGCGAATCAACACCTTTAAGGATTTGGTAGAAAAATTAGATTATTTTTTTGAGTGCGCGGGGGATATCATTCAACATGCCGACTAAACACACGCATGGCCTAGGTATTTGGCCAAAGAAAAGAGAAATAGCTCTGACTCATCGTCCGAACAAGTAGATGAACCAAAATGAATTGTGATAAAAATAGGCCACTGGATGGTCCATTTGTTTTGGGAAAATTGTCCAAAAATCCTACACTTTTTAATTTTACCAATTAAATCATAAACATTTTCACATTCTATTAATTAAGTTAGGGCCTGTTTGGTTCAACTTTGGGAAAATGACTTTGGGAAAATGCAAATATTTTTTAGGTAAAGGAATTTTCCGAAATGCTACAACGCTTGGTAAATTGTAATGTGAAATAGCATTGAAAAGTAACTTTAGCATAAACACCATTTGGCAAAACTTACATTGGTAATTGGCTTTTGCTATTTTTTTTTTTTAAGTCTGAAAATCAAATCTGACGGTCGGCTAACCACAGGCCAACTACCCGGCGGCCAGATCTAGCCTCAAGACCGCTAGATCTGATCATCCAGCGGCCACATTTGGCCTCAAGACTGCCAGATCTAGCAACCTCAGGTCGCAACCTCAGGCGGCATCGCCTGGTTTGTGCGAGCCAAGCGACGCCGCCTGGGTCGCAAGTCGTGCCACCCCAGGCAATGGTCACCAAGGATGCGTGACCCCCAGGCGGCGATGGCGGCCGCGGAAGAAGCCCGACTCTTAGGCGAGAAAGACAAGACGAATGGGGAAGATGAACAGTGACAATTTGCATTTCCAAAATACCCAATGCTCAGAGCAGGTCTTGAGGTGCATTGGGCTTTCAGCATAGGGAATGCTGATATTTGGCCAATGAGCTTTCAAAATTGTTTGCCAAACACAAAATATTTTCCCTAAGGGGTTTGGGGGCCCAAAGCCTCTTAGAAAAGCTTAATCAAACGGGGCCTGTAATTCGTCCAATTTTGGCTAGAAATTACTGATGTGAACGGTTATTGCTGATGTGGCAATTTTTTAATAATATTTTGAATTCTTATGATTTTTTTTTTTACTTTTTACTTTTCTTTGCTTTTTTTTTTTTTATTTAGGGCCAGCGAGAGTTGCCGGCCGACTTTCACCAACAACTGCCCAGCCGACCCTCGCCAGCCCTGGGCAAGGGCACGCAAGCCCTCACCCAAAATCGACAAGGGGTGCAGGGCCCTCGCCTAGCCCTAGGCCAGGGCAACGACCTTGTTCGAGCCCCTCGCCTAGCCAAATCTAGTAAGGGCATCGTGGCCCTCACTAGCCTTCTCCAAAACCCTAAAAAAAAAAACTAAGAAAAGTATTTAAAAAATGAAAGAAACATAAAAATTCAAAAAAAAAATTAAAATATCATTATTTATTATTTTAAAAGAGCCACGTTAACAATTTCCGACCAAAATTGACTAGATTGACTCAATTGGCAAAAGATGAAAATGTTTATGACTCAATTGACAAAATCAAAATATTTATGACTAAATTGGCAAAAGTGCAATAGGTCTAGAACTTTTTGGACAATTTTCCCATTGGTTACAAGCCTTTCACACTAGAAACGAACATGCATGTTGTGGACCAAATTCTCTTGTACCTTTGTGAGCTAAAGAGTGGGGTTTTGTACTATTAGGGTGAAAAGTGAAGTGATGTAGAAGGGATGATACAACTGATTTGTAAGAGTAGCATCAAAGCATTTGTTTTAGGAGTTCTAGGATACAACGATTATAACTCTAAGGAGCTCTAAAGGCGGGGCTGGCCTCTCGTGCACAAACAAGTTGGAAACTAATGTCGCTCTCTTGATAAGACCATAATAGGCCGAAACAAATTGTTATATTGAAGTGTTATGTCTCATTCGAGGGACTAGATGCTCGAACTAAAGTGGGCATGGTACGAACTAGTGTGAAGATGTGATTTGCTATACTATTCTTAGGTACAATCTTTGGAAGGAAAGCTAGCCTAGTGTTCTCGGTTCACCAAACACCACACAGGTTATTTCTTGGTTAAGAATTTGTTGGCCCGTGACAAATGGTATTAAAGCAAGATACCTCTAGTAGGTGAGTGATTGAGGGAAAGCTTGTGATCTACCCAGTCCTATGAGGGCAAAGAGTAATCACTGAGGCTAAGAGGATTCGGACAATGTGTGACTCTCATCAAGATTCTATGATGGCAATAGAGGAAATAGGAATGAACCAAATTGCTCACCGAATAGAAAAAACATTCCTAGATCAATGGACAAATATCAAGAGGAGGTATGCTACCCCGTTTCCAACAAGGAGAGAAACCTCCATTGGTCTGCTAAGATCAGGAGAAGCCTAGTAATGAAAGAAGGCATTATCAAGTGAGTACAGTTGGCTATGGATGCCACACATGTCAAGGAGAGCACAAGCAACTAGAGATTTATGAACTATTCTAATTGAGGGAAGCTACAGATGGAGTGTAATGACTTGTTCGGTTGGGCAAGCATTATCATTCATGGAAGTCTCAAGGAGGTGGCATTGAGGGTCATGGAACGTACGAAAACGACAAAGAAAGCAGCAACCTGGGCACTGTGAAATTGGGTGGGGGAGAATGTCACAAACCAAATTCTCCCATACTCTTTTAAGCTAAAGAGTAGAATTTTGTGGAATCGAGGTGAAGAGTGAGTGATGCAGAAGGGATGATACAATTGGTTTGTAGGAGTGGCATCAAGGAGTTTGTGTTATGAGTTCCAAGATAGAATGGTTATGACTTTAAGGAGCTCTAAAGGTAAGGTTGGCCCCCGTGTATAAACTGGTCAAGATTGGCCATGGCAAGTCGATTTGTGCTAAGGTGTTCTGTATGTCTACTCAATGGACTTGATGTTCAAACTAAACTGGGCATAATACAATCCAATATGAGAATGCGATTCGCCATACCAATTTTAAAAACAATCTTTAGAATGAAGACAGGTGTGATGTTCTCAGTTAGGCGCTGCACAAGCTATTTCACAGCCAAGAATCTATTAACCTGTGACACGTGCATATTGTTATTTGCATATTTTGCGTTAGACATCACTTCCCTAAAATTTATGAAGTCAAAATTGAGAGCACACGCACGAAAAATATCCTAGTGCAGTGAGATTTTTTGCATATCTTTACATGGTTGGTGTCTACATTTCTTTGGAAAAAGCTTTTAGATTCCTCTATAACACACGACATTTTCATCGTCATCAACAACGAATCAACGTTTGGCAAGCCTCTTATCTAACTTATTCGGTTTCCTAAAGCTAGCATGGGAAGCTCCTAACACTTGCCAAATGTCATTTGATTGAGTAAAATGGGCACATCTTGCTTTAGAAGCGCCTAAAAATCTCTCGTGCGCGGTCGTCGTGGGAAAGGGGTTGGCGGGGCGGGGAAGAAGGGGAAGGGAGAGAAAAAGCACGGCAAGACAGGAACAATTGTGAATCTTTTGAGTCAGCCACCATAGGAACGTTGTCGATTCTCCACAATTATTTAATGATCTGACACGGAGAGAGAGAGAGAGAGAGAGAGAGAGGGTAAATGGGAATATTTGGTTTCAAATGGACAGCAAGTTGGTGGTAGCTCAGAAATATGGGAACAGAGAACGCTGGGAACCAGCTTCTCGTAGTTCTTCCCAAACCAGCCACCATGTTACCATATTTCATTCACAACTTCATTTATCTCCGCATGGGAATAAAAGGGTTTGACAGATAACTGCAGATATGTATATGACTGGAGTAATATAACTTTAGAGCATAATCATCAACTCTTTGTGCAGCACCGCGTGCTGCACCAAGCTCGTTAAATTGGTTTCACATACCCGACATTACTCGCTTTGAGAACTACCATTATGAGAAGGGGGAGAAGGTAGGGGGGCGGGGCGGGATTAGTTTTGCTTTTTCTATCATCAATAGTAGTGGAGATCGGGCTGGTCCAATTGGAGTTGACAGTGGTGTTTTCATTAGCTAAGCCAATGATCGTTCTCTTCCGAAAGTTTTTGCAATCTCCAGGTACTATCACTAACGCTTCAGCTACCAAAAAAGAAAAAAAAAAATCACCTAAATTTTTGCAGACTCCTGATGAAACAACGAGATTTGTTTCTGCACACACTAAGTGAAAAGCTAATCAACATTCAAAGGGCACTTTATTTTCTCCCCACACGCACATATGTTATTCTGTGCATGCTTCTTGGCCCCACTCATTCCAAACGAAACTTTAAATCCCCACCATTTCATAGCAGACATGCGTTTTGTAGAGAGAGAGAGGGAGAGAGATGAAGGGGATAAAGAGAGGCGCCACCGCCACATGAGGTGGCAATTCGGTCATTTTCCAGCAAACCTCGACTGCTAACACTCTGTGTGTGTGCACGAGCGTGTGTCAAGTGGAGGAAGCATAGGGATCGAATACTACGTGCATAAAAGGAGGATATTATACGAATGGTGCTTGGGGTTGGAGCATCTCTCTGTACTGCCGTATCAATCAGTCACTCCCTTCTTTTGGAGGCCATAAATAGCACGATCATGGCCTTTCACTGATACACCCATCACAGGCTATAACCAGCCGCTGAGTCCTACACATATCATCATCATCATTATTACTGTCTCAAATTTTTCAAAGTGTTGAAAGAAAACAAGATGGTGAAGTTTTCTAAGCAGTATGAAGGCCAGCTTGTGCCTGAGTGGAAAGAGGCCTTTGTTGATTACGGGCAACTCAAGAAGGACCTGAAAAGAATCCATCTCCTTATAAACACCCAACCAACCTCATTGCCCAACAGAGAACACGAACATCATCCTAGTACTCCTGTCACTGAGGCCGACACTTTCCTCTCATCTCTGAAGAAGCTCAGTCCTTTTGGGCATCATCAGTCTAGGACCAATGGTGCCATTCAAGTATTTTCCTCACTTCCTCAAGCACCAAAAGGGAAAAAAAGAAGATTTTTTTTCATTTTGATGATTATTTCAGTAAAGAGAATGTGATGGATTGTTCGTGCTTGTCTTTCTTAATTTCACACCAGGTGCACAAGAAACTTG
This sequence comes from Eucalyptus sp. ANBG9806169, assembly GCA_014182395.1. NCBI lineage: Eukaryota > Viridiplantae > Streptophyta > Magnoliopsida > Myrtales > Myrtaceae > Eucalyptus > Eucalyptus sp. ANBG9806169. The sequence goes on from CM024579.1 coordinate 39,929,123, forward strand.
CATCTTCAGACAGAGAGGGTGATTTATATGAGACTGAGTTGGTGGAGCAATTTTCAGACCTTGAAGCAGCCAAGGAGTTCTTTGCATGCTTGGACCACCAGCTCAACAAAGTGAACAAGTTCTTCAGGACCAAGGAGAAAGAGTTCTTGGACAGAGGAGAGTCCCTGAAGAGGCAGATAGAGATCCTAGTCGAGCTCAAAGCATTTGTCAGTGAACAAAGTGGAAAAGATCCGTCGTCAGTCCATGATGTCGGGGAGGAGGATAGTTCCATTTCCTCGGCCGTATCTTGTGGTAAATGAGGATAAAAATGGTTCTGTGCTGCAAATTTTATGATCACATTATTTAACACATAAAACTTAAAATTTTCATTAAGCTCACGTTGAATCACATTTGCTTGCTAATATTTTCCATTCCTCGGGTGGCAGAGGAGGAGTCCACAGTGAAAGGACAAGATCAAGAACAAATGCAAGAGAAAAAAGCCTTGGAATTGGATGAACTTGGGAAAAGTGACGAGCTGCCATTGACCGAGTCTGCAAAATGGGACGAGGTGGGGAAGTCTGGAACTCTAAAGAGGGAGTACAGTAATAAATTGAGGTCACTCTCAAGTCGGTCTTTCAGCTGCCAAGGGAAGAACTTGAAGGTGAACATTCCTCTGACAACGCCATCTCGGGCCTTCTCAGCGATCAGTGACCTGGTTTGGGAGGATCTAATCAGCCCGGTCTCAAAGAAGTCCAACTCTGAAGGCAATTATAAGACGCAAATTAACAGGACAAAGCTGCAGCATGCAGAGAAGATGATCAAAAAAGCTCTCATTGAACTATACAAAGGGTTGGGTTATCTGAATACTTACAGGTACCTTGGCTTATATGTTTGGTTACCTTTTTATGCGTGAACTTACTTGTGTGAGCCTCATGCTTAATAAAGTTGTTCTATTTTTCTTCAGGAACTTGAACATCCTTGCATTTGTAAAAATTTTAAAGAAGTTTGACAAAGTAAGTGGAACAGTTGTTAATTTTTCTCCTTTATCTTTGTATCCATAGGCATATATACTATAATTGTTACACACTATAACAGAGAAATTGGGTTTTCTAACTTCTGTTAATTAATGATTCAGGTTACAGGAAAGCAAGTTCTCCCGATTTATCTGAAAGTGGCAGAGAGCTCCTATTTCAATAGCTCTGACAAGGTAAAAGAACATTCCTAATTTACTTACTTCCTGCAGCAGAATGCTGTGAAATCATGTGACCCATTGGATGATATTTATCCACTTATCCATTCGTCCTATCATTTACCTGACCAAACCTAGCGGTCATTATACTAAATCTCTCGTCTGCACAAGGAATGATCCTTGAATCATTTGTTCTTTCCCTGACTCTTATATAGATGTGCATTTACAACTTTGTAAGGCAGAGGAATTTTCTTATTGGGTGTCAGAAATGACAGGTGATTCATTTGGGAGATGAAGTTGAAGAGCTATTTGTCAAGCAGTTTGCTGAAGCTGACCGAAGAAAAGCCCTGAAGTACCTGAGGCCACTCCAGCATACAGAGTCACACGGCACTACCTTTTTTGTCGGTCAGTTTTATGGCTCAGATACGAAAAACTTAAATCTTCATGATAGTATCTTCAGACAACATATCTTTTGAAATCCACCTTGTATGTTCTCTTAACTTGGGACAATATTCTAGAGCAAAAGACTGAAAGAGAGAGTGGCTGGACCCATCAGGCCATTAGTGCTCCTAAAATGACTGCTGGTGCACACTGCACTAATTATTTTTGGTAGAACTATAGACCCTGGTCCCATGGTACGATACATAGCTATCTTTGCACTGGGTATGGCCGTAGAGGATTGAAAAGTGGAAAGGCTTAACAAATCATTTTATAGACTCGTAATTTAAGGTCATGACAAATTAAGCTATTCCCAATCTAGAAAATGTGCATAGGTTGTCTTAGATATCAAGTTTTAGGCCTAACTTCTGTAGCAAAGAATTCATGATAAATCTACTGAGTTAGGACGGTTTTCCAGTTATCAACTAACTACAACTGAAATAAAAAAAGAAAAGGAATATTAGAATTAAGCAGAGTTTCCTTTGCAGCTCTGCCATGAGATGATAATGCCGTTGAAAAAAGCGAGCATCCTGTCTTGTGATTGAATCAAATATAGAGGAGAGAAGAGTGGTAGACTGCAAAATTATCTAATGAAAAATCTATGGAAATATAGCATACTTTAACTCAAAGTAATCAAAAAACAGAAAAGATGGAACAGCGAAACTAAATGATTATGTTATGCATAAAAACTCAAAATGTTTTCCCACACTGTTGCACATCAGGGCTGTTCACCGGTTTCTTCATTGCGCTCTTCACTGGATATGTCATCATGGCTCATGTCACCGGCATATACAGAAGACAGAAAGAGGAATATCAAGTTTACATGGAAACTGTGTACCCCGTTCTCAGGTAAGTACCGTTAATTTTTAGCGTTTCTCTTCATAATAACGGGTGAAAAGAAGCTAAAAGAAGTAATCCTGTCCGTGCAGCATGTTCAGCCTGTTCTTTCTGCACTTCTTTCTCTATGGATGCAACATTTTTGCATGGCGAAAGGCACGTATAAATTATAGCTTCATCTTAGAACTGACCCCTACCGAGGAGCTCAAGTACAGAGATGCGTTCCTAATTTGTGCCGCGTCGATGGCTGTTGTGGTAGGTGTCATGTTTGCCCATCTGTCTCTTCTCACAAAAGGGTCTTCGTACGAACGAGTCCAGTCAATTCCCGGGCTTCTGCTACTGGTACTTTTCTCTTCTCTCTTAGCAAATTAAGTACAACAAATACATCCAATAGGATGGAAAAGCACAAATACACACGACCATGATTGTATAAGATTATACTTACTACCGATGCATAGCCTCCTATACTAATCGCTGTTGTTGCTGATAAAAGTATGATCTCTGAACGTGCAGAGTTTCCTTCTATTACTTGTATGTCCATGCAATATCTTCTACCGATCTAGTCGATACCGTCTCCTTAAAGTGCTAAGGAACATCATCCTCTCACCCCTCTACAAGGTACAATATTTTTGTATCCCCATCTGGTTAAATAATATGCATACAGCAAGAAAGTGGGTCGATAGGCTCTGACTTCAGAAGATGAACATGAATCCCAGTTTAACATGACTTCCCAGCGACGTCCAGTAATTCTGACTGAACAAAGACTATCCACTGGATAAACAATCGGACTGACTAATTCGATTTTGAATTTTCCACAGGTGGTTATGCTGGACTTCTTCATGGCTGATCAACTCTGTAGTCAGGTAGAGCTTTGCCCAATAGAAATTTTACACAAGGATTGGCGCATAGAGAAATCAAATCGTTGACTTCCCTGGTACATGGTTGATATTTTTGGCAGATTCCGATGCTCAGAAACTTAGAGTACTTAACCTGTTATTACATAACCGGAAGCTATAAGAGTCAGGACTACGGATATTGCGTGCAGAACAAGCACTACCGAGACCTCGCCTATGCAGTGTCCTTTCTTCCCTACTACTTGAGGGCAATGCAGGTTGATTTCAAACCCTCCACTTTTTCTTAGGCAATTGTTGACTACTTTAGGAAATCGGCAGACATATAATGGCCCGATTGAGTATTATCTATCAAATATGCAGTGCGCTAGGCGATGGTTTGATGAAGGACACACAAGCCATCTCGTGAATCTAGGAAAGTACGTGTCGGCGATGTTAGCAGCTGGAGCCAAAGTTTTTTATGAGAAAGAACAGAACCTCGGATGGCTCATCCTACTTGTGGTCATCTCGAGTGGCGCCACGATTTACCAATTGTACTGGGACTTTGCAAAAGATTGGGGCTTGCTCCAGATGAACTCGAAGAACCAATGGCTGAGGAACGAATTGATGCTTCGCCAAAAGTCCATGTACTACTTTGCAATGGTATCTACTATGGCCTCTCTCTTTCTCACTTATCGCACACAAAACAAAGGATTGAAGAAACAAAAACATGGGAAGAAAAATCTAATGCAGGACATTAGGACAATATCGATTCTCACAGCTCAAAAGATGAATATGAATATATTCTTCTAACACATAGTACAATAACGGTTCCAAGGAATCAAGGATGAAAATATAAGAGAACCCAACTTGATGATAAACAGAACGAGATGCCTAAGGTGCTTCACATCGCAGGAGACAGGATAGAGAACTAGATGTTTGGTGAGAACAAGCATTTCGGAATTGATTCCGACTAACCATATTTATCCTTGCAGTTTTTAAGAGCTCTGAATAATCATGCAGGGTTTGAACCTCGTTCTCAGGCTCGCTTGGTTGCAAACGGTCTTCCACTATAGTATCGAAAATGTCGATTATAGAGTGACGGGGCTAATTTTAGCGGCCCTGGAAGTACTCAGAAGAGGCCTGTGGAATTTCTTCAGGTAATAAAATTTCAGCTTTTCAAGTTTTGTATGGACGTTGGAGAGATTCGTGCATTCAGGTTTTATGAATTATGATCTGTATCCACTATGTCAATTGATTAGGAGTACTTCTGATTGGCACAGGTTGGAGAATGAGCATCTAAACAATGCAGGAAATTTCAGAGCAGTTAAGGCAGTACCCCTTCCCTTCCATGAAGTGGATGAAGAAGGGTGATCAACCACTCGGCCTGAGTTGCAAGCAGAATACAATTTGGAATTCGAAATTTTCAACTTCTTTCAGGAAATGGATATCGGGTTTTCTCGCCTTAGCATTAGTTGATGGAACAACTTGGCCGAATCAATTTTTGTGCGTTCGGTGTACTTTAGGAACATGCTTCAAACTTGTAACATTTTTTTCCCTTTTCCCGAGAATGAAGTGGATGAAATAGAAAGCCGTCAATGCATCCTCCTCGTCGCCTCTTTCTGTTTATCTGTTCGACACCATGTCGGCAGCGGAAAATTGCAACGTCCTTTGGTCGCTCTCCACTGTTTCCATTCACATATCTGATATTTCAAGTAGAATCAAGGGGAAACAATTGACACAAGCACAGAGCTTATTTGGAAGATGTGGTCAACTGATCAAGAGAAAAGAGAAAAGAACAGTAGCTTAATGGCATCAATTAATCGCTCGGCGAAACTGCTCGAAACAGCTGAACCACATACTAAAAAGAAGTTATCCCAATTCCATAGCAAGACCACCTTTGGTCAGGATGGATCAGCCATCGCCAGGTTCGACAAGACCGACGACAACCCCAACGACGATGCTCAATGAGCGCCAGAGCAGCTCCCATCGCAACCGCGTTCCCAATCATCTCGACCTGTTCGTCCTCATCGGTCTCCATCAGGAAGAGACCAGGTAAAAAAAGGCGAAGAATCGATCGTTTCCTCTTTCCTCTCACTTTCCAGTCTTCCCAAACTGAGAAGAAATGAAGCTTTTTTCCTGTTTTTTTCCTTTCATTCGGGTGATTAAACCATTTACATGATCCATGATCATCGATTGCAGATTGCCTAAAGATCCCCTGCCAGCGCAAGATCCGTTTCGCACCAAACTGAAGGGAAAATTTTTTCTAGATGTGTCAAACTAGGAGCAGGTATATATATGCTTCCAGTTTTTATGGAAGGTGTCTAGGACCAGGTGACAGCAGCTTATGTGGGACGGGTCCGAAAGAGAAGCCCTGCCACAAGCCAAGCTCTGTATAGGCCAACTTTGACAAGTTCATATGTGGAAGCTGTTCAGCTGAATCACTTGCTCAAATGGCCATGAAAGATGGTTGTCAGGCTTTGCCTCAACACCTCCTATGGCTCAATATCCTCTGACATCATCTCATCTTTTGCACTTGCATATGTAAATAACTCACATTGGCCCTAGAGTCTATTCAAATCTGTAATGAAACTGCAAGTGCCAAAAAAAGATCAAAATTGTCCCTTTAAGTGAATCTACCTGTCTAACTCTGAAAAATAGCCAGGCAGTTATAGCGGATGAAATTGGACAATTGAATTCCTATCAATTACTTAACAAGCTAATTCTATAGTCCTAGGAATAGGTCCAGATCGTAACTTGTCATAACTCTTTTTGCATTTTTATCGAGATCCCTTTCAAAATATTGTGATACACTGAAATTAAAGGTTTTATTGATCAACAAGCGAGATTTACTCAATTGAGGGATTAGGGATTTATTTTGCAAAAAATCTTTAGAAACAACTTTAGCCATGTTGAGAATAATAAGTAAGTCAAATGAAAAACCTCATCTATATGCATATTCTTTTGTTTGATTTGCTATAAAAAAAAAAAAATGAGTGATTATAGCTTAAACCGAACATTCCCTTACAAATATGAAACTTCTATAATAATGTTGAGAGGGGCCGCTCTTTCTACCATTTTTGGCACACGTGCACATCAGCTCTAATGTACATAATTGAAATTTTGAATTTCTTCGAGTTCTAACAAATCAAATAAATGACGGTGTCCGTGTAAAATCATTGATGGAAAACTTAAATTCCGCAGCTGAAATCAAATTAAAAGGCCAGGACACATTTTTATCTTCCATTTTTTGAGTTTTTACAAAAATTAAAAAAATAATAATAATAAAGATCACAGGTTGAAGGCGAGAAGAAAGTAGAACTGCATCAAGGGAGTGTTTCCATTTCCCGGTGGCTTTGCAGAAAGCAGAAGAACACTCGCAGTGCAACCCCGCGAAGAAAAAGCTCGCGTAAATCCCTCCAATGGCGGCAACGGTCACCACCGGTTACCCGCCGACCGTTCGCCCTCTCTCCTCTTCCCGACAAGCCCTTCTTCATCGGCCCTCCTCCTCCTCGTGCTGTCCTCTTCGGCCTCCGAGAGACGAGTCCGCCCTCGCCTCCTCCAGGTCGCCGGCCAAGGCCGAACACTTCTCTCTCTCTCTCTCTCTCTCTCTCTCTCTCTCGTCTTCGTTTCGCTGTCGTCCGAGGGTCCTGCTCGATTTAGTGGCCCTGAGGTTGGATTTCGCGTTTGCGCCGCAGGTTGCGCGTTTCGCTCCCGACGGTCGGACCGAGAAAGCGGGGATTGGGTTTGCCTCTAGTGCTCTGCTCGCTCGAGGGTCAATCCGAGACGGACCCGGCATCGCCCCCGAGTGATTCGACCGCGGTACGTGATGATTCCGGGTTCGGGATTGCGTTTTCTGTTGACTGTGTCGATGTGGATTCAACGCCTTGTCCCCAAATCCTTTGTCGGAGGATGTGCATGCGTTCTTCATTAATTGTGTGCCTGAATTGGAACGCTTGTTCCGTCGAGTTGCTGAATTGGTAGGAGGGAAATGTGCTGTGTCAGGTTGTCATGAAATCCGAATTTTGGGTAGGTTCAGATATGAAGTACGTGGACATGTGATCGGAGCGCGCCATGATGCTTGTGATGAACTGTTATGTTAATCTAAGTGAGTTGATGTGCATTGAAAGGGCCTGGATCTTTTAGAGGTGTCACTTTACGAACCTAATCCATTGTGCAGATGTAGTATATATTTCCGATGAGTGTGTCCATGTGACGGCATTAAGGCTTAGTATTCGCTTTTGAAGAAGAATGAATGTCCGTAGTCAATCCCTAGGACGACTTTCATATGGTACCTTGTATTTTCATTTCTTTATTGTAGTTGAACAACTGCTTGTAGTATCCTCTGGAAGTGTAAGTTGGGGTTTATAGCTGGCCAAGCACAAAGATGATGCAAGAGAATGATGCTGTCAGGAGAGGGAGGAAGTCTACATCATATTTCATGTTTCTAGCTAACATGCTTGTGAGAGCAGTAATCTCGCTATGGTGTCACTTCCCTGCAGAATGTGGATGCTTCGAGCTTCTTATCAACTTGTGTTATCTACCTTTGCCACATCATAACCTTCTAGTAGTCTAACAGTCTTACCTTGATTCCTTGAATTTCACATGAGTGAAACATATAATCCATGAGATTCATTTATAAAGGTGAATTTCTTGCAAGATTAGATAGTAGGATCTCCCTTAGACATATATGTGAAAGAAGGGGCAAAGTACGATATAATCAACTCCAATCAGATTTGCCAACCACTTATTGTCCTCTTATTCAATGAGTTCCGAATTTTTTAACTCTTTCCGTGTAGAATTTCCATCTTTCTTTCTCTTGCAAGAGAAAAGGCATGGATGTACATTGTTCTTTTGACTTCTGTCATTTTTCCTTTAATAATTGAAGATTTATCTACCCTTGAGCATTTATGCTATGAATAGAGGGGCTTATACCATTTGCATGCTTGGTCTTAGATAGAGAACAATCAATGCATGCTTCTTTGCTATTTCATGCCTCTAGCATTTCTCACTGTTGGCCTCTTTTATTTAATTAATGTCCTCTTGGCAGCATCTTCATCTTAATTTGGAACACCCGAGGAGAAGATTGCTTGTACAATTCACTTGTAATGAATGCGGTGAAAGAACACAAAGGCTCGTGAATAAGTTAGCCTATGAACGAGGTCTTATATTTGTACAGGTAACTCTATGTGCACTATTTCACGGTATCTGTGATCCATCTTGTTGTTTTGTGATGATTAGAATAAAAATTGTCACATTTCACAAGAAATTGAATGCTCTGAGGGTAAGCTATCACAGTAGTAAATTCTTTTTTGAGCAACCTATTCGTTAATTTTCTCTTGGCATTGGCAAAATCTATCTTGTAAATTGTGAATCTAAAAAGATTTCTTGGGTACTCAAAAGAACGTATGCAATTTTTGGGAGACTTACTGCTTTGGTTCAAATAAACTCATTCTGCTCACTGTTTTTTCTCTTTTTTTAACCAAAATGAATATTACCAAAGAGAAGTCCTAGTTGCCTGACCTGCATATGCAGAAAAGATGATTAAAAATAGATTATCTGTGTTTTTCAGAAATGATAATAATACTCAGTCTATTGATTGCCGGATTGTATTTTAGGCACACCTTTCAGGGGGCTTTAAACTCCAAAGAGTGACATTTGGTAGACTTACTGCTTTGGTTCAAATAAACTCATTCTGCTCACTGTTTTTTCTCTTTTTTTAACCAAAATGAATATTACCAAAGAGAAGTCCTAGTTGCCTGACCTGCATATGCAGAAAAGATGATTAAAAATAGATTATCTGTGTTTTTCAGAAATGATAATAATACTCAGTCTATTGATTGCCGGATTGTATTTTAGGCACACCTTTCAGGGGGCTTTAAACTCCAAAGAGTGACATTTGGTAGTTGGTCAACTTTTGGCATTCCATTACATCTCCGTTTGTCTTTTTCAATCATGAAGTGTCCTCAGGCGCTTGAAAAAGAAATAAGACAACTAGAAAGGAAATTTTGCTTGTCCATATAATATTGCTTTGCATCAATATGAAGGTGAGTTGTGAAATTTGATGTCAGGGCTGTCCCTTTTTATTGCAGTTTTTTTTTTTTTTTTCATTTATAAGTTGTGATCATAACGTCAGGATGCCACAGCGGCAACTCATGTTTTTACTTCTTACTGGTGTTTCTTTGGCTTAACTTTGCGTCTTTTTAAATCAGTCTTTTCTATTATGTTGATGTTTTGTTTATGCTTCTCATCAGTGTGCTGGTTGCCTTCGGCATCACAAGTTAGTTGACAATCTTGGCCTCATAGTGGACTATGACTTGCGAGAAGAAATTGAGATGGAGCAATAAAGATCAGGCCTGTTAAAGTTCAAAATGCCGAGGACCTCTCCATGCTGTACTTACTCTTGTTGAATTGACTGACTTTGTAAAGGTCTTGTTTTGAATGAAAAAAGAATTGGAATTGTCCAATAGTATATCATCATGGAGAAAGAATACAAAAATGCCTTACAATTCTCGGTCGTATTTTCTTTATTTGTTCTATTGGCTTCATTTTTTCTTATAAAGCCAACTTCTTCAAGTGTAAACATGTCCTGTGGAAGCAAATTGCTCTAGAAGCCGCAGCCTCTGACCGCCAGCAGAATGGCCATGGAAAATCCAATCCTTGCCCACATCCACAGCTTTCCTTGTCGATGGAAGGCAAATCCTCCATTCTACAAACAAGCAAGAAATAGTTTGTTATAACATGCTGCTGATAAGTATCGTGATTGAAACTTGATCATGCATCAATTGTTTGCTATATTACCAGATCTAAGTTTGGTGAAGGTGCTGGGGATGTATCCTCTGTGCCTGAAACCGTAGGTGGAGATGGGGGGCTTGGTGGAGTGGGTGCTGGTGCATGTGCGTGATGCCTTTTGTGCCTGTGCTTGTGCCTTCTCTTGTGTTTGGTGGGTGCTGGTGCGGGAGATGGCACTACTGGCGGAGGTGCAGGGGCTGGTGGTGGCGGTGATGGGGGCGGTACAGGGGGTGCTGGTGCTGGTGCTGGTGCTGGTGGTGCTTTTACAGGAGCTGGGGCAGGTGGCGCTTGGGCTGGTGAGGGGGATACTTGTGGTGGCGAAACGGGCGGCGGCAGCAGGGGTGGCAAAGCAACAGGCGGCGGAGGCAATGCTGGTGGTTGTGCAGGAGTAGAGGTGGGAGGGCTCTGAGGCGGTTGAGGTGGTGGAAGCTGAGGGGCTGAAACTGGTGGGTTGGACACTGGTGCAACTTTCGGGATTGGGGATGCCGTCGGACTAGAAGTCGGTGGAATCGGTGTCACAGGGGTAGTTGGTGCTGAACTTGCTAGTGGCGGCGTTGTGGTAGCTGGCGGTGCTAGCGGAAGAGTAGCAGGTGAGGCAGCCGGTGCTTGCGCATATGTGATCACCAGTTGACAAGCGAGGATAATAGCCGAAACTTGATACCAATGTACGAGGGCCATTTTATGGAGATGGGTCCTGAAGGAGGGACTTGGTGGCTCTATATATGCAAATCACGAAAGAGGGGGACCTAAGAAGATCAAATGCACTCGGTGGAGGGAGAGATGTCGCCCTCCTGCGATGGGTACATCGTTTCTATGGTTCTTGTAGCGCAATGAAGGAATTTTAAAATGAGGTTGTTTGGGGAAACAGTTGCGCCATCTTGTCAGCCAACCTGTTAGTTCCTGGTGCAGGGGCCTTGCATGAACTCCTACCTTTAAGATTGGAGAAACTGGGGAATGAGGCTTAGGTGTAGCTCTTATGTGATGGTGGTTCTAACGGTGTGTGTCACGTTTATTTTTCTTGTCACGGCTAGAATAGGACTCTCATTTGCGCATTCATCAAATGATTATTGAATTGCTAGTGCTTTTATGTTGGGTTGCAAGCAAAGATAATTACCAAATCAATCGTAAACTTTTATTATATAAATACTAATTAAATCCTAAACTTTTTAATTTTTTCAATGTAGTCCTAAATCTTTTGTGCGAAATTTCAATGTGATTCTTCCGTCTAATTGCCATCGGCCATCGGAAATTGGTGTGATATGATGTCTAATCATTGTCAATCATCCTATGTCAAATGTTGACATGGACTACTTTACTCAAAAATCCTATATTTATTTATTTTTTTTGTCATAGAAACATCTTAAATTGATCGCTAGAGCAAAAATTCAGGATTACATTGGCAACATTAAAAAGTTTAAGACCGGTTGGGTTTAAGATTGAATTGGTAATTTTTCCATTATTAGTAAGATGACATGGAATTTTTTCCTATTTTCTACTTCAACAAGTTGTTTAAGTGGCTTAGTTGGTACAAGTAGTCTTAAGACCTACTTCATAACAAAGGCATCATATTCAAATTTAGCTCCAAGTTAAACTTAATAAAGTATGTTTCTCCTGATTAAGCCTTGCGTGTCTATTAGTGCATCGAGATCTCTCTCTCTCTCCTGATTAAGCCTTAATAAAGTATGGTTCTCCTGTGATGACAAGAACATTGGGGTCGGTTCATGATTTCTAAGTTGGGAGTTTCCAGAGCACAGCAATGTCCTCCCAAAAGTTCAATATCTTCTGAATTGAATTACTGTAACAATACCTTTTTGCCGCCCTCGAAAATTTGATTTCCTATGAAGTGTTTCAAGCTTTTCCTGAAAGCTGCCAAGCAAGAGAATCGCCAACCGCTCATCTTCTGCTTCAATTTGACAATAAAAAATTCCATATTTGGAAGGCTGAATTGCCACCTTACCAAACAAACGAGTTCCACTTTTTTCTCTTGCTGTTCCTCAAATCTCACTCTAAGTGGTTTTCTTGAATCTGCCATCGTGTAGCAAAAGAAAAGAAGCAACATTAAAGAGCAATTGATAAATATTTACTAAATCGCAGCACCAACCCTTTCTACCCACAATTTGGATTAATCCTCGGATCTAATCATTGGTATCCAGTCTTCATCATAATCAGCTGGAAAATGACATATCAATTACTTCTTTGCGTCTATTGGCTTCCCTTACACGAAGTGTACAAGCTCATTCCTGTGCTAAATGCTCGGCCACTCGTATTGCTCGTAATCACGACGAGTAAGACGGCATTAAAAGAGTCAACAATCAAGATGAATGACGCACGATCTTGCATGACAGCTACAAATATGTTTGTACAAGAACAAAAAGGAATTCCTCCCATTTTATCCCTCTTGGTTACAAGAATCTCTGCCGAATTAAAGGACCGTGCAAAAACCTCAAAACTTACATATGAGACAGTAATTTCACAAGGACAATCACACAGGGTTTTCACCATGGTTTATGTGCTCATCCCCCAAAAGTATGATACAGGGTTTTCTCACGTGCTTCTGGATTGGTGACTATTGTTGCAATCATCATTGTTCTATCACAAACAAAACATGAGGTGGAACATGTCATGCATCTTGTTGAGCAGCTTTGATGGGTGGGGCGAGATGGGAAGACATGAAGGTGGGGTCTCTGATTTCTTCTCTTTCTTCTTCCTTCTCAGCTGGAAGAACTGCTGCATCGCATCTGCACACTCTGATTCTAACACCCCTCGCCTGATGGTCATTTTTGGGTGAAACGGGTGTACAGGAGGAGCCGGCTTGTCCGTGCCTCCAGATGCAGTCGCCCCTTCACCAATCGGGAAAAGCCTGCAATAAAGCAGAGGGAGATGAATTCTTTGTACTCAGTTCTTAACAGAGGTCAACTAATAACGTCCACATGCGATTCATAATGCATTGTTTGAGAATTTATGATTTGGCAAGGAAAGAATATAAGGGAGGAAACTTTCAAATTTCCCCCCTTTATCTCGAGAAAATTTCAAACTTCTTCCTATTTTCGACCCTGATTTAAGTCACCTCCCCTTTCTCTCCTTCCAACATGAAGCGTAAAAGAAATTTTGACAGAGAAAAACTTTGAGTAGAAGTTGCCCCCTTAGGATGGGTCTTCAGGATATGCCGGAATTAACTGCCTCAGTAAAGTTTTCTCCAGATATATATTTACAGGAAAGAAGTACGTAGCATCATGTGTTGGTGATGCTCATACTAGCCAACAAGATTCTTTAAAGTATGGATGCTAGACAGCTACTACTTAACAATTCTTGCCCTATAGCAATAGAAGCCAAATTGTCATCTGGCTTTATCTAAGCCAATTTAGTGATCTAAGTGGAGCCCTGAAAAGTGTCTTACAACCACCATATATGCAACAAAAAACGAACTGGGAACCAGAAAATATTACAGAAACAAACATAACCGATAATCTCTGCTGGGAAAAACATCAAAAAGTAGCAGAATAAACTCAACATACCTGACCCAGCTGCCATCAGCTCCAAGAAGCTTGTTGGGAGCTCCCCAAACAAGAGTGTCAACTCGAGCTTGAAGAATTGCTCCAGCACACATGGGACAAGGTTCCAATGTCACATATAATGTCGTCTCCTGGGGAAATAATAGATATTAGTTTCACAAATACATAGTTGTGCCAACAAAGCAAAAACTTAGTTTGATGTGGTCTCACCAGCACTCAGTTATTTCACGACAAAAGAGGCTCAAAATACGCAAACTCGGATGAATATCAAATTTAGGGTCCGTTCGTTTCGCGGAAAATGACTTCCGGGAAAATGTTTTCCGGATTTTCCGGTGTTCGTTTCACGGAAAATGAACTAGTCAAGGAAAATGTTTTCCACCATTGGAAAAAACAACCTTTAAAGTGGGGAAAACGTTTTCTTGCTTCTTTTTATTAATACATTTTCGTTTTATTTTTATGCTTTCTTTTTTTTTTTTCTTTTTTTCCTTTTCATCTTCTTCTTTGGCGGTGCCGGCGACCAGCCACGGCGGCGTCGGCGACCGGCCGCAAGCCGGCGGCCGGCAAGGCTCCGCCTAGCCCGATCCGGCGAAGCCGAGATCGGGCCTCCGCCAGATCGGGCGAGGCGGAGCTCTCGCCGGCCCGGGCGGAGCTCGCGGCTCGCCCGGATCTCGGCGAGCCGGGCGGGGCTCGGGCCTTGCCCGAGCTCGCCGCGAAGCCGCGGGGCTCGCGAGCCGCGAGCTCGCCGGATCTGGCGGCTCGCCGAGCCCGGCGAAGCTCGCGGCGAGCTCGGGCAAGATCGGCCGAGCCTCGAGCTCGTCGGATCGCCACCGGTCTTGGTCGGGCGCGCGGGCAGCCGGCCATCATCGGGCGGGAAGGAGGCGCCGGCGGCGGAAGGAGGAGGAAGAAGGAGGAGGAAGGAAAAGAAAAAAAGAAAAAATAATAAATAATAATAATTTCAATTTTTTAAAAATATAAATAATTAAAAATTCATTTTTTTAAAAAAATATAAAAAATAAAATTAATTTTTTGGTCAATTAAAAATATTAAAATTCAATTTTTGATAATTTTTTCCAAACAATTAAATGAGCTAACGAACGGTGGAAAATGTTTTCCACTCAAATTTTAGGTTTTAAATTAACACCGGAAAATAGAGTCATTTTCCTGGAAAATGACTTCCAGGAAAATGTTTTCCGAAAACATGATATTTTTCGCGAAACGAACGGACCCTTAAATCTTATATGCTTAGGCATCATTTTCCATGCCTTTTTTCATGCTATTTACAGAAATTGTACCAGAAAATTACAGGTTTTGGCTTCTAAAACTTACTACGAAAAGTGCTAGCCCCCAGGTTCGAATAGGGTATTTTTTATGCAAGAAACAGCTGGTAAGTAACAACATCTAAAACTTAGATACCAATAACTAATGAGCTTTGGAGGAGAGTTCTACCGCAAGTCTCCATGACCGAAGAACATTTGATGCCTCCTTTATGCATATCATTTCAGCATGGGCCGTAGAGTCCCTCAACTGTTCCACTCTACATATTATATTTCCTTGTCAAGTGATTTTGAAGTAACATCAATTGATTACAGAAAGCATAAGCCATTAAAGTTCTAAGACTTACAGGTTGAATCCACGAGCAATAATCTTCCCATGTTGCACCAGTACTGCTCCAACTGGCACTTCCCACTTTTCGGCAGCTTTCTTTGCTTCCACTAGTGCTTCCCTCATGAACATTTCATCAATCTTCCGCTGCTCGCTTTCAAGCCTGTATGCCTCTTCCCATTCATCAAATCTATCTCTTGTTACTTGCTTGGCCCGTTGGAACTTCCTCTGTTTCAAGGGTGAACTTGTAACCTCCGCTCCTCCAACTTCTATTAACTTTTCGGCATTTTGGTCCAACCCTTCATGAAGGCCACTACCAGCTAAAAGGTTCTCACCAGTATCTGAAGATGCTTCTCCTCTTGGAGGAGTTGTTACTCTCGGAGGCTGAGGTAATGAGGATTCCACCAATTCCAAAGCAACAGGAAGGCTATTTGTGTCCTGTACTTTTTCATGCCAACTGAAGTCTTCTTCCTGTTGTGCTGAACCTGAGGAGATCGTCTTTGCCGAACTGCTTCCGGACTTAACAGGAGATGGAATCTCAGCTTCAGAAGGTGTTCTTTTTTCACCTCTTGGTGAATACGTACGGTTTCTAGTTAAAGAATGCAATGGATGTAGCTGGTCAGAAGAGGTTACTTTCTGTGGTGTGCTTCTTTCCTGCTTGACATTGTCACCATTGTTTTCGCCGTGCTCATGGCCAGAAAACCATGTCTCACTGCTAACAGACTCGTTCATTGTACTCTTTCTACCTGAACGCGAAGCTAAAGTGGATGATTCAGCTCGTGAACCCCAGCGCAGGCGAACAATATCTGCCATGATATTCCACAAGGACCTGCCAGATCTATTGACAGCAACAGGACCACTTGTTGTACTGCTGTCAGGTTCCTCCAACTTCAAAACTTCATGAATAGATGGATCAATTTCGTGCCATATTTCATCAAAAAGGCCTTTTGATCCAGGACTCCCAGAAGGATGTGTTGAGTCATGATTCTTTAGCTGAATGTCTTCTGAACCACCTTGAGTGGAAATAGCTTGGATGTCATCTTTGCTACCGTATCCTGACTTAGCATCAGATGTATCTACTTCAGCCTCACTGCTAATTTCATGCCTGGCCTTCTCAATGTACTCCCTGACAAACTTTCCAGATGATTCCTCCATACGAAGAGCTGATCCAAGAGCATCTTCATGAGTTCTACTATACAACAATTCCTCATGGTTCCCATCTCTTCTGCCTCCACCATCAAGTTGAACATGCAAAGCAGAAGTTTGAGTTTCTCTGTGTGTACTTAAGGTATTAGAACCACTTTCCAAGAAATTCTCTTCAGTTGGCATGCCACTTGTCTTATCAGCATAAGAAGGGCCCCTGGCTACCAATTGAGAAGGTGGAGGTGTCAATAAAGATTGTGAATTTACTGTGTTGACCTCCTGGTTTATCACTTGCACATTCTGTTGGTAAACCAAATTAATATTCTGGTTACTAGAAGGCCGTTCTAGAACTTTTTGATGAGAACTAGATTGTTTAGTAAGTCTTGGAGGCATGCTGCCTGAAGCTGAGTCAGACTGCACGACTTTTCCTCTGCTTTCCTTTTGTCTGTCTTGGGCTTCCCCAGACAGGGTCACAACTGATGTTAAATTCGTATCTTGATCAGCTATTCTTATTTCAGAGGTTTGCTGTGAGCTATCACTAGCACGAAATTTTGACTTATTCACGTCATCTTGGGATTCACCACTTGAGTGTGCCAATTGGAGGGCCTGTGAATCTGTGTGGTAATATTGTTCCCTCTCACTTGGATATGAATATGATTCCACGTTTGTTTTCTGTTTCAAATTTATACTACTAGAGTGTACAATGGACAACCCCTCAGCTGTCTGGTTGCTTTCTGATGGCCCAGTAAACTGTTGGGATTTCCCAGATTTACCTTTTATGGTGATCTCATCATCTGGGTGGCTTTGCTCTTCTCTCTTCCGAGCCGAGCTAGAGCCCAAATTCACATTTACCTCCCAATCATTCCTCCTAGACTTTCTATGCAAGCTGGAAGTCTCCTCAGTGTCCATCTCATGGATATCCAGCTTTTGAGAAAATTCCTGGGTATTTCTAGCAAATTCATCTCTTTCAGCCACATGGCCAGCCAGTTTCCTACGTTCATTTCTATTCTTCAAAATAGAACCAGATGAAGCCATTGGTTTCTCCTCCCTGCTACTGATCTGCTTTTCAGATTGGGAAGACACTTTAACCTCACTGCCGCAGGCTCTACAAACTTCTTCATTCCTTTTGCTTTTCCTTTCCAATTCAGAGATGTTAACATCTTCATTTCCATTTTGTCTGTGACTAATAGATGCTCTAGGATCCAAGTTCGTAGAAAAAGTCGATTTCTTTTCCGCACCAGTGAATTGCATGCGGGAAGTGGAAGATTTTCTATCATCATAATCATGGGTTCTCGACATTGTACTGCATCCTTCCAAGGATTCCTTCTGATATTGTGCTTCTTCAACCGTCTGTTCATTGAGCTTCTTCTCAGACTTCTTTCTCCAATCCCACTCAACATTACTCCTCGCCATGGCTTTTTTCTTATCCAAGGTCTCATTTTTCTCCCTTTCTTCTCTATATATTCTGTCTTCTTCCGACATCTCATTGTCGGTTTTACTTTCTTGTCTCCTTCTTAACTCTTTACAGTGGCCACTTGATGTTTCCCCTGCAAATCTATCATCTTTGATCTCTTCTAGATCACTCTCAAAACCACCGGAAGATGAAAATGAATGATAAGATGAACAACTAGAGGCCTCTTTCTTTGCCCTGCGATTCTCCTCTCTCCTAAAATCTCCTCTTCCTTCGTCCTGCATGCAAACATCATCCCTTGACTTGATCTCGATTCTCTCAAGTTTGCATTTCGAATTATTCTCCTTAGAAGCTGAGACCTTTTTCTTTCTACCCCTCGAATGTTCACTGCCATGAATCTTTTTCCTCTCCACTTCATATCTCTTGAACGAACTGCTCCCGCGTTTCCCTCTTGAATCAAAACACTCCTCATCCACTTCTTCACTCAACAGACTAAGCACGGCCTCCGCATCCTCAAAACATCTCAACCGGCGAATTTGATTATTTTCCTCGGAAACCATACACTTGATTCTCCTCCTCCTCCCCCCATTTCTTCCCTCACCACTTCTCTCCCTAAAAGCACAAGAACCCTCCTCATACAAATCCGAGACCTCCCGGTCAATGCCATGGACTGGGAGCCGACAATAGTACTGGTCTCCCCCGCCAAAGTACAGCCTCCTAGAAGCTGAACACTGAAGCAAAGAGGATTGCCTCAACCCATACAACAACGAAGGGCTTATAGACACCCTATAGTTACCATGCCCACAGCAAGCAGGACGCGCGCAGCAACAAGAACAACCACGGCAACACGACGGCGACGACGAATGGGCAAATGGGTACTTGTCGAACCGATCAGTCAACAAGTAGGAATTGTCATTGAAAGAGAACGAAAGAGGCCCTTTGCTCCTATAGCACAGAAAGTTCGAGCTATACATGAATTCGCGCGGCGTGCGGCGAAAGGGGAAGCGAAAGGGCTCACCTTTATAGGCAGATTCCGGGAGCTTTTTCTACTACGTCGGAGCTGAAAACACCATGAGCGAGCGATCTCTGTGGGTCTGTACTGTAGATCGGATTGCATAGAGATTCAGTTGAAGAATATATGACCAGCTGGAGACAGAATGGTGACGCGCGGCTGAGCCGAGTGGCCGAGTCGGACGAACTCGGGTTGAGTTCGTCTTAGATTTGAGGCTTGGGCTCCACCAGATTTGGGCTATCGGCCGCTATCCCCATCCGATGAAAATGGTGATGTGAAATTGGGCTCCATGACAATGCACAACTGCTCGATGAAACCCAATTGGATATAAGATCCGGATCTATCTTTCGTTTCCAGTGATAAAAATCGGATCATCAAACTTTCGACTATGTTGATTTACACCGATGCAATTAAATAAGGGATACGTGTATTAGAAGCCCTAAAACTTATCATGAAAATGCAATTGAGTCCTAAAACTTTTAAAAAGTGCAATTAAGTCCTAACACTTGTCACGAAAATTCAATCAAATCCTAAAACTTTCAAAATGTTCAATAAAGTCTTAAAATTTATCTCGAAAATGCAACCAAATCCTAAAAATTTCAAAAAATGCAATCAATAAAAGGACTTAAATTGAACAATTTTGATAAATTTTAGGATTTGATTGCACTTTTTGAAAGTTTTAAGACTTAATTATACTTTGTGACAAATTTTAGGATTTAATTGTACTTTTTAAAAGTTTTAGGACTTAATTGCATTTTCATGACAAATTTTAAGACTTCCAATGCACTTATCCCATTAAATAATGCTTGAGTCTATTTCGTGTTTATGATGTTATCTTGATCCCAATCCTCGAATCGAATCGTTGGTTGCAATTGTTTAATGCCAATTGAAGAATATATATGTACGTTTGATTCAACTTCCTCAAAGGACTTTCGACCTCACAAGCCTCTCGAGGAAATACTAAGGTATTTAGCAAGTTTTTATAAGCAGCTTTAAGAAAGCTAAAGGCTTTATACTAATTCTCACTAGCATTAAGCTTTCAACATTTGAAGAATGCTGCAACTAGAGTTAAATGACTTTTTTTTTCTGTCAAAACTACTCTCATCAATTCTTTAATTTTTTGGTTTTACCTCCTATTATGACTGTACATATCACCACCTGAAGTTGCTCGACCCTCGTCGGGGGTCACTCGAGGTCGTGCAACCTCAAGTGGCCCTCGCCTAGGTTATGCAACTCGGCCGACAATTATTGATGTTAAATCTGACTCACCTGCAACTTGAGCCCTTCCCCAACTCTGGCGAAGAGCTTGAGTGTTTTTATAATAAAACTATATTTTTGAAAATGCAACCAAAGCCCATTGTAAATTTTTGGCCAAACATTATTTCAATCCGAATTCGCTTTGTAATTTTTTTTCATCAAACACTATTCGCATTCTCTAAAGAATTTTGGCTTTTAGCATTTACGTTACATCTAAAGTCCATTTCTAAAGTTAGACCAAACCCACCTTACATATCATGTGAAAGGATTCTAACCTAGATTGGATGTGGATTGACTAAGATCACGCAAGATAAGAAGTTTGGAAGATAAGGAGTACATGTTTTAAGGTACTTCTGTAGCTGTTTTCGCGCATCCAAATTAATTATTGCATGTCAAGTGTTATAATTTTGTGTTTTCTTGCGATCGGTTTGGCGAAGCGCAACATCGTGTTTTTGGGAGCACCGACAAACCCTTCGATGTTTCAGGGCGTAATGACAGAGATCCAGTCAATCCTAAAGTATTTGGGACATCATTGCGTCTGTTGAAGCAGAGTCCTCCGTCTGGATATGGTTTAGGTAAAGTTGGCGTGGTTGGAAAGGCTACTCATTTAGGCCCTCCTCGGTCATCACGATGTGACGGGCCCGGTTTTTTTTTTTTCATTTTCTTTAATTTAATAAGTTGTTAACAAAATATAAAAAATAAAAATAAAAATATTAGAAATTCTTATAACTTCGGTTTTTTTATACTAATTTCGCAAGGAGAATTAATCAAATCAACACATACTAATACCTTCGAGTATCAAAGTCGATACATGAATACACCTTACATGAAACGCATGTTTCGCCATGTCAAAAAACCTCCTTTTGCGCCTTAATTATTAGAGAATACAATTTTAGATAATTATAATCAGATTCACGCTTTCAAAAGTGATTAAAGTACAATCGAATGTTGGCGTGAGCAACACCGTAAGTGTAACCACCGTAATATAGGATCATCATTCACTGTGCACATTGTTAAACACATTCTTGTGGCATCATTTCCTCCTGGAGCCACAAGAGGATTAGATGACGGTCATTTCTAGATTCTAATCATTTGGCCTTTGCCATATTGACCCCATGATCGGTCCATTGGTGCTGAAAATTGGACGCCAACGGTGCCGTTGATGTCGGTGAGGTAAGCATGTCACAAGCCACGGAAAGAACAGAAAACGCAAAGTTTTGGCCTTCTTACCCCACCCAAAACAATGACGGTGTCTTCCTTGACTTTTTCAATGAACTTAGGATCATGGTTGTTGAGAATTCTAACCACCTTATCGAAACCAAACCGAAATGCTAGTACAACTTGCGGATGTTGTTTTCTTAATCAATGTGAGGTTTCAAACTCTCATGGTTAGTTTACTTGATGATCAATGGGTCTCTATCGGTAGGGTTAAATTCCTCGATTCATATCGAGCACCATACATATCATAGAGATTGATGAGCCAAAACCTCACCATTGCCAAGATTTGTCATACATCAGTCAAATTGCCTAGACCTGAATTTTCATAATGTTGCACAAATAGAACTTCCAGCCCATTCAAAATGGATAACCTTATAATATTCAAATATGTTGGAGATTTCCTCCACATATTAATTTAAATTTTGGGATCGAACTTTCTAACCCAATATCATAATTAGATTTTGCTCTTTTCATATGTGTGTCTATTCTCATTAGTCAAATTCCACATCACTTATAATCCAACTCACACATAAAAAAGGATGTTAAAATTGTTAGACGCAAATTGCGCAACCAAGATCTCCATAACCAGAACAAGAACATGCATAATTAAGCAGAAGAATTAACGTACCTGTTTTGGAATCCATCGATCTTGAAGCGGAAGCGGAAACACACGTTCTACGCGCAGTCCTTCTCCTCTATTGCCCTCCGTATCACCTGGCTCAATGAGGCGGCCCCTCACGTTTAGCGTTAGGTAAACGCCCTTAGGTGAGGATACATGTGAGAATTAGGGTTAGAGGAGAGACTTGAAAGACTATTTATAGAGTTTGCAGGCCTTCATTACGGTCAAGCTCAACTCTACCACACACCTGGCAAAATTTATATTTAGACTAATTAAGAAACCTTCTATCTCACCTTAGACTAATCCCCATAAAACAGTAAACGTTAAACGGTAAATTACAATATCAATTAATATAGTTCACATTAAGAAAACTCTTACAAAAATATCTTCCCACCTATTAATTTAAATTTGTGGATTTATAACACAGCAGTTTATTGTTGGTGGCCATAAGAAAATCATCCCCCCGGCGGGGTTGGCTAATTCCATCAGAATTAGGAACATAAACGTTGGCTAATTCTATCAGAATTAGGAACATAAACGAGAACGCTTAATTGCTCGATGGATAATTACTTGTGGATGGAGAAGAAAATAACGTCAGCACGTCCCATCCATCCGATTGCGCACCTTCTCCAACATCAAATAAGTGGAATTCCACCTAGCTTTCACATCAACGGGTTAGCTTGTCACGTTCTCTTCCAATTCGCATGCGGAGCAACTCCACATCCTAGTGACGGGACTCTTTACGGTGGTAGTGTCTGGGGTAAATGTCGAAGTCATTGATGGCTCTCGTGATTTCCATGTAGGATGCAGACATCACTGCCTCTTAAACGACAGAATACAATGTCGTGACTTCCAATTTGGGCCCGGTTCGATAGCCTATGACACAATAGTATGCAAAATTAATTTGGCCCGAGCACAAGTCCGGAGTCAATGAGACTTGAAAGTTACTCATGAAGAACAGGTGCACCAGTTCCACTCTTTTTTGTCTCTTTGTACCATCGCCTTGTTCTTCCTTGTGCCCGTCGATTGCAGAACGGGCCTAAAATGTAGTTGTTATGTCTCTCCAATTCTATCCGAATCATATTGAGATTAATGCTCTATTCAATTTTCAATTGAAGACGCACGACGAGTTTATGCATACGATGGATTGCGAAACAGTTCAGGTAAGCTCGGACCTCCTCGCAAGACTCAACATTTTCTCCTAAACCTCCCTGCAAATCAAATTGAACGCTCGTGCTGCTCGACGATTCGCCCAGCACGAAAGCTAAATACACCGGTCAGTATCTTTATTGCACCATCCGGATTGTGAGACACCATCCACCACGTGAACCTCGCTTTTACTCCAATGATCGCAAAAATTGACGGTACAAAGAAAAGACGGGCAATAATGTTTGCCACCATGCTAATACTCTATTGGCCTTTTTGTAAAGCGTTTGGCAAATTGACAAGGTTTGAGGACTTTTTGACGTCGGAAGTGACTGGCGACTCGCCAACAGGATTGAAGATGATTCGCGCTTTATCATCCGAGCTCGTCTGGAAAGATTAATCTGTCAATCGTCATCCACGACTCCCCCCACCCACCACTGATTCTGCTTCAGAGTCATCTCGGTTGACTCGGCTTTTCTCTTCTCTGCTAAGTCCAAAAGCTTAGGACGAGCGTGCTCGGCTGAACGAATCGAGATGACCACCGTCAGTCGTATTGTAAGTTTTCTTTTCGCAGCGACATGTATGGGAGAGCACGAACAGAAGAGGGTGTACATTAATTTTGCGCCATGTGCGTCCATCTGACATCGAGTCGATGACCCGACGGGGGGGCCAAATTGAATAAGGCGACTGAAACCGTGTAAATATAACTTTATTAGAAGCTGTCAATTTAATATTTCTAATGTCTGTCGGGTTCCTGTTCTCTCTTCTTCATTGTTATTCTTGTGACCAGACGGCTTAAAAAGAATGTTGATAATGATGATAAATAGTTTCCAGATTAGTGATCGGCTGTAGCTGGACAACTAAGAAGTTGACGAAGCTGTCCGTCCGTGCGTACAACGTAGTGACTTATAGACTCCCCCGAGTCGCCTCTTCCTCAAATGCTTCCTAGTCAAACGAGAGATGAATGTTTCGGTCGGAAAAGGAGTTTCAAACAGTGGCTCTGGCATCGAATTTGAACCCTAAATTATAAAATGATTTACTCTTTCTATAGTTGGATTCTTTGTAGAGAAGCAAAGGCCGTGGAAGAAAGGAGAAGTGACTCGGGTTTGCTTTTAGCTTTTAGGGTTTCGGGGTAATAAGTGGGAGAGAGAAAGAGAGTATTTAACCAGTGAAGCGTGTATCTACACATATAGGTATTTTCATTTGATTAACAATCAACCGACCATGACTCAAAAGAGAAAAACTAATCCAGTCATCACGAGGGATAAGTTTTGTCTATATGATAAAAGCGTCATGGCTTACCAAAAAAAGGAGAGTATGTGAATAGTCTACTAATCTTGCTGGATTCCTTAACGCATCAACAAATCCAAACGGGCCCAAAAAAGAACGTGTAGTGCTTCGGCATCAAGTAATGTATATAGAGATTAGGTGGACGAGTGGTTTCGTCTTGAATTTTCTGATAGGTAGTATGTCAACCTCTCACATAATAAACAAGGTAAACCCGGGGTGACGGGGTGACGCTAGCGAAGGACCCACCACCCCGGGTTTACCTTGGGGTGACGCTAGCGGAGGACCCACCACCCCGGAAACCCCCGTACAGCCGACAGCCGGTGAGGTAAACCTAGGGTGACGCTAGCGGAGGACCCACCATCTCGAGAACCCCCGTACAGCCGGCAGCCGGCGAGGTAAACCTAGGGTGACGCTAGCAGATGGCCCACCACCCTGAGAACCCCCGTACAGTTGGCAGCTGGTGAGGTAAATCCAGGGTGACGCTAGCAGAGGACCCACTACCTTGACGTTACACTTAAGACACCAAGCGCCTCTACTGAGTTTCGAATCCCTCACCTTTGGGGAAGGATCAACGGAGCCCTTATCTTGCAGAGCTACCACGGCCGGTGGTAACGTCTTTACAATTTTTATCGTTGTTAGGTTACCAAAGTTACTTAATTACACGGCATGTTGTCGATGATTCGTTTTGGATTCGTGCATCCGAGTCTTCGAGAGAGAGAATCATTAATGAAACTAGTTTCTGCTAATGGTTCAATGCTTAATGGCGGAGCCACTTTAGGAATAAAGATGGATGTGAATTCCTCTCGTATGAAAAGGATAAAGTGCGAGAGACGCTTCCATGCGAAGCTAACGCGAGAGCCAACTGTTTATGATTTTTCCTCTCCAACCGTTTTATGATTAATTCGGTTTGTTGTAGAGAAATTTATATTTGCTATAATGATAATAATAGTGCAACTAAATGAAGATAAAGATATCACAAGACATTTACTTGAGTGCTACATTTTTTTTTTTCGTCAATCACTTGAGTGTCATAACTTCTAGAAAATGATTACTTAAAAGTCGTAATTTTGAATATATCACTTGAGTACCAAAAACTTTTTGAAACGTTGATCCAATTGTCGGAAATCTAACGTGGCATAATACTTATTGTGAACATTTCTAAAAGGTTAAGGTACTCAATTGATCAATTGAAAAGTCATAAGCCAATTAAGTGATTAGAAAAAAAAATTATGATATTTAAGTAAGCACTGCGCACAAGATATGGCATTCAAGGGATCGCAAAATAAATTATGACATTCACATGAATGATGTACAAAAATTATGGCATTACGAATGTTATTATCCCCAATTGAATGCCACTTTTCCAAACACCTCTTATGTTTTTCTTCGTTTTTTTCTTTGGGTTTGGTAAGTGGGAAGTGCAAATTGGAAAGCAAATCAGCAATTGGTCTTAGCCATGTTGGAAAATTTATGTACGGGAATAGTCATACCATGTGTCATCTTTTGACGAGACTAATCCTCTCGTTTTTTTTCTAAAAAATCATCCAATTAGTCCTCAACATATTATATGTATGCTAATTTGGCTATGAACTTTTCAATTTTACTAGTAGTCTTAAATTTCGCGCGAAGTACCAGTGTAGTATTTCCGACTTGTCAATATCGAAAAGTTTATGATCAAATTATCATTCATATAATAGGCATATGATTAAAAGAATAATTTCTCCTTAATTTTTCTTAGATTACGTTAGTAGATTCAGCTCAATTAACCTCCCTTATTTATCCGATTTGGCCAACAAACCATTGTCATCAATTATGACCAGAACACAACCTAAACTCGTGTCTATAACATGAAAGCTTCACCAGCCCACCAGAAGATCGTGAGTCCCCACCATTGGAGAAGCTTCTGCTGCTCCTTTTCTTGATTCCCCACTTGCCCGTATCCCTACCTTATTCTTCAACTACTAGAAAAACGGCGCCTCTCTTTCTTCCGTCTCTCTTGATCCGACGGGCGGACTCGATTCCCGCGGCTATCGGAACGCTCTCGCCATCTCGAGAAAACGAATTTTCCGTCCTGTCCGGCTCTAGAAAGACGACCGCAAAATTCTACGGCGTGGGAAAGAAGGATGGTCGTTTTACGTATATTGCTGAATCCGACGAAGCCTTCTTTTTCTAATTTTCGTTCTTTTCTCCATTTCTTGGCATTCTTCTTTTTTGGGTCGGACTTTTCCTCAGTAGGGAAAATGTCACAAATGATCTCTGAACTTTCATCTAATATTCAATTTCATCATTGAACTTTCGATTTGCTCAATTTGATTCCTGAACTTTCATTTAATGTTCAATTTCATCCATGAGCTTTCAATTTGCTCAATTTGATCCTTGAACTTCCATCTAATGTTCCATCTAGTCCCTAACTATTTGAAAATTGACCAATTTCTTTTTTTTTTAATACCAAACTGTTTTTATAAATAAAAAAAATTCCAAATTGGGTTTTTTTTGTCAAAAAAATACCATATTTATGCCAAGTAATAAATGTCAATATTTCTTTCCTTTCTCTATATTAAAAACAAATGGAAAAAGGGACAATAATAATAAACAAAGGTGAATCTTGCATTTTGATTTCTTTTTGTACATGCAAAAGCCCATCAATCGATTTTTTTTATGGACTTCACTGAAAAGGAAAAATCGATTGATGGGCTTTTGTACATTATTTAAGTAATTTGCATATATAAAAAAGAAATCAAAACGCAAGATTCACCACTATCCCTTTTTCCATTTGTTTTTAATATGGAGAAAGGAAAAAAAATATTAACATTTATTACTTTGCATAAATATGATATTTTTTTGACATAAAAAAAACCCAGTTTGGTATTTTTTTTATTTATAAAAAAATAATTTGATATTAAAAAAAAAGAAAATTGATAAATTTTCAAATAGTTCTTTTCCCCATAGAGATATTGAATAGTAGGAACTATTGTTTTGAAAATGAACATTGAGATGTCCCTCAAAAGTAAGTAAATAGATTCAAAACATATAAAATGCAGTTAATCCTGGTGTGGAACAAGCTATTATTGCGAAAATAGGTGAATACAATCAAATTTAGAAATCAAATTGAGCAAATCAAAAGTCTATGAATGGAATTGAACATTAAATGAAAATTCGGATTATTCATGACACTTTTCCTTCTTCAGTATTATTGTACGAGGGACAGTTAAGGCCGGTCGGACTTTTTCCTCAGTACGATCGTACGAGGGGCAGTTAAGGTCGAATACGCGTCATGAGATAGAGAGAGAGAGAGGACGGAAAAGCACAAAGAAACGAAAATGAAACGCTGCGATGAGATGTCTCCACTCAAGAAAGCCGGCGAGAGAGAAGCGAGAGCCAATTCAAAGGAGAAAATATTGGGTGGTCCGGGACCTCCACGTCAGCGTGGTCCCGGACCACTCACACGGCGCCACGTGGAGTGTGGGCCCCTTGCTGTGTTCTGCAAATTTTCACCCCTCTCTGAGGTCCATCTTATGCGCTTCTTTCTCTCTCCTCTCTCTTTTCACTGTCTCCCGACTAACTCTCAGCTGGTGGTGGCTCGGCTCGGCTCGGCTGGACTGGCAGAAGAAAAGACGACTCCCGCTTAAAATTTCTCTCTCCTCACTTAAATATTTTGGTTTTGTCTCTCTCTCTCCTCGTGGAAGAGCAGACAGAGAACGAACTGCACTTCCTCTGTTTCGTTCTCAGCGCATACGCCTCCGCCCTCTCGTCTAATCTTCCGTCGACGACTTGCTTTCCGCTCTGCTCGAAGCTGGTCCGTCCTGGTCGGTCGTCCGTCATCATCTTCACTCCGCTGATTCGAAGCTCGTAGAAATCGGAGACGCTGGCGATTTGGTGATGAACACTTGAAGGGAAGGAGCTTCGATCGGAGATGGCGGCCAATCATCGCAACGAGGCGAGCGGCGGCGGCATCGGCGGAAGGGGGAGTCGGTGGTCGTGGAGTGCGGCCGGCCGGGGAGCTTCTGCGAGTACTGCAGATCGCCAAATGGGTCCACCGTTTCTCACGGTCCGTACGGTTTCTCCTTCGTTTCTCGTGGTTTTCTCCCTCCCGTGTCGTTGAGTACGGTTTTTGCCCGGGCTCCGGTGGCTCGGGGATTTTGGGGTCGGCCGGGACCGGAGATGCCGTGCTTCGGGGTTTGTCTTTTCCGGGCTTTGTCGTCTGTTGTGACGTTCACGATCGATGGAATTGTTGATTTGCGTTTAGCCTTTAGTAGTTCCAATCCACCGCTTCGTTGCGTGCGTCGGCTTGCGCTGACGATTTTTTCCGTTTCGGGTTGTTTGTTTTTTAACGTCTCTTCGACTTGGATCGCAGGCTTGACCGCGCGGAGCCTGACTGTGGATGACTATCAAGGTTGGTGTGCAATTTCCTATTTTGAGAGTCTGGGCAGCTCTGGCCTGTTGATTCGCTGTCACTAATCGGCTCTTAACTGATGTAGTTTCATTATGGGCATATATCTGATTGAAAGAACTAGAGAAATTTCGAATGTTTGATCCGTATTGAGGGAAACTATGCGTACTCATTCTATCAACTGTTAATACATGGATTTAATTTTTCATATGTGTATTTAACTGCATGACCTCAGAGAAACCATGTGGGAACTATGGTCGATGCTGAAGTTCCGACTTGAGTCGTTTCTGCGCCTGTGTCTTCCCTTTTCCTTTTATTCTTCTTTCGAATGTACCGGTTGGATTTCTCTGCTAGTTTTCAGCTACTTTGATCAAGTCTCTTTTCTGAAGGGTTTATGATCAGTTCTGATGCAAATGACTTTGCAGGATGGGCCACTAGTTTGTCTGCTTATGAAAGCGTTGTGGATTCAAATATTCCTTTCTTTAATGTTGTTATTGAGATGACTGATGTTGGTCACGGTTTGTTGTTCTGTTCTGGCTATTCTTGCCTCTGGGCGTTTCTCTGTTTTTCTTTCAGGTCATTTGCAAAAAACCATTCTCACCAACTTAGGGCTTTGCTCATTCCCTTTGGCAGAAGCTCGGTCGTGTAAGAAAGCCCAGATTATGAGGCTTGAAATTCTAATCATGTATTGCACCAAAAAGCAGAGCACATGCAAGATATCATGGGATTGCTCTTTAAATACATTGACATCTTACACCAGTCTGGCGTTTGCGAGTGGATTTATGACGAGGTATGGATCCAAAATACCTATTTAGGACTATGAGTTGCAAATATGATAAGTTCAGGATACTACCTGCAGCTCATCCTGTGCAAGAGGACAACCGGATGCTCTCTGGACTCTCTGATGGTCGCCTTGCGATGCCTTTACCTGCATTTTGTTTGTGGAATCACTTGTCAAGAATGAGAGAAGCGATTATTGGGCCAAATTTTGGACTTTAAAAAATTTGTTGTAATTGGCAAGAGTTGACCCTTCTTCATCTCATACCATTCTTTTAGTGTATTAGGGACTGATGAGCATCTTCCTGAAAATAACTAAAAAAGACAGTTGAGTATCTGGAGTGCAGGTTCAATATGTGCCCGATTCCCTATAAGTTAAGAAATAAGTTGCACAGTTCTCTATTATACTTGTGTCAATTTCCTATCTGCGGCCTCATTTTGTCATGCATGATTGCCATCAAACTAGTTTCATTTTCTATCAATAACTGCTGATTCCTGGTTAGTTTTAGCACATTCATCAACTGAGGTAATAGTGGAATGATATACAATGCCTGTATCAACCTATAGATTTTTTGCTTGTGGCTATTGGATAGTCATTCGTTTTTTCTGTCCCATGCCAGCATATAGATACTTTATCTTGCTACGGAATCCCCAGCCCACTACCCATCCAAGGTTTCTTGAATGTGTAATGAATTATTCTGACTATCTGATTTGCCTGCCTGGGTGAAAGAATCAGCTTCTTTTATGTAGAGAGTTCTGGCCATAGGAAAAAATACACACACATATATGTACATTTATTTTGTGTGTATTTACATACATATACAAATTGGGCATTGATTCGATGCAGAAATATTTCCTTTTTCACATCCTTATTCCTCCAGTAAGTGGGGTTCTCCATTTACAACATGCTCACTCTTTTTCTGGTTTTCTTAAGCTGGAAGTCAGTGGCTATTATCACAAGTTGCAGGTATTATTGGATACCATCCTGAAAGCAATGGCAGATTTTACAGTGAAGCCAGAAAGATTTTCTGTGATCAAGGTAATCATGAAATTTATGCTGCAGAAAGAAGCTTATATCAGTTCCTGTGTATCAATAATCTTTCATACGCTTGGTTGAGGAAAGCTAGATAAGTGCAGGCCAGAAGCAGCAACTACTTTTTACATTTTTTGACTTTTGTTATATGATCTACCAAAACATTTGCATTAGTTCCTGTAAGGACTACAAAATAAATTTTTTTGGGGGGGCCATCAGGACTGCAGAACAATAGGAGAAGCATCCTGTTATGTGGGTTTTTTATTGGTGGAAATTGTGGATACTTCTGCTAATTGATCTAAAAGCTCAAGCTATTACGTGAAGGAGTATTTTACTGTTTAAATGTTTAAACAACCCCACATGCATAGGCTAAACTTTGACCTAAGACTGAGGCGTGGAAATTGACTACGATCAGGGGGCTCACGAAAGGTTTGTAAGGGCCTATTATAATACCAGGACCATGTAAGTTCAAGCTATTAGATGGAGACATAACTTTAAATTTTAAAATTCTAACAAGTTTAATGTATTGAAATACTCTAGGAAATGTTGACATTATTTTTGCCATATTCATACTGTCAAAATGCATCTTGGCACAAAGTGCCATAAACTTGACAATCCATGTTCTCTTTGAGATCAAATAGCTTGGAGAAGACCAATTAATTGTGAACTCTGGTCAACTTTTCTCAAGAAGCTTCCACGACATTAGGCAGAAATGCCAATCATTTTGCAGAGTAATGTTTTTATCTGGTCATATTTGATATCTAATCAGGAAATCTCTTCATACATGACTAAGTCGTGAAATTGCAAAGGGTCCAAACACACTTTGCTGATTCAAGCAATACCTCTTAAAAAGAACCGCCACTAGAGCAGTAGCTTCCAGATTGGTTCTGTTATGCTTTGACATAAAATACGTCATAAAGTAATCTTATACGTCAAGTTTCCTGAGCTATGTGCCGGCTGCACCAATTACTATTAAGACTCATCTTTTATTGTCTTCCAGGAGAAGTTGACAAAAAGTTATCAGAATTTCAAGTTTGATGAGCCAAGATATCATGCCTCATATTATCGCTCTTTAATATTAAATGACCATTCATGGCCTTGGGAGGAAGATCTAGAAATACTTGAGACTCTTCAGCCTGAAGACCTTTCTCGGTTTGCACCTACAATGCTCTCGAGAGCATTCCTAGAGTGTTACATAGCAGGTTCAGTGATTTTAGAAGTTATCCCTTTCTTTTTTAAGTTAACTCTCTCATATTTGAATCTTGATCTACTTTTATTTTGTCATCACTCACAAGGGAATATAGAGCGTGATGAAGCAGAGTCAATTGTTCATCACGTCGAAGATGTTTTCTTTAATGGTTCTCATCCTATATGCAAGCCTGTGCTCCAATCCAGCTCATGACAAGCAGACTCGTCACACTTGACGAGGGTGTAAGTTACGTCTACTCAACTGAAGGCCTAAACCCAAATGATGAGAATTCTGCATTGCTTCACTATATTCAAGTACTTTTACTCAACAATATTAATGAAAAGAACAAATTTCTGTCCGCATAACTTTGTCATGAAATCTTCTGGCCTGTCTTTTGCCTGAATAGACGTTCAAGATGACTCCCTCCAATGAACTTAATTGGCCTAGGCCACCTTTGATCTGCTAGTGTGTTTCTCTGGTTATGTGAGGCTGTGTTTTGCTTGTAATTTCGGCCAAAAATCTATCAAAAATCACGGAGTAACTCATTTTGGTAGGTCTACTTAGTCTTTTTCTGTATGTATTTGATTACAATCCCCATGGATAATTGCAGATCCATCAAGATGACATTACTTTGAACGTACAACTTCAGCTTTTGGCTTTTATTGCAAGGCATGAAGCCTTCCACCAGCTCAGAACAGTTGAGCAACTTGGTTATGTCTGTTTGCTCACACATTGGTAAAACCATTTAATTTCTCCTTTCTTCTCCCCAGATGTGTGTTCTGCTAATTATTCTAAGGGTTTCGTGCAGATATGACCTCGGTGTGCATGGCCTGCAGTTCACTGTTCTGTCTGCTGTGAAGGTATACCGCAAGGTTCTCTGTGTTTTGACTGCCTCATCACCATTAACTCCTTCACTTTGTTAATCTTAACAGGGTCCAAGGTACATCGACACACGGGTCTTGAGCTTTCTTGAGTCTTTCGAGAGTAAACTCCTTAAGATGAGTGAGGTTGATTTCAAGGTGAGTTGTTTCTCCCGTGTTCCATCATGAAAATCATGTCAGCTTGTCAAATAATCTTTAAATCATTACATCAAACATGTGGAATTTCTGCCTTTGACAGAGCCATTTAAACACATTAATTGAATCAAAGATGGAGAAAGACAAGAATTTGTGGGAAGAATCTGAGCGTCACTGGGAAGAGATAACTGATAGAACTTTCCTATTTGATCGAATAGAAACTGAGGTACAAGATATTGCCTCTCTCTCTCTCTTTCTATTGCAGACATCAAATCCTAGTCTTCTCAGTAGTGACTGAGCAAATCGACACTATTTTTCATCTACTGTTGGTTTCGCCTACATTCATCTTCTGCTTGATCTCTTTTTATGGAACTAAAGTTACCTGTAAACAATTGGCAGTATGCCCTTTCCCTCCTCTCAGCTGAAACTGCCTAATTTATCTTCATAAAGCTGGACATGCAAAGCAACTCACGAAAATTCACTTTGTTTGCATTGGACCAGGTTGCAGCATTAAGGAAGCTGGCAAAACAAAAATTGATAGCTTTCTTCAACAAGCACATACGAATTGGAGTGCCCAAGAGGAAGGTGCTTAGTGTACGAGTTTATGGGAGCAAGCATTCATCAAATTTTGAAGTGGATAACAATGAAGCAATTGGACCAAACACAATACGAACAGATGACATTTTTAGCTTCAGGGCATAGCAACCTCTTTACGGTTCACATAGAAGAGGGTATGAACATATGGAAGTTCACAGCAGTTCTAAATAAGCTAGAATTGAGGATCTTGGATAATGTACTCCTGAAACATTTCTCCAAAATCTATACTACCACACCACGCTTGCCCTGTGGCATTGGTACTTTATAGCGTTTTAGTGTTTGGTGTGTGTAAATGACTAAAGGTATTACTTGGGATTTTACTAGACAGTGGAACACAAGAATAGGTGTTTGCTCCAGCTCAATGTTCCTAACCGAGTGAGCAAAACTGCTGGTGCTGGAGTTAGGGTGTAATGCATATACGGCTCTATACCATTGAGAGTTTCATAGCAAGACAAGCTCATTAACTATGAGAATTTTCAAATTAACGAATGTCCTAGTTGCCAATTCTCCATAAAAGCATACTTGCTCTGCAGTGAAATGCTGGCTCTTCCCACAATTAAGTACTAGAGGCATATGGAAATACCGAGAGCTTGGCCCCCTCGGCTCCGTAAAACATTATCCGATTCATGTTGAGGACGTCTGTCGAGAGGCTGCATAACCTCGAAGCATGGGAAAATGCTAGCAAAAGGCCGTGAATTGATGAGACATAGCGTAGATCGCAGTGCAAAATGCGACGAATGATGTAGTTATGGTGCCACGCGATATTGTTCCATTGTCCTCCATGGTCAATTTGTGGATGCTGTAGAGCAAATTCTTGTTCTTAAATTAGACAATAGTGCTTGTTTTTTAGATCTTGTATTCTAGGAACATTTAGGGCACAACACCATAGCGCCTGGGGACAACAATTATTGATTTGGACATTGTCAAACCGTTAACAAAAGATTGATCGAGATCGACTATCGATAAACTGGTCAAAAGGATGAATCACTACTACATGAATTATCGATTTAAGCTATCTAGGGACCAAATTGAACCGATTGAATGAAGACACAATCTATGTGAAAAAATATGTGAGGATAGGAAACGACTTGATTTTTTGGCTTGATGTCTAGGGACAAAATTGATAATGGAGACACAATTCGTGTTTGAAAAAATATGCGAGAAGACAGGAAATAGCTCAATTTTTTGGCTGGGTGTCTTCCCTATAAACGCTCAAAACACATCCCAAATAGAGAAATCTAAACTCTTCCTCACACAATAGAAAAAGCATGAGTTCAGTAGAGTCGATTCTGAGCTTGTGGTCCGGACAAGGGCCATCGCCTGTGCCGCCGCTCGAGGAGTGGTGGTGGTGGTGGTCGTCGTCATGGTTGGAGGGAGGATGGTAATACAAACGTGCGGTTTGTGGGCAGTGAGAGTGGAACCTTGCAGCCATCCTCACCCCTGGATCCAGCAATTCCACGTACTTCCCCATGCAGTTACCATAAAGGAAGAGATGCAATTTGTAATCAGGGCTTTTAAGACGTCAAACCTTTCAGAAATTGCAATATCAGCAAGCATCTAGAGACTGGGAAATAATTGCACAACTTAAACAGGAGAGAAACGGACTACAACAGTGACGAGCTGTTTAGTGAAGCAAGAGTAGAGGATCTTAAGTCAAAAACACTAACCCTTTCCAGTACATCAAAAGCTTTCTTCCTTAGCACAGCATCCGATGTGTACATGATGACGTTGTCAATCCCAAGATTTTGCACTTTAATGATAAGAAGAATATACAAAACGAAATGGCACAAAATCAACATCTTTAACTATAATACCTGCAAGGCAGCAAAATGGCTAGGAACAAATGATGAGAAATCTAGAGTTTCACTCTCTCTCTCTCCTGTGAGATATCTCCTTCTATGGTGCAAAGCAAGAAGTCAATGGCATGTTTCTTTAATCTCCAAGGTACAGTAGCTTAACAGAACATGCCTTAGGATGCCAATTGCTTGCCACCTTCTGGTTTGACTACCCCGAATTTCATTCTTTACAGCATTAAATCCTCCTCAGCATTATGAGCAACAGTTGGTTTGACTACCAACAGTTATGGTGCTGGTCATCATGTCAATAGCAGACCCTGTTATCAAGCCAATGTAAGATAAACGGCAACATCTTAAGAAGTGTGAAAGTTCAATCACTGGATACATGACCTGATCCAATGTTATGAATGTCAAGATGGTGAATTAGTTCAAAAAGCACGCCAAATGGACCTAAGATTGATCAGACCACCTTGTCAGTCTTCTTGAGGGACAAGTTAGTGGCAATAAACTGATTAGTCACTGGCAAACGAAGATGTTCACTCGGAGCTCGCTGCACCCACTCCTGATATATAATAAGGAATCAAAAGTGAACACCAAAATGCATTCTTTGGAAGTTGACTATACAGTAACAAACAGTTAAGGTCCATGAGGACTACATCTTTTGATACCTGGATTGTCGAGTCAGTAAGTTTATCTATGCAATATGCAGTTGCATACCATGGCTCGACCATGTTAGTTTCCCCTTCAAATTTCTTTGACACCCAAAAAAATTCTGTTGGTCACATGAAAGAACGTGATGAAAGTTCTCCAGGCTCAAGCATATGAACACAATTAGGCTAATGGAAGTATTTCAGATAGTCATGACAATGAAATCTAACTCTTTTGAACTGCGTTCATTAAGAGGGAAGCTTAGGAAGATAAAAAAAAGATTGACAATGCAATCCTATGTCACTCAGAGTAAAAATAAGTGTTTTATCCTTTTCCTGAATGCAGTAACTTTCATAAATATGGAAGTAAATAAATGATGAAAATTTGATGGTGTACCAGCAAATCCATTATGTCGATGTATTTGAAACATTCACGATGCTTTCTAGTTGCTATGGTATATATTCAGAAACAAAAATAACTGAGGACTGTTATAGCCTCTTTCTCCAAGATGCCCATAAGAGGAACGGACATATCTAATATACGGATATCAACGGATGCAGGATGAGACGATCTTACTGGAAGTTTCTTGAAGAAAGCTTCTCGAGTACTGCACGGATGATGCTGGGATTAAATTTAGAAGGCAAGGATGACTTCACAAGCCAATCTTTTGGTGGGTACAACTGACAAAAAGTTGATATTAAAGTAAATATTCCAATGCTTGTTGGAGTTATGTTTTTTACTGAAATAGTTATCATATGCCACTTTTCTTGATTCATATGCCAAAAATCAAATTTAGCAGGAAAAGAGAGAGCTGTAAATAAGTAGACGAAAGTAATGGAGTGAGTGGAGAAAGGGGCAAAAAATTTGTAGAAGCTATATGCTAAAGTCCAATATTTTAAGGCTGGCCTGAATAAAAGAGGAAAGTCAAAAGTTTTGATACTGCCCTGGAAAAACATCCAAGTACAACCATCAAAAGAAACATCCAAGTACAACCAGATATACTTATTGTCTAGCAAAGGAAATTGATCACATCTTGTGACTTCCGTCGGGTGTCATTGTAACTCAAAAATCAAAGTTAAATCTGAATAGGACTTTATGTTATCTCATCACACCAATTCCCTCTGACTCCTAAACTTCCAAGAGAAAATATCTAGTATCTACATCGTATGCTATTCCAGTTTACTTGAAGAGGACCAGCAGGATTGGTCTGAAGTTTGAACTAGGAAAGATACAAATGTTTTCCATATAATGCATGCACATCATCAATTTAGAGAGGTAAACGCATTATACAAGAAAGTTTGGATACCTTCATATTTTAGGCAAAAAGTAAACTCTTATTGAACTAGTAGCAAAGGGGAACCAACCCCTATAATAAGTCATTTTCCAGGCAAGGTATCAGATATACCTAACACATCAAGAGAGTATCTTAATCAAGATGCGTCTAATTCAAAAAAAGCATAAGAGGGAAAAAGGCAGCATCAATTGTGTTGAACATCAATATATGGCACGCTGAGTTTTTTGTTAGAACCAAGAGAACTTGACTATACCATGAAAAATATTTTTATTTTAAGGGGTTTCTTAATTTATTTATTTTTTTAATAAGAGTTGACTAACAAAAAATTAGATATGATTGTGAGCTTTGTGTGGGACAGTGGGAGCATATAGCGAGTGCTTGAGTAAAACGAACTCCTCCACAGGCAGTACATGCGGATTAACAACATCAACATGACTTAAATGCTACTAAAGAATTGGCAGATGGCATTATGTCCACGGCACTAATTGCTTATTAACACCAACACTAAAAACCATTACAGAATTAACTGCACTTAAGTCAAGCGACATTCACCCAAACCAAATCTTGTATTTGAATGGTAGTGATTAACTAAAGTGATGAGCTTCTACAAGTTCCCTGATCAGCACAATATAGTCAGAAATGCAATTATACAAATGTATATTTATAAGCAATTTCACAATATAGCAGCAGAACTGACCGTATAAAGTCGATATCCATCCATTTCTTGACAGACAAAATGAACAAGACTCTGCGTGGCTGAGTATATCCATTGGTCAAGTACATTAGAAGATTTCTGAAGAGCAGCTTGGTCAAATGGAAAGAATGGTCCAGAACCCTCAACCTCAAGTCTCTTTGCGTTTTGGACAAGAAATCTATACGCATTGTAGCATGGAAGAAATACATCCTTGACCTGATATAACAAATATAGAATGCATAAAAGGATTAGGCAAAAAGCTCGAGTTAGAAATATCATTAAGATAAGGAAACATGCTTCAGAAATCAAAAGTATAGTCATAGTGGAGCCGTGCACTCACGACACAATAGACCCCGTCCTTCTTGAACCGTAAAACCTCTGCACGCACAACTGGAGAATTGATTAAGTATAAACGCAACGCGTCCCGTGACACACAGTATACACAATATGAGACAAAACCCAACTTAAATAGTGTCCTTCACATGATGCAAATTTCAATCTTATAAAAAGAATTCAGAGAAAGAAAGGAAACTTACGGCCCCATAATCATTTATAACATTCAAGGGAGAAGGATAGTTTTTAAGCTCTTGCTCATCTTTTCCCATCCTCAGCAAGAACTAGTCCATTGCAGATGAGATTCCTAAATGCAGGTTTTCCAAATAATGCAGTAGCCAACACCATAAGTGTGTAAAACCTGACAAATAGAGCCATATCATGTAGCCTGAGCACAAAAGTCTCTACCAAACATAACCATGTAGCAGAAAAAATTGCAAATAAACCCCTAAATCTGAATATTATTCTGAAAAATCCATCCGAAACCATTTGATAGACTAAATTGTGCAGATTATGCCTTCAAGTCAGTTTTATCAGTTCCATTGTTCACATCACCACATTCTAACAGCTCCAAGAGGGAGTGTAAAGTAATCTTTCCAAACAACGAAGTTACAATTTTGCTACAATCTATAAAACCAAAAATTCAAGAGTCTCTCATAAGGAAAAGCATATACAGTAAGAACCTCACCATCCACGGGTTTGATCCAATCCTTCAGCCACAAAATGCCCAGGAAAATTCTTCTCAAATAGTTCAACATTCTCAAATGGGTAATGGAGGTAAGCATAAGGCATGGATCCGCTCTCAAACCAACAATCGAAAACCTGAAAAAACAACCCAGGTCAATGCAAGAACAACAACAACTCATGAAGTTCTTGTGCTGTCACAAAAGTTGATTCTTCCCTAGCCATAGAAAACAAAAGTTGATTCTTCCCTAGCCATAGAAAAGGCAAATCAACTATTTCCATGTAGTGTAACATCAGCATTAAGGAAACTACCAAGCATTTCCCTTTTGATTACTGTTCCCTTTCTTTACATTCTTTTACACTATAACATTGGATAAGTTCAATTTCATACATCTAGTTTGCTGGAAATGTTAGAAACAGTCTCTCCATGCATAGATTTTGTATATGAGCAGCATCCCTTTTGAAGCCACTATTATAGAGGCAGTACCCCTTGGCAACTTATTGATTAAATTTCATTCATCATTCCAAGAAAAAAAAAATTGATCATGCAGAATAATCTCCAATGCTTATACATGTCTTTACTTTTACCTAGTCTGGATAAGCATGAAACCAAGTCCAACAGAAGCCAAGGACCTCAGTATCTTGCCTAAAGATGGAACTACCATATCCCAAAAGAAGAGCTGATATGTTTTAAGATACAGATCAAGACTTTGTGATTCATTTCCACAATCTTGATCCATAAGCTTCTTGAATCTACTCACACAAGCTACCCAAACCATCAGTAAAAATTGATAGAATTCATCAAGAACATCAACAATTTAATTAATCACAACATTGCAGTGACATGTTACAAAACTATAAACCAATACGGATACTGAACAAGCCAACTTGCACACAATATTTCTGCTGCCACTGTCTGAGGCAATAATCGACCCAAATTCCAAGTTCATGAAAGTACTTCCCTAGTTCCCACATAAGCTTATTGTCAATTTTTATTTTTTTTTCAGATGAAAGTTCTCCTCTTCAAAATTTTCTCTAAAGAATCTGCATCTGTGCCAGCATATTCCCAGGAAAAAAAGGAAAGCACAAAAGCATACAATGGTAAGGTAATTTCTTTCAGAAAAAATCAAGTTCACCAGTAGATTGGATCTCTAAATAGTTTACAAGCTGAAAACTCAACTACATCTAGGCATGAAAGTGAACAAGTTGAACTAGCCTAAGATTATGTCTCATCCCTTTTCTAAAACTTATTCAGCACTTCACGTTATTCAGAATTAGCTTAGCCCACTAATAATTGTCAGCTCAATAAGAAAGCAACAAGCAACCAATCTTCTAATACAAAAACTTTTACCTTCAAGACACATCGGACAAACATCTTCCTCTTCTGATGTCGTATAAATATGCCCAATATCAGCATTTGCTTTCGCTGAGGATAGTTTAAGTGAGGTCTTATATGGTTGCTCTTTAAAACCTTTTTCATGTGCATAGTTAGTCCATTTGCCTTCTGAGCAAATATTATCCGATTCCCCATCCGTGTCACTCCTAAGAGGTTCGATTCCTCATTGGCATGACTTGAACCCTTCTCATGCCTTGGAACCAGTCCATCCTCTCGCATGCACAAACGCCTTGGCTCTACATCATAGGGCAAAGGCCTTGGAGGAGAGTGGTACATGTCAGAAAAATAATTGTCAGGTGACGGTGTAGAAGTCATTGTGGATGCTTCCTGAATGAAAGAAGGGATGGCATGAATCTCTCTCCAAAATAGCACTGTGTACTGCACATCATGACAAGAGAGTCGAAATAGATTATCAAAATGCTGAGCGCAGTTAAAATATCCTCTTCAAGGTAATTATTTTTATTATTAATTGATGATCTCATGAAGGCTCAGCACAAGACGTGGGCTCGAAGCTCAAGTATGCACAACTCTATCAGATAAGTAGACCTAGCTCAACATAAATCTCAAGAATACCGTCTACCAAAAGGCGGGATTGACCATAGAGCAATATTGCTCGACAGTAACTAAATAACTTTTTTCAAGGTTACATTGACCCATTAATTGTTTTTCTCGTTTCTCACATTCTCTTCTCATCTTATCCTCCAACTGGTGGTATGCTTGCTCTTGCTCTCTCATGCTCGCCATGTGTCCGGTAGCGGCGGCAATAAAGTGCTCTTAACCAGATACCTCGAGCATTTCGAGTATCTCGTTATTACATGCTTATTCCCAATACAAGAAATGTTGGATATTAGACTAAGTAGACATTAGAAAGCCATATAATGCCCACGGGCAATGACAGAGAATCCAAGTTCTTTTTCGATGTCACTTTTTCTCCCCTGTTGTCATTTGAACCATGCTTTCCAATCTGACTAATGCCACGAAAAATAATGAACTGCTAACTCCATGGGAACAAAAATTTGCCCTGGTCAATCTCCAATCGCAGAGGTGCACTTTGATAAGGCAACATAAAAGCAAGGGCATGAAAGCAGGCATATTTTTAATCTGAACATGTATATTTTCAATTCTCGCAACAGGCTTTATCTCGGGTGATTAATCAGCAACAATTGAAAACCAATTTTATCACTGACTTTTGTGGAGCTCATCGTCCAAAGAAATGCTCACTGTTAAGGCATTAAAAGAGTAAGTGTGAGGTGCAACATACCACGTAAAAAAAAATTATCAACCACACAATTAAAGCAAATGCAGTTCCTATATGCAGAACTGCTCTGGAGAACATCTTCCAAGTCTCCCTAAAAGAAATTCAATTTCTGGAATCGAAAACAACTTTTTGCACAAGCCACAGCCTCCGCTTCGATAACGCCAGATAAATCTTGTTCAGTTCTAGCAGATAACCAGCGAAGCTCACAATCAACCTAGCCTTCAAAATGCATCGGCGATAATACTCCGGTAGTTACCTTTTGACAGCGAGAGGTCCGAGAACGAGCAACAGCAAAGGAGAACCGTAATACATGGAACCTGTGGAAGGGATCAAAGCATCAAACAGCAACACAGCAACACACCAGTTTGCCATCGAACGGAGCCGAACCTGCGTAGGGAGACATCACCGACTGCTTCAACCAGTAGCCTTGCCAACTGCAGGCGGCACAAACAAGAAAAACCAGAAATCGTATCAGAAAATGGACCTCCAAGATTTCAAGGGAGTAGGGGGCGGGAGATCGGGGATCGGTAATCGATCAACGGAGTGAAGAGAGGCGGCGTTACGGCGGCGAATGCTGGTGAGAGGGGTGGCGACCTCGGGGCGGGTGGACAGGCGGAGGTTCCTGGGGAGGTAGACGAGGGCGAGCCGGAACGCGACCGACGCGACGACCCATGTCCAGAACCCCGAGCGCGCGCTTCTGCCTCTTCGTCTCCGTCTTCTGCTTCGTCGTTTCTCTCTCCTCCATTTTCGCCGTCGTGGTTCGACGCGTTGGCGTCGGGCGCGTAGGGGAGGAGACGGGGGCGACGGACTCCGACGCCGGCGGAGACAACCGGCGGAGGGGTTTGCTGGAAGAGAGGCGCGACTTCGAGGACGAAAGAGAGAGAGAGCGGACTAGAGGTCGCGAGAGGAGGCGGAGGTGGAGGGCCGTCGGCGTTGAAGAGGCACGACTTCGCGGAGGGGGAGAGAGAGAGCAGAGCGGACGTCGCGAGAGGGAGGAGGAGGAGCGTCGGCGGCGTCGGATCGGCGTCGGGGTGGGGGCGATGGAAGCAACCAGCGGAGGCGGAGGGGAGAGAGAGGAGAACGCAGGTCTCGATCGTTCTCAATTTGTTCTCCTGCGAGGAGAGAGAGAGTGAGAGAGAGAGAGAAAATTGCAGAAAATTAAACTGAGGAGAAAGAAATCTTTCGGGCGGGAGTCGTGATCTGTCTTTTCTTCTGCAGCGAGCCGAGCGAGCCGAGTCGAGCGCGCCCCCTATTTTCTCGTGAGGAGAGAGAGGAGAGAGAGGAGAGAGAAGATCAGAGAGGGGTGAAAATTTGCAGAACACAGCAAGGGGCCCACACTCCACGTGGCGCCGCGTGAGTGGTCCGGGACCACGCTGACGTGGAGGTCCCGGACCACCCAATATTTTCTCCAATTCAAAGCCTCTGGCTTGCGCCGTCTTAGAGAGAAAACATCGTTCGCGCCACGTTCTTGGTCGCCGATCGCTGTGTCGTAGGTGAGTTCTGCTTCGACTCGGTCTTCTGTAGCATAAAGTTTGGATTTTTTTTGGTTTTGTGTTTTTATATTTAGGGGGCTAGATCGGCGGTTCTTTCTGGGGGCGGAGATCACATTACGAGCTTCTGCGTAGCTCGTTGACGTTGTTGTCCGTCCGAACGGACATCGTCGCAGTCGGGAAGCGCGGGGCCCGATTATTTTATTCAGCTTGACTCTTCTCCTTCTTCTCCTCTCCAAGATTATTCTTTTCTTGAGGCTTTTCTTGGGGAAATCTCGCTTTTTGGAGTCCTCCCTCTCTCTCCCCCTCCCTTTGCATTGCCGGTCGCGACGTTCGCTCGGCTCATCTTTTGGCGCCCCTTCCCTTTTCTGGGTTTCTCTTCGCGATCTGGGGTGCGACCGGCGCGTTGGGTTCGGGCGTGTTCCTTCGTTCTCTGTTGTGGGGATCTATCTGATGCCTTCTGAGCTGTGTTTATGTGGGATCATCAGCTAGGAAAGAGCATTGTTCGGTTTTAGCAATTGGGTCTCTCTGGCTTTGTGGTTTCTTTACAGTGCTTCGTGGCGCCGGTCCGAAAAAGAATTGATTGATGGCCGGTGGAACAAGAAGGAAGCTTCTTCTGAGCAAACTCTACTCCTTGGCATGTTTGACTTCTTCGCAAAAAGATGATCCCCGAATTGGAGGACCGGGGTTTTCGAGGGTGGTTTATTGCAACGAACCGGAGTCTTTCGAGGCTAGCATTAGAAATTACGGGACCAATTATGTTAGCACGACAAAGTACACATATGCAACTTTCTTGCCTAAGTCATTGTTTGAGCAGTTCAGAAGAGTGGCCAATTTCTACTTCCTCATTGTCGGTACCCTGGCCTTCACTCCCCTGGCGCCTTATACAGCTGTTAGTGCCATTATCCCTCTTTTCATTGTTATAGGGGCAAGCATGACCAAAGAAGCCATTGAAGACTGGCGGCGGAGACTGCAGGTGCTCATTATACTTTCTCGATTTGACTTGTTTGTGTTTAATTATGTTCCACCCACCTTCATTATCTGTTCCTGAATATGAAACTCCATATTGTGTTGTATACTCAGCATCTTAGGAGCTGTGTGATAATATAAAAAGTTAATCTCCAAAAATATAGGACCTGAACATTTTTCTGCTGAAGCTCTAGATTTTGAAAACGCGGGAAGATACATGTTTGATGGCACCTTAAATTTGAGCGATGCATCTAGTTAAGCATTTGGCAATCATTGGATTAAGATGTGAAACAATTGAACTTTCCATTCAAGTAGGTTGTTGAAATTTCATGAGAGACAGCAATCTGCGAGCATTTTCATCTAAAGAAGAATCCCAAAAAAGATATCATATGTGATGTTTAGGATGTTATCATAATGTATAAGACAGATTTGAATGCCAGCATCTTCCCTGATTTCATGTGGTACGTATGTTTACATGCATGCTTATAATTTTGAGTCCTATATCATAATTATTCCCACACATATTAATTATTCATTTCATTTTCAGTCTTTAGTAAATGTATATTAAGAAATTACTAGGAGGGAGCAATCCGAAAGTGGAAATCTCAGACTAAAAAGGACGGAGATGCTTATTT
This sequence comes from Eucalyptus sp. ANBG9806169, assembly GCA_014182395.1. Taxonomy (NCBI): domain Eukaryota; kingdom Viridiplantae; phylum Streptophyta; class Magnoliopsida; order Myrtales; family Myrtaceae; genus Eucalyptus; species Eucalyptus sp. ANBG9806169. Next base: position 39,973,597 of record CM024579.1, read on the forward strand.
AATGAATTGAGGATGACCTAAGGGTAGATTGTATGTGCTGATGATGATGATTGCTCTTCATTCATCTAAGTTGTCAAACCTAGCCTTCTTAACTGAGTAATTTGGCCTGTGATTTATTTTTCAGGATATTGAGGCGAATAATAGAAAGGTGAAAGTGCATAAGTATAATGGAGTATTTCATGACATTGAATGGAAGAACCTGAGAGTGGGAGATATAGTGAAGGTACAGAAGGATGAATTCTTTCCTGCAGACCTTCTTTTGCTTTCGTCTACTTATGAAGATGCTATTTGTTATGTTGAGACCATGAACCTTGATGGGGAGACGAATTTCAAACTCAAACAAGGTTTGGAGGTAACATCTGGCTATAATACGGACCAAATGTTCCGGGATTTCAAGGCAATTGTCAAATGTGAAGACCCAAATGCTCATCTGTATTCTTTTGTTGGAAGCATGGAGTTTGAAGAAAATCAGTATCACCTTTCTCTGCAGCAACTTCTCCTTCGAGGCTCGAAATTGCGAAACACGAATTTTATATATGGGGCTGTCATATTCACTGGTCATGACACCAAAGTCATGCAAAATGCAACAGACCCTCCATCAAAGAGGAGTAAAATTGAGAGGAAGATGGATAGGATCATCTATGTCCTCTTTTCAATGGTATTTTCTATGTCTCTTGTTGGATCAATTTGCTTTGGCATTTGGACTAAAAATGACCTAGAAAATGGGAGGATGAAAAGGTGGTATCTTAGGCCGGACCACTCCACCATCTTTTTTGACCCTAAAAGAGCTCCTGCAGCTGCCATCTATCACTTCTTGACGGGTTTGATGTTATTTAATTATTTCATCCCGATCTCCTTATACGTGTCTATAGAAATTGTCAAAATTCTTCAAAGCACGTTCATTAATCGAGACATTGACATGTACTATGAAGAAGCTGACAAACCAGCTCGTGCTCGCACCTCAAACTTGAATGAGGAACTTGGCCAAGTTGATACAATACTTTCAGACAAGACAGGAACTCTGACCTGCAATGAAATGGAATTCATCAAATGTTCGATTGCTGGGACAGCTTATGGCCGCAATGTCACAGAGGTAGAGAGGGCTATGCATAGGAGGAATGGCTTACCTTTAGCTCATGACAAGCTGAATGGCCGTGACGACATGGAGCGTTCACCTGGTACAGAGCCACATATTAAAGGCTTCAACTTTTATGATGAGAGGATTATGAATGGAAAATGGGTAGAAGTGCCTCATGCAGATGTCATAGGAAACTTCTTTCGTTTGCTGGCACTTTGTCATACTGTCATACCTATACGAAGTATGGGACAAGTCTCATATGAAGCGGAATCACCAGATGAAGCTGCTTTTGTTGTTGCGGCAAGAGAACTTGGGTTTGAGTTCTACAAGAGGAAACAGAAGAGTATCTCACTTCGCGAGCTGGATCCAGAATCTGGAAGGAAAGTTGAAAGGTAGATGGAAATAAAAGAATGATCTTTTGGGATATCAGATAAACTTCCCTTGCTGGATGGCAATGTGCAATTTGTCTTGATATTTATCGCTCTGCACTAGAATAAGAATTCACCGCATTAAAGATCTCTCCACTTTTTTTTTCCGTTTCTAACTGGAAAGATTTGATTTTGCTATCAATCCCAAGTCCCGAAATGCTTATTCTGTTTATATTTCTGTGGGTGCATATCTGAATTCTAACATTCAGGTTGATTATTTTCATTCTTAATCTCTAATATTCTCTTTGTATGCATAACTTTCTGTTTGCAGGGTATATCAGGTTCTAAATGTCTTAGAATTCAACAGCTTAAGAAAGCGGATGTCTGTTGTTGTAAGAGACAAGGAAGGAAAAATATTACTGTTCTGTAAAGGCGCTGACAGGTTTGTTTTTAGGACCATGACTACTCGAAGGTTTTAGTATTCTTCTTCCTTGTGTTCTGTACCATCATTGGTGCATATTCAATGCAGTGTCATGTTTGAAAGGCTTTCCGAGGACAGCAATGATTATAAAGAGAGTACGGAGAGACACGTGAATGAATATGCTGATGCAGGCTTGAGGACATTGATACTTGCTTATCGTGAACTCAATGAGGAAGAATACCACAAGTTCAATGAGAAATTCAATGAGGCAAAGAACTCAGTTAGTGCCAATCGCGATGCTTTGATTGCTGAAGCGATGGAGATGATTGAAAACAAATTGACTCTTCTTGGTGCCACTGCTGTTGAGGACAAACTGCAGAATGGGGTGGGTTTCTTATATGCCTAATGCTGTTAAAGGAATGTCAGTCGGCCTTGGAAAATGCTTTGGCGCTTGAGAATAAGTTTTCCTCTTTCCTTCTTGTCAGGTGCCGGATTGCATTTTCAAGCTTGCCCAAGCTGGAATTAAGATCTGGGTTTTGACTGGAGACAAGATGGAGACTGCTATCAACATTGGGTACACTGAGATGTCATACTTTCAAGATGAGTCTATCTATATTTGCATGTCTGGTTTCTTCACTCAGGAAAATAAATTTGCAGGATTGCTTGCAGTCTGCTCAGACGAGGAATGAATCAGATAATAATCAATTTAGAAATTCCAGAAATTGAGGTTCTAGAAAAGTCACACGATAAGTATACTGTAATGAAGGTATCCCTTTGAACACTAAATGATTTCTAGTTATCTTTTAAACTGTTTCATCCACGAAACTATACACGCTCACACCTGTTTATGAAGTGTTAGGGAGTATAGTTACAAGTCCACTGAACTCTGCAAATATCAGGCTGCCTTATTTGCTTAGGGATTTTGCATGACTTAGTAAAAAAGTCTTGCCTAATTTAACTTGGTCTCGGTATCAATGCTAGAATGGTTCTACACCAGACATGGTTTTGAAGCGAGATCTTGAAGACAGCAAAAGATGGAATTTTAGTTGGACACAAGAAATACATATTGAGCTTAACTTTGTAACAAACCATGGTTGAAGGCATCTTCAGTTCTAAATGAGTTGAAAAGATGCATCAACAATGAAAATGCAGAAACACTTAGCTTCCTCCTGAAGTGCTAGTTATGCATGCTGACTCAAAAATCAAAACTGTGGCTGCCTTTCCTCCAGTAAAATCAATTTCTAACTCGTTATACAACTTCATAATCCACTTAGATTCGTGGGCTCAGTGTTAATTATACCCAATGAAGTATTCAGCGGTTTATATATATATATATATATATAAGGAAACGTATGACCTAATGTTGGCATTGGTTAAATACATAGTTAAGATGATTCTACATGGATACTAAATAAAGTGATGGTTGTCTTTTAGGCATCAAAGGAGAGTGTTCGCCATCAGATCGAAAGAGGGAAGGCTTCATTGGCCACATCAAGTGGGGCCTCTGAAGAATTTGCTTTAATCATTGATGGAAAATCACTAGTTTATGCTCTGGAAGATGACATAAAGGACATGTTTCTAAATCTTGCACTCGGCTGTGCATCTGTTATTTGCTGTCGCTCATCACCAAAACAGAAGGCATTGGTGAGTTATAATATTCGTTTCAACTTTCCATGATGGGCGCCTCACTTGCATAAATGTTTTTTTGTGCTAAACTTAGCAAAACAAATGAGCCTTTGAAATAACTTGCAGAGTGTTTTATTGTAATAAACTTAGCATAATAGATGATCCTTTGAAATCATTTGATTTTATTGCCTGAACTGATAAAACATAGGTCACAAGGCTGGTCAAGTCTGGAGCTGGGAAAGTAACATTGGCTATAGGTGACGGTGCCAATGATGTGGGAATGCTTCAAGAAGCAGATATTGGAGTTGGAATTAGTGGTGCTGAAGGAATGCAGGTGCCTAACATGCCATTACAAGACCTTCAGAATTATGTAATCCACCGGCAACAATTGTGTTGGTTTCTGATGCCTTTTATGTTTCTCTTTGGTTGTTATTTAAACCCTTCAGGCAGTCATGGCCAGTGATATTGCAATTGCACAGTTTCGATTTCTCGAACGCCTGCTACTCGTTCATGGGCATTGGTGTTACAGAAGGATTTCGATGATGGTAAGTCCTTTTACATATTGATTTGAAGATAAGGACATGATCATCTGTCAGCATGTTATTATCTCTTTGGCAAAACAAGGTGGATAAATAAATAAATAAATAATTTGGTCTCTTGAGTGAGAGACAAGTATACCATCCATAGGATGAAGACAAATGTTGTTTTTATCAGGTAAAGCTTCGTGTGGTAATGTTGCTCAGTTTTTTTTTTCTGCCAGATATGCTACTTTTTCTTCAAGAACATCGCGTTTGGTTTCTCCCTCTTCTTATATGAGGCACATGCGGCCTTTTCAGCACAACCCGCATACAACGACTGGTTTTTGTCATTCTTTAACGTCTTCTTCTCATCGCTTCCTGTGGTTGCTCTGGGAGTTTTCGATCAGGATGTATCAGCAAGGTTGTGTCTAAAGGTATGCCTGGCTTCTTAATATGTAACTTCTATTACTGTTGGAAAACATTTTATGGCCAAGCTATTCATATCACAGATACCATGTGTTATGATCCTCCACAGACTATGCGATTGTGATTTTCTTTCCAGCACATGGACATAATTTGAGCATCCAGGGAATTTTTAAGTTAATCTTTTTTAGCTTTCTGAATGTCTTAGATTTTTTTTTGATATGGTTAGAAGCTTTGGATTGTCTTTAAGTCCTTTGAGATCTCTCAGCATCCTAGCATGGTCTTTGATCATTGGGGCCTATTTGCTTTGCCTTCCGATGTTAATTGAGGACAGCTGGAAGCAGTATTGGATTTTTTTTGGTTTTCTTCGGAGTATTTTTATTTAGATCAATTCATATTCAACTTTCATGTGGCAGTTCCCCCTGCTATACCAAGAAGGGGTTCAAAATCGCCTCTTCCGCTGGGTCCGGATACTCGGCTGGATGTTTAATGGGTTCTCTAGCGCAGCTATAATTTTCTTCTTGTGCACAAGGGCACTGGAGCACCAAGCATTCAACAGCAACGGACACGTTGCTGGGAGGGACATCTTCGGTACAACAATGTACACCTGCGTCGTATGGTCGGTGAATCTGCAGATGGCACTAACTGCAAGGTACTTAACCTTAATACATCATATAGTCATCTGGGGCTCAATCATATTTTGGTACCTCTTCTGTTTGATGTATGGAGCCACGTCTCCCACTCTGTCTACTACTGCCTACAAGCTCCTTATCGAAGCCCTCGCACCATCGCCAGCCTTTTGGGTCGTGACGCTTGTTGTGACAGTCTGCTCCGTTATCCCATTTTTCACTTACTTAGTTATTCAGATGGAGTTTTTCCCCATGTACAATCAAAGGATCCAGTGGGTCGGGTACAAAGCAAGATTGATTGATGATAGGTTGAGGCGAATGTGATTATGGCCAACAGATGGCTTCTGGGTTAATTCATCCTGTAAATCTTGCAGTCCAGGAAATACTAATTCCTGCAGACCCGTTTAATTTTGTAGAATCCTCAGGGTATAGATTTTACTAGCATGGAAATCCACTGGCTCGTGCCGACCTCTGGATATGGTAGACAGAGTATATAGGTTTTGGAGATTTACCTGCTGTCATCAAGCTTCAGATGTGCTTGATTCTCTGTGGAGAAAAAAATTAGAGGAGAAAAAGCTGTACCATATGTTAGCTTTGCTGTAGATTCTCAAATTATGGGAGACCTATGCTATACACCATCTTCTTCTCTTTGTAATGAATTAGAGGAGGCATATATATTGTCAATTCAGGTTGGGCAGCTTCTTTTGTCATCATAAATTTATTTTGTCGAAGAGTGCCTCGCCACGTGTTAAACGATCAATTTGAAAAATATTATAGTTTTCAATTCACTGATTGCCTTCGTATACTGCACAGTCAGTGCCATAAAAACTGAATTATTTCACATATGGTATACTTAATAAATGTCCACATATTTTTACAAACATCTCGTAAGAATTGCCTTTATTGATGTCGCATTTATCAACAAGTCGCCCAATTTGTATTGTGCTAGCGACATTTGAATATTGATGTGTAAGCCATATTTATTGGCCACATGCGACGCATTTAATTGCGTTAGTTCATAGCTGATTTGAATTAAAAGGGGAGTGTGATTTGGGATCGATTTCATAGAAATGATTATCTATTCAACTCTTTTGTTTAATTAAGAGATAGATATCATCAAACCAATTTTTTTTATTTAACTTCCAAGTTTAAACTAATATCATCTTTAATATCCATAAGCCTCTACAAGACGAATGCATTTTTTCGAGCCATTGTAAAGTACATTCAAGAAGTTCTCTGAAGAAGTCATAGAGGATTTTGTTTGCATTAAGAAAACATCCCATTTTCCCTAATCTCAATTTATTCCACATATCTACAAATTACATCGGACTAAATAATTGACATTAAACGTTTGTTTTAATTATTCACTAAATACATAGAGGTTCTGATCCATTGGAATGTTTTGTAAATATGAGCTTGATCTTGATATACTATCTAGATCAGCTAGACTATATCAAATGTTTTGAATATATATCATAGATAATTATTACACCTAGATTCGCTCCGGTTTGTTTTAAGGTAAATGAATAATTAGGAAAATCTTTTGTATCACTTACAAAAATGAATAAAAGAAAAATTTATTCATCGTCTATGAAAATGTTTAAATATAAATTGTTCTTAGTAACAAAAACATTTTCAATTAACTAAATTCTTTAAGTAATATAAGTGATTTTTTTTTTTTTAAATATTTTTAAATTATTCATTTTTCTCCAAATAAACAAAACTTTTTGTTACACATTTATTTACTCACAGCCCGTGGATTGCAGAGTAACGTGGTTAAATGTCTAGTTCATTGGGGGTAACAATGAAGGAGGGAAAAATGTTTAAAAAGTCCTAAACCTTGCCAATTTAGTTCCAAATCTTTTTTTTGGCGCCAATTTAGTCATAAACTTTTTTTTTGTGCCAATTTATTCCTAAATCTTTTTATTTGGTGCTAATTCATTCATTTCCAGTTAATTTGAGCCGAATTTTGCTGATTGGGTGTCGGCCGATGATGTGGCACGATCGATGCCGACATGAACAAATTTTAATAATATTTTAATATTTTAGAATTTTTTTCTTTTTATTTTTTTATTTTTTCCTTCTTGTGCTCCTTCCTCTAGCTAGTCGTCAATCCTCAGTAATTGGCCAGAGGCGACGGGCCGGTAAGGGCCACAAGGGCAGCCTTGCACTGGGTGGCAAGGCATGGGTGAGGTTGAGCCAGCGAGGCTCGACCCTTGCCAACCCGATGCAAGGCCGCCCTTGTGGCCTGGGCGACCTCGAGCTAGCCTCGCGCTGGCCTTGTGCTAGGTGACAAGGGCAAGGCTCGACCCTTCTTGGATTTGGCGAGGTTAAGCCTCGCCCATGGCGGGCGAGGCTCAACCCTCACCAGATCTAGTGAGGGCGAGCCTTGGTAGCTCGGCATGAGGCCACCCTCGCGGCCTGGGTGGCCCCAAGCTAGCCTCGCCAACTGTTGCCTCTAGCTAGTTGCCAAGGTCCTGCAAAGGAGGAGGAGAAGGAAAAAAGAAAAAGAAAAAATTAAATAATTATTAAAAAATTGTTACGTTAGCACCGATCGTGTCACGTTAGCCGACCGACGTTTAGTCAGCAAAATCCGGCCACAATTAGCTAGAAAGGATTGAATTGGCACCAAGTAAAAATGTTTAGAACTAAATTTGCACCAAAAAAAGGTTTATGACTTAATTAGCACAAATGAAAAAGGTTTAGGACTTTTTTAACACTTTTCTCGAACGAAGGATCAACAATTCAGGATTTTACTATATCCTTTCTCTATGTATTTTACACCATAGCTCTTCTGGTTTTCTGCTACATGTGGCATCCTTGTTTTTTTCCATGCTGTGCAGGAAAGTGAAGATATTTACCATAAATAGTACACAGGCTTAAGGTAACGGCACCAACATTTTATTGCACCAACCGGACAAAAAGCAAGTTCGACTCCGTGTGGCGATTTGATTCGCACTGTGAAATCGGAAATCATGAATTGCCGAATGAACGGATCATCTGTTAAGCAAATAGATCGTTTGTAGAAATTCGGTGAGAAAATGAATAATTTACATACAGAAAACTTGGAGAAAGGGTCGGCCTTCAATTTTCTTTGTACAGAACTCTCCTTCTCCACCCTGGACAATAGCCTTGCAGGCCAGGGACACGTTCAAGCTAAATCCTAAAAGTCAACCAGGACCAAGTCAAATCATTCACGATCTTCCCTGGGCGGATCTCGGCTCATGATCGGCCATGGAAGTTGAATCGTGATGAACCGCCACCTCCTAAGCTAACGCAAGCCAAGAAAATCCACAGCGGACCGGGCCATGATGGTGGCGAACTCCTGGAAGCTGATGACGCCATCGCCGTTGGTGTCGGCCTCCCTCATCATCTCCGACAGCTCGCGGTACGTCAGGGGATGGCCCATCTTGGCCATCGACCCAGCCATCTCCGCCGGCGTGATGTACCCGTTGCCGTCGCGGTCGAACAGCTGGAACACCTCTGCCAGCTGCTCCTGGTTGAGGAAGACCTGCTCGGTCATGTCAGGCAGCAGGACGCCGACCAGCTCGTCGAACTCGACCGAGCCGTTGCCGTTGGCGTCCATGTCGGCGAGCATGGTGTGGATCTGGTCCCCGGTCGGCTTGAGGCCGAGCGAACGGAGGAGGGCGGCGAGCTCGAGATGCGTGAGGCTGCCGTCGCCGTCCATGTCGAAGCGTGCGAAGATGTCCCGGAGCTGCTTCAGCTGCTCGGATTGGAGGGCAGCGGAAGCAGCAGCCATCGGGGAGGATCAAATCGGATGATGTCTGGTTCGTTTCGTTTCGTTTCGTTTCATTTGAGACGAAGGGCTGAACGTTCCTTCTTCTTTTTTTGTGGCGGAGGCCTATTAGAGAATGGTTTAGAATGGTTCAAAACCAGAATGCGCGTCGCGGTGGATATGGAAAAATGAAAACTTGCAGGGTTGATTGGTCTTTGAGTTTTGGACAAGGGTTGGAACCACATGCGATCCTTCGGCCAACTATCATTAATTAAAACCAAAAAGGTTTTGCTGGCGTATCGGCTCCCGTTGACTATTCAAGATTCTCTCGTCCAAGTGACCGAAAATCATGGCGAAACTTCTAATTTCGGAGGCTATTCAAGCCAGGCTGTAAGACTAAAGTTGTCTTGCGTCTCCATCCATAACGTGGGTCGGCTATAAATATAGGATGGCACGAGAAGATCTATAATTGACATGTCGGGTATCGCGAGCGGAGTATTATTTATAGGGTGAATAAGTTAAAGAGGGGGCGTTTAGAAAGTTGAATCGAAAGGATCGGTGAAAAGGTCCGAGGAAAATGGGTTGCGATCTTGGTTTTTCCACTCCATCCTTCCATTCCGGCTGCGAGGTCTGTGGCTTTGTCCGAATTTGTTTTTCACTTAGTACGCAGTATTCCAGTCCCTTGCTTGTCCACATTGTCCGACTTGTTACCTGGATCTGTTATCGCTGCTGAGAGCGATGCTTGGATGTCGATGAATAAGAATCTGACATAGCCACAATCATGGAGAGCAGCTCACGAGGCAAAAGAATCGGTTGACAAAAATTTGCCTCGCCATAACTATGTTGGAGCTTGCAAGTCCGGTCTTAATGAATAAGGATCTGACAAAATCTCGGATAAGCGGCAGAAGGGGGATGGTAAGGCTTGATGGAAGAGCAGAGTCGATTAGACATGATGGTGGGCGTCGCATTCACAGACGACTCGACAGAGACCCAAGTTCGATGCCATGGAAAATCCTCGAATTGCGACCAACTCGGCAATGACACTATAGCACCAGCCCAGAGGAACTATAGACCCAGATGATAGCCATTGACCCTCAACATCATGCAAAATGCCGCAGGCAATGTGGAGTTGAAACGGACTACCATCTGCGTTAAATTCATTCCATCCGCAACTAGGCGGCATCCAATTCACAGCAAGCTGATGGCGATGACTTGGACGAGTCAAGGAGAACGGCGTAGAAGTTTTTCTCGACAGAAGTTTTAATTAAAGATGATGATACAACCGAATCGTTATGCATGTTAGTCGTCAGACAGCGAACGTCGGCGTAGTAATGCTTTTTCACAAATTCAGGTGTATGACGGCCTTCAGGAACCGAAAATTGAATAAAGAGCTTGATCACCCTGATGAGATTTTGATTGGCAGAAGACAACATCTCGACAGAAAAGTGGAAGAGCTGCTTAGATGAAATGCGTGTGCGTGAACTGAGAGAAAAATCAATCTTGTTCATCGAGATCGCTCTCATTGAAGGTCGACATCTTTAAGGGGCTTCAACACCATGACCTGCTTCTAAACTCCCCTGCTTTTCGACTGAATACTTGCTTCTCCAAAAACACATACGTACAGAGATGTGCGTATCCAGGACCTAAGACAGCTTTTATCTGATGGCAAGGCGGAAAATGGACGGCAATCTCTCTTTCGTCCAAATGGGGAAAGAACTTGTTTAAAAACAGAGGAAAGAACTTGTCGACGGGCTAGAAGAATGTTTATCACAATGAATGTGAAAGCTAACGAGAGAGCACAAGCAAGTGAAGTACTAAAACTAGCAACTATGGTTCGATGCTAGCAGGAGAGTGAACGCGGATTGCACATGTACATAAAGACTCGAAAAATTAATGAACAGGGACATTGTTCGTGACTGCAGAAGAAACGAAAAATTCACGATATAACGGTCGCAATGCATATTAATCTGCAGGGATGATCGGATGTTGATCTACAAAAGCATGTAGTGCACTTTGGATGCTGCAAGTCAGATAACATGTTCCAGTACAGTAAGAAGACGATGCGATCTTATGTGCATTGAACTTCCGACAACAATAACAACATACGATCAGTAATGCGACTTTCTCTTCCCATAGTATACTACTAGGCTATAATCAAGTGAAGTTCTGACTTGATCTGTTTCACGAGTTAAACATGATTCAATGACAATATGTTGTCTACTAAATCAAAAGGTCTGCATTTCAAGGAAAGAGCCCTATACTCATAAAAAATGTGAAAAGGGGGACCATGGATTTGAACCTTCTTCATCCTCTTGCTCTCGACATTGTAAGAGAACAAATACGCCTCAGACTGCTTGCGTATAATCGCGGGGATGAGCAAAATGTCGCCGTAGCCGTAGCCGTTGCGTGGAATGCTAATGCAGAATGATCTAGGAAAACCTATGCCCTCCTTCCAACTACGGGGCAGCACCATTCTCGTCTCCTTCCAAGCCCGACTCCTGTAATCATCCAGAACATACATCGTTATGGTGTCGTCGTACCAAAGGCATCGGCACTCTAGCAAGGCCAGATGGCTTCTGAATAGCTTCAGCTCGACCTTAACCGCGCGGACACCTTCAGGAAGCAATAACATCCTGAACTTCTCACTCGCGAGATCGAGTGTGCCAACAATGTTCCCCTTCATCGAGTCACGTGTCAGGATATGTATAGCCCCTTCTTCACTCATGCAATCATCCCAGGGAAACTTAATAGGGCAATCATCCACTGTCCTCCAGGAATTAGTACCTAGCGTCAGAACCTTATGAGCAGCGGCTACACCACCGTATGGGCTGTACAGAAACCACGTCTTGAAGACCTTGTACTGTTTCGAGGCCGGATCATAACCTAATGCGGCGAAGCTGCTGATCTCACCCTGGAGATCGTCGGGGAAATCGGGGCTGGTGGTGAGAGGGAGAGCTGCGACTTCCCTGGTGCTGGGGTTGTTGGAATATAATCTAGAGAATACACACTGTTTGTTGTAAAGAAGATGATAACAACTTTATAATATCATCCCTTTTACAAATCTTGGAGAAGATGAAAATAATATATTACTGAAAAATAACATAAAATTATAACATAAAATTGGAGTTGAGGTACGGATAACCAAATCTCCTTAAGGCGATTAGTTCTTGCCAAAGGTGCCCGCAGATTCACGAACTATCCCTCCCAAGATACAACACCTCGAACCTGTTTGGATCAATACTATGCAAAGAGGACTCAATCGAACCGTTCAATTGAACCAGCACACTCAGAAAAAAATCAGGAGAGTAGAAAAGTATATCAAAACCTTTTGGAATCGAGTCGGAAAAACCAAAACCAAAACCTCTGTTTTCTGAATATCTATTCTCATATCTATTTATAGAGCTTTTTAGTTCATGTACTAAAGAGATACATGAATTAAATAGGCGCGTGTATCCACGAGATTCATGAATAAAGAGATACAGATTCATGTATCCAAATATACGTGAATTCAAGAGATTCATGAACTCAATAAATACATGAATTGAAATACATGAATTGAAAGATCTAGGAAATTCATGAAATCAATAGAAACGTGAACACAAAAGTTGAGAAAATACATGAATCCAAAAAAGATACGTGAATAGAAAAAACATATCTTAATTTATTGGCTTTCGTTGATCCATTAACCATAATTATAACCATAATTACAACAGGGGTTACACATGCGAGTGAGACCCCGGCGCTGAGGCAAACGAAGCCATGGATGCCTTCTGAGATCCTCGCGGTTTCAGAGGTCATGTCCGGCAGAGGAACAAGAGCGGAGAGCCCCGTCTGGTGGTCCAACCTGAAGAACTGGCAAAGCAACGGGTCCGGCTGGCTCAGGTCGGAGATGGTAACGAGGGAGGCGACGGCCGGACGAGCGAGGGAACGAGCCAGGAATGAACTGGCGAAGGAAGGGTCGGAGATAAGGGAACGCCAGGGCCTGGAGACGCACTTGAATCGCAGCAGCGTCTTCACGGGCAGCCTGACAAGTATGTCGGTGATGATGCCGACGGGCAATTCTGGCGAAACCGCCTCACCATCTCTCCCGCTCACCTTGTCGTCCTCCTTAGTTCTCAGCTTCTTCTCGCTATTATCCGCCATCTTCGCCGAGGCCCTACTAGCAAGCACGTGAATCACCGAACCAGCGACTCACCTAGCTTTTAAACAGAGGGAAGAACACTCACTCACAAGGCACCACACTCAATGGAAGGCAAATTCATACTCAAGCTCAAAGTTGAGAGGGGATGATAGAGATAAGTAGGGATTTCTTAGGATAAAGATATTCTGAAATTTTCATAGATTATCTGTATCTTTTAAGATTGCATGGGTATCTCTATCGATACGTGCAAAGTTATATTTTTTAAATATATATATAAATTCCTTGTTCCTTTCTTAGGCATTATTATTTTCAATTATATTGAACCATCGAAAATTGAGAAGACAGCGTTGCCAATTGAGCATAAGCTGGAATCGGATGAGTTCCTCGAATCAAGAAGTGGGAATCTTCCAAAACGCCTTAACGCGAGGAAACTTTCATGAGCAAAAGATCAATAAGATTATGCAGAGATGGATGTGGAAATAAGTAGTTCTCATCAGAGAAATGCCGAACAAACAGGGCATGCCATTTGCAGGATCCTTCAGGACAAATGTGATTTGGCTTGGAATGTGATGAACCGCCGTACCTTCCCACTAAAGAAATTTCTAATTCATGGGGTACAATACAAAGTGGTACATATTTACAAATTATCGTATCATATTAAAAGTTAATGTACGACGATTTGGCTTTAAGTACTGACTAAACGCCATATGCCTAATACATACATACAGCTAGCTGCTTGTAAACCATCAGGTGCTATCTTATTTAATGTTTATGCAATTATTCTTTTACTTGAGAATGCAATGTGAGCACTCGGTATATACTTACATAGTAGAGGCATATGACGATTAGCCTCTAAGCACAATAGAATATTTACGTTTTTGGTAAGATATCTCATCATATTACAAAATAATGCACGATGATGTCGGCCCCTAGATACGATTGAATGTCATGCGCCTTGGCAAAACGTCGGCTAAAATTACAACAAAAAATACGGCAATATCACTTCAAGTACGACCAAACGTTGTAGATTCTAGTACGACGTCATTCAAAATTAAAAAGAAAGTAACATACCGCAATTTTGGATTGGAACGCGGGGAACCTTGTACAATCATACAACATAGAATTCCCATTTTATGACGGTACAATGTCAAAAGCATGTACAAAGATTTTGACGATCAGTTCTATGTTTGGCGGGGCTTGAAGCTTGGAAAAAGCAGTCCTTCAGAACACATGGTAAGAGTCATCTGGTATGGAGGTGGAACGGGAAGTCCATGATTATCACAAAATCGGAACCGACCACATTGATTCTGGTATACAGCTGCTAAAAACGTTTTAGGCTCCACAAGGAGTTTAAATTCTGCAGATGGGGATATAGAACAAGTATTTCAATGGTATCAATCCCAAAATCTACACTGCAATGAAATAGTTATGCGAGCACTGCACATGCTAGCTAATGACGTCAACTTAAGGATCGCACAAAGCGGCCACATAATCGCAGCAGAAGTCATTAATTTGATCTCTGCTAATCATCTATCAATCAGTTGCATCTGCTAGTGTTGGTGGTCTTTGTACCCAGTAACACCAATCTTCAATACCGGCACAGAACCGACCAATGGACAAAATTTGTGCCGCTCGAACGAGTTGTTACTCTTCCAGTTGTTCTTCTCAATGCGATATCAAAACAAGTTAGGATGTGAGCGACTATTACAAGTTACAGAAGTTTAGCTAGAGGGAGAACTTTGGCTTTCGGACAATCCCCCTGATGTGATGACTGTAGAAAAACACTCCTCAAGAAGAAGAGTTCAAAGGAAAAAAATTTACTTGTCTAGGAATGGAATAGACATCGAAGATGATGTAGACAAATATCTATATCAGCTTAGTGCCAAGCGGTGATAACTCTCAGCTGACTCACTTTGTAATATATGATGGAGGCTCTTTACTTTAATCACTAATTCTAAAATAATGCACACCAGCAGGTGCAAACACCCTTCATGAATGTAATAGCTGAACGGGTAATGGTGACAACAACAATAAGAGGAAAATTGCAGTCATCTCCCCTGAGAGCAAGGAATAACAGAAGCATGAGGAAGTTCAATGCTTAATAATCGGGTCACATTGTGCAGATTGATGATCTCTTTTCAGTTCGAGACTAAATAGGAAAGAACTTGTAAATTCGCCGAGAGAGAGACAGATTTGACAAATAAATGTGTTCAAATTAGAAGAGATAAGGCTTCTTCTGACCCATTCGAACGAAACAATTTCACTTTCTTTCCTCTGGAAGAGCTGTTTCAGCACCTACCCCCGGAAATCTCCATCAATCACTCTAGTTGATTGCAACAGAAATGAGTCAAAATATTTGAGGAGCCTACTTAGGAATGAAAATCGCAGAAATCCTAACATGCGAAGCCAACCGAGCACGATATGAACAATTGGCGGTGCCCTTAAACATGGAAAGTAATGCTTGATGAAAAGAACCAATTGTATACGGCACAATGTTAAGAGATGTAAACCAGCTCCAAGTGTCAAAGTAAACATGCAGCTTATATGAAGGAATTCTTCAGAATACCATAACTTGAAAGCACATCAGATGATCAAATATGTGCACCGATGCTATTTGCCTGCACTACTGCTATATAAAGAAGGCCTAAACCTCACTCAAAGCCAAAATGCTATGCACATATCCGATGGGTGCGCAGGCGATGATCACAGGACTCCTCAATAGAGACAGCGGAAGACCATGGACTTGAACCTTCTTCAGAGTCCCCTTCTCTACATCATAAGACAGGAAGAACACTTCGCCAGCCGTAACCTTTGGAGAAAGCAAGATTTCTCCGGCGCGCACACTACTGATGAGAAACCGCTCAGAACGACTTACATCCTCTTTCCAACTGCGGGGCAGCACGATTGGACGTTCCATCCAAACTCGATTTTTGTAATCCTCTAGTACATATATCGACATGGTGTTTTCATCCTCAAGATGTTCATAGTCCAACACCGTCAGACAGCCTCCAAATGCTATTAACTTCATCTTATGCACCTGGTTCAAGGCACCATCGGGCAATGCTAAAGTCCTAAACTTCTCGGTCTCGACATCGAACGCCACTATTATTTTGTTGCTCATCAAGTCAAGCGTGAGGAAATGAATGCTTCCATTAATGCAAACGCTGCCTCCGCAGGGAAAATCGATAGGGCCGCTATCGATTTTCCTCCACGAATTGGTTCCCAACGTCAGAATCTTGTGCGCGGTGATAACTTCGCCGGCATGGTTGAGGGCGTTCGAAACCCACGTCTTCATGACTTTGTACCGTCTCGTGACGGGATCGAAGCCCAAGGCGCTGAAGCTGTGCATGCCGCGGTGCAAGTGGACGGGGAAATCGGGACCCGCGGGCGGAAGGACCCTGACCTCTCTGGTGCTGATGTTGCACAGGTACGTAAGGTCCCCGATGTCGAAGCAAATCAACCCGTTGACGCTTTGCCAGTCCTGCCCGGTCGAGTTGATGGTCTGGTCCAGTTGGCCCAAGGGAACCGCGAATCCAGTCTGATGGTCCAAGCTGAAGAACCTGCGGCCGAAGCTAGTCGGCTCGATGTTGCCGACGATGGATATGAGCGAGGTGACGTCGGAGCAACCGAGCGACTGAGCCAAGACTAAATCAGCGAACGACCGGTGGTCGATGATGGAGCGCCAGCCCTTCGAAACGGACCTGATCCGCAGGAGCGTCTTCACCGGCAGCCTCGACAGTATGTTGGAGATTATCTCGGTGGGCAGCTCCGTCAACCCCGCGTTCTCTCCAGTAGCCTCCTCCTCGCGAGTTCTTCTTGGCTGCTTCTCCGTCGGACCCTGTGAAAGCAAACCTCGTCAATCGATGACCCTTTTCATTCCACCGCATTCTATTGCTCTGTTTCTTGATGGGACCTGTAAGTTTCGAACCCTGGCAAAGAAGAAAACCCGAAAACACAACCGAGGCAGACCTCTGTTCCGGTGAAACAACAAAAGGAGCTCCTTTTTTATAAAAGAAGATCAAGAAGAGAATGCCATTCAGGCGCCAAAAAAACACAGGCGAGATATGCGATTTGCCCTATGCATTTCGACGGAAATTGGGCCTCAACAATGCCGGCGAAATCTGTCTCCAAAACCAAGCAACGCGAATGGAACAGGTCCGAACGACGACAACGACGGGTGACCCATTTCGTCTCGGTACATCGTTGAGCAAAACGAGCCGGAAAAAGATGTTCTTTTTCTATCCCCTGTTTCCCGTCGAACGCAGAGAAAAAGAAGAAAAGAAAGAAGGATGGAGAAGGAGATCTCAGGCAGGGCACGCAAGACAAGTCTCAACGGCGATCGCGCTGATGAAACGGAGCTCGCGACATTGTTCGGTACCAGTGGAATGCGAAGCGATTCCGCGCCCAGAGCGCCCCCCGAGGGTGGTTCGCCGCCGCCGCCGCCGTCTTGCGCCGCCATTTTCACAGAGAGAGGGAGAGGGAGAGGGAGAGAGAGATTGGGAGGAGGGTCGCCGTCGGGTATCGACAAAAATGCAGGGAGCGCAGACGGAGGCGACGCGATCGGAAGTCGGAGCCGCGACCGCGGAGGAGGAGGAGGACCAGGACCAGGACCAGGTACTGCATTGCATGCAGGAAATTTTCGCCCAATGAGCGTGCTCCACGTGGATTAAAGCGATTAGTGGTGGAATTCCACTATGCCTCGTCATCACAATTCACCCTCACGAACAAAAATACAAAAATAAAAGAGGTCCCGCAGGATTGGTGGGAAAAAAAGGTATATCATCCTCTCTCCTTTTAAAAAAAATAAAATTAATTAATTCTCTCGCCTAATTCGTCTCATAAATCCTTACGTACATATACTGATCTTACAAATCGAAGACTGATTCAATGATTAAACATTCTGAGTAGCGATTCTTTATAGTTACGTCAGTTTTTCTCGATGAATCGTGAGAAAGTAAGATCTTAAATCGGCACTTGCACAAAATAATTTCCTTATTTTGTTTGGAGTTTCTTTCATGGGGGCGAGTTATTGATTGAAACATCAAATCCTTAAGTACTTGCCAATTATAAGATCAGGATTAACTTACAGCAATTATTTTATCGCCTAAGGATACCAGTATTGCTTAGCAGTTAGCATTGTTCGGGTTAAACATAATTATTAGCTAATTAGTATACTGAGTGATGTAACAAGTTCCAATTTTATGCACGAATTGATAATACCAAGCGTAACTCATCCTTTACGCTTTTATAATAATGCTCAAACTTTTTGAATATTTTCCAACAAATAATAGGAGAATCCGCATACCTATTTTTATGTGTTATGAAAAACTTAAGTATTTTGGGAAAGCAAAATAAAGCGCTTGAGCAAAAAGAATAAGTGCGTTTGTTTTGTGTAAAATAAATGAATCAAAACATATTTTTCCAAAAAATTCTCTTCCACTACTTAATTATAATATTCAATGAAAATATTTTCATGATCGACCATAATATATGCCTATTAATTTTCATGGGCAACGAAAATATTTTTTGTTGATTTATTTTTATAAGAGATATAAGTAATCGTTTTTATGAAAATACTTTTTAAATCATTTATTTTCTACGAAATAAATGCACTCTCTAAGTGAAATTTTAAAGGGTGAAACATCAATTCATGATCACAACACTATAATTTTTTTGAAAAGAAATCCCTTCTCCTAAGATTTAATGGCTTCCGTTCCAAAAACACAAACAGAAAAACGGGCCCAAGTTGCTCTCCCACGACGATTATTTGGGCCTGGCCCGTTCGAAAGAAGCTGCCCAAACCGTTCTTCCGCGCTTGGGCCTTTCTTTATCCTCGTCGTTACTCAAGAATTCCCTAGGAAAATGCTCTTCGTATTTCCTAAGAAAATCCTTGAAAAAATCCCAACGAGGCCGTCCAAGACTTTGGGCCCGTTTGGTTTAGCTTTTGGGGAATGCATTTGGCCAAATGCAAATATCTTTAGGCTAAAGGGGTTTTCGGGAATGCTTGAATGTTTGGCAAATTACGTATTGGAATGTGACTTGTGTGAAAATACCATTTGGCAAATCTTATTACAAATGGGCTTTTGCTTTTAATTTTTTTTTTTAAAAAAATATGAAAATCAAATCTGGCGGCCGGCGGTGCCGGACATCCAGATCTAGGCGTCCGGCGGCCGGATTAGGTGACGCCATCGCCGTGACCTCAGGCGCCTGGAGGCGCAGAGGCCAGATCTGGCGGCCTGAGGTGGCGCGGACCCAGGCGACGCTGTCGTCGCGACCTCAAGCGCCTGAGGTCGTAGAGGCCAGATCTGGCGGCCTGAGGTCACGAGGACCTCAAGCGATGCCGCCTGGTCTGCGCGAAACCAGGCGACGCCGCCTGGGTCGCACGTTGCGCCACCCCTAGACGGTGGTCACCGGCGACGCGAGACCCTCAGGCAGCAACGACGGTGGTGGCTGCCGGAGAAGCCCGGTGGTTGGGAAGAAGAAGAAGAAGAAGATGAACAATAGGCGTGGCATTTCCCAAATGTCGAATGCTCAATCTTTGCCCTCCCCTTTTCAAAGATCGAGCATTTGGAATGCTCATATTTGGGCAAATGAGCTTTCAAAAATGTTGCCAAACACCAAAAATTTTCTCAAGGGGCTTTGGGCCCCCAAAGCCCCTTGGGAATGCCCAACCAAACACCCCCTTTGTCCTGATGCCGAGCTTGTCCAAGGACCTGACGATAGTGTAGTATCGTCGAGCATAGATTTTTTTGAGGGAATACTTTTGTCTTAGAGTGACTAGTCAACATACGATATCGAGAGATATGGACCTGATCCATCGTCTACCACAAAACTATCATAATCGGATGTTAATGTAAGGTTAAAAAAAAAAACTTATCCCATCAATAATTGAGATATAAAGGATTCGAGCCGGTCCTTATTCGCCGTTGCCTCTTAGATATTCTCAGAAAATTCCAGAAATATTCCATATGGGCGGCACTAAATCCACTACTAGAATGGCCTCGTTCACCCCTCTTAGAAGATGGCAAAGAAGAAATTGTCCAACTTGAGGGTCCCATTCCTTACGTTCTCTCTCTCCACCAAGTCTATTTTGTTTGATATATATATTTCCTCCTTCTAATAATGGTAGGCAAGGGGGCCTTTTTTTTTTTTTGGTGCTTTAAGGTTGTTTTGGGTACATGGAAGCAAAGTGAGTGATTAACAAAATTGTATCTGTGAGCCAAGGTTGAGCTCTTCGCTAAAATTGTCAGTGATGAGTGCCACTTGGGACTCGTTACTTGAGAGAATGAAGAGAAGAAATGGTGTCTTGTTGTAAAGTTAGAAACAGATATGTGAAGCAGCTCGTGAAAGGGAGAAAGGCAATCTCGATATCGCACTCCAGGTACCTCCATGTATTGCTGCTACCCCCTCCGCCACACCTGTCCCCCGGCCCCCTCTCAATCCTAGCTTCAACACCTAGACTTCCAACCTAGGACCACCTCCTTGGCCTTGCTGCCCCGACCTTTTCCATCATTCAAGAATTTTCTCCTAGGTTTTTTTTTTCTCTCTCTTTTTTTTTTTAAGGAAATGATGTCATTCTTTATTGACATTGCAACCAATTATCTGATCGATTACCTCATGCCATAGGAGGAAGTTGTTGCAGGACACACTATTACTCTTTAAGAGGTGCTGAAATCATGGAATTGGAGAAGATCGTGGAAACATGGAGGACTTAAAAGAAGGGATTGCGCATGAATCTTAAGGACCATTGAAAGGAATCCTATGAGTATAAAAGGAGAGAACCCAAAGGAAGAAGATGCGCTCAAATTACGCGCAATCTAATCCCAAGAAAAAAACCTATGCGAAAACTCTGGTGAATTTTACCCATGCAAAAATTTTCGTGAATCTTTCTTTGACGTATTCCTTTTGAAGCAATACCTTCTAAAACTATTGTTTATGGCGTTCATTGTGAATGCTAGTGTTGTGTTCATTTCAATGTACTCGTTTAAGCATCAATTTGTCTAAAACTTTCAATTCATTTTAATTCCAAGGAAGTTTACTTCTCGGTGATTTTCTTTCTAAGGTTTGCAATTTAATTTATGTATATTTATGCGTTCTTCGCTTTAGCTCCCCTTGCGTTTTCATTAATGTCAACATCGTCTCTTGAATTCCTTTAAGTTTCCAGTCTTGGAATTTATTTTTCGAGCACTTTAAAAATCCTTGCCATCCACATCGAAGCAGCATTTATTACGAAGTCCTTTGCTCTTAGGAGCTGGCACGCTTTGCTCTTGCCCATTCACATCGCCTCCATCTTTGGAAGAACTTGTTTCGTAAAAGTTTGATCACTTTATGGTCAAAGTAGAACCAAAGAACACATTCGAATTTGTTTTCCCAATTATTTATTCCTCGGATTTACTTTAAATCGAATCGGATTCAAAGGAAGCACTTGAGGATATGCAGCATTTTTTGTGGTGCATCCGCGGCGGGGACGAGGCAGTGGCTTGTCTGGGCGTGGACGGGGACGAGGGGATGACGAGGCTACGGCTCAAGTGTGGTGGCGACAGCGGCACGACAGTTGCAGTGGTGGCGACGCAGGTAGCTTCGACGGCGACATACTGCTTGTGGGCTAACACCAACGTAGAGAGAGAGAGAGAGAGAGAGAGAGAATGAAGAAGATAAAGTGCGCCTTCCTTTTTCATTTTGTTTCTTGAGAATTCTTCATTTGCCAGGTATTGCCATATGGCATGTTCTGGAAGCCTAGCCGAAGTTGGAAAGATTCGAGGCTTATCCAACCTTTTCTTCCATTCTCAATGAACCAAGACATGACCTTAGTAATTAAAGCTATGTTTTGGAACTATGACTGAGGTCAGTGCTGATGGATTCCTCTAGACATTATTATAAAAATTTCACAGCTGTTAGAATATTTAAGTATGAAATACAACAACCCACAACTTGAAAGTCCGAGATTTGCGAGTCCATCGTTGGAACCTTATCAAAATGCAAAGACGAGCTGTCCACTTGAGGCACGCGCTGTTAGATAATGCAACGTAAGATCGGTGGCATGAAAAGTGTTTTGGAATCGGGACTCCCAGGGGAATACGAAAGCCAAATAACAAAAGGGAACTACCGCTCTACATCCACGATGCCGAAGGAGCTGCCATATTAGGAACGAAAAAAAAATCCGAAGGAAAAGAACAGGAGCCTCGTGTTTCATAACTCAGACAGCTACAGGTGCCGTTCGTTGACGACTACTGGCCACCCGATTTCTCGTACGCTGCTGTGGCTGTTACCGACGTAGTGATGTGAACGCGCTCGTTAATCTCGTTTGACCCGACAGTAGAAAGGCCAAATCCCGGATGATCTCCTGCTTCCTCCCAAGAACGATTGGCCAAAGGAGCCACTCTCCAATGAGCTTAATACATACGTCACGTCACGGCGTGCAACACATGTTCCGGCCCATGATGTAAACCCTTACGGCCTGGAAACGACGGTAAATGTCGGAGGTCGTTGCTTAAGTTCTCATTCCAACGCTCGGTACAGAGTCGGTAGGATGAAAACAGATTGCATTTAAACAAAACATCTATTTCCCGTTATGTCTCATCTCCTAATGCGTTCGACGACTGAAAATGAAGAAGCATATAAATATCTTCAATCAATTCCGCAACTGATGGGACAACGTTCGTCACGTCGGGCTGAACGCGAAGATTTATGTACGTGAACCAAAGATGGACGACAAAATTCTAGATTTTGGCATACGTAGAGCATTTTGTTTTGAGTTTGAACGCGCGATAATTTTGTACCATGAGTTTAGGTCCAAGTGAGTTGTTTATTTATAAACACTTTGGGTTTGGGGTTAAATTTATGTGTGGAAAACACTCCAGAGTGTGAGTGATTATAAACTCTGATTCTTTTATTATAGTGGATTATTTGCTGCTGGCTCTCTTCGTGGACGTAGGTACCGATACTCGGACCAAACCACATAAATTTCTGGCATCCTTATTATTTCTTGTTTATTTCTCTGGTGATTTTTGCAAGATCCTGTCGTTTCTGCGTATTATATTCCAACAATCAATTCGTGGAGCATTATGATCCGGCCTTTTAATGAAAAAGCATATTTTTCGATCCTAGGATCGGAATTTCATCCCATAGTACAATGAAGTGGAGGTCCTTAGAAACAATCCCAAGAGACTAGAACGTGTTTCAAGCGGCTGCTGGCGGAAGGACAAACGCCCCGTGTTCCTTCCTAAGAATCCCGCAGCGGGACAAGAAACAAAGTCCCCGAAAGTGACCTCCGGTTCAGCATCGGCCACACCTTCAACCCAGGCGATGGCAGGACCTCATTCAGAGATCACCACAATTATGCACTCAGGCGAGGACGGGAATGGGACCGGGACTAGGAGGGACCCGACCGTCGGCTCTTTCTCCATTCCCTCCTCGGTAATGAAGGGGGGGTGAAACACGTGAAACAGGCAAAGGTTGAGGAAGGAGGCTGCTGAAGTAGAGCGATGTTCTCCATCGCAAGTAAACCCGTCCCAATCCGTCATGTAACTTCCCCCTCTCTTCCACGCGGCTTATCTGTTTTTTCCATGGCGTGTCCGATGCCAATTGGTTATCGCTTAATCATGGAGTGTCGTGGTCCTCTCGAACCGCACGGTACCGGGTAATTCATAGAGTCCCGCTGCCAGTCCGTGACTCCTTGAGAGCTGCCCCCAAAGTCTAAGGAATCGACAATGGTGGATGAATCGAACTCGAAACCCTCGTACCCAAACGTCTTAATCACCGCGCCAACATACGAGGATGATTGCTCACTCTAGTTCCTGAGGATTCTCTTACTTAGACTTTGGCCAACCGTGAATTGAACCGTGAGCAGAGCACAACCGTATGTTGGATCCAAAATCTCTGGTCGCCCTATCTACCATGGACCATGAGACAAGTCTTTCAATTTTCTTAAATGGCGACAATTTAATGAAAATATCTAAAACTAGAGCACTAAAATTGTACATGCTAGGGATAGGCGGCTTCAAATTCCTTCCACCTAAAACTTGAAATCCAATTCCATAATTTTTGGAACATGAAACGTATCCTACATACCTAGGAACTCAGAACCTACCCTATCACAAATATTAAAGTCTATCTAGATTCTACTTGTATTCTTAATTGAATTATTGTAGTAAATCATCATTTGTTATCATAACTCATATTACACACGAAAATTATGAAATATTCATAAAGTAAGTTTCACACATAGACATCACCAGAAATGAAAACTTAGACTAGTGGTTTTAGATTACTCACCATGAAATGCCGTAGAATCGCGCGAAGACATGAAGCAAGAAAAATATAAAGACTTGTTCCAATTCTAGGTAGTTTCGGAATTTGAAATATATCTTACATATTATGGAACCTAGAACTAGATTGGCGGGCACTTATCCAACTCTCTGGTCCCGGTTCTTTCCCAGAACTATGCTCATCTCATGACTATTTTTTTATTGAACATTGAATATAAATGCACATATAAAACCTATTTATAGTATGTCGTGTCACTTTTTTTTTTTATCAGTATGTCGTATCACTTGATCTGTCGATTTCGTATCGAAGTTAATGCACGTCCAACGTCACTCTCGTTTCGTAATTTACAGCCGAGTGATATTCGTCTATAAAAGGGCACACGCACGGCCTCTTCAACGACAGAAGAGACGCGTTCCAACTGAAGCTTCCTCGTCATTTTCTCGCGACAAACCATGTCTTCTTCACTCATCTTCACCCTCTCTCCCCTCGCACTCTTGGGCGTGCTCTGGGCGATCTCCTCCTCCCTCGCTCGCAATGTCCCCAAGCTCCTCCCTCTCAAAGCCGCCATGGCAGATCGCCTGTCCGCCGTCGTCGGGCCGCTCAAATGGGCCTTGGACTACTCCCTCAGGTCCTCCGTCCTCGGCCACTCGCACGGCTATGGCGAGCCAGGAGCCTTAGCAATAATCCACAGGCTCGGCACGGCCCAGTACGGCAGGGGACCGCCCACAGAGTGCGCGGTGTGCCTGTGCGAGGTCGGGGTCGGGGAAGAGGTGAGGGAGTTGAAGTGCTGCGACCATGTCTTCCACAGGGCCTGCATGGACCAGTGGCTCGGCTACAAGAACGCGACGTGCCCTCTGTGCCGCAGGTTCGTGGCTCACCGGGCAAGCATGAGTGTCATCGCCGATGTCGGGGCGGAGGTCATATCCTTCGCGTTCTGCGACCTCGGCTCCGGTGGCGACCGCGAAACGTGGTGGCTACGATGACTGCAGAAGTGATATGAAGTTACCCTAATGGTCGGTGTGCTTTTTTCGGCCGACCCCATGCTTACAATCGATCACGATTTCTGTGTACAATTGCGAATGGCATGTATGGTATTTTCATGGGACAGAGAGCGGGGTTGTCGTGAACCTCGACTCACGTTAAATAAAATAATGTTGTAGTGGACTGAGTTTAAATGCTTTCTTTTTGTCTATGGTTTTGTTCGCTTTAAGGAGTATCGGCTCATGATCTTTTCGATGCGTCTTTTTATCAGATGAACCTCAAGAAGATGAACTTCTGAAGTTATCATCGCTCCATGTAGACTTTTAAACAGAGATTACCATGATCCAAAGATTAAATCTGTGGCATTTCCTGCATCTGTATACTTAAGCACGCTCCACGTATATTTCCCTCGAAAAGTTGAGGAAAAGCGATGTATGCTGGCGGCCTTGGCTCATGAAAATCTACTTTTGATAAAATTGGTTGCGAACGAACGAAGCATCTCACCTACCATCTTTAGCTACTTATTCAAGCCTCGCCCGTCTTCAGCATGAGAAGGGCTTAACGAACCTTGACAATTTGCGAATGTACAAAAGCTAAAGTTTGTTAGGTTTGGTCTCGAATTTTTTTCTAGATAGAGTGCAACGTTATGTCAATCTAAGTATATATTGTCTTTATAAGAGTTTCTTTAAGTTTTTTGGGTTTGTTTCGGTCAATTAACTAATTAATTAGTCATTGAGCTTGCTGGAAAGTCCAACCTAAATGCTTAAGTAAATAGGTGAAGAGAGACATATATATATATATTAGCCCTATTGTCAAGGAACGTCGGATATTTCAAAGAGCTGAGCATTTGATTTGATTATTTATCAGATCAGTCTTGAGCTTGACCGAACCCACAGATTCAGCCCTAGACAAATACTTAATTTGATTTGATTTCGTTTGTCCGAAATTAGCATCGATTCACTTCGATCTTCCATTGGGTTTCAAAACATGACTAAACTGGGGCCGTCTTGAGAAGCAATATTGTTGTGCTCTTTGTCAAATCCACTAGGGACTAGACTCCCAAAAACATTTCCAGAAATCTTTCGAAGCACGGCGTTTTTTCAATCCGTCCATCCAAGTTATGCATCATACTTGTCACACCGTGATCGGTTTGAGTGAACAAAGACGATGAGTTCTTTGCAGAAAAATGCCCCTAAAATGGAAAAAACTTCCTACTAAAAGAAAATGACACAAACGTTTTCTGAACTTTTGGCTTAGGGTGCATTTGGCAATCGGCCAAACGGTAAAAATTTATATTCTTTTGTTCCTGACAATAGATTTGGAATAGAAATCTGTTTGTAAATTTTTTGTTTCGAAAAACAAATTTGTTCCCGAGATTGGAACAGAATCAAAGAGTAGAAAAAAGTTGATTCTTTGTTCTGAAGAACAATTTCAGAATTAAAGCCAACTTATTTTTTTTTATCTTCTCTTCTTTCTTCTTGTTCTTCTTCCACTACTGCTGTCGTCAGCCATCACCGCCGACTGGTTGGGCGAGATCCGGTGAGCTCACTGGAGGCTTGCCTAGCCAGCGCGATATCTGGCGAGCTTGCCGAAGGCTCGCCCAATCACTGGCGAGGCTCGGCCAAGCCATGGCCAGGCGAGGCTCAACTCCACCCAGCTACTGGCAAGGCTCAGCCGACGAGGCGCGGTCTCGCTAGAGACCGACAAGGCGCAACCTCCCCAGGGACCGACGAGGTCGCTAGCCCTCGTCTAGCCAGTCGTCGGTCATCCCCTAGTCGGCCATTGGCCAAAGCTTGAATAAGAAGAAGAGAAAGAAAAAAAAAAAAAGGTAAGAAAGTTATTTAAAAATTAAAAGAAAATGATTTGGATTAGAAATTTTGAGAACGGTATCAAACACAATTCTATCCCAGGAGTAAAAATTTTGGATAGTTATCAAATACCTTAAAATACTTAGAAATTGTTCCTAGAAACAGAATAAAAAAGAATCATTTCTTATCAGAATTTTTTCCCGGGAATAGAATGGTTACCAAACGTACCTTTAGTGTGCACTAATCCTTGAACTTTTAATTTATTTAATGTGGTCCATAAACTTTAGCCAAATGTGCAATGTGGTATGTGAACTTTTAATTTGTTCAATGTAGTCCCTAAGCTTTTAAATTGTTCAATGCAATCCATGAGCTTTTTATATATATTCAATTTAGTCTCTGATTGTCTCTAATCTTGAATTAATGCAATGAGTATATTGAACATTTTCATATAGTTAATGGACTATATTGAATATATGCAAAAAGTTTATGAATCATATTAAATAAACTAAAAGTTCCAGAACTACATTGAGCATTAGATTAAAGTTTATGGACTAAATTAAAAGTTCAAGGATCATAAAAATTAAGAGATCATATGTGTCATTATCACTTTCACCAACTAAGGCCATTGTCACCCCCAAGACTTCAACCCTCCTATAAGCACGCCTGATGTCGCTGTGGCCATTCAATTCAATCGCAAAGGGACTGTCACTTCAAACTTGTAGCACTACAAACCTACTAAATTTTCATACTGTATAGAGAAAGAGTAGAGTCATTAACTGTGAATGGCCTGATTCTTCCATGTCGGGATAAAAGACAATTAGACTTTTCCCCTCAATGACTTGAAATGCCTCGATATTGCTGTATTGCCTTCCTTTTTCATGTTTATCTTCTTTAAATGAAATGAATTCTTGCGGCCTCACATATGTAGATGTTTAAAACGTTTAGACGGTAGGGGCGGCTTTTCCCTAGGCCTTTGAGACGGAATCTTATCGTTCATCCGTTCTTTTGAGGGCTTGACTTGCGCGAATCTAAATTTAGCTCGTTACAGAATAATCCTCGCACAGGTCGTTGTTTATTTCACCGTCATCTCTATCTCTACCGGTGCTTTGCATTTCTCTTCTCTGGCATGAACTACCTTGCCCTATATAGTTTCTGGAGGGAATGTCTACCATAATGCCCAACCCCATCAACTATATAGGTGAAGCCCGTGAACAAAAGGAGAGGGTCTTAAAGGGTCGGACACCTTCGAAGCCATAATCAGGAAGTATAGCATCAATCAGATTGCGCAGAACTCGGAAACGGTCACATGCGCTTTGATTGAAAGCTGAATTTCACTGATGCAACTTAACCACCCCTTCTCGCAGCCCCTTCAGCCGCAGTAGTCAACGCGATGGCATCAGTAGATATAAATGGCTCGATTGTTCAGGCATAGCAGTAGCCAGGAACAAACAAGGTAGGGAACGGTATGCGCTAGACGAACATACAGTGAAACCTTGAGATATTTTTTCTGCTGTTTAATATGGCAGCGGCTTAACTGTACTCACTTTTGGTGAGAATTTGACTAGCACTGCTCGTTGTGTAAGTGCAGGGGCAGGTGATCAATAAATAGCACCAACCAGGTCATGTAGCTTTCGAGGATGCAAGGTTGGGTACGAGTAGCCGGCGCTCATCGCTCGTGGGTCATGTTCATAATAAATAAGGATCATGCGCAGATTGAGAAATTATTGTATTTTTCGATATGTTAACAATGAAGAATACATGATGTAGCATTATAAGGTGACTATCAAGAGTAGCTAAATTTTACAATATCAATCACAATCAAAATCAATCAAAGAACATAACGCGCAATCCACCATATGTCGTCTATAGCACAATGTTCTACTTCCATGCTAGATCAAGCAACATAATATGTTTCTTGCTATGCCATAAGATGAGTGAGTTACCTAAACAGAAGGTGGATTAAATCAATCAAGTACGATCAAGGATATGAACAATCGGAGATATGAAGAACCTCCTATATATATATATATATATATATATATATATATATATATATATATATATATATATATATGCACAATTACAATATATATGAAAATATTTTAAATATCTCTATAAAATATCTTAAGTATCTCTAATATCCCCGGACTCAAAGTATGAAACCAAAATAAATCATAATAATGCTTGGGTGGGTAGTTCAGTGTTGGCTATAGGGTCTAGCTCATCTAAAGGCGAGTGGCGATATCTATTTTTCAAAATGAGCAGCAAAAAAGTCTCGAATAGCAATTGAAGCTGTGGACGTGGCAAAGAAACAAGAGCTATGTAGCTTATACAAGATGATGATGTCAACAAAATTTTAGGATCTGGCTCGTCAGATGGTAATGAATCCAATTGCGATATCTATTTTTCAAAAAAAAAAAAAGGGCAAAAAAGTCTAGAATAGCGGCTGAAACTGTGGACTTGTTGAAGAAACGAGAGCAACGTAGCCTATGTCGCCGTCAATGATGTTTTCGGATTAGGTTCGTCTAAGGACAATGAGTCCGGTGGTGATATTTGTATTCCAAAACGTCTCAAACAAGTGAAGCTGTGGACTTGATGAAGAAGCAAGAGCTGTTGGAGGTTATGGGTTTGAGAGAGAAGAAGCGGTTGCTTGAAGTATTACACCAAGAGACGTCAAGTTTGGAACGTTCAACAGTGTTACCTCCAGCGTAGGGAAACCCTAGAGTTTATATATGTAAGCTATTGGGCTACGGCCCATACTGACCCAAATAACCGTGCTTTTACCTATTGGGCTTGTATGTGAACATATTATTTTTAGATTATATTAACAATATATCCAACAATCTCCTCCTATGTTCACCATACAGCACAATCCAATAAGGTAGTCAGTGTGATGTTCAATCAAACATGAATCATCTACATTCAGTCCAAGACAATTAACTCGGATTTGTCAAAGAGTTTTCAGCAGTAAAGTATTAAACTCAATCATCATTTGCAATCTAAATAAGTGAATCATTCTTAGCATGAATCTGTTCGAGAGCAACAAATCAAAAACAAGTATTAGGAGTTTTAGATTCAATCTAAACTCATTCAAATCCCCAAAATAAATCTTAGACTCAGTTCACAACCAATATATGTATAATAATGTTCACAAAATAGAAATAGCAAAATGCAAGTAAACTGTCAAGTCCCCACATGCTTAAAATAATATATATTCATTCATCAAGTAAGTCATCTTAGTAAGGATCTCACTCATTAAGCTCTCCTCCATCTCTACCATCCCTTGTAGAATGTCAAATATGAATTTCATATTATCATGAATTCAATCATTTGAATAAAACTTAGCAACATTCCATCAGGCAGAGAATAACATAATATTGATGTCATAAAGCATCATAATATCATGCCATAAGCATCAATTCAGTTTCATATATTATGAACAAGACTTAAACAATGTGATTTACAAAGAGCCATCAACTTAAGTTTATTTGTAGGAGAATAACTATTGTCTAGTTTCAAAGAACATGACCAATAGTCAAGTCACCTACAATAACCAAGTCATGTAATATCAAGTTTCAATTAAGAACAAGACCAGCATGCTTCTTAAGTAAACAATTGTTTCTATGTTTCAATTTGGAATGTCACGATTCGATTCCTTAAAGTCAAATAATCTAACATCAAGTTTGGAATGAGATCATTTAACCAAAAAGGATAGTCCAACTTAGTTGAATTGTATCATCAAGTTTGGAATAACACAATTTTCCCCGATAGAACATTTGAATTAGGTTAAAGTTATCTTCATCAAGTTTGGAATGAGACAACTAACCATTTTCAAATTAGTCAGCAACTGTGAACATCGATGAAACATATATATTGTGCTTATCATTGTAGCCAATAAAGGAAGATTCGATAATTCAAAACACACACTTAGAAGGTAAGTAAATGGTAGTTAAGACTTACCTATATAGTCTTTAACCCCAATTCCCCCACTGTTTTGAATAATCGATCTTTAGGCATACCTTTGGTGAGAGTATCGGCTATGTTATCCTTCGATCTCACATCGATCAAGGTGATAATCCCTTGTTCTCTCAGATAATTCAACAACGCATGTCTCTATCTCACATGTCTTCTCTTTGAATTAAAGAAAGTATTATTGACTACTTGGACAGCTGCTTGATTATCACAGAATAGACTCAAAGAATTAATTTTTAGTCGAGTCAAAGGAATATCCATAATCAGATTCTTTATCCACTATGCCTCTTCGCCGACTGAGGCTAAAGCAAAAAGTTCTGATTCCATAGACAACAATGCAATACAAGTCTGTCGTTTGGATTTCCATGTAATAGCAGCTCCACCCAAAGTGAATACATATCCATTAGTGGACTTATTACTTCCAATATCTGAACACCATGAGGCATCAGAATATCCATCCACAGTTGGAGGATAACCAGAATAATAGAGAGCATAATCTTTAGTACGTTTAAGGTATCTCATCAGCTTATCAAGGGCATCCCAATGCTCTTTACTAGGATTACTAGTAAAACGACTCAAAGATACCAACCGTAAAGGCTATGTCGTCTAGTGCAACTCATAGCATACATGAGACTACCAAGCAGTTTCGAGTATTTTAACTGATCAACGCCGGTCCCTTTATTAGGACTCAGTCTGTTATTATAATCACATGGTGTCTCACTCGGTTTACACTTATCGTATCCCCAAGTAGAAAGTAGTTGCTCAATATAATGAGTCTGGCTAAGGGAGATAACTTGCCGTTTAAAGCTTACTTTCATACCAAGAATGGTATTAGCAATACCAAGATCTTTCATGTCAAATTCTTTAGCTAAAGTAACTTTCACGTCACTCACTACGAATGATCGGAACCAAGAATTAATATGTCATCAACATACAAGCAAATGATGACTATCTTATTTGACATAGAACGATGGTAAAGGCATTATCTCGAATAACTAGACCGAAAGCCATAACTCTTTACCACTTTGTCAAATTTAAGATGCCACATCTTAGGTGCTTGTTTAAGACCATACAATGATTTATTCAATTTACAAACTTTGTCCTCAAGACCTTTTATAACATATCCTTCCGGTTGTTCCATGTAAATTTCCTCATTTAACTCCCCATTTAAGAAAACTATTTTTACATCCATTTGATGCACTACAAAGTGTTCAATAGATGCTAAGGCAAGAAGAATTTTTATAGTTGATAGATGACACACAGGTGAATAAACATCAAAATAGTCTATTCCACTATGTTGTTTATAGCCTTTAGCTACTAAACGTGCTTTGTATCTAGCTATTGATCCATCACTATTTAGTTTCTTCTTCAACACCCATTTACAGCCTATAACTTTAGCCCATTTTGGCAAGTTTACTAGCTGCCAAGTGTGGTTCTGCAGCAGAGAGCTCATTTCATCATCTATGGTTTCTACCCATAGTAGAGATTCCCTAGATCTCATTGCTTCCTTATAGGAGAATGGATCATCCTCAAGATGGTAAGCAACAAAATCCTCACCAAAACTTTTGGGAATTCTCTCTCTTATAGATACTCTTACTAGAATTGGTTTAATAGCCAATTGTGTGGAATTAGTGTCAGAAGGGCCTGCTTCAGATTCTACAGGAGATTCTGAAATCATATCTATAGATCCATAAACATTCAAGCCTTGATCTTTGAGAAACTTATTTTCGAAGAACACTGCATCTCTAGATTCTATCACTGTGTTAGTAGATAGATCTAAAAACCTATTTGCAGCACTATCTTCTGCACTACCTAGATATACACAAAATATAAATAACAAGTTAATCCATAATAATAACAAGTTAATCCTAATATCATTTTTCAACTTGTTCCTCATGTTCTCAAATTCAATTAACTGAGAGGTGATGCTTGAATTCATAGTGAATTTAAAATCAAAGAATTTCTCCGCTAAGAGAGTTTTAGATAGCCCCTCTTGTTTTTGGAACTGAGCGTTCAAGTGATCCCATATCTCTTTCGCCGTCTTATACTCAATATAAGTCAAAGACAGATTAGGATTTAGAGAGTTCAACAAATAATCTCTACAAAAATCATCATCTTTGTTCCATCGATATTCATCAACATCTTCAATGGTAGATGCAAAATCACTCAATACAGTATAGAATATGTCACGTTCTTTCATGCCAAATTGAACATGTAATTTCCAGCCATGAAATTCAGTAACATCAAACAATTGAAGCTTCATAATATCATAGGAACTACGCTTTGTCATTTTAATCAGAGCAAAGTATTAGAAAGAGTGCACCTTAGAGTCCTCAGAGCCACAAAGTCGAATAACTCTCCTAACCTTGATCAAACTACTATGTAAAGATGGAATTTGCCAAAACAAACCCTAAAAACAAATGTGGAGTGCTCAAAAACCTTAAGATGGACTGCCCTTGTCGCTGAAACTTGTTGGAAATTTCCGCCCCCGAAATTCGCTAGAAATCCCGAAATTCGCTAGAAATTCAGATGGAAACTTCAGGTTGCCGTAACTTCTCCGTCCGACCTCCGATCGACGCGAGTGACCACTCAAAACGTTCGTATCGACGAGTAGAACAAAGCCCAAGTGGTTTCACCCTCTAAAATTGCCTATAATTTTTGGGTTTTTGAATCAAAGATTTCGGTCACCCGAATCTTCAAACTCAAATCTCGACCAATACCACCGTCGAAATCGAAAGTAAAATACAGCCGTGAGTTCGTCTTGACGAAATCTTCAAGAAGACACCTTTCTCGCTCAAATCCAACACACGATAATAATACTTCAAGATTGTTGGAGGTTATGGGTTTGAGAGAGAAGAAGCGGTTCTTAAAGTATTACACCAAGAGACGTCGAGTTTGGAACGCATCAACAAATGTTCTCCCAAAAATAGGGAAACCCTGTAGAGTTTATATATGTAAGTATTGGGCCCGGCCATATGGACCCAAATAACCGTGCTTTTACCTATTGGGCTTGTATGTGAACATATTATTTTTAGATTATATTAACAATATATCCAACAAGAGCCACCTTGTCTATGCAATTGGGCGCTGGCGGAGTCGCATGCACACTTAGTTGTGCATTGCGAAAAGAGATAAATATGATTTTTTTTTTTTACATTTCAATATGTTAATAAAGAAAGTACATGAGCTTATTTATAGTCATTACATGATGACTAAATAGAGTAACAAAATAGTACAATATCAAGTACAATTAATTAGGATCAATCAAGGAAGATAATGCACAATCCTAAGAAATATACAATCAGAATCAAGGGAAAAATAACGTCTAACAATAATAATTGTCCATCCATTGCAAAATGCGCAGTTTGAATTATAATTACTCAACCCATTTGTGAGACTAAGGCTTGAGATTTTAATGAGCTCGTCGCCAAACTGTACTGCATTTGTAGGGATGGGCACGGGAAGGGGCGAGGCCATGGATCAAAGATAATCCAAAGGCAGGTGGTCAGCTCGAGCTACCCAGTCCCAGAAGATAACTGGGCGAACTTACGCAAAGGCCTTACATGAGAAAGTTCAGCTTGCCAATCTTGAGTCCGGTCCTAATCGAGCCTGATGTGATGATCACCTCTATCGAGTTTTGCAGTGCATGTGCTTGGCATGTGGAGGTACAAGTGTCAGTACAATCGAAATATTCCACTGAACCAGTTGCGCCCTTTCTCACGTGTTAGCTGGCTCGCATAAGTGCAGCAGATGGGAGGTGCCGTAACCCCATTAGACACACAACCGTGAAAATTAACCGTTAAAGTAGCAAGAGTCGTAGGCACATCCACAAAACCAGGAGGACTTATCAGAGTTCGTACTCATACCATGCATTCCTAGATTATATTCGAAAACTATATATCGAAAAGCTTTAAATCTTTAAGGAAACGTGTGGATGTTATACAGTTGCAAGTTAATCGAGGACAACAAAAGATGTGGGGTGGTGATCTTTAAGCGTTTCTGACTTGCACGACAAAACTGTTGCTGAAACATAATGCCAACGTTGTTCTGTTGCGGCCAAGGAAGAGAACGCATGCGAAAAATCCCTACAACGTTATAAAAGTTCCTATTTTGTATTTTTCATTTAAGATGTTTGTTGTCTTTATTTTCGTATTCACTTATTTTTGGCCACGAAGATGGCTAGAAGTTCGTAATATCAAACAACACATAAAATCGAAAGACCGATCTTGTTGAATCCTATCCTTCATATGCAGCCCATGTGCTCCAGAACGACTGAAGCAGCAAAACAATGTGTCGGATCCGTCCCTATCCACCTACAATCCTTGAAATAAACGGGTGAAATCTGAGGTCCAGAAAATCGGTCTGTCTTGGACCACAAGATGTAGGGTCGGGCCGCGTCGCGTCTCCTTGTTATTTTAGTCAAAACTAATGCACGTACATCTCGAAAGAAGCTTAGGAAAATAGGGAGCAGCTAGCATGACCATCCTTTACGAAGTGACGGTCTGATGATCAAGACGAGAAGATATTGGGTGGTCTGGGACCGCCACGTCAGCGTGGTCCCGGACCACTCACACGGCGCCACGTGTGAGGGGAGGGGGACAAAAGGACCGGGATCGGGCCCACCTCTCTAACACTCTCTCTCTTCTTTCTCTCTTTTGTCCCATTCCTTCACACGTGGTGCCGCGTGAGTGGTTCGGGACCACGCTAATGTGGCGGTCCCGGACCACTCAATATCTTTCTCGACGATCAAAGGGAAGCCACAAACATGTTTTGAGGAAATTGATAGACTTCCTCGACTTCCTCAACTGGTTTCAATTTTTGACGGTATGTTTCCTTTTCTTATCTTTTGTTTTTTTTTTTTTTTTTACTTATATGTTTCCTTATTGCAAACTCAAAGCGAAAGACAAAGTCATAAGAGGGTTCACAAAAATCAATTTTCTTAAATATGAAGAATAAAAAATAAATTAGATACCAAAATATAAATAAATACAAGTATAGAAATCGTTATATCACTATATAGATTTATTAAATTTAATAGATGAAAAAAATTGCATATTCTCTTGTGTTGTGACATTTTCATCAATAGCATCTTCAGTTGCATTATTGATCCTGTCTTCATCACCACCATTACTTTCATTAGTGGAGTTGCTTTCAATATGAACTCCTTCCATCTTAACGAGATTAGAAGAAAAAAATTAAGCATTATATGTTTAAAATATATAGATACGAACTAAAATTTGATGACAATGAATACCTCTTACTTTCTTACAATAAAAAAAAAAAAGATTAACGAACCTTTCTCCACATGATGACTTATTCGATTACAAAATCTTACAATAATCAGAAATTCAAAATATACAAGATAATTACATTCCTGTTTTTTTAAGTTATAAAGTTATTTTTTTATTTGGCAACAATATCCACCGAATCTTTTTCTTATCCAATATCCACTATTTTAATAGTTGTAACTGAGTTCTTCATATATTTCTTATTATTTGAAAATTATCACTTTGATAAGACGAAGACCTATTTTATAAGTCTCCATATAAATCATATTAGACAATCCGAACTTTTTTTGAATATTTTCTCAACAAATTTGATCATGACCTGCTTTGGAAAACGTATTTTTATATAATAAAAATGAATACCTTTTAAGTAAATCTCCCGATTTGAAGATGGAAAATATGCGGCCGAGGTTTGGCCACTCCTATTCAAAGCTAACGGCATAGTTATCTCAGCATTTTCCAGGAAAATATGGGTCCATGCACGGGCCAGAGTACCGCATAAATGGACTTTGGACTGACGACCCCGAGCCAATCGTTTTTGCTTATTTTCTATTATATAAGACGGGTTTACATCAACTTCAGAGACGACCTAACTGTCGGTGCGTGAATCTGACCACTACGCTCGCCCATGCAATCTGCACGACGCCGTGTGGATGGCCCTCCGATGCTTAGGTCAATGCATGTACGTAGGAGAGAGGGAAAGATAATAGAGCTTTAGGGCACGCATGATACAATTTTTACTTCTCCATTTCTCTGTTTCTCTATTCCCCGGAACAAATTTAGAACAGAAATCCGTTTGGTAATGCAATTTGATTTTTCTATTTCTGGAATAAATTTCTATTCCAGAAATAGATTTGAAAAAGAAATCAGAAGTTAAAATTTTTAACTTCTCAATTTC
Organism: Eucalyptus sp. ANBG9806169; assembly: GCA_014182395.1. Lineage (NCBI taxonomy): Eukaryota > Viridiplantae > Streptophyta > Magnoliopsida > Myrtales > Myrtaceae > Eucalyptus > Eucalyptus sp. ANBG9806169. The sequence continues at coordinate 40,010,749 of CM024579.1, forward strand.
TGAAATAGAAATTTCTGTATATTTCAATATACACGGACGGGGAAATTTTTGTATATTTTAATATGTTAATAATGAAGCATTCATGATAGGCTTTAAGAGGTTACTATCAATACTAACTGAATTTTACGATATCAATTACAATCAATTAGGCTCAATTAAAGAACATAATGCACAATCCACCATATAATGGATGCCCTATGTCGCATCTAGCATGATGTTCTACTTCCGTGATAGTATGTTCCTTTTTATGCCATGAGATTACTGAGTTACCTAAACAGTAAGCGGAGCGGATCAATCAAGTATGACCAAGGATATGCTAGTTGGAGATATGAAGAACCTCCCCTGTATATATGCACATTTACAATATATATGAAAAATATTTTTAATATCTCTAGCATCCCAAACTCAAAGTATGTAAGTAAAATAAAATCATAATAATGCTTGGGTGGGAAATTCGATGTTGGCTACACAACTCAACGAATTTTTAGAATCTGGCTCATTTGAAGGCGATGAATGGCGATATCTATTTTATGGAAATTCGGTGTGCTGCGTGCACATGAAAAGAAGCAACTTGGGCATGCACTCTGAAAAGAGAGATGTGAAATTTATGTACATTTCAAAACGTTAATAAAGAAAGCATATGAGCTTATTTGTAGTCATTACATGATGACTATTAGAATAACAAAATATTACAATATCAACTAAGATCAATTAGGATCAATCAATGATTATAATGCACAATTCTGAGAGATATATAGAATTAGAATCAAGGGAAATATTACCTCTAACAATAACAATTGTTCATCCATTACAAAAGGCTTGGTCTGAAGTATAATTACTCAATCCATTTGTGAGACTAAGGCTTGAAATTTATGAGCTCGTCGCCAAAACTATACTACATTTGAAGGGATCGGCACAAGAAGGGGCGAGGCCATGGATCAAAGATAATCCAAAGGCAGGTGGTTAGCTTGAGCTACCCAGTCCCAAAAGATAACTGGGCAAATGTGGGCAAAGGTCTTACGTGAGAAAGTTCAGCTTCCCAATCTTGGGTCCGGTCCTAATTGAGCCCACGAATTCCTTTGTAAATTTGATGATATCGGCAGGCTCAGGCAACACGTTAAGCTTGATTCGAGCCCGATGATCACCTCTATCGAGTACTACAGTGCTTGTGCTTGCCATGTGGAGGTACAAGTATCAGCACGACCGAAATATTCCACTGAACTAGTTGCGCCCTTTCTTGCGTGTTAGCTGGGTCGCATAAGTGCAACAGATCAGAGGTGGCATAACCACGTTAGACAGGCAATCGTGAAAATTAACCGCTAAAGTAGCAAGAGTCATAGGCACATGAATAATAAAAACAGGAGTTATCGAGGTTCGCACTCAGACCATACGTTCCGAGGATATATTCGACAAACCATATGCCTTAAACCGTCGCAAGTAACTCGGAGTACGGCAAGAGATGTGGAGTGGTGATCTCTAAGAGTTTCTAACCCACACGACAAGGCTGTTACTGAAGCATAATGCCAACGTTGTTCTGTTGCGGCGAGGGAAGAGAACACACTAAATATTTCTGCAACGTTATAAACGGTCAGGTTTTGTGTCCTTCATTTAAGGTGTTCGTTGTTTTTATTTTCATAGTCGCTTATTTTCGGCCATGAAGATAGATAGAAGCTCGCGATATCAAGCAAATCACAAGATTAGAAGACCGATCTTATTGAATCCTACCCTTCAAACGCACCTCATTTGCTCCTGGACTCCAGTGCGACGACTGAAGCAGCAAAAAGATACGTTGGATCCGTCCCTATCCACCTACAATTCTCGAAATAAATGGGCGAAATCCGATGTCCGGAAAAGCGGTCCGTCTCGGACCACGTGATGTAGGGTCGGGCCGCGTCTTGTCTCCGTGATAATTTAGTCAAAACTAACGCACATATATCTAGAAAGAAATCTAGGAAAATAGGGAGCAGCTGGCATGAACATCCTAAGTGTGAGATTTTGTGGAACCACTGCCAACTGTTCTAAAAGCTTAAGCTATTAGATGAAGATGTGGTTTATTATTTAAATATTCTAACACTCCCCCAAAGTTATTAGATGAAGACGTGATTTATTATTTAATCACGCTTAGTCTGGTCTTTTTGCCTAGTACTAGGCGTGGAAATTTAATTGGGGAGGCAAATAGGGGCCTAGAAGATTCGAACTCAGGACCTCCTAGCTCTGATACCATGTGAGATTTTATGAGACCACTAACAACTATTCTAAAAGCTTAAGTTATTAGATGAAAACGTGATTTATTATTTAAATATTCTAACACTGAGCAAAGTGACTGTCTAACAGAGGGCAGCCACAAACATGTTTTGAGGATCTCAGTAGACTTTCTCTAACTGGTTTCAATTTTTGACTGTATGTTTCCCTTTTTTTTTTTTACTTATATATTTCCTTATTACAAGCTCAAATTAAGAGACAAAATCATACGTGAGTTCAAAAAATCAATATTCTTAAATATGAAGAAATAAAAAATAAATTAGATAATATAAATAAATACAAGTAGAAAAATATTATTACTTACTAAAAAGAAATCATTAATGCCATTATATAGATCTATTAAATTTAAAAGATGGAAAAAAAAATTCATATTCTTTGGTATCATGACACTTTCATCACTAGCATCTTCAGTTATATTGTTGATCTTGTCTTCATCAACATCATTATTTTCATTAATGAAGTTGCTTTCAATACGAACTCCATCCATTTTAACAAAATTAAAAGAAATAATCAGGCATTATATGTCTAAAATATATAGATACAAATTAAAATTCGACGACAATGAATACCTCTTACTTTCTTGTAATCAAAGAAGCAGAGATTAATGAATCGTTCTCCACAGTTATGATTTATTCGATTACAAAATCCTAGAATAATTAGAAGTTCAAAATATTCAAGATAATTACATTTCTATTTTTTTTTCCTAAGTTATCAAGTTTTTTATTTATTATTATTTGGGAACAATATCCACCTAATCTTTTTCTTATATTTGGAGAATGATATCCACTATATTAAAAGTTGTAACTAAGTTCTTCATATATTTCTTATTGTTTGAATATTATCACTTTGATTTGTTATTTTAAATAAGACAAGAAAATTTGCTTTATAAGTCTCCTTATGAATGATTCTAGACACTCGGAACCTTCTTTGAATATTTTCTCAACAGATGTGATGGTGATCTGCTTTGGAAAATGTATTTATATAATAAAAATGGGAAACCTTTTAACAAAATCTCCCATTTTGAAGATGGAAAATGTGTGGCTGAGGTTTGGCCATTCCTATTCAAAGCTAACGGCATAGTTATCACAGCATTTTCCAGGAGAATATGGGTCCATGCATTGGCTACAGTACCGCATATATGGACTCTGGACTAACGTCCCAAGCCACTCGGTTTTGGTTATTTCTAGTACATAAGACGGGTTTACATCAACTTCAAAGACGACTACGCTCGCCCATGTAATTTGCACGGCGTTGTATGGATGGCCCTCCGATGCTTAAGTCAATGCATGTACGTAGGAGAGAGGGAAAGATAACAGAGCTTGAATTGACTTGGACCGACCCTGAATCGGCCCAACCCTGCCAGTTCTAGTCCAACTCCTAGGGAGATTGAGTCGGTCATTCATCCGAAGATCTTTGGACCAACACCGTGCAAATTAGTTTTTGGTCTGTGAGTTTAGAGTCAGCCCAACCCGAACCAATCCTAAATATAAATTTCTCCAAACATTATTTTACTCAAAGGTACTTCCTAATGGACTTACAAACTATAATTTACCAAACGCAATTTGCATTTTAGAAAACTCCATTAACTTAAAGTTCTTTGCATTTTCCCAAAGGCTTTCTCCAAAAGTTCAACCAAACGAACCCTAAGAGGGACCCGGCGGGGATTCTTTCTCCATTCGATCCTCATTGGTGAGGGGTGATCGTGAAACACGCGAAGCAGGCAAAAGAGGAAAGGGACTGTCAAGTCGACTGATGTTCTCCGTCTGTGATATTTCTTATTTCTAGACAGGGTGTTCGACGCCAATTGGTTATCACTTAATCATCATCGAGTGTTGCAGTCATCTCCATCTGCACGATGCCGGGTGATTCAACGCCAATTGGTTATCACTTAACCATCATCGAGTGTTGCAGTTATCTCCATCTGCATGATGCTAGGTGATTCCTAGAGTCGCGCGGGACCATGACTTTTGAGAAGAGCTCCAAAGTCTAAGAAATCGGCAATGGTGGATGAATGGAACTCAACCCAAACGTCTTAATCACTGCGCCAACATACGAGGATGATCGCTCACTCTAGTTCCTGTGGATCAACTTATGTTCTTACTTAGACATAAAACCATGAATTGAACCATGAGCAGAGCACAACTACATGTTAAATCCAAAATCTCTGGTCTCTCGATCTACCATGAACCAAGAGACAAGTTCTTCATTTTTCTTAAACGGTGACAATTCCATGAAAATATCTATTTGAATATCAAAACTAGTGCACTAAAATTGCATAAGCTAGGGGTGAGCAGTTTTAAGTTCCGTCTAAATTCTACTTGAAACCTACTCATCGAAATAAGTTCATTATTTGTTGGAACCTGAAATCTACCTTATTGCAAGTTCCAAAGTCTATCTAGGTTCCACATATACTCTTAATTGAACAATTGGACAATGAATCATCATCTACAATCCACTAATCATGAACGATTGCATAGTGAATCATCATCTACAATCCACTAATCATAACTCATATTAGATACATGAAAATTATGATTTTTTAATAAAGTAAAAGTCTTAGTCTGGATATCGCCGGAAATAGAAGTTTAGACTAGTAATTTTCAAATTACACACTCATCATTTGACGCCATGGAATGCTGTAAAATTGCGCGAAACTGTAGAAAAAGAAAAATACAAAGACTTGTTCTAGGTTCTACGTTCAAGGTTCCCAGTTTTACGTGGAACCAGAACGTACCCATTGAAACGAGTTCCATATTCTAGGACCGGTGTACTATAGCATCACTGTAGTGTACCGTAGTAGTACTATAGCAAAAGTGAAAATTGTGTAATAAGTCGAGCATGAAAGTCAGGTAAAATTAGCCTGTCAGTGTAAGAGTCGGCATGAACAAATTATTGGCTAACCTCGGAACTATCCTCACCCCTAATATGTACCTTTTTTTTTATTGAACATTGAATTAAATACACATTTAAAAACCTACTTACAGTATGTCAATTAACGTAATATGTCATTTTAGTATAAGAGTTATGTGCGTCCAACGTTACTCTAGTTTCGCAATTTATCGCCGGGTGATCTTCGTCTATAAAAGGCGCGCGCACGCCGTCGCTCCAACAACAGAAGTGACACGCGTTCCAGCTTAAGCTTCCCCATCATTTTCTCGCGACAAACCATGTCTTGTTCACTCATCTTCACCCTCTCTCCCCTCGCACTCTTGGCCGCGCTCTGGGCGATCTCCCCCTCCCTCGCTCGCAAGGTCCCGAAGCTCCTGCCTCTCAAAGCCGCCGTGGCAGCTCGCCTGTCCGCCCTCGTCGGGCCGCTCAAATGGGCCTTGGACTACTCCCTCAGGTCCTCCGTCCTCGGTCACTTGCATGGCCACGGCGAGCCAGGAGCCTTCAGAATAATCCAAGGGCTCAGCACGGCCCAGTACGGTGGCGGACCGCCCGTGGAGTGCGCGGTGTGCCTGTGTGAGGTCAGGGCCGGGGAAGAGGTGAGGGAGCTGAAGTGCTGCGACCATGTCTTCCACAGGGCCTGCCTGGACGAGTGGCTCGGCTACAATAACGCGACGTGCCCTCTGTGCCGAAGGTTCGTGGCTCTCCGGGTGAGCGTGAGCGTCATCGCCGAGGCAGGGGTGGAGATCATATCCCTCACGTTCTGCGACCTCAGCTGCGGTGGCGACCGTGAAACGTGGTGGCTACGCTGACTGCGGAGGTGACATGAAGTCACCCTAATGGTCGGTGTTCCTTTCCCTCGAATGTCGAATGCGGGCCGACCCCATGCGTACAATCGATCACGGTATCTGTGTACGATTGCAGTGACATGTATAGTATTTTCATAAAACGGAGAGCGGGGTTGTCGTGAACCTCGACTCGCGTTAAATAAAATGATGCAGTAGTAGACTGAGGTGTAAATGCTTTTACTCTTCAGCTATGGCTTTGTTCGCTTAAAGGAGTAAAGGCTCATCATCTTTTCGATGCGTCTTTTATCAGTCGAAGATGACCTTCTGAAGTTATCATCAATCCATGTGGAATTTTAAACAGAGATTACCATGATCCAAAGATTAATCTGGGGCATTTCTTGCATTGCGGCTTTCGCTCATGAAAATCTACTTTTGATAAATTGGTTACGAACGAACGAACGAAGCATCTGACCTACGTTCCTTAGTTACTTATTCAAGCCTTGCTGGTCTTAAGTATGAAAAAGGAAAAAACGGCTTAATCAACCTCGAAAAGTTTTGAATTGATTTTTGATATAGAGTGCAACGATATATCAATCTGAGCGTATCTTCTCTTTCTAAGAGAAATTTGTTACAAAATATGATAGTAATGTATAATCATATTTATATGACTCGCTCTAAGTATGTATGGTTTTTTCTATCAATTAAATAATTAATTAGGCATTGAGCTTGTTAGAAAATCCAATCTAAACGTCTAAATGACTAGTTAAACGTTTATATGTCGATTAACTTAAATGTTTATATGACAAGCTTTTAAGTATGTACGGTCTTTTCTGTCGATTAACTAATTAATTAGGGATTGAGCTTGTTGGAAAGTCCAACCTAAACATCTAAACCAATTGGTGAAGAAAGATAAATATATGTAAAGAATATATAAGCCTCATCGTCAAAGAATGTAGGATATTTCAAAGAGCTGAACATTAGATTTGGTTTTGTATTGGATCAATCCCGAGCATGATCAAATCCACCAATTCGGTCCCAAACAATTACTTAATTTGACTGGATTTCGCTCATCCGCAATCAGCACCGATTCGCTTCGATCTTCCATTGGGTTTCAAAACCTAACTAAACTGGGGCTCTCTCGAGAAGCAATATTGTTGTGCTCTTTGTCAAATCCTCTCGGGACTAGACGCCGGAAAACATTTCCAAAAAAATCTTTGGAAGCACAAAGTTTTTCCATCCATCCATCCAAGTTATTCATGGTACTTTTAACGCCGTGATCAATATGGGTGAACAGGGATGCCGAGTTCTTTGCATAAAAATGCCCCTAAAATCGAGAAATCTTTCCACCAACTAAGGCCATTATCACCCCTAAGATTTCAACCCATTGTACGATTTTGCTGTGTCCATTCAATCTAATCGCAAAGGGCTTGTCGTTTCCTTTTTCATGTCTATTTTCTTCGAACGGATTGAATTCTCGCGGCCTCACATATGTGCATTAAAACGTTTAAACAGTAGGGGCAGCTTTTTCCCTCGGCTGTTGAGATGGAATCTTATCGTTCTTGCACTCCTTTCGAGGGTTTGGCTGGCGTGAATCTAAATATAACTCATTCCAGAATAATCCTCCCGCGGGTCCTAGTTTGTTTCGTCTCTATCTCCACCAGTGATTCGCTGCTCTCTCCTCTCGCATGAACCACCTCGCCCTAGATAGTTTCTGTAGGGAATGTCTATCGTAATGTATTATCCTTCTCTTACGCCCAAACTAACCCCATCAAATATAGGTGAAACCCGTAAAAGAGAGGGTCCTAAAGGATCTGTCACCTTCGAAGCCAAATTTTGGAAATACAGCATCGATCGTGGCGCAGGACCCGGGGCCGGTCACATGTGCGCTTTGATTGAAAGCTGAATCTCACTGATGCAACTCAACCACCCCTGTTCGCAGCCCCTTCAGCCGCAGTAGTCGACGCGACGGCATCAGAAGATATAAATGGCTCGATTATTCGGGCATAGCAGTAGCCAAGAACGAACAAGGTAGAGAACAGTATGCCAAACGTACATGCAGCTAAACATTGAATACTTTTTGTGCTGTTTAAATGGCGGCTGCTTTTCTGTAGTCACTTCCGGCGAAAACTCGACTAGCACTGCTCGTTGAGTGAGTGCAGTGGTGGGTGTTCAATAAATAGCACTAACCAGGCCACGTAGCTTTCAAGGATGCAGGGTTGGGGACAGAGCTCGTGGGTCATATTTATAATAAATAAGGATGACGTGGGTAGAGAAATTTATATATATATATATATATATATCGATATGTTAACGATGAAGAGTACATGAATCTATTCACAAACTTTATAAGATGATTATGTAAAGTAACTGAATTTCACAATATCAATTACAGTCAATCAAAGAACATAATGTGCAATCCATCGTATGATAGGCGATGTTCTACTTTTGTGCTAGATCAAGCAACATAATATGTTTTTTACTATGCCACGAGATAAGTGAGTTAAAAAGGTGAAGTGAAATAATCTCGAATAGCAAGCAACTGAAGTCGGGGACTTGGCGAAGAAATAAGAGCAATGCAGCCTATGTTGCTGTCGGTGAAATTTCAAGATTTGGTTTGGATGAACCAGGTGGCAATATATGTTTTCCAAAATGAGCAGCAGAAGAGTTGTAGAGTTGGCAAAGATGTAAGTAATAATAAATAAAAAAAATCCGAACAGTGCCCGGGTGGGTAACTTGGTGTTGGCTACATGACAAAAGGGTCGATGCAATTGTCAACAAAATTTTGAGATCTGGCTCGTCTAAGGGCGATGAATCGAACGGCAATATCTATATTCCAAAACGAGCAGCAAAAAGTCAACAGCAATGCAGCCTATGCAAAATGCTTCTGTCAACAAAATTTTACGATTTGGTTCGTTTGAGGGCGATGAATATAGTGGTGACATCTATTTTCTGAAATGAATAGTGGAAGAGTCTCAAATAATTGAAACTGTGAAGCAACCGTGAAGGAACGAAACACGGCTGGCAGAGCCATATGACCCCCCGGATGCACCCACGGGTGTGTACTGTGGAAAGAGAGACGTGAAACTATTATACATTTCAATATATTGATAATAAAAGTACATGAGTCTATTTATCGTCATCACATGATGACTATTTAGAGAAACAAAATATTATAATATCAATTACAATCAATTAGGATCAATCAAGGAGGATAATGTGCAATCTTTAGAGATATACAAAATCTTAATCGAATGATGTATTATCTCTAACTATAATAATTGTTCATCTATTGCAAAATGCTCGGTTTGAATAATAAATATTCTATCCATTTGTGAGACTAAGGCTTGAGATTAATGAGTTCATTGTCAAAACTATACTACATGTGTAGGGATGGGCACGGGAAGGGGCGAGGCCATGGATCAGAGATCATCCAAAGGCGGCTGGTCAGCTTGAGCTGCCTAGTCCCGGAAGATAAATGAGCAAACTTGGGCAAAGGTCTTAAGTGAGAAAGTTCAGCTTATCTATCTTGGGTCCGGTCCTAATTGAGCCCGCCAATTCCTTTGTAAATTTTATGATATGGGCAGGCTCAGGCAACAAGTGAGGCCTGATCTTAGCCCAATGGTCACCTCTATCGAGTATTGCAATCCCGTCCTTGCTGTGCGGAGGTACAAGTGCTGGTACAACTGAAATATTCCACCAAACTAGTCACGCCCTTTCCCTTGTACTAGTTGGGTCGCATAAGTGCATGCGTAACCATGTTAGATAGACAACCGTGAAATTTACCAGAAAAGTAACAAGAGCCATAGGCATATTGATAAACACAGGAGAGCTCATCAACATTCGCACTCACACCATACATTCTGATGTCATATTAGACCATCCATATTATGTCAGTGTTGTACCGTTGTGAGTGGATCGGGGTACAACAAAAGATGTGGGGCGGTTATCTTTAGGCGTTTTTGAGCCACACGACAAGGGCTGTCGCGGAAGCGTAATGGCAACATCGTTCTGTTGCGGCCAAGGGAAAGAACGCATGCAAAACATCTCTGCAACGTTATAAACGGTCCTCTTTTGTATCTTTCGTTAAAGATGTCCATTGTCTTTATTTTCGTAGTCACTTTTTACGGCCACGAAGATGTATAGAAGTTCGAGACATCAAGCATAGAATCAGAAGACCGATCTCATTGAATCCTACCCTTCAAATACACCCCATTTCCTCGTAGACCCTACTACGACGATAGGAGCAGCAAGGAGATACGTCGGATCCATCCCTATCCACCGGCAATCCTCGAAATAAACGGGGGAAATCCGAGGTCCGGAAAATCGGTCCGACTTGGACCATACGATGTAGGGTCGGGCCACGTTGTGTCTTCGTGACATTTTGGTCGAAACTAGCGCGCATACATCTGGAATGAAAGCTAAGGAAAATATGGGTCCACGCATGGGCCAGGGTACCGCATAAATGGGCTATGGATCGACGTCCCGAGGCAGACGGTTTCTGTTATTTTCTAGTACATAAGACGGATTTACATCAATTTCCGACCGCTGCGCTTGTCCCATGTCATCTGCACGATGCAGATATGGGCGGCCCCCCCGTGATTAACTCACCGCAGTACGAGATTGGGGAGGGATAAGCAGAGTTGCTAAAACAATGGGCCTAAAACACTAGTGGGCCTCATCCTGGGCCTAGAGGTTCGAAGCCTAATTATATTGTCGCTCAGGTTTAGAAACGAAGTGCTCTTATCCTTTTTATAACAATTTACACGTGCAAAAAAGATGACAATTTACAATTCAACGAGTCTTGATTCAGTCTTTGTAATAAATAGAGGAGCATAGAGGTGAGCATAGTGTCAGAATAGAACCTGAAACTAGAAAACCAAACTGGTGACCCAAAATCTAAAAATTGGATTGATGGGAATCTATCATGTTCCGAGTTAGATAGATTCCAAATTCCAAAAATTGAAGTACTTATTTCGAGGAGTAGGTATCGGGTATTAGGTTGGTGGAACTTAGAATCTAGAACCTAGAACTTGTAACCTCAACTTTGGATCAAGTTTTTGTATTTTTTTTTACCTATGTCTACGCGCGATCCATCGGTATTCCGTGGCGATGAATGATGAGTATATAATTATGAACTACTAGTATGAGCTTTCATTTTATAACTTAGATTTTTACTTTGTTAATATTTCATATTACTTATGTGTCTAAATATAAGCTATGGTCAATGAATTATAACAGCAAATGGTAATTATTAAAGACAATAATTCACTGCAAATTAATTATATAAGTGAAATCTTGATAAACTCTAAAACTTGTGATAGGATAAGTCTTAGGTTCCAAGATATGCAAGGTAAATTTTAAGTTCCAAATTAAAGCATATTCAAATAGGTAAGTTTCAGATGAAATATGTATGGAATCTGAAATCACTTACCCCTAGATCAATATTTCTCACCAAGGTCTATTATGTAATGTGTGCTTGTTCGGGTTTTCTAACCTGAGATTGAAGTAGAGACACTCAGAGTGCTCGAGGCATGTGGCGTGAGAAGGCGTCTCTCGTCACGGTGGTGCGGGGGTAAACTATGCATCCTCACCTCCGCCACCCGGTCGTCCCCCATCGACACACTGATGCTAAAGTGAGCAATGCAGAAGGCAGAGAAGATGCACGCACGAATCGATCTGTCAACTTCTGAAAAATCATTCATTTCCTTCCTCTGTTTCCTCGCTGCTTTGGACCTTGAGAGAGCCGGACCGACTATAGAGATCGACCATGCTGTGCCGTAGCAGGACACTCTAAAGACAGTAATTTCGGCACAAGAATAAGAACACATGAAAACAAAGCAAATGAAGCAGCAGATTTTTATTTCCTCCATGACTGTCTGTTTAAGCACGCTCTCTTTATTCGGCTGCAGCGCGATCAAGAAGCAATTCCCATGCGTTTGAATAAAGGAGAGAGAAAACAGAGAGCCCAAGACCGTTATTGTTTCCCCCACTTCGTTCCTTACTTATTATTTCGTATGTCGATGATGATCCCACACCGTCGCTTAAAAACGAAACAACTATCAAATACAAAGAGCTGGACAGCGGCAAAATATTGGAAATAGCAGTGAAGTAATCAACTCTAATAACCCAAAAAGGACCATAGTATTCGAGAGAGATCAATCCGATCCGATATGATCCGGTCTTCATTCGACATGGCGACATTATCCTTGACACCGTCTTGTCCTTCACTCTTTACACAGCACGGCCTGGTCCCTCTTCTTTGCGGCCATCATCCAATTTGGGTGCTGATGATGCCCGAAACCCCACCTTCACCCCATGAAGCTCCTCCTGCCCTGCTTCACCTTCACCTCCTTCTCGTTCACCGTGACCCGACATGACCTGCTCCTGAAATCAGCCCCCCGCGCGATGCCGCCCCCACTGCCCCCGCTGGTCCCTCCTCGCCGTAACAGTTCTTGCCTCCCCTGAAGCTGCTGAGGGATCTCGATCTGGACACGCCCGATTGGTGATCCACGACCCACATCTCGCTCTTCGCATCAAACTCATTATCGACACTCTTCTTGCGATCCTTCTTCCTAAAGAGCTTGCTGATCCTCCAGATCCCGTGAACCCTCTTCATCTCCACGCAGCTGCTACTGCTCCTCTTGAGCACCCCAGCGTCCTCTGCCTTGTTGTTCCTATACTCTGCGGCCCCCCCAAAAAAAAAAACTCTGGGCTTCAAGGAGGTGCTGATATGGCACGAGAGCAAGAGCTCGCTCTGTTGGATGCAAATTACGCAATCCCAAGATCTCCATAACCAGAACAAAAACATGCATAATTGAGTAGAAAGATTAACGCACCTGTTTTGGAATCCATCAAATATAAAGCGGAAGCAGAAAAGGGGATTTCCCACTTATCAAGGGAATTCACGCATCAAGTTATTCTCCTCTATTGTCTTCCGTATCACTGGCTCAATGAGGCAGCCCTCAATGAGGCAGCCCTCCTCACGTTTAGCGTTAGGTAAACGCCCCTTAGGTGATGATACATGTGAGAATTAGGATTAGAGGAGAGACTTTAGCACTATTTATAGAGTTTCCAGCTATGCCCCCTCATTACAAGCCTGCTCAACTCGCCCACACTACTAAATGCCCCCATATTAGACTAATTAAGAAAACCTTCTATCTCACCTTAAACAAATCCCCGTAAAACGGTAAACGTTAAACGGTAAATTACAATATCAATTAATGTAGTCCACATTAGGAAAACTCTTATATTCTCCCACTTGGACTATATTAATTGAAATCGTATCTTATATATGCGCACATTGGTCTAGAGATAATTCTTAATAGTCAATCATATCCCATAAAGTCTCAAACACCGAATCATGGCGGTAAATCGCATGTATACACACGAGCCTTCTATGGTCACGAGTGTTCTCAACTCTATTGATATGGATCCAATATGGTAGTGTGTCAAATGGATAACATCTCTCATAGAGAGATCTCATTTGTCGGTCACCATCCTCTTACCTAAGCGTCACAAAAACTTGTGCCACTAGAGAATGTCCATTCTCTTACCTTAAGCGTCACAAAAAACTTGTGCCACTAGAGAATGCATTTATGGTTCCATGAACCCACATATGTCTTGTCCTTACGGTTAACCATTCTTTATGTAACAAGACATATGAACAAGGCTAATAACAGGATGCCCCTAGCCTTCACTCAAGGTTTATACAATATCTTGAGACTTTATCAATATGTATTCAACGTAATAACAACACATTCAAAAATACTTTATTGAATGCAAAAGTTGATACATATCAAACCGTTACCAAATGTAACGAACACAGATAAAACCTTTATCAAAGTAAAGCCCAAATAGCTCCTACTAAACAACAGCATCTCATTATGCTCCTAGGCCCATGCTAATGACATGTCGCTTAAAATACACATGGGCGTAGACCTTTAGTTAGTGGATCTACTACCATATCATCTATGGAAATATGTTATATTAAAACGTCACATTTCTGTACCGTTTCCTTTTGGTCAAAAGTTAGACCCCTTGAGACCTTTGTAGTAAATAAATAATACTACAAATTTGTTATCTCAATATAACCATATGGGTCTATCCATAAAGTTAAAACGATTAACTCTTTCATGAGGTTCCGGAGCCTAATAGCCCAAGTAACAACCTAAAAGAATGTTACTAACTCTACTTACATAGTAGACATAGAACTTTATTTACTGCACTTCATGCTAACATAAATATGTATTCTGTTATTAATCTCATGTCATCATAACGGTTAGCAAAGTTTACATCTAAATACCCTACTAACTACAAAAATTGAACATATCAACATATTAAAATATAATCTCTTATCCTCTTTAAGTACCTTAAAACCTTCGTGGCGGCAACGCAATAATCACGTTCTGAATTTGATTGATGTCTGCCTAGAAGTCCCGTCACAAAGACGATATTTAGTCTAGTGCAAATTCGAGCATACATTATACTTTTAAGTGCACTGATACAAGGTACACCTCTTAATTAGATTTTCTCAATATCTAAATAAGGACAATGTGATAGATTCAGTCCATCACCCTTAACAACAGGAGCAATTCATAGCTTGCAATAATGTATATTGAATATTTCCAATATACAATCAGCAAATGTCCTCCGAAAAAGTCTAATATAATTTGGCAAATAACAATCCTTACAGACCTTAGTACAAAGGATAAAAGATGCCTCAAGGTCATTACTTGTAAACAAAATATCATGTACATAGTGTATGAGAAAAAAAAAATTTCCTCCCACTGACCTTGCAATATATTGAATTACTTTGTTCTTAATTGAATAAAATAACAACACTATGAAACTTTAATAATATTGTCTGGAAACTTACTTAAGACCATGAATTAAGACTTTTCAATCTATACACAAGTTTACTTAAATCTGCTGCAAAATTCTCCAGTTGCACTTATATAGATTTTGTATCTCTTTGATGTAACTCCATATAAAAAATAAACTACCAATGCCACGTTCACTCTGAAAGAATTAGTAAAGAAATAATTATTTCTTCACTAACTATCTACCCCTCTTTCAGAGTAAAAATATTATTATCATTTTTTATGGCATCTAATCACATACTTAATTAAGAACAAGAAACAACATTTATATAAGTTGCTAAAACAACCATGTAATGGATATTGTAATCATGCTCTCACAAATAGACTATATAGTCTGATGGTATAACTGATCATCTTTCCCTAACAAATCTCCTTAATAGTCTGATGGTATAATCATGCTCTCACAAATAGACCATTCTGTACTTGAGAGGTTTAAGAAATTTCATTATAAACTATATCAAGAATAGTACCTTGAACCTCAACAAGTTTAGTATATGGTACAGGAGATTCCATAATTATCTGTATAGGTAAATACAAAAACACAAGAACCCCCATCATACTATTATCTTTAATAGTCTGAGAGCAGCTATCCTCTACAATTACGTCGATCTTAAGAAACTTTAGAGTATGTGATTCCATAATTCTTGTATCTTCTTTGAGGTCATAAGATCAATACCCCTTTAACAATCTGGATAAGATACAAAATAATATCGAGTGGATCTAAATTCCAACGTACTTAATATTGGATTAGATAACCTCACTCCTGCATGACACCTCTAAATTTAATATAATTTAATCAATTTACGTCCAGTCCATAACTCAAAAGAAGTTTATGAAACAACTTTGATAAGAAATACGTTTTGTATGTGAAAAAATTGCTTTCAAAATATCAACCCACAGTAGACCGATAAATTAGTCTTACTCATTACCATGTTAATTATGGTGCAATTATGCCTTTTTGCAAATCTTTTTGTTAGGATTTTCAAGCATAGTAATTAAATTACCACCCCATAATATACCAAGTATTTGACAAATGACCCTTTAAGCAATTCAGTATTGTCATACTTGCCAAAATACTTACCGCTACAATTAGGCCTGACAACCTTGAAGACTAATTTTAACCAGTTTATTCTTTATCTCGGTCATTTTCCTTAAATAAAAAAAAAAAAATTGGAAACAACCTTTTAACCATATACGAGATGTATATGTCATTAGGACTTAAACATAATATTTGCATATATGTCCTAATTTCAATATTATACAAAACATAATTTCAAGCAACTAAGGCTTCCATCATATTATAGCAAAGAAAGTGCAATCCCCCAGGCAAACCTCTTTTCAAGTGTTCCGAATGGAACGCTTCATGGACAAGATAAGCAAATTTTATTGCATTCTCAAGTAACAAATCATATGTCCACAACTTAAAATTTGAAGCAGTAAAAATCTCAATAACAGTGGAGTTATTAATTACAGAAAATGTGACTAAAATAACAAGCAATGTATATAATTAGCATCATGTGAGCACTGTGTAACTTGACGTACAAGTACACATCCAGAGAGTTACATGCAAAATCATATAATCACCTTTGGGCAGAATACATGACGTGTAATTGTACACTCCCCACATGATAGCGGTTATGAGAATTTATTCCAATCTTCGTGAATTCATCACCTTTGGGCATATCAACTACTAGGATCAGTCACTCCTCCACCATACCATCATGTATCCCTCCATGAACTAATACACAATCACCTCCTTTGGGAGTATGACTACACATTAGACCAGGAGACATCCCAATCAATATACGAGACCGAAATTTCTCAAACCCAATCAAGCGTGCCACTTTGGCGGTCACTACTCAATTGAATCCTTGAAACTCTCTCATACCAGGGATATAAACTTTACTCCTCACATACACCATATACATGTGATTTTAACTTTAGTGATAGGGGCAGCAAATCACCAAAATCACATATTATGCTAATTACATTGCTTTGTTCATTAATAAAATATTTATTATACAGATATATATATATGATCTGAAAGATAGACTCCAATGAGATCATGGAACACACGAACACAAGAAACTTCACATAACATAGAAGAAAACGTCTCTTGTGCACCCAGATAACATATTACTATAACAATATAAAGAAGATAGTTGATTCAGAGGATCTATCACAAGTTAACATCAATAGCAATACAGGATACCCCAGATCGTCAAGCTTGATAGCTAATCCACTATTGCTCATGAATTTCATAAGGCAAAACATGACTCCAAGGCCAACAACTAATATATTAGCCAATTTTTTTTTTTTAAGTAACAAAATTATCATTGTTATCAACCAATGGCCTATTAATTGAGTCAAACCAGAGAACCAAATATCTAAACTTTAACAGTATATACTATTGCTCTACGTAAAGGTTGTTATACTCCTTAATCATAAAAAATATTCAACTTAATGGACATTAACTAGTGACCAGATGAGTTTAGGTACAATATGCAATGACTTAACTGACATGCATTACCCACATTCAGCAAATGTGTTAATTAGTACAATCATGGTCATAGGTTCTTCAAACGTCCATCATGCAAAGGTTACTAGCATGTAAAGGAGTATGCATGAGTAACAAAAGTTTCATAACTTATATTGTCTCTCATTACCTCAATACATACTTCAAATACTATCTCATAATGGTTGTATCTCATTAAGCCAACTTCAATCCACAATAAAGTTTAATTTTTATTAATGAATCACACCATTATAATGTTTATGTGATAGCATATCAGTAACCCAACACTTGTATTTCGAAAATCACATAAAAATACAAGAAAAATACGCAAAAATACACTAAAAATACGCGTATTTAGGGCTTTGTATGTATGTTCACATCCATAAAATCATCAAACATATAAAATAAATATACCACAAGATAGAGGATGAAGATACTAGTCCAACGTTGCCGACCACGCGCGGATCGGAGCCTCCACGCGCCCGCACGCGCCTCCTGAGTGCGCGGCGCGTGGAGCCCACGCACGGGTGATCTAACCGGTCAAACCGGTCCGGCCGAGACCAGTCCGACCGATTCCCGGTTCGAACGTCCGGTCCGACAGGCTGACCGGACCGGTCAACCGTTGACCGGGTCGGGTCAAGGTCAACGGTCATCGAGTCGGGTCGGGTCGATGACATCACGATGACATCAGCCTCTGCGCGTGAGACGCACGCGAGCTGCGCCCCACGCGTGGGGCGCGTCTCCGACGCCCGGCGGCGCGTGGCCACGCGTGGAGGTGCGTGCGGCCTCCTCCGGTGACGCGCCGCCCACGGATCTTCTTGTCTCGTCGAGCCCAATCCGAATTTGTGATTTAATTTTATTTTTATTAAACAAAAAATCTCGAAAATCACAAATTATGGCAAAAAAAAACTTATGCGTTCAAGTTCTAGGGTTATGGAGGCTCTGATACCACATGTTGAATGCAAATTACGCAATCCCAAGATCTCCATAACCAGAACAAAAACATACATAATTGAGTAGAAAGATTAACGCACTTGTTTTGGAATCCATCAAATATAAAGCGGAAGCAGAAAATGAATTTCCCACTTATCAGGGGAATTCACGCATCAAGTCATTCTCCTCTATTGCCCTCCGTATCACTGGCTTAATGAGACGGCCCTCCTCACGTTTAGCATTAGGTAAACGCCCCTTAAGTGAGGATACATATGAAAATTAGGGTTAGAGGAGAGACTTTAGCACTATTTATAAAGTTTCCAACTAGGCCCCCTCATTACGGGCCAGCCTCAACTAGGCCCACACTAGCCAGCCCCTATTAGACTAATTAAGAAAACCTTCTATCTCACCTTAGACCAATCCCCGTAAAACAGTAAACGTTAAACGGTAAATTACAATATCAATTAATGTAGTCCACATTAGGAAAACTCTTACACGCTCTTGTCGCTCTCGAGCAAAAAGGAGATGCAACCAACGTTGCCGACCTTCACGGTGCGGGAGTTGCGGTTGGAGGAGATGTCGGAGGAGCAGGAACAGGAGCAGGAGAGGCGCTGCTCCCCTCTTCATCTCCACGCAACTGCTACTGCTCCTCTTGCACACCATAGCTTGCTCTGCTTTGTTGTGAATTATGCTCTCGGGCGAGGAGGAGAATGGGATCAGGACTAGGAGGGATCCGACGGGATTCTTTCTCCATCCCATCCTCATTGGTGAGGGGGGTGAAACAGTGAAGCAGGCAAAGATCGAGGAAAGGGGCTGTTGAAGTCGACTGACGTTCTCCGTCGCGACTTTCTTATCTTTATACTGGCTGTCCGACGCCAATTGGTTATCGCTTAATCGTCATCGAGTGTTACAGTCCTCTCCATCCTCACGATGCCGGGTGATTCATAAAGTCGCGCGGGTCCATGACTTTTTAAGAGGAGCTCCAGAGTGTAAGAAACCGGCAATGGTGGATGAATGGAACTCAATCCAAACGTCTTAATCACTACGCCAACATACGAGGATGATCGCTCACTCTAGTTCCTGTGGATTAACTTATGTTCTTACTTAGACATGGCCAACCATGAATTGAACCATGAGCAGAGCACAACCACACGTTGGATCCGAAATATCTGGTCGCTCGATCTACCATGGACCAAGAGACAAGTTCTTCATTTTTCTTGAACGGTGACAATTCCATGAAAATATCTATTTGAATATCAAAACTAGTGCACTAATATTGCACAAGCTGGGGGTGAGCAGTTTCAAGTTCTGTCCAAGTTTCACCTGAAACCTACCCATCAGAATAAATTTTCCTAATTTTTGGAACCCAGAACCTACTTATTGCAAGTTCCAAGGTCTACCCAAGTTTCATATGTACTATTAATTGAATGATTGCAATGAATCATCATCTACAATCCACTAATCATAACTCATATTAGATACGTAAAAATTATGATAAAGTAAAAGTCTCAGTCTAGATATCGTCGGAAATAGAAGTTTAGGCTAGTGGTTTTCAGATTATGCAACTCATCATCTGATGTCATGGAACGCCGTAAAATCGCGGGAAGTTATAGAAAAAGAAAAACACAAGGACTTGTTCTAGGTTTTACGTTTAAGGTTCCTTGTTTCGAACCCTGAACATACCCATCAAAACGGGTTCCATATTCTAGGACCGGTGTAATGTAGCATCACTCTAGCATACTTTAGCAATACTGTAGCAGAAGCAAAAATTCTATAATAAGTCCAGCATGAAAGTCAAGAAAATTTAGCATGTCAGTGTAAGGGTCAACATGTACAAATTATCGGTTAATCCTGGAATTATGCGCACCCCTAATATAAACCTTTTTTTTTATTGAACGTTGAATTAAACAAATATTTAAAAACCTACTTATAGTATGTTAATTAACGTAATATGCCGTTTTAGCATAAGAGTTATGTACGTCCAACGTTACTCTAGTCTGGCAATTTATCGCCGAGTGATCGTCGTCTATAAAAGGCGCGCACGCATTGCCGCTTCAACAACAGAAGTGACACACGTCCCAGCTTAAGCTTCCTCGTCATTTTCTCGCGACAAACCATGTCTTCTTCACTCATCTTCACCCTCTCTCCCCTCGCACTCTTGGCCGCGCTCTGGGCGATCTCCTCCTCCCTCGCTCGCAAGGTCCCGAAGCTCCTGCTCCTCAAAGCCACCGTGGCAGCTCGCCTGTCCGCCCTCGACGGGCTGCTCAAATGGGCCTTGGACTACTCCCTGAGGTCCTCTGTCCTCCGCCACTTGCACGGCCACGGCGAACCAGGAGCCTTCGGAATAATCCACAGGCTCAGCACCGCCCAGTACGGTGACAGACCACCCACGGAGTGCGCGGTGTGCCTGTGCCAGGTCGGGGCTGGGGAGGAGGTGAGGGAGTTGAAGTGCTGTGACCACGTCTTCCACAGGGCCTGCCTGGACCAGTGGCTTGGCTACAAGAACGCGACGTGCCCTCTGTGCCGCAGGTCCGTCGCTCGCCTGGCGAGCATGAGCATCATCGCCGAGGCCGGGGTGGAGATCATATCCCTTGCGTTCTGCGACCTCGGCTTCGGCAGGGACCGTGAAACGTGGTGGCTGCGATGACTCCGGAGGTGATATGAAGTCACCCTAATGGTCGACCCCATGCGTACAATCGATCACGATCTCTGTGTACGATTGCGAATGACGTGTGGTATTTTCATGGGATAGAGAGCGGGGTTGTCGTGAACCTCGTCTCACGTTACATAAAATGATGTAGTAGTAGACTGAGTTGTAAATGCTTTTACTCTTCAGCTATGGCTTTGTTCGCTTAAAGGAGTAAAGGCTCATCATATTTTCGATGCGTCTTTTATCAGTCGAAGATGACCTTCTGAAGTTATAATCAATCCATGTGGACTTTTAAACAGAGATTACCATGATCCAAAGATTAATCTGGGGCATTTCTTACATTGCGGCTTTCGCTCGTGAAATTCTACTTTCGATAAATTGGTTACGAACGAGCAAAGCATTTGTCCTACCATCTTTAGTTACTTATTCAAGCCTCGCCGGTCTTAAGCATGAAAAAGGAAAGAACAGCTTAATCGACCTCAAAAAGTTTCGAATTGATTTTTAAGATGGAGCGCAACGATATATCAATCTGAGTATATCTTCTCTTTTTAAAAAGAAATTTTTTACAAAATGTGATAGTAATGTATAATTATATTTATATGACTAACTTTAAGTATGTATGGTTTTTTCTGTCAATTGATTAATTAATAAAATAGGCATTGAGCTTTCTAGAATGCCCAATCTAAACATTTATATGTCGATTAACCTAACCGTTTATATGACTAGCTTTTAACTATGTATGGTTTTTTCTGTTGATTAACTAATTAATTAGTCATTGAGCTTATTAGAAAGTCCAACCTAAACGCTTGAACCAATTGGTGAAGAAAGATAAGTATATATAGAGAATATATAAGCCTCATTATCAAAGAATGTAGAATATTTCAAAGATCTGAACATTCGATTTGGTTTTTTATTGGATCGGTCCCAAGCTTGATCAAATCCACCAATTCGGTCCTAGACAATTACTTAATTTGATTGGATTTCGCTTGTCTGCAATTAGCATTGATTCTTTTCGACCTTCCATTGGGTTTCAAAACATAACTAAAATGCGGCAATCTTGAGAAGTAATAGTGTCGTGCTCTTTGTCAAATCCTCCGGGGACTACACTCCAAATAACATTTCCAAAAAAAAATTCAACGCACGGCACTTTTCCATCCGTTCATCCAAGTTATTCATCGTACTTTTCAGCCCATGATCAATTTGGGTGAACAGGGATGCCGAGTTCTTTGCACAAAAAAGCCTCTAAAATCGAGAAATCTTTCCAACAACTAAGGCCATTATCACCCCTAAGATTTCAACCCACCTATAAGCAATGGCCGACGTTGCTGTGTCCATTCAATCTAATCGCAAAGGGCTTTTCGTTTCAAACCTGTCATTGTACGAAACTAGTAAATTTTCGTACTGCCCCGAGAAAGAGCAGTGTCATGAACTGTGAGTGGCCTGATTCTTCCATGTCGGGATTAAATTCATTTAGACTTTTCTCCCCAGTGACTTGAAATGCCACGATATTGATATATTGCCTTCCCTTTTCATGTCTATATTCTTCGAACGAAATGAATTATTGCGGCCTCACATCTGCGCATGTTTAGACAGTAGGGCCGGGTTTTCCCTAGGCCTTTGAGACGGAATCTTATCGTTCGTGCACTCCTTTCGAGGGTTTGGCTGGCGTGAATCTAAACATAACTCATTCCAGAATAATCCTCGCGCGGGTCCTAGTTTATTTCGTCTCTATCTCCACCAGTGATTCGCTGCTCTCTTCTCTTGCATGAACCGCCTTGCCTTAGATAGTTTCTGTAGGGAATGACTGTCACAATGAATTATCCTTCTCTTACGCCCAAATTAACCCCATCAAATATAGGTGAAACCCGTGAATAAGAGGTCTTAAAGGATCTGACACCTTCGAAGCCAGTCGCTCTCAATCCTCGACTTCAGTAACTAGAAGTAAATTTTACTTCTTGAGCCGTTCGCTGCTTGCTTCGGGCTCGATTTGCAAGTTCAGCAGGGCATCATTTGGGTTTCGGAATTGCCCTCACGCTTCCTCCTCGTTGTAAATGAAGATAAATTATTATTTATTTATTTTTTTAAAAAGTCAAAATCCATCATTGATGAGGCTAATCTAGCGTGCTAAAATAACATAAAAGCGAAGGTCGGTGGCTCCAATCCTTATATCCAAACTTTTCTAAAACCTTGACCCGTTCCATTCCCGGGTCACATTACCGACCTCCGCCACAATGCGATCAACAAAAGAAAAACCAAACCAGCCCATAATGCGCACAACGTTTATTTTAAGGAAAATCACATAAATAGTAAGACCCAATATATAATATAATATATGAATTTTAAATTTATACTAAAAAATCAACCTATGATACGAGTCAGACAAAACAAAAACAGAATTTGTGACTATAACGGCCTGTTAGCCACAAAATTATTCTTCGTCTTTTTTGCTCATGTCATAGAAAATTTTAAAGTAGTAGAGTTCTGATGAGCAGATTTCACATTGTGGCAAATGCAGAGCATACTACCAAAGTTGATCAAAACATTTCTAGTTTTAAAGAATCTTACCAAGCAGAAAAGAAGAGGGAGGAGAGGTCTTAGAGATTCATAACAAATCACACGATTTTATTTTTAGAGAGGGTGCATTATGTCCCTTAACGGGTACATATGTTGCCTTATATAGGTAGAAAACAACACGCTAGAACATTACAGACTTTGTTTAGCCGACAAAAGACCAATTATTTGCGCATGCTAAGTTTTTGTACTGACAGAATGACTTTTGCGCTCATTAAACTGCTTGTTTTTTGCTTCTGCTACAGTACTAAACAGTGCCAAACAGCACATGAACAATGCCAAAAAGTCACATTGTGGCAAATGCAGAGCATACTACCAAAGTTGATCAAAACATTTCTAGTTTTAAAGAATCTTACCAAGCAGAAAAGAAGAGGGAGGAGAGGTCTTAGAGATTCATAACAAATTACATGATTTTATTTCTAGAGAGGGTGCATTATGTCCCTTAACAGGTACATATGTTGCCTTATATAGGTAGAAAACAACACGCTAGAACATCACAGACTTTGTTTAGTCGACAAAAGACCAATTATTTGCGCATGCTAAGTTTTTGTACTGACATAATGACTTTTGCGCTCATTAAACTGCTTGTTTTTTGCTTCTGCTATAGTACTAAACAGTGCCGAACAGCACATGAACAATGCCAAAAAGTATATAAACAGTGTGCTACAGGTACTTTGGGTCAATTTTTTTGCCTCCTTCACATGATTCCTCTGTCTCTTCTAATTTGTCTTGAATAAGTCTCTGGCAAAGGCTTCTTTCCCTTCACTTATTATGCTTGTAAATTGGCTTTTCAGTGCTGTCATCCGAGTCGTCCGAGTCTTCTCCATATTTTTGGCTCCGATATCCTTTTAGCATTCTTTCAATTTCCAAAGTTTCAAGATGTTGAGAACCTATATCATCTAGAGGCTGGTATGAGCTAGACAAAATGTCAGGAGGATTGAGAGTGCTTTTTTTCTAGATGTTATTGCTTGAGCGTTTCGAGGAGTTTTTCTACTTCTTGAATTGCTTCAGTCGATCGTGGTCTTTCGAATGTTTGGTGAGAACTTGTAAGAGCATCAACGGAACTTGCTGGGATACTAGACTAGGGTAAATACCCAAGCTAGAGAAATGGGATTTCTTTGTCAAGATCTAGATTGAGTGCAAGCTATAATTCATTATAATCAAAAAGATTCCATGATAGTGGACCTCCCCCATAGATCTTGTGATGATGAAACCGAATCCTGTGAATTTGCTGGTGACTCAGAAGTATCCGGTACATCCATTCCGTAGTATCTCCTTAAGCAAGCATCGATCGCTAGACGGTTTACGGGATAGTCATCATTGTGATTTCAAGAAACAAGATTATCTTTTTTGTTGGCCAAGCTTTTGGTTGAATAAGTTGATCGTGCTGGCATGACATCCTCTAAAATTCCCGATACTATCGAGGATAAGCTGAGATTCTACAGGAGAGTGTTTCAAAAATCTCATTTTGAATAGGTTGGGGCTTATATGTGATTGCTCCAACATTTGCTGAAGTTTTACTCATATCTCCATTGAATCGAACAAATACTCATGGCTAGGGCCGTCCAATGGGTGGGTCAGGTCGGGTTTGGGTCGGGTTGAAAATGGTCCGACCCATATTGACCCATTTAACCCATTTTGACCCATTTTCATATAATGTAAATTTGATGATCCATACCTGACCCTACCCATATTATCGAAACACATTTATATTTAATTCAATTTAGTTACTTAAATAAAAACTTCACACCAAATTTAAAAAGTAAATAAAATAAAAAATGTGAAAACCCTTTAAATTGAAATACTTTTGAAGAACTCTTGATAAGAAAAAGTTTGATGAGCTAATAATTGACATGAAAATAATATTTGCTTATAACAAATCTTCTTGAATGCAAGAATGCATAGCTTCTTAATTGTACTTGTTTTTAATTTTGGTTGATTATTTGATTCCCAAGTTAAAAATTACATTATGATGTTTAGAATTTCTATTTATCAATCTAAACAGCATCAAGCTTCATCTAAACGTACTTTTACGGTATGTATATGGATATCTATCTACCAAATATTATTAAAAAAATCGAATTTTTTATTATTTTAATATTTTTTGAAATTATTGTTATTATTATTTATTTTATTTTCTTCTTTTCTTCTTTTCTCTTTTCTCTTTTCTCTTTTCTTTCTTTTTCCTCCTCCTTCTTCTCCCTTGTTACTCTATCGACGGTGACCAGCTAAGCCGCAGTCTGGCGAGATCAAGGCTCCGCCTGTCCAGGCGAGCCCGAGCTTCCAAGCTCCGTCGCAGCCGGTGAGCTCGAGGCTCAGCCGATCCAGGCGAGCCCGAGCTCTGTCGCAGCCGGCGAGCCCGAGCTCGGCCATGGTCGGTGAGCTCGCGGCTCCCTAGATCCAGGCGAGCCCGAGCTCAGCCATGGAGCTCGCGGTTCGCCAAATCCAAGTGAGGCCGAGCTCGGCCAAGGCTAGTGAGCTCGCGGGTCGCCCGATCCAGGCGAGCTCGAGCTCACTCCATCGAGGCCGACGAGCTCGCGACTCACTTGAGGCCAACGAGCTTGGGATCGGCGATGAAGATGGCGATATGACAGCGAGGTAGGCGGTGGCTGCAATCGGTTGGGATCAGAAAGGAAAGGGGGTGTTCTACTCATCCAAAGATTTATAGTCATGGAAGGAAGAGAGAATCGAGCAAAAGCCTCTGCCGCAGAGGAGGAAGGCCATGGGTTCAAAGTGGGTTTCCTAATAACCCATTCAGACCCATTTCATTTATTGCTTTACTTTCTAAGACCCATTTGTGACCCACATTTAACTTTCACTTAACCCATATATGACCGTTTTAACTAAAGATGAGTCATAATATGGGTTTATGACCCATTTTGCCAGCTTTACTCATGGCCTGAAAAATAAAATAACCATTTAAAGTTTTGGGTTAGGCCTGCATGCTCTAAGTTTAGCTTAAAAAAAAAAATTTCCATGCATCCAATAGTTTAAACCAACTTAGCATGTCCCCAAGATATTTATGCTTGGCTTCTCCTTGAATAATTCTATTAATAATAAGAGGCATCTTGGCTGTTAGAAATTCAATGGCAATGGTATAAAGATTAAACAAATACCAATAAAAAAATTTGAGTTTTTATGAAAATTCTTTCTCTGAGAAGAAAGTGAGAGGATGAATAAATGAATATTTTGGATGCAATCCATCTGGCCTGAGGAAAAGACCACCATATTCACTAGAAATATGGAAATCATATTGCCACATAAGTCTTCTAAGATTTTCAACAAGAACATTATCTTAGATAAGCCTAGAGATTCTAGCGGGTATAAATATGAAGGCAATTTGGGCTTGATTTCTCAAGCCTTGAAACTACCTCTTGGATTTCTTACCACATACATATTTATGGAGGTGGTAGCTACAAATTCTTTTGATCTGACAAAAAATAGCAAGTACATCCTTTTTTTCCCTCAATATGTTTGGTCTTAAATGAATACTTTCAAAACCATTTTGCCCATCTAAGAAGCTATGGATGCGGAATTTGCTTCTACTTAAACTTCAACATTTGAAAGAATGAGGACATATCCATCTCTACAAGAAAATGATGTCCTATAAGATGGAATTCAAACTTCTTAATGCTATATTTTACTGCCAAGATTTCATTTAACGTAGAGTGAAATGCATTTCTGTTTGCGTGAATTTTCCACTCTTATGTCCACAGACTTGTCTCTTTCCATCAATTTCTTCAAAAAGAACAACAATCCAATACTCATCATAGGCGTCTATTTGCAATATTCTTTTTCTCGTGGAGGAGATTTGCAAAAGAGAGAGATGTTGTAAAATTTCCTTAAGTCTGCGTACAAACTTAGTTTGTTGTGGTCCCCATGGAGGAGTAGCTTTTTTGAGCATTTGTTGTAGTGGATTTACAAACTTTGTAATTTTTTGAACAAAATCTCGGAGGTAATTTACAATCCTTAAGATTTGCTGAACCTCCTTGCGAGAGAGATTTTCATCAGGAAACTTTTGCGATTCCTCAGCAATATGAGGACTAGGATAATAAGTTCCATCTTTGAGATGCATCCCAAGAAATTCAATTTCCTTCTGGGCAATGATCATCTTCTTCAAGGATAGCATGATGCCATGTTTTTGCACCAAGTTTACAAATTGGGCTAATAATTTACAATAAGAATCCTCATATGGGTTGTAAAGGAGGACATCGTCAATGTAAATCTAAGTATTGACCATGATGGGTTGGAAAATTCTACACACAGCCTTCTGAAACAATGAAGAAGCTATTTTGAGGCCAAAATGGAGCACTGTCCACTGGAAATGTTGATTCGAGATGCAAAATCCAGTTTTGTACCTGTATTCAGGGTGAATTCTCAACTACCAAAATTTAGCTTTAAGTTCAAACTTGGAATATACTTTGGCTTGGTGAGACTGAAAACTAAAGAATTCCAATATGACAAAAGAAACTTATCATTATGTAAGAATTAATTGAGAGGCTGATAATTAATAACTAGCCTCATATTTCCTCTGTTTTGCTTCGCTCGTTTGTTAACATAAAATGTTTCGCAAGCTCATTGAGAGTCTGAGGGCTCGATTAGTCCTTGATGAAGTAAATCCGAACATTCTTTTTGGGCTAAAAGCAAATGTCGTGAATTCATTCCAGAGTGACTAGCTTTGGTGGGATTGACATCCTCATTTTTCTTAAAAAGAATATTAATAAAGAAATCAAGATTTTTCCACAAAGGGTTGGAAGCATTTTTGGACAAAGTCTGAATGAAAGTCTGAACATGCCCATAGAAAGATTTGCAGAATCAGATCTAAAATGCTCATTTGGATAGTGAAGAATCTTTGGATACCTACAAAAACCCGAAACTAACCTTTGAATCGTAATCCATTAGACACAATTCCAAGTTTAGAAATTTGTGTGAGGATATCCCCACTAATAGTGATATCTTTATCTGGAGAGCTTGAACCAAAGATTTTAGTAGTGACTGAACACTAGAGAAAAAACTGAATGGTGATAGGTTTGCTTCATATTCTTATAGCAAAGGCATTTCTAGAAGCAGAGTTAAAATACAGGATGTATGACATCCACTATTCTTCTGGAAGTATTTTTGTATCAAGAATAGAAGCACTGGCTCCAGTGTCGATAAAGGGAATAAGAGGAATAAGCTTGTCATACTTAGATGGGTATATCTTTATAGGAAAATATGGGAGGATAAAAGGAGTGTATGCACAAAGACCTTGGATTGTGAGGGTTCAAAGAAAACAAATACCTCTTCTTCTAGCTCGTTAGACGAGCTTTCAATGTCACTAGTTTGTAACCATGTTTGTATAGCACACACAGTGTGCTTGGTTGGTTCATCTTCCAGAGAGAAGACCGATTAAACATTATCATCTCAGAGTGATAGTTTGCTTCTCTATCTTCTTAATTAAATTGGAATTTCTTCCCTCAGCCTTTGGATAATTCTTGGCAAAATGGCCTTTCTTGTTGCAAAGGTAACACCTGTCGGATTTTCTACGTCTTCTAGAAGAGCTTCATTTAAAGCGTCTTTTTCGCAAGAATCGCCATTTGCGTCACTTCTTTGCATGTCTTAAGGAGAATCTTTTGAAATGCCTTCATTTCTTGCATCAATCTCCACAAGAAGGATCATCACAGGAGTCTTTCTTTGGACACTTCATTCTTAACTCAGGCTTTTGGCAAGCTCGATCAGGTTCTTTGTTGCTCTTGAGATAACTTCCGAAAGCCTTTCTTCAAATGCGAAGATCATCGAGAGCAAGATGTATCTCTTGCTGGAGTTCTCCAAGGGAAACATTGGCGACAATATGTTGTTTGTTTTGAATGGATCTTTTCACCATTTAGCTAATCCCCTTTGGAATGGAGGCCAAAAATTCCTGCTTCAACAAAAGCATAGAATCATTTAAGCATTTCTTGGAAATGCATATTGAGATGCTTCTCCGTAGAAAGCAACATTTTCTTTCAGAAATTTCTCTTCTTTTAAGCTCAATGATATCTTCTAGTTTACCAATAAAGAATTGGTGAATAACCCATATCACATGATGAAAATCTATTTGAAGCAAGAATATCATTGATCTTGGTCAAAAATATATCTCCATCAATCTTTTAGGCTTCTAGTGAATCTGCTTACGAACTCGGTCAATATGTGTCGCGACCCGATCTCGCCGCCCTCCGATGTCGAGGGGGAAAGGTCAGATTTAGGGATACTTGATCATAAGATCACGAGCTCTCCCAAGCTCGTACCCCGCGTGACAGCGAATTTTATTTATACAATCTAGGTATTTAACAACCTAAGAACATACAGGAGTCGCCACTAGCCTTATATATATTTTTTGGAGGTCGGCTAGAAAACCCAATCGAGGATTGGGAGAGTTCCCTCGATTCCTACGCAACCAGATATCTAGATTCGAGGACTTGGGTTACGCTAATATAGCTATTAGCGCCCTTTCGGTACCTAACAGTATGTTGTGTTTACGCGTGGTGGGTTACTTTTATGCTATTCTATTTTTAAAAGAAAAACAATAAAAGAAATCAATCAGAGAAATTGAAAGTGCAAGACATGAAGTAAACAATCAAGAAAAGCAGTAAATCTAATCATGCAATCCTTAAAAAAAAAAAAAAAAATGAAAGAGAAAACAATCGGGAAAGAAAAGAAACCCGCAACTCGTCGGGTTTTATACAATGCATGAAACCCGAGACATATATCGGGAAAACAAATGGTACAAGATAATAGTCGGAATGGACATCGACTTCCATCGTCTTCACACCATAGTCCATCTTTGGAATCCAAATCTAAACCTAATCTAAGAAAAATGGATAACTATGTGCATACAAATGAAAAAAAAAAAAAAAAAAAAACAATCACCACATATCAAAACAGTCAAAAGCAGGACAGTATGGCGAATCAATCATAAGCAAATCAGAAAATGATGTATGGTAATTAACTTGCTAAGCCATCTAGTCAATGCATGAAAATTATGAAATTTGAACATGACATAGGGCTAAATGTGAGGAACAAATTCGGTTAATACATTTAACCCTAAATCCATGTGCAAAAATTACACAAATTCATCAACATTGACATGTGATTAGTCATTAGGGAGCAAAATGCATTCCAATTTCAATTACGACACATCAATTATTTCACTTCAAAGCCAACAGCAACTAACCACAGAAAAAGACAGCATGTTATACATCATCAAAGTTAGTATGCATGATATTCTAAAAAGGAAGTTTTAAGAAAGTATGCATGATTTCGCTCACTAAGAGATAGGCATGAATCTAACCAAAAATGTGTCATATAGAATAAAGGATGACAAACATTTCTCATCGAGAACTCAAAACCTAATTGTGATCACATGGATGATGTGGACAAAATTTTATTGAGGACTCAACTTCAAAATCATCATGCATAAGACCATACAAGAATGGTAAACAATCGGATTCATAGGGACAAGACAGCATTACAGTTCAAGACAAATTCCAGATTTCAAAGCTCGATTTAAAAAAAAGAGAGGCAGGGCAAATGATGACCAAATTGCACATATAATATGTCTATGGAAAGCTTGAGAAGTCTATTACAAATCTCTAGAAGACATTAAGTTGTAATAGCATCATCTACCAGCTCGTTCCAGTCAAAGCAGAAAATTGCAGTAAGACAAAACAGTAGATCAACCTAAAAACTACTGCAGAATTGACAGACTTTGTAGGTGTTTTTGATGACTGAATGACATCCGTTCAGGGCGTGCAACATATCAAATCGAAGCTTGAGAAGTCTATTTTCTATGTCTAGAAGGGCTCAAGGTCAAAAAACATATCTAGCATCTCGTTTCAGCCAAAACAGAAAGTGGAATATCAGATATACGAAATTGCACATCAGAGCAGAACATAACAATTTTCCAGAATTACTTCCTAACTTTTAAAGAAAATTTCATGTGGCTAATGATATCAGATCAGGGTGTATTATAGCTCATTGGAAAGCTAGTCGAACCATCTTCAACTCTCATGAAAGCATCAATCACAGAAAAACATAGCAACCAACTCATATCAGGTAATTTGCACAGAAGGTTATTCAAAACAGAGCACAAGTCAGAACAAAAAAATTCAAACAAGGTCAGGGATATTCTAGACATATTCGACCTGGGTAAATGACCTTCAATTATCACGACATTTTCATTTGATATAGATTGGAACCTAATGAACAACTTTCATTTAGGCATCAACTTCAGAATCTAATCACAAAAAATCATGTGAAAATGGCAAACAACACAGGTCATTTAAAGTAGAGCATGAAAACAGAACACCTAATCATTTACAAACTGTAGCTCTGTTTGTAACAATTGTCAAATCTAGTAAATGGTGACCAAGTCCAAGAGCTCACGGCATCCATTACAAAATATCAAGAAAGAAACAAAATCTATCCAAACATGCCTTTATGTTGACACAATCGCAATGTCTACAATTGAAATTAGCAGAACTTCAACATAAGAACACATTACAAAGTGTATGTTCTTGTACCACATGAGGAGGTAGACAAAAGGGCTCACAACAACCAAACCCATGTAGAACAGAGCTACAAAACCGTATACGTTGACATTGAAAAAAAACTCAATGAACCAAGCAAAGCAAAAGAGCATTCAATCATGTAATCGAGTTCTAATGACAAATGAATCAGGCATAAGAAAAATATAAAACCACCATAAATCACTAAAAGAATGGAAGAATCATAGTTGGCACAAGACAACTCCTACAATGCCAAAACATCATTCATTGACCAGCAATCCCAGAATTCGGCAATTACATGCCGTCCTATATGTATGATAATGTCTCCAGTCACGTAATGAAGTTGGATGTTAGAAGCTCAGGCATTTTCACAAACATATGAAGGGCAGAAAAGAAGAAACACAAGAAATGAAAACAACTAAATGCAGAGAGTCCCTAGTTAATGATCGTGACATTGTCAATCACCATCAGTAAACTTCTATTTCAAAAAGGCGAGCTCTCACTCGATCGCCAACCACACCACATACATAGCGATGACACATCAGAATGATATGGACAGGAAAAAATGAAATATAATAGAGAAATCTAAGCCTACAAGCAACGATTCCAACACCAATTTCCATCCCTGTACGATACAGCAATCGTTCGCCTCGACTACACAAGATTAAATCCGAACCAGAGCCTAAACAGATCCTCTAAA
The DNA here is from genome assembly GCA_014182395.1 of Eucalyptus sp. ANBG9806169. Taxonomy (NCBI): domain Eukaryota; kingdom Viridiplantae; phylum Streptophyta; class Magnoliopsida; order Myrtales; family Myrtaceae; genus Eucalyptus; species Eucalyptus sp. ANBG9806169. Next base: position 40,043,458 of record CM024579.1, read on the forward strand.
TCCATCAATCAATAACAACATCGACAACAACAGCATCTAAACGAAAAACATTTACCGAGAGAAATTCAATAAACTTGTTCTTCCTCACCTAGTCGAACCAAAGATAGAGCGATTGAGAGAGAGAGAGATTGATAACCTTGAATGAACAGCAAAGGATCGAAGCTGTGGCTACCAACGACGTGGACTGAACCTTAAACTCCAAGCGATCTGGTGAGCTCAATCCAGAGAGATTCGAGTCCGACGAGCCTCTCCAGCAACTGCCACAGTATCCGAACCGATGATCTCAGAAAAAAGTGTCGATCTCGTAGAAGTTCAACTCCGCGCTGCGGACTTCGAATGACGGATAGATCTTCTTATCACAATCGCCGATTGCTACACTTCATCTTCTAAGTCCGAGAATCGTGAAAGATGAAACCGATCTTCGTCGACTTCAGACCAGGGCAAATCCGGCGAGTAGAATTGCTGGTGTCGTCGTCGCCGTGACCGCCGTCGCCTCCGATCAATCGAAATTCCCCGAAAACCCTATCTGTCGATCCCCCGATCCGAAAGCCCCCAACCCGCTCAAGAGAGAGAAATGGTTTTTAGAGAGAGAGAGTGCGAGCTTCGAGTCGAGCCCCCGAGAGAATTCGCGCGCGAACCCTTTTGAGAGAGAGAGAGCTGGCGAGAGAAAGAGAGGGATCCGCCCCAAAAGAGAGAAAAATTCTCCAAAAAAAAACCCCTTTTCATTTTTCTTTCGTTTTTATTCATTTTCATTTCTTCTTCTTGTTTTCTTTTTTCTTTTTGTTTTCTTGATTTCTTTACTTTTTTTTCTTTTCTTGTTTTCTTTACATTTTTTTTATCTTTTCATTTCATTTTCATTTTTTTTTGTCTTTTTGGCTCTTTATTTTTTATTTTATTTTTTGCAAAAAAGAATGTTTAAAATGTCGACAAAAAATCGGGTGTCAACAATATGTCATATTGGTGTTCAACAGAGAGTGCTTTAGGGTTGAGCCAAGCATGAAATTTTTGCAATCTATCTGGCCATTTAGAATATAGAATGTCGTTGAGTGTGAAGTAGTATTTTGAAGTTGAAGACTTTTGCTCGGAATTTAAGTCATGAAGGTGTACTACTTCTGGCTCAGATGAATTTGATTCCATTTCTACTTCAGGGGGTCGGCCATAAAAATAGCAAGTACACGGGATTTTGGTGTTTGTGGCTCAGAGGTTGAATTAGTTTGAAAGGAGAGGCAATCTGTACCTAAGGTTGATTCGGAGGTATTTTGCTTAGTAGAATCAAACAAAGCAATAGTTGGTATACTTTGTCTACCTTGATCTCACAGGAAAGCCTCAAGTAGATTTGAGACAATATAAGCAGAGGGAGGTTCTAGAAAAGGTTCAAGGGTCGGCTTCTTTTCTTCACTAATCTTTCTTTGTTTTTCCATTTTTCTGATACGATTTCGAAGGGTAACAATATCCGTTTGATCCTGTCTTGGAGCTTTGTCAATAATTGAAATAATTGATGTAGCCCTAAAAGGGCCCACATCCTTTGAAATCGTTTGTCAAGGCTGGGAAAATGGATCTGGAGAAAGAATAAATTTTCCATCCTGCAAGAGCTTAATTTGTCTCCTCAATTTTTCCATTTTAGCCATTTGATCTTCCAAATAATGATGAGATACATATCTTCCAAATTCTATCTACTAAAGTTTTTTCTAGAATGTCTCAAGCAATTTATTTGTGACTAAAGCCGTTTGATCAACCTTCTAGTTGACATAATCAAGACGAGCTTAGACAGTTGAAAACTTGGTACCAATTGTTCTGAGAACATTATTTTGGGCCAAGGTATTTTCTAATTGTCAATTCAAGACAGCTTCAGTAGCTGTAACTTTCTTTTGCCCCCCATGGTTGTCAGTATATGTAGGATTCGGGACCTTAGAGATATGACCAAATCGATTATGAACATTTGTAAACTCTTCTAGTGCCGAGAATAGGGCACTGGAATTAGACCTTTCCAACGGTGGAAAGTATGAGGAATGGAACATACACATAAATGGAAAGACAGGTGATGGTTTTAGACCATCCATATTATGTTGGTGTTGTACCGTTGCGAGTGGATCGGGGTACAACAAAAGATGTGCGGCGGTTATCTTTAGGCGTTTTGACCCACACGACAAGGGCTGTCGCAGAAGCGCAATGGCAACGTCGTTCTATTGCGGCTAGGGGAAAGAACGCACTCAAAACTTCTCTACAACGTTATAAACGGTCCTATTTTGTATCCTTCATTAAAGATGTTCGTTGTCTTTATTTTTGTAGTCACTTTTTTTGGCCACGAAGATGGATAGAAGTTCTCGATATCAAGCAACGCACAGAATCAGAAGATCGATCTCATTGAATCTACCCTTTAAAGAGAGAAGTGCCAAAAAAGTCCTAAACCTTTTGTGTTTGTGCCAGTTTAGTCCTAAACCTTTTTTTGGTGCCAATTTAGTCCTAAACCTTTTTATTTAGTGCCTAATCAATCCTTTAGGTCGGATTTTGCTGACCGACGCCGGCCCGACGTGGACAATTTTTAATATTTTTAAATATTTTTTATTCTTTTTAAATATTTTTTCTATTTTTTTTATTTTATATTTTCTCTTTTTCTTTTTCTTTTCTTTTTTTTTTTTTTTTTCTTTTTTCTTTTTTCTTTTTCTCCTCCTCCCTCCGCCGCTGGCCGGACCACGCGACCTCGCCGGCCAACTCACCGGCCGCCGCGAGGGCGGCCTCGCGCCGGGTAGCGCCGGCGAGGCTCGCCCTCACCAACCTCGCAGGGATCTAGCGAGGTCGAGCCTTGCCCATGGCCGGCAAGGCTCGACCTCGCCAGATTCGGCGAGGCTCGACCCTCGCCAACCCGACACGAGGCCGCGATTCGGCGAGGCTCGACCCTCGCCAACCCGACACGAGGCCGCGATTCGGCGAGGCTCGACCCTCGCCAGGCCGGCGGAGGCCGCCTCGCGCGGATCCGGGCGAGGGTCGAGCCTCACCCATGGCCGGCGAGGGCAAGCCTCGCCGCCGCCGCCCAACGCGAGGTTGCCCTCACGGCCGCTGGCGAGGTGGCGGCGAGGCTCCTCTGGCCGATCACCGTGGTCTAGCCAGCGGCCGGGAGGGAGGAGGAGAGAAGAAAAAAGAAAAAAGAAAAAGGAAAAAAGAAAATAGAGAAAATAGAAAAAATATTTAAAAAGAATAAAAAATATTTTAAATTGTCCACGTCAGCCGGCCGGCGTCCAGTCAGCAAAATCCGGCCAAAAGGACTGAATCGGCACTAAATAAAAAGGTTTAAGACTAAATTGACACAAAAAAAAAGTTTAGGACTAAACTGACACAAACACAAAAGGTTTAGGACTTTTTTGGCACTTCTCCCACCCTTTAAATACACCCCATTTCCTCATAGACTCTAGTACGACGATGCAAGGAGATACGTCGGATCCGTCCCTATCCACCGGCAATCCTCGAAATAAACGGGGGAAATCCGAGGTCCAGAAAGTCGGTCCGACTTGGACCACACGATGTAGGGTCGGGCCACGTTGTGTCTTCGTGACATTTTAGTCGAAACTAACGCCATACATTTGGAATGAAAGCTAAGGAAAATTTGGGTCCACGCATGGGCCAGGGTTCCGCATAATTGGGCTATGGATCGACGTCCCGAGGCAGTCGGTTTTTGTTATTTTCTAGTACATAAGACGGATTTACATCAATTTCCGACCCCTGCGCTTGTCCCATGTAATCTGCACGATGCAAACATGGGTGGCCCTCCCCTGATTAAAGTCACCGCATGTGCGTACGAGAGAGGGGAGAGATAAGCAGAGCAGAGTGGCTAAAACAATGGGCCTAAAACACTAGTGGACCTTACCCTGGGCCTAGAGGGTTGAAGCCTAATTATGTTGTCGCTCAGGGTTAGAAACGAAGAGCTCTTGCCCTTTTTATGACAATTTACACTTGCAAAAAAGATGACAATTTACACTTCAACAAGTCTCAATTCAGTCTTTGTAATAACCAGGAGGGTCCACATAGGAGGGAGCGCGGTTTCAAAGTAGAACTTGATAGCTGAGAACCGGATCGGGGGGAATTTATCTAGTTTTAGTTCCAAAGTATGCAGGATAAGTTCTAGGTTTCAAAAAATAAGGAATCTATTTTGATTGGTAAGTTTTAGGTTCTAGATTGGTGGAACCCAAAACTTAGAACTTGAAATTTGCAACCTAAAATTTAGAACAAGTTTTCATATTCTTCTTGACCTATATCTTCATGCGATCCAATGATATTTCATCATGTTAAATCGGTATATAATTTGAAACCACTAGTTTGAATTTTCATTTTACGATTTATACTTTTACTTTATTATTATTTCATATTTTTTTTGTATCTAAACATAAATTATGGTCAATGAATTATAGCAACAAATAATGGCCATTAATTATAATTGTTCAATTAATGATTCAAGAGGGAACCAGATAGATAGATAGATCTTAGAATCTGTGACAATGTAGGTTATAGGTTTTATGATATACAAGATATGTTCCAAGTTCCAAAAAATAAAACACCTGCCCAAACGGAAGAGTTCCAACTTCTAGAGGAAACCTCAAAAAAAAATGGAACTACTTACCCCTGAGTCGGCATTCCTTGTCAAGATCTATCATGTAATGTAAAACCATGCTCATTTGAGTTTTCTAAACCTGAGATTGAAGAAGAGAAACTCGCAGTGCCGGACGCATGCGGCGTGAAATGGCATCCCTCATGACGGTGGCACAGGGATAGATTATGCATCCTCGCCTCTGCTGCTCGATCGCCCCCATCGACACTCCTAGTGACGCTAAAGTGAGCAACGCAGAAGGCAGAGAAGATGCAATACACGAATCAATCTGTCAAACTTCTGATGAAGTCATTCATTTCCTTCCTCTGTTTCTCCCCGCTGCGTTAGACTTCGGGAGAGCCAGATCGACCATAGAGATCGACCGTGCTGTGCCGTAGCAGGATACTCTAAAGACAGTAATTTCGGTAAACCAGAATAAGAACACGCGATAAGAAAGCAAATGAAGCAGCAGATTTTTATTTCCTCCATGACTGTCTGTTTAAGCGCACACTCTTTATTCAGCTGCAGCGCGATCAAGAAGCAATTCCCATGCGTTTGAATAAAGGAGAGAGAAAACAGAGAGCCCAAGACCGTTATTGTTTCCCCCACTTCGTTCCTTACTTATTATTTCGTCTTCCGATGATGATCCCACACCGTCGCCTTAAAACGAAACGACTATCAGATACAAAGAGCTGGACTGTGGCAAAATATTGGAAATAGCAGTGAAGTAATCAACTCTAATAACCCAAAAAGGACCATAGTAATCGAGAAGGATCGGTCCGATCCGATCCAGTCTTCGCTCGACGCGGCGGCGGCATTGTCATCGGCACCGTGTCGTCCTTCATTCTTTACACAGCACGGCCTCGTCCCTCTTCTTCGCGGCCATCATCCAATTCGGGTGGTGCTGGTGATGCCCGAAGCCCCACCTCCACCCCATGAAGCTCCTCCTGCCCTGCTTCACCTTCACCTCCTTCTCGTTCACCGTGACCCGACACGACCCGCTCCTGAAATCGCCTCCCTGCGCGGTGCCGCCCCCGCCGCCGCCGCTGCCCTCGCCGACCCCTCCTCTTATGCTCCCGAACGCTGATCTCGAATTCCCGAGGGCGCCCATCTTCGGATCCTGCCTCCCCTCGGTCGAGAAGAACTTCAAGTCGATGAACCCCGTGTCGTCGCCGCCAGTGAAGTCGCCTTCCTTGAGAGAGAAAATCCTCCTGGTGGGGGGTTTATTGCCAATGGGGTCAAAGCTAGGAGTGACATGATGATGCTCGAGGGGCAGCCCGTTCTCCTTCCTCTCGCCGCCGTCGAAGCCGCTCTTCCTAGGCTCCGCCTCGCTGAACCCGCTCCTCCTAGGCTCCGCCTCGCTGAAGCAGCTCCTCCTGATCGTGTCCGATTCGCTGAACCCGCTTCGCCTGAACTCCGCTTCGCTGAAGCAACTCTTCCTCTCGGGATCAAAAAGGAGACCGCCATTGACGCTAGAGGTCCTAGCCCCTGAAATGGAGCTCCTGGCCCCTGAAAACGTCCAGTGATCGCCCCCGTCCTCTGAGCCGTAACAGTTCTTGCCTCCCCTGAAGCTGCTGAGGGATCTCGATCTGGACACGCCCGACTGGTGATCCACGACCCACATCTCGCTCTTCGCATCGAACCCATTATCGACGCTCTTCTTGCGATTTTTCTTCTTCCTGAAGAGCTTCCCGATCCTCCAAATCCCGTGAACCCTCTTTATCTCCACGCAGCTGCTACTGCTCCTCTTGAACATCATAGCTTCCTCTGCCTTGTTGTTACTGTACTCTGCCCCACCAACTCTGGGCTTCGAGGAGGTGCTGATCTGGCGCGAGAGCAAGAGCTCGCTCTTGTCGCTCTCGAGCAAGAAGGAGATGCGGCCGACGCTGCCGACCTCGACGGTGCAGGAGTTGCGGTTGGAGGAGATGTCGGAGGAGCAGGAGCAGGAGGAGAGGCGCTGCTCCCCGCACTCGGAGCAGACGAGCCTCGCGAGGCGGTCCTTGAGGCATTGGGCGCACACCCCGACGGAGGACGCCCCCGGGTGCTTCCGGCACGGGTTCTCCGACGACGAGGAGTAGTAGTTGTCGGCGAAGAATCCATCGCCGTCTCCTCCGCCGCCGCCCTTGTACGCTTCCACAGCTTTGCCCCTGTCTTTCATATCTTCACTCACTCTGTGATGCAAGAGAAGGCGAAAATGCACAGCCCTCACCCACAAATGCAAAGAACTTCAGCTAATCAACATCAAGAAAGAAGACACGGAGCGAAGACACCGCAATTCAAGAAGAGAGAGAGAAAAGGAGAGAGAGAGAGACAAAGGGAGAGTAGAATTTTCAAATTGGAAAAAAGGGTATTGAACGAGAGCTTTTCTTGATGACAAAAGGGGAGAGTGCGAGGTACAATGACGCACATATTGGGAGTGGGACTGAGGGAGAGAGACTGACAGACAGATGCAAAGGCGTCAACTTTACGTCTTCTTTTTTCAACCGCGAGTACTGGAACAGTGCCCCCCGCCCCCCAGCAGCGACGAAAGCCGAAAGATGATTGAAAAAGGGACTGGTGTCGCATTGTCTCTGTTCCTGCTCTGCAGGTAGTATCATTGTGTTCGGGCACTCAAGGGAGGGCTTCCCTCGGTTCCCGATTCGTCGTCGTTCTCCTCCCGATGCATCCCGCCATTTCAATTGCATTAAAAAAAAGAGAAAAGCTTTGTTCATGATTTGAAGGATCCGTGTGGCATCGCATCTGTCAATTCCCCTGCGCGTTTTCTGTTGACTTACTTGTGTAAGAAGACATGTTATCTTTTCTCTCAGTAAGAGAGAGAGAGAGAAAGAGGGGGTTTTGTCTGCGTCCCAGCTTTTTTGACAGTCGTTGTTGGGTTGTTGGGATTGAAATTAACCCGTCGAAGGAGCATGAGGAGAAGAGAGCACGCATACGTTTGTTCCCCCCCTCCCTCTTTGTCCGGATCGGCTTTTTCTGCGTTCGGACACGCGATGATGGAACGTCGACACGAGTGTCGTCTCGCCCGGTGGATCGCCACCACGTGTATCCATCCCCCGACGGATGGTGATGCGCCGTGCTGCTTATGTGGGTCGCCTTTGAATTTTCCCATCTTTATCTGCTTCCAAATTGACGATTTCGTTGATTTTACTGAGACTCGATTTCGAGAATAGACCCCGTAGAATTGCACTGACACGTTTGAGCGAACTCGTGCTACATCCCTTAATTTTCTGTCATAAGATTGTGACACCTGTCTATTTTAGTTTGAATTTATCAATTCCATCACTATCGATCAAGATCACTAGAACGCAAATATTTCGTTGTTCTACCGATATTTTCAAAAGAAATCAATAAATATGATTGATTTAGATTTATTAGGATGCATTGCGGCTAAGGCTAGATAAGAGGGGACCATCTTTCGGATGAGACCAAAATTCGGAGGTTAGGAATGCTTGGGAGGGACCATGATGAAGCAAAGAGGCAGTGATGAGCAGCATGATAGCCTTCCAACTTTCAAGGCATGCCCTCGTTGGATCACGCCAGTGTAGTACCAAAAGTCCCACATGAAATTTGAGCGTTGATTAGGAAGACCTTGGTCAACGCACTCCACGGTCCATTAGAGCAAATTGGAGCTCATCATTGAGATCAATCGAGGATGTACGGATTCAACGGCATAGATCGATTGATTGCTTGCTCGCTCGCTCGATAGGCCACCTAAACTATTGACCTAAACTCTACCGAAACGCACCCAACACACTCGATTGGAAATGGGAGTATTGATAGATTTGCATGGGTCGCGGTGTGGACAAGACAAGAGATGATAGCAAAGATGTTCCGTTGAGGTGTTTTGGCAGACTAGTGAAAGTAAAATTTCATTTTTCTTCTGTTGGGCGTTGCATTGAACAGTTTCTGATTAATGGTCCAATTCTCGATTCTAGATGATTCCTGAAGGGATTGGTCTAGTAATTAACTAAATGTTGTGAAACTCTCGTTTGTAGATAATAAAAAAACAAAAGAAGAAAAATAAGAAGTCACCCTTGTTTCTACAACCGACCGAACTAGTCGATTTAGTTCCAAGATCGAGTGACCTAGTTTCATAAATCGAAAGCTCACCCCACCTGATAATCAATCTATTTTAGAACTAATTACTCCTAAATTCTCTCTTTTAATGGAGATGATCCAAATCTCAATCCCTTACCCTTTTAGCTTGATGATTAACAGGATAAGTCACTACCGACTCAGCACATCATGCTGTGCACGGAACGAACGAAAACGAAGGCTTAAGATAAACGACCATCATAAACGTCGGACGGTACAAATCCAAGATAGTGGCTCGGCCAGAGAATCCGTTCACGTCAAGGACTCCCCGAAAATGATTAAAAAGGGGGTAAAAAAAAAAAAAGGACAGAGCAGAACGGAAGCGTAGGGAATACAACAACAACATCCATCCGGGGAGTTTCATCCCAAAGCACGTCTGCTGGCTAATTGACCGATTGACCATGATTGGGCCGGCTCGCATGCCCCGAAATCATAAACCCGCCCGAACCATCATTCCACGGGTCCCAAGGAATTAAACAAGGTACGTTTAAGGAAATTAATGCGTGCCTGTCAGAAAATTATTGGCAAGTGTTCTTCCATTTTCTTTTTATTTCCGAGGCGAGAGGGAGGGAGGGAGGGAGGCCCTCGCCATCATCGCCATCATGATGTCCCCTCCCCCTGCCCCGTCTAATCTCCACTAATTATTTTGTTGCTACTGCCATTAATGTCTCCCTCCCTAAGTTTTCACCACCCCTCAGAAAAATAAAAAATGAAAAAAAAAGATTTAAAATTTGCGAGGAAGAACGATAGAATAATGGGAAAGGAACGGAGGGTATGGAGGAGGTCATGATTACGGACAGCTTGGCCGACACATTTAAGGGGGAAGGACGCATAAATACGCGACACCGCTTTTTGGGTTTTTGGTTTTTGGTTTTTTTTTTTTTTGGGGGGGGGGGGGCCTCCTTCTTTTCGGCCGCTCTACGGGCCGGGCCAGCACCGCCGTGGCACGACGGTCCGCGGGCGTTTCGTGCGGGTCGTCATCATTGGCGTTTGCTGAATTAAAGCTTAAAGCCGAGCCTCGATTTCGAGGTTTAAAGTTGAACATCCTCCGCCAATTTTCATTTCGTCCGTAGAGGAGAATCCCCTTTTGTCTTTCGCCTTTTTGGCCTCCCTCCCGATCACATGTTTTCGGACCGTTTCCAATGCATCCCTATTGACAGTGCGATTGCATGCCCATGTCAAGGAGCGCACCGTTGTCTCGTTCGGCTCATGGTGCCCCATCTAATGCGAAATGCAAAGGAGTAGATGGGGAAGTTTCTTTGCCTTTACAATGCCGGCTAGACATGGTCAAACTCGATTTAGCTCGGCCTGATCAAGTTTTCTCCCAAAATAAAAAGTTAGTAATGGCCACTCAGTACAGACATTAGTTTCGCTTATAAAGAAATTATTCTCATGGCATTTGGTCTTGACTAAACGTAAGCTTAGTATACCTAATTTGTCTTGGTATAACAAAGCATTCTGAGTAGGCTTTAGCTTGAGCTCGGAAATTTTCGACTTTTTGCCAGCTGTGTCCAAAGTAAAGTGCTATGCTATCTTGTATACTCATTGTCGAATTGACCAGAAAAGGAGCATTAGAGCAAAAATATGATATCTTGTTTCGAAATCTAGAGACTCTTTCGACGTCCGACATTTTAAAGTCGTTCAAGAATCACAGCTGCCTAATAAGAACTAGAGAACTGTGTGAATTTGGAAAGAATCAGACAATTTCATGCGAATCGACTTTGGAAATATGCTATCATTCTTCATCTTCAATTCAAGCCCATGGATGCGTCGTCTAGCTTGGACCAGTTCTGCTGAGCTTGTTAGCATTGGCCCATGATTTCAACCAGTGCTTCGAACATGGCCCAGCCATTCTCTGTTCTGCTCTGCCTTCTCTCTCTCTCTCTCTCTCTCTTTCCTCGTTTCCCGTTGGTTCGCTGCCACTCCGGTCTTCCACCATGAATCTCCTGAGAATTCACCATGACCGGACTTCCTTCCTCCTGCACCGCGCCGCCCCTCGTCGTCCCTCACCCCCGTTTCCTCGGCCGCCCAGGTTGCCCTCGAGCCCCGCCTCCGTCTCCTCTTCGCCCTCCGCGGCCTGCTGCGGCTTCAGAGCTCGCGGCGTCTCGGAACGCGCCCCGCCGGCGTGCGGCTATGGGAGTGGCGAGAGCTTCGGCGGTGGGGCCGTGGGGATGGAGGAGGAGGAGGAGGAGGAGGAGGAGGACCTGTCGGTCGACGGGGTCGTGTATCGGAACACGCTGAGACTGGTGGAGTGCTCCATGTTCGCGGCGCTCTCGGGCTTGGTGTACTTCCTCAGCAATTCGCTCTCGATTGAGGTTAGTTTGGGCGGATATGATAACGGGTCGTCGTTAGATGAGCTTAGCTCTCGACTCATGCCTCAAAGTTTAGATTTTCGGTTGCAATGCATTGTGGTTGATCGTGAAGCCATTGGTCTTGGTGGGTTGTTTGACCGGGTTTCTCGGACATTGTTCGAGGCTGGTTTGGTGCAAATTTCTTGATGTTCATTTTGCTTTGTGGGCTGACATTATTTTACTTTGGACAGAATTACTTTGGTTGTTTCTTCGGATTGCCGATTGTGATCTCCTCGATGAGATGGGGCATTGCAGCTGGGAGGAAAACCATGGTTCGAATCCTATTGGCTGTTAAAAAATTTCATCTTCTTGAGTTGAGTTGTGACTGATCGTATTGGCAAACACATTGTTTATCTCCACAGGTTGCCACAGCTGTGCTGTTACTTGTACTCTCTGGTCCACTGAAAGCATTAACTTATTTGGTCAGTACCCTTTGAGGAGGCTACAGAACTCTGCCTGATGGGCATATACCTTCGCATGCTTGTGCTAATTCTGGCTAGTGTGAAGATATATTTGAGTACTTATGCGTGCTTGGTTATTCATTTAATGGTTGAGCCACAATGTGATTTCCTGGGCTCGACTTTTTTGGCCTAAAAGAGAGTATCATCCCTCGTGGTATTGCTTGATAGTAAACTCAATATTGTAGACCTTGTGGATTTTGTCATGCACTTCTTCACATATCTCACTGATAATTGGTTCTCTTCCGAGGCTTGTTGAGGCAGGTTTTCTGGTGGGTTTTCTGGTGGGTTTTCTGGTGGTACTAAATTTGTCATTGTGTGAATTAACGTTATGGTCATCACCGAGAGACTGGTCTTGTCTATCTGCTCAGACACATTTGTCTCTAAAAAAAGTGGTTTTCAATGTTTTATATATTTCTCTGACATTTTAGTTCAGACTTTACAATCTGAAGCAAAATATCTGTAGCGTACTTTGCTCAACGAAATTTTTTCTGTTGCAGCTTATGCATGGGATACTTGGTTTCGCAATTGGTTCTTTATGGAGGTAAGAACGTAATTCGCTGTGCTTTCACATGTACTACTACGACTATCCTTCTCCTTCTGCAAGTGCATTATTTGATACAGTTCTTAGCCCCAAGTTTCCACATCCATTGAAATTTGGATCCATGGAGATGCTCAAATAGGTTGTTACACGGCTATAAGCTATTTGTCGTGCACAAAAAGTTGTTTTATTTTCTGGAAACAAAAGAATTCAACACGAAGATGCAATTGGTAGAGAACTGTCTAGAGTATGTTTTAACGCTATTACTGTCTTGCCATATGACAAAAACTTATTTTGTTTTCATAGAAATACTGATTAGTGCTTTTAGTTTTCATAGAATCTGAATCGAGAGCTTTCGTTTTGTGAGTACATGGAATTGAAGTCTTTCATTTGACAGGCTTGACACATTTTTGATAGTTAATGCATGCTTTGTTGACTTGCTTCACGGTTGCGTGTTATCCTGGTGAACCATATGTGATTGATTAACAACTAACTTCAGCTTCACATTTGGCTTTTTAACAGGTTGGGAGCCAGTTGGGGTGCTTCAATCTTCATCTGCACACTTGTATAAGTGCTAGTTATTCCCTGATTTCTTAGCATCTTTCCAAAGCTGTGGTGTTATATAGCTGTTTTCAGGTTTATTCTGACTCATGTTGCTTCGATATGCAGGTTCGGGCGCTGTGTGCCATGGGTTATGTTTTGATATCCTCATTCTTAATAAGGGAAAATATACTTGATCTTGTAATTCCTTATGCCCTACATAGTAAATTATCTCGACTAGTTTACATGAACCAGTTAACTGACAACATTCTCTATTCCTGTAGATCACCATAAATCTTCATGCTTCCATTTCCTTCTTGTTCACTGCTTCGGGCATCAACACAGTTCCATCAATGAATCTAATATATGCGATATTTGGAAGCGTGGTATAATCTCTTCTCTCTCTTTCAATTCCTCCCATCATCGGTCATCTTTCCTGCTCATCCATTGTTTTCGTGCATGAAAATATCTCATGCGATTGCTACTTTGTTCAACAGCTTCTGCTGAACTCCATATTTCTAGTTTTCCTGCTACACCTACTGTACCCGGTGTTCCTTACAAGGCTTGGAATGAGAACTTCGCTGAAGCTTCCAAGATGGCTGGAGAAGGCATTATAGAGATGTCATATCTTCTTCTTTTTTCGTTCGGGTCAATACAATAACCGTTATACAACATTGAGGGGAACAGATGCCAACTGCCAAGTACACATCGTCAGAGCCCAACGCCCTTGCAATCACCTCTGCAAGCTGCATCCTCTCCTCATCCACTATCAATTGCCTCCACCAGGTTGGTGTTCTTGAATACTGAATACACGATGCATCCATGTTGCCCCGGTGCCAGTACCTGGTGCATTGATTCGGAAAGATGAGAAGAAAATATATTGGCCAGTGGACTGGGCTCAAAGTTGCTGACCCTTCAAGTGATGCAGGTGCAACAGTTTGGATGCATTCATTTTGTCTGCAAACTCCTTTCCTGCAATGCTAGATAGTACCGCAATTATGATCAATATTGTTCGAGACTCTTGACAAGCTGTTGATATCATGTATAAGTCAAAAAAGTATTCATAGGTGTCATATATCATAATCAGCTTTTGCGTTAGAATTTTAAAACTGTCGATTCTTATTGGATGGCTTGCCGCTTGTCCACTCGTTACTTATACGTGGCATGGCTGCTATACAAAAACACTCATACAATTTGGCACTTGAGATTGTAGTCATTAGGGGTGTAAACGGGTCGGGTCGGGTCGGGTCTTGATGTTACCCGATCCGAAACATATGGGTCACGTACTGTGACCCGACCCGACCCGAAACACATTAAACTCGCATAGGAAATTTGGGTCGGGTCGGGTCGGGTTTCCGGGTCTTTTTTTTTATTATTTTTTTCTCGTTCGTTCATTCAGGTGAGAGTCAAACGGGGGCATTCATCTTCATTGTTGTTCGTGACTTCTTGCAACTGTTATAGGTTATTACGAAATATTCCAAGCCTCGGCTTGGCTCTTTATTTTTTAGCATTGGATTGATTTTTGTCTCTTTTTTCTTTTGGCTGGCCTCAAATGAATGTATCTTCTACAAATGAGCACAAGCATATGCATGTGGGGAAAAGAAAGAAGTTAAAATGGGGTCAGAGAAAAGTAAATGTTTAAGAAATAATTTCATACAATTGGAAAAGAAGATGCTAGAGAATCGGAAATAAGAAAAGCTGCACTTCTTGCTAATGCCCACGAATTCATTGGAAAAGAAGATGCTAGAGAATCGGAAATAAGAAAAGCTGCACTTCTTGCTAATGCCCACGAATTCATAAGGTATGGTGAGCTTGGTAAGGGTGCGCATGACAAAATTTATGTTTCTCGATTTCTCTATTTCTCTGTTCCCCCTAACAGGGTTTGGAAAATCTGTTTGGTAGACGCATTTGATTTCTCTATTTCTCGAAACAGATTTCTATTCTAGAAATAGAGAAATTGAAGAAATCAGAAGCTGAAATTTTTAACTTCTCAGTTTCTGAAATATAAATTAGAAGCTGAAATCAAACCATATAAAAGAACCTTGCGCTTTCTTGCTAACTTAATTCACTTATAACCACAACTTCACAAATTATTGTTAATTTTCTTTTTCTTATTTTGCTTGTGTTTTTTTTTTTCATTTTTAATTTTTTTTTTTGATGACTTCCTCTTTAGGATGAAAGGCAATCGAATGGGTCCTCAATTTTCAAAAAATGACCAAAATTTTCAAATGCTTACTTAAAAGCAATGGGGCTCTTTCCTCCTAGAAAATGCACGCGCATGGCCAGTTGAAGAAAAAGTTATTACGTAATAGATTAATAAAAAACGTGCCTATAAATTTAACCTCGTTTCTTTACGGATTCAAAATTCTTGTAAAATCAAAATAATTAAATTGTTGCACAATCTTGAATTTTAATTCGAAGGCAAGAGATTCAAGAGAATCTCTCTCTTTGCTATGTAATGGCCATTAAAGGTTCATTGAGCAACAATAAAAAAATTAGGGATGAGCAACTAGACTGATTTAATTCGAGAATCAAAATAAACCGATCTTCTCCCGATTGGTTCATAACCATAAACGTTACTTCAAGGTAGAATTCTCATATATTCATTTACACCATCAATTTTATTTTGTTGATAATCTTGTATAATATTAGTCTTTGATAAAATGATAAGGCTGTATAGGCACCATTGATGGCACCCATATTCATGCTTCCGTAGTACTTGTCCGAACCTATGTAAGATGAGCTTGCAAATGATACATTGACCAAGGATGGAAATCAAATAAATACGCTTAGAAAAATCATTGCCAATAAAATGGCAAGGGATAATAATATACCGAAAATTCCATGAAATTGTATTTTTAACTTTTGTAATGTAATAGTATTAGTTCGACTATTATTTTGTATTTTGAGGATTTCCTATGTTATTTTAGTATTATTTCGACTATTATTTTGTATTTGATGATTTTCTATGTTGTTATCTAATCAATTTCTATTTCTAGAAATAGAAATTTTATTCTGTTATCAAACGGATTTTTGTTTCAGAAATAAAAATTTTGAGTCGTTATCAAACGGGTTTTTTTGCTCAGAAACTTGTCCGGGGAATAAAAATTAAGAAATTGATTTCTGGCCAGAAATCAATTTCTGTTTCAGAAATTTTGTCATGCGCAGCCTAAATATGCTGAAAAGGGTTTTACTTTCTAGAGTAAAATATGCAATCTTCTCCTTTCTTCAGAATCTACTAGGATGATTAAAAATCTGATAGGCAACCAGCTATTATTCAACTAGGAAGATTTTATGACTTTGTATCATTGACAGCAGTAGAACTTCTTTGGACAAAAATGAAATCATGCATCATGCAAGATTGGCCATTATCGATCCTATAATTGATCCGACACATCCCAAAGATACACAAAAATTAACAAAACCAGATTCTCCTCCCAATGCAGTCTTTCACGCGAAGATTTTAAGAAGGCAAACAAAATTCACTCTGTTTGCAAAGACTAGGAATCTGAACAACCCCGAAGAACTCAATGTAATAAAGGATAAGGACTACATATCATAAGAACCAAACACCATGATTCATTCAAATCTTCATTCAATGAAACCATCCCAAAACAATGATTCTTTTCCCTCTTCCATTAAATAAATCATTTCTAATCCAAACACTAACTAGCACTCATTTCTAATGCAAACACTAACTAGCACTGCCCACTATCCAGGAATACCAGAAAATTAATCTCATTCTCAACCTTCCTCACACAAGGGAGAGTCCAACTCAGCCCTTAGTCAAGCAAAATCAAAGCTAAAGCAACAACAGAAGTCCCCACCTACCAAAAGCAACAACCCCCTAAATTCTTACCCACCCCAAACTTTAGTTTGACATCCTTGTTCTTCTTGCCGGTCTTCTTAGCAGCCTGATCATTGAGAGTCACATTAGCACCCACTATTACCTTATACCTCTTGGTCTTCCAAACCATGATCTTGAACCTCACTGCAGTGGCCAAATAAGCAGGAACAAATTACACAAGTTAGTAAAAGCATCAGAATCTATATAGAAACAAGACCTGTATATTTCAAGTTTATGTTCATGACATCTACATCTAAGAACTAGCACCTGATACTTCATAAATTTGTTAGGACACACCCAAGGACTGCAACTTAATCTTTCATTGATAATTGCATGCAAAAATCATCGACATCTTATACAAACTCCTAACAAAGTTTCCCTTGCGCAACTGCGCAAAAAAAAGGAAAAAACTTGCATCTCAAATCATAAATACAGCTAAAAAGGTACATGAGGATGGATTTCTTAATAGAAGGCAATATACATGAGGATAGGTTACTTAAGAAATCGTACATAAAGAGATAAGTGTTCTACCACACATACGAGAAAAAAGGGCAAAATACCTGCAATGACTTGCAATGATAAAGGTCTCTGTCCTAATTGCGGCTTATCCACTTTCTCCTTGTCACTAAAAGTTAAACACTCAACAGATGAAGATTGAGCAACTCCATTCTTCTGATATATCCTATGAAGTCTCTTTGGAGAAACTGATCGATTTGGTGGCACCTGCGATTCGAGTTTTCACAGGCGCTCTTTCAAGGCTTGGACAGCTTCAGTTTTATGAAGACCATGCAAGTCCAATGTCCATATATCATTGTTGTTATTCCTAATACTTAAGATGTCCTTGGCTGCACTGTCATTGAGTCTTTCTGCAACCAACCATTCCTCCCGAGCCTTTAAAGAGTGATGTTGTGCAGAAGAATGATCACCTCTTAAAAAGGCATTTTGTGCAGCCCTGGAAAGCTGAGATGCTGATCTACGTAAAGTAAAGATTTCATTAAATCAGGACTACACCAGCAAACAACACAGGACTCCACAACATTCTGTTAGAGACACAACACCATGACTCCCGAATACTTGCATTCTTGAGGTGTTAAAGCGAAGGATCATAGAACCGTCGAGAGGTCAATTGTCGCAACAGTTTAGCGGCTAGCTGCAGTTCAGTACCCAATATAGCTTACTGAACACGTTGCGCAGGGCTACCGATGTGCAGAATCTATTTCCCATAAACAATTCATGTAAAAATAACATAAAAGTACGATAGCCTTGTAATCAAGCGCATTCAGACCCTTCTCACGTATTTCATTTAACAAAACTCCCACGGTTTTGATGGCAATCTTTGAGCTGTAAAAGAAGACAAGTAGAAAGGAATAAGGACTTTAGTTTAAGATAGACCCAAGGGTCGCTTCGATGGCAGGACGAGCGATGACGACCGACAGCTTGGGGATGCATGCGGAACAAGAAAATCAACAGACAACAAAAACACACGGCAAGAAGTAATAAATTCCCCTTAAAATGTTTCCAATCGAGGGGGTAAGGCACGTGGATTTGGAGGGGGCTCCTCACCTGCCGCTGCTGGGACTTGGAAACGAGGCGAGAAGCGAGCGCCCGAGCAAACCCAGTCCCCGAGCCGTCGGCAATGGTTGGCCACACGCGGCGGCTAGGGTTCCAGCGTCGGCAAGGCGGAGGCGAGGGGTGGCGACGGCGACGGCGGGGCTGAGGCGCGTCGATCGGAGGGCGGCAGCGGACTCCACAAGAAGGCACACTCGTCAGAGAAGAAGCGGAGCCGACAAGGTATGTGTTTCACTGTTTGTGTTTGGGGGCAAAAGTGTTTGTGTTTTTCGCGTGTTTGGAATTTAAAATTAACGTGTTTCTCGGGTCGAACAATGTTCGAACCTGACCCAATCCGAAACACAATTTTTTTGGTTTGTTTTATATTTGTTACCCAAACACGAAACATGTACCAAACTTGTTTCATGTTCAGGTCGGGTCGGTTCGGGTTCTATTGACACCCCTAGTAGTCATCACCTGTTCACCTACATCTGTGAAGTTTACTTTGTGCATCATGAGAGAGGCCTCTTTTATGGGGTTATCGTAACTGCGGTTGTCCAATACCAAAATAACCAAAACAAAAGTTGGCATTGCTATTTTATTCTCCACGAATCAAAGTAGTTTAATACCTACTCGTCACGATGGTATTATCGGCGAAAGCACACGGAGATAACCTTCTCTAGCGCGCCCCGGTAAGAGCTTATTTTCATCTCTGACCATATACAGTTGAAGAACACGGAGACAACGTCTCTCCCACCTTACATAAAGGGGCCCATAACAACAATCAACATATCAAATTGTAAATAGCAGCTTAGATTGCTGCAAAAGCCTAATGATCTCTTCACATGGAGTCAGTAGGCCCATCCTTCACGTGCATCTTAAGCATGGGGTATCCAAAACCGTTGTGTTTGCCTCTGTACGCAAAGCCGATGTATAGACATTAGGCACAAGCACAACCAAAGGCGCAAGCACATTGGGCATTGGGATCAAACGACACCCGTGGCAACATATCTTCTGTTTAACAATTCAATATCCTGGGAAGAAGGAAAAACACAATAATACTAAATGCTTTGAATATGTAGTTTGAAAAGTATAGAATGGTTGCAGAAAATTGGGGAATTAGCAGAATTAGCAGTAAAGGAATACTCGACAGTCAATAATTGCTTATAGATATCGCTCAGCCCTTTAATCAGAAAGCTGTAAAACCTCTCTCTCAGCTCTAACAGCCATCTCGATAAAAAGCCACTACAATACACTGTTTTGGGATATTTTACATTCCTAAAACCCCAAATAGTATCATTCAAAAGTATAGTGCTATGCGTCGTCGAGCTAGACCCCTCATGCTCACAGCTTCGCAACCATGATTGGGCAAAATCATGAGCCACTTCCTCCAGTTCTCTTCATCAGAACTTCTTGATCCGCTGCATAATTTCAACAAAGGTCTGGATGACAGTAATAAGAAAGAAGGCATTATTAATAAACTTAACTCTGTAAAGCATAACTGGAACCAAAAAATTTCATTTCATCATAAAAAAGAAAAAAAAAAAAAAGGAGAAAAACAGGAACGCAATGAATGGAGTTATACCCAAAAGCCAACCACATCATGAGTCTAAGCTTCCTTCCTAGTTATCCTGTAAATTGAGAAATAACAATGAGTCAGTCACGAATAATGGCATATTGCATGAACATCGACACAGTGATGTGAAGAAGATGTAACAGATAGTCTTAAGGCAGAAAATGTACAGTCACTAGGAACCCAAGGCAGGTCAACATTCTATTATGCAACTTCAGAAGACAAGTGATGCTAGCAAGTAGGAGAAAAAATCAACGGAAAAAATCAAGACCACTGAAATCTTATGACTCGTGACCAATCGAGGCACAGAAATGTGGAAGTCTGAGTATGTCGACAATAAACAAATACATGTGAATATTGTGATTTACCAGACCATAGATTGAGTTCTCCATAAATCCTATATTAAATACGCATCAGAGCTTTCACAGACTCGTCTGTCCCCACTACCAGTATTTCCACTCAACAAATCATATACACGAGACAAGTTCAGCCAGGAAGAATATAACCAAGGTAAGGAGCACATTGCATACTTTCTTCAATATATTGCATCCATACCTGAAGCAGTAGATTCCCAAGGCTGTTGTAATTTCATGTATAACAGATGTAGCAAAATGTAGGTAGAGCCCCGCTGTATTCAACAAGAGTGTCAAAAAGTTAGCATATGAAACATGAAACTTTTATATAGACAATTAAAAATGAGGTTTCTTACAGCAACAGACAAATTATCCAATTGCCAAAAGAAAAATAAATGCATATTGCAGCCACAACTTTCTTGTAATGAGACTAAGACTTTATCATGTTAATCACCATCAGAAATAGATAATTGCATCAATAAAATTGAAAAATCGTGTTTAAGAAAGCAAGCCATGTACCTGTGAAAATACAGAAACCCAGGAGAACCCACAACTCATCCACTAAAGGAACTCTGTGATATGACAGTCAATGTAAGCAGTGGTATCTCATTACCAAAACATTTAAAACACAAACATTTAATTAAGTGAACGCCACCATGACATACCCGTCATTCAGTTTAGCAGTCAGGACGTTGGCAATGGCAAAAGGAAGGTACAACAGAGACTACACCAAAGTAAAGACAGATATAAGTAATTCTGTTTTCCATAAAAATTGACTCGATAACTCTCATAAGTCAAATTCTCAAGCAACCAACAAGGACAATAAATTCCAAGGACTACCAACCATTCCCCTTATCGATGCTAAATCATCTGTCTCATATACCTCATCATCGAATTGGACAAAATTTGCTTCCCACACCATCACAAATTACATATATTAGTGAGTTTGTGTAGACATAACTAAATAAACAAGTAATTCCTTGCTTAATTTTTGCTATACTTCTAGCTTATTTTTAAAATTCCAAAGTTAGCCAAACACTAGAAATAAATCGTTTTTCCCTCAATGTGAAGCATATCAACAATGTCCAGGAGGCACATTAATAATATAAGCCCAACACCAGCCAAAGAGATCGTGTTTTGCACTTGTCAAATAGTTTTCTCTTGTGATGAATAACAATAATGTCTGAGAAAGACATGCTGGAGCAGTGACACTCCACTAACTTCCCAGAGGCACATCATTAATAAGCCCAACACCAGCCAACATGAGATCTGCTTCCTACTTCTCACCCAAAAAAAAAAAGATCCTGTTTTTTTTGGGGTGAGTAAACTGTGGACCATATAAAAAGATAAACATTAACAGCTTTTGCAATCAACTTGGGGAGTTATGTCCAGAATCACTCATTTGAATAATTCTGGGATGTTCTAGGTCCATAACAATTCTCTCCCAGAAAAAGGATCAAAGTCTTTACTAACTGAAATTGCCAATTGAAATGCTACCTAGTTTCAATAAGAACCTAAACCATCAAATAAGGGAGCATATTTTCCTCTGAACATACGTATATTATAAATTCTGGCAAAGAGAAAAGAATAAAATGTCCAAACTATAGTCATCTTAGCACTGAAATGCTTCTTACCATGCACATATTAGTTTTTAAACCTTTCGGTTCATCGCACAAATGGGCCAAAATCATCCTTCCCTGTCAAAAGATCTTATGTCAAGTCAGGCAATAATGTAGAAAAAGAAAAGGAACCAATGTGCAGACGTGCTAGTTTCAAAATAATACTTAGCGCATAAGTTCAACACTGCAAGAGCAATAACAATGTGCTCTAAATTACACGTCACTATACAAATACCATAAGGGCCACTATCTTTCAACCTATGTATAGAAAATAAAACATACCTAAAAATCAAAAATCTAAAAAGCTCAAAACACAATATTTTTCAAGATGATGTTTAACTCATCAAAAACAATCATCAAAACCATTTAAAAGGGGGAAGTGCAGATTAGTAATCCTAAGAACTAGAACACACTAAATTTCAACTTTGCCTCATTCATCAAAGGAAAGGTGAAAGCAACTGTAGGAGATGAAAATACAGTTTTAAGGCCTAAAGGCCAGAAAGCAGTATTCTATACAGCAAAAGTAGCAGGGGCCATTCGAGAAAGAAAAAAGAAAAAGGAAATGTTGACAAAAGGCTGAATGCTAGATATGATAATTCTTATTAGGACCACCATTCTTCTAGAGAATAATCATTTGTGAATAATTCTTCACAGATACATGAAACGCATTGCTGTCTAAAGGTGGAATTGTCCTATATATCAAGCAAGTATTTGTTGCCATGCTTCCTCATCCTTGCCAACCTCGAAGCACTTGGGACACATATCATAGCATACAATGATGGTAAGAATATAAAGAGATGTAGAGCTACGACTCTTTGACAAAGTAAAACCAGCTGGCAACCTATTACGAGGAGAATGGTATCCAGTAATTCCAGAGGACTTTTCATAAAAAAGATTCCCCAATGGAAAGGAACGGGAGGTAAGAATTGCAAATGCTTTAAAAAAAAACACGCCAAACTTTTTCAAACTAATTATTGATACCTATATGTACCAGATTTTTCTTCAACATAACAGAAAAAATGCAGTTTTCCTCGTTACATGGAGCTCCACCACTCAAGGTAGATAAAATTGAATTACTCTGTACCCTAACATCAGCAAGTTAAAATTTTTCATGTGGTTTTCAAGGGAAGATGTAATCATGCTGATACTGCTAAGAAAAATTAATCACCTCAATCTTCTTCACATAGTTTTTTCCTGTAAATTTTTAGAAAACAAGAAGACTTGAGGAGTTCACGATCCCAAAACATGTTACTTACCACAAGGAACCCAAATGCAAGTCCAGTTCCCATGACAACCAAATGAGGATATCTACCCATTATATCTGATGGTGACAAATAATCCCTGTGTAGATCAAGAAGTAGCCATGAGAAGGATCATTACACCACAAAAGAGTTCATAAAATGCATGATGGTTAAGCCATACCATGTGAGCACTCCTGTCAGGAGAACGGCAAAAGGGTAAAGCTGAGGGGAAAACAAAATAGATCAGTCAAGCAATTGTACGTTCGCGTAACAGACTTAGAGAACAAAAGAGCAGGTCACGTTAGTACCATCGCTAGTGCCAGCAACATGTTTCCTTTCCTTGCCTGAACTACCTTATAAACATTTGAGACGCTACAAAGACCATAACAAAGATGAAGTCAAACATATGAGGTACCAAAAGAGAATAGAGTTCATCTCTTTCTCCCAATGATGATGTAGGTCAAGGTACAAGCTATCCTTATTTTAACAACTGTCTAAAACACTGATGAGACTAGATGCCACAGTTTCGTATGGTAGTGTCTTCTGCTAAAATTTTCAAGAGATGGCCCACTCGGTACTGATGAACTCAGCAATGAACTGCTAGTATAACACCTCCAAGAACAGTGATAATGAGACCAAAAAAATGAACTGTAATACAAATAAATGCAGCGAAGGAAAAGTAAAAACAATAAGATTTTGCTTACTTGAATGTAACTGTGGGTATGACAGCAAAAGCTATCATCAAAAACAGCACAGCTTTAAAGGTAGGAACTTCTGTAGCCAAAAGGGAAAAAATGCTACGTAAATATAGAGAAGAAATAGATGATGTGAAGTATAAAAAACTTGAAGAACAGCATCAGCCAGACAAAAAGAATTGCACAGAAAACAAATTTAATTAAGAAAAAGAGTAACTGGGAAACGTTGATGAGACCTAAAACAAAAAGTAAGGCTGCATCTAGAAAATCATACAACGAAGAAACCATTTTAATCATTTTGTGTCTGGTAATTTATTCCAGATGCGTAGTAAATAAAATACACCCCTCCAATTTAAAGCATGAAAGCATCAATAGGCTCACATAAATATTATTAAATCATACTTAATATGCCGAATGGATGAAACAGACATATCAAGCCTTTTCTACTATATGTCATGCATATCAAGCAACAGAATGCTTCTCTTGGAACCCTCATGGCTAGTTTTATAGCAACCAAAAAAAAAAAGCAGCGGGTGCTACAATAACTTTCTGCCACGCACCCAAACGAATGAAAGAATCTTGCAACGAATAAAAGTTCAGAGATCAAAAGACTGTTCCTAAAGGACTAATATACTGATTAATTTCGCAAAATATTGATACACCGTTCATGTAGATAAAATAAAAGATACAAGATGAAACACTGCGGTCTTACCGCTTAGGAAGGGCACCCAACCAATAAGTGGGATAGATTTTCCAAATTGTTGGGCCCACCACTCAGCACCTGAATGAGAAAGATATATGCAGAATCTATTACCATGAAAGTAGAAAGACTTAAACAAAACCTAGCATTCAAATCAAAGTTACAAGGAGTACTCAAGCTCAATGAAGTATCAGCTGCTAAAAGATCATACCAACAATAGCCGTGAAAAAATGGCTCACGTAAATCATCATGAGACCCTCGGTCGGTCCATTAATTGCTGGAAGAATAAGAGTATTGGTAAAGTAGCTGCATCCAAAAGACAATGAAGGCCCTCTTTTAGTAACTTCTTTTGACTGTTCACAATACTAAAACCAAAGACGATAAAACTTCATATATGTCCACATACTAAGAGAACCAACATGACCACCATATCTACACTAGCAAGAAAAGGCATGAACTTATAAATAAAAGAAAACCACATATCCAGGGGCATAAAGAAGCCATTACATTTAAACTAGAAAATTTTGTCAACCTAAGGTCCCAACCAAGTAGTCACAACTTAAATAACCAACTCTACTAACTCTAATTATCAAAATGGGAATAAAGATGCAATTTTTGAATTACATACTGTTCCCACGTGGCACAATAAAATGGTACAGCTGAAATCACCCAGAACCAGAAAGCGTATCTTCCACACATGATAGTGCTCGCGAAAGCCAAGGCTTCAAACTGAACAATAGCAAACAGAACTTGGGTATATTTATCTTGTCAAGGGTAAACAGTGTCCCAAAGAAAATGCCAAAACATACCGCACATGCAAGTGCATCACATCCTGCAAGAAGTTGGCAATAACAGGAATTAGTGGATTATACTTCCACAGCAAGTATTAAGTAGCATATAGTTATCTAGTACATGAAAAGGGAATCACCGTGATCAAAAAGCTCCCCAAGTGGACTAGAAGAATTTGTCCGCCGAGCTTGCTTCCCATCAACAGCATCAAATGTCTGGCAACATCAGAAGTTAATTAGGTGATTTCCATATAAAGATCACTAGAGAAAAGGAAGACATGGGATGCCCATCACATACAAACAATCATTTAGACGAGGAAAAATGTTTAAAATCTAAGAGAGTTCTCACGACCTATTGAGGTGAAAAATCATGTTTATAACATGATTAAAGAGGAAGACTGCTCATCAAAAGATTAAACGGAAGATCTGACATGTGTCTGGCAACACTCAGAAGATTTGCAATAAAAATATGTAACTTCAGCAGTAGACTTTATTTGAATTGGTTCTGCCAACTTCTTTTGGTGCAACGCATGTGCATTCATTTTGGGTGCATGCATCACACATCTAATTCCCCCATATCAGTAAATGTCAAAGTTCATCTTATTTGAAAAACTTAAAGAGAGAAAAGGAGGTTAACATCTGCATGTAATTATCCCTATCTCTTCAAAATAGAGAAAAGAAAAGAGGGTTACAGTACTTCAAAAATCTAAAAGGATGTGGCATGACATATATGCCCCGGCAGTAAACATGGTATCACATTTGTCCCAGATACTTATACTCTCTCAACTGAAAAGGGAGAGATGAGGGGATGGATTGATACATAGTTTTCACACGAGAAAGAAGAAATATCATGAGAAAGTAAAAGTCATTTCATAAGAGAGAACTTAAATGCAATTGAATATGCAAGAATAGATTGTGCGTTAACACATACTTGTGCACAAAGTGATTTTCATATACATGAGCATACCTGGTAGAGAAATAAAAGTATTCCGTGTGCAAAATGAACCCATCTAGGCGGAGGTGAATCCAATTGAGGAGAATATATCTGGAGGAAAGATGTAGCAAAAGTAAAATGCAGCAGAGAGACTGATCTTCAGATGCTTACCCAAATAAGCAAAGCCTTCAAAGAATCTTATAGGCCTTATCACAAAAATAAGCATGGAATTAATCTAAGAATCTTGTTTCTAGCATCATTTGTCCATTTTCAGGTATAAAAGCTTCAAGCGTCTCTCATTATGTCTAGGTCACTCTCACATGAATTTCTATCAGAAACAAATATATATAGCATCAATTTGGTAAGGAAGCGGAGATGTATGCAAGAAAGTGTCAACTGGAGACTGCTTTGTGAGGTAAAAAATTTACCACACTAGCCACTAAGAGCAAAGCTAGGTCTCTGCACTAAACCAACAAACAGAAAAAGTGTCTCCAAACATCTTAAATGAGAGACAATAAAAGAAAACCATCAATGACAATTTCGAGGAATATTTTGATTACCTTTCAAGGCATCATAAATACAAAAAATCGTTCATATTTTTATTGATTCATATCTTCAAAGAAGTGAGAATCCTGGTCTAAATCCTTAAGGGCATAACAGGCTACACACCTGTTCTGACTTTAGATACATGCACAAAATTCTATATATCGAGATATAAGCAGATTCAGAGTAAACCTAGTCAACCTCTGGAGACACAGTTATCTATAATTGATGATGCAAATTTATTATAGTCACTGGCAACAAAGGAACCACACTAATGTTTCATCAAATGAGTCCTGTCCCAAATTGGTCATCTTTAAAGAGAAGTCACTCACATAGCCAAGCAACGCAGAGATCACCAGGAACAAAAATCCGGTCAGCGTAATCTGAGAAAAGCAATGAGGGAGTCAATTTCATCAACCAATCAGAATTACTCGCACGAAACTCCAATCGAAATACTCAAGCGCAGCATAGAATATCTTACCATGTTTGGCCTGGAGATGGCGCAGAAAGCCAAGCACAGCAACAGGTTCAGAGGGTCAGCAATTACCAGCAATAGGAAAAATCATTATGTAATGGCAGCACAATGAAAGCATTGTAAACACGAAGAGCGAGCGAATTGTATTCCGATGCGCATAGAAGCCATTTACCCTTCTCTGAATGATTATATAGACACACGGATTACTGCAAAAGGAAGCGAAAGGCATTTCCGAATCCAAGATTGGAAAGTAGAAATGTTCAACGACCAAGCAAGGAAGCGTGACTAAGACTCGGAATAAATCGAGAACAGTAATTATGCTTCTACATGCAACCAAGTCCTGTTTTAGATCATAACAAACATCTCTGTTCCATCGGCAACGAAGCTTATCAACAATTTCGGCGGCAAGAAGTACTCACGGCATCCATAGCGGGAAGAAGTTGACGAAACGGCTCCAGAAAGGCTGCAGCACGTACTTCGCAAGGTAAGAATGGTCCACGCCGCTGTACTTGTACCTATGCAAGGCGGCCACTCCATGCGCTCCGATATAACCCATTCCCGTCCCTTCCCAGAGCACGCGCGCGCACACTCAAAGGAACCTCCTCCGCGACACCTGCCTCAAGAGAAGCACACAACCGACCAGAATTCAGCAAAGCAGGCCCCTTTTATGCATTTCAATTCACGGGCCACAGGACCCGAAACAAAATTACCCACAACCTAATCTTCACTTCAGGGTCGATACGAGCGAACCCGCCCCCGAAAACCCAAGTGGGCAATCGACCCAACAGATCGGGAAGCTAAAATGCACGAACTTGACGCCAACCCACGACAGCAAATGGCCAGGCGAGTCGCGACCGCGCGAAATTAGGCCGACACGGATCTGGTCAGGCAGGGTTGATGAGGAGAGAGAGAGAGACGGAAGCAAGCAGATCTGAGGGACACGGGGAGAAGCAGGGACGACGATGACGGCAGCAGCAGAAGACTCGGCGGAGAGGATGGGAGGAAGACGGAAGAGATTTTTACCTTCTCCTCTTCCCTGAAGAAGGTCTTGGGGTGTCGAGGGACCGATGATCGGCGCCTTCTCTTTTTAGCAGACAAAAGCTAACACGACGAAGAGAGAGAGAGAGAGAGAGAGAGAGAGAGGGAGAGGGTAAAAAGTTGCTTTAGATCTCCCGCCCTAAAAGCTAGAAGGAGAATAATTTGGGGGAAGAAGTCCAACTGTTTTCCCATGAATTTGATTTATGTTCACGGACTACTTTTACTTTTTTTTTTTTTTAAGTGCACAAATCCTCGTACTCTTTGGATACGTGCAACTTGGGTTCTCTCAATTTTTATTTTGTCCAATCAAATCTTCCAACTTTTTCTATGAATTTTCTTGATGCGATGTTTTGTTTACCTCGTGTAACTTGTATTGTACAATTAAGGTCTATTTCGATGGTTTAATTAAAGCAGCTGATCGAGAGGTTGTGATTGCACGGAATAAGATTGATCGGACCGACTCGCGTGAATTCGAAAAGTTTAATGACTTTAATTGATAAAATAAAAGCTGGAGGGCCAAATTACATGGTGATGAAATTCAATGGATTGGATCTATACTTAACTCGAAATATATAAATGATTAGGTGATAATTTTTTTCTTAATATGTCACCATAGAAGGGCAAAAAGTAATAATTTAATGTTGAAAAACGAGAGGGATGGTCATTACGTAACTTCTCATAGGTGTGATATAAAAAATCAGCAATCAAAGATATATTCAATGGCGTAGGGAAACGAAGTTTGATTTTCCCTCCCAAATTTGCACATATATATTTCTTTTAATTGTTGGCGAACGTTCTTTAGAGTTTCTCGGAAAGCATATCCGGCCTTAGAGAATCTCCATGCAGTTAGCTTAATTTCGACAGGAATCTATGCATCGGTTCTGCGTACTTTAGTCCCACGAGTTCTTGCTTTCTTTAGTTACTTTAATAAAAAGTCAAGCCAATGAAGAAATTCGCATAAAACCCTTTTAGAAATGGACCGAAAGGACATATATTCTGTGGAGAATATCTTATACCGGACGGCATATATTCTTTATGTTACAACTTCCAATCATTTCATGTATGTCCGTGCTAAGTATGTTTACCTAGTCAACTCAACATGATTAAGTTATTCCGTTTCCTATTTAACAAATCTTTCTTTCCGGACACCGAATGGAATGTCTCACGAGCTTACGGACCAATCAAAACCCCGCCTCGATCTAGACCGGTCTACACGGCAGCTCCTGGGATCTTGAATTCCCGAACCGAATCGAACCCCCGACGACCGAAGTCGACCGTGCCGACCTCGAGGATTCTTTCCAAAAGTCAAGTGTAGACTCGGTGGAGCGACTCCTGACCCTGCCTTCTCGCGCGGGAGTCGACAGGATTGCCGACGTTCGCCTGCGGAATCCACGCGAAGAAGGCTCTCCAACAAGAAGCCAGCAAGAACGCAATATGGAAAGCGAAGGTGGGGAATGATCCGCGGCATCTTATGACCAGATTCCCTCGGACCGCGTCCCGCCCGCTTTTCCCCCGACCATCTTGACGGGACGGCTCTTCTCCTTGGCCTTGCGATCGCACGCGAGAGTCCCGCGGATCCTCGCCCGGTCAACGTCAGCAGATCGTTGAATTCTTCTCTCTTCCCTCGTCCGTGGAGGGTGAGATTCTGTTGACCCCTCCCTCTCTCTTCCCCTTTTGACCTTTGACCCTTGTAGGAACTTCTCCCCCAACCCTCAAGTAAGTCTGACGGAGTGGGCAAACGGAATGGCCACGTTTTCTCGACTTGACCGACCTGTGTGTAGGGAAAATTGTCCAAAAAAGTCATCAACCCATCATGTGATGGTTAATTCAATTCTAAATCTTCAAATAGTGTTAGTTTAGCAATTTGTATATTTAGTTTTAAAACTTTTAACTGTGCCGATTTAATTCTAACTTTTTTAACGATTTGTCAATATAGTCATAATACTTTTGATGATTTGTCAATTTAGCTCTGCTGACTAATTTTGGCTGAAAATCGCTAATGTCACTAATTTTTGCATTTTGTTTTAATTGTCCATGTCAACGTTGAATGTGCCATATAAGACGGTTGAAGCTAACTAAATTGTCACGACAATAATTTTTAATCAAAGTTAGTCCCAAAAGACTGAATTAGCAAATCATCAAAGTGTTTATGAGTTAATTAATAACTCGTAGATTTAAGATTAAATTAGATAACTAAAAGGTTTATAATTAGATTGATCGTCGTAAAATATAGATTTATGGGCTTTTTGGAGATTTTACTAACCTATGCATAACTTGTTTTCCCCTATCGAGCTCTTATAATATGAGCCCGTTTGGTTCTGTTTTTGAGGAATGCATTTGTAGAAATGCAAATATTTTTGGGTGAATGGGGTTTTCCGAAATGCATATGTACTTGTGTATGTCATCTTCAAATAGATATGATTCAAATAACGGATAAATTAAGGGAGATTATGAGTACGAGCAATGAAAAGCCGGCTCCTAGCCTCATAGCTTTTAGCACTATAGAATTTTAATAAAGCAAGTGTTTTGAACGTTAAATCGGCTTTAAACCTTTTTACTCGCACCAACAAATTTCGGGCAGCAAATCATTTCCTAGTCAGACGTTTTCTGAAGAACCAATGAGGCTAAAATCAGGCAAGAGTCTTATTCCAAACCCTAAAACTCAACAAATGAAATCTCGCGGATTACCTCTTTAACCTTTTCTCTTTGGGATTTGAATTTCTTTGCGTTTTAGGATTCACGAGATATTACAGAAGATCTTGGGAAAAAAGGAAAATAACTTTCTAATACTCTTATAGTGACAAACAAAGTCGTATGATCGTTTCTTTCTCCTTTCAGTCAAGCAACTTGATAAGTATTAATTCAGAAAGTCGTAGCTTGGAAGTTACTACATAAATTGACAAAAATTATATAGTATTACAACGTAGAAGTTAATCACCAGCTTGGGATACTTCCATCCATCTTATGCTTTATAACACGGGAGTGTTGAGACAGGAATTGGGAGCCACGTCGGAAAAATTCTTAAATGATCTCGATGCACGCGAGATCAATGCATTTGACTCATTAAAATAGGCGAGCCCAACCTGGGACTTGTATGTTCTAAAGAACCAAATATGTTGCTGGGTTCGCATGCATTCGACGCACCGCGAAGTGTTTTCGAATAAAGAACCGGTGTCCACGTCACTGGCCGACAGGATAATTGAAGCAGGCGGTTCCGACGGGAGTGAACGGTCAAATAAGACCATTTGGTGGAGCAGTCTGCGGCCTTGGAATCAATGCACTGGGATGGAAGCTTGCATATTGTCCGGTGCATGAACATGGTTCTAATTAATTCGCCTAGCTATCTTCTTGACCGCATGAAAGCTGTCGATAGCAAGTTGACATGGTGCCTTAAATTAATACCACTAATTATAGCCTATAGGGAAATGACCATCGATGTGGGCCAACGCCTTGCACGCGCATCGATGTGCACCAGTTCCTGAGAACTTGTCTCCTTCCTACTTGCATTTTATGTTTTTAATACAGATTTCTCGGGAAAATTATCAAAAAAATATTTTAATTTATTGTATTTGTATTAATTCAGTTCTAAACTTTTTAAACACGTTGATCGAGTCCATTAAGATAGCTGTTTAGATAAGTAAATATGCAAACTATCCATATCTGATTTACATTATTCAACCTCATTCAATCACACAGAAATAGGCAGTCGAACAGGGCTTGACCCTGGATTTTTTTTTTTGGTCAGATTGACCTTGTAATTGGAACGGTTCACTCTGGCTTGTGTCCCTCTTCCGTGGGCAATTTATTCTTTTTTTATCTTTCATAATTCAAAGGCGCAACCACAATGAGTATGCGGGAGGGATTAGTACGGCAACCCGTCCTTGACATTTTGATTCACCGGCTCTTTTCCTTTGTCCGTACTGTCAAATTGGCTGGCCTTATTCTAATGTGCATTTAATGAAAGAGTATTTAAAAAAAATATCTAAAACTCATTTGTCTTTAAAATAATGGCTAGCTAGACAACATCCTTGTCCTGGTCTCTGGTCCAATCTGCCTGGAATTCACTTGGAGACATGAGAATGGTCACTACAATGTCTCTAAAACAATTTTCCTGTTACATGCTATGACCACCAGGGGTTCCAGAGCACCTAAAGTTTACTCATAAAAAAAAAAAAATCCAAAAAATCTTGAATTTGTTAAACAAAGTCATTCAATCGCAAACTTTTCAGTTGTGCCAATTTAATTCTAAGCATTTTAATTTTGTTAATTTAGTCTTAAACTTTTTTAGAATTTGCCAATTTAGTTATAAACATTTTAATAAATTATTAATATAGTATTTCGGTTAATTTTGACGAAAAATTATTAATGTGACGTGGCGCAGCTAACGTTGATTTATAATTTTTTTATAGATTTATTCTAAATTTCTCTCTCTCTCTCAATTTTTACACAAGACCAACGAGGTCGTGAAGCCCTAGCCGGCTATGGGCGAGGGCAGGTGAGGGTTGTGATGCCCTCCCCTGTAGCTAGCAAGGGCCAATGGGGACCGCTGTCCCTTGGCCAGTGGGCAACTCTACGGGCAAGGGCAGGTGAGGGTTGTGATGCCCTCCCCTATAGCTAGCAAGGGCCAATGGGGACCGTTGTCCCTTGGCCAATGGGCACTCTACGGGCGAGGGCAGGTGAGGGTTGTGATGCCCTCCCCTGTAGCTAGCAAGGGCCAATGGGGACCGTTGTCCCTTGGCCAGTGGGCAACTCTGTGTAAAAAGAAGAAAAAAAATAAAATAAAAAATAAAAAATTTGAATTTTTTCAAAAACTTTTAAAAATTATCAATATCAATCCTCGGCCACCATGTAGAATGATTGGGATTGATTGGACTACCACGTCAGTTAGTCAAAATTAGTTGGAATGACTAAATTAGTAATTTGTTAATACGTTTAACATTAAATTGGAACAATTAAAAGATTTATGACCGAATTAATTATCGTATAATAAATTCACGACACTTTCTCCGTTTACTTATTTACAATCACGAGAGACTCAATATTTGTATGCATGCATGAATGTATGTATCCCTTAATTACAAGCAGAGATTCTTTCCTCGAGCGCATTTACCGGATCGCACTTATGAATGCTGCCTATCATTTGACCCATATGATATAGTGGTATTTTTTCCTTTAAGAGTTTGGATGGGGCCAATCAGAAAGAACGGACGACATCTTTTGCGCCGTGCTGTAGCTTCGATCCAAGACATTGTTAGGGTATGTATGTGACGCGGTAAAGACCCCCGATCCTGTGCGTTTCACATGCGCTGCTAACATGATTTCCCCGGCTATGTGCAGCGTATGGACGCATTCTCCTATGCATGCCAATATATGGCTAGGGGTGACTTTTGCTTGTAATACCAACTATTTACTTTTATTTCAACTTTCTGAAATTCTGCTAGACATCAAGTCGATTCATTTAAACAGGCCCATATGGACAGCTCATTAAGATCATTTAATATGACAGACAAGTTTTTCCTAATTCGTAAATTTTAGGACAAGAAATGATTGGACGACAGTTTTTAATATATTGTGAGAATAATGATCTATTTTGGACTACAAATAATAAAATATAATTATAAATTATTGTTGGGTCTATTCCTTAAAAGATTTGCGATTCACTATAAGTCGTTATTTTCATAGTAGCACAAAGACTATTATGCTAGCAAAGTCTAGTAAGTATTTACTTTCGTTTGAAAAGGAAAGCTCGTAATGATAGCCATGATATCTAGAGGTGATTGGTTCTAAGATGGGGTGAAAACCGGGAATCGCCCACTAAGAATTGGTTCCAAAAAATTGGAATCGGGAACTGTTAGTTTCATGGACCCATTTGAAATATGATCGAAATGTTCCCACTTCGGAAGATGTGTGAGACTTGAGAGTAAGCGACGTGATTGGTGGCCGTAGGGACCAAGAGCGAGAATTATAGAAGGAGTGAGGTGGCCGAAGGCGATCTAGAGTGAGAGAGGGATTGACGAGGCCAGAGTCCACCAAGAGCGGGAGTGAGAGAGATAGGCGAGACCACAAGATGAGTGAGGCGAGATACCAAAGAGAGATAAAGAGGAAACTAAGGTTTTAATTAAAAAAGTTGAAACTTAAAATTTTTTAAAAACTATATATGTACCAGTTTGATAAGAGTGGACGGTTCTACACCTAGAACCTGGATTAGTACTCACTGGTTTCAATAATTGGAATTGGGAATCAAATCGATTCCTATGGGAATTGTTGGTTCTAGTTTGGTCTGGTCCGGTTCGAGAGGTTCTCGATTTTTTCACACACCCCTAATGATATCAAAGCGAAGAGAGATGAGAAGGAGATGAAAAGAAAAAGGTTTGTGAATCGGCGTTATAAAACTCAGCATTGAAATATGTTTTTCTTGGGAAGATGGTTTCAGACTCTTTGCTGTCTCATAGAGCGAAATCCAAACGAAGAAGAAACATAGCCTAGAAAAGCGGAATATCTTATGTTTCTAATGTAAGAGTTTTCCTAATGTGAACTACATTAATTGATATTGTAATTTACCGTTTAACGTTTACCGTTTTACGGGGATTGGTCTAAGGTGAGATAGAAGGTTTCTTAATTAGTCTAATCTGGGCAAGCTAGTGTGGGCCGAGTTGAGCCCGGCCCGTAATGAGGGGGCCTTGCTTTGAAACTCTATAAATAGCGTTAAGTCTCTCCTCTAACCCTAATTCTCACATGTATCCTCACCTAAGGGCGTTTACCTAACGCTAAACGTGAGGGGGCCGCCTCATTGAGCCGGTGATACGGAGGGTAATAGAGGAGAAGGACTTGCGCGTGGAACATTGTGTTTCCGCTTCCGCTTCAAGATCGATGGATTCCAAAACAAGTGCGTTAATCTTTCTTCTCAATTATGCATGTTCTTGTTTTGGTTATGGAGATCTTGGGATTGCGTAATTTGCGTCCAACATGTGGTATCAGAGCCTCCATAACCCTAGAACTTGAACGCATTGAATTTTGCCCTAATTTGTGATTTTCGAAATTTTTTGTTCAATAAAAATAAAATAAAATCACAAATTCGGATGATCCCGAAACCATGGGGTTTTTGTTCTACATGTCGAGATCTTTCCAACCATATATAATTTGTATAATTTTGTTGAGAATTGAGTGGGAATTTTAAATTTGAAATTCTAGGGTTTATACATAAAAAGTTCTAGAATTTTAAGTTACATTCTAGCGTTACCTTCGTTTTTCTTCTCCACTCTTTTGCTCATCCGTCTCTGATTTCGGAATTGACTTTCTCCTCTTGGCGGTTTTGTTCTATTACCGTGGTAAGTTTGCCCGCAGTTGCTAGTCAATGTCGAATTCGTTCGCGACGAGGATGATGGGGTTTGTGAAGATTTGTATTTGTATATATATATTTTTCGCGCGTGGTCGGCAGTGTTGGACTCGTATCTTCATCCTCTACATCGTGGTGTATTTATATTACATGTTTGATAATTTTATGGATGTGAAAATACATATGGAACCCTAAATACGTGTATTTTTAGTGTATTTTTGCGTATTTTTCTTATATTTTCTGTGATTTTGGAAATATAAGTGTTGGGTTATAGGTATGTTATCACATAAATATTATAATGGTGTGATTCATTAATAAAAAATTAAACTTTATTGTGAACTGAAGTTGGCTTAATGAGATATAACCATTATGGGATAGTAATTGAGTTATTTATTGATTATAAAATTTTTTGTTGTTTAAGCATATTCCTTTACACACGATAATCTTTGAATGATGGACGTCTTAAGAATTCGTGACCAAATTAATTGTATTGATTAACACATCTGTTGAATGTGGGTAATGCATGTCGCTTAAGTTATTGCATATTGTATATCAACTCATCTGGTCACTTGTTAATGTCTATCAAGTTGAATGCTTTTTATGGATAAGGAGTATGACAACATTTACGCAGAGCAATAGTATCTACTGTTAAATTTTAGATATTTGGTTCTCTGGTTTGACTCAATTAATAGGCCACTGGTTGATTACAATGATAATTGTTACTTAAAAATTGGCTAATAAATTAGCGGTTGGCATTGGAGTCATGTTTTGCCTTATGAACTCATGAGTGATAATGGATCAAATTTGTCAAGCTTGTCGATTTGGGGTATCCCGTATTGCTATTGATGTTAACTTATGAAAGATCTTCTAGATCAGCATTCTTTTTATGTTGATTTTGGTAATCTGTAATCGGGGTACACAAGAGATGATTGCTTTCATGTTATGAGAATTTTCTTGTGATGTTGTGATCGTTGATCTCATTGGAATCTGTCTTTCAGGTTCACTATAGATATATTGCTATATATATATGTATGATTTAATTTATATTAATGAACAAAGCAATGTAATTAGCATGATATGTGATTTTGGTGATATGATGCCCCTATCACTAAAGCTAAAATCACATATATATGGTGTATGTGATGAGTAAAATTTATATCCCTGGTATGAGAGAGTTTCAAGGATTCAATTGAGTAGTGACCGCCAAAGTGGCACGCTTGATTGAGTTTGAGAAATTTCGGTCTCGTATATTGATTGGGATGTCTCCTGATCTAATGTGTAGTCA
The DNA here is from genome assembly GCA_014182395.1 of Eucalyptus sp. ANBG9806169. Classification (NCBI taxonomy): domain Eukaryota; kingdom Viridiplantae; phylum Streptophyta; class Magnoliopsida; order Myrtales; family Myrtaceae; genus Eucalyptus; species Eucalyptus sp. ANBG9806169. The sequence goes on from CM024579.1 coordinate 40,079,994, forward strand.
TACTCCCAAAGGGGGTGATTATATATTAGTTCATGGAGAGATACATGATTATGTGGTGGAAGATTGACTGATCCTAGTGGTTCGTCTGCCCAACGGTGATGAATTCACGAAGATTGGAATATATTCTCATAACCGCTATCATGTGGGGAGTGTACAACTGCATGTCATGTATTCTGCCCAAAGGTGATTATATGATTTTGCATGTAACTCTCTGGATGTGTACTTGTGTGTCAAGTTACACATTGCTCACATAATGCTAATTATATATACATTGCTTGATTTTTCAGTCATTCTTTTCTGTAATTTATAACTCCATTATTATTGAGGTTTTTTCTGCTTCAAATTTTAAGTTGTGGACATATGATTTGTTGCTTGAAAATCCCAATAAAATTTGCTTCTTGTCCATGAAGCGTTCCATTCGGAACACTTGAAAAGAGGTTTGCTGGGACTGCACCGCTATAATATGATGGAAGCCTTAGTTGCTTGAAATTATGTTTTGTATGATATTGAAATTAGGACATATCTGTAAAGATTGTGTTTAAGTCCTAAAGATATATACATCTCATATAAGGATGAAAAAGTTGTTTCCAATTTTTTTTTTTCTATTTACTCTTAACGGTTATCTAAAGACTTCTATAGATTATTGTGGAAGTAAAATTGACCGAGATAAAGAATGTCCTTATCAAAGTTGTTTTATAAACTTCTTTTGAGTTATAGATTGAGCATAGATTACTTGAATCATATTAAATTTAGAGGTGTCATGCATAAGTGAGGTTATCTAATCCAATATTAAGTACGTTGGAATTTAGATTCACTCGTTTTTATTTTGTATCTTATCTAGATTGTTAAAGGGGTATTGATCTTATGACCCTAAAGAAGGTACAAGAATTATGGAATCACATACTCTAAAGTTTCTTAAGATCGACGTAATTGTAGAGGATAGCAACTCTTAGACTATTAAAGATAATAGTATGATGGGGTTATTGTGTTTTTTGTCTTTATCTATACAGATAATTATGGAATCTCCTGTACCATAGACTAAACTTGTTGAGGTTTAAGGTACTATTCTTGATATAGTTTATAATGAAATTTCTTAAACCTCTCAAGTGCAGAATGAAGTAGTTGCAGCTTTATTAATGAGATTTGTTAGGGAAAGACAATTAGTTATACCATCAGACTATATAGTCTATTTGTGAGAGCATGATTATAATATCCATTACATGGTTGTTTTAGCAACTTATATAAATGTCGTTTTTTGTTCTTAATTAAGTATGTGATTAAACGCCATAAAAAAATGATAATAATATTACTCTGAAAGAGGGGTGGATAGTTAGTGAAGAAATAATTATTTCTTTATTAATTCTTTCAGAGTGAACGCGGCATTGATAGTTTATTTTTTATATGGAGTTACATCAAAGAGATACAAAATCCATATAAGTGCAATTGGAGAATTTTGCAGCAGATTCAAGTAAACTTGTGTATAGACTGAAAAGTCTTAATTCATGGTCTTAAGCAAGTTTCCAGGCAATATTATTAAAGTTTTATAGTGTTGTTATTTTGTTCAATTGGGAACAAAGTAATTCAATAAACTGCAAGGTCAGTGGGATGAAATTTATTTTTTCTCATACTCTATGTACATGATATTTTGTTTACAAGTAATGACCTTGAGGCATCTTATATCTTTTGTACTAAGGTTTGTAAGGATTATTTTTGCCATATTATATTAGATTTTCTCGGAGGACATTTGCTGATTGTATATTGGAAATATTCAATATACATTATTGCAAGCCAGAATTGCCCATGTTGTTAAGGGTGATGGGTTGAATCTATCACATTGTCCTTATTTAGATATTGAGAAAATCTAATTAAATGGTGTACCTTGTGTCAGTGCATTTAAAAGTATAATGTATTGAGATAACAAATTTGTAGTATTATTTATTTACTACAAAAGTCTCAAGGGGTCTAAACACATGGAGGTCAAGTTTTTGACTATAAAGGAATCGGTACAGAATGGTGACGTTGCAGTAGATTATATTCCAACATATGATATGGTTGCAGATCCACTAACTAAAGGCCTACGCCCATGTGTATTTTAAGTGACATGTCATTAGCATGGGCTTAGGAGCATCTTGGGATGCTGTTATTTAGTGGGAGCTGTTTTATTTTTCTTTGAATAATGTTTACATTTGTTTTTGTTACAATTTAGTAACATTTTGATATATATATGTCAACTTTTGCATTCAATAAAATGTTTTTGAATGGTTTGTTATTATGTTGAAAATATATATATATGTGTGTGTGTATATATATATATATATTGTTAAAGTCTCAAGGTATTGCTTAAACCTTGAGTGAAGGCTAGGGGTATACGGTTATGAGCCTTGTCCATATGTCTTGTTATACATAAAGAATGGCTAACCGTAAAAACAAGACATATGTGGGTTCATGGAACCATAAACGCATTCTCTAGTGGCACAAGTTTTTTGTGACGCTTAAGGTAAGAGAATGGACATTCTCTAGTGGCACAAGTTTTTGTGACGCTTAAGGTAAGAGAATGGTGACTGACAAATGAGATCTCTCTATGAGAGATGTTATCCATTTGACACACTACCATATTGGATCCATATCAATAGAGTTGAGAACACTCGTGATCATGGAAGGCTCGTGTGTATACATGCGCTTACCGCCATGATTCGGTGTTTGAGACTTTATGGGATATGATTAACTATTAAGAATTATCTCTAGACCAATGTGCGCACATACAGTACGATTTCAATTAATATAGTCCAAGTGGGAGAATGTAAGAGTTTTCCTAATGTGAACTACATTAATTGATATTGTAATTTACCGTTTAACGTTTACCGTTTTACGGGGATTGGTCTAAGGTGAGATAGAAGGTTTCTTAATTAGTCTAATCTGGCTGGCTAGTGTGGGCCGAGTTGAGCCTACCCGTAATGAGGGGGCCTTGCTGGAAACTCTATAAATAGCGCTAAGTCTCTCCTCTAACCCTAATTCTCACATGTATCCTCACCTAAGGGGCGTTTACCTAACGCTAAACGTGAGGGGGCCGCCTCATTGAGCCAGTGATACGGAGGGTAATAGAGGAGAAGGACTTGCGCGTGGAACATTGTGTTTCCGCTTCCGCTTCAAGATCGATGGATTCCAAAACATGTGCGTTAATCTTTCTTCTCAATTATGCATGTTCTTGTTTTGGTTATGGAGATCTTGGGATTGCGTAATTTGCGTCCAACATCTAAATCTTAAAATTACACACAAGTAGGGAGGGCTATAGCTTCAAAACCACCAACTGCGATCATTTAACATCGCATTGCTCATATTAATGGCCGAGTAGCTAAGTAGCACTGGAACCGCATGCGACACGTGATACGACACGACACGATACGTCGACACGTCGTTTCTCAAAAAATAGAGAATTCCAACATATTAGGACACGTTGTATATTATATGTATATTTTATATATAAATAATAAATTATTATTTTTATGAGTATTTCAATCAAATTAATCCGATTCAAATTCACAAATAAATAAATAATAATAAAATCCTATAATAAATTTACACTAAAAATATTAATCCACCATTTATTAATATTCTTCATTGTTTCAATTTGACAAATTCAACTCTATTTCAGTTAATTTATAAAACTTGGAAAAAAAAAAAAAAAGCAATTTATATTCTAGACTCACGTGTCAGACACGTCAAAAGAAAAAAGAAAAACTCAAGAGTAAGTTTGCATCATGGAAAGTGAGAGTCATAAGAGAAGAAAAGAAAATATTTGGTTTCTTTTCTTCTTTCATAATTTGTTATTTTTGTTATTGGTTTTTATTTTTATTTTCATATATATATTTTGACCATTTTATTTATTGAAAAATTTTAAAATTGATCTCACATGTCAGAATCATGTGTTGAAAACTCACATGTCGGAATTTCGATTCGAGTATCGAAAAGTGTCGAAAATATTAACTAGGTGTCGGATTTTCGAATGGAGTGAGATAGACAAGAGCATCCAAGTCTCCATCACTTTTCTTTTTATAAGTATAGATAATCACTTCACATTCCACAACACGCGACCTTCCTCTGCAACAGCACAGTGCCGGATCAAAAGAGAAGGGAGCACACACACCATGAACCCACTTCTTAAACGCGGTCCTCTCTCTTTCTCCTTCTTGTTCGTCGCCATGCTCGTTGCCTCTCCAAGTTTGGTTCTGTCGTTCAAGACGTTGTCCACGAGCCAACTCGGGAACAGGTACCACCAGCTGGCCCTCACGAAGGTCGCCGGCCCTGAGAGCATCGCCTTCGACTGCGAAGGGCGAGGCCCGTACGTTGGCGTCTCCGACGGGAGGATCCTCAAGTGGGAAGGGTCTCGCCTCGGGTGGAGGGAGTTCTCCGTGCCTACCGCGCACAGGCACGTCTTTTCTATTCCGGGAAAACCTTTGTTTAGCTTCATGCACGACGTTCATGCAGGCTCCGTACTTCAGGCACTTCCTTTCCCTTCACGAGTTTCATCTTCTCCACAATACACGCATCCCGCATTATGGTTCGCGTTTAACGTGCGCTTAAAGTCGACGGAATACGTCGCTGAACTGTTCCCTGGGAAAAAGAATACCCAACCTCTCGGACGTTGGACCGGATTAACTTCATGTAATAATCTCCATTTCAGTTCTATTTTCCCACAACTGGAAGGAGGACTATTGTTAAAAAAATGTCCAAAATTCATGGATTAAAACTCTTTACTTATCACGCATGTAACGTTGACGAAGTAAAAAATGGCTTGGAAATTCATCCACCAAGCGGGTAGGTGCTGCACTTCTTCTTCCTCCTCCTCCTCTTCTTCTTATTGTTTTCTTTCTACCATAATATTTTTTAGGTACTCCACTTAAAGCACGTTATATGATGGACGCGTCCTGAAGTTTTTCAGCTACAATGGTTATGGTGTTAGAAACTAGTAAAATTGATTTTGTATTTTAATTAGCTTATTTGTCTTTTAATTGTTTTTTGGCTAAGTGTGTGAAAGCAAGAGTTAGTCGGTTTGTAAACCGCCAAAGAAACGTGAGCTGCAGCGCCGCACTTCTCCAAACCACCGGAAAAGAAAACTCTTGAAGAGACTACATGCATCTAAAGCAATGGGCACACAATATAATATTAATATAGTTGCTGTTGGAGACTTCAAGAGCACGAAGGAAAGAAACTTGCGGCTGACAATTTTATATTCACATTGAAGTCGGCAACAAGAAGACAGCCCACAAATTTTGACTCCTTAGCCAAGAAGAAAAACTCTTGCACGTTGAAGGCAATGGCGGTGGAGTTCAAGCGGTGAAGTCAGGCGGTGGAGTTGCTTATAAATATAGGGTTATGTTAGTTTATTTTGTGTGTGAGAGAGTGAGATTTTAGAGAGAGTTTTAAGCTTAGCAAAAGCTTGTGTGTGTACTCTTTGTGTAATATAATCTCTCTTTGTGTGTTTACTCTCTCCCCAAATCCTTTTGGTTCCTACATATGGCACTCTATCCTATTTGAGTCGAGGTCATTGTTCAGGATGTCCCAAAGCGGTTGATTTACAAATCATCTCTATTTTCTAAGATATAGTTGGCAATTCTAGATGGAAAGAACCTCATAGTTTTAGGGTGTAAGGAGAGAGAAATTATCTTTTATTTGAAACAAATTAATTTTGCTTCGATGAGTTGCTCGATCTATGTTTCTTTCGAGATTCATGTTTAATCTATTATATATATAAATTATTCGTCAGAAATTATAACAGCGCAGATAACAATTCTACAGTAGACATGATGGACAAATCACTATTTATTTTTTAATGTAGCATCATGGACAGTGATATCGTAGCAGAACATGACAGATAGATCACTATTTACTTTTTACTGTAGCATCACTTAACAATCACGCGCACTCCCTCTATATATAGGCATTTGCTCTCGCTTATCAGGCAAGCCTTTCTTTACCCAATTTCAGAAGCTCTCTTTCTCTCTTTTGTAGTCTTTCCTCATTACATCCTGCAGTCCTTCCCTTCTGAATTTGTATCACTGATTCCTCCCTTGAGTGTGGATTACCACCCTTGCGGATGGTTTTACTTTTTTTTTATCTATTTAAACACCAGTCATATATAGTAAGTTAGAAATTAACTAGAGTAGGTAGCTACACCTAACTGGCCAGTTCCTAATCAAGGAACTCCAAATGAGCTTCGGTCGCTAAATTATTGAGCATGTATCATCAAGATAATTATTAGATGCGTGCCGCCAACTGTTAAACCTTTTTTTACCAGAAATAACTGTTAAATGCGAATACCAAACCTTTCATTCTTGTAAGGGTGAAAAGGACCATGGGCGATCTCGAAAGGCATGATGGCGACCATCTTGATCATGGGACTGAAACAAGTATCTGTCGTTCATCATCAGGGACAGGAAATTGTGCGACGGCTCCAAGGACCCTGATAAGGAACAGTTATGTGGGAGGCCGCTGGGGCTCAAATTTAACAGCGCGACGTGCGATCTCTATGTGGCGGATGCCTACTATGGACTTCTGAAGGTCGGGCCCCGCGATGGCATCGCCCAGCAGCTCGCAACTTCCGGCGGCGGAGTGCCTTTCAACCTCACCAATGGGCTCGACATCGACGCTTGGACGGGAGCTGTTTATTTCACGGACAGTACGATATTCTACCAGAGAAGGTACATTTAGCATATTAAATTATTAATTTCTCTGCATTCTCTCTCTCTTTCTTTCTAACGTTAAGTACAGAAATTTATTCTCACGCGTCATTTTCATGGCCTTTTTGCTTCCTGGGAATTTCAAGTCCTGACATGATTAGGCCCTCTTGGGTCCACTCCTAATTTCTGAATTTAAATTCAGAATCCCTGAAATATTTATTTAATTAATCTCGCACGTTAGAGACAGAAGTTATAATACTTAAACGAGTAAATTGCACATGACTTTATATGACCAGTGATGATGATAGAAGGGAATTGAAATTTATCAATCTATCATTTTGACCGTTATGACGACTTCACAACATTAGTTTCTAAGATCTTATGGTGCAAGATTTCGATTTAGCCATGAGGAAGGATAGGTGTAGGTGACACATGAAGGACAGAGAGGATTTGGCCCTGCATTCTAAATTGCAACCTCATCCGTCAAACTCTCTATACTATATGGAGTTGCAACTTGCTCGGGTTGGTGCATAATTGCGTCGGTGGGAAATCTTTATGCTCCTTATTAAAGGTCTAGCAAGTTCTATCACTTATACAGCTTCTCGTGTACGTGCGTACACGAACACACATGTATACAGTCCTTTTTGTGACGAGAAACCTCAGCTAGATGAGCGCCTCTCGTACTAGGGAAATGCACTGATAACGAACCGGCTCAAAACCCATGTGATTGGCTTCTATGTATAGCATTGCCAGCACTTGTCGGTCGGCCGTAGAAAAATGAGCGTTTGTTGATGTCGACTTGTGCCTAAATGACGCGCTAATGTCTTTCTAAGAATGAGTTTTTCGTGTGATGATAAAAAGCTCTAACTTTGGAAGCTATGATGTTGGAACTCCATGTTCCTATATAGCAAACCTTCACATGAGGATGTCTCATTTGGTTGCGCATGGTTTCAATCAGGAACTACACGTTGTCCATTGAGAATGGAGACAAAACGGGAAGAGTGCTCAAGTATGACACCCACACCAAGAGAGTGACGGTCCTGCTCAGTGGGCTGTCCTTCCCCAACGGACTGGCCCTAAGCAAGGACGGCTCTTTCCTTGTGGTAGCTGAAACTGGCAACCTCCAGCTCCTCAAGATTCCTCTCGGACCCACCAAGACAGGAGGACATCATGCGACGCCTGCACAGGTTTTCTACTCTCAGCTCGCAAGGTACCCAGACAACATCAAGAGGAACGACAAGGGTGAGTTCTGGGTTGCCCTCAACAGTGGAAGAGGACTAGTCCTTCCCAAGACGGACGGTCCGGATCAGGGCTCATTAGCGCAGGTTCGGGATCATGTTGATGGTGATGAGATCCCTTGGTTCACCAAAGACCCAGTTGCAATCAAAATTAGTGAAGGAGGGAGAGTTGTGGAGATGTTGGATGGGGATTTGGGACGGCATTTGAGTCGGTGAGTGAGGTTGAAGAGTTTGGAGGGACGCTGTGGATTGGGTCTGTGACAATGCCTTATGTGGGTAAGCTCAAGGCGTATTAAGGCTTTTCTTGGTTGTTTATACTTTGTGCTTGGCTAGTGAGCCGGTGCTTGTTTTGGCCTCTCCCTCTCTAATATATTTGTGATTTCAGTCTCTCTTTGATGGTTTTCTAGCTTATATCAGTTCGATATTCTGGCTATGTATCAATCAATGTAGTCGTACAATTTTTCTCCCCTCTGCAGCTCAACGCCAGGTGACATTTAAAACTGTTTTATGCATCGTACTTGATCGAGCATGTCGATCTTAACTTCATAATAGTTCCACACAATATTTGGGTACAGGTACACCACCACTAATGGCTGTGTGGAGACCAATCCACGTCTCCATTACAAGAATAGTTCTAACATCCAAATGAATTTGCTAACCATAATTAGCTCAAGTTCGCATATGATAAGTATAACAGCAGAAATTAAGAAATAGAACGAGTCTTCATATCATATTGATCATGCATTGATGAATCTGCAACTCTTCCTCACTTCTCCATTCAGAAAGCTATCCGGATTCGTGAGGTTCCCCATCTTGACCATGGAAACGGAGAACTGCTGAAAGAAGGCTGCCACGTCAAGTGCATACTGTTCCACAAGCTGCCTGGTCTGAAGGGCCAATACACTTGAGTACAGTTCCTGGTCAGAATTGAGTAATCCCTCTCCATTCAGGAGCAAATGGTAGTAGGAGTTGTCGAACATGTTGGGCGTTTCGTAGTCCAAAGGCGCGATGTTGTTATCTCCCCCTCCTGCAGCCGGGCATGTGGACTTCAATTGGCTGAGGTGCACTTCAGATAATGGACTACCGCCCGACGTCAATTCGTAGTCCCCATATATTCTTGCACGGAAGTTCTCACAGCGTGCCACGCCGATCGTGTGAGCCCCTAGCGATTCACATGTGCATATAGTTAAAAGGCAAATCTCATGCAATGTACTATATGCAAGTCTTAATCAGCGCGCTTTCTTATGTGGCAATAAGCGCACCGTGGGTGAGTAATTCGATCGATCACTTAAAGAGGAGTAGGAACTTAATAATTACCGGAAAGTGCGACGGTGTCGGTGACAGAGAGGCCGAGGTAAAGGAACTTGTAAATGATGGAAATGAGGCCTTGATTCGGAGTAGGAATATTGGTGTTTGCAAGCTCGTAGCTTGCGCTTCTCGAGTCTTTTCTCCCCACCGGAACATCCCAATACGGTCCACCGACCTAACAAGTACGAAAGAGAATCGATATCAGTCACATTGATTTTCTGATATTTCTCCTCGGTTAGCAAGTAATAACTACAGAAGTTATAATTCAGAACATTATTCGACATGTCAATGAGGAATTCAGAGAGAAAGAGAGGGGACAATCTATACCAGAATGACGGCATCTCTAGCAGCAATGGTCAATATATCAGCGCAAGAGACAATTCCAGGGCATTCGGATTCAACCTTGCTCTTGATCCTATCGATGATATCAAAACCTTTTAGAGAGTTTATATTTGGGGAAGCTGTCTTCTCTCCTCGTAGCATGACCGTATCATCCAACAGGACCGAACCGTCGCATCCCTAATAAAACATCACATCCAAAACATTCAGAAAACACTCTCCCTCTGCAGATTGATCCATGCTTCATGATGGTTGTCACTACTAACGCATACTTTCATCCCAAAGTACATGTTCAATTTAACACAACAGAATATAAAATTGGATAGAGTTACGATATAAGCAATGCACCTGAACGAAGCAGTCGTGGAAGTGTAGACGGAGTACTAAAGCAGCGTTATGCGGATCAGAGAGCACCTCGCGTTCCATTTCCTGGCGGATGATTCCGAGCACGTTTGGGCACGAGGGTGCATAGTAATCGAGCGTCAGTGGAGGGTCGCTTGCACCGGAACGTATAATGCCAGAAATGAAGGCGATGGCTGCCAAGAACTGCATCGTGAGGATTCCTGGATGAAATAAAGCCGCCATTGTCGGTTCTTTGCCACACCGTGCATTCCCCGAAACTGTGCAATATATAAAGGAGCAAACGGAGAGACGTACAAACATAGAGAAGTACAACTTCAGTTCTTGCATGGCTGACTTGAGGATTTTGCATGAAGTTTTCTTAAAGTCAAGAGGGGATGCAACTAATGTTGTTCTGTTTGGTGGGTAATACCAAGACTAAAATTACTTATAATCGTTCTGACTTCATAGAGAGAGAGAGAGAGAGAGAGAGAGAGAGACGTGCGCATGTGGCTCAAGGGAATAAATGTTTTAGATTTGGGCAGTCACCAAACGAATCGCGATGGTGGCTGCTATTGGGGGACCTATTTTAGCTTCTTGTTTTGGACACAGTTTTCTCCGGGTTTTGGCCACAAAACGTGGGGAAAATTTGTCCAAATGATTATAAATCTATTACATTTTGCCAATTGAGTTCTAAACATTTTCATATTTTTCCAATTAAATTTGTTTAGTCAATTTATACTTGAAATTACTGACGTAGACGCCGACCATCCTACGCAACACGGCCGGCACTAAGGTGAATACTTTTTATAATATTTTTATTTATTTATTTCTTTGTTTTTTCTTTCCGAGCCTAGCTGGCCAACCCTTAGCGATCACAAGTGAGGGCTGCGAGTGAAGGCCGTGCGACCCTCATCCAGTGGTCGATGAGGTACGCTGGCCCTTGCTAGACTTGGTAGAAGAGAAGGAAAAGGAAAAGGAAAAGGAAAGAAAGATTTGATTAAGCAGCTCTTGAGCGTGGAATTCATTGAACGGCCAGTCTTACTGTAAACAGACTAGAAATCTTATTTATGTATGTCTTCACAGGAATATACAAATATTAGTATACGTATGCATCCTCAAGAGTTTCGAGTCATCAACTAAAAATGTGATGTTACTTGTCACCAATTCATGGTGTGTACTTGAAGAAAAAGAATGTGAAAGTTTGGAATGGCTCTCCTTGAACTTTGACGAAGTCATGAGATAGCTGACAAAGCAAACAACAACTCATTTAGCCAATGTAGATCAACCATCGAAGGACCTACCAGACTATACCTACAGAATTTGACTATGCAGATCCATATCTAAGGCCAGTAGCTATGTTGTGCATTGGAAATTTGGCACAAATGTTTTGTTACATCTTTAATCGAGTAAATACAGATCCCGTTCCTTCAATTTAGGGGCATAAATCATCGTAGGCGCAAGAAGACTTTGAATCTTCCGAAAGAACCACCTCTTCTCTAGACCAGAATCTGCTAACTCCGCAATAGAATCACAAGTTACATGCTTCTCGGGAAGATAAGAATCATGTCTGAGCTGCGACCATCTCGGCGCCCTTGGCCATTGAGACCTGTCCATTCTGAGGATGTGCTTCCCAGCAAGTTCCTCGAACGATTTTTCATATCCGATGGTGATATATTCAAGGGTGCCGAATAGGCCTAATTAATCATCACCTCTTCCAATTTCTTCAACGCTTGAACTGAATGACAGACATATCCCTACAAACTGGTATCAGCTTCAAAAGCATAGTGGGACAACAGCCTCTACTCGTCCAAAAAATTTGTCGAAAAAGCAGAAAAAAGAAAAAGAACTCCATGAAGTACTGTAGTAAGAAAATGAGAAAACAAATCTTACTGACGAGGGTGAAAATCGGAGACTTGTCGCTCACAAACTAGCAATATGTGTCATGGAGGATGAATATTCCGCAAAAAGCTCCGGACCCTATTGCACAACTTGTTGACAGAATTTATGAAGCCCGGGACTGAGACAAAAGTTTACTAAAATGGAAGTGGTTCATTCGGAGCAATATAAGTTTGGCGTCTTTTTGAGGTGAGAGTGGCTGCTTTGGCGTCGGTGAACACCATTTTTAGACAACTACAAAAATATTTTTTCCTGGTTAGTTCCTTTTCTAGTGAACCAGTAAAGAAACATGGGTTATCTGAAAGGAAGGAGAAGGCAAACTCTTTCCCCAGGTACTCTCTCTCTCTCTCTCTCTCTCTCTCCACGCGGTGGTACGTGCCAACTGCCAGAATGATTTCTGGACAAATTCGCCAACCACTTTTTGTCTATATGGACTTACGTAGGCATATCCACGTTGTGAATCAAGTTTTGTCCTAGATTTGCAGATGAACTTGCAGGTTTTAAGAGTAATCATTTGGTGGAGCTCCCATTTCATTATGTACTATGTGGACCAAAGATTAGGAATCCCATGAGTCGGTGTCTCAGACGGGTGGATCATCAAGAGGGAAGGGTCTGCCCTCCGGTGGACAACATTAATTCGGGGAAACTCTAATTTTGCTTCGTGCACAAAACTCTGGCATGCATGCGTGGTACTTTAGACATTTCCTGTAATTCGGCTATATTGTTTAAGTTTCCTATGCATTCGAATTCTGTTTCGCATTTTTTGTGGCCTTGAAATCAACGGAGTATGTCATGGAACTGTTGAGAGAGACAGTATGATGCATTTGCAAGCGACCGGGAGGTGTCGGAGTAATGGAAGTAAAAGAGTTGGATTTGGAATAACTTATATTACAATTTGAGAGATGATATGCATGCAAATTGAAACTATTTCGACTGGCATGCATCAGTGCATCACGATCTCCAGTCCTACAATGCTTCTTTCTTCAATTGTGTGCATGAACTATAAAAAACCCACCTCTGCTACGTCGGACTGGATTGTCTGCATCAGATAATCTCGATTTCTGTTATGTTTTCCCATAATTATGAAGAGGATTTGTATAAAAAAGCCCATATTCATGAATAACTTTTTGCTTATTACAGATAAAGATTTACAAAAACTCATTTGGCATAGAAATTCAGCTACCAAGCAGGTAGTTACACCTCCTCTTCTTCTTCTTGGTTTTCTCTTTTTTATATTCTAGGTACTCTATTTAATGCACGTTATAATAGGTATTTCCTGCAGTTTTTTCAGCGACAATGCAACTAGTTAGAGACCTCTGTAAAGATGTGACTTGAAGTCAACGTCCAAGCTGTCTGAAAGATATTCATCTACAGAAATTCTCTATTTTCTGAGATACGGTCGGCAATACTAGATAAAATGTTGGAAATTGGTGATCCATTTTCAACAAAATCTAGAAACGTATTTTTCTTCCTCAAGAAGTAACCGAATGAAAGCAAGCAAGCAGCGGCTAAAGAAAGTCCACAATATTACCCCTGCAAATGGAGATATATGTCTTGACAAAGCTCTATGATAAAGCTGGCTAGGGCGGAGAGCTACAGAAACAAAGATTTTGACATGACTTAGTCGGTGCAACTTCACATGTAAGAGGGTGTGAGGAATGGAGCCCATATAGCCTACAACTCTTGCACTCCTCTACCAATACCTCCTCTGACTATAGTAAAACCACTTCTATAAACTAACGAAACTATCTTTATCCCATGAAACCTTACTTATACCTTTGAATTCATATCTCTTGTCCATCCTCTCCCAAATATATTCAATAGAACTACACATGTGCAAATTGAATAAAAAACTATCATCGATACCAAAACAATACTTTCCTGCAATAGTCAAATTTTCAAAATGGTATTAGAGCTTCAAAACACCAACGATGGTGTCAGAGCTAGGCATGTTTGGGTGGGTTTGGGCGTTTGTCCTAACCATCCTCAACTAAAATCAAAGCTTGAGCCCAGAGCTAAAGCCATAGTCAGAGCTAGAGCCAAAGCAAAAGTCAGAGCCAGAGCCAGAGTCAGAGCAAAAGCTTACAAGAGCCAAAACCAAAGCTAACAACTACAACTAGAAACATTTTTTATGGCGCGATACATATGGGACCTCGTTGGAAAAAAAAGGCATGCTGACTTGAAAGAGAGTGCAAGAGTCTAGCAAAAGGATGCAAAGTATCTTGAACAAAGACGATGCAAAGATACACTAAGAAGAATTTTAGGGTACGTTCAAAACTATAGAAAACGTATCCGGAATACTACAAAAATGGATCAAGGGGAGTGTTGGAAATGGGCGATCTATTTTTAACAAAATCTAGAAGCATATTTTCTTCCTCAAGAAGTAAGTGGATGAAAGCAAGCAAGCAGCGGTTAAAGAAATGTCTGGAGTCAACCAGAATTTGTGTAGAAAAGTCCACAAAATTATCTCTGCAAATGGCAAAGATATATGCCTTGAAAGTTGGTTCACAAAGCTCTATGATAAAGTTGGCGAAGGCTAAGAGCTACAGAAAAATCTCTGATTCAAATAGAGATTTTTCCACGACTCAGTCGGTGCAACTTGCCTACAAATAGGCAAAGGAGTCACTCATGTTAGAGGGTGTGAGGAGTAGAGCTCATACAGCTTACATTTCTTGTACTCCATCAATACCTACTCTGATAAACCAGTGAAACTATCTCTGTCCCACGAAATCTTACCTATTCCTTTGAATTCATATACCTTGTCCATCCTCTCCCAAATATATTCAACATTGCTATACATTTGCACGTTAAACCAAAAACTATTATCCATATCAAAATTATGCTTTCGTGTAACAGTTGAATTTCAACATAAAATAATCTCATATGGAGTAGCCATTCCTTATTAATCAAGCTTCCGTGCGACAGTCAAATTTTCAACGTAGAAGAACTTTATATGGATTGGTCGTTCTTGGTTGGCCTAACAAGTGTCCAACTTTCAGGCTCTGTATCATTCGATATAGTTATGCGAGCTTTCTCCTTTTTGCAGCTCAACGCCAGGTGACATTTAAAGCTTTTTTAAGTATCAAACTAGATCGACTTGTCAATCTTTTCTTCACAATAATTACTCATGATAGTTGAGTCCACCATTACAAATGGCTGCGTGTAGAGAAATGTGCGTCTCTATTACAAGAATCGTTTTAACTTCCAAATGAATTTGCTAATTAGCTCGAGTTTGCATATGTCCGACTCTGGATAAAAAACCAACAAAGATTAAAAATCAAACGAGTCTTTATCACACATGACTCAGCGATCATGTATTGATAAATCTGCAGGTCTTCCTCACTTCTCCATTGACGAAGCTATCCGAATTCGTGATGTTCCCCATCTTGACCATGGATTCGGAGAACTGCTGGAAGAAAGCCGCCGTGTCATGCGCATACTGTACCGCAATCTTCTTGGTCTGAATCGCCAGTACACTCGAATACAGTTCTTGGTCGGAGTTGAGTAATCCCTCTCCATTCAGGAGCAAATGGTAGTAGGAGTTGTCGAATACGTTGGGCGTTTCGTAGTCCATCGGCGCGATGTTGTCCTCTCCCCCTCCTGCGGCTGAGCACGTGGACTTCAATTTGCTGAGGCGCGCTTCGGAGGATGGACTACCGCCCGACGTTGATTCATAGTCGCCGTATATCCTCGCACGGTAGTTCTCACAGCGTGCCATGCCGATCGTGTGAGCCCCTAGTGATTGGAATGTGCACATAATTAAGGAAAATTTAACGTAATTGACAGCCTACACGCCTTGATCATTGCGCTTTAGAATCTGTGGCAGTAAGCTCAACTTGGGAAAGTAATCTGATCAATCACATAAGAGGAATAGGAACTAAATAATTACCGGAAAGCGCGACGGTGTCGGTGACAGAGAGGCCGAGGGAAAGGAACTTGGAAATGATGGAAGTGAGACCTTCGTTCGCAGTTGGAATGTTGGTGTTTGCGAGCTCGTAGCTTGCAGTTCTCGAGTCCTTCCTCCCCACCGGAACATCCCAATACGGTCCGCCCACCTGCAAAGTACGAAAGAGGATCGATATTAATCACGTTGATTTGCTGATATTTCTCCTTGGTTAAGAAGTACAGCAAGATAGATTATAATTCAAAACATTGTTTGACAAGTAAATGAGGAATTCAGAGAAATAAGACGATCTATACCAGAATGACCGCATCTCTAGCAGCAATTGTCAATAAATCAGCGCACGAGACAATTCCAGGGCAGTCGGATTCAACTTTGTTCTTGATCTTATCGATGATATCAAAACCATCTAGAGAGTTTATATTTGGGGACGCTGTCTTCTCTCCTTGCAGCGTGACTGTATCGTCTAACAGAACCGAACCGTCGCATCCCTAGTAAAAATTGCAACCAAAAGATTACAAAAGAAGAAGAAGAAGGAATTCTCCCTTTGCAGTTTGATCCATGCTTCATGATTGATGTCACTATCGTCCCACTTTCATTCCCAAGTACATGTTTAACTTAACTATAGAGAATGGAAATTTGCATAGAATTACGATATACGCGATGCACCTGGACGAAGCAGTCATGAAAGTGTAGTCGGACTACAAACGCAGCATTGCGCGGATCTGAGAGCACCGCGCATTCCATTTCTTTATGGATGACGTCAAACACGGTCGGGCACGAAGATGCATAGTAATCAAGCGTCAGTGGAGGGTCGCTTGCACCGGAGCGTAGAATACCAGAAATGAAGGCGATCGCGCCCAAGAACTGCATCGCGAGGACTCTTGGATGAATCGAAGCTGCCATTCTCGGTTGTTTGGCCGACATGCATTCCCTGAATCTGTGCAAATATATATATGAACAAACATAGAGAAGGTCAAACTCTGTTTTTGCATGGCTGCTTGAGGATTTTGCATGACGTTTTCTCAAAGTCAAGAGGGGATGCAACTAATGTTTCTCTGTTTGGTGGGTAACACCGAGAATAAAATTGCCAAGAATTCTTTAGAGAGAGAGAGAGAGAGAGACGTGCGCATGTGGCTCAAAAGTTTTGAGGTTTTAGATTTGGGCAAGTCACCAAACCAAATGCAGAACAGCTGCCATATTAATGTAGTTGCTTTAGCTTCTTGTTTTGAACAGAGTTTTATGTTTCGGTTCACAAAACGTGCGAGGTCTCTAGGCAACTAATATATTAGCAAAGTCATTCGAGGGTGGGTGGCCACCCAAGCCCACCTAGACCCCATGAGTGAGGCCTTGTTTGTTTGTATTCATTTTTCTCATGAACACAATTCCTGTTTTTTTTAGGAAATAAAAAAAAGAATAGAAACGCGTATGTTTGATTTTTATTCAAAATTATTTTTTTGTTGAACGAAACAAAAAACAAAAACGAACTTATTTTTGTTTTTAGAACACTTCCGAAAAATAATTTTTCTCTCTTCTCGTTTTTTTCTTCTCTTTCTTTTCTTCTTCTTTTTTTCTTTGGCTCGTTTTTTTCTTCTCTTTCTTTTCTTCTTCTTTTCTTATTCTTTTTTCTTTGGCCGGTGACTGGCCAAAAGGAAGAAGGAAAAAATAATAAAAGAAAAAAATTTAAAAAACTAAAAGAAACAAAAAATTACACAAGTTTACCAAACGTGTTTCTATTCTTTTTTTATTTCAAGAACAAGTTTACCAAACACGTTTTTCTGATAAAAAATTATTTCCTGGAACAGAAATTTTTCTATTTCTGTTCTCTGGAATAATTTTTGAACAGAAACGTTACCAAACGCACCTTAAATGGACATATTTGGGCAATACTCTCACATGAACCAGCCCGCTAATCTTCGGCCGAGCCTCGAACTTACTATATAAATTTTATGTAATGGGCATGTTTTGGCTATACTTGAGCCTGAGTTTCAAGTCTGGCTTGGCCCGAACCTGCCTAATAATCACCTCTATTCAATAGCAACGAGTGTGGATTAAGATAACTAATCTAAGCAGCTCATAATTTTGACGTTGTGCATTGGAAATTCAGCATGAATAATTTGACATCATTAATCAAGTAAATATTGATCTTGTTCCTTCAAGTTAGGGGGTATAAATCACATAAATGCGAGATAAAATCTACCATGACATCCAATGCTGCACGTCTTGCACTTGGGAGAAGAAAATTAGACATTAGTAAACAGAAAACTTGCACAAAACAAATTGGCTTTCTTATTGTACACAAGCAACCGAAACACGGATATCTTATCTTCCAGAAGAACTACTCTTCTCTAAACCAAAATCTGGTCTCTAACACTGCTGCGCCTGTCAAATAATGTTAACTTCCAACAACATAGGTTATTAATTCAAGACCTGCCCATTCTGAGAATGTGCTTCCCAGCGAGTTCCTCAAACAATTCCAAATGAGATGGTTATCTAACAATGGCGCTGAATCATAATGCCAAAATCTCATATTAACTGCCAGGCCCACCTAATCATCACATCTTCTAATTGCTTCAGCACTTGAATGAATGACAGACAAATTCCTACTAACTGGTACTAGCTTATAAAAGAATAGTAGTACAGCAACCTCTCAGCAATGTACATTTTAGCACATCACAGCCTGCACGATAAAAAGCGATCCATCAGGCTGAATAACAAAAAGTAACAGGCTGGGTTTAAACTATTCACTCATGTTTAATGTAGGAGTCATGCAGAAGGCAACATGCTCAGGCAATTTTTCTGAGCTGTTTGACTACAGTACAACAAGTAAACAATATGGAAGTTTTCTATTCACACGTGTCTTGTCGAGAACAAATCATTCATGCAGCCTTCACTTTTAAAGATGCTTCCTGTTCTGGGGGCTTAATGCACAATAAGAAACAAAAACTTTTAAGCAGCCTAAGTGTCCAGGTAAATTCGCCGAATCCTTTTTTACCTCCTCGTGGCAATATCTCCATAAACATTCCCTGGCTGCTCAATCTTCATGATCATCTTCATCTTCAGAATCTGCAAATGACGAAAATAATTCATAGACAAGATGACTAATTAGAAAAGTCCAGCGTACATCATAAACATGAATGATGAAGTGGACAAAGCACGTTATCTAATTGCCTCCTTTTCGTTTACATTACAGGTTTCATGTTTCAAAGGAAAAAAAAGGTCCATCCACTGAGTAAAATGTTGATGAGGCCAATTTTACATAAGTGCTACGCAAGCTAATAGGACAAACTGGGTGAGAAAGAAGTGGAAAATGTTTTAGTCTCCTTATCAAGAATCCATGGCAGGGTACACTTCTAACAGAATTCTCGTCTACACAAAAACAATGATTGCAAGAATCAAAGACTGATATCTGGGAAACTAATGATATACTCACCAGATCTAACATCATCACTGACTTTCCCTCTTGCTTGAATTTGCTTGACAAGCATTCTATATATCAAGACCCACCAATAAATATGAAGGACAAGCAAGCAATACAGCAGAGAGTTGAAAATATAGTAGTAGACCGGTCCATCTACTCGGTGTTTTTCCTTGTCCAATGTAAGAATAACCTCATAGCTGCATGAAAAATAAGGATATTCAGTAGTCAAAGAATGGAAAGCAACTACTTGTCCATGAAATTTTTTGAAAAACAAAAAACTCCATGTATGACTGTATTAAGAAAATGAAAAAATAACTATTATAGAACAAGGGAGAAAATCACACTCGTTGCTCACAAACTAGCAAGAGGTGTCATGGAGGATGATTTTTCTGTAAGAAGCTCTGGACTCTTTTACTTATCCAATTGCAAAACTCATTAGCAGAATTTATGCAACCTGGGACTGAGCCAAAAGTTTACTAAAATGGAAGTGCTTCATCATTAGAAGCAATAAATGCTGACGTCTTTTGGAGGCTCGTTTCATAGTAGTTGCTTGGGCATCAGTAAACGCCAGTTTTAGACAACTAGAAAGACGTGTTTTTCTGAAAGGTTCTTTTCTTATGAACCAGAAAAGAAACATGGAGCCTCTGCTCTGGCTTATGTCAGAGAAAAACACAAATTCCCCCGGTGCATGTGTACGTGCCAACTGCCAGAATGATTTGTGAACAAATTTGCCTACCACTTTTTGCCTAAATGGACTTACATAGGCATATCCACAATGTGAAGAAAATTTGTCCTAGATTAGCAATGAACATGTACGTTTCAAAAGCAACCATTTGGTGAAGCATGCATTCGATTATGTGCTATGTGGAGCAAAGGTTAGGAATCCCAGGAAGAGACTTTTAGTCATGTCCCAAATCTGTTGTAGCAAACAATTTTCCTAACACAATTTGCACCAAGAGATAACCCAGAATTGATTTTTAGTTATTTATTCTGAAAACAGGTTTTTAAAACCAAAATTTCAGAAAGAATTTGCCAAATCCATGTTACAAGCTATCTACAAAATGAGACTCACCTTGTACTCCAAAGGATCCAGAAAGGGTAGTAAATGAGGCGTAATATTATCCAAGACAGGACAAAGAGTACAAAAGAGAAACTTGCGAACGTCTCAGCACCACCGTATTTGGACATCTTCCCTACCTCCAAAAAGACATCACTGGCGTCATGAAGAGCCAAAACAACTGAACCAACTCGAGCAAACCTGCCAGTAAGCATTAAAGGAGAACAAAACAATAAGTGTTTCAGTAGACCATTTAGACCTAATCTTCAGAACAAATTCTCCAGTGATCATACTAGGGCTCTAAAATTGTCCTATGCATCTAGATGAACAACAAAGGAAAAGCGCACACAAACAAATCCGAGCAACTGAATAATGCACGGTTGCAACCCTACCATTGTCTCATGCATCCTTTTCTTTTTTTTGGTCTGGTTATGCATCCAAATAAACAAAGATGGAAAAAAAAAGAAAAAGCACACATAAAAAGACGGAACAGCTGATAAGGCACTGTTGCTCGTCTCATTCTTTGATCTAAACGCATACTGAAGTTTCTACCATTCTCTACTCGACTCTTAAGGATTTGACCCTCTGAAAACTGCCAAGAATCGGGAGTTTACTGTTTATAATGCCTAGGGTTCACTGTGAAGGATAGAAAAGCGGCTACAATGTGATTAGCTTTCCCCATAACTTTTTTAGAACAAATTATTGATTTTGCTTATCGGAAATAGTGAATGAAGGTGAACAGCCAGATCTCGTAGAACTTAATTCAGTCAATTCACATACATGCAACTAAGGCAAAATACATCACAAAAAGGAAAAAGCTTTCTGGGAAAAATATTGAAGCTGCTTGAAAGGAAATATCGAACCTAAGAATGGTTTTCAGGGTTTAGTTATGCCAAAGATTGATATGGATCTATTAATTAGACATCTTGAACAGCGATTCTCATAAGGACCCTAAGCACGCCACTCCCAAACAAAAAGGCACCTTTAAACTAATCAGAAGCATATATATATATATATGTATGTATGTATGTATGTATGTATGTATGTATATTGTGTTTTTTCCTAAGTTTCCATCCTGAATTTTGTTGAAAGATCCCTCTCATTTTATTAAGTTTCAATTTTCATCTTTTGTTTGCTTGTTTGTTCAATTCTATTGCAGAGGCCATCTTGGTCCATTTATTTTTGTTAAATCATTTGGGCATAAAACTTGCTCATACTAAATATTAAAGGTACTATACAACTTTGCACCCAATAGTGGTAACATATAATAGACTCGCTATTAAGAGAAGAAGGGGAAGCCACAAAATAGGTAGAAAGTTACCTCAATATGTAAGACAACACAATGAGAATGAGAGTTGCTACATGGTGACTCATTGACACCCCAAAGTCAGATCGCCTTGTTTCCCAAAAGATCAGAGCGAATATAGAATATGCATAAAATCCAGCTGCATACATATACAATCCCTTCAGTTTGAACCTGAGGTGCAAAAACCAGTCAGAAAATTGCCTTCATGAAATGAAACAGCCAGACATGATGTTCAGAATCTCACTTAATTGTCTGGTCAGGCCAGGCCTGGTTTCCTGGTCCTACCCAAAAATGTATCGTCTTAGAGAACCAAGGCTCATCATAAGTGACAGAGAGAGCCAACAGTTCAGCTGAAAGATAGTAAATACATTTCCATGCTGATTCTTTGAATTTCCTTATCCTCTTCTTTCCATCAGGTGTCTCAAGATCCATTCTCCGATATCCCTTTCCAAAGATTAACCTTCTGCCTGCTTTCTGCAAAGTTGGATGCAGACATTATAAGGAATTCAAGGAGAAACCACAAAGAAATGTATATCAAGAGCAAATGGTTGCGACAAAAAGGATGCAGCATCCATGTAGAAAGAGAGCATAATATATATTTTACAGATAACACATATTTCTAAGTTTCTTGTATTATGAAAAAAAAGAAAAAGGAGATGTTGTGAAGCTGCCTAGATTTGATGGTAGTACTTCTTGCAGTATATTCATCTCACAGGTAAAAGGGGTGACGGAAGAGATTAAAGAAGAAAGTTCTTGTAAGTTGATAGAGTGCAAACACACTCACACAACCAGCCGCTAAAACATAATCCAGAACTAACACAGTATGTTTCTGGAATTCCGAATGGTATACACATAAGTAATTACACTACACCAGAGTGATTTTAAAGTTGTTATAAAACATTGAAGACTGGCTGGAGACACGCACAAGTTGAATCAAATGAATGACACATAGGATTCGAGATATATAAAGACCTTCAATTGATCACTTCCCAATCCCTGAGACCATATAGCTCATGATCACATTTTATTTTGCAATTCTTTTGCAAGAGTTGCCAGATTTTTCAAGACAAGCTCCCCACTTTCAGTGCCGTAAATGCTCGGAAATTTTGCACAGCACCAAGGGAAAACATTTTCCAGAGGAATTGTAAATCGGAAGCAACTATCTAAGACACCATCCCGAACATTGCTAGCTTCTGCAATACTACACCATAAGCATCCATGCAACTGCACAGCTCAAAGTGATCGACACGACACTTCTTTCTCTTGTCCCATTGGCCTAACACCAGAAGACGACATCACTCTCTGCACCTTTCCAGCTAAATAGAAATTCAACTAACTCGGAAACAGTTACTTCCGAAACAACAAAGAGAATCCCACTGACAACAAATTAGCTCAGGAAAAGGAAGCCAGGATCACATTCATCTTAAACCTTAACCACAACCTTTAGTACAAAAGAAAAGGCCGCTTTCGGGAGCAGGACCAATCGATCAAGAAAACAAACCAACGGTACGGTGCAGCGACGCGCGGTGTACCTCGAACACGAATCGGTCGAGGAGGAACCGGATGGAAGGGAAGAAGACGGCGAAGAGCGGGAGGAGGGCGAAATCCGCGTACGTCGGGTAGGATTCCCGCTCCCATTCCGCGGACAGAGCTTCTTGGATCAAACCCATGTCTTTTCTTGAAAAAAGAAGGAAAATTTATCCCACCCGATCCGGAGCTCCCGATTCAGAAGCAAACCAAGAAGATCACAGCGAGCGGTCCTGCATCGTGGGGGGTCGGCCGTCGACGGGCGCCAATGGGGATGCTTTCTGGAACGAGGGGATCCCGATCCTCGATGGGTTCAAGAAAGAGTGGACTAGGACGAGGACGAGATCGACATCGACCCGGGAATTAAATATGATTGCACCGGTCCAAGAGGGCAAGAACGAGAAAGAGCGAAGACGATGACGACGAGGAAGAAGAAGGTGAGCACTGAGCAGGGAAGGTTTGATTGGTCAAAGCCGTGCCCGCGATGCAATAGTGCCGCGATCACTCCGTTTCTTCTCCATCTGGGGATAAAAAGGTTGTTTTTTTAAGTCCTAACTCGATGCGTACGATGTTCTTGTTTGGTGAAAAAGCGAAACTTTGAGGCATTTTTTTGAAAATTCGGATGCATGGCGATTGAAAGTGATCAAACATGGGTTGGATGAGGTTCTTTCTTAGGGAGATTTAGAACTTTGCTTTTACTTTTTTGTTAAGTGGAAAGCAAGAGAATCTATAAAATCACAAGTAAATTTTGATACGAAAACAAATTGGATAGTATTTTTTGGTAATGTTTGAAAAAGATAGTAAGTCGTATGGTACTATAATAATAACGAATACTAGATAAGCAGATCATATTTAATGTTTAATAATAGTTCATCGCATTGTTTAATCGTAACATGATCAGCTTGTTCTCAATATTTTATAATGGATTCTTGATGTATTACTGTATAATAGTTTTTTTTTTTTTTTACGGAATGACTTTTTATGAGCATCTTCATGTAAGTGGTTGATTAGTTACCCAGAGTGTACACTTTTGACATTGAAGCTTCATGTTTCGGTCGCATGTCCTTCCTCTGTCTCTCTCCCCTCAGTTCCTGCAACTGTCGCGGAGAGAACTTATGGAGTGCGAAGAAAAGGGGACGGAGAAGGGTGTCATGGTTACCCAATTCTGGTCCACTTGCTTCTACTTATTCGTAAGCAGAAGATGGTCCCGTCTCGCCCCTTCGAGCAGAGGATGAACCTCAGCTCGCTGTTATTATCCAGATACAAGTCGCTTGATCCCGTGATCTGCGAAATCTATATTGCGTTGAGCAATATGCATTCAAGAAGTCATCTAGTAAGATAGAACAAACTTAGACTTCTCGGGCACTGAAAATGCCGAGGTTCGCTGTGAGGCTGCTGCATTCAAAGTAGTAGACCCTGACTGAATATTAAGCGTGCAATCAGAATTGATAAACTGCTATGCGCCGAGCGATGATAGTTAGAAGAAAGTTATACACCTTTAGGCTTTTCAACATGTACACTTTACATGATTCTAATAAACTAGAGCTGCTTTTACTTCTTATGAATGTAAACGAGTATACACATCGAGTGTCGGGAAAAAGAGAAACGATAGTAATAACTCAAATTAGTAAGATACATTACCAGAAACTTATTCCAAGTTCACATCCCAATCAAAGACAGGACCTAGGAAAGGAAGAAACGCAAGCCAAACTGAAAAAAGAAAGAAAGAGAGGAAGAGAAAAAAGAGAGTTGGATCATCACATACGTATCTTTGATGAAGAAGCTTGCTTGGCGCATCGAAAGAAAGCGACAGAGCAGAGAACGGAGGTGACGAAAACCCAGAACCCGAATCCGATCACCAGAGAAACCCCAGCGACGATCACATCCAAAACGCCTCTCACGCTCAACCCAGCTATCAGTCTCAAGCCCAGCATCTCTCTTCTCTGGTCTTCTCAAGCTCTTTTGTGTAGTCTCTTTCAACTACAGGAATGCACTCTAAGTAACACGGTAGCTTGTTTCTTTCTTGAATATACTTCATTTCGGTGACACGGTTATCGAGCTCTTTCTAGAGCGGTGTCGTGTGGCGTTACCGTTATGTCCATATATGTAAGCTCGAGAAAGAAAAGAGTATCCAGAAGAAGAGCAGAAGATAGGGGAAGCGCAAAACTTTAAAGCAGACGAAAGAAGGCTAGCAAAGATAAGAGTACACTTGTCTTGGGATTGTCAACACATTACCTGGGTTAGGATTACTCGTGGATCTGGTTCTGTGGACCGACTCTACCTCAACTGTTCGATTAAGCGAGACCCGTATGAAATCCACATCATTTAATGGTGAAGGGTCTAGGCAAGAATTTGCCATTTAGAATGCGCTCAATTGGTGTTCTGCCTGTGGCCCATTTGTCCTTTTGCTAATCATCATTCACAGTTTCATTAATTTGGATAGGAGGAGAAAAATCTGTAAGTGATCGAGCTTACTCCACAGAATGTTACATTCAGCAAATTGCAAACCCAAAACAATATCGGATGTGGTGTTGAACTATATCTTTTCTTAGGTAGTTGGTGATCTTTTGTAAACTGAACATTACCATCTATTCATATTAGTTCCAACCAAAAGTTGAGCCCTTTGAGCCCTTTTGAGGACAACATTTGTGAATTGTGATTAGCCCGATGAATGGAAAGGCTGCGTCGGTATGTCACCAATCGGTTGAGCTTGTCCACATGTAGTAATTGGGCACAGCTGCTCGTATGGAAAATAGAATATAAAAAAAAGGGAGAAGGTGAAAAGACCAACATAAGATACTGAGTCTATGAGTAGTAGTTCTTGTAAGATACATCAAGCACCTGTTTGGCTCTGGAAAAGAACTCTCACCATGATCCAATCAATGAGGAATGCGTAGCACCTTGCTTCTATGCGTATTTATTCACTTCTAATTAGTTGCAGTTGTACATCAACTCATACCATGTATCAACTAATACGAGTAATTATTGAATGCATTGCGTTCATGTGGGCCAAGTGCACTATGACCGTAGGACTATATGAGGTCCTACATAGGATCCACCAAAACAGAAGGTTGTGATGCATTAGGGTCGCATGAACCCTCCAATAGATTACTATGTCCATAAGAACAATCATTGCATTACTCCTGTGCCCACAGATGAAGGGATTGGAGACTGATACGTAGTGAGGGAAGAATGGAGATTGTGAATGAATCTGAGTACTCCAAGTATCTACCCAGTTTCTTCTTCCAGAACTTTAGCAGCACATAGAAGGTGCTTGTAAGCAAGTGGTTATTCATGTAAATTGTGACATGAATGCAAGCTTCCATCGAAAAGAGTCAAGATGGTGCCGATAGATGAAATTTGACACTGTAAAAGTAGAGTTTGAAGTTGAAATTTCCTATGAATTTGCATCAGGTCACAATGAGTTATGTCTTTCTTCTTTCATTTTGCAGTCTCTCTGCTGCTAGTGATATACAGACAAACAATCACTCTCTTCAGAGGTAAGAGGCCGTGTACTGACCATTTCTCCGGTGATATCTGCTCTGTTGTAGATACAAAGCTTTGTTGACAAGTTTCCTGTACAAGCTATTAATTCGAGCAAAACCAAGAGCAGTTGTGTGACTAGTATGTTACTGCCATTGAAGTACCACAAGGAAAAAGGGCATCTCCTTGTGAAGGCGTGGTACTTCAAGCATTTGTGAGTCCGGAACAGCTTATGTCTCTATACAATAAGTGGCAAACCCGCCCGGGGAATACCTGCAGAAAGATAAACTAGAATCCAGTGAATCATAGCAGTAATTGATGATATTTGTGTGAACGATTAGGTGAATCTAGAGAAGAAGTAACATTACCCGGCTTTCTAAGAGGCTTTCTTATCGGCATTGGCATCGGCATCCGTATGGGCTGCTCTACTTCCTTAATGTCAACTACTACTGCATCAGAGGTTAGAAAAGTTTTTGCCACAGATGCTGCGTGCTCCAAAGAGCATCTTACCACCTGCATACCACTTACACTTTGAATAATAAGCCTTCCCTAATCTAAGCAAAATAAACTAGACGATTATTACATATTCATATTTGGAAATAGGTTACAATGTCTAAGGGCACATGCATGAGCTATATCTAGTTGCGGGGGAATATTTTCATTTAAAGAAGGAAAACTTTTTGCAACCCTTTGCTTCGGGATTGTCTACAAAAACTTCGTCTGAGTTCAATATCAATTGTATCAAATCAATCTCAAAGAGTTTCCTGATATATCGGCAGATTGAAGAATTAACTTATCTGATAGTCAGCCAATTGTACTCAATATTTAACACCTCAAGCTACTACAAAATAACCTCCTACATATGACATGCTGATCGACCTTGATTAAAACTGGCTAGATTATGATTTGCACACAAGTTACATCTGTAGGATTAAGTACCTTTGTCGGATCCATTATTCCAGCTGCCAGTAAATCCTCATAGCAGTCCCTTGCGGCATTATATCCATAGTTCATGACGTTACTTGATAGGACCTGCAAAACACAGACTGTTTAAAGAATTGCGTTTTGCTTTTGACCTCCCTCAATATCGAGCAAAATCAGTTGAGAAAGCACTAGAAGTCATAATTTTCTATTAAGACACTTGTAACAAAATGATGCATCTCTAAGAAAGTACCTTCTCCACTACCACACTTCCATTGACACCAGCATTTTTGGCTATCTGCCTTGCAGGGTAGCTAAGAGCTTTCTTGAAAATCTCTGCTCCTATCTGCATTGAAGGTTTTAGGAAAAACAATTTAAGATGTATTGTTTGAATAGTTGTAAGGAAAAAAAAAATGGAAAGAAGAAGGAATCCTATTTTAATTGGATAGTGAACATCTTCGTTCATTTTATTTTGAGTGACTTATTCTCTTTATTATACTTTTTTAAACAATAGGGAACAGAGAACACGTGGAGAGCATCAAAATGATCTTTATAGGACATTTATTGACGGAAAATCCTCTTAAAGTATCAGGTAATTCAAGTATTTCAATTAGATATCTAAGAAAAAATTTACCTTCTGCTCTTCATTGTCTAGATGTTCTTTGATGCAATCGACCTTTGTAGACAGTCTCAGAAGACTACAGCCCCCACCAACTACAACACCTTCCTCAATAGCTGCCTGCAATATGCTAATTTATTGGCTGTGACATTGGTGCTGGAAAACTGAAGCCGGTCAGAGATTTAAGGATATTATTATACACCTTTGTTGCATTCAAGGCATCTTCAATTCTCAGCTGTTTATCCTTCAACTCCACTTGTGTTTGAGCTCCCACCTTTATTTTAACGACAATAATTTGTCAGCTTGAACGGAAGTCAGTGGTCTCAGAATTTCTATTAAACCAAGAAGCCGACAAGGAGATATACTCAAATTACTTGAAGAATAGCAATTCCCCCCGATAACCTCGCTATTCTTTCATTCAGTATCTTCTTTTGAAAATTTTCGTCAGTGTTCTGCCAAAGAGAAAAAAGGTAACGCATTAGTTGTCTCAGAGTAGCTACATTAGGAGTTAGGACCATGTCAAAAGTGATAAGTCACTACAAGATGCATGAATATGTGCTGTCATCATTTTACAATATTTCGCTTAAAATCCACCTCAAAGTTCAATACTTTCTAGCCTGAGCTGAATATCGAGTTTTATTTCACATATAATGAATTTTTACCCCGGATTTTTTCAATGATTTTCTCTGTCATCAGCACAATATTCTTGTTAGGATGGAGAAGCACCTTGACAAGGCCTCTGATTTGAGAAACTCTCTCCTCGACAGCTTTTCTTGTGCTTCCATCTGTAACTATCAATGTCGAATTTTTGGTTACCACAACCTTAGAAGCTGTTCCCAGTACTTCCTTCGTGGCTTTTTCCAGAGTCAACCCCATATCGTCTCTGATGACAGTGCCTGTAAGATGAGTAAAGGGAACATTCAAAAGTGAAAGAATTAGTCTGAGCTCTGAAGTGCACCACGCGATGAGACCAAAGATTTGAGTATGATGTGGGATGTGGTACCTCCTGTTAATATGGCAATATCATCTAAGCAATGGCTCTTGCGTTCACCAAATGCAGGAGCCTTAATAGCTGCCACCTTCAGCACGCCTCTGAGCTTGTTCCTTATTAGAGGAGCCAGAGCTTCCTGCTCTATGCCTTCCGCGACTACGAGGATTGGATACTTCTCTTTGACAGCACTATCCATAATTTTAAACATGTCCTTTGGGTTTGTGATTTTCTTGTCGACCAAAAGTAACTGTAAAGAAATTCCGTACCCCCTTATCATTCAACCAAATAACAAATTGAGGTAAAATTATAGATTTCTACCTTGCAATTGTGAAATTCTACTGTCATCTTCTTTCTGTCATTCACGAAGTAAGGAGACAGATATCCACGGTCAAATTGCATGCCTTCAACTATCTGTAGGCTGCTTTCAGAACACGTCCCTTTCTCTATAGTGACAACGCCTCTCCGACCCACTTGCCGAAAAGCATCAGATATCATGCTTCCAACTGCATGATCATTCCCCGCACTAACTGCAGCAACGTCTACAAGTTCATCATCCTCGACCTGTATCGTGGACATTTCTGTACTTTATGAGAAGCAAGTACCAAGATTATGCAAACTCTTCTGTCAGTAATGCAAGATTTATCATCACTCTCTGCTCAAAGCCTCCGCTGTATGTCATCATTTACAGTATTACCTGTGCTAACTTCGAGAGGTAACTCGGAGAGGAAGAAGAAGAAGAAGAGGAAGAAAAGAATTATTACCTCTCTGGACATCTTCTTCAGCTCAGCAACAAGGGCCTTTGCAGTGTTTTCAATCCCACGAGCAACTTGGACAGGATTCACACCAGCTGCAACAACCTTTGCAAGTTTAAAGTTAAACTGAAGAAGTTGGCATAACGCAATGAAAATTTCGCACAAGTCCCCAGGCTTGATCAAGTAAAAGAGTTCACTTAAAGGTTTAAATTATGGGAGAAAAGCGTGGGCTATCCAAAGATATTGGCCATTGAGGAAAGGAATGTCTCTCTCCCAGCAAAAGGGAGTCAATAGGCTATCCAAAAGAACAGATGAGACATACCTTCACACCCTCAGAGATCAGGCCATGAGCAAGAACCACAGAGGTGGTGGACCCATCGCCAGCAAGATCATTTGTTCTTGCACCAGCTTGCCTCACCAATTTCACTCCGACATTCTCCAGAGGATCCTCCAACTCTATCTGCATTTTCGTATCACATAAGGGGTAATACTATAAACATCTAAACCCAATTGAAAATTTCTACAAATCGCGTGATCCATCATCCAAGGAGCCCTACTATTAGTGAAGCTAAATTTATCAAAGTCGAGCTGTGAAAAAATGCAACTCTGATCAATTAATTTATAACATTTGTCAACTAACTGCTAAGGACTCCCTTTCAGCGCTGCCACACCAGTGACCTTTCTTGCACATTCATCCTCCAATAGATGAAGCAAGAATTTTTTTACCTCAATTTATTCTAAGGCACCAATAAGCACGCAGGACCGAACCAATCCTAACGGCAATCGAATTAGGATGACATCATCCCCCGAGTGGACAATTGCCAAAGGCAAGACAGAAATCAAAGCACACATGAGGAAGACAAGCGACAGTTAGGACAAGGCAATACCTCTTTGAGAACAGTCTCACCATCGTTGACAATCTTGGGAGGCCCATACTTGTTCTGCAAGACCACATTCCGTCCTTTCGGTCCCAACGTCACGCCCACGAGCTCTGCCACCATGTTCACACCAGCCTGCACCAAAACAGGTGAAGAACAGAAAAAAAAAAACTTCAAAGCTAATCACAAATTGTGGATCAGACCAAGAAAAAAGAGGAGAAAAAAGGAAATGGGTTTCTGAATTTGGGTCGTGCTGATTGAACGTTCAGAGTTGAGCCGGACCAGGAGTTTCTTGGTGGCTGAACCGTCGCGGTTGAAGTGGATCTCTTTGGCGACGGCTTTGGGAGCCAATGCTGGCCTTGCGTACGAAGATTGTGAACTGGGAGGAGAGCGGGTGTTGAAGGAGAGTGCAGAGATTGGCGTGGGGGAACACGCCATTGTCTCGATTCAGTTCAGGTTGGTGCAAAAAGATCGAAGGAACAGCTTGCGAATGAAGTGCTCATCAGCCTATACCGTCTCACCAAGATAAGATAGTTTGGCACTTAGAGAGGGAGAGAGAGAGTTTTGAAGGCAAAAATATCCAACCGATTTTGGCGGTATTCCAACGATCTGGGGCAGGCCCATCTTTTCGCTTGCTTGATTTTAAAGCAGGCCCCCAAAATTCGGGTCGTTCGAGTTTTATTAATCTGAAACGTTCGAAACAATTCAATACATAATTTAATTGTCAAAGAAGTTCAGGAAGATCCTTCCTCTGAGAAAGTCCACTTTACAAGTCCGGCTCGAGCTACGTCGAAATTTACCATAGGGCGACTCATTGTTTTCTATGATTCGAAGGGAGCTGGCTTCATCCTAACTTGCGTGTCGCACGTTAACAGGTTATGAGATGTTAGGAGTGCCCCAACCCGGCTAACGAATAAGTTTGAAGTAAGAACATATATAAGGATCCGATTCACACTTGAAGGTGGGATCAAAGCGGCACCAATCGATGTGCCTCAGGGCGAGAGGCGAGACCCTTCGCAATATGGTGACTCTAGCACGTGATTTCTTCCTTTTGGAATACAAAAGTCAAATTAACGCTTGCATAAGTAGAGATTAGTTTTTGCCGTATCGGCAAATTTCTTCTCTTCACACAAACAAGCGAACAGATTTTAAGCCTGCTTTATAACCTCATCAAGTGCTGAAAATTGAAAATTGAAAATTCAGCACTTAATGATGGTAAATTTTTCGATGACTTTAATAAACATTGAGTTGAAAGACTCAATCAAGTAAAAAATTCACTTAATTTGGTAAGTAAGAAAGTGGATACGTAATTCATTTAGAGAATATCTAATTGATGGTAATTAAAGTCTCGCTAAAATTAATATTATTAAAATATACCAATAATGATCATTATATGTTACATGGTAAATTGATAATACTCTGGTTACTATTTTGCTAGTTTTATGAGAAACTTGAACTTTATATTTCTATTTTGAGTACTTTAGATTATTAACATTTAAAATTCGGTTATTAAATTTCTTGCGTTTATTTTTCAATTTTATCATACAGAAGTCCAATGGGCTTATGAAAATTAGTTTGCAGTATACATTTCTTTTTTGTCTCTCTCTCTCTCTCTCTTCTCTCTCTCAATTTTGTTTTGTTTTTTTTTTTAGAGTGCGGAGTCAAACTCTACATTTGTGATATTGGCATCCTCACCCCTCAAATTCCCTTATCATTGGACCGTGTGCTCAGTGGCATTTGCCGTATATGTTACACCTTCCCTTTTGAATGTAACTGTGCTCCTGGGAAATTATTACATGAACGAAGCATAAATGCTTAATTAAATTTGGATTGTTGAAAATAATGGGTCCCACTAAATCTGATGGTTCAAATTCATTTGAGTAGATATATTAGGCTCTCAAAGAAATTTCTTTGGTACTCGTTAAGTTCAATTCCTTCGCTTCTCCTCCTCATCCTGTCTATGAAGGGGACTCAGTGGACACGCAGACTACTCGGAAAAACATAGTCCGAGGAAATGCTCTTATCCAATCCGATGCAGGTGCCGCCTGATCTAGAAAAAACTCGAAAACCTCTTCTTTATGTCTGCACGGAAACGTGAACATGGATGGAGCACGTTGCTCTGCGTCTCATGCCGTGCAACGAGGAGATACGGGGGTGGAGGAGCATTTCGGACATCACGTGAACGGGCCCGTGCTCCTATGCAGCTGCAGCACAGTCCAAACAGCTTGCATGAAGGAGAGGAAACATTGGAGAGCGGCACTCTCAGTTGATGTCGCCTGAAGAGTTGGTGTTCCCAACGACGAAGAAAAATGTAGTTTGACCTGGGCGTCGGTCCTGCCCGATGCTCTTGACTTTGGGGGCGTTGCAACTGCATGAAATTCAATGCTCCTTCATGTGGTCCGATGAATAAACTATCGAGCGAGAATCATCCCCACTAATTTTTTTTTTTCCTCATTCTATGAGGGTTTTGCCAGCTACGAACTTTGAAGTATATAACTCCAAGCTCTCTAAGATTTGTCGGTTCTCTCAGTTCAAGCAGAAATGGCGAAAAGCTCGAGTGTTCTCACCGTTATTAATGCCCTCCTGATCCTGCTATCGTTATCAGCAAAATTAGCAGAGGCTGCGCTTGTTTTCGCGAGTCATGACGGGCAAGAGTCTGTCCCGAGTATGCCCGCTTCTCAGTTTCAGCTCAAACCGGCAGCTGTAAGTGAATACCATGACTTTCCTTGCCAAAAGAACTAGACTTGGGATTGTCTCTCTTTGATTGTTTTTGAACTTTTTGTTCTCTTCTCGCAGGAGGAGGAATGGGATGGGAATGTCAACGAGGAAGCATGCGGTATGGCAGAAAGTGAAGAGTGCCTGATGAGAAGAGCTTTAGCTGATGATCACTTGGACTACATCTACACTCAAGACATCAAGAGCTGATTCTCCTCTCCACTCCCTTTTTCTTTTCTTCCAAGCTTGGATCCTTTCTTGCCGTTCTTGTTTTCGAGAATCCGTGAAATAGAACCAGAGAAGCACCTTCAAGTTGATGAATGGCTTTGTTTCTTTGCTTTATATAGATATCTTTCATCTGATCTTCATCCATACTTTGTCCAGAGAAGCAATCTATCCTCCCCAATGGAGCTGAGAGCTCAATCCATTGCCAGTGCCTTAAGCTCAGATTTCTGTGACTCTACTTGTGGTTACAAGAAAATTTTTGAACAGAAATCCACTGCAAACCCTCTAGTCGTTGAAGAGAATCAAGATAGGCAAGTTTTCCTTCACGTGCGAAATGGATGTATAGCCAATTTAGGTAAGGGAGAGGGGTCACGATATGGATCTTCGGCCAAAATTTATCGATTTGTGTCCCTCATATGTTCTTGGGAGGAGGAGGGAAGCATGTAACGTGGGTTATCTTAAGAGTATGGAGATATACAGGAGTGCAATTCACATCCAAGCCAAAGTACACAAGGTTTTTGCAACAATCTACCCAAAAATTCAACTTTTTCATATTCAACGAGTTTAATGTGCATAAAGAGTGTTCATATATCTTTCAAATTTGTATGGATTCCCCATGTCATACTTGTTGAGAGATCACAAAAATATT
Organism: Eucalyptus sp. ANBG9806169; assembly: GCA_014182395.1. Lineage (NCBI taxonomy): Eukaryota > Viridiplantae > Streptophyta > Magnoliopsida > Myrtales > Myrtaceae > Eucalyptus > Eucalyptus sp. ANBG9806169. The sequence continues at coordinate 40,114,239 of CM024579.1, forward strand.
TGTATTGATTTTATACGGGTAACTTTTGCATGAACAGAGAAATCAAATCAAATAAGTTCAAATAGCATTGCTACTCATAGGTCTAAGTAAGTTCCAAGAGCCCTATAAAAGATAAGTCAATGGCGTGAGCAAGCACATAAGCTTTCTCATCCGAGCTAAGTTCGAGCAGACCTTATCACCATAGCTCTTATAATGCTTGGATAAGAGATGTCAAACGGGCCGGGCATTACACAGCTTAATGTCGGTAGGTTGTGCCGAACCGGCCTGATCGACCTTGCGTCGGGCCAATTTTTGCAAATCTTTTGCCCATAATGGCTATTGATCAAAACAAATTTTTTGCCTGAGCATGGCCTGATTGACTTCGTTTCCTCTTTAGTTGAGCCGAAGTGAAACCAAAATTTAATACAGAATTTGATTTTTCTTTTTTGGCAAGTAGAAGGTAAAGATAAAGTTGATTTAGACAAGTCTAAATATTGAATCACCGATTAATTTGGTTTGGGCGGCTTCAGCATTGCCTTTACAACTCGAACCAAGCCCCGCTCGCCCCGCCATTGAGTCTTCCTCATTTACTAAGAATGCGTTTGGTAATCATTCTATCCCAAAAAATAATTTTTGATTAGAAATTATTCTTTTCTATTTTGTTCCCAATACTAATTTCTAAGTATTTGAAAGTATTTGGTAATTGTTCAAAATTTCTATTTCTGGAATAGAATTGCGTTTGGTACAATTTTCAAAATTTCTAATCAAAACTATTTTCTTTTAATTTTTTTACTTCTTTTCTATTTTTTTCTTTTCTTTCTCTTCTTATTTAAGCTTTGATCAGTCACTAGCCTTGGGATGGCTAGCGACCGATTAGACAAGAGTTGGTGACCTCGCTGGAGCATCACCAGCTCCCAACGAGGTCGCGTCTCATTGGCTGAACCTCGCTAGCAATCGGGTGAGGCTCGTTGATGGTTGGGAGAGGCTTGGGTGAGACTCGCTTGGCTATCGGTGAGGCTCTACAAGCCTCTAGCAAGCTTGCCGGACCTTGCCCAATTAGTCATCGGCGGTTGATGCCGAAGGTGGTGGCGGTGGAAGAAGAAGAGAGAATGAAGAAGAAAAAAAGAAAAAAAGAAAATTTGGGTTGGTTTGATTTTAAAATTATTTTGGAGAACGAAAAAGCAATTTTTTTGCTGTTTGATTTTATTTTCAATTTATTTTTGAGAAAAAAATAGAATCAATTACCTTCTAACAAGTTGTAAAATGCAATCTTAAAATACCATAAACAGCCTGTCATCTTATCCATTTGAATTTTTTTTTTTTTTGGTCAGTCCTACGCTAATCCTACTCTAACACTCACTCTCAGACTTTTGCCCTGCCTCCTTGCAGGGCGTGGGAGTCGAAACCCACTCCTGAAATAAATCTTTCCCACCTTAATCCCCCCTGAGAAGGTGGGGATTTGAACCCCCAACCTCCCCCTTCCAAGATAGAAGAGTGGCCACTGGGGCGAACCTCCAGTGGTTCCATTTGAAGTTAGAATGGGTGCGTTTGGGACTTGCTTTGCAAATGGGCTTTGGCCACCTAAAGGCCTTTTGGCCATATATTAAGTGTTTGGGAAAGGTTTTATGAACCCCATTAGAGGAAGGCTGGCCTTCCGAAGGTTGAAAGCCCAAGGCTGGTCTAGGGGTGCCTTGAGCTTCAGCCTTTGAGAATGGCTTGTGAAACACTGTTCATCTTCTTCGTTAAGGCGGACGTCCGGGTTGAGCAGGGTTGTGAATGGCCGGCGACGAAGCAGAGAGAGGCTGGCGACGGTCACGGCAACCTAGGTGACGGTCTCCGGTGGGTCGCGTGACCTCCGGCGGTATTTGGACGGCGCGATCTGGTCACGCGACCCTTGCCGAGACCCTCACCCGAGGTCGTTGGGGTCGCGCGACCCCCGATGCAACGGCCCTCGCCGAAGGTCTCGCCTGGGTCTCGCGACCCCCGGCGAGATCGTTGCCTGAGGTCGCGTGCCAGGTAGCCCTCGGGCCACGTGACCTTAGGCGAGGCCCACTTTGTTGGGGGTTGCGCAACCCCAGCCGAGACCTTGCCGAGGTGGTCAACCACAGACGAGCTCGTTGAGGCCGCATGACCTCAGGCAAGGGTCTCGCCTGTGGTCGGCGACCTCGACGAGGGTCTCGGTCGGCGTCACGCGACCCTTGCCGAGGGTCACCCGACCGCAGTCGACCCTCGCCAAGGCCACACGACCTTAGGCGAGGGTCTCGCTTGGGTCGCCGGCGGTCGCTCAACCCCAGGCGGCCCTTGCCGGTGGTCTCCGGGTGCCACCTGAGGTCTGGCAAGATGGCCGCAGCTGTTCACTAGTCAATTTTTTTTTTTAATAATAAAGACTTTTGTAAATATAACTTATCCAAACGCAATTTTGATTAAAGGTATTTCGTAAGGACGAGGTTACGATTTACCGAATGCAATTTGTAGTTTGAAAAATTCATTTGACTTTTAAAGTCCTTTACATTTTGAGGACTTTTGCCAGAAGTCTAACCAAACACAACCAACAACACTTCTCTATCTCTCGCACCACTCCCATGCACACAGTTCGAGAGCTGCTTCTGCATCCTCCATCTTCAACCTCCGAAGCCTTCCGCCGACTCTGCACACGCATTCCCCTCTCGCGACCCTTTTGATGGGTCCTCCTCTAACGCTGTCGCAAGCGGCTGCCTCCCTTCCCCGGCCGTCGACCCTCCATTGCCCCTCCGTCCCGTCTCTCTCGCCCTCCCTCTCCACCTCCTCGCCGCTTCTCTGCACGACTTTGTTCGACTCTCGTCCCCCCGCTCTTCGCGTCCGTCGGATGCGGAATGCAGAGGTTTGCTTCCTTACTCGTTCCACCCGTTTTGTAATTCGAGTGTCAATACGGTCGGATTACTTCCGGCAGGATCCTACCATTTTCATGGCCTTTGATTTGCGAGAAAGTCGGTGACTTTACGGTCTGCAGTCATTAGATGTTAGAATAAGAAGCGTTGTAGGATGAGGGTGTCGATTCGATGCTCTACGGCGCTCGCAAATTATGTGTTCGTGGGATTATGCGGTGCCGTTGCCTGTTATAAATTCGTTTTGTGCTTTTTATGGATTGTGGTTTTACTCCACTGCTTCGCCGTGCCTTCAGGTTGCCGAGGCGGTGAGATTCGACGGTCCTATTGTTGATGTCGATGCGTTATCTGCTATCGAGGACAACGAGTTGGTGGTGGAGAATTGCATTACGCGAACTCTGCCCCCTGCATTGACCCTCGAACGCGGCCTCCAGAGTATTAAAGAAGCTGTGGAGAAGCTGAAGTTGGATCCTCCTCCTTCTGCCAGCGGATTTTTCAGATTCTCGGTATGGTCCATATTGAATGCCTGGACTTGGGGTTGCGATCGATTTTGTTTTAGGAGTTGAGGCATATAAGAACTCTTGACATTGATTGGAAAAGTGCCCTTATGCTAAAAGGAGTGAAAAACTGTTATTAGAAAATTGGAGGGTCCTGAGTACATTTTTTCAAGAGAAGAAAACTATGACGGGTAATATGAATTTGCAGGTTATGGTACCCCCTAGTGCGAAAGCTCTATATTGGTTTTGCGTTCAACCTGAGTCATCCAAGGTCTTTCCTCTGTTTTTTATGTCCAAAGAGGAAGAGCCAACCTATAAATCATTGTACTTGAATGAGACCAGGGGAACTTTTGGAATTGGGGCAGCTGCTTATTTCAGGTACTCTTCTTCGAAAGGCACTGGAGAATCCACTCAGATCAAAAGGTTAGTTTGATACCTTTTCCATCTGTAACCTTTTTCTTTAGAATGCAAGTTTAATTGCATTTTCTGTTAGCAGATTGGACTATTACTTCTGACAATGCTAATTAGCTGGAATAAGCTCGTTTTACCAGTATCAGATAGCTTTTCCCACTTATGGCTTACAAAATTGTTGCATTGGATTTTTTTGTTTTAAAGAATATCATGGAGGTCAATGTCTATGTAATACATGGATTTAATGATGCCCATCAAACTGTCCACGATTCAATAGCTATATTTGCAGCATCTGAAGAAAGTCTGTCGAAAGTCATTGTCAGTTCTACCTGGGGCCTTTAGATTACCTGCCAAGGTCAGTCTAAGGGGATTTGCCCACGTGGTTCTTTGTGGTCAAAATGGGTTGAAGTTTGACCAGTCTTACAAATTTCTTTCAGCAACTGAAAAGAGGTTGCTTCCATTATCAATTTTTATGTAGTTTCCCATGTTCTGCCTTATGAAGCTGATTGAGAAGTTGTGTAGTTTGTGTATTTCCTTTTAACTATAATTTCCATTTGTGGTAAGAGATGGCTAGTCACTTTCTCTGTGGTGAGTATGCTTTCCTTTCCATCATAGTTAAGGCTTATCAATTATCTGGACTTCCTTTTCATGGGAACTGAAAATCTTCATGCCAAATAACTGGAACGAAACTGAATCCTTGAAGTAAGTTTAAGCTTTAGATCATGCCCCTTAAATAGCCATGAGCTTTCATGCCCAGTGGATTGAGACCAACTCTTGTTCATGGATTTCAGCGGTCTATTTTCCTATCATTAGTAAGGTCATTTTCTAGGTAATAATTTCCCATACTGGTGAAATTAATCTTTTAGCAGTTTGTCTGGTTTGTTACTCTGTTAGGATTATTGTCTTTGCTCTTAATGTAAAGAATGATTGCATATTTTATCTGCAGATATTTATCGAATGATTCGGCACTGCTAAAGGCTTATGGTTTTCTGGATGTTAATTTCAACGCAGAGTTGTCTTCCATGGAACATGAGGCAGGCTCATTTTACTTTTTCATTCCTCAGGTAAAATAGCTCCCCGAACACATCTTTGAACTTCTGATCTTTATATATCCCTATTTTTCTTTTTTTCACCACAACAGCACGTTCTTGTCGTGGAGAAAACTAAAAGCATTGCACTATATGTGAGAGAAGCATAAAATCCTTCATTAATTATAAGAGACTATCTTGACAGATCGAGCTGGATGAATGTGAGGATGTTTCTATTTTGTCAGCAACACTGGCCTGGAGTGGGCCTTCCTCCTGTCCATTTGAGGAGGCTCTTGTTTCTTTCGAGTCATCTTCACAGCAGGTAATCTGTGATTGTTGTGCCAGTTCTACTGAGGACTGTACTATCTAACCATGTCAGGTCTTGGAATTGTGGGATCTGAACAGTGTCTTGGTCCAGAATTACACTTATTTGTAGGGGGTTGTGAAAGACAACATTTAGTTTAAAATTTTGGCTTGTTTTTGGTGCCTGTCATCAAGAATATTATTTAATACAGGGGCTGATCCAGCAGAACAGCAGGGCATAGCTGCTCTTTTATATCGTCGTCGATAAAAATTCACATTTTTGGTTGGATGCATGCTCCATGTGTTGTTGCTCAACTTCTCACTAAAATTTATGCTGGACAATATTGTAATCTAATTTTATTAACTAGGTACCACTAGCTCCTGTAATCAATTGCATGCAGAAGAAAAGGGTCTTAATGAATACTTAGGAGGTCTTTGATAATTGACTATCCTTCACAGACCATCCTATGGATATACTCATTATATCGAGTAGTATTCTGGAACTTGCTCGTCTTATGTCATGTCTGTTCTCTTTATTGTTCTGTCCCTCTTCACACATTGTTTTCCTTTTCCTTCTACCAGGTGATTTCATATATTCAGAATACTGGAGAGAAATTCCCTGTTACTTGTATACGATCTACTCTTGGAAAACTCAATGTGGTGGAGAATCCTTTAATCTTGATGGTACAAGGCCACTCTTCTTCCCAGTTATGTACATATTTTTCTAGACTAAGTCAAACTAGATGACAAGCAGCTTATTCGTTATTAGGGTTTCAATTACATATGATGCAAGAATATGTTGTGTGATTGGAATGTAAATTTAATTGAAATACAGCATAACGCACCATCATCTAGGGTGCAAGTAATGTGCCTGCATCATATCACGTTTTCTGAAGATATACATATATGAGCCATGCATAACCTCAATAATGAGATATCTTCTCCTGATCTCCTTTTACAAATTCAGCCCAATTATCACTGTGTTTGTCCTGTGTAGGTCCACAGATATGTGACATCACCAGATGCAATCCATGTTTTATCTGACCCGATGGATCTGGTATTTCCTTCTTTGTGGTAATTATTCATTTTTGACAATTGCCTCGTCATTACTTTGACTGTTTTATATTCGCAAATGAGTTCAACTTTATATGAACTCAATTCTTCTTTATGTCTACGTTATTGCAGGAAGTGGCTTCATCTTCCTCTCAGTTTACTGTCAGGCTTTCACCAAAGATTACTGTATCGAGTAATATGGTATGCTGCCTTTCTCCTTGCAATTTATGATAGTGGAATTTCTAATTTTGTAGCGAGACTTTGTGCTTCTCTAGTTTAAGCACAGGTGGACAGCAGATAGCGGCATACTTAAGTTGAGAAGAAGGAAAATAGAACTGGCCCAAGTGTTCATGGCCACAAAGCTTCTTAAGTGTGAAGAGATAATATGAGTCTTTGTTTTAATAAGGTCTTTTCCTTTGATGTGAAACCGCATTCTCAACTGATTGAAGCTGATTCAATGCATATGCTTTGAGTCTTATGGTACCTCGTGCTTTTAATGGAATACAAGCTCTGTAGTGAATTTGGTTTGTTAAAGGTTTTTTTTTCCTTTTTTTTTTAGCTAGAAGGTTTGTTAAAGGTACTATAATTGTAATTCAACTTTGATTTAGCATATGATGCTTGAAGTCTGGTGGTAATTGTGGGATTTGGTTGGCTGCTCCATCAGCACAGATGAAAGAAAAACTATCACAAACCTCGGTTGTGAACATTTTCAATTTACATCTCTTTCTGTTGCCAGCTGTCACAAGCAACCGAAAGAAGTTACTCAGTGCGGGATCTTGCCAACATTAATGCAGTTTGGGCTTCACTTATCATTGAAGAATGCTTCCGACTTGGCTTGACGGTGAGATATATATATTACCTGATTAGCTTATGGCTTAAAAGCTTGCCTGATTGTTCTTCACTACAGTACTTTTGTATAGCTCCGGGATCGAGATCATCTCCGCTTGCTATTGCTGCAGCAAGTCATCCTTTAGTTACGTGTATTGCTTGCTTTGATGAGCGTTCACTGGCATTTCACGCTATTGGTTATGCAAGAGGATCTCGGAGACCAGCCGTTGTAATAACGACATCAGGCACTGCAGTATCAAATCTTCTTCCTGCGGTGAGTTCTAATAAATAGCTAAAAATCTGTAAATTTGAAATGCCTATAAATTTTGGTCATTTTAAGTATGTTAGATTAGGTGTAAGAATAATTCGTCTGAACTTCCCAGAAAATAACGTTCATGGCACGATTTCAATTGTTAGCACTTAAAAAGGAAAGGTTTTCCCTTTCCCCCCTGAATTGGCTTGGCTGTATTGTAGTTAACCTTGGTTTTCTTTCAGTGTTCTGGGATTTGCATTGAACACCTTCTGCTCAGAAAGTTTGATTATTGATGCTGTTTAGTTGTAATTAATGTTTTTAATTGTTGATTATATTGTGATTTCCATCTTGACACAGGTTGTTGAGGCCAGCCAAGATTTTATGCCTCTTCTATTACTCACTGCAGACCGTCCTCCGGAGCTGCAGGATGTTGGAGCAAGCCAATCAGTCAATCAGGTATAGTTTAATCACTCACTGGAATACCCACTTGATTTGGCAATACTTGATGTTCTTGTAAACATCCAATTATACTGTGCATCCTTGTGAATCACGCCTAAATTTCTATACTAGGTAAACCATTTTGGTTCTTTTGTGAGGTACTTCTTCAATCTTCCTGTGTCAAGTGATCGTATTCCTGCACGAATGGTACTTACAACACTTGATTCTGCTGTACATTGGGCGACCTCTGCGCCTCGTGGCCCTGTTCATCTTAACTGTCCTTTTCGGGAACCTCTAGATGGAAGACCAGAGAAGTGGATGCTTAGCTGTCTGAATGGGTTAGATTTTTGGATGGCCAATGTTGAACCATTTACTAAGTATATCCAAGTGCAACATTACCACTCAAACACTGATGCTTCGCGTCAAATGGAAGAGATTTTGAAGTCAATTCAAGCTTCTGACAGAGGGCTTCTGTTACTTGGTGCAATCCACTCAGAGGATGACATATGGGCAGTTCTTCTCTTGGCCAAGCACCTTTGTTGGCCTGTTGTAGCCGACATATTATCTGGTTTAAGGTTAAGAAGGCTTTCATCTTTGGAGAACATTTTGTTTCTGGATCATCTTGATCATGCTCTGGTCTCAAATTCCTTCAAAAATTGGATGCAGGTTGATGCAGTAATTCAGGTATGCATGGTTTTTTGTTATGGCTAGATGTATAAGTTCTCACTATTCTTTGGTAGACAATTGCCGGATAAATAGTGCTTGGTATAACACTTAAAAAGTGCTAGATACATCAAATGGTACCGTGCAATACTCTCGCTGTACTCACATATGGCTAATCTATGTACTCCTTTCTGAAGTATTATCTCACTTCTGGGGATACTTTCTGTTGGAATATTGGTAAAGATGGAAGTATTCCTGTAAAGTGTTCTTACAGTTTCTAGAAAAGGAAATAGATGGAGGCAGAGACCATTTCCTTGGTAAGTGACTTGCAAAGTGAGAGTACTGACCAGGCTTGGCGAAGAACTTGGAAACGTATTCTCATCTTATTGTTACATGTTAATTATGAAGCATTCTTTAAATGCTGACCCATGTTTATTTTGCCTTGCTTTCTTTTTGTTTACAGATTGGAAGTAAAATTACAAGCAAAAGAGTTTCTCAAATGCTAGAGAATTCCCCCCCACGTTTGTATATCATGGTTGATGAGCATCCATGTCGCCATGACCCATCACACATGATGACGCACAGGATCCAGAGTTCCATTGTTGGATTTGTTGATGTCCTTCTTAGAGGTCACTTTTTATACAAAAGCAGTACATGGAGTGACTATTTACAAGCTCTGAATAATATGGTAAAGGATTTATGTTGATGGTGCTCCACTTGATCATCTGGAAATTCTTAATCTTATCTACTGCTTAATGTTGGTTTAATTAAAAAAAAATTCTTTAACATAAAAATTTATCTATTACTGGACAAAAACTACCATTCATCAAGCAAGCAGCTGGAAATAAAACCTCAAATATCACCTTATGTTCTCATTAATCTTTGGATTTTCTAAATATACTTTCTGCACCAAATAGTTTTTCACAGCCCAGTACACTGTCCACATTTAATGAACTGCTCTTTCGCCTTTTAATTAATATTTGTCTCCTTGCCTGCCTTTTCCCCCTATTCCACAGGTTGCACGGGAGTTATCTTTTCAAATTGATGCTGAACACTCTTTAACTGAACCTCAAGTTGCTTGTGTGATTTCAAAAACACTCTCACCTGCGAAAGCTCTATTTGTTGGAAACAGCATGGTAATTCGGGATATGGACATGTATGGACAGAGTCGGACAGATTTTACTGATAAAGTCACTTCGACATTGCTCAATTCAAGACTGCAGTATCAGCTGATACAGATAGCTGGAAATAGAGGAGCTAGTGGCATTGATGGTTTACTTAGCACAGCCATTGGCTTTGCTCTTGGTAGCAACAAACGAGTAAGTAATCAGGAACTTTTTGGCCATTGTCATTAAACTGCTTCCCTATTATTATATTCTTCACTCTTGTTTGGAATACTTTAAAGTGGTTTTTATCTTATAATAAAATGTAACTGCGAAATCCTTTTGCCTAGTTTCTAAAAGCCATTTGTGGAACCTCTTTGTCCTGGAACTGTTAGAGTAATTTTCACCATCGGCTGAATAGTTAGCTGCTCAAAAGCGAAAGTTCTCTAGATTAAGTGACTGAGGTATTCGTCAAGAGGGAGTGAGGTATGGAACTCATGCTCCAGCACTCAATGTTATCCACAGAGAAGATGCATCTGTCGCCCAGTGCAGGCCGTTAGACTACATTGACAATTTTAGCAGTCAATTATGCTGTTAAAAAATTTATTATCTGAAACCATGCTTCCTAAATTAGGTTTTGCAAGCCAACTGTTCAAAAGTTGTGATTAGAGATTTCTCCTGAATATTTGGTTGAAGATTAGCTTCACTTGTTCATCTATGTTTTGTCACATATGTATTAGCTACGTAGTACTCTCTCTCTCTCTGTGTTTTATGATTACAGGCTTATTGTGTTGGGGTTTTCATTTTTTCACAATGTCAAGGGGGCCACTATTATGTAATGGATTTGATCCACTCGGTGCTTATGACGTTGTTACTGCTTTTCATCTATCTGATTTGTTTGGTTGATGTTTTTGCATCTGTGAATTTTTCAGGTAGTTTGTCTAATCGGTGATGTCTCTTTCCTTTATGATACAAATGGCTTGGCAATTTTGAGCCAAAGGTAACAGCTTTCTCTTAGTTGTGAAATGTTTAGTCATCTTCTTGCAATTGGGTTAATCTGTAAACTTGTTAGTTCTGTCTGTATTTCCCTCGTATCCTACAATGTGTTACTTTTTTTCTCCTTATTATAACTGGTCCCCTAATCACCGAATCTGCTATATTCTGATCTTTTATGAAACTCATTCTGTTAGAAGGACATCAAGAAAACCGATGACAATTGTTGCCATAAACAATCACGGTGGTGCAATTTTCAGTCTCCTTCCTATTGCAAAAAATGCCGATCCTCAAGTGCTGGATAAGTATTTCTACACTTCCCATAACGTCTCAATTAGGGAGCTGTGCCTTGCTCATGGGTAATTGCTCAACCTTTGCTGTGGAGTGCATCAAATATGTTTTCTATTATGAATTGATTATGATTTATAACTTTGGCTCTTCTCTGGCACTTTTACATTCATTATTTCTGAGATTTATTGATAATTTTATCACTGAATGGGTTGTGATTTTCCTACAAATACCTTCCAGGTGTACTGAAAAAAATTGCTAGTGAAAAAGTAAAGTTTGCAAAGTTGTACTGCCAAGTAGAATGTCAAAACCAGTGATCCAAAAGATAAAGATTTTTCCTCTGTTCTTTTTTAAATCAAGTGGGCATGAAGAGTTTGCCCTGAAAAGACAGAAGTGTATGAAGAAAGATAGATTAAAAAAATGACGAGTGCCACACACTCGGCCTAAAAAAGGTAAGGTTAGATTGGGACTTTTACTAAAACCAGGTTTGCTCAAAATAAATTGAAGTTAGCAGCAAGTTTGCGAATTGATTATTTAACTGAGTCATAATGGTACATATAATACGGCAGAAACAGAGGGAACAGTTTTTGAATCATCAAAATGCTGCTCTTAGTTATTTTCGTCTGAAGCTCCCCTTAACTTTAAGAAAATCAATGCAATTATTGTTTTTGTGAGATTTTAGATGGAGAGAAATTGTTATTATGTGAGATTTTAGATGGAGAGAAATTGTTATTCTCATTCATATCTTCTAGTGCTTTACAATGTCGTATTTATAGGCTAATACACAGATAAATCCTAGCAAACAAAAATAAAGGAAAGAAAGCCTAAAAAAGGAGAAAAGCTAAAATCTCACTAACAGCTATAATCCCATGATTTGTGGGATTTAATCAGAATCAAATCAGAATAAAAAACCTCCTAAAAATCCTATGTATTTGCAGCCATATAATCTGTCTATTTACAGCTCAACACTCCCCCTCAAGCTGGTGAATAGATATCTTCCATTCCCAGCTTGGAAATTAGCTCATGCAAACTTCCACCATTAAGCCCTTTGGTCAAGACATCCGCCACTTGCTATCTTGAAGGAACATAAGACAAACAAATCAATCCTTCAAGTTTCTCCTTGATGAAGTGCCTATCAATCTCAATATGTTTCGTCCTGTTGTGCTGCATAGGATTATGAACAATATTAATTGCAGACTTATTGTCACAAAATAGCTTCATAGGACTACCACTCAACCTTCAAGTCATCAAGAATGATCTTGATCCATAATAACTCACATATTCCTTGAGCCGCTGCCCTAAACTCAGATTTTGCACTTGATCTTGCCACCACATTATGTTTTTTACTCCTCCAAGTTACCAAATTACCTCCAAAGAAGGTACAATAACTAGTTGTAGACCTCCTGTCAACCATTGAGCCTACATAATCCGCATCTGTATAAGCCTCGAGCTTGAGATCTGGGCTTCTCTTGAAAAGTATTCTTTTTCCTGGACTACCTTTTAAGTAGTGTAGGACTCGATGAACAGCCTGTAGATACAATTCCTTTGGATTATGCATGAATTGACCAATCAAGCTGACGGCATAGGAGATATCTGGTCAGGTATGAGTAAGGTAAATTAACTTTCCCACCAATCGCTGATACATTTCTCGATCCACTGCTGCCTCCTCTTTTGCTTTTGTTAGCCTCTGGTTCGGCTCAATTGGAATAGCTATTAGTTTGCAACCAAGCTTCCCAGTTTCTTCCAAAAGTTCCGTCATATACTTTCGTTGTGAAATAAAGACCCCTTGCTTGGAGTACGAAACCTCAATTCCCAGAAAATACTGTAGCTTCCCTAACTCCTTTATTTCAAATTCCTTAATCAAGCACTGTTTCAGCCGCTGTTTCTCCCTTTCATCATTGCCTGTGATTATTATGTCATCAACATATACCAACAATGCTGTAACTCCCCCCATGTCTGAGTGTTTTGTGAACATTGTATGATTTCCTTGGCTTTGTTTATACCCAGATGCCTTCATGACTCTAGCAAATCGTCCAAACCAGGCTCTAGGTGATTGCTTGAGCCCGTATAATGCTTTCTTAAGTCTACAAACCTTTTCTGTTGTTTCCTTTCCTTCAAAACCAGGTGGGATGCTCATGTAGATTTCCTCTTCCAAATCTCCGTATAAAAACGCATTCTTTACATCATACTGTTGAAGTTCCCAATCAAAATGAGTAGCTAAAGACAATAAAATTCTTATAGTATTCATTTTAGCCATTGGTGCAAATGTCTCTTGGTATTTCACTCCATATGTTTGAGTGTAACCCTTCGCAACCAATCTTGCCTTGTACCTCTCCAGAGAGCCATCTGCCTTGTACTTTACAGTGAATACCCACTTGCAACCAACTAGATTTTTCCCCCTTGGCCTGTCAACAATTTCCCATGTTTTATTTTTTTCGAGTGCTTCCATCTCTTCTTTCATGGCATTCATCCATTCCTCTTTTGACAGTGCTTCAGACAAGGTGTTAGGGACAACAATTTTGTTTAAACTCACAATAAAGTTTCTGCATGATGATGATAACCTATTAAGGGACATATAATTTGATAATGGATATACCGGTTTCTTGGTGCACTCTCTAGTCCATTTTCTAACAGCTATAGGTAAATCAAGATCACTCTCAAGTGTATCACTAAGCTGTTCATCCAAAGGAGATTCAAAACTTACTGTGCTTTAATTGACAGTACCCGGAGTGGTATTTTGGACCTGCTCGTGTTGGAACGGCTGTCCTCCTTGAATACACCTGAGAAAATCTTTTAGAATCATGAATACGAGTTGGACTAGTAGGAATAGGAACAGAGATAGGTTGGTGTGTGGGAGATTGTGGTGGACAAGGGACAGGATTCAAGATAGGTTCATGAGCAACAGTGGACGAGTTTTGGTTGTTTGGGACATTGGACGATAAATCTAAGTTATCAATGACACCAAGGTCCTTTTCTTCCATGACTGAAAAAATCCCCCTGAAGATAAGATTGCGAAAAATAGGGTTTATTTTCAACAAAAGTGACATCTGCAGAGAGATAGAATTTTTTAGAAGGAGGATGGTAACATTTATAGCCTTTTTGTGTTTGTGAGTAACCAAGAAACACACATTTGATTACACGGGGATCTAACTTTCCTCGTTGATGATGATGAATGTGGACATAGGAAGTGCAACCAAAGACTCGAGGTGTAAGACCATTAGATGTATGAAGGTGAGGATAGAACTGAGAAAGAACTTCCATAGGAGTCTTGTGGTTTAATGTACGTGAGGGTAGTCTATTGATCATGTACGTAGTTGTAAGAACAACTTCCCCCCAATATGCTTTAGGAACTTGTCCGTGAAACAACAAGGCACGAGTTGTGTTAAGGAGATGGCCATTTTTCCTTTCAGCAATCCCGTTTTGTTGTGGTGTATTCACACAAGATGACTCATGGATAATGCCTTCCTTTTGAAAATAAGGGGACAATACTTGATTGAAGTATTCTCTGGCATTATCCGACCGAAAGACCTTGATCTTGACCCCAAATTGAGTTTGAATCATGGAATGAAACGAAGGAATAATGCTACTCACATCAGATTTATGTTTGAGTAAGAAAGTCCACGTGATCCTAGAGCAATCATCAATTAGAGTGACAAACCAATGAGCTCTAGAGATGTTTGGAATCGTGGAAGGTCCCCAAATGTCACTGTAGATTAAGTCAAAAGGATTAGAACTATGGTGATTGCTAATAGGAAATGGTACACGATTATGCTTGGCTAATTCACAAACATCACAATGGAAGTCTTTAATATTAAGATCTTTAAACAAGGATGGAAACATAATACTCAAGACTTGAAAGGACGGATGACTAAAACGAAAATGATGAAGCCAAATGGCTTCTTTATTTGAAGTACTAAGAAATGACGAAGACAGATTATTCATGATCCTTCTTGTAGTCAGAGGTGTCTCAAGGTAGTACAGCCCATTTTGTTCCTTAGCAAGTCCAATCCTCCTCTCCGAGTCCCGATCCTAAAAAACACAGTAAGATGGGTAAAAACCAGCTTGACAATGAAGATCCTTTGTGAGTTTTTGTATTGAGATAAGACTGGCAAATAGTTTAGGGACATGAAGAACATCTTTAAGGACAAGATTAGGTGTGATAGGAACATTTCCAACCCTTGCAACAGTAGCAAGAGACCCATTTGCCACAATAATATTTTTATTGCTAGGACAAGGTGTATAATTGCTGAAATGGGATGAGGTGTGAGTCATGTGGTCGGTAGACCATGAATCAATAACTCAAGAATTACCTGAGAGTGCTAGTGAGCATGCACCGGAGGATCTATTAAGAGACCCTAACAAACCTCTTAATTTCTCAATTTCTTCACTGCTGAAGGTTGCTTTCTCCTGAACTTCTTCTTGACCAGCTTTCTCAATTAGGTGGACCCGAGGCCTTAGCTGTGTTGCCCGATTCACTCACTCTCGGCCTGAAGTAGTTGGTCTGCCATTCAATTTCCAGCATTGTTCTTTTGTATGTCTGGGCTTCTTGCAGTAGGCACACCGCAAGCTGTCCCGGTTGTCTTTCCTTGGCAGGTCACCCTTTTCATCAACCCTTCGAGTTGTCAAGGTTGACCCTTCTACAACTTGCGGTTCTAGCATGATGGATCGACAGCTTTCTTCTGCCCGAATCAAGGAAATTGTTTCCTCTAATGATGGCACTTCCTCCTTGCCAAGTATTTGAATTCTGACTTGGTCAAATTCAGAATTAAGCCCGGCTAAGAAATCGTAGACCCGATCCTTTTCAATAAAACTCTTTAGAATGGCTGCGTCATCTGGACACCACATTTGAAGTTCTTGCTATAAGTTCTGCAGAGAATTAGCATACTCGGTAACAGTCTTACCTCCTTGTTTTGTCCCACTAGTTTTCACCTTAATTTCATACACCTGGGCTGCATCACGAGCCTTTGAGTACGTTCGTCGAACGGAATCCCAAATCTCCTTTGCGGTTGGTAGAAACATACAAGTGTCGCTTATGGCTGATTCCATGGAATTCCAAAGCCATGACATGATCATGGAATCGGCCTCATCCCATGCATCAAAATCAGGATCTCCTTTCTTGGGTCCCGTCCCAAGTAAATGGCTGAGTTTTCCTTTCCCCTTCAGATACGTCTTGACAAATTGTGACCACTTGAGGTAGTTCTTCTCATTCAATCTATAGGTTGGCTTGATATTCTGAAGATCACCTGTCATGTGTGTTGAGGCGACCTCCTCAGATTGGTTCATGGTAGGATCTGTGGCTTTGGATGTGATTTCAGATGTGGCCATTTTGGAGAGTGATTGTGAAGAAGAGAATAAGGGCAATAGTGCAGCTATGAAGGCTGTGTAAAGAAGAAAGAATTTTTGGAGAATAATAGACAGCATAGAAAACAGAAAAACTGCAGCAATGAAGGCTGCAATTGAAATCCAGAAATCTATTTCTGGAGAATAATAGACAGCAACAAAGGCTGAAAAACGCAGCAATGAAGATTGCAATTTTAAATTCAGGAATCTAGCCTAGAGCTCTGATACCATGTGAAATTTTAGATGGAGAGAAATTGTTATTATGTGAGATTTTAGATGGAGAGAAATTGTTATTCTCATTCATTTCTTCTGGTGCTTTACAATGTTGTATTTATAGGCTAATACACAGATAAATCCAAGCAAACAAAAATAAAGGAAAGAAAGCCTAAAAAAGGAGAAAAGCTAAAATCCCACGATTTGTGGGTTAACAGCTATAATCCCATGATTTGTGGGATTTAATCAGAATCAAATTAGAATAAAAAACCTCCTAAAAAGTCCTATGTATTTACAGCCATATAATGTCTGTTTACAGCTCAACAGTTTTTACTATCTAAAGAGTTTACTTATTTACCAAATTGCGGAATAGAAATAGGCTTTTTCAGTGACATTAACTAGTTTTAAATCACATTCTGCTGAAAGCAATTCTCTGCTAAAACAGTCACAAACTACTCTGTTGCCTTCTTAGATGCGCTTCGAGGGATAAAATTTGAGAACTTTGCCTAGGACAAGTTATTGCTTTTAAAAAGATAGGCGATTAAAAACCTGAAAAGGATCATTGTGCTTAGATGCATGCAACAATGCTTGTGATGATGACTTTAGATATCCAACAGAGTATTAAATGCATTCTGTCTTGGGCAAATTCACAAAAGAAAACAATCCTTCTTAACTCAAAAATGATTTTGCATCATGGAAAGAGAACGTGTTTGTGGGACCTTTCATACTTTGCATAACAAATAAGATAATCAACGGACATTTTCAGCAAAAAGGAGCCAGAGCCAAAGTTGTATATGAAATACCCCTACTTGGGAAGCCATTCCAAATTCCATGCAGGACATTATAGCGAACTACTTTCTTTCCTTGTTTGTATTAGTTATAATGAGTTTTATTGTTGCTTTTTTCAACTAAAAAAAACTTATGCAGCGTGAAGCATGTCCTGGTGCACGCGAAGAAAGAATTTCAAGATGCTCTAAACAAATCTAACTATGAAAGAATGGATTGTGTCATTGAAGTCCAAAGTGACATTGAAGCAAATGCAGTTACTCACAGGTTATTAGATTCTTCGCTGTGAGATTTATATCCTTCATTACATAGACCTCCCGTTTCACTTTGCTGATGTAGCTTGTACTTTTTCAGTTCTTTGAGAAGTTTTGCTTCACAAGCAGCAAATGGTGCTTTACGTATCCTGATGAAGATTTCTGCACCAGGCACTGTTTCACTTTCACCTCAGATCCCGGTTTGTGAAATTCTCAGGGTGGAATTCTCCATGTACAGGTCAGGCTTCACTTCGAGTCCCTAGTATGAGATTAATTCTGCTGACTAAGTAGGCTCTATATGCTGTCACTGTTTAAAACTTCTTGGTGGCAGAATTCCGCTAGTGGCACCACCCACTTCAGCTGATCCTGATTGTGATTGTGCAACTTCATACAGAGAGGGCTTTCTGTTGCATTTGTATCTTGAAGATAATATTGTTGGGCTTGGCGAGGTGAGTTTTACTGACCTATCAATGCATCCAAATTCATTCTTGTCCATAGAAATAGCAGGTTTATAATGCAGATTCACTTGATATCCACCCAACTGGGATTATGTTACCCTGATTTGCCTTCTAGAAAGCTTAAGTATGTCAACTCATCCACAAAATGTTGTGGGAAGGTGGTTGGATTCTCAGTGAGGCATTCTTATGGTTATTATCTGTATTTTCTTGGAATTTTCATACAAAATCAACACCAAAAGGGTTATTCCTCTGATCATCTTCAGTTATCCTGATGAAAACACAAAAAAATCAACATCTTGCGAAAGAAGTACATGTGCTCCCTTACGTAGCATACTCTGATGTTGATTCTTGGACTTAACTGTTTAGGGTAGAATTTTGATTATTGATGTCAAAAAGTAAATTGGTTTTTTGTCTTGGCAGATTGCACCCCTTGAAATTCATGAAGAAAACCTGCAAGATGTAGAAGAGCAGCTTCGGTTTCTCATCCATGTGATGAAAGGAGCTAAGATTAGTTATATGCTTCCTACACTTCAGGGGTCATATTCTTCTTGGATAAGGAGCGAATTGGGAATTATGGTAGGTGTAGTGGTTCCATTCATTATTGATATGTCTGGGGCCTAGTCTGGTAATGCATAAGAAAGGAGAGGCGAATTAGTTTGAATATTTAGAAGTAAAATTCCCTAATTTTGAACATTTTGACATCATTAATCTCGTCACTTTCGTACAGCCAAGTTCAATCTTTCCAAGTGTCAGATGTGGTCTGGAAATGGCTATCCTCAATGCCATTGCAGGAAAACAAGATTCTAATTTGTCAAGCATACTTAGTTGCCATACCAATAGAGATGTAGTATCTGAGAAGTCACAGGGTGTCAAGATATGTGCTTTACTTGATCCACATGGGACTCCTGAAGAGGTGGCTCAAGTTGCTAGTATGCTTGTCCAGGAGGGATTTACAGCAATAAAGTTGAAAGTGAGTTGAATTCATCAAAAGCATTATTTGTTTTGCGCATTGTGAAATTTGGTTGATCCGTATTTCGTTGCACTTTATTCTGATTGTGACTTTTATTACCCAGTTCACCATGTTGCAAATGGTTAGTCCAGAGTTGATCTTGATCTTGATCAACTCTAGCTCCCTTCCAATAGAGAAAGACTGTCGATGACCATGAATAAAGACAAGAAATGGTGTATCTATCTATTAATAGCTTGACCCAAGCCATTATTGTCAATGAACATAGACCATACCCCCTGAATAGTCAATTGTTGCGTTTCCTGGCAATATACATATAAGGCACCCATACAGTCCTAGCTTTGTTACATTGTCATCCTATTTTAAAGCATCAGACTGTCACCTATTAGCTTTTGGATGACTGCATTGTTCCCATTTCCTTTTAGAACTTTGGTCTAGTAGAACACCATTAATTATGTTGGTGTTTGCAAATTTTTTTTTCCACACACAGGTAGCACGCCAGGCAGATCCAATTCAAGATGCTCTTATTATACAGGAAGTGAGAAAGAAGGTTGGGTACAAAATTCAACTCCGTGCAGATGCCAATAGGAAGTGGACTTATGAAGAAGCAATCCGATTTTCCTCTTCTGTTAAAAACTGTGATTTGCAGTATATTGAGGTAATGATGCCAGTGAAATTGCCACTCTAATGGTGGCCACAGTGGCTTCTTTTGGACTGGCAGAAAGTGCTTTCGAGTAAAGTTAAATGGTAGAAATGTCGGACAACATTGGAGATAAAACTGCAGACCCTTTTTTATGAGTGTGCACCGATGTCTTTGGCATGTTTTTTCTCAATCAATTTTGGATCAATGTCTTCACTGACAAGTTACTGAAGGTGGTTTTTTTGCCCCCATCTGGTCTTTCTCGTCCATGTAGGAACCCGTCCAAGATGAACATGATATTGTAAAGTTCTGCGAAGAGAGTGGATTATCCGTTGCTTTGGATGAGACTATTGATAACTGTCGACATGACCCTCTCAAAATGCTTGCGGATCATGTTCACCCAGGAATAGTTGCTGTTGTAAGTGTTTGTTAGGCTGGAAGCCCTTTTATTTGCTCAAGTATTCTCGTAGTACTTAACTATAATGGGGAAGCTCTGAAAAAATAATTTATTATTCAAACCCTTTTGGAAATTTTCATGTTTATTTTATGCACATGTCTTGCAGGTCCTTAAGCCAAGTGTGCTTGGTGGATTTGAAACCTCAGCTATGGTTGCTCGGTGGGCTCAGCATCTGGAGAAGATGGCTGTTGTAAGCTCTACATTCGAAAGTGGCGTGGGTTTATCAGCGTACGTTTTGTTTTCCCATTATATTGATCTACATCAAGCAAAGTTATTCAAAACGAGGAGCCACAAAGTTGATCCACCCATAGCACATGGTCTTGGGACTTATCAGTGGCTCAAAGATGACGTGACAACTGATCCTCTGAAGATTACTCATCATCCTAATAGTGAGTGCGTAGAAGCAAATATAGCTGATGCTAGTAGACTGCTTCAGAATTTTCAGGTCAATCACAAGGTCATAGTTAGAAAATCTACTGATGAGGAAGTCCGTAGATACAGCTTGATGGTGAACTTGAAGGGCAATCAGTATTCAATCAATGCGATTGAAGTTGGGCATGAAACTGTAAGTGAAAATCCCTGAAATATTTCTTATTGACAACTGGATATCCTCATGATGATAACTGTTTTTCACTGCATGAGCACACGTAATCTTTCTTCTGATCGTTGTCTTTTCTGTAATCATTGCACTATTTGGTTCTATATATGTTCCTTGTGTGCTTGGTATCGTCAATCGTGTTCAGAAAAGCATCTCATAGGTGAGATACTTGGAATCAAGAAGTACCTCGTTGATGTTTTCACCACAAATGCGGGTGCATATTCATGGCGCTCGGGTGCATATGGTTTTCTTAATGTTTGAAGATCATCCTCTGTAATAATTTGAGAAAGACTGGTAGTATCTTAAAATTATCAAACTTGCAGTACGACATGAAAGATGAAACTATCTGAACTGTAATCTGGTGCTAGCTTACGTCTCATGTGTAAGTGAAATAAAGTTCTTATTTCTACTTTTGTTTCTGTTTGTCATTTGATGCCAAATCTTAGCAAAATGGCTCAAGTGTGATGGGGAACAAAATTGATCTCTAGCTATTCGCTACTCTAAGATAATGAGATATGTAGCTGTGTTCTAGGCAGCCTCGTTATTTGTTAATCCAATGTTAATGTGCCAAATGCTGCAGCAGGACAATGTACTTGTGTTCCTTCACGGTTTTCTAGGAACTTGTGAAGAATGGATACCAATAATGAAGGCCATTTCAGGAACAGCAAGATGCATTTCAATCGACCTTCCTGGCCACGGGAATTCAGTTGGCCAATCACATGGGACTGAAGCAGCTGAGAAACCAAGACTGTCTATTGAGATTATTGCAGATGTGTTATGCAACGTACTTCAACAGATAACTTCTAAGAAGATTATTCTTATCGGATATTCGATGGGAGGAAGGATATCATTGTATATGACCTTAAAATTTACTGACAAGGTAGGTTCCTCATGGTCAAAATGCCGATTTATTATTTGATGAATGCATGATGCGTCTGATTAACATAGCTAACTAAGGAGAATGTTCGTTATAAAGATTAAAGGAGCCACGATTATATCCGGAAGCCCTGGGTTGAAGAATGCCAGTGCAAGAAAAGTTCGTCATGCTAAAGATGATAACAGGGCGCAAATTCTTGTTACGTATGGCTTACCAGTCTTTCTTGATTCTTGGTATGAAGGAGAGCTGTGGAAGAGGTATTCTGGATCCCATTTGTTTGTAATCAACTCTGGATTCATACTTGTTCAGGTGAAATTATTACTGCACTTGAATCAACGTTCACTTTGGCATGTGTTCCACTTGACAGCTTAAGGAGCCATCCACATTTTCAGAAGATAGTTTCAAGCCGCTTACAGCACAATGATGTACATGGTCTTGCAAAAGCTCTATCCGATTTGAGCATTGGGAGGCAACCGTGAGTTTATTCCAGTCTTTTCATGGTTAAACCTAATAGAACAATGTTAGTTCATTGCTGTTTTTGTTTATAAACTGAATTGACTGATTAATAAGCTCGCCATTTGTAAAACTGATGTTTTGGCCCCTGATTTTCTGCTCTCTCTCTCTCTCTGCGTTTAGGTCACTTTGGGAAGACTTAAAGCACTGCGAGACTCCTCTTTTGCTTGTTGTGGGGGAAAGTGATGCGAAGTTCAAGGCAATTGCTCGAAAAATGTTTGATGAATTTGGCCACAACAGAGAAGTCTGGGATGGCTCAGGCTCGCCAGATTCTAGCTGCGAGATCTTCGAAGTTCCTGGGAGTGGGCATGCCGCTCATTTGGAGAACCCTCTTGCAGTTGCTCGGGCATTGAGAAAGTTCTTGACAAGAGTAAATAAAGAGTTCATAGACTAAAACAGCAAGGGTCAACAATTAGACCTCTCCGTTTCTATTGGTTCCTTGCCTTGTGCAGCTTACTGCTCTGCTTTTGCGTTGGAAAGGTTGCTCTCTTCCATCAAATAAATCTAATTTCTCCTCTCCTACCCATTTTTGTGTCTATTCTTTTGTCAACAAAATGAACTTAAACATGTTTCCATGAGCATCTCTTCCGAAGCGATCAGATCTTGACAGAAACAAATGATGTTATGCTTTTAATGTCGGTAACTGGTTGATCCCTTGGGCCGAAGTCATGAGCCTTGCGAGAGTCTCTCAGAATTGACCAAAAACAGAAAAAAGAGAACTGAGATTACAAAAGGAGAAGGTTGCATGTGTCGTCACAATCTTCGTAATTAGTGCGTGTATATAGATGTATATGCCTAGGCAAGTTCACTTACACGTGAATTTATCTACTTTTTGCACTTTGGACTATTTATTAGTGTCACTGATCATGATAAAACTGGCTAGCGATGCAAATACTACAAACATCATCAGCTTTCACCTTTCATTCTCCTCTATATTCCCGGTGAACTCAAAGCCCGGAAGCTTCTGCCACCTGACTCACAGGAAAGTTAACAGGTCCTAAGCTCGCTGCTGCTGCAGACCAAGCCAAAGCTCCGACTGCCGCTGTGGCAGCCAAGCAAGCAAGCCTCCGGCACAGGGCAGCAGCTTTGGGGCACTTTTTGCGTAACGACATGGTCATCACAGCCCCTGTGAACGCGAAGTTGAGAGCCAGGAGGTAGGCATGGAAGCACGCGGGACTCTTTGAGAATACAACTCTTGGAACCGGGTTTCCATCGACTTCCTCGAAGGGAAGTTGGAGAAGCAAGAAAGCCGCCATGAAGGAGAGGACGAGGATGAGTTCTTCGACCCCGGTTCTAGTGATGAAATGGCTGCTCATCTCTGTGAAGAGAAAAGGAGCAGGGATGTTGGTGGATTACTGGGTCGGGTCGGGCGAGCCTGCTCATCCAGAGTCGCTGGCAGTCGTCGGAGGATGTGACGGTGGTTTTGTGGGCATTGGTGGTGGGTGAAGTCCTCCTATTTATATATTTACAGAGGCAAACGACTTTTTCTGAGGAGTGTAGGAGTTTCCTTTCGGCCAAGAGGGTTAAGTGTTTGATATTCTCTAAAATTCAACTTGGACAATTTCTCAACTTGTTTCCATCTAATAAATGGAGAATTACGTCCCAAGGATAGGGACGTATTAAAAAAATTGATCTTCGGGTCTTGAACAAATAAAAGGGACAAAATATTAGCGAAAATCATGTAAGTTTAACCCTTTTTTTTTTCCTTCTCATCTTCTATAAACAGAAATATTTTTTCCCAAGAGAACACTACGATCTTTGAGCGAAATCAAGGATACATTCATCGATTTAGAAATGGAGTCGTGTTTCCCTCCATCTTTAATTAGAGGATAGGAGGAAAGTCTCTCTAACCCTGGTTGGGGGACAAATTGGTATGCTATGTGATGTAGCAGGCATTTGAATAAGTGTGTTATAATTAAATTAATAGTATCATCCATTTATTTGAAGGAAAATTGTTTTTGAAAAATAGTTTTTCAACTTTATGATATTTAGATGATGGAAAACTAATCGATCTTATGAAAAACATATTCCAAGAAAACAACAAGCTTAGATTAGGAGAATCACTTTCCCTAAATTACAAAACAAATGAAAACTAATTATTTTCCTTGAAATTGATTTTTATGGAAAATATTTTTCTCTATTATAAAGTTTCCAGTAAAATAAATGCATCTTTAGGGTGTGGTTGTTTAAGTGAAAGAATTTCTCGTGAGTTCATTCTTTGGACTTTCATGCATTTGGTTTGTTGAAAATTATTAGTTAAGAAAAATCATAACAGTAAGAGAAAGAGAAAACATGTATACTTAAGAAAATGAACTGTCTAACCTGATAATGAGAAATTATTTTTATTTTTTTTAAATATTTTCTTTTATCATCAATTTTTTTTTTTCAAAATAAATATGCCATTAATACGTAAACATATTTGCAGGTGATTTCTTGACTTCAAGATTGAAATGTGACCAGTGTAGTTTTGAAGTTCCATGATAACCACCCGAGGATGAGATGGAAATGACCCTACTAAGGTCAGGATTGGACTGTTTGCTCTGTGTGTATGGGGCCAGTTCGAATTTTCTCCATTGTATATACTCATATTAGTCTATTGGGATAAAGCCACCAGAGATTCTTGATTTTTTTCTTATTGTACAATTTCATCATTTTTTTTAGTGTAATCGTATCCTCGAACTATGTATTTATTTGTTTGAGTTAATACTTGAGAGAGTTAGAGCATAAGTTGACATGGTCGTCTATGTCACCACAATGTCAGACTGCTTCTCCAACGAATTTCTTAGGTGGAACTAAAGATTCAAAAAATCCAAAATTGCAACCTAGAGAAAGAGAGTGAGAGAGAGAGGATAGAGGGGAAGGGCGGATCGGTGGCGGCGGCGGCGGTGCCGCCCAGCCACTATCCAAGATCCATTAATTGTCGCGGGCGGCTGGGTGCTCACCGGGAGAACGACATCTCGAGATGGATCGATGGCTATATCCATCGTTGGTTTATATACCTCACGTAAACTGGCCAACATCAGACGAACTTTTGTTTCCCTGTCTCATCTTTCCCTCTCTTTACCTCATCCTCATGGATACTGTTATACAATGGAAGCCTCTTCTGGCCGTTGTCCGCTTAAATTGTCTTTTCAAATTAGCTATTCAGACATATTTGACCAACAAAAAAAGAGAATAAAAAAACAGAAGCTATTCAGACATATTCGGGTACTTGATAGTGATACACATAGAAATTCTCTGTATTATCCCAATTTAGGTTTAAATGACAAGAAAAATGTTTCGTGATGCGGTTAAGTCCAGAAGTGCTCCATTGAATAATGCATCAAAAATCAAGTAAGCTCTGGCGGGATAAGAAGTGCATGTGAAAATTCTAATAAATTTTACTGACTTTGCTTCTCTAATGATGCTCTTGTTGCATGGTGTTGGCTGCTAGAAAAATAATATACAACAATTTCTGGACTAGGTACACAGTTACGTGACCTAAAGATGGAGCTCAATTCTGCAAATCCTGTGAATATTCAAGTTGCAGTGTATGCCAGTGTGGAAAGAGTACTATTGGCATCTACTTTGCAGTCTTCGAGGTCTAGGCTATCCGATGGGGTGGTTTACCGGGGTCAGATGGGAGGGTATCACCACGCTATGGTGCGGGAAAATTGGCCTACTTGTCTCGGTTCCTTCACTCGAGCTAACTGCATCGGATATTGCATTTTCACTGCTAGAAAAGAAATCATTATATAGTAGAGACAACGCTACCTCCTCTTCCCCCCGGTGGAACTCCCTTTAGAGGATCCAGTTCAAGCATCATCCTAATCAGACTTGAGGATGGCATCTGGGATCGTTCTTATCCATTCATCTCTTTCCCTTGAGCCTGGTTTGAGCTTCTTTATCGGCTTGAGCTACCTATTGTATTGAGTTGCCTCCCCCGTGAACTAACCCAAGAATGACTTTGAAGTCATCCATCACTACAATAGAAAAATGGGAGTAAGTAGAATGTTGCTGTCTAGCATGCTCCGAGGCTTGCTTCTATTAAGACTAATTGGTGATCAATTATTGCATATTTATAATGTTGAACTGTTATTAATTAATTTATCAAGACGATAACCATGGTCTATAAATTTGACATGGATTATCTTTTCCGTTATTATACTGTAATTGCAGTTGTATATATGCATCATGCAAAAGGGTTTTGGTAAATATCCGTAGGGAATGACCTGTTCCAAAATGACCAGCATTTAATAGATATGAGAATTTTATCTTTTTATAACGGAAGAGTAATGTGCAAGTTTCCGAAGGTCACGTCTGCAAAGCTGATGGAAGCCGAAGTCATTCTCCCTATATTCGGAGGGATAAATTTATTAATGAAGGGTTGTTTTTCCTGCTGATATCCCGGGGTGGAGGGATTAGTCAATTGTTAATTGGTGAGTCATGGATATGAACATCCTTCATATTTTAATTTACCTTAAAACAAATGTGGGTTATGTGTATATTTGGAATCTACCAATCAAAAACTTGATTTGAGGAAGTTCTACCAATCAATAATGGAGGAACATATGGTCCATCATTAGTGTGGTAATGAACTACATCTATTGCCAAAATGTGGTGATGCATTTGAAAAAGGGCCTATCTTGTTGCCTGTTTACTAAATTAATTTCACCCTTCTATTGTTACGTAAGAACATGATTATTTGATAAGTAAAATTTTATGAAATCACTAATTTGTCATAAATGTTTAATCTATTATATGAATGAGCAAGTCGATATATAATGAAAAATATCAAAAAATATACGTGATTTCGAAACTTTATCATTTTGCATTCTCTCTTTTTGAAACTACAACTTTACACCTTCAACCCCAATTTGCAAAAGTAATTAGGTTTGGATTCCTAATGCAAATAAAGCCACTGTTGAGATGTCCCTTTTTGTTTCAATTTTGTGTCACTTGCACATATGGTGATAGCATTTGTCGCCCATACATTAAAATCAAGATCACAATGGGCAAGTGTCAAGATCCAATGCATGTTAACATAAATTGAGACATGCTCCAGGGTTTAAGAGAATCCTGAGGCCATTATGTTCTCCTCACTTGGTAAGCCCTGTAAAGTAAATTTGCACAATAAGATGCTGGTGCACCTCATTTAGCTTTGATGGTTCCCTTGTAAATCCTCGATTAGGATGGGGATTTTCTCTTTCTCATTGTTCATCAATCTAAGTCACTCGTGAAATGTGTCGCTAAATTTCGGAGGGTGAGGGTCAGCGAGCTCTAGCAACCCTAGCCGACCACAACTCACTGGCCACAATAGGAAACAATGAATGATGGAAAAAAAAAGAAAAAGAAAAATAAAAAAATTATAAAAAAATCGAAAAATATTAATATATTATTAAAAATTGTCCATGTTAACGCCGATCACACTACGTAGGATGACTGATGTTTATGTTAGCAATTTTCGGTCGAATTTGGCAAGACGGACTGAATTGACACAGATACAAAAATATTTACGACTCAATTGGCATAAGAAAATGTTTAGGACTGAATTGACACAATTATAATATATTTGAAAACTTTTTTTTTGTAATTTCCCCAAATTTGAGTGCACAAAATAAAGCTTTCGAAAGACATTGCGCAAATCAAAAACGGTTCAGGGCAGCTTGATCCATCATTTGTCTATACCCACATAAACTGATCCACTCAAGTGTTTTTTCAAATTAGCTATCCAGACATATCCGGGTTGTTGATAAGTAAAATCTCTGTATTAATCTAATCCAAGCCTAAATAAATGAATCCTGTTCACCAGGCTTTGGTGATGCGGTCAAGTCGAGAAGTCTTCCACCGAATGATTCCTCAAAAATCAAGTAAGCTCTGGCGGGATAAGAAGGAAGGAAGGAAGGAAGGAAGGAAGGAAGGAAGGAAGGAAGAAGGGGAAAAAAAAAGGTAGTTTCGAACAATTTGTCAACCGAGTAAAAGATTACATGACACGAGATGGACTAAGGTAGAACGTTGCTGTCTCGGGCGCTCTGAGGCTTGCTTACATCAATCTCTTAATTTACGCATCCCTTATCAAGATTAGGTAGTGATTAACCATTGTATATCTTACATAATGTTGATTGCTATTAATCTTTAATTGGTCAAGACTCTTAACTGTAGTCTAAAACGTTCGACATTGATATTCTTTTACATCATGCGAAAGAGTTTGGTAAGTATACGCAAGGCGTGACATGTTTCCAAAATGACCAGCATGCAACGGAATTAGGGTTTTATTCTATAGAGGAGGAGTAATGTGCAAGTTTCAAACGGTCACATCTCAAAAGGTGATGGAGGCGTCAATGCGTCATGCGTCCATTTCGAGTGGTAGACACACGACTGAATTCATTCTCCCTAAATAAGGAGGATAATTTGATTAATGAAGGGTCATGGTTCCTGCTAATATCGCTGGATGGAGGGTTTAGTCAACTGTTAATCGATGAGTTACGGACTATGAATATCATATTGTGATAATTTTTTTTGCTAAGGATAAATGTAAATTATGTGTATAGTTGGAACTCACCAATCAGGGACTTGATTTGAGGAAGTTCCATCAATTTATAATGGAGGATAATATGATCTGTCATTGATGTTGCAATGAGCTATATTTAATGATGCGTTTGAAAATTGCGTATATTGTTGTCTTTTTACTAAACTAATTTCATGCTTCTATTGTTTCATGGTAGCACTATTGTTTGGTATGTATAATTCTATAGAATTATTGAACTGTTAAGAGTTTAAACTATTAGATGAAGATACGATTCTTCGTAAAATGAAAAATATCAAAAAATACACTTGAGTTTTCACGACTCCATCACTTGCATTCTCTATTTTCAAAACTCCAATTGTAAGCCTTCAACCCTTATATGCAAAAGCGATTAGGTTTGAACTTCTAATGCAAATAGAAGCATATGATTTGAAATGTGGATTTAACGGAGGAATCGGTAGATAACGAATTTTTTTCCAGTACATTTAGGAGGAAACAGCTCTGTTAATTTCTTGTTAAGAAATAACGAAGCTTGCACACAGGAAAAATATTAATAAGTGCGATATAATACTACGAATTGACGTGAGTGCAAATATGCTTATTCATATCAAGATCAAGTTGTATTTTCATGTGGGATGAAATTGAATTCTCCGTAACTGTTACCTGCAGATGTTTTAGTGTCTCTTTTCTTATTCTTCTTAACTTTGTGCTAATTTGTGGGATAAGTATACTTAAAATCACCGTTGAAGAAGTTAAGTGAATGAGAATGTCAATCTAAATTGATTGGGCAAAATAAAAAGACTATTACCATAAAAAGGAGGGAAAATTACCAAAAATTTTAAATATATTGTAATTGTACCAATTCAGTCATAAATCTTTTGCAATTATGCCAGTTTAATCCTTCCGGCCAAAATCAGCCAGCCGACGCTAATGTGGCCATCGGCTGGCGCCGGCGACAATTTTTTAATAATTTTTTATTTTTTAAATTATTTTATTGATTTTTATCTTTTTCCTCTCCTTCCTCCTTCCTCCTCCCTCCCTCCTTCTTTGGTTTCGGGGACCGACCCGGAGGGGGGTTGGCCGGTTGTTGGGCCGAGGCGGTCAGGCAAGCCCTTGTCGGATCTAGCGAGGACTCTCCTCATTGTCATTGGGCGAGGGCGAGCTCGTCCACACCCTTGCCGAGCAATGGCGAGGCGAGCCCTCGCCCACACCCTCGCCCAATGACAACAAGGTGAGCCCTCGCTAGATTCGGGGGGGCTTGGCTCGGCATCGGGCTGATCCTCCCCTCTGGCTAGTTGTTGGAGCCAAAGAAGGAGGGAGGGAGGGAGGAGGGAGGAGGAAAAAAAGAGAAAAAAAAGGATAAAAAATCAATAAAATAATTCGAAAAAATAAAATATTATTAAAAAAATTATCGCAATGCCGACCAGTGGCCACGACAATGCTGATAGAGCTAATTTTTGCTGAAAGGACTGAACTGGTACAATTGCAAAATGTTTAGGATTAAATTAGTAAAAAAAATAAGTTTATGACTGAATTGACATAACTGCAATAGATTTAAGATTTTTTTTTGTAATCATCCCTAAAAGGGAATCCTTGTTATTCTTCAGCAATTTCAAGTACGTATAAAATTGATTTGTAGAATGTTTTCCACTGGACATTAATTTTGTTAGATTAGCGGCCATGCCATCCATAAAAACATTGAATGTTTTAAAATAGTTTGAAAATTTAATCGAACAAATAAGGAGTTTGGAGATGGCGTTGTGCATTGGGTAAAAATTCAGATACATAATTAAGCCAATCAAAGATGTCGCTGATGGCGTCACATAAACGTTTAGAGCAATTACGCATTGTCCTCTTGTCCTGGACGTGAAGGTTTTCCTTAAATCTCTGACAACTTGACCATTTCTTCCTTCCTAGTCGGAAGAAGGTTCCATTCCATACAGAATGACCAGTTGCTTTTCTTTTAAATGCGGCTACTTCCACACTCAAGACTCATCTCAAATTGACTTACTATCTTTCAAACCCTGTTCTCTCTCTTTCTCTCTCATGTCGTTGAGCTTCAAAGATTCGGCCGAGCGAGGGTCTTGCTCTTCCCTGCCCAAGCCTCCAGACATCTGCGCTCGAACCTGATCCACTACTCATTACAGTAATTATCTGACCTTTCGTGTAAGTTCTTTTACAGAAGATGGTTCCACCAATAAAGCTGGGCATCGACACACTAAACACCGCCGCTCAATGGGCTTCGGCAACCCGCTCGCGGCTCGTCTCATACTGCCGGAGCTTCTTCACTTCCCGTGATGATGCGTCGCCCGCAAGCCCGTCGTGCTTGCCGGTGGCGGGTGACCTCCCTGTTGTGATTGATGCCTCACGGCCCGGTGACATCGAGTCCGGCGACCCGGTGAGCCCTCCCGGACAACCGGCCGCCGCCACCCAGCGCAGAGGCGTCTGCATCCGGGGCTTCGCACCCGGCCCGGCTCACCCGATAGCTGTCCTGCTCCAGAGCGAGGAGCTGGGGAAGGCCGTGCTCGGATTATCCGTGCCCATAATCACAGGCCTCCTCTCCAACCAATACCGCCACCTGAGCCGCCAACATGCGAGCCTGATCGCCCTAGCGCTCTGTGTCGGATTCACTGCCACGTGGGCCGGCTTGATGCTGCGTGGATTGTGGCCGAGGGTCGCGTGCATGTCGGAGAATATCGGGGTGGTGTCCATTTTCGTGGGCTTCTTCGGGCTGGTGGCGTCCTTCCTTCCGCCGAGCCTGGCGTGGGTTGCCTGGCTTTGCTGGGGCTTGTCGTGCTCGCCCTTCTTCATCTGTATGAAGGTGCCCGACCCTGCAAACAACCGTGGCTTAACCTGATTGGTGGGGTATAAAATTATGTTTTTTTTTTTGGTCGGAAAAACATATTATGTTGGTGAGGTTCATACGTGTAAATTGCCAATTAAAAATATGCCACGTCAGTCACAATGTAAAATTTTATAGCGGTCTGAATATATTGTTCAAATACTGCACTTTGCATGTAGGTCGTTGGCTTTGTAATGGTGTATTTTGTTGAAAAAAAAGAGTTGAAAAGAATGAAATTAGACTTTGAGGTGTGAATACATTATTTTAAAAAATTATTTGTCTACAAGTTATTAATGGTTACCGGTAAAAATCCTTTAAAATTCAACAAAATCTCAAAATCAGAATATCATATAATAATCTTAATATTTCTTTAAAAACTCTCAAAAATAAACTAATTGACAAATAAATATTGTATTTAAAAAAAGAAGTTGAATAGTGAAAAATATTAGATCAAAAACGTTGGATTCGTGATAGCGAAACTTTTTTTGTCAACGAACATACGATTTCCAGAGGACATACTTTCCTTTTTTTTTTTTATAAATAAAATATGAATTTCAAAGGCTATGGCCTCTCGAAGCTTGGCTTGTCTGACCTCAACCTTCGAAGCTTACGGATGGTCGCAAGCCGCCACGGCCAAGCTTTGAAGCTCATGGCCGCCATGACGGCTCTAACTCAAAGCATGGCTTGAGGGTCTGACCTCGACCTTTGGACCTCACGGGTAGTTGCGAGCAGCCAAGGGCCAAGCTTTGAAGCAGCTTGAATGTCTTCGATGCTCGCGACGCGTCGAAGCTTGTGGCTGCCGTGACCGCTCTAGCTCGAAGCTTGGCTTGAGGGGTCAGACATTGACCTTCGAAGCTCGCGGGTGGTTGCAAGCAGCCAAGGCCAAGCTTCGAAGTAGCTTGAAGGTCGACCTATGAAGCTCGTGGCCGCCATGGCCGCTCGAGCTCCAAGATTGGCTTGAGGGCTCGAGGATCTCACCTTGATCTTCAAAGCTCGTGGATGGTCGGGCAATCGTCGTCGAGCGCCGACGTGTGCTGCGAGGAGTCTAGGTGGTACCGCAGCAAAGCAAGAGCACCGGAGGAGTTTGGCTAAGCGATTGAAGATGATGAATGCGATGAACAATACTTCCCGAAGTACCGGAGAAGACGATGAATAGTGCAATTTTTTTCTTTTTTAGTTTTTATTTTTATTTTTTCAATGCGACCCTTGCGTGGTGCCACATAAGAGCCACTTTTTCCTAAAAGTGCCACGTTGGATTCACGTTAGCTTTTCAACAGTGATTTTGGATGGAACTGTAATGGAACGTAAATGCACCACATTGGACATAAATTGAAGTTTCCGGCAATTCTTTTTCTTTTTTATTGGTAGGTTTTAGCAACATCACAAGAGCAGCCTGAAAAAGGTAAGGTTGGATTGGAACTTTTACTAAAACCATGTTTGCTCAAAATAACTCCAAGTTAGCAGCAAGTTTGCTGACTATTTGTTTGAATGAGTCCTAATGGTACAAACAATGCGGCAGAAACAGAGGAACATATTGTTTTCAGCAGTTGCTTTTGAATCATCATAATGCTGCTCTTAGTTAATTTCGTCTGAAGCTCCTCTTTAACTTTAAGAAAATCAATGCAACTACTGTTTTTACTCACTGAAGAATTTACTTACTGTACCAAATTCCGGAATAGAACATAGGGTTTTTGGGTGAAATTAACAAGTTGTAAATCACATTCTGCTGAAAGCAGTTCTCTGCCATAAAACAGTCACGAACTACTCTGTTGCCTTCTTAGATGTGCTTCGAGGGATAAAATTTGAGAAAACTGCCGATGACGACTTATTGCTTTAAAAAAGATAGGTGATTTGGTTACTAGTATAAAAAAATCTGAAAAAGGATCATGGTGCTTAGATGCATGCAACCAGGCCTATGATGAGGACTTTGGATATCCAACGGAGTATGAAGTGCATTCTGTCTTGGACAAATAGACATGAGAAAACAATCCGTCTTACTCAGATGAACTCAAAAATGATTTCGCATCATGGAAAGAGAACGTGTATGTGGGACTTTTCATACTTTGCTTGACAAAAAAGATATTACAGACATTTTTCAGCAAAAATGAGCCAGAGCCAAGGTTGTATATGAAATATCCTACTTGGGAAGCCATTCCAAATTCCATGCTGGACATTATCGCGAACTACTTCTTTCCTTGTTTGTAGCAGTTATAATGAGATTTATTCTTGCTTCTTTCAACTAAAGAAAATTTATGCAGCGGGAAGCATGTCCTGGTGCCCATGAAGAAAGAATTTCAAGATGCTCTAAAAAAATCTGACTATGAAAGAGTGGATTGTGTCATTGAAGTCCAAAGCTACATTGAAGCAAATGCAGTTACTCACAGGTTATTAGATTGTTTGCTGTGAGATTTATGTCATTCATTACATAGACCTCCTATTTCCTTTACTGATGTAGCTTTTACTTTTTCAGTTCTTTAAGAAGTTTTGCTTAACAAGCAGCAAATGATGCTTTACGTATCCTTATGAAGGTTTCTGCACTGGGCACTATTTCACTTTCACCTCAGTTCCTCATTTGTGAAATTCTCAGGTTAGAATTCTCCACGTACAGGTCAGGCTTCACTTTGAGTCCCTAGTATGAGATTAATTCTGCTGACTAAGAAGGCTCTGTATGCTGTCACTGTTTAAAACTTATTGGTGGCAGAATTCCACTGGTGGCGCCACCCACTTCAGCGTGATCCTGATTGTGATTGTGCAACTTCGTACAGAGAGGGCTTTCTATTCCATTTGTATCTTGAAGATGGTATTGTTGGGCTTGGCGAGGTGAGTTATACTGACCTATCAAATTATCCAAATTCATTCTTCTCCATAGAAATAGCAGGTTTATAATGCAGATTCACTCGATATCTACCAACTGGGATTTTGTTACCCTGATTTGCCTTCTGGAAAGCTCAAATATTTCAACTCATCTGCAAAATGTTGTGGGAAGGTGGTTGGATGCCCAGTGACGCATTCTTATGGCTATCATCTGTACTTTCTTGAAATTTTTGTGCAAAATCAACACCAAAAGGGTTATTCCTCTGATCATCTTCAGTGATCCTGATGAATGTGCATCCTTACATAGCATACTCTGACGTTGATCCTTGGACTTAACTGTTTAGGGTAGAATTTTGACTATTGATGTTAGAAAGTAAATTGGTTCGTCGTCTTGGCAGATTGCACCCCTTGAAATGCATGAAGAAAACCTGCAAGATGTAGAAGAGCAGCTTCGGTTTCTCATCCATGTGATGAAAGGAGCTAAGATTAATTATATGCTTCCTACACTTCAGAGGTCATATTCTTCTTGGATAGGGAGCGAATTGGGAATTATGGTAGGTGTAGTGGTTCCATTCAGTATTGATATCTAGGGCCTATTCTGGTAATGCATGAGAAAGGAGAGGCGAATTAGTTTGAATATATAGAAGTAAAATTCCCTAATTTTGAACATTTTGACATAATTAATCTCGTCACTTTCGTACAGCCATGTTCAATCTCTCCAAGTGTCAGATGCGGTCTGGAAATGGCTATCCTCAATGCCATTGCAGGAAAACAAGATTCTAATTTGTCAAGCATACTTAGTTGCCGTGCCAATAGAGATGTAGTATCTGAGAAGTCACAGGGTGTTAAGATATGTGCTTTGCTTGATCCACATGGGACTCCTGAAGAGGGGGCTCAAGTTGCTAGTATGCTTGTTCAGAAGGGATTTACAGCAATAAAGTTGAGAGTAAGTTGGATTCATCAAAAGCATTACTTGTTTTGTGCGTTGTGAAATTTGGTTGATCCGTCTTTCGTTGCACTTTATTCTGATCGGGACTTTTATTACCCTGTTCATCACATTGCAAATGGTTAGTCCGGAGTTGATCAACTCTAGCTCCCTTCCAATAGAGAGAGACTGCCGATGACCATGAATAAAGACAAGAAAGGGTGTAGCTTGACTCAAGCCATTATTGTCAATGAAGATAGATCATACCCCCTGAATAGTCAATTGTTGCGTTTCCTGGCAATGTACATATAAGGCACCCATACAGTCCTAGCTCCGTTACGTCATCATCCTCTTTTAAAGCATTGGACTTTCACCTATTAGCTTTTTGATGACTTCATTTTTCTAATTTTCTTTTAGAACTTTGCTCTAGCGGCACACCATTAATTATGTTGGTGTTCACAATTTTTTTTCACACACAGGTGGCACGCCAGGCAGATCCAATTCAAGATGCTCTTACTATACAGGAAGTGAAAAAGAAGGTTGGGTACAAGATTCAACTCCGTGCAGATGCCAATAGGAAGTGGACTTCTGAAGAAGCAATCCGACTTTCCTCCTGTTAAAAAATGTGATTTGTAGTATATTGAGGTAATGATGCCAGTGAAATTATCACTTTAATGGTGCCCACAGTGGCTTCTTTTGGACTGGCAGAAAGTGCTTTCGAGTAGAGTTGAATGGTAGAAATGTTGGACAGCATTTGAGATAAAACTGCAGAGAGCCTTTTTTATGAGTGTGCACCGACCTCTTTGGCACGTTTTTTCTCAATCAATTTTGCATCAACATCTTCACTGACAAGTTACTGAAGGTGGTTTTTTTTGCCACCATCTGGTCTTTCTCATCCATGTAGGAAACTGTCCAAGATGAACATTATATTTTAAAGTTCTGTGAAGAGAGTGGATTATCCATTGCTCTGGATGAGACTATTGATAACTGTCGACACGACCCTCTCAAAATGCTTGCAGATTATGTTCACCCAGGAATAGCTGTTGCTGTAAGTGTTTGTTAGGCTGGAAGCCCTTTTATTTGCTCAAGTATTCTTGTAGTACTTAACTACGGTGGGGAAGCTCTGAAAATATTAAATTTTATTCAAGCCCTTTTGGAAGATTTCATGTTTATTTTATGCACGTCTCACAGGTCCTTAAACCAAGTGTGCTTGGTGGATTTGAGACCTCAGCTATGGTCGATCGGTGGGCTCAGCATCTGGAGATGCTGGCTGTCATGAGCTCTACCTTCGAAAGTGGTGTGGGTTTATCAGCATACATTTTGTTTTCCCATTATCTTGCTCTACATCAAGCAAAGTTAATCAAAACGAGGAACCACAGAGTTGATCCACCCATAGCACATGATCTTGGGACTCATCAGAGGCTCAAAGATGATGTGACAACTAATCCTCTGAAGATTTAAGCAAATATAGCTGATGCCAGTAGACTGCTTCAGAATTTTCGGGTCAATCGCAAGGTTATAGTTAGAAAATCTACTGATGAGGAAGTCCGTACATACAACTTGATGGTAAACTTAAAGGGCAATCGGTGTTCAATCAATGTGATCGGGGTAGGGCAAGAAACTGTAAGTGAAAATCCCCGAAATATTTCTTTTTCACAACTGGATATACTCATGATGATAACTGTTTCACTGCATGAGCACAAGTAGTCTTTTTTCTGATAGTTGTCTTTTCCGTAATCATCACACTATTTGCTTCTATATATTTTCCTTGTGTGCTTGGTATCGTCAATTGTGTTCAGAAAAGCATCTCACAGGTGAGATACTTGGTAACAAGAAGTATCTCATCGATGTTTTCACCACAAATGCAGGTGCATATTCATGGCGCTCAGGTGCATATGGTTTTCTCAATGTTTGAAGATTATCCTCTGTAATAAAATGAGAAAGACTGGTAGTATCTGAAATTTATCAAACTTGCAGTACGACATGAAAGATGAAACTATCTGAACTGTAATCTGGTGCTAGCTTACATCTCATGTGTAATTGAAAATGAAGTTCTGCTTCTGTTTCTGTCTGCCTCTGTTTCTGTCTGCCATTTGATACCAAATCTTAGTGAAATGGCTCAAGTGTGATGGGGAAAAAATTGATCTCTAGCTATCAGCTACTCCAAGATAATGAGATATGTAGCTGCGTTCTAGGCAGCCTCATTATTTATTAATCCAGTTTTAATGTGCCAAATGCTGCAGCAGGACAATGTACTTGTGTTCCTTCACGATACCAATAATGAGGCCATTTCTGGAACAGCTAGATGCATTTCAATTGACCTTCCTGGCCACGGGAATTCAGTTGGCCAATCACATGCGACTGAAGAAGCAGCTGAGAAACCAAGACTGTCTATTGGGATTATTGCAGATGTGTTATGCAATGTACTACAACAGATGACTTCTAAGAAGATCATTCTTTTTGGATATTCGATGGGAGCAAGGATATTGTTGTATATGACCTTGAAATTTACTGACAAGGTAGGTTCCTCATGGTCAAAATGCCGATTTATTATTTGATGAATGCATGATGCGTCTGATAAACATAGCTAAGGAGAATGCTTGTTATGAAGATTAAAGGAGCCACCATTATATCTGGAAGCCCTGGGTTGAAGATTGCCAGTGCAAGAAAAGTTCGCTGTGCTAAAGATGATAACAGAGCACAAATTCTTATCACATCACATATGGCTTACCAGTCTTCTCAATTCTTGGTATGAAGGAGAGCTGTGGAAGAGGTATTCTGGATCCCATTTGTTTGTAATCAACTGAGGATTCATGCTTGTTCAGGTAGAAG
This sequence comes from Eucalyptus sp. ANBG9806169, assembly GCA_014182395.1. Classification (NCBI taxonomy): domain Eukaryota; kingdom Viridiplantae; phylum Streptophyta; class Magnoliopsida; order Myrtales; family Myrtaceae; genus Eucalyptus; species Eucalyptus sp. ANBG9806169. The sequence continues at coordinate 40,151,961 of CM024579.1, forward strand.
TATTACTGCACTCGAATCAATGTTCACTTATGCGTGTGTTCTACTTGACAGCTTAAGGAGCCATCCACATTTTCAGAAGATAGTTTCAAGCCGCTTACAGCACACTGATGTACATGGTCTTGCAAAAGCTCTATCAGATTTGAACATAGGGAGGCAACCGGGAGTTTATTCCAATCTTTTCATGGTCAAACCTAATAGAAAAATCTGAGTTCATGGCTGTTTTTGTTTATACACCTAATTGACTGATTAATAAGCTCGCCATTTGCAAAGTTGACTGATTTTCTGCTCTCTCTCTCCCTCTCTCTGCATTTAGGTCACTTTGGGAAGACTTGAAGCACTGCGAGACTCCTCTTTTGCTTGTTGTGGGGGAAAGCGATGCAAAGTTTAAGGCAATTGCTCGAAAAATGTTCGATGAAATTGGCCACAATAGGGAAGTCAGGGATGGCTCAGGCTTGCCAGATTCTAGCTGCGAGATCTTCGAAGTACCTGGGAGCAGGCATGCCGCTCATTTGGAGAATCCTCTAGCCATTGCTCGGGCATTGAGAAAGTTCTTGACAAGAGTAAATAAAGAGTTCATACACTAAAACAGCAAGGTAGACAATTAGACCCTCTCCCTTTCTTTTGCTTCCTTGCCTTGTGTAAATTTACTGCTATAATTATTTTGTCCGGAGGCTCTGCTTTTGCTTTGGAAAGGTTGCTCTCTTCCATCATAGAAGACAATACTTCTCCCCATTTTTGTGTCTATTTTTTTGGCAAGAAAATGAATCGAAACATGTTTTCATGAACAACTCTTCCGAAGCAATCAGATCTTGACAGAAACACATGATGTTATGCTTTTAATGTTGGTAAACTGGTTGATCCCTTGGGCCAAAGTCATGAGCCTTGCAAGAGTCTCGGAATTGATCAAAAACAGAAAAACAAAACTGAGATTACAGAAGGAGAAGGCTGCGTGTATCGTCATGATCTTGGCAATTAGTGCGCGTGCGTCTACACAGATGTGTATGCCTAGGCAAGTTAAGTTACAGTATGTCACCGATCATGAAAAAAACTAGCTAGCGATGCAAATACTACAAACATCATCAGTTTTCTCCTTTTATTCTCCTCTATATTCCTGGTGAACTCAAAGCCCAGAAGCTTCCGCCACCTGACTCACAGAAAAGTCCGCAGCTCCTAAGCTCGCTGCCGCCACTGACCAAGCCAAAGTTCCTACTGCCGCCGCGGCAGCCAAGCAAGCAAGCCTCCGGCAGTGGGCGGCGGCTTTGGGCCACTTCTCGCGCAGCGACATGGTCATCACGGCCCCCGTGAACGCGAAGTTGAGAGCCAGGACGTAGGCGTGGAAGCACGCGGGTCTCTTCGAGAATACGACTCTCGGAACCGGGTTTCCATCGACTTCCTCGAAGGGGAGTGGGAGAAGCAAGAAAACCGCCGCGAAGGAGAGGACGAGGATGAGCCCTTCGACCCCGGTTATGGTGATGAGATGGCTGCTCATCTCTGTGAAGAGAGACGGAGCAGGGGATGATGGTGGATCACTGGGTCTGGCCGGGCGAGCCTGCTCATCCAGAGTCGCTGGCGGTCGTCGGAGGATGTGACGGTGGTTGCGTGGGCATCGGGGGGGCGGATTGAAGTCGACGTCTTCGGAGGAGCGTAGGGTTAGGTGCTTTAGATTCTCCAAAACTCAACTAAGTCAACTTTGGTTGGCGTCCCGAAGATGGGGACGTACTAAGAAATTTCATCTTAGGGTCTTGAATAAAACAAAAGGGACAACATAAATATTAGCAAAAATCATCTTGAATTTGCATGAACTCGGGTTCATCCAAATTAGTCATAACTATTGATCATGTGCACTTATACATGGACATACATAATCAACGGCTATGAAAAACCTTGTTTATGTGAATCCAAATCCAAACGAAAATTTAGCTCACATAAGATCAGATTGAACATGTTAAATATTCTTTCCACTTGGCTCGTAGACAGTATTAGTTTATTGGGATAAACTCACTGGAAATTTTCAAACTTTTTCAATTGTGTAATCTCGTCTTTTGAATTTTTTTTTTTTGGTTTGGTGTAATCATGTCATGAGACCATGTATTTATTTTTTTGAGTTAGTCCTTCCGTTAAAGAGTTAGACCAAAGTGTTGACATGGCCGTCTAGATCATCGCTACGTTCCAACAAATTTCTTAGGTGGAACTAAAAATTTAATAAATCCAAAATTGCAACTTAAAGAGAGAGAGAGAGAGGACGGAAGTGAAGGGGTGGACCGGCAATGGCGGCTGTGCCGCTCAGCCATCAACCGTCCCCGGCGGCTGGTTGCTCACTGGCAGAACGAAATCGCGAGATGGATCGATGGCTTTATTCATAATTTTCTTAGACCCACGTAAATTGACAACATCCGAGGGTCTTTTCTTTCCCTCTCTGCGTCTCATCCGCGTGGACTGTTACATCTCTTTAATGTCATACAATGGAAGCCTCATCTGACCGTTGTCCACCTTAGTGTTTTCTCAAATCAGCTATTCAGACATATTCGGGTATTTTAAATGGGTCTTAAACTAATATATAATTTGATCATATACAGGTCATTAAAGAGTTTATTTTAAATGGGTTTCGAAACTAAAGACTAAAATATATAAGTTTTTAAAAAAATTACATTACTCATAAATGGGTCATAAACGGATTAATAGGTCAATTTAGATCAAATCATTTATGACCCGATTCGAACATGATTCGACCCATCTATTTAACATGTCTATATGCACAAGACAATTCTCTATTTTATTCTAATCTAAGCCAAATAAAAATAAATCCTATCCACAAGGATTCAATACTGGGAATATATTCCATGATGCGGTCAAGTCCAGAAGTCCTCCACCGAACAATTCATCCCAAATGATTCTTGAAAAGTGCGGTCGTTCCATGGCGTTGTCTACTAGAAAAATAATGCACAGCAATTTCCCGACTGAGTACGGAATGACGTCACCTATTATGGAGTAAAGTGGAATGTTGGGCTGTGCGCATGAGAACGCTCATTGACTGGGAAAGATTTTTTTTTTTCAGAAATAGTTTTTTCTATTTTTATTTCGAGGAACAATTTTTGCGTAAAAAAATTCGTTTGGTAACTACACAAAATTTCTACTCTTGGAATAGAAAAAGAATAGAAATGCGTTTGGTAACGCAACGATTCTTTTTTATATTTATTCGTTTTTTATTCTTGCTCACATATCACTGATTGCCAACTGCCGCAGGTCACCGCCCCCCGCTGCCGTTGCACATCTGCCGACGGCGGCGGTGGGCGGCGACGGCGGCGGGTGGCGGACGGTTGGAGCCTGGAGGTGGCCGCGGCAAGAGAGAGGAATAAAAGAAAAATAAAAAGAAAATTAGTTTATTTCTAGAAGTTGTTCCCGGGAACAAAAAATAATTTTTTTTGTTTCTCGTTTCCATTCTAAAACCATTCTCGGGCTAAGTTTTTATTCCGGGAACAGAAAAACAATTTGGCGTTACCAAACGGGTTTCTGTTCTTTTTTTTGTTCCAGGGAACAAAAGAACAGAAATTCAAAGAAACAAAAATGTTACCCTGCACTGCCTTGCTGTCTCGCGTGCTCCGAGGCACGCTTTATATCAAGACAAATCCGTGATCAATTATTGCACATCTCGTGAAATTGAACGGTTGTTAACCAAATTTGTCAAGACAATAATGGAAGTGGGCTCCAAAAGTTTGACATTTATCAGATATTTCTTCGGAGCTTCCAGTATGCACCGTGCCGAAAGGGTTTGGAAAATATACGTAAGGCATGATTTAGTTTCCAAATTGACTAGCCCTCGATGGATCTGGGAATATTACATTTTTGTAGAGGAAGAGTAATGCGCAAGTTTCAGCGGGTCACATCGCCAGTGCTGATGGAAAACGAAGGGGCCTCATGCGTCCAATTCGTTTAGCAAATCATTGACTAATTCATTCTCTCCAAATTAGAGACTTGATTTGAAGAAGTTTCATCAATCAATAATGGAGGAAAATACGAGTTATCATAAATGTCATAGTGACTATATTTATTGGCCATAATGTCGTAATGCCTTTGAAAAGTGCCTATCTTGTTGGCTTTTTACTAAATTAATTTCACACTTCTATTGCTTCATGATACCACAATTATTTGGCAGTAATTTTTTTTTTTGAAATCACTAAATTGTTATATGAGTTTAAGCTATTAGATGAAGACACAATTCAATACATAAAAAAAAAAATAAAAAAAAAAAGTACACTTGATATACCATAATTCTATTTTGTATTCTCTATTTTCAAAACTCCAACTATAAGCGTTCAACCCTAATTTGAAAAAAGTGATCTAAGATTACGTGACCTGAGATGGCTAAAGAAGAACATTACGGTCTCGGGCGCTCTGAGGCATGCTTATATCAATCTCTTAATTCACGCATCTTCTGTCAAGATTAGTGGGCAATTAACTATAGTACATATGATATAATGTTGATTGCTGTTAATAAAGAATCGGGGGAAAAGTGTTAGAAAAGTCCTAAACCTATTGTGTTGGTGTTAAGTTAGTTTTAAACCTTTTATTGGTGCTAATTTAATCATGAACTTTTTTACTTAATACCAATTTAGTTCTTCAGGCTTTTTGACTGGATATTATTAACGTGGATGTCGATTGGCTTACGAGGCACGGTCGGTGCTGATATGAATTACTTGTAATAATATTTTAATATTTTTTCGAATTTTTCAAATTTTATGTTTCCTTTCTTTTATTTCTTTTTTTCCCATTCTCTTCCTTCTTCAAAGAGGAGGAAAAAAAAAGGAAAGAAAAAGAAAAGAAAATATTAAATATAAAATATTAAAATATTATTAAAATTGATCCATATTAGGATTGGTCGTACCGTATAAGTTGATTGGCATTCACGTCAGTAATATTCAGTTAAAATTAGCCAGAATGACTAAATTAAAAATAAGTCAAAATATTTAATATTAATTGACAAATTAGGACTTTTCGGACGCTTTTCCTAATGAATTGGTGAAGACGCTAACTAAGGATCCGTTCGTTTCGCGGAAAATGAACTAATCAAGGAAAATGTTTTCCATCATTAGAAAAACAACCTTTAAAGTAAAGAAAACGTTTTCCATTTTTGAAAAGTGGAAAACGTTTTCCATGACTTCTTCCCTCTTACTTTTTTTTTTTATATGAATACATTTTCGTTTTATTTTTATGCTTTCTTTTTCTTTTTCTTTTTAAAATTGTGTTTTTAATTTTTTTTTTCTTTCTTTCATTTTCATCTACTTCTTTGGCGGTGGCCAGCGACCTCGGCTGCAAACCAGCGAGGCTTCGCCTAGCCCGATCTAGCGAAGCCGAGATTGGGCCTCGCCAGATCGGGCGAGGCGGAGCTCTCGCAGCTCGCTAGATCTGGCGAGCTGGGCGGGGCTCGGGCCTCGGGCCTTGCCCGAGCTCGCCGCGAGCTTCGCCGAGCTTTGGCGAGCCGCGAGTTCGCCGGATCTTGCGGCGGAGCTCGGGCTCCCGATCTAGGCGAGCCCGAGCTCCGCCGCCCATCCGGCGAGCTCGCGGCTCGCCAGAGCCCGTGAAGCTCGCGGCGAGCTCGGGCGAGATCGGCCGAGCCGCGAGCTCGCCGGATCAGCCCACCGGGTCTTGGTCCGCCACCGGGGCAACCGCCATCATCGGGTAGGAAGGAGGCGGCGGCGGCGAAGGAGGAGGAAGAAGGAGGAAGGAGGAAGGAAAAGAAAAAGAAAAAAGAAAAAGAAAAAGAAAGAAAAAAAAAAATAATAAAAACTTTCTATTTTTTAAAAATATAAATAATTAAAAATTCATTTTAAAAAATATAATTTTTTTAATTTTTTGGTTAATTAAAAATATTAAAATTCAATTTTTGATAATTTTTCCCAAACAATTAAATGAGCTAATGAATGGTGGAATATATTTTCCACTCAAATTTTAGGTTTTTAGTAGAACACCGAAAATATAGTTATTTTCCTGAAAAATGACTTTTAGGAAAATGTTTTCCTGAAACATGATATTTTCCGAGAAACAAACGGACCTAAACCATAGAAACTTTGACATTGATTCCCTTGACATCATGCGAAAGACTTTGGTAAGTCTACGTAAGGCGTGGCTTTGGGTCCAAAATGACCAGCATTTTCCACACGGAGGAAGAATAATGTGCAAGTTTTGGACGGTCACATCTCAAAAGCTTATAGAAGCCGAAGGCCTCATGCGTCCGACTCGTGTAGCTGACGTACGACTAATTCATTCTCCCTAAATTCGAGATAATTAATTATTGAAGGGTTGCGTTTCCCGCTGATATGTGGATATCTGGAACCCACCGATCGGAAACTTGATTTGAGGAAGTCCCATCAAGCAAAAATAGAGGAAAAAACGATCCATCATTGATGTCGAGATGAGCTATATTTGTTGGCCAAGCGTTGTGTTTGAAAAGTGCATATGTTGTCGTTTGTCTTCTAAACTAATTTCACACTTCTATTGTTACATGATAGCACGGTTGTTTGGTACCCAAAATTCCGTGGATTACCGAATTGTTACACGAGATTAAGCTACGGAAAGTTTGGAGATCCTATTATGCATTAGATGAAAATGAGACATAATTACGCCAATTAAAATGTCGTTAACTGACAATAAAAAAGAAAAGTCGTTGGCCGCGTTGCGTGGAGGTTTCCTCGAAACTCCAGCAATTTGACCATCTCTTCGTCGTCGTCGTCGTCGGATACCATACCCAAATGACCAATTGCTTCTCTCTTTAAACTCAGTCTCATCCCAGACTAAACTCCTATCTTTCAAACCCTACTCTCTCTCTCTCTCTCTCTCTCACTTCTCTCTCATGTCGTCGAGCTTCCAAGATTGGGCCGTGCGAGGGGCTTGCTCTTCCCTGCCAAAGCCTCCGGACATCCGCGCTCGAACCTGATCCACTACTAATTACGGTAATTAGCTGACCTTTCGTGTAATTTATTTTCATAGGCGATGGTTGCACCTGGAAAGCTGAGCTTCGCCGGACGCAACGCTGCCGTTCCATGGGCTTCGGCAACTTGCTCGCGGCTTGTCTCGTACTTTCGGAGCTTCTTCACTTCCTGCGATGGGTCGCCCGCAAGGCTGTCGTGCTCGCCGGTGGCGGACGAGTTCCCCGTTGTAATTGACATCCCACCACCTGGCGATGCCGAGTGCGCCAACCCAGTGAGCCGTCCTGAGCAAACGGCCACAACCGCCCGGCGCAGGTGCTGCAGGATCTGCATCGGGGGCTTCGCGCCTGACCCGGCTCACCCGATACTCGTCCTGTTCCAGAGCCAGGAGCTGGGGAAGGCAGTGCTCGGATTGTCCGTGCCCATAATCACAGGCCTCCTCTCCAACCAATTCGGCCACCTGAGCCACCTACATTCGAGCCTGATCGCGCTCGGGCTCTGCATCGGATTCACCGCCACGTGGTCCGGCATGATGCTGCGAGGAGCATGGCCAAGGGTCGGGAGCACGTCGGAGAATATCGGGGTGGTGTCCATTTTCGCGGCCTTCTTCGGGCTGGTGGCGTCCTTCCTGCCGCCGAGCCTCGTGTGGGCATGCTGGCTGTGCTGCGGCTTGTCGTGCTTGCCCTTCTTCCTCTGTATGAAGCCCCCGACGGTACAAACACCCGTGGCTTAACCTGATTGGTGGGTTATAGATTATGTTGGTGGGGTCCATATGTGTAAATTGCCAATTAAAAATATTCCACGTCAATCACTATGGTCTGAATCTGTAGCACAAATAGCACTCATAAGTTGGGAAGGGAGTGCGTGCAGGTCGTTGGCTCTGTAATAGCGTTTGATATGCAAGAATGGAATGGATTGAAAATACCTATTATTATATATCCTAAAAGATATAAACTTCAATTTAATTATTTCGGTCATTGATTTGACTTGAATTTCACGAGAATAAGTGTTGCTTCCATAATAAATGCAATAAATGAGTTATTATTTCACAATTGTTTTCTTATGGATTGGAAAAATTATTAAAAAAGTTCTAGACTTATTACTTTTTGGCCAATTCAATCACAATTTTTTTTTTTTTTTATTTTGCCAATCGAGTTATTATTAAATAATGAAAGCTTTAATTTTTCATGCTTGATGAGTTCAAAAAATGGACAAACTTTGATGATGGGAAGCGAGAAATCTATCCAAAAGACATTTTATGCTTTTCTCACTTACCCTATAAGAGATAAGTATTGGGTATTGCACAATCTTTCGGACTATTTTAAGATGCAATGGAATCGACAGGTACGAATCGATTAATCCGCATTGATAAGAATACGGGCATAAGTACCACATTCTGAGACAAATTTCACGGTGAACCATTAACTCAGTTTCTGATAATTAAAATGTCAAAGGCTGTTTTTCTCATAAACAAAACGAATGACTTAATACTCTCAAAGCACTAGGAAACCCTAGTTATCAGGCGAAATCCGAAGAAGTAAACCATCAAATATAAGCGGGACAAACATAAGCAAAACAAAGCGCATCGAAAATATAAAAGAGTCCTACAACCTATGGAAAACGACCGATCTCAAGGTCGAAAACAACGTCGATTGGGGTTCCCCGCCTCGGCACAGTAGCGGGCGATTTTATCGTTTTGGACCCGTATCGAAATATTCCCAAAAAAAGTCTTGGGGGAAAATTGCATCAGCAGCGGCATCAGTTTGGATCCGGCGTGATGCCTCGATTAGGCTGCGGTCTCCTTCCATCTCTTATTGCCTACCGAAGCTAAGTCGTCGACGATTTGATCTTCTTGAGAGTCCAGGATCACGGTCGACAATTGGGCAAATTTCACGCGTGTGGCTCGTATCGTGGCACAAGATCAATCCGATAGCGATGCGTGTTCCCGCCCAGATCAGATGGAGTACGACCGGTGACAACTTGCGAATGAAGACGGCGACGGTTGTCTCAAGTTTTGTGTAGGCTAAGCAGGCAACTTAAGGAAAAGAACTAGCCGGTTCGTAAGAGGGAGAGTGGGTTTAGGCGGTTTTTCTGACCTTACAATGAGGAAAAGGTCGGCTCAAACAGCTTTGTTAGGTTCATTTGACAAATATCTCTTGGCCTAAAGTTCCCCAAGGCTCCCGCTTTATAAATACAACACCGATCGGAACCTCGTTTCACTACCTTCCTCAAGTCTCAAACGAACATCTTCCGAGCACTCCTCTCTCTCTCTCTCTATCTCTCTCTCTCACACACACACATTCATGTCGTGCCTCTTGAAGGATCGTGTCTCGACAGAGTCCCGCTCTTCCCAACCAGAACCTTTGGATATCTGCGCAGCATCATCTTCGGCGGATTGAACGGTGAGATCTCTCCGGTCGGACGCGAGAAATGGCCGGTCACTGGACTTGGGCGACTTGCTCGTGGTTCATTTCGTTCTTCTCCAACATCGCTTCCCATGTTCCATGGCTTGCGTCGTCATGCAAGGATCAGTTCTCGGACCGCACCAACGCTTCTGCTTCGCATGGTGGAGTCGGCCTGACACATTGGCCAGTGGTGGACGATTCCATCTCCATCGTTGTCGACGTCTCATTGCCGATGGATGACCGAGCCATATGCGCGGCGTCGAGCAATAAGAATGCCTGTGGAACCAGAAGCACCACGACGGCTGTGGCCGCCTCATCCCAGCCTGGCCCGGTTCACCCGATAGCAGCCCTTTTCCGGAGTCAGGAGCTGGGGAAGGCGGTGCTGGGGTTCACCGTGCCCATGATCACGGGGCTCCTCTTCAACCAGCACCAGGACCAAGGGTTGACCCACCTGCAAGCCAGCTGGATCGCCCTCGCGCTCTCGGTCGGGTTCGCCGCCACATGGAACGGCATGCTACTGCGGGACGTCTGCCCTGGGGTTGCGCGCACGTTGGAGCATTTCGGAGTGGGGTCGATCTTGGTCGCCTTCTTTGGGCTGGTTAGCTCTTTTTTTCCGCCCAACCTCGTGTGGGCGTGTTGGCTGTGTTGCGGCTTGTCATGCTTGCCCTTCCTCTTGTGCCTTGCTCCTCAGGCGGCGTTGAGGAAGAGAGAAGAGTGGAATGGGTGGATCAGTGCATTGTTTAGCACGAACATGCTCGCCGGATTTAACAGTCGACACAGATATCAAGAGCATGGCACTCGGTGCACCATGCATGGCGGCGGCGTATGATAACTTTCCCCGGTTGAGCCTCTTGTCTTGTTGACGCTCGTAGAGAACAGATCAGAAAGAACAACCAAATAAAGTCATGCGTGCACGTTCATGCATGTCTTGAAGCGAAGATTGCGTCTTATCGTAATTACCATCTTCACAATGTTTTGGAATGTGTTACCAGGGGGAGTACTTGCTGGCATCGACAAATCAGCAGTGTCTAAGTAATTCATTTATGTATGTACTGTTCTTGATTTGATCAAGTAGAGAAATACTAAATATGTAAGATTGACAATAATTTATGAAATTGATATATTAAGTGACGTGATAGATTATGATTAGCGTGGTATTTGGTCCACTTATAGTCTCTCATAATGCTTAACATCTCGATTTTGTAGACCGATATATTGCAAAAACGTTTATGTTATAACATGACCACTCGATGAACGCACCTCATCTATGTGTTATAGGTTGCTTGTGAGGTATTCTTATAAAATCAGATAATAAAAAATCTTCTCTAGTTATCAGACAGTATCTTCAAAATGAGGGAAATGCCTCGACAGATTTTACCCAAAAACCTAAACCAAAACTGCTATGAAGCAAATAGGGAACTTGAAGTGGTTGCCAAGCCTCGGCGACACCAAATTTATGATCATCTGAAGCAGGGCGAAATCAATAGTGTCACGCAATAATTTTTACTTTCGATGAAATCAGTAATGTCAGCTTCAGTAATTTCTAATTGTCTAAGCATCGTCTACGGGGAAAGAAAAGTCAACGAAGCCTTTGATTGTCCTTCCTTGTACCATAGACAACCTCTTCCATTCGTTCCCACAAATGGATATATCGCTTGTATCAGAAAATCTAGACGTGAGAACATCTGATTTGGAACAGTAGCCACTCGTTTTTCGATTTGCTGTCCTCTAAAATGGGAAAGCTTAGGACACTTCGAATTCAAATCAAACACTCATCGTCATCTTAATATCTATTTTCGAGGATGTTTGATGTTGAGCAGCCATCATTTGAGATCCGAAAGGACAACGATGTCCACCTCAAGGCAGGCAATTTCGAGCTAACATCGGACAAGTAACTAAACATCATCTTGAGTTCTCTCGTGCCTCGTCCTCAAATCCCACCAGATCACGACCTCCAATTGAAAAAGTTCCTTTCGAACTCCCAGGAGAACGTAGTTGGTCGAGAGTCTGGGAATTTCGAGCTCCGTATAAATAGTTTTCGTGTTTCAAAACCTTATTCCTCAGGCTGCCGATTGTATTGATTCAAGGTTTCTGCTTTCCTCTATCCAAATCTATATCTTCCCCACATCTTACAAGGAAAACGAAGCCCACTTTCCGTGCCAGGCGCAGGACTATTGCTTTAATTTTCATTATTGTAATATAACCCAGTAATTTCTTATAATTTTGTATCAACAGCACATAAACCATCAAATTATTTTCCTTGATGATGTTTTTATGATATTAGAATGCCCTAAATCGAGAGGAACCCAACATAGTTTTGTCTTTTTTATTTTGATGATTCTTATTTAGCGGGGTTTTAAGTATAGTTATTTAGTGATCAACCTTATTAAATACTAAATATCAATACTTATCCTGCACATACCTTTTTGTTTCTTATTCAGTTGCATATTTACGAAATCACTGTTGAATTTTACTTTGGTTGTAATTCACTATTTTCCTCTAATTGTAATTTTGAGCTAGTTAATGTAATCAAGTTTAAATTTTAGTATTTCTCCTAATTATATCTATGATTTTACTTATTTCTGGTTGATGAGTTTCACATTTTATAGCATTCCATCATTTAGTCCAACTAAATTACAACTTTCGGGGCCACCTTTTAGTTGGTTAACTATGATGAGTCTTTTTTTAGTACTTACCCCATAATTTGACTGAAATTTCGAAGGCTCTTCTTTTAGTTAGAGTTTTCTAATTTAGATTCTCATATAAATAAGCAAGAGAGTTTTCTGTTATATATTTTATTGTTAACTATTTTTTCCTCACATTAACAAAGATTTCATATTAAATATTCTTTTGATTAATCTTATCCGCGTGGAGTCATAATCTCTTTGTAAGTGGATATTGACACTCGCCTAACAACAGAAGCTCGGCGTGTCGAATCACTATTCAAGCTCGAAAAGCTTGTAAGTTACAATATCTCACAAGATAATAAAATAAAATTGAAGTTTGTTCAGGAAATTTTTTTCCGACTCTTGTTCATGTTGATAATAATCCTAATTAAAATCTCTGGCGGGGATCGCCCCGCAGATCAGAAGCAAAGTAGAATCAATAGACGTGGAGCAAAAGCTTATCTGTTCGTGAAGTTGCATTCACACGAACGTCACTGCGACCCGTTCGTACTGGCACAAAGTTTGAGGTTAACTTGTGTTGCTTAGCAACGAAGTATGTACAGGCCAGTCCATTCACTTCCAATTTGATCGTTCTTGGTGCCTAAAGTTAGGTCCAATCAGTTACATCATCTCTTGTTGTTCACATCAAGTCTGTGATTCAATCTACGACCCATAAATGTTCTAATACGTCGGCTTATAACGGTACATTTTAAGATGCTAGGATCAAAAAAAGTTCTACCACAAAAGTGTATGTATTCCTTAATTTTCTTTTCTTTCTGGAGATATTTATAATATCTTTCCCTTCATCTCATGATATCCGGTGCAGCGCAGGGGGTTCATCCTGGCCTATCTTTCAAAGATAGAAAAAAATGGACAACACAAACCACAAACCGACGCCAAGCGTAAGCACGAGTTTCTGGGTAACGTGTTAGCACCCATTAGATCCTAGGTTGCACAGACATTCTCCGGGACCCTTTGTGTCGTGTCTGACACTCCGACACGTGTTCGACACGCTCCGACACGCACGGGGTTATTTTTATAAATTCCCAAAACTTCTGAGGTCAAAATAGAAATATATGAAAAAAATAATAATAAAAAAATAATAAAAGCTAAAACAAATTTCCAATACTCATTTGAAGATGTTAGGGTGCTTGAAGTTGCAAATTTTTCACTTGATGAGCTCGAGATGGAGTTTTTTTTTTTTTTTTTTTTTTCACAAAAAGTGGATAATATAGATGAATGATTTTTTTTTTTTTTAATATTTGATAATGGAATGTTGATTATTTTTTTTCTTATTGATAAATTTTAAATTTAATAGTGGAACATGAATTACTTGTTTTTCCTCCAAGTTTTATGGATTATTACAATGAAATGTAGTTGAATTTGTCAAATTAAAACAATGAATGATATTTAAAAATGTAGGATTAATGTTTTTAGTATAAATTAATTCTAGGCTCTTTTTATTATTAATAAAATGTAGAATTAAAAAATGTAGGATTAATCTAATTAATAAATTTTATAATTTTAGAAAATTAAGTTTCCATTCGTTTCATGGAAAATGTTTTAGAAGTCATTTTTCAAGAAAATTACAATATTTTATAGTGTTTGTTTGAAATCTGAAAATAAATTAGAAAACATTTTCCACTGTTTGTTATGAAAATTTTGATTTGATTTTTCTCCATGCACTGATTTTAATATTATTATTATTATTATTATTTTTATGAAAGTTGAATTTTTTATTTTTTATTTTTCGTTCTTCTTCAACTAGTAGCCGATCACAATAACGTTTGGCGACTAGCCACAAGTAAACTAAGCCTCGCCAAATATGGTAATGTCGAGCTCACCCCAGGCCAACGCGCTTGAATCTCGCCAAATTAGCAAGTTCAAGTCACATAGGACAATCAACATCCACATCAGTGATTTCCAACTTAAATTAGCCAGATGAATTGAACTACTACCAGTGTAAAGAAGTTTGGATTAAATTGGTCAAATTGAAAAGTTTATGACTGAATCGATACCGATACAATAGGATTAGGAATTTCTTGATTTCATTCTCTTTGGGGGTGGTATAAGGTGAAAAGTCTCTCAAATGCTAGTGACCATGCTTGAAAATAAATATATATAAAACGATATAATTTGGTGCTTTCACACATGTAATGAGACGGTGCGGAAACATCCAATCACTCATTGAATGCTTTCATGAGATTTTTATTTCGAACTTGTGCTGCATTTGCCTACATCGGATCATGGAATCCTAGGTTTCATTTGGTTCTTCTTGTTAGCTCTCCCAACATCCGCGGGAGGATAATAGCAAGTACAGACGTGGAGGGAAACAGGACACCGGCAGTATCTTGGATTTCCACAATCTCGCACAGTTCTGCACGGAGGACTCACATTTCTTGCTTCCACACCCGTCTCCCAACCTGCCAATCAATAATCATTTCACAGTTAACATTCACTGAAACTTATAGAGATAGAGAGAGAGAGAGAGAGAGAGAGAGAGAGAGATACCGAATGCAAATATGAGGAGGACGAGCAGGGTAATAGACTTTGAACAAAACTTCTCCATCGCTCTGTGCTGCTGAAGCTGCAACTCTCAATAAGACTCTGCTAGTATAAACTTCTTTTTATGCTTCGGTGCAGTATCTGGATGAGGTGTTGGGTTTCCCACACCGAGTTATTTATAGGCTAAAGAGTATTCACATAGGAAATCAATTATCTTGGGAAATGAATTAAAATAGGACGTTGCTAAGAGAACGGCACCGTAACTAAGAGGGAATAACGGTGCATTGTAATTCCCATTCAATGGGAATGGGCAACCGGTGGAACAAATTTGGGAAACAAATCTTGGTAGAAAATTCTGAAATATCAATCATTATTTTTTTCATAAAGAAAAATGAAAATTCCTATTTGGCCCATTAAATACTTTGTATAACTATTTAAATAGAAAACTCAATTCTATCGCAAAGTACTTGTGAAATCAATTTCACTAATTCTAGATACAGTAAAAATCAAATTAGCAACCCACACATGTATATTAACCAATATGAGGAGACTTTAAAGAATGATTGAATAAGTAAATATTTGAAAATTGGCTAGTTCGGAGAAAAAGTGTGGCAATACCTAAAGGAAAAAGCATCAAAACAAATTCACTTTACTTAAATTTTTAAATAAAATTCATCTTTAGTTACTCACGAGATGATTATAATTTTGATTTTTGAGTTAACTAGGATTGTCATGGCTTGAGCAAAATTTATTAAAGTTTTAAATTATGTAAATTAGGTATTCAACTCTTTATTTTGACAATCGTGTTCGTTGATGAATATTTTCATTCACTAGTGGGAGTGTGGAAAATATATAATTGTAGAGGTGTTGTTAATAGAAAATCCAATATTTTTGTTTGTCTCATAGTAAAGATGTTTAGACATTCTATAAATTGTTTACACATTCGCTACATAACGAGTATGTAGACTTCAAGGGAAAAAAAAATACGAATAGAAGAACTTTTCAGAAAAATCACTATTGAAAAAGAAGATTCGTAGCACCAAAAATAAAAGTAAAAGGATGGTGTAAACCATCTAAGGGTGGCGACCGTGGATCTCGGGGATAGCAAAGAATGCAGAGAAACACGAAACAATCGGGGACAGCAAACAATGCAAAGAAAGCAATTGGCAACAAGATCTAGCAACCTTCTTCTAGCCAGTCCAAAGATCTTTTGAATCGATCCAGAGATCATTTCGATTTCATTAGTAACGAAAACACAAAACATCACACATTGATCAATCAAAAAGAAATTCAATAGCTAAAAAGTAAGATCAATTATCTTGGGATCCTTTCTTTCATTTAATGGAACGGACAAAACTAAAATCAAATCGATTCTTTAATTGCTTTCGGAATATTCCTCAGTGCCATTTATGGAACGTGAAAAGAAGATCAAGGATCATCCACTTCCCAAAGAAGTCAAAGAATTTCTCGGTGATCGTGTCAGTCCTTCATGCTATCGAAGCCTACCGGGCGAGAGTTTTTATTATACCTATAGCTGTGTTGGAACAGATGGTGAAAGTATTTAGGCAATTCCTATGGAAATGCCCGAAACTAGGGAAAGGGGGTGCTAAGGTTGCCTGGGGTGAAGTGTGCCTACCAAAAGATGAAGGAGGTCTGGGCGAGTTTGAGATCGATGAGCTTGAGGTTCATTTGGTCTGACGACTAGCCAAGAAAGAAGAATATGGGAAACAAAAAAAAAGAAAAAAAGAAAAAAAGAAAAAGAAAAAGGAAATTAAAATAATTCGAATTAAAAAAAAAAAAAAAGAAAATTAAAAAATAATTCGAATGAAAAAAAGAAAAGAAGAAAAATAAATGGGAGGAGGAAGTGAGAATTTGTAGAGGTGTGAGATAAGAGTGATCAAGTGAAGAAAATGTTTTCTACTTTTCAAAAATGGAAAACATTTTCCCCTACTTTAGAAGACTTTTTTCTTTTGATAGAAAACATTTTCCTCAATGAATTCATTTTCCGTGAAACGAACGTCGAAAAATCCGTAAAACGTTTTCCTGGAAATTATTTTTCACGAAATGAACGGACCCGTAGAGTTTGAAATTTTTGTAGTATTAACCCTAAAGTTAACATAAAGAGGATTTCATGATGGTACTAACACAACAATCAATCTTCCATAAACGTGGACTTATTTTCTGATTGTTTTGCGCAACATCAAGGGAATAAAACTCTTTTAGGAGAAAAGTCTTAGAAAGACAATGAATGAGTTCACTAGCATATTAAATGCATGAACTGAAATGTGGCAAAATGCTATTGGATGTTGAATATGGCACACCTGCTTAATTAATCAAGGAAAATTATCAAAAAAAAAAAAAAACTTAATTGTATTGTACTTATGTCAATTTAATCATAAACTTTTTAATTTAGACGTCAATGACCAAAAAAATAAAAATTAGATACTCACCATTTTAGTAGAGTGCGGCTGACGCTGACATAGACAAATTTTCCAATCTTTTAAAAAACTTGGTGAAATTTTTATAATTTTTCGCTTTTTTTCCCCTCACTCCTCCACAATTGATGGCTTCCTTAATGGCCAAAAAATGGCCATAATCAAGGGCCACCCTTGTAGGGGTGCAGTCGCCCGAGGCAAGCGAGGTCACCTCACCAATATCTAGTGATGGTCAACCTTGCCAACCTCAAGCGAGGCTCGCCATTGCCAGAGCCAATGAAGTCATGCCTCGCTAGAGGCTAGTGAGGAGCAACCTCTATTGAGCCCTACCCAAACTTGATGAAGGCGAGACTTGCTTGAGATTGGTGAGGTCGGACCTTGTCCGCCTTGGGCAATATTGCCCCTACAAGGTGAGCCTCCCTTAGCAAGCAAGGTTAGCCATCACCCGACCTCGGTGTGGGTGAGCCTCACTAGAGGCCGGCAAGGTCAGCCCTTGCCAATCATCGCAGAGTCTTGCCAATGGTCGATCGCTGGCCATTGAGGAGGCTGGCAACCAAGGAGGAAGAAGGAAAAAAAAGACAACAAAAATTCAAAAAAATAATAATAATAATAATAATAAGTTACAAAAATTGTCTATGTTAGTGTCGGTGGCGCAGCATAAAACGGCTAGCATGGGCTGGAATGACTAAATTGATAACTTGTTAAAAAAATTTATACTAAATTGGTAAATTATGAAAAAGTTTAGGACTAAATTGGTAAATTATCAAAATATTTAGAACTAAATTGATACAATTGAAAATTTTAGCATTAATTTAGTAAGTTGCCAATTGAAAAGTTTATGACTGAATTGACTACCCTACAATAAGTTTATAATTTTTTTTACAATTTTCCCATACATTAAAACATGACTATAATAGTATGCATCTAACTGCAATAAGAATCCCCCGGTGTTATTTTCTCTATTTTCAAAGAAACTATTAATGCAACTGTTGTCGAACCGGCGGAATTTTGTTGCTAAAGGTCTAGCGACAGCTACGGAATTTGCGACTAACATCTGTGTGGCAAAAGAATGCTAGAAATAATTTAGCTAGTGGCCAGTTATCCGCTTCGGAGCTAGAGGCGCGGACCTTTGGCGACGAATTAAAATTTCATTCCCAACTTTTTGCAAAAGATACGGAATTTGAAATTTTATCACTGATTTAATCTGAAGCGACAAAATTAAATGTTTCATTATATGCTTAATCTTTTATCGATATTTTTTCTTGATAAACCAACCCTTTTACCGACGAAACTTGCGTCTCTACAGCACCATTTTGTTGCTGTGAATTGAATATTTCTTTGCCAGAGCTAAAAAAAATAAAATAGAAATAAGGCTAATTTTCTACATAGTCATGCAAGAGAAAAGAATTATTGGACATGTATAGTTGGGTTTCGCCACCGGGCCTAATTCGCTCCTTGTACATCAATGAGCCCATCCATTTAACTCTTTTTCGCACGCACATGAGGTGGGAGGGAGGTCGAGAGAGAGGGATCTTTAGTTTGTTTTCTTCTTCAACACAACAACAGGTTAAAATTCATTTTGATATCGTAAAGAATATGGATTTCCATTTTTTTTTCAATAGACCTACCGATCAAGTGAGTCATAAATGGGTGTCTAACCCAAATTGACCAATTTAAATCGTTTATGACCCACTTATCATAATACAAATTTCCTGACCCAACCTATTTAATAAAATATAGGAAAGCTTGTTTCTTACTTTTTTTAATAAAAAAATTGTATTGCTAAAACACTTTCATGTAATACAAATATAATGGATAACTTTTATAATTTTAGAAAATTAAGTTTCCATTCGTTTCATGGAAAATGTTTTAGAAGTCATTTTTCAAGAAAATTACAATATTTTATAGTGTTTGTTTGAAATCTGAAAATAAATTAGAAAACATTTTCCACCGTTTGTTATGAAAATTTTGATTTGATTTTTCTCCATGCACTCATTTTAATATTATTTTTCTAATTTTTTTTATGAAAATTGAATTTTTTATTTTTTATTTTTCATTCTTCTTCAACTAGTAGCCGATAGCAATAACGTTTGGCGACTAGCCACAAGTAAACTAAGCCTCGCCAAATATGGTAATGTCGAGCTCACCCGAGACCAACGCGCTTGAATCTCGCCAAATTAGCAAGTTCAAGTCACATAGGACAATCAACATCCACATCAGTGATTTCCAACTTAAATTAGCCAGATGAACTGAACTAGTACCAGTGTAAAGAAGTTTGGATTAAATTGGTCCAATTAAAAAGTTTATGACTGAATCGATACCGATACAATAGGATTAGGAATTTCTTGATTTCATTCTCTTTGGGGGTGGTATAAGGTGAAAAGTCTCTCAAATGCTAGTAACCATGCTTGAAAATAAATAAATAAATATATATATATATATATATATATATATATATATATATAACGATATAATTTGGTGCTTTCACACATGTAATGAGACAGTGCGGAAAAATCCAATCACTCATTGAAAGCTTTCATGATATTTTTATTTCAAACTTGTGCTGCATTTGCCTGCATTAGATCATGGAATCCTAGGTTCCATTTGGTTCTTCTTGTTAGCTCTCCCAACGCCCGCGGGAGGAAAAGTGCAAGTACAGATGTGGAGGGGAACAGGACACTGGCAGAATCTTGGATCTCCACAATCTTGCACAGTTTTGCACGGAGGACTCACGTCTCTTGCTTCCACACCCGTCTCCCAACCTGCCAATCAATAATATTTTCACAGTTAACATTCACTGAAACTTAGAGAGAGAGAGAGAGAGAGAGAGAGAGAGAGAGAGAGAGAGAGAGATACCGAATGCAAATATGAGGAGGACAAGCAGAGCAATAGACTTTGAACAAAACTTCTTCAGCGCTCTCTGCTGATGAAACTGTTGGACGCAAATTGCGTAATCCCAAGATCTCCATAACCAGAACAAGAACATGCATAATTGAGTAGAAATATTAACGTACCTATTTTGGGATTCATCATATATAAAGCGGAAGTAGAAAAGGGATTTCCCACTTATCAAGGGGATCCACGCATCAAGTCATTCTCCTCTATTGCCCTCCGTATCACTGGCTCAATGAGGCGGCCCCCCTCACGTTTAGCGTTAGGTAAACGCCTCTTAGGTGAGGATACATGTGAGAATTAGGGTTAGAGGAGAGACTTTAGCACTATTTATAGAGTTTCCAGCTAGGCCCCCTCATTACGGGCCAGGCTCAACTCGGCCCACACTAGCCAGCCCATATTAAACTAATTAAGAAACCTTCTATCTCACTTTAGACCAATCCCCGTAAAACGGTAAACGTTAAACGGTAAATTACAATATCAATTAATGTAGTCCACATTAGGAAAACTCTTACATTCTCCCACTTGGACTATATTAATTGAAATCTTAATGTATGTGCGCACATTGGTCTAGAGATAATTCTTAATAATCAATCCTATCCCATAAAGTCTCAAACACCGAATCATGGCGGTAACTGCATGTATACACACAGAGCCTTCCATGGTCACGAGTGTTCTCAACTCTATTGATATAGATTCAATATGGTAGTGTGTCAAATGGATAACATCTCTCATAGAGAGATCTCATTTGTCGACCACCATTCTCTTACCTTAAGCGTCACAAAAACTTGTGCCACTAGAGAATGTCCATTATCTTACCTTAAGCATCACAAAAACTTGTGCCACTAGAGAATGCATTTATGGTTCCATGAACCCACATATGTCTTGTCCTTACAGTTAACCATTCTTTATGTATAACAAGACATATGGACAAGGCTAATAACCGGATGCCCCTAGCCTTCACTCAAGGTTTATACAGTACCTTGAGACTTTATCAATATGTATTCAACATAATAACAACACATTCAAAAATACTTTATTGAATGCAAAAGTTGATACATATCAAACCGTTACAAAATGTAACAAACACAGATGAAACCTTTATCAGAGTAAAGCCAAAATAGCTCATACTAAACAACAGCATCTAATGATGCTCCTAGGCCCATGCTAATGACATGTCGCTTAAAATACACATGGGCGTAGATCTTTAGTTAGTGGATCTTCAACCATATCATCTGTGGAAATATGTTATATTAAAACGTCACATTTCTGTACCGTTTCCTTTTGGTCAAAAATTTTGACCACCATATATTTAGACCCTTTGAGACCTTTGTAGTAAATAAATAATACTACAAATTTTATCTCAATACAACCGTATGGATCTATTCATAAAATTAAAACGATTAACTCTTTCATGAGGTTTCGAAGCCTAATAGCCCAGGTAACAGTCTAGAAGAATGTTACTAACACTGCTTTCAGAATAAAAGATAATATAGAACTTTATTTACTGCACTTTCTACTAACATAAATATGTATTTTGTTATTGATATCATGTCATCATAACAGCTAGCAAAGTTTAAATCTAAATACCCTACTAACTGCAAGAATTGAACATATCCACATATTAACATATAATCTTTTATCCTCTTTAAGTACTTTAAAACCTTCTTGGCAGCAACGCAATAATCGTGTCCTGAATTTGATTGATGTCTGCCTAGAAGTCCCGTCACAAAAACGATATTTAGCCTAGTGCAAATTCGAGCATACATTATACTTTTAAATGCACTGAAACAAGGTACACCATTTAATTAGATTTTCTCAATATCTAAATGAGGATAATGTGATAGATTCAATCCATCACCCTTAACAACATGAGCAATTCCTGGCTTGCAATAATGTATATTGAATATTTCTAATATACAATCAGCAAATGTCCTCCGAGAAAATCTAATATAATATGGCAAAAACAATCCTTACAAACCTTAGTACAAAGGATAAAAGATGCCTCAAGGTCATTACTTGTAAACAAAATATCATGTACATAGTGTACATAGTGTATGAGAAAAATAAATTTCCTCCCATTGACCTTGCAATATATTGAATTACTTTGTTCCCAATTGAACAAAATAACAACACTATGAAATTTTAATAATATTGTCTGGAAACTTGCTTAAGATCATGAATTAAGATTTTTCAGTCTATACACAAGTTTACTTAAATCTGCTGCAAAATTCTCCAGTTGCACTTATATAGATTTTATATCTCTTTGATGTAACTCAATATAAAACTATCAATGCCACGTTCACTCTGAAAGAATTAGTAAAGAAATAATTATTTCTTCACTAACTATCCACCCCTCTTTCAGAGTAATATTATTATCCCTTTTTTTTATTGCATCTAATCACATACTTAATTAAGAGCAAAAAACGACATTTATATAAGTTGTTAAAACAACCATGTAATGGATATTGTAATCATGCTCTCACAAATAGACTATATAGTCTCGATGTCATCGCAATTGTCTTTCCCTAACAAATCTCCTTAATAAAGCTGCAACCACTTCATTCTACACTTGAGAGGTTTAAGAAATTTCATTATAAACTATATCAAGAATAATACCTTAAACCTCAACAAGTTTAGTCTATGGTATAGGAGATTCCATAATTATCTGTATAGGTAAAGACAAAAACACAGTAACCCCCATCATGCTATTATCTTTAATAGTCTGAGAGCAGCCATCCTCTACAATTACGTCGATCTTAAGAAACTTTAGAGTATGTGATTCCATAATTCGTGTACCTTCTTTAAGGTCATTAAATTAATACCCCTTTTAACAATCTAGATAAGATACAAAATAATAACGAGTGGATTTAAATTCCAACGTACTTAATATTGGATTTGATAACCTCACTCATGCATGATACCTCTAAATTTAATATGATTCAATCAGTTTACGTCCGGTTCATAACTCAAAAGAAGTTTATGAAACAACTTTGATAAGAAATACGTTTTGTATGTGAAAAAATTGCTTTCAAAATATCAACCCACAGTAGACCGATAAATTAGTCTTACTCATCACCATGTTAATTATGGTGCAATTATGCCTTTTGGCAAATGTTTTTGTTAGGATTTCAGGCATAGTAATTAAATTACCACCCATAATATACCAAGTATTTGACAAATGACCCTTTAAGCAATTCAGTATTGTCATACTTGCCAAAATACTTACCGCTGCTATTAGGCCTGACAATCTTCAAGACTAATTTTAACCAATTTATTCTTTATCTCGGTCATTTTCCTTAAATAAAAAACTTTTGGAAACAACCTTTTAACCATATACGAGATGTATATGTCATTAGGACTTAAACATAATCTTTGCAGATATGTCCTAATTTCAATATCATACAAAATATAATTTCAAGCAACTAAGGCTTCAATCATATTATAGCAGTGCAGTCCACAGGCAAACCTCTTTTCAAGTGTTCCAGAATGGAACGCTTCATGGACAGTAAGCAAATTTTATTGCATTTTCAAGCAACAAATCATATGTCCACAACTTAAAATTTGAAGCAGTAAAAACCTCAATAACAGTAGAGTTATTAATTACAGAAAAAAGTTACTAAAATAACAAGTAATGTATATAATTAGCATCGTGTGAGCACTGTGTAACTTGACAAACAAGTACACATCCAGAGAGTTACATGCATAATCATATAATCACCTTTGGGCAGAATACATGACATGCGGTTGTACACTCCCCACATGATAGCGGTTATGAGAATATATTCCAATTTTTCGTGAATTCATCACCTTTGGGCATATGAATCACTAGATTCAGTCACTCCTCCACCATACTATCATGTATCCCTCCATGAACTAATACACAATCACCTCCTTTGGGAGTATGACTACACATTAGACCAGGAGACATCCCAATCAATATACGAGACCGAAATTTCTCAAACCCAATCAAGCGTGCCACTTTGGCGGTCACTACTCAATTGAATCCTTGAAACTCTCTCATACCAGGGATATAAATTTTACTCCTCACATACACAATATACATGTGATTTTAACTTTAGTGATATGGGCAGTAAATCACCAAAATCACATATCATGCTAATTACACTGCTTTATTCATTAATAAAAATTAATCATACATATATATAGCGAACTTGAAAAAACAGATTCCAATGAGATCACCATCCACAGCAACACAAGAAACTTCTCATAACATAGAAGCAAGCATCTCTTGTGCACCCCGATTATTGATTACTAGAACAATATTAAAGAATGCTAATCTAGAATATCTCTCACAAATTAACATCAATAGTAATACAGGGTACACCAAATCGACAAACTTGATAACTTATCCACTATTGCTTATGAATTTCATAAGGCAAAACATAACTCCAAGGCCAACAGCTAATATATTAGCCAATTTTTTTTTAAGTAACAAAATATCATTGTTATCAATTAGTGGCCTAATAAATGAGTCAAACCCAGAGAACCATTAATAAATAAAAGGTTCAACTTGATAGACATTAACAAGTGACCATATGAGTTGATGTACAATATGCAGTAACTTAATTGACATGCATTACCCACATTCAACAGATGTGTTAATCAGTACAATCAATTTGGTCACAGGTTTTTTAAAAAACGTCCATCATGCAAAGGTTACTAGCATGTAAAGGAGTATGCATGAGTAACAAAAGTTTCATAACTTTTACTGTCTCTCATTACCTCAATACATACTTCAAATACTATCTCATAATGGTTCTATCTCATTAACCCAACTTCAATTCACAATAAAAATTTATTTTTATAAATGAATCTCACAATTATAATGTTCATGTGATAACATATCAGTAACCCAACAATTGTATTTTGAAAATCCCAGAAAAATATAAGAAAAATACGCAAAAATACACTAAAAATACGCGTATTTAGGGCTTTGTATGTATTTTCACATCCATAAAATTATCAAAAAAAAAACTAATATAAACATACCACGACGTAGGAAATCATCATACGAGTCGAATGCCACCAGCCACGCGCGGATCAGAGACCCCACACGCCCGCACGCGCCGCCTCAGTGCGCGGCGTGTGGAGCCCACGCGCGGGTCGTCAAAGGGCCAGTCAAACCGGTCCGACCTTCCGATCCAGCCGCCCGGTTCGACCGGTCCGGTCAACGGTTGACCGGGTCGGGTCGGGTCGGTCGGTATCCGGGTTGGGTCAGTGCGGTTCGGGTCGGTCGGCGACGTCGGCGTGACGTCAGTGGGTCGGGACCCAGCGTGACGTCAGCGTCGACGCAGCGGATCGAATCCGAATTCGAATTCGAGTCCGGGTCCAAGTCGTTGACGTCAGTGTGACGTCAGCGCCCGCGTGCGCCGCACGCGCGTCCAGCGCCCTGTGCGTGGGAGCGCGTGAGGGCGCGTGATCGCGCGTCCTCGACGCCCAGCGGCGCGTGGCTGCGCGTGGGGGCGCGTGGGGCCTCCCCCGGCGACGCGCCGCCCACGGTCTTGATCGTCTCGTCGAGCCCAGTAAGAATATGTGATTTAATTTTACTTTTACAGTCTTTAAAAAAATTCAAAAATCACAAATTAGGGCAAAAAATTTATGCATTCAAGTTCTAGGGTTATGGAGGCTCTGATACCACATGTTGGACGCAAATTGCGTAATCCCAAGATCTCCATAACCAGAACAAGAATATGCATAATTGAGTAGAAAGATTAACGTACCTGTTTTGGGATTCATCATACATAAAGCGGAAGTAGAAAATGGATTTCTCACTTATCAAGGGGATCCACGCATCAAGTCCTTCTCCTCTATTGTCCTCCGTATCACTGGCTCAATGAGGCGGCCCCCCTCACGTTTAGCGTTAGGTAAACGCCCCTTAGGTGAGGATACATGTGAGAATTAGGGTTAGAGGAGAGACTTTAGCACTATTTATAGAGTTTCTAGCTAGGCCCCCTCATTACGGGCCAGGCTCAACTCGGCCCACACTAGCCAGCCCATATTAAACTAATTAAGAAACCTTCTATCTCACCTTAGACCAATCTCCGTAAAACGGTAAACGTTAAACGGTAAATTACAATATCAATTAATGTAGTCCACATTAGGAAAACTCTTACAGAAACTGCGACGCTCGATATGACTCTGCTGCTGTGTTCTCTTGTTTATGCTATGATGTAGGGTCTGGATGTAGTGTTGGGTGTCTCACAATGAGTTATATATAGGCTCAAGCTCATCATTGTATTGCCACAAAATGAACATCGAAAAGGATTTCATACTTCATAATACAGTAGTTAATCTTACCATAAATGTCAAAAGTAATTGTTTTCTGATAGATTTGCGCAACAAAGGAATAAAATCTTATTTAGGACCAAAGTTTTGGTAGGGCAATGAGCGACTTTCGTCTTTATATGTTTTCTGGAAAATTAGATTGGAAGGAAGTTATTAGATCGAGATTGCATAGCGTCAATTTCCTTACATTGCATCGTACCCAATCTCAGATATTTTTACATCATAAATTACAATAGGACGTTGCTAAGAGAACGGCACCGTAAACTAAGAGCCTAAGAGGGAATAACGGTGCGTTGTAATTCCCACTCAATGGGAATGGGCAACCGGTGGAACAAATTTGGGAAACAAATCTTGGTAGAAAATTCTGAAATATCAATCATTATTTTTTTCATAAAGGAAAATGAAAATTCCTATTTGGCCCATTAAATACTCTGTATAACTATTTAAATAGAAACTCAATTCTATCGCAAAGTACTTGTGAAATCAATTTCACTAATTCTAGATACAGTAAAAATCAAATTAGCAACCCACACATTTATATTAACCAATATGAGGAGACTTTAAAGAATGATTGAATAAGTACAATATTTGAAAATTGGCTATTTCGGAGGAAAAAGTGTGGCAATACATAAAGGAAAAAGCATCAAAACAAATTCAATTTACTTAAATTTTTAAATAAAATTCATCTTTAGTTACTCACGAGATGATTATAATTTTGATTTTTGAGTTAACTAGGATTGTCATGGCTTGAGCAGAATTTATTAAAGTTTTAAATTATGTAAATTAGGTATTCAACTCTTTATTTTGACAATCGTGTTCGTTGATGATTATTTTCATTCACTAGTGGGAGTGTGAAAAATATATAATTGTAGAGGTGTTGTTAATAGAAAATCCAATATTTTTGTTTGCCTTATAATAAAGATGTTTAGACATTCTATAAATTGTTTACACATTCGCTACATAACGAGTGTGTAGACTTCAAGGGAAAAAAAATACGAATAGAAGAACTTTTCAGAAAAATCACTATCGAAAGAGAAGATTCGTAGCACCAAAAAGAAAAGTAAAAGGATGGTGTAAACCATCTAAGGGTGGCCACCGTGGATCTCGGGGATAGCAAAGAATGCAGAGAAACACGAAACACTCGGGGACAGCAAAGAATGCAAAGAAAGCAATTGGCAACAAGATCTAGCAACCTTCTTCTAGCCAGTCGAAAGATCTTTTGAATCGATCCAGAGATCATTTCGATTTCATTAGTAACGAAAACACAAAACATCACACATTGATCAATCAAAAAGAAATTCGATAGCTAAAAAGTAAGATTGATTGTCTTGGGATCCTTTCTTTCATTTAATGGAACGGACAAAACTAAAATCAAATCGATTCTTTGATTGCTTTCGGAATATTCCTCGGTGCCATTTATGGAACGTGAAAAGAAGATCAAGGATCATCCACTTCCCAAAGAAGTCAAAGAATTTATCAGTGATCGTGTCAGTCCTTCATGCTATCCAAGTCTACTGGGCGAGAGTTTTTATTATTCCTATAGCCGTGTTGGAACAGATGGTAAAAGTATTTAGGTAATTTCTATGGAAATGCCCGGAACTAGGGAAAGGGGGTGCTAAGGTTGCCTGGGGTGAACTGTGCCTACCAAAAGAGGAAGGAGGTCTGGGCATCCGGAGGCTCAGGGATTACAACAAGGCTACTATGCTGAAGCATAGCTGGCTCCTATTTTTAGACAATGAGGCCTTGTGGTGCAAGTGGATCCATTCCACGTTTTTAAAATCGAGGAATTTTTGGGTTGCTAAGAAACCCACCCACTGTTCTTGGGCTTGGAAAAAAAGCATATCCTTCAAAAGCGAGGTCCACAATACCTTCTATTGGAGGATTGGAGACGGCCACTCTACCTCCTTATGGTTTGACAACTGGCACCCTAGGGGCCCCTTTAACTTAATTTTTTTGAACTCGTTCATCTACAGTTCAGGGCTTTCTAGGTAGGCAACAGTGACTGATCTCTTCTATGATGCTGGGCAACTTCTCAAGTTGGTGCTTGAGTCATGGGATCATCCCCTCCCAAGCCTCTCTCAGAATTTGGATTGCTTTTGCTGGAGGGAGAATTCGTCAGGATGCTTCATTGTTGCGACGGCTTGGGAGACCTTCAGGTGGAAGAGAACTCAAGTCTTTTGGCATACCTTCGTCTGAAACAACGAAATTACACCTCGGTATCAAGTAAACCTTTGGCTTATAGCTAAGCGCAGGCTGCCCACCCAGATACTTTTATTGTCACATGGTAGAATAGATAGTGGTGCTTATGCCTTCTGCAACGACATACCGGACTCCATTGACCATCTGTTTTTTGGGTGTCGTGTCATGACCAGGGTTGCCTTCTTTTGGGTGACCAAATGCAATCTGCCTTGGCGTAACAGGGCGTGGGAGGATAATCTCCGTTGGGCCATCACCATGCTTATGGGAAAGAAATTTTATAAGTGCATAGCTCGCTTCTCCTTCAGAGCGCTGTGTCATATTATTTGGAACAATAGGAACAGCATTCTTTTCAAAGAACAACCTCTTTCTATCCCGACTATAAAGAACCATCTCTTTAAAGTGGTCAGAGATAAGACGATCACTGTTAGAAATGTTGAAACTAACATCAGGAATAGAAGGTTGCGGCGGAGATGGGGCATTGACCCGGTCATCTTTTTTGGGGAGCGTTAATTCCCTCCCTTTCAGCTGGTACGTCTTGATTAAGGCAGTTGGTGCAGCGATTCTTATTGAATCCGGAAGATGGTTCTCTCCCTACCTGAGGGCGTTTTGTATCTGTTCGCCGGTTATTCATGCCGTGCTTTTCCTTTCTAATTGTTAGTGGGTTGCCACGGCCGTGGCTTTTTTATATCGGCATCATTTCACTCATTATGATCCGTTGTTTTGAGTGTGGGTTTTAATGCCGTAATCTTTTTGTTCACTCGATCTTTTCTCAATATATTAATTACCTTTCACCCAAAAAAAAAAAATATAAGACAATATCATTGATGCACATACACACAGTGTGGAAAACTCAATTATTTATTGAATTCATGACACTGAATTACTCATCATAATATTTTATTTCAAGCTTGTAGCTGTATATGCGCATATTGAATCATGCGTTCGTGGCTTTCGTTGGGCTCTTCTCGTCGGTTCTCACGACACCCGATGGAGGAACCGTTGGAGGAAATTCGCAAACACATATGTTGAGATGCTCCGGACAATTGCAATATGTTTGACTAGGACAATCTCGAACAGTATTGCACGCTTGAGTAGCTTGTGCTTCAACCCTCATCTCCCAACCTGCCGATTCGTGTTTATTTTCACGGTCAACATTCACTGAAACTTATCCCCGAGAGAGAGAGAGAGGGAGAGAGAGAGAGAGAGAGAGAGAGAGAGAGAGAGAGAGAGAGACCATATACAATTAGGAGGAACACCAGCAGCCCAAAACGCTTGGAACAGAGCTTGTCCATCGCTCTCTCTGCCGATGAAAATGCAGCACGCAAGACTCTTCTGGTGCGTGCTCTGGTTTGTGCTTTGATGGAGTATTCGGATGTTGTGTTGGGTCCTTTGCTTTCGCCACAGGATTTATATAGGCTTAAGCACTCCCATGCAAATCCAATTTTCTCGACGAGTAAATAATTTTTTGATCTTTAAATAAACATCGAGAGAATTCTTGCGATGACTTCAGGTATTAGTAATGGAATATGGTAATAGTGCAATTATTCATCTTCCGTAAAAATTGTTTTCTGCTTTGATTTGCACAATCTTGAAAGGTAATGAAATCTTATTGAGATTAGAAGTTTAAGTAGGGAAATTAATGACTTTTAGAAGTTTAAGTGGGGAAATAAATGACTTTATTACCGAATTAAATGCATCAACATATTGAATTTTATTACGACTTGTTTATTTCGTAAAAAATAATGATTTGAATTTTTTTTTTTTAAAAACAATCACTCGTGTGGTTTACAAAATTTAATGAATGAAAAATATTTTAATCATTTACAAAATGTTTAGACATTTGTCCAATAGATGTAATACTTATTTTTTAAAATAATTTTCACAGTTAAAATCTAAAAATGCCACGCCCACTTGTCTCAATGATTCGTGTGATAAGTCTGGGTGTGAGCAATTTCCACATGCCTCTCTCTCGAAAATCCAATGAATTCACCATTGGACAACATTTTCTGCCTTATGTCAAGGGGACATTATTTTAGGGTTTGCACTATTCTTCTAACTCCAGCCTGGAGTTACAACACGGTTTTTGTTTTTCTGGCAGCTCTTCCATTTATCGGCATAGTATGAATCCAGAATATTGGGCTTTGGCGCATGACATGGGAGTTGTGTCGACTTTTGGATGACATGGGAGTTGCTCGAAATTAACCCACTATGATTTGGTGCGATAACAAAACAGCCGTTCAGATCGCGAGAGATGAGAAAAATATAACTATTCAATTGAACGAATGACACCATAAATTACTGGTCATAATATATTTACTTCAAACTCAAGAAATATTTGCAGATATCGAATCAAGGAATAATAGGCTTTATGAGGTTCCTCTTGTCGGCTTCCACAACATCCGGTGGAGGATAAAGCAAACACAGATGTTGATGGGCGTAGACACTTGCAATATCTTGGATCCTCCACAATCTTTCACTGCTCTGCACGGACAACTCCACGCCTCTTGCTTCCACGCTCATCTCCCAACCTGCCAATTGACAATCTTTTCACAATTAACATTCACTGAAACTGATCCCTTACACACACAGAGAGATGGAGATACCGAATGGCTCGAATCGGTCATCTTCATCGTGCTTGCCTACTCTTGAAAGCTATCGAGGCAGGGATTCAGAATCTAAAGTAGAACCAAAAATACCAAGGGGCCTCACTCAATCGTCGTGGTGAGCCAATAGAGATTGAATGGAAATGCCCGTCGCTTCTTTCGACGCCAATGAATTTGGAGCTCTGTCTCTTTCTCAGGAAGACGTTAGTTCGTTGTCGGCCAAATCCATCTATTGGAGCTTGTGGGTGTCCTAGTTTTAGCCATGGGTATGGCAAAAAAAAACTAGAGGTTGAAGAAGAACAGAGAAAAGAAATGCAAGAAAATCTGGGGGAGAGAGAGAGAGAGAGAGAATCGATTTCTTTATTTAGCAGATGTGGCGACCGTGGAGCTCGTCTCTTTCTTAGGAAGCCGTTCATTCGCCGGTGGCCAAATGCCTCTATTGGAAATTGTAGGTGTCCTAGTTTCAGCGTGGCTAAGGTGAAGTAACAAGAGGTTGTAGACAGAAAACTTAGGGAAGAGAGGGGGAACCAATCACCTCAAAAGTCGTAGTTGTGGACTCCCAATTACCATGTCATTTCATCCATTTTCCGCTTTGGACTTGATTTTTTTATAATAAAAAAAGTCACATCTGACTTAAAAATTCATTATATGAGCCACGTAAGACTCTTTCCGGTATATGTTGCCAGAGGCATGATTATTTTTTCATCGATGTGATATCTAAGTGATCAATTAAAAAAAATTTACATCGAAGTAAGCGTCGCACGAAAGTTATGATATTTATAGTATCTTTTTTTTTTTTCGGAATAAATTTATAAGAAAATACCATTTGGTGTGCACACACGCATATAATGAGACGAGCGAATTGCAAGTAGAGATGTGTAGGGACTTATAGTGTAATTAGTTGAAACGTAGGGCGTGTTTGGTTCGGCTTTTGGGAAATGCATTTGCCAAAATACAAATACCTTTGGGTGAAGGGGTTTTTCGAAATGCAAATTTCGTTTGGTAAAATTTGCATTAAAATACAACTTTGGCCCAAATACCGTTTGGTAAAATTTGCATGTGTAAATGACTTTTATTAAATTAAAAAAATTATATTTTCTTTTTTGAAGTCTGGCCACTGGATCGCCTTGGCCAATTTCTATTAAAAAAATTAAAAAAAAATCTATTAAATTAAAAAAATAAAAAAAAAAATTCTATTTTTCATTAAAAAAATTTCTATTTTCTATTAAAAATTTCTAATTTTTATTAAAAAATTCTATTTTTTGAAGCGCGCGACACCCCTTGGCCGGCGGTTGTCGGCCTTCGATCGGTTTCTCTCCGGTGGAGATGAACAGTGATGAACAGTGGAAGTTGCATTCCAAAAATGTAACTTCCCAATGGACCTCTCCCCCTCCATTCCCCCAAAGGCCTTTCAACCTCCTTGGAGATGCAATTGCATCTCCCCAAAGTCCTCAAAAAAATGAACCAAACACCATAGCATTTGGCCAAACCCCTTTAGAGCCCAAATGAGCATTCCAAATGCTGAACCAAACAGAGCCGTACTACTCATAACATTTATATTGTAGGTTCGAGCCCTATTAAGCCTAGCACCCTCTTCTCTTCACCCGACACAAGGCAGTCGAAGTCCCCACTACCCCTCAGATCTCAATTTAGCAATGACACTTGGAACTGCACTGCTGCTGCTGCCCGGTGTGGAAAATTCAACTACTCATTCAATGCATGGCGCTGTGAATTACTCATCAAAGAACTTTATTTCAAGCTTATAGCTGTATATGCGTACATCGAATCATGCGTTCGTAGGTTTCATTTGTTGGTTCTTCTTGTTGGCTCTCCCGACGCCCAATGGAGAATGGCAAACGCATATCTTGATCTCGTCCGGACACTTGCAATGCGCTGGATCTCCACAATCTTCAACAGTTTTGCACCCATGGGTCACATCTCGTGCTTCAACCCTCATCTCCCAACCTGCCAATTCATGTTCCTTTTCGCATTCAACATTCACCCGGGGGGGGAGGGATGGGATGCGCTTTGAATAGAGCTTGTCCATCGCTCCCTCAGCTGATGAAAATGCAGCACAGAAGACTCTTCTGGCACGTGCTCGGGTTTATGCTTTGATGTAGTATTCAGATGTTGTGTTGGGTCCTTTGCTTTCGCAACGAGATTTATGTAGGCTCAAGCACTCCCATGCAAATTCAATTTTCTTGGCGAGTAAATAATTGTTTGTGTCGGAAACAGATTCCTAAAAAATCGAATCGATACTTGAACGATCGAATACCGAAAACAAACGCGGAAACATGCCCGGGAAAACATGTAACACTGATCGAATGATAAATCACGGAGATGGACATACCTTATTTGCCACAGATTAAATACCGGTGTAGTCTTAGAGGAATTGTTTGAAACCTTGAAATTCCATTCTTCAATAGGGAGTATACTGTTTCAAAGGGAAGAAAATAGAGAAGCATATTTTCTCTCTATTAATAAACGTTTTACCCTTCTTCTTCTTTTTATATATTTTACAGTTATTTTCAATTAGAAAATAACTGCCTCTTCCTCTTATAAGCCCTTCTTTTATGGGCTGGGTTTGACTCAATATGGGCGGACATGCTTAACTTGGCCCATCAAATAAAAAACCCATTAGTTTGTCTTAAAATTAACACGAGATGATTTCTCACAACAACTTCGGATATCATTTACGGAATATGGGGATAGGACAATTATTTATCTCCCATGAAAACGTGATCACCAATTGTTTTTTGCTTAATTTGCGCAACATCGAAAGGGAATTAAATCCTATTTACGTTAAACGTTCAATAGGGCAAAGACTGACTGCAACAGCATATTTGAATTATACTAAATCATGATCCTTTTTACCCAGTTAGATTAGAGGCAAGTTATTAAATGGAGATTTTAAAGCATCCATTTGTTCCCAGTATATGAACCCAATTTCAGATTTCTATATGTCATAAAGTACAATAAGGTAGGCAACCGAACACTAAAAATATTTTATTTCTGGTTTAAAAATTAAAGAAGAAAATACCTCACATAATTCCTTTTCAACGTTAAAATGAAATTTTATTTCTGCCTATTTTTAATAAAACTAAACTTTTATAATCTTATTTTTGGGAAATGCAAAAACTATGTGATTGAATGTAGAACTTAAAACCGGGATAATCATTAAAAAAAAAAAAAGTCCAAAATTGTTAGATGAAGGCTAATTCAGTCATAAATTTTTCAATTTAGTCAATTTAGTGCTAAATATTTTGATGATTTGTCAATGTAGTTTTTTTGGTCAATGTTGGAAAAATTGCTAATGTGGAAATTTAAAAATTTAGTTGAATTTTTTATATCTATTTCATATTTATTTTCCCCTTTTTTTTTCCATTGTGGCTGGCAAGGAAAAAAAGAAAAGAAAAGAATATAATGTAAAAATTTGAATAAATTGCAAAAATTATTCACATCGGCGTCGATTATGCCATTCAAAATGGTCAACATTCACATTAGAAATTTTTGGCCAAAATTGGTTGAAATGATTACATTGGTAAATTGTCAAAAGGCTTTAGACTAAATTGGCCAAATTGAAACATTTAAAATAGAATTGACATTCGCACAACAGATTTATGACCGTTTTAATCATTTTCTCAGTTAAAATCTAATCAGCCAACCCCATATACATGCATCTCAATGATCCATGTGATAAGTATGAGTCTGAACACTTTCTAGATACCTCTCTTTCACAAATCCGAAAAATTCACAATGTTTTGTTGAATAATTTTGATCTAAAGGTCCCATCCAGTGCATTCGTTCACTACTTTTTTTTTTTTTTGGTCGAAAAGGAGTTTATAGCGTTCTCATTCAAGTAAGAGTTTGGGTAGTAAAAGCGCGAGCTTCAAAACATAACAAGTCCCAAAGGAAGAGGGGGATAAAAAAACCTAGTTAGCTGTATATGCAATCTTCTCCAAGCTATGATTGTCCTCTTGATTAGGTCTATCCCCGCCGAAGATGCCTGTATGGATTAAAGCATGTATCACGCACATGGTTTAACAAATTTAATATTGTATGCAACCTGAAATCAAATCCGGCTCTTATAATGAAGCATCATTTGTTCATCATAGTGATCGAGGCTTTTTTTCTTCTTTTTTTGCTATATGTGGATGACATGATTATTACATGAGATGACATTAGGGAATTACTAATCTTGAACAATATCTCAATCTTCATTTTGAGATGGAAGATCGTGGGTTGCTTCATTATTTCCAGGACAAAGAAGTTTCTTTTGGTTCAAATGACTATTATATCACTCAAGCCAAACATATCTCCAATCTTACCTCTCGAGCAAGTTTGATTGATGATAGGGTAACTTCTACCTCACTAGAGTGCCCATTGCGACATCGCCCCTGTGAGGCAAGCCTCACTCTGCGAGTGAGGTTGGCCCTCACCCAATCCAGAGGAGGTGAGCCTCCCCAATGGCTAGATGATGGCCATTGAGGAGGCCTGCGGAAGAAGGGGGGAAAAGAAGAAGAAAGAAAAGACAACAAAAAATTCAAAAAAATAATAGAAAATATTGAAAAAAAAAATATTCATGTTAGTGCTGACGATGCCACGTAAAACGACCAACATCAACCAAAATGATTAAATTGGCAAGTCACTAAAAAATTTAAGGCTAAATTAGCCAACCGTTAAAAAATTTATGATTATAGTGGCAAATTATCAAAACGTTTAAAACTAAATTGATATAAATGAAAGATTTAACAGTAAATTAGTAAGCTGTCAAAGGACCAAATTGGTATAATTGAAAATTTTAGAACTGAACTGGCCACTTTACATTAAGTTTAGGACTTTTTTGAGAATTTTCCCTTACCTATAAAACATGACTATAATAGCATGCATCTAACAACAATAATAGTATGCGTCTAACTGCAATAAGAATCTCCCAACATTATTTTCTCTCTTTTCAGAGAAACTATTGATGCATTTGGAGTCGAACTAACGAAGTTTTGTTGCCCAAGGTCTGTCGACGACTACGGAATTTGCAACTAAAATTTGTGCAGCAAAAGAATGCTAGAAATAAGGTTTTTGGCTGGCGGCGAATCATCCGCTTCGGAGCTAAAGGCGTGGACCTTTAGGGTGCGCATGGCAACGTTTCTATTCCGGGGAACTATTTCTTTTCAAAAATAATTTTTTTCTATTTCTACTCCGTAAACAATTTTTGAGTAAAATAAGGTGTTTGGTAATTATACAAAATTTTTATTCCTGAAATAGAAAAATAATAGAATTGTGTTTGGTAAAAATTTATAAATTTTTGTATTTATTTGATTTTTCTTCTTACTCACAGACCGTCGACCGCCGACCGCCGCCGCACGATCGTCGCACAATCGCCGCACGATCGTCGTACGACTGCCGCACGATCGCCGCACAATAATGTTTCACCCCCATCTTGTCAACGTGCAATAGTTTAAGGAATTTCCACCAGTAGGAGTCATTTTTTTTTTTTTTTTTGAAGGAGCACCTCATTAGGCTGTATTGGCCGAAGGAATTGGACCACTTGCGCCTTTTAAACAGTGGTTGGATTCGGTTGACAAAATTGAACACAGCTGATTGCTTGTTCTTTATGAGCGAACAAGCGAACTGGTCAGAGAAAAGTATATGAGACAGTGCATATAACTCAAGAAAAATGGCTACTCTTAGCAACAGGAAGGTCAAGCACAAATCCACCTTCAAGTATCGTCTCTTGTCACGGAAAGAGAAGACCACCAGGGAGACACATATCGCGAATGAAATGAAGAGTCTACAAATAAAGCCCCAGCTCGTATAGACCGCCTTCGCCTTCACATAGAAGACATCGTAGATGAGGCCTAGTTCAATTTCAATGACTTTAAAAGCATCTACATTGTGTTTGTCACGCACTAGCTCCCTTAAGCCTTTTAAGGACCTGCTCAGGTCCGATAGTATCGACAGGCAAGTGTCGCGTTCCTCCAAGCTGAACAAGTGATCTGGAAAAGGCGCTAACTAGTCATCAAGCTGCTAGCCCACTATCACTGCATCATCCCGTACCTCAATGACCAAGTGCTATTTCAAAGTTTATTTAAGATTTATTGAGTCTTGTTTTCAAAAGAAACATTTTCTCTCTTACTATCTAGATTTGGAAAAAAGTTCTCAAGCAAGTTGATATTGTAACAATCTTTTGTCTTTTAAGTCTAAACTACCTCATATGTGCTGTTATTGGCTTATGTGGTATAGATTGGTTAGTAGTTTGCTTGCTAAGTGTTATGCTCATTTTTGGTGGATTATTGCCTTTTAGATCAATAGACGTGTCACTCCCACCTATACGTGCCTCTATGGATTTTACGTGGCACCAAACCGAGATTGTTGAGCTCGACCTCCCAAATGTCATTTTTTATCGATACATGTCCACCCTAATGGTCGATAGCAGAGCACCTCTATGACCTGTGCTCCTTAGCTTCGTCGTGCTGTACGCTCAAGTGAATGGGCGTGTTGTGGGCCTTCTCCCACTTGACGACAATGATGGGTCGAGGGATGGCAATAGCACGGTTAAGTAATGGAGGTAACCAAACAGAGAAGTTTTTGGGACGTGGATGATTTTCGATGGAGCCAGGGTAAGGATTAGGTGACTATGTGTATAGTTGGGTTGGGATGAGATGATGGATGTATAGCTGGATGTCGTCAAGAGTACTGACCCTTTTGTTTTTCCCTAATGTACCCAACCTTGTCACCTAACATACATAAATATGAAATGAAATGAGATTGCCCCATTCATAGAAGCTCACGTACTTTCCTAGGTTGTTTTAGCCATCTACGCTTCTACATGTTTCAGAAAAGCGGAAAGATTTTAGTAATTATGTTAGTCATGACGTCTTGGGGGCGTCATAGCTCTGGTAGTTTCAAAGCATAGATCTGACTAGAGTGATGAGTTAGTAGTGGAAGAAGTTGGGATGGATGCCTGCGATAAGACATTAAATTTATGTATTTGATTTATTATGAATAATGGGTGATGGACGGTCACTTGTAAGGTGCAGGTAATGATTGTAAGTTACTTTTGTGTTCCAATAACATGTATATGTCAATGATGCGATTCCACTTACGTTTATATGATTAGTGATACCAGGTCATTGATCGTTTATGTGGGTAATGCTTAGTAATTTGTAGGGAAACATGTTAAGATCAACAAGTTCTCCATCAAGGACGAAAGCCACTACTTCGAGAATAAAACCCTAGATGGAGGATGTCCTACAGGTGCTTGCCAACATAGGGAATCTAATGGAAAGACAAGCTCAACAGGAACCTGGAGCAGAATGTCACACCTAGGAATTGTAGAACAATTCCTACAATTAAAGCCACCCACATTTATCGGAATGGGAAGTCCTAAAGAGGCGGAATAATGGATTGATTGGATGGAGAGGATCTTCCAGATATTGAACTATAGCGACACAAAAAAGTTAGCTCTAGCGAAGTACCAGCTAAAAGGAAACGCTAAGTATTGGTGGAGAGTCCTAGGGACATAATTTTCCCGGCTGATATAGTAGTGTTGTGAGATGAGTTTTTCAGGGCTTTACACATAAAGCATTTTTCAGACTGCGCCAAGGATAGGAAGATGACAGAATTTGTCCAATTAAGCCAGAAGGAGCTAATTGTGGACAAATATGAAGCAAATTTTTATGAACTCTCTAGGTACACTCCTAGATTGGCAAAGGATCAAGAGGAGAAAGCCAAAAGATTTTTAAAAGGACTAAGGACAAACATCAAGAAACAGCTAGTACCCCTTAATATCAAGGACTATAATGAAATTTATGAGAGAACCCAAATCATAGAACAAGAATTGATGAGGGAACATGCATAAAGTGAACGACCAACGGGATTCGGATGCCAAATGGCACAGAGTTATGCTCGACATGACAAGAGGCCCCATCCTTCTCAAGGACAAGCTAGCCCCTCTCCTAAGAAACGGAATTTAGGAAGTTACAGAGGAATTGGAAAATGCTGGATTATGAATTGGGTACTGTATCCAAATGACTCATGCCAAAAGTGTGGCGGATGGTATGGAGTCTATGGACCGCAACCCTATCAAGATCCAAGGAGATGTTTTGGATGTGGACATCAGGACCACATTAGGAGGAACTCTCCACAGGAAAGGACCCAAGCGAATGCCTCCATGCTTGAGTGGCAAAGGCCATCGAGGGTATCTTGCAGGATCTTTAGATTTATAAAATCCTTATCATTGGAATAAGTGCATCGGAATACATAAGATTAGTGTATAAAACCAGTATAATGGCCTTTTTATTTAGTTCTTTTCATATTGGAATTTTCAAACTTTGTCGTCACTTCCTTAGTAAGCTAAGTTGCCTTGCCTATAAAATGTCTAAATGTGCATTTTGAAAATTGATCGATTTTTGCAAAGCTCATAACCAAATTCTTCTTATAGGCGATCAACGTTAGATTAGACTGTCTATCAAAATCTACAAGATATGCTCAATTGTAATTTTTTGTCAAATGAATTGCGCATGCTAAAATACTATATTTCTTATTAAAAAGATTAAGGGAAAAAAATGAATGTTCGTAGCTAAAAGTCTAAATTGGCTATATCTATGCCTGATAAATTGCTTGAAAACTCGCAAGAATTCATTAAAGTTTGATCTCTAATTATGTTTTGACCATGGCACTCTCGTCATGTGGCATAGTTTATACTCTCAATGACACTTGCCTTTAATTGTATTTCTAGTTGTTTTTTGCGAAACATATTAAAGAAGATACACCCTTTTGAATTGATTTGAGGAGAAGCAGCGGAAAGAGCAAGAGCCAAACATGGGATTAAGGTTGTTCCCGATAGTTGACCACTCCCATGTTTTGTAAAGATCTATGCGAAGTATGAGTATGACTCGGAGATGCATATAT
Source organism: Eucalyptus sp. ANBG9806169 (assembly GCA_014182395.1). NCBI lineage: Eukaryota > Viridiplantae > Streptophyta > Magnoliopsida > Myrtales > Myrtaceae > Eucalyptus > Eucalyptus sp. ANBG9806169. Next base: position 40,191,808 of record CM024579.1, read on the forward strand.
GTCTATAGTTATACCGCGTGCTATTTTCCGAATTACCAACGAGACTTGCATGCTCCAAAAATGCATGTGAATTAGGCTCACTAATGATGTATAACCGATAATCTGGTGTGCTTTGTTCGCGTGAGAGAGAGAGGATTTTATTTCGGAGGGAGAGAGAGAGAGAGATTGAGATTCATAGGATTTTATTTCAAGCTTGTGCTGCATATGCATACATTAATCATGGGATGATAGGTTTCATTTGTTTCCTGTCGTTGGCTCTCAGGAAACCCAGTGGAGGATCATCCCCGGGCAAACGCATCTGCCGAGGGGGATGGGACACTAGCAGTTATTTGGATCAGGACATTCTTGAACAACCTTGCAAGGGATCCAACGAACCACACATCCCGCTTCAACTCTCGTCTCCAAACCTTTCCATGAATAACATTTTTCATAGTTAACAGCATGTCACGCCCCGAACCTCGAGCGCGCCAACATCCCACCATGGTCATTTAAATGCGACGTTCCCAAGTTAAGTCGCCAACCCAATCTGTTCTTTAATGCGCATGCGGAAGCATATTATAAAACCCCTGACAACAAAATATGGGATAGAAAAGCAAGAAGCAATATCACAACAATACACTTTCATAAATCAACGGAATTACAAACGAAGGCTTACAACCAAAAGTCTACAAAAGACTGGCTTTTTAAAAAGGAACTGTCCTACAACCTACAAGTCAGACACGTTCTCCAAGGCTCCAGACTTCACCTCTGCAACTCCTCAAGGCCAACCCAAGTGATCTGGTCGCTCCGTCCACAAGGGACCTGAAAATGTTGGCCCACAACAGAGTGAGACATCGTCTCAGCAAGTTCAACCCCCTAAACCCCTATTAGAAAGAAAATACACCCCGGGTGGCCTAGCCACATCACATAGACGATTTACCTCGTCTTAATTCCTCCCTGCAGGTTAGCACAATTTATATCACACAAATTCAGGTAATAATAAAAATTCAAACAATTGGAACGCCAACACTTTCATAGAAACCATAAATGCACTCGGCACGCATTCCAATTATTATTCACTGACACACAAGGGTATAGCCTACTCACAATTCAGCTATCTTCTGACATTAATGCCAGGCATCGCCTCCCCCCTTGGAGCGCGGCTTCGTCACTACGTCAATGGCATTCCCGAAGGAGCATAGGTCCAGTTGGCCTAGCCTCTATTGCGACCCGAGCCACGTCACTACACTGACGGCAATTCACAAAGAAAACAGGTCCAGTTAGCTTAGCCACTACTGCGACCCGAGCCACGTCACACACTGACGGCAATCCACAAAGAAAACAGGTCCAATTGGCTTAGCCACTACTGCGACCCGAGCCTTTCAACCAACACACGACAAATCAATATTGACTTCCGAACACTCCGCATTTCATTCACATACTCCAATTACAATAGTAATCCTAAAAATCCAATTCTTACATCAAAATCCAACACTTGGGTTTTTATGGCTAAAAACCCTATTTATCACAATCAACACTCAATTTGCCACATACATTCATCAAATTCAAATTCTAAATGCACAACGACGATCAGCACGAAATTCTAAGCAATTGGGGTCAAAAATAATTTTTCGTGTTTTTTTTTTAATAAATAATAATATTTTAATGATTTTCGGAATATAATATATTATTCCATTTTCCAGAATTTCGAAACATTAAAATAAATCACAAATAAAACCATTTAAGTCACATCAAAGCTTATATTAAATAAACCTACTTAACTTTAAACTAAACACACTTAAAACTAATTAAATCTCTAAATCCAAATCACACTTAAATAAACTAAATTAACTACCTAAACATAATTAACTTAGGCTAAGCACACTTAGGGCATCATTAACCCTCTAATCAAGATTTAGTGAGCTAAACTCACCGGATCAGCGAGCCGAGCACGCCAAAACGACGGGGCGGACACGAGGATCAACTTTCCTCAAGGCGCGCCGAGCAACCGGGGCCGGGAAGCCGGCCAAAACGGGCCAAAACCAGGCTGCAAAACCCATTTTTGGCAGCTGCTGTTTTGGGGCCGAAGGAGGCTGCTCGGCGGCTGGTTGGGCGCAGAACCGGCCGTGAAGGGCGGCGGTAGCTTGTGCGACGACCGGCGGCGGCTCACAGCGGCGGAGGGAGCTCCGGCAAAGGCTGGGAGTTCGGGACGAGCCGCTGGAACGCGGGCTGTACGCGAGCCGGCCGATGAGCGGCGCACGAGCGACGCGGGGCAGGCATGCGGCGGCGACAGCGGCGTGCGAGCGGCGGCAACCGAGCAGGCGTGCGGCGGCGTCGAGGTTGCTGGTTCCGGTCAAGCTCCCCCTCTCTCTCTCCTCTCTTCCAACTCCAAGAAGCAAGAGGTTGAAGATGAAGTTGATTTCATCCCCACCCTCCACTTGTCCAAATCTTAGCCATTCATGCCCCCACACCATGACATCACCAAGTGATGTCATACTCCACTATCTCAAATCCTCCACAACATCTTCCAATGGTTGCACTTTATTTTTCCATTGTGGCATGACATATTGTACATCAAATTCTTCAATTATCTTCTAATTGAACCGAATTGAAGTCCATAAAATTAATCTAATGTTACCACACTTAAATTCACATAATCACTTAACCATAGAATTAACTTAGATCCCAAAAGCACGACCAAAAGTGGGCCTACTAATTTCTCGAGCCAAATTAACCATACTTTGATTATTTTGTCGAAAAACTCGGTTTGCATGAAAAATCCTTCGAAGATGAATCAATGCTCCTAAAATGATTTGTGACATACCATGACTTCCAATTTCTAAATTCGATCTCAATTTCACAGTTAATTTCACTCTGGCACGATATTAGTAGGGGTGTGCAAAATACCCGGGAACCGCCCGGACCGCCCGGAACCGGACTAGAACCGCTCGGAACCGACGGTTCTTGAGGGAACCGGTCCGGTTCCCAGTTCCATGGGCGGATCTGCCCGCCTGCCCACCCGGGCCGGGGCCGGAACCTTTTTAATATTAAAATATTACTAAAACAAAACAAACCCTAACCGAGACTTCTCTCCTCTGTCCAATGTCTTTGACTTCTTCGGTTCTTCTGTTCTGTGACCATCTGTCTCTCTTCTTCTTCGACTTCTTCGCCCTTACGTGACTGTCTCGCCCCTGTAAGTACCCCCGCGGGTCGCGACCCCATTGTCCCTCGCGCCGGTCGCCACCCACTAGCTTCTTCGACTTCTTCGGCTTCTTCGACTTCTTCGGTTCTTCGGTGACTGTCTCTGCCTAGCAGTGACCTGCGGGCCGCGACTGCTGTTCGACATGTTCGCCCCCTCGTGCCGGCCGCCACCCGCCACAGCCTCTGCTCCGCCTAGCAGTGACCCGCGACTCCACAGCTCGCCTCCACGCCGACCACCGCGCCAGCAGTGAGGGAGAAGTGGATCGACGTCGAGCATCGCTCGCCCATCCTCGACGCCAATCGCCGACCTCGAGCACAAGACTTCTCGTTCCCAAACCTCGGCATTTCCGGTGAGTTTTCTTTTGGTTCAAACCGTTCGTTCCCAGCCAACTAAAGTTCGATTCGTCTCTAACTGGCCTTCGCGCCGCCGTCTTCAAGCCGAGTAGGGGTTTTTATGACTGAAACTCTTCCCCACGAACCCTCTTAGCACTACTTGTTTTGGTGATAGAATAGCCGAGCGAGATTTCCCTTATTCCTGAATTTTTCGTGTCCAATTGAGTCGATTTGTTTGATGTTGAGTATTTCCCTGTGTTCACTCGGGTCTAGGTCCGGGTTCCTAAGAAGTGGCCAACGTCGTTCTCCTCACTTCTTGCCCAAAACGCTTGAACCAAACCTATGTAAACATGTCTTTGTGCTGTGCATTCTAGCCGACTGCCATGTGTTTGTGATATTGCCTAAACGGAGCTGCATCAAGATCGGTTCCATGGATCCACCCGGGAACCGGACTGGACCGGCGGTCCGGTTCCCGGGTGGATCCATGCAACAAACGGGTGGATCCCGATTCCAATTTTTCGGAACCGGTCCTTAACGGGCGGTTCTCGGTTCTAGGTCGGGAACCGCCCACCTGGACCATGCACACCCCTAGCTATTAGCACGTCCTGATCTACCGGGTAGCTTTTAGAAATTTTCATGCATTTGACCTGTGGTTGATCAATTCAAGCCACAATGTACATCTTTGACACATTGGCGACTCTAGATTGTCGGGAAAATCTCAAGGTTTCAAACACAGACATAGGGTACCCAAACGACAGAAAAGCCGGTCCAGTGCCGATCGACAAGAATTGTGCGATCTGATGGAATCACCCACACTCGATCACATGCCTCTGTCAAGTCGACCTATCTTCGGTCTCTAATCGATTTTTAATTGTGCCGTAATGACCCTTGCAGATTAACTCAGTCGAAAGATCGTTTCCTGGTCAAATTCTCGAGTCCGATGCATTAGAATTTCTTAATGGCTTCACCCGATAGACTAGTTATCCCATGAGTGATCAGTTCAGGGAAGAGAACTATATGCGTGCAGATGAAATGCCCATTTCAATTTATTGAAAATAGAATTGGAAATTCGGGATGTCACACAGCAAATTCAGAAGTATTTCACAAATTCATGCAACTCACAACAATATTTGAGAGAGAGGGAGAGAGAGAGAGATATACCGCATGCAAATATGAGAAGCGCAAGTAGTACAACAATACACTTCGAGCCAAATTTCGTCATCGCTCTCGTCTGGTTTGTAATCTTGTTATATACTTTGATTTAGTATATGTATGTTGTGTAAGGTCTGCCGTTTCGCAATGAATTATATATAGGCTGAACCATTCACCTGCGAATCCAGTTTTCTTGACAAGTAAATTAATGTTTTTCTATATTTTCGTGCCTACTAAAAATATGCTCATGATAGGCTAGATCTCCATTATTGAATTTCCATAAAATTAACGTCGGAGGGATTCTTTCATTAAGAATTTCCATTGTTTTTATATCTATTGTCCCCACACCAAAGGAAGAAAAATTTATAGGATGGAAAGATTAAATATAGCATTGAATGACCCCACTAACAAATTAAATGCACCTACATGTTGAACTGACTCAAGCTTTTGTTTTTACGTCTTTTTTATGGCCAATTTCAGATGTATCTTTAATTAGGCTCGTGCTATGTACTCTCTTCTTTTTGTATATCCTCAGCCGCTATGAATTGTTTCCCTTCTATCCCTGAAAGAAGAAAGATGCATTTCATTCTTGGACTTGCATGGAGCTCCCGATAGAACCTATCCTCGTAATTCAATTTTGTAGAAATTAGCGAAATGATATCCAGAAGGGAGTGAGCGAAACTGTTATCCGGACCTGGGGTCTATGGATCCAAAATAGTTATATTCATTTGACCACGTAGGATCCACACATGAGGCTCATATGAGTGAGATTGTGTTTGGCAGTCATAATAGGATAAAATTTATCATATCATGTGTTTGATACTTACTTAAGATAGGATAAAGTCATATACAAGAGAAATATATGTCAGATAAAATTATCTCATGGAAAAGTGAGATAAAGGTAAATAAAATTTCGGGAAAATTTCAAACAAGGACCCAAAGTGCCATCATTTTCTCAAAATAAGACCTGAAGTGAAATTTGTCTCAAATAAGGACCCAAAGTGCCATCATATTCTCAAAAGAGGGCCTGAAATGAAATTTGTGTCAAAGAAGAATCCAAAGTAGTCATTTAGTCTCAAAGAAGGACCTCACTCGTCAGCCAGTGAATCAATGCATCTCCGATGTATATTCCGGTGCACTGATTAGGGTATTTTCGTCTAATTATTTTTTTTTTCATTTTTAGTTGCCGTGTTCATCGTCTTCTTCGTCCCCTGTTCACTTCTTCTTGCCCAAATCAAGAACATCGGACTTGGGGAAAGGCCAACAAGCGCCGGTTGTTGGTAAGGGCTGGCAAGGGCTCGATGCCCATCACTCACAGCGGGCGAGGGCCATCAAGCCCTCGCTGGCCATGGGGGAGGGTGGCCATCCAAATCAAGGCCCTACAAGAAGGTTCTCGAGGGCAAAAGGGGTAGCTGAAGAAGTCATTGATCTGGGAGCGATGGTGGGAGGAAGGGATGAAGAAAGCGACACAAGCGTCCCAGTCATAGTCCTAGCAGAAGACGAGGTTGTTGGTGGAGCAGTGGGCAAAGGTGGGGGAGGTTGCCCCTCATGGCCATCAGTAAGGTCGCCCCTCGCTAGCCTTGGGCGAGGGCTCACCCACCTCACTAGCCATTGATAAGGGCTGGCGAGGGCCTGCAAGCCCTCGCCCGCAACTAGCGAGGGCTCGACGGCCCTCACTGGCCGCAGCCGAGGCCACCCTCGCCAAATCTGGCAAGGGTCGACCTGCAAGCCCTCGCCCATGGTCAGCGAGGGCTTAATAGCCCTTGCCTACTGTCGGCAATGGGCATCCAACCCCCGCTGGCCTTCACCAATGGCCAGCGCTCGCCAGCCCTTCCCAAATATGATGTTCTTGAGAAGAAGACGAACATGGGATGAAAAAGATGATGAACAGTGCCACCATTGACCCAAAATAATAACAATAATAATAAAGAACAAGACAATCGAAAATTTAAAAAAAAAAAATTGGACAAAAATACCCTTGATTAGGCTACCGGAATATGCATCGGAGATGCATCTATTCATCGGCCGGCAAATGAGGTCCTTCTTTGAGACTAAATGATCACTTTGAGTCCTTATTTGAGACAGACTCCACTCTAGGTCCTCTTTTGAGAAAAGGATAGCACTTTGGGTCCTTATTTGAAATTTTCCCTAAAATTTCTAATATCCAAAATAAGAAAGTTATTTTTCTTGAATAATAAACTTATTAAATTTAAAAAAATTATATTTCAATGTAAATAATATATGAAATTTAATATAACAAATTCAAAATAACAAAAAAATAGTTTTAAATTTTTAAATTTTTGTTTATTTATATATTCGACTTTAATTCTATCGATAGTATAAATTCATTATATAAATATAATTTATATTACACTAGAATGATGGAAGGGGAAAATAAATAAAAAAGACAAAGAATATAATAAAATAAAATAAATTAGGCAAGTGCTGTGAAGGATTTTTACTACATCCGTTTGTGAACTTTTAGATTCATTTACACCGATATGTCGTTTATATTAAAAAATATACATGATGCAATGTAAATATATCCGGTTTTACTATTACAATTCACCAAGCAATTGATACAATACGACAAAATCCTTGAATTTCATATCATATCATATTCGGTTCTATCATTGTTAGAAATTCGATGACTAAATATAGCTAGTAACATTTCTCATTCTCTGTTCTTTTACTCTTTTGCTTCCCATAATAAATAAAATAAAATAAAAAAACAGAAATTCGTTTGATAATGTCAACTAATTTTTCTTTTTTTTGGAATGGAAAAGTAGTCAAGAGTAGATTTGGAAGAAGAACAAGAAGTAGAAAAAAGTAATTTCTTATTCCGAGAACAATTTCTAAAAACAAATCATTTTCTTTCTTTCTTTCTTTCTTTTCTTTTCTTCTTCTTCTTCCTCGCCACACGCCATCGCTTGCCGCCCGCCACCCCCCACTGATTGCCAAACGTCGGTCATCACCACCAACAATTGCCAGTTGGCAATTGCAAGCCACTAGCGAGGAGGAGGAAGAAGAGAGGGAAAAAGAAAAAACTAAAAAAAATTATTAAAAAATTAAAAGAAATTCTATATTACAAAAAAAAAAAAATTGTGGGTTGTATTAAACACATTCTTATTCTTTTTCTATTCCAAGAATAGAAATTTTGTATAATTACTAAACGCTTTCTTTTACTTAAAAATTGTTACAAATAATAGAAATAATAAAAATTATTTCTGAAAAATTTGTTTCCTAGAATAGAAATATTACCAAATGCACCCTAATAGTAACGATGGAGCCAACAAGAATGCCATTTGAAAGGTGTATTTCTTTTGGAGGAAGCTAGTCTTACATACAGCCAATGGAGTTCTTTGAAAAAATATTTGATCTACTACATCTGTTTTGCAATACTGAAATATTGAGGACGTAGCAAGCTGTTTTTAGGTATTGAGTATGATCCACTTATTAAACGTCCACTTATAGTCTCCTGCATCACTAATGTAGATTTTAGTATGGTGGTCTTAGGGCCTGTTTGGTAACCATCCAAACAGTGCTTGATTCTGATTTTTTGTTCCTAGAATCAGTTTAGGACGAGAATCGCGTTTAGTAAAATTTTTGTTCCCGGGACCAAATTTGTTCCCGAGAATAGATTGGGAAGAGAATCAAGAATAAAAAAAAAGTTAATTCTTGTTCCGGGAACAAAATTGAGAATCAAAACTCTTCTTCTTCTCTTTTCTTCTTTTTCATTGACCGCCATCCCGTGACCGCCGCCCGCCACCGTCCGCCGCCACCGGTCACCGGCAACCGGGTTCGACGAGCTCACCGGAGGCTCTCGTCGGCCTGAAAAAAAAAAAAAAGAATAGGAGAAAAAAGAAGAAGAAGAAGAAGAAGAAGAAGAAGAAGAAGAAGAAGAAGAAGAAGAAGAAGAAGAAGAAGAAGAAGAAGAAGAAGAAGAAGAAGAAGAAGAAAGAAGAATAGGAGAAGAAGAAAATAAAAACAGAATAAAAAGAAAATAAAAAAAAAAAAAAAAGGATAAAAGGATAAAATAAAATAAAATAAAAAAATAAAAACAAAATAAAAAAGGAAAAAATTATAAAAATTATTTAAAATTAAAATAAATTGATTTGGAACAAAATCAATGAACACAATACCAAACACAATTCTATTCCAGAATCAGAAATTTTGTACAGTTACCAAACGCGTTCTTTTATTAAAAATCAGTTTTCGGGAACAGAATAAAAAATAATTATTTCTGATAAGAATTTGTTCCCGGAAACAGAATCATTACCAAACGCGCCATTAGTATACCAAAATTGTTCTTTTATTATGCAAGCATGTTGACAGAACATGTAAAAAATAAAAAGAAATAGTTTCAGTAGTATAACAATGAGCCTAACCAGGCATTTTCATTTATTTCCAAATTAAAATATACTTTATAATTCAAGAATAAAAAAGATAAGGACATTGGCCTCAATCCTACCGGACAATAGATGTGGACAAACATGATAAAGGCACAAAAGCACTTTACTAAATTGAGTGACCAAATTGAGATAAACTTGAATTTCCTTGGAATTTCATCATTTACAAAGCCCGTGCTCACTTTTTCTTGAATTTCAATGGTTATTTTCGAAAGCAGAATCGACATTTTTGAAGTCAAATGCACGCCTACCATCAAATTCAACACATGGAAACCCAAATTTTCATGTAACGACATATGCTCGAATTGGCATTTAGACAAGCTTAGGTCATCAGTAACATGGTTTGCACCCAATTTTAACTCGTGATTCATGGTTGGCAGACGAGTAAAAGGAAAACATTTATGCAATTTATTCTTCAGAAACTTTCAAATAAAGGACTGAAATAGCCATATCTATCTAAAATAAGGCTCTATGCTCTTCGGCCGACCAAAACTTCGCTGGTGACAATATTGCGATGGTCAGCGCAAGGGCAATCTCATCAAATGTGGTTTCCGATGCTTCTCTTTCAAGCTCTCTTCCGTCTTCTTCTTCCAATTTCTTACGCTTCCAACTGCACGCTACTTCGTGCGAAACATCAGAAAATGTAAAGAAGAAGCTTTTGCTTGTCGGATTCGGGTTTTCATATCCATCATGTCACTATGGAAGACAAGAAAGAGCTCGTCCCATGTCCCCCACGTTTGACCTTTGGTATTGCTGCCTTCTTTGCTTCGAATAGAGAATTGGATGGAGGATGATTTCGCAGCGACACAAACATGCTCTCGGCCTTTAACTGCATTCTGTCCTTCTCTCTTCCTCCCTCCAATTGTGGTTCGGTTCACAGACATTTCGAAAATATTTTTGATTTGATAAATCCAAGAAGAGTGCGTGTTACAGACCCCGTCATTAAACACGACCAAAAAGACATGCTTCTTCCTCCCAAATCCGCTGACGACCGGAGCTACGGAGGGTTTTCGATTTCTTCCCTTTTGAGTGATATGGTTTTGGAAAAAAGAACACGAAATGGAATTTTATAGTAGCTTGCTATTCTATTTTTTATCATTGATGGTGCGCAAGTCTAAGCGCTATGCGAACTCGTTGAGGGGAGCCTCGAAGAACCCTAGTTTCAATTTGGGGTTTCTTGGAATTGGAGTGAGGCTAAAATTTTCGAATTAAATCACCCCTTTTTTGGCTACCGGAATGAGTTGCCGGGTAAAGGTTTGACTGGGCCAATGAGCTTGGAATTTTAACTTGAGATAAAAATGGCCACTTTTAGCTCTTATTTTTTTTTTAGATAATACTACTCTCTACTAACGATCTCACTGGAAACTTTTATTTGAAATTTTTCATTTATTCACGGCAGATCACTCTAAAATTATAAGACCAAAAAAGTAATTCCTCGAGTGACCTTTTTAGTTTGTCATAGAGAAATGTCTATTAAAGTGTTTGACTGGCCAGAATTTGACACATAATCTAAACTTTATTCCATTAGAATAATGGGACTAGCTACAGCCTAAAGCTTGGTGGATTAGGGGGTGGGAAGTCTTTGCCGCAGATGCACTTCCCGTTTACGCAGCGTGAAGGGTAGCCTTGGCATACTTGAGTGCAGTTGATCATGCGCGGACACCGGAAATCGCCTCTCGCTTCGACTGTCGGCGTCATCGGACCGTCGATATATAGAATACCTGAAAATACATTCACAGAAAACTACTTGATGCAATAGACGATAGAATCGTTCGAAATATAGACAGATTGGATAAGAAATTTCGAGGAACGTACCAAGTGCAAGGGCTGAGAGCATGACACAGAAAACAAGCTTGGACGAAGTGAGTTTCTCCATCTTGGCCTCTATGCTTGAATGGCAAAAGCGTTCGAGGGTATTTTGCAGGATCTATAGATTTATAAAAGCCTTGTCATTAAAACCCTATTAAATAAGTGAGCGTTAGAATAGGGACTGACCAAAAAAAAAAAACTCAACTTTCTGACCCAAATAAAAAAAAAAAAAAATCTCAGCTTTAATGGCTTGCTATATCTTCGTGATTCCTTCAATTTGACCCGTGAGTAAATAGAATTCAATGGTAGATTTAATGCCAGTGATACTCCTTTTCTATAAATATGCTTGTTCCAAAGAAGGAAAACAGTAAAATTATCAAAACAATCATAAATTTATTATAATTGTGTCAATTCAGTGCTAAACTTCTTTTTTGTCAATTCAATCTTAAACTTTTTGTATTTGTACCAATTCAGTCTTTCTAGCCAATTTTGACCGGCTGACGCTAATATGACAATTTATATATTTTTTTTAACTTTATTATATTTTTTCCTTCTTTTTTTTTTTTTTTTCTTTTGTTTTTTTCTTTCCTTCTTCCTCTGGACCAACTAAAGGCTAGGGCCGACAAGGTCAACCTCGCTGACCACCCCTATCGAGGGCTAGCCTCACCATGGTTGGGCGAGCTTGACCTCACCTTCGCCTAGTGAACCTCACCCCCAGCCATGGCGAGGCTCGTTCTCGCCTAGATCTAACGAGGTCATGCCTCGCCAGGGCTGCGGCCAAGGTTGAGCTTGCCTAGCCATGGCAAGGCTAGCCCTCGCCTAGCAACGGCAAAGGTGAGGCCTCGTCAACCCTAGCCTCTAGTTGGTTCGACAACTGGCTAGAGGAACAAGGAAAGAAAAAACAAAAAAATAGAGAAAAAAATAGAAAATTGCCACGTTAGTGTTAGTCGAACGACCAATGCCAGCCAACCAAAATAGGCTAGACAGACTAAATTAGCACAAATGTAAAAGATTTTGAATTAGCCAAAAAAATTATGATTGAATTGACATAATTATAATAGGTTTATGACTATTATGGTAATTTTCTCTAAAGAAAACTACAACACCTTGGTATTGCAGCCATTTAGAATTTTATCTACACACTAATCATGTTATAAAAATTAGCAGATAAAATCCACTCAACTATGGCCGAAGTGCAATTCATGAAATGTTATGTTATGATTCGTTCAATTTTTCTTATGTTGACACATGAAGTTAGGGAATAGTATCAAAAAAATCATAAACCTATCACATTGGTACTAATTTACTTATAACCTTTTCAATTTTACTAATTTAATCCTAAACATTTTCGCATTGATATTCAGTCAATCCTGCTAATTTAGGACAAAAATTGCTAATGTTGACTTCGGCAATCCTTCATGGCATGACTGAGGCTAACATGAACAATTTTTTATTAATTTAAGAAGCTCAATTACGCTTTACATCTGTTGAGCAAGTGAATATGCTGCAATCACGATTCTAATTCTTCCCTCTTAGGGAGGCAGTGACCTCAATATCTTGTCACTTAAGGACCATCAGTTAGTTCATCATATTTCTGTGTCGTCTTAATTAAGAAGACCACAGATTTGTGCGGCTATGTAATTACCCGATATATGGTCGGAACGATGATTCTCACGTCCCATGGAGGACCAGTCTGTTGCCAACTGAACTTGATTTCTCCGAAGTTATAAAAAGATAATTGATATCTTGATCTTGCAAAAGGCAAAAGGTGTAGAGTGACGATGTTTAAAAAGGACTGGAAAACTATCCTGCCCAAAGTCAGCTTCTTCTTTGTGATGCACATTTCTCACCAAATCAAGTCCGCGAACCAATTCGAAATGAGCAAAGACAGAGAAGATTAGTGATATTGTTGAATGCTTGATTTTTCTGGGGTATCTGCAGGGCTAAGTTCAACTGAAAGAGAATTTGATCCCCTGAATGCCATTGTCTACACTTGGCCTGATGATACAAATTGACTGACTAAAGCCAGAGAGCTTCACTTAGACTGGTATTAGAGAAACGTAATGACTGACTAAAAGCAGAGAGCTTCAACTGTCTTTGGTTTCAAACAAGCAGAAAGCGATTGAACAACTGTTCATATTCGCTTAAGCCCGCTGATGTGTATGTGTCAACACATCCATTGCAAGGCGCGTTATAATATCAAGCAGAGGATATCGCATTTATAAAAGAATTTGTAAGGAACATGACATTGCCACAAAACAATCATATAATTTACATATCGGAATGAATGCGCATACAAACAATGCAAACACAATGACAGAGAGAAGCATACAAGGACTTCAAAAGATCAATCACTCTGAGCAGCACATCTGCACTAAAGATATGCCCTCTTGAATAAATCAATAAACATCATGTAACTGGAAATTAGCTTCTTTTGAACGTGCGCAGAACAAACACCAAACATAATGTGACCAAAAAAAAAAAATCCCATGATAATGTACATCAACCTGGAATGCCTTGCATCTTCATTGTATTTACAGGTGCCTGCCAAGATGGAAAACCAACTTTGCGGGCCACCTCAAGGTGCATCTCTGAATGGATCATCCACCTCACTGAAAATGTAACCAACAAGGTATGAATGACAGCTCACATCCGCCATAAAGAGGGAGAAGGCAGAAAGTATTGTTAATCTTTTAAATTAAGCTCTGTTGGTTTTGCAGAAATAATTTGGAAAATATTTTCCTAATTTTTGTCATTTATATTGCTTATGAAAATGAGATAACGGACAAGAATTATCATGATCTACCTAAGCGATATAAACAATAAATATATGGAAAACGTTATTGACTTTCGGTGAAACAAAAGAAACCCGACAATTAACACAACTTCAAACCGTCATCAGGTTGGGCTCTGGCATTTAGCAGGAAACCATCCTCATAAATACAGTAAACAATCATAACCAACTTCAATTGTTACCAAAGCCCTGATAACAAGACATTTGCAATAAAAATAGAAAAAATAAAAGAAACCTCATGCTCAGGTTTTCATAAATACAATACCCTCTCACCAACCGTTTTATACTATAAACCTGTCAAGTCAACCGTTTTTTTCTTTTTTTCTTTTTTTTCAGAACAAAAAAAAAAAAAAAAAAGAAAGAGATTGAAGCAAAATTAACAGGAAAGGATGAAAGAAATTTCCACTGATTCCCCTTAGTTTTGTTAATCACTCAAATAATTTATCTGCAAAAGGGAGAAAATTATGATAAGATCATTTCAGTTTGACTTATGCTTACTACTAAATACAGTCGAAAAATTTCATCGTTCAAACATTCAGCATTTGGTCTTGTTAGCGAATGTATCTATTGCCTTCAAGATGCGATCAGAGCCTTGTACTTTTGAGTATGTAATACCTAATCAACGATATGCTAAAAAATAGTCTTCACAATTTGACTAGAAGTATCAAGTACAGTACCTGTCTCGGAAGTTCTATGCAATGGTACCCCTGACTCTGAGATGTAAGGTCATAAGCACCAGCTTGTGAACCACTATAATGGAGGCTCTCTTTCATTGAAATCCTTATCATGGGATATGGAATTCAGTGACTCTTCACTCACATTTTTTAACTTCCCAACCAACATTGTGTCATCCTTTGTCAAAAAGTATAGCTGCCAATAACACCAAACAGTGAATTGAGTTGGGATGGTAATTTCAGTTTCCCGGGAAAATTGCAAACTAGAGTAACTCAACTATATGCATCTTGTTGGCCATTCCTTTCTATGCAAAAAAGTGCAAATGGAAGCAATATATCAAAGGAACCTGCTCCTACAGAGATAAACTTACCTGACAATATACAATGAACTTGAACGTTAAAAGAAAATTTACGAACAAGTGATAATTGATTTTTCAAGACATCATTTGAGAATATCCCAGTGTATGGCAGCTTAAACACTACCAACGTGCAACTATGAAAAAAAAAATAAGAGCAAAAGGAAGGAAAAAATAAACCCCGATACCTGCTTCTGGATCCGCTCCCTCTCGAAGGCTAGTTGCATGACCGTATCCATCATGATTTTAGTTCTTTGATTGACTTCATCAGCAATGGCAACTTTGGAACTATTGGCATCATCCAGTGACATCTCCAAGTCTCTTATCTTAGCCCTCAGCAGGCTGACGTCTTTCTTAAGCTCGAAATTGGCTTCAGATAGTTCAATACATTGCTCTTCCACGCTATCAGTCTTGCTTTCTGCTTTTGACACCTTCGATTTCAAATCTTCAATAAGAGTTTCCATATCCCATATAGCAGAATACAACAAGTTCTGCTGCTCTTGACTTGCTTCTGAGGATGCCCTTGCATGCTGTAATTGCAACTCGAAGTCCCTCGACTGCTTTTCGAGTACACTAACCTTCTCGGTCTTACTATTAACGCTACCCTTAAGAAAATTCAACTCCTCCGTGAGTTCCAGGTTTGAGTCGGTTAAATGTGTCACCTTACCTTCCGCAGCATCCGCCTTGCTTTCAGCGGCTTCAATACCTTCTTTAAGTGTCTCAACTACATGTTCCATCTCATCGATTTGATTTTGACTTGCTTCCCACGAAGCATTTGCTTCCTTCAGATGGAACCTGGTTTCTTTGAGCTGCTCCTCAAGTACCTTCACTTTATTGCTCAAATTTACAACCTCAGAGCATTTGGCGACATAATCGACATTTACACTTTCAAGCTTTTGCACAATGATATCCTTAGCTTTCAGCTGTTCCGCTAGATCCTCAATTTTAGATACAAACTGTGCTTCACGTTGTACTGAGCTGTTAAGGTTAAATTGAATGACTTGAGACTTTCCTACCAGCTCCTTGGATATACCCATCAGTATCTCCCAAGCATTTTCTGCTTCCAGAAACCTTCCGCACACAACTTCTGCCGCTTCTTCCATGTGAAGAGCCACCTGTTCTGTACAATGCAGTTTCCGTTTCAGATCCTCTTCATTCTGTCTGGATTCCGACAATTTCTTCTCAAGAGCTAGCTCCCTAGCAAGAGACTTCTCTAGCATCCTTGAGACATATCTGGGTAGCTCTTTCGTTTTTGCTCTAAAACTTGAATTGAAGAGTTGATTTTTGTCAGACAGATCCAAACCGTTGTCCTTCTCGCCTGCAAAAGTATAGCTTAGGAGTAAGCAGGAATTTATCAAGGAATTTAATGGGTCATCAAATTTTTCAACAAAAAAGTAGATGGGTGATCACTTACTTTTGTCAGATTGGACAGCCGCAAAGTCCTTCTGAAGATTGGCTATGTGTCTCTTTACCTCTAAAGCCTGCTCCCGAGATTGCTTCAGAGATTCTCGACACTTATGCAACTTCTCATCCATAACAGTATATACTTCTTGGAAATGTCTGCATGAAGATATTTCATGATGGGCATCATCGATTTCTGCTGGTAAAGTAGCCAAGAAAATGTCCACCTCTCTTACCTCAGAATCTAGAATGCCAATTAACAAATCATATCTCAATGCTTTCTCAAGAAAATCTTCTTTGAAGTAGCCATTACCAACTGCCCTCGGGTCAAGTTCATCATTTAATGCAAGTAAATGCATCAGAAGAAAGTGTAAATTTAGTAATTTCTCTGACGAACATGCCAAGTCCATGTCAACTATTGTCAAAACTTTGATAGCATTTTCTAGCTCTCGACCACCCCCGGGTATAGAAATTGCATCCAGATCCAAACTAATGTCACTAATTGCCGGGTCACCCATATCGACAGCTTAATAGAAAGTTCAGCAACCTGCACAAGCAAAGCGAGAAAATGAGATCTCTTAACTCATATATTATTTGTTTGCTTCAGTAGTCTCTTTGATGAGTATACTCTACAAAGCAATAAAGGATCAGAGACCTAAATAAATCAAGCATGGAATGAGCAACCTTACAAAGCAAACCTAATACTCTTCAGCTATACTTGCTAGTGTTGAGAAAACCATTATCAATATGTCATATGAGACTGAACAGCGGAGAAATTATGACCAGAGAGAGATGGCAAATTGACCTCAAAAGACCAGTTATCACCTAGGCTATCCATTTATTGCTGAATAAATACCACTGCTCAATGCTGGTAATCAGAATTTAGTTAGATTTTCATATTATAAGGAGCATGCAAAGAGCACTTATCCTTACCCAACAGAGAGAGAATAAAGATAACTATTCCACCGCCTCCTTGTACCCTTCAGTGAGCACCCAGGATTGTAGTGAAAAATAATAAACGTTTAGTCTTGAACTATCTCTTCAATGAAAGAGATACATGAGCGGGGAACAAGATGTTCTAGCTCTCATATGGCTGATTAAAAAAGTATGGAAGGATGTCTGGGACATTGATTGTCCACCTAAAATGGGAGTTTTTGTGGGGAAGCTTTGTGTTAAAGCCCTGGCATCTGGCAGCAACCTTTTCAAGTTCTTCTAGTGCTTGTCAGAGGTGAGGATACACTCCTGAACATATGATGTTACTTTGTGACTGGGTGCAATATGTTTAATTTGGTTGCTTAGCTCTGACAATAGAAAGGGAGGAAATCTCAACTGTTGAAAAATGGCTGCCTGAGATTACAGATCAAAAGTTTAGAGGAAGTCTATGATAAAAGAATTGATTGCCAGGATAGCTACAGTATGTCAGTTGATATGGAAAGAGAGATGTCACTTAGTGTTTCAAAGTGTAAATCCTAATCCTGAAAGTGCGCTTGGTAAGTTTAATACTACTTGGCAGGAGTTTTGCTTGTTGACAAAGGTAGCTTATATACTTCACAGAGAAAACATGAATGCTGGGGGTAGTAGTAAGCAGGGGCGCACCAGGGAACCTCTTTCAGCAGATACTATTAGATCAACCGTGATTGAGCCTTTTAGAATCCACATACTGATGCAGCAATTGGCATTGTGTTTGAGAGAGCAGGTCCGAGTTGGTTGGTGGTCTGGTTCGCTTGTGAAAGCTTCCGGTTTGGAGGTTGATGAGGCTTTAGCTGTGCTTGAAGATTTGAGGTTGGCCAAAGATAGTAACTGGAAGAAGTGGTTATTGAGTCTTGATGCTAAGGCAGTGTCAAAGATATAAGAAGTGCACCAGAGAAGAGGAATTGGGAAACTGCTGATGTGTTGAGAAAGCGGAACAATTTCGAAAATCTTTTGTCAATTGTCTTTTTATTTTTCTAAAAAGAAGTGGAAAAGAGTGCAAATTGGGAAGCTACCGATGTTAGGAGGATGTGCCTTAGGGATTGGGTGTCTTCACCGCCGTTTTCCCTTTTAGATTTGCTTTTCTCTGATGTAAGCTAAGCCTCCTCATGGCAGGACTCTGGAAGGCATTTTGATGGGCTGAATGAAAGCTATGATTTTGGGCCAAAAAAAAAATAATATATCCCTTTAATGAGTTTCCTACTCCAATGAATGCATCTCAAGAACTCCAAAGTCCCACCTTCCCATCGCATGGGACATGCTTCAAAACCATCTTCACATTCACTAAACTCGACACAGGCAAACCTCCATTCTTCAAAGAAAAGACCCCCCGCCTCAACCCGAAAAACCGATCACCAGCAAACAATCGTGCACCACTCCCAATATTCATAATTAGAACAGAGCCGTAGAGGAGTGCTACCATGAATTCAATCGGAAAATTTAACATTGATCTGCTCAATCTAATAGTTGACATTTCTAGAATAAGCCGTCCACGAACTCCGCTTCTGGGACGGTGCTGGATAAATCCGACAGCGATAACTCAATCCTCTAACAAACAGCCGTCAACTAAGTTCCCAAGTCTTAGGTGTCTCCATAGTTGTCAAATTCAGATCAAGAACCGCGGCAAAAAGCACACTCATTGAAGGAAAATGCAAGAACCGCCCCAAAAACAGCTCTGTCAACTCACTAACCAAGGACACCGGAGCTCATCCGGCCACTACCCACCAACCCACGAGTAGCATTTTCGCAGCCAAGACTCCATAATCAAGCAAAAATCAGAATCCAGCGCAGAGGCATGATAATTACCTGGCCGCGAGAGAATCCCAGAAGGGTCTACGGGAGAGGATCAGCAAGAAACGAAATTGGTCGGCCAAGATTGGCCGGATGGACCGTGTGAATCTGGGGAATTGGAGGAGTTCCAGATGACCCAGAAAGCGAGGAGAGAAGGTAGCCGGTGAAAAGTCAACAAAGGGAAGCCATGGCATAATGTTAAAGAAGGCGGTGTGGTGCGCGTTGGGCCAGACCGCGCTCCCATGTTCCAATCATTGTACTTTCGTTCCGGGTGAGACCAAAAAGCAACGTTTGACAGATGACGCGACGCGACACCCGTGTAGGCCGAAGCTCAAGAATGACATCAAGATGGAAACTCCATCGAGAATCGTAATTACTTTTCGCTGACAAAAATGTAAACTTCAGTTTTTAACTTATTATCGAGATTCATGCCTCTCCAACTGTTGTCCTGATCTTGAATTTTGGAATTATAAATTGTAGATGAGCAGTGACTCTGCATCAGAAGAATAATGCCTAAAGTTAACGTCTTTTTATGTTAAAAAGCTGTTTCTCGAGATCCCGGAAACGAAAAGATCATTATAAGAATTCAATTTTTTTTACACGGGCACTACAGAATTTTATAAGCCCTAAAGTATCATGTCAAAAAGTTAAAAGTGTGATCAAATTTATATTTTTCAAGGATTTGACAATCATAGTATCATTAGGCAACCTGATCCTTATGCTATTATCCGATCAGGTCGAAGAAAAAGAAATTAACATATTTGGGTTTTGCTACTTACAAACATTTAATGTAAGTACACTAATTAATTTTCTTTTTAGCTGGATTATTATGTAAAAGTGAAAGTTATTTTAGTTTGTCTTTTTTTGGGTCTGATTTTCCTCTGTGTATGCAGCGTTACGTCCTTAACATTGAAGCGATTGTTGTACAAATAAAATGTATCCACAATCTTGTAGGAGCTTTTTTGTTGAACTTAATTTAATTACCTAAGTCCATTGATATTTGCAAAACCTCTACTATACTTGACTCTAGTGTTTTGATATGGTTGGTTTGAAAATCATTAGCAAACCCAATTGGCACCCTTAGTAGATATGGCAATACTTTTAAAGCTCCCTTTATTTCAAGAAAAATAAATGATTTGGAAAATATTTTCTTAAAAATGACTATATATATCGCTTGAGATAAACAATCGATAAAAAAAATGTTTTCATTATCAACAGCAATTTGTCTAAATATTTTCGTAAACGATGTTCATTTATTCATTTCCATAAACAATCATTTTTAGGAAAATATATATATCAAATCATTCATTTTCCGTGTAACAAACCAAGTTTCAATCACTAAAAATGCTCCCTTTGATTATTTCGAACAAACAAGAGATAGTGCTTTCTGACCATGGATATATATAGGTGGCATTATTTAGAATCAAATGGATAAATGACCATGGGTTTCCCAAACTGACCATTTCAAACTACGTCTTCATTGGTGGTTTCTTGTAAATCTTTTATGGCGACCTACCTTGACCAGTAAACCATTTCGTGTGAATGATCCGAGAGCATGTTGTGGTCTCTCTCTCTCTCCTAGCAGAAGATGGAGCAGAGCTTTCAAGGAGATCACACAAGAAACTGAGGACCTAAACCTTAAATTTTTCGCGACATTTTCCCTTTCATGCGGCCATTGTGATTGTCAATTGTGACATCTCCAATTTGCGCAGGGAGGATAATGATATTGTCGAAAGAAGAGAGCCAATTTACTCATCAAGATTTGGTGCAGCCGCCTTTGAACTCTAAAGCGTAGAATCATCCTGTCCTGCGTGACTTGAATGTCGCGAATCAGTTTATTAAAATCACTATTTTGGTAGTTGAGTTTGAGGATTAGAACAGCAATCGAAACTGAGTGCATCATTAGTAAGGCAAGAACTCTCCAAATGCCAGTAACTGCAACCCCAAAGAATGTTCACAGCTTAGTCTATGCTGATCCTCACAATAAAACTGTCTCTTTCGTTCGCAGAATTCACAGCGACATAAGACCAGAACTCCTTACAAAAGACGAACTTCATTCATATTCATGTGAAGGCTCCCCTTGATTTGGATAATGATTCTGCAGTCAAAAGAGATGCACACTCAGTAAAAGAAAAGTAACTTGCATCGAAGAAGTGTCAGATTGACTGCGTTATGAACCAGAGAAAAATCTGCGTATAGTCACCTGCAATTGACTACAGATCTCGACAACTTCAGCTAGAGGAGACCAATCGCCAAAGTTCCTCTCAATGAACTGATAAGCAATCCCACTATTGCCACTCCCAACTATAAAGAGCCCGCCTTTTATCTCGCCTTCTCCTTTGAAATTCTGCTTGACCCCAATTGCTTTTGCGCGCTTGTAATTAGATATTGCTATTGTAATATATGGGCTTTCAAAACAAGAAAAGAAAAATAAAGGGTTGAAAAGTCAAAAAAAGGAGGCTGAGGGAGAAGTGTGGAACATTCGGTGGGTTTTAAAAAGAGAGAAAGAGGGAGAGAGAGAAGAGCACGGCAGAAACAAAAAAACAGGGGAAAACGCAAAAAACAGGGGAGAAGAGAGAAAGAAAAGAAAAGAAAAAGGAAAAAGGGGAAAAATTTTGGCGCGCTCGTGATCCGAACGCCTCATCAAGCCGACTCAAGTGTGCTTTGCAACGCCGGTAAGGAATCGAAGCTTTTAATCACCTACTTCAAGCACTTGCCGCAATTAGGGCTCGAAGTTCGGATTTCTTGAGATTTGTGTGGCGAAGCCCGATTTTTGAGTCGTTAAGCTGTATATATTTATAGAAATGGTACTTTGGGACGTTGTGAAGCTATAGCATCTTACGGATCGTGATTTGAGCTTGTGGTTTGTCCGAACGGAATTTTGAAGTTGGGGACGCAGTCTGGTACTGTAGCGGCAGTAGCTTCGAGCCTCTTTTTTTGTCGTTTTCGGTTCTGTTTTGGGGCAGCTGAGTTGGGGTTGTTGTTGTACGTTAAAAGAGCTTTCTAAAGACTGCAAGATGGCTTGAAACGGAAATTTGTGGAGGGAGTTATGGCGTGACGAAGTTGGCACATGGACCGCGCCTAGCTGAAATTGTTGGGTTTCTGCTTTTTGTGTGCTTTTGTGGCGCGTAGGTGTCGTTTTATCGACTAATAGGCCTAGCTTAGGCGAGTCGTTGTAAGAATATTCCTTTTTACTCGGCCTTTTGATATTGTTTTTCCGTTAATTGTTAGGAATCCGAGTGCGTGGTTCGAGTGAGCGTCGTATTTGATTTTTGGCTTTTCCCCGGTGAGTGACACTATTTCTTCTTTGTATTTTAAACTCATATTTTGAGAATCATGGTGGATTATATAATCCGTGAGTTGATAAAAAGCATATCTTGTTGCATAAAACAGGATCGAGCTATTACTACCATCTTTGCTATTTGAAAAGGGTTATATTTCGATTCCGATTGGAATGATTGTTTAAAAATAGTTTGTGAAATTCTTTATGAAAGAATCGAAGAATGCTTTGATATTTATTTATCAAATTTTGAGTTGTGACATAACTTCCTTTCGATGTTGAATTGCTTTGGATATTGTGATTGGTGGTTGGTGCTCAATGTCTCTCGTGGACCCCGAGGGGTGTGGGTATGCGCATACTTAATCTAGGATATCCTTGTGGGCCGAGCCACCGGCTAATAATAGGTGGAGACCTTGCCAAGGGGGAATCTTGGTCGTCTCGTCACGGGCGTTACGCGTGACCATGGTTAGACATTTGAGCATGAATTGGTCAATGGAGTAGACCATTGATGTGTGATTTGAGTTTAGTCGATGGAATGGACCATCGATGTGATTTGATGAGATTAATCAATGGAATAGACCATTGATACGTGTTTTATGAGATTGACTAATGGACTCGACCATTGGTACTTTCGGTATTTGAGTTGTATTTGTGTTTTAAAATGCGCATAGTGATTTCTCGATCCGCTTAGAAGAAATGTGTTACTCACTGAGCCGTGGTAGCTCACTCCTCTCATCTACTTGCTTTTCGGGTTCTTCAAAGTCGCGAGTAGGCGTGAGCGTTCGTTCGGGAGGACTTTTGTGGTGGAAATTTTTGGGTATGACTTGTGCATAGTTAAAAGGTTTATGTTTTGATCTTTTGTGGATTATAGATATACTCGATATTGTAACCAAATACCCTTTTTGTTATACATATATATGTGGATGTATATATGTTGTATTTTGGTTATGTTGAGGCTGCGTCCTTTGAAAAAAGGACGGCCGTGTCATGCTCCTTTTTCTTGTGAATCGGGGTGTGACATCTATCGGATTGAGAAGGAACCCCGACAAGAAATTGTCCTTGAGCAGCTTCCCGCCGCCAAGCGCTTTGAAAAACTCCATCCCACGATCGTAGAGCACCGCGCCGCCCCAGTACCGGGGCCAGAAATCTTTAACCTTTTGCATTGGAATTTTTGTTTACCGGCGAGAATATAAAATAAGAGGATGGGGAGAAAAAAGAGAATGAGAGGATGATCAGTGAATTACCTCTGATTCTATGTGTTCATGAAGAACTGCAAATAGTTGGACCCCGAGAGCATCAAAGATGGGCTTTTTTGAATAGAGTTGGTAGGCTTCGGCTCTACACATGATGCACCTGTTTTGCCATTCACAGAATGTGAAGCAGAAAGCAGTATCAGAACATATATGTTTTACAATTTGGGATATCGATGATGACAATCGCAAAACTTGCTCAGCAACCCTTGAATGGAAGAAACCAGATAAAAAATTTCTCATACAATGTCCGATGTATCTTTCGCTTCATTCTGTCCAATTATGTGATTGCATAAATTTGTAATCATTACAGCTAAATGTGGTAGCGATCTGGATGGAATGTGTATTTGGAAAACAAAAACCATAATATAAAGCAACCTTGACGGTGGAAAGAAAGAAGTATGACTTTTCAAATTGAGGGTCTCTTGTCTATCTATCCCAACTACGATCCGGATGTTTTGCTATGATTTTACAAGACAAGAAACTCACCCTGGCCGTCTCATGCAGAGGAAGATGGCTGGCTTGTCTCGCCAGAGCTCCGAGGCCTTCATCGGAGGTGTTCGACTCTTCACCAGGCGCTCCATCGCTATCTTATGCTCTGGCGCTAATTTCTGGACCGAGATGTTCTCGATGGCAGAGTATGGAGCAATCTCATTGGTTACAGGAGGAGCATTGACGCAGCCACATGCTCGAGGCTCGGCAGGCCCTGCCGCAACAATCCCTCTAAAAACATGCCCGTCCTTGATCCTAAGATCAGACAGTGACTTCTCCAGAGACCTATCATTGGTACCAGTACTTCTCATGGATAACCTCGTCACGCTCATCTTCCTAAAGTTTGCTGACGAAAGACTTTGGTACATGCTATTGGTCCTGGAAGGCTTATCAGCATGAGATCCTCCTTGTGCCGAAACCATGTAGGATTTAGGTAGAGGGTCTGCACAGGCGTTTGTCCTGTCCATAAACCGGGCCACATGGCCTCTCTTCATCCCGAACTGTGAAGAAAGATCGTCGGTGCTCAGGTTCAAAAGCTGAGGCAGGGATCTTCCAGAGGCCTCGAGCCGGTCTCCATACTGCAACAATGCTCGATCATGCAGGTAGGCTCTGATCTCCAGCGCATCCTAAGAAATAAGTGAAGAAGCCTTTTCAATTGATCAGGTTGGCGTGGCAATTACAGTCCATAGAAAGGGAGATGATACAGTTAATTCATTGGTCTTCTAGATGACAGAATACGATTGATCTCTTCGCACAGAAAATTTATTTAGACTGGTTGAGGTATCCTGTGATCGTAGGAATCATAAAGGACCATGGATTCTTGATCAGACATCTGAAAAATTACAACCAACCTTTTGCTGTTGTGTCATGGAAACTGCATCCATGTCCTCTGCATTCATGATCTTCAAGGTCGGGACATCATCCCAACCTTCTTCAATCAACCTCGGTAGCAGCTCTTTTAGAGCTCCATGTCCAACAAAATCCTCCATGGAGAAAGATGCCATTTCTTTCTGCTATTTCTGTCCGAAGTCAGACTTTGAATTCAAATGATATATGTGTGTTTCTGTCAATGAGCTTTGTTCGAATCGAAGCTTGTGTATTGTGTTGTTGGGCCAGACTTTGCGTGGCAGATGGAAACTGTAAAGGTTAATATATAATTGTAATTAATATCCAGCCGGTCACATCTGTGTCAATACCTACCTATTTGGTCATATTTCTCTCTCCTCATCCAAGCTAAAATTCAATAAAAAAATTGACGGGGTTTTGTCTCATATGTCAATGAAGTTCTAATTACAGGAACCGGGTCTTAATTTTCAGATATTATACTGTCATTGATTAACCGGTCCATTAGAACCTGCCCCGTGCAGTTCGGAAAAATGAAAGAGAGAAGGTCAAGGGAAAAGAATTCGATGAACCGATCCATTCAAAATTTTCCTTAGAGGCAGAAAAGTAAAGGGCTGTAATTGGTTCATGCTTAAACATGCTGGAAGATCTTTGATTAGTGAGAACGCAGAAATACCAAGAGAACAACATAGTTTGAACCCTTCATTTAGAATTGGTCAAGAGTCACCAACCTGGATTGATTTCTTCTCAAGGAAGATCTGCCGGCATCCGCCTGTACAGAAGATTGCATAAATTAAGAGGCATCACAGAAAAGTTTATTTAAGACATCTTCAGTCTAAGGAAATGCTTGTTTATCAATATAAGCGGTTCTGTTTGGCCACCAAAGGTTACTTACAATGATATTAAAACCATTATACAAGTTCAGGTGGTGACGTACGATCCAAACTTTGGGTTCAATATGAAATTGTCAAATTTACAGTGTCTTTCCCGATCAGTCTTGTCTAAACATCCTTTCAAATCTATGCAGATATTTCACCAAGTTGAATTACTCATAGCACAAAGGGAAAAGGTCGCTTCCACGCCCGCTAGCTACAAATTTTCGAGGCCTAGAAGCTTGATTTGAGTACGTAACCATCTTTATCTTAAACAATATATTACATAGAACAAAGGGAAGTAGTGCAATATGGCATCTTATTCAAATGCCTCAAGATCCTCTCCGCCATCTGCTTGGTAGTAACATCTCCGTGATGGAAGGCACTGACCAAGGTCGAGGGAAACAACCTATCCTGAGAGATATACGAAGCTGAAGTATCACTTCCTTTGCTCAAGAACCTCTCGATAACCCAAAATGACTTCTGCCTCAGTCCTTCATGCCTATGATCTTTGACCACATTCAGCACATGTTGTATGGTATTGGCACCACTTAACATGTCCACACTCTTTTCCACATCGACTTTGTCATCTAACAAGGTACACAAGGCAGATAACGCAGCTTCAACGACCTCAACTTTTCCATGGTCTAAGCATGTTAAGAGCCTCTCCACTGCATTTGCCTCAATAAGGCAGAATGTACTCTGGGAAGAACAAACCCCTCGGTGAACCGGACATATTGACAACTTCTTCCTCTTTGAGAAATTAAAAGAGAGTGACTTCGGCAAGTGAAATAGCTTCCTTGTTTTGGTCTTCTTGATTTCAGGGGATTTTGATAAATGCACAGATTCTGCCGACAGATTCTCCAATCCGATAGCCGATAACCTCTGCACTTCGTCACTTGATGTTCTCATGAGCAGCTCTGTAAAAACAGAGGTAAAGTTGTAGTTTCTTGCAAGAGCCAATAGATGAGGTTCATATAATGTTGTGGTGAACCGAACAAGAATGCCTACTAGGCCTTCTAAGTACGTGATTGCATACCTACTTGTCCTTGTTCCGCTTACTTGCATTCGATTAATTCTTTGTAGGACATCGGGGATCAAGCCCTTGTTCAAAAGGGCTAGATTAAGTGTCACGTTCTTGTGGGGTAGCTCGGCAAGAAATTTTGCTGAAATTGATTGCTTCTCTGTCACATGATTCAGTTCATTCAGGCTCCGGATCAGGTTCTCGGGCAAACCTCTAGTTTTGCAGAGTCTTTCGGCAAATGTATGGCCCATATATGATGATAGTATTATGAGAAGCTTGATTGCAACGACCACGAGTTCTTCATGCGGGTTATTGATGAGTTCAATCAGAACATAGCTCGCTTCAGTCTCTCTGACGACAGAAACAATTGTCGCTGTTGATTTAGGAGACTTGGTCATGCACAACAGAATCTTCACAAGGTTGATGTTGAGCTCTTCTGGCGTAGAGTTCTTCATCATGCAGACGATGTTATAGATGATGTAATCCGAAGCCATCGTGTGTCCATGCACGTTCACCTGAAGTTTCTCCAAATCGAGCCCCGAGTCAATTATGTTGGTGATTATCGAGGCTGCTTCCACCCTCGAGTTCATCGTTTCATCAGTAATCTGGCGACTGAACATTTCTTCGACCATGATCTGCAAAATTCCTGCCTCCACGAGCGCTTTGCTATTTGGATGGTAAGAAGAGATCCTAGCTAGAGCCTTAAAAGCTGCCCTCCTAATCAATCCATGTCCGCTCTGCACCATTGAGATAAGCGACGGAGCGGCTCTTACCGCCACATAGTTTTGGCTGTCATAGCCGAGAAAAATTTCCTCGAGATAGCTCGCCATTTCCAGTTTGATTTCTTCACTACCTACATTTCCAAAGACACTGAGATGAAACTTTTGAAGTTTAACAATGCCTAAGGACTCTGTATAACGTACCATACCAATATGTCAAAACCTCTATGGATATCCAGTACTAGTGAGTGGTTAATTAAAAGTTCCTATATGGTCTGAGTGATGTACCTTGGATTAGATGTTCTAGAAGAGGTTCCACGTAACCGTTTTCGGCCATGATCTTTATATTACTCAGATGGCTCTCCAGATTCCTTAAGATTTCGCTGGCTTTCTCAGAACCGAAAGCATCAAGCGAGTTGTACCTGTTCGTGATCAGGATCAAAATGGCACCAGTAGCAGACCCGATGCTCTCGCATAGAGACTGAGATTCGGAAAGCTCCAGCAGAAATTGCAACGTCGAATGTCTCGTGGGCTGGTGACTGCTAGAAAGCAACTTGATCAGAGCCGCCGTATCTACTGCTCCGGCGATCATTTCCTGTGTTTATAACACCAATAATGACAATTCGCCCAGAAATGTCACAGGCCATAACCTCTTGGAAAGAGTAGTTTGTGCTTATGATGCGCCAGAAAAATGATTACTCGAAAACAATTAATTGCTCTCTTCACTAAAGCTACAAAATGATCATCTTTCACCCAAACCTACACTCCACGTTTAATTTATGGTTGTTGGTCTATGTTCATCGCTCTCTAAAAGGCATTAGATGTTCTTATTTTCCTGTCTAGACTAGCTTCTCCTTCCATACCAATTCAAATTAGTACATAGTTCATCAAGTTTAAATAAATAAATGTCGCGTATCACTTCATCATCACTCAATATATCCATCCTATCTCCAACTCTCTTTGTACCAGAAAGACTGATTAAGAAAAGGTCAAACCTTGTTATCTTCATCTTCCTCTGCCAACAGTCTCAGTACGTCCAACGCCATACATGTCGCATTTCTATCCTTGTACTCCACGAACTTGACCAGCAAAGGGATCATTCCGATATTACGAACTTGAATCTTGTTATAACCTCTCTGTCGGCAGATGCTTTGGACATCAGTTAAAGCTTCGATAACCATTGCTGGTGAACTCGCTAAAGTGAGCGCAGCGCGTGCCGCTTTGATTCTCGCCGCTTCATTCCTCTCCTTCCACTCTTCTATCGTGGTCTTCAACGCTAAATTAGTGCTTAGAACTCGAGAAATGAGCTTTTTACCTGTCACTGGACAACCTATTTGTTCCGAGTTTTCGTGCTTCTTAAGCCACTCGTTGATTGCTTCTCTTTCATAGGTCACTCCGCTTTCTATGGTTACTGGGTCTTCCATGACCCTCTTTGTCAGTGGACAGAAGAAGGTCCCATACATTGGCTCGATAATCTCAGCAACTTGGCTCGATGTTATCGATGCCCTACTCGTGCTTCTCTGCTTAATGTGGCTGCCACTCATGCTCGTGCTCGTGCTCGTGCTATGAAGGAACTCGACGAATTGCGATGCGTTCAAGGACCGCGAATTATCCACCAAAGCTGCGGTGTCGATAGAATATAAATCTGTTTCGGACGGTACTTGTTCGCTCTGCTTTTCCATAGTTGCAACCTCTTTAGGACGTCGGACTTCCGATTCATCGCCTACCTCAAATTGAGCTTTCTGCATTTCCAGCGACAGCGACTTCACGGCCTGCGCTGCAAAATTTTGGTCCCCATATGTTGAAGCAGGTATCATCCTCAAGTCCTCCCCAATATGATTTATAATGCTCTCTAACTGAACGATGACACTTCTCAGCTCATGATCTTTGATCGGATTTGTGTCCCTTTGGTACCTGCTGACCACATCCTTGGCGAAATCGATCTTCTTCGAAATGGATTGTACAATCTCTAGCGCATTAGGAGGAGTATGTCTACTCGTCTGCAACTCCATGACTGCGAAAGTAGATCGGTATATATAGCACGCGATTGTGGCGAAGCTCTCTCGTTCGAACTCAATGCATAGTAAAGACTCCGTGACCTCAGAAGTAGATTGAAGTAATGACTTGGCAAGATCTGTCGCTAGAGAACAATCTGTTTTCAACTGCAAGAGGAGTAGAATAGTTGCAATCGTTTCCAAGATCCGAAAAACACTGATGATATATACTAACAACATCATGCTAAAGTCTTCTTTCTACAGCATAAAAGCATGGGCCTTGGCGACTTCACTATTATCAGCAGCTGAACATGAACTAAACCTTCAGCTACTGCCATGTACGAAATCGAACTTTTTTCCGTTAGGCGGCTCAAACAATTCTCAGAAAAAAAAAAAAGGGCTTTACCAAACTATCTGTATTTCATATCTCAACTATGAAACGAAGGACAAAAACAGATATGGAACAAGGTATAGTTCTCGTACCGACATCAAATTAGTCTCGCTCTGTTCGATGGCTTCCGAGTGTTGGATCCAACCTTGGAGATGAAGGTCTGCAACTTCAACTCATGAGTGAAAAGTCGAATTCTGCACAATGAAGGAGGTTGCTTCTGATAGAACGGCTAGTGCTGTAAGTGAAGATTCAATTGCAAAGAGCTCAGGATTTTAGTATTCCCTATGGGTTGTTGTTTAGCTGCTGCTGACTAAAACGTGGAACTGGTCATAACATTCTCGATCAATCATGTAAGCTAAACATAGTTAAAACTTGCGGTAAACCTCATCTGCAATTTTTTAATGATATACCGTCGCTGTCTCAAGACAGAGAGAAATGAAAATTCATGTCCTAGGATTGGTGGGGCCTCAACCTAATTTTCATTTCTCTCCGGTGAACTTTCCCGAGATAAGTTGTGCATTCCTAAAGATAAACAAAACCCTTTTCTAGTGTCTTGAATTCACCGACCCGCAGCTTATTTAGTTCGATGCTGCTGTCGTGTTTGACATCATACAACTGATCGAAGATGCACGATGATGGTAAATGGAAACTTCTTGGAGATATTATAATGTAGATTAATATCGATAGAAGAGTTCATAATCAAGAATCGGTCTAGACACCGATAGACCTCCTCCTGGTTTTTCTACGACACCCCAACAGACACGGATGATTTGGTAAGAGGACGTTAACTACTGGGTTGACCTGGATCGGGTACCATCTACGCCGCGGACAATGCAAATTACGAACATGATGTCAGAATTGGTGGCAACCCAGATTGCAAGAGGTGGTCTAAAACGGGGAGATAGAATTTATATTAAGACGGACTTCTAATTCGAATTATAAAGGGCGAACACGATGAACAAATCCAATGGTTGGTTGGTATTTTCAGGACTTTGTCGTGAACTGGAGCTGGACGATCCAGACTAGATCTCCATGTGTAGGTTGGCATCAGACAGGACAAAAGTGATGGTTGTTGGAAGGAAATAAATCGACCGAAGCAAGACGAGTACAAAAAGTAAGACCTTGAATGAGTCCACGACGCGGTCCTGCCAAGCCATTTAACGTTAGCCCGTCGGTCTTCCTTATCCGTCCCAAAAGCAAATCTACAAGATCAAGAAGAGTACACGCGAGCTCAAGAAACCCTCGGTAGCTCTCAGGCAAACGCTTCAAGCTCAATCGACGGCCGTCATCGAGGTCACACGAACCCAATCAAGGGCTGAAAGGGTTGGGCGATCCCAAGCGAGACGACACTAGCGTTGCGTAACCCAGGCTACGTGCCGCCAAAGTAGAGCGACCCTAGGCAACACTGCCTAGATTTGGCACTTTGATAGTGCTGACCACTCTAAGCAAGGGCCGCCAAGATCACACAACCTAGCCGAGCGCCACTAATGTCGCGTGACCCCGACGGAGTCACCGCTGAGGTTGCAAGAGCTCAAGTGACCCGGCTCTGGCCCTTCGAGAGTTGGCATGACCTTAGGCAAAGGGCCACAAAGATCACGCAACCCTAGGTGACTCTAGGCCAATGTCATGTGACCCCCACTCTAACGCTCCTCCAACTCTTTTTATGACCAACTGCCGTATGTCCTCGCAATGGGAAAATGTAATGCAAAAAAATTAATGAGGTTAAGTTGGGAAGAAACAAGGCCATTAAATCCATGAATAGCATTTTAAAATTGCTAAAGTGTAAAAAATTCGGAGTTGCATGAGGCTAAGAGATGCTAAATTTTACTTGAAGGTTTTTAGAATTGTGTTAAATAGATATCTTGACTTTTGGCGCAATGTCTTTGAAGACCCACAATCCGTAGAAAAAATTGTGCCAAAGGCACCCAGGCACATCACTAAAGTATTGCTTGGGTCCACGCCATATGGGTGGTGGGCCCAATGCATATGAGTTTTAATGCTAAATGGATTTCTCTAATTATGCAATGCATCACCACAGTATCATTCAGTGTGAAAATAAATGGCGAACCTACCTCTTTTTTCCATCCTTCCAGAGAAATCCGATAAGGTGATCCACTTGTTAGAACTAGTATTAGCACCTAGAGGGGGGTGAATAGGTGTTTATCGCAATTTTAACAATTCAAATCAAATAAGATATGAATAATTTAAAGTCAACGATTGCAGCAAATTAAAGCAAATAACAATATAAAGGATTAAGGATAGAGAATCAAGACTCAGTTTATAGTGGTTCGGCTTAGATCAAGCCTACGTCCACTCTCCCGCACGGACACCCTTCGGCCGGATTTCACTAAGAATCAATAAGAGTGATTACAATCTCACGCTCTTGAGTCCACAAGTGTAGATTACTCTACTACACTTCCTCAAGATCTACAATATGATCTCTCTTTTGATTACATGTAATGCTCAAAGAATGATATCGCAAAGTGATAGAGGAGATTTCGAGACTTTGGAATTCTTCTATCCGCACCCTTCAACAACTAGAGCATCTCTCTTATATACTTCTTCATGCCTTCGCACCGTTGGCACCTTCCAAAGAAGTTCTTCCAATCAACCCGTTGGACGAGAATCAATTAGAGAGATCTCAAGCTCTTTAAGGTAAGTGTTGATAGCCCATTAATCCACGCTCGCCCATACAATCGGGATCTCGGTTTCCATAAGTAGATCCTTCCAAATATAAGTTGCGAAGTCGTCAAAGAATCTAAACATATTCCATATAAAACTTAGATCGTTTAGAGCTAAATCCGGTAGAAAGATATCCATCGGACGTTAGAAGAAAGATCGTATAAGATCGAATAAACGTCGTCCCTGGAAACTGTCCTTGTGAGTAGACTTTAAAATATAAGTCTTGAGTCTTGCTAGCTTCGTACTTTAATCTTCGTACTTTGATCTTCGGACTTTGTCAATAGAATCTCGTAAGTCTTCGGACTAGACCGATAAACTTGTTTTGTCAACTTCAAAATACTTTAAGGGATTTCATCCAACAATCTCCCATTTTTTGATGGTGACAAAACTTTCCCCGCAGATTTGAATATTATCGCCCGCAATACAACTTTTAAGCAAGCATCATAAAAGATTTAAATAAGATAGTAGAAGTTATCCCGTACACGGATATCCCGTACTCGAGACTTTCCCCGTACATAGATCTGCATTCACCGAAACCTCATTAGTCATAAACAGAGACGGTACTATCAAATTTACGAAGCTTAAAGTATTGCCATAGAGAACATACTTTCCAAAAACTGCAAGCAAACGTTAAAGAACTTAAGTCAAAGTCAAGATAGCAAGCAATAAAAGAAAAAGATTGGGTTTGGATTTTGAGAAAATCAAAAATCTGCAAGGTCTTCTCCCCCTTTTTGTCGGCATAAAAAATCAAGGAGCTCGAGGAATGCGAACAAGTTGAAAGTCTTCCATAGACTTTACGGTGTCTTCCAGCTTCCTCAAATCTGCCCGTACTTGGGTGAGAGTAGTGCCCTTTGCGGTTTCTTGAATCGACGCCGAACATCTTTAATCGATCATGCAAAGTGATGAACATTGCATGATTTTCATTCTGCAAGGTCTGAAATTCATATCCCATGGCATAAATTTGACCTTTTAGTTCCAAGATGATCTCAAGCAGCCTTCGAAAATCTCGAGTTGTCGGGCCCGAGTGCTTGTTTCAGCTCGGTCGAAGGTGGAGTCAAGCCGAGTAGGAATGTCGAAGGAGGTTCATTGTGTGGAGATGATGCCTCTCCTTCGAAACTGTGCGGCATGAATATCCTCGGCATCGGGAGGTGATCGACTAACACTGTTTGAGCATCCTCTTCTCGAAAGTCAGCCGAAGAGGTGTGTGTTCGCTTTCTTTATCTCCCCCGTCTCCATGTCTTCTGGTGGAGAAAAGAATTCTTCTTTTGAGGCGATTCCTCGATTACGGGATGTTGTAAATCCCCCTTTTCTGCTGGAGAATTTGTTCTTTCAGGTTCATCTGCTTTCTCTTCTTTTCTTTCTTCCTTTTCCTCTCGCTCTTCCTTTCTTTCTTCCTCTGTCTTCTCTTCCTCTTTCTTCTCTTTCTCTTCCTCTTTCTTCTCTTTCTCTTCCTCTTTCTCTTTCTCATTCTCCTCTTCCTTCTCTTCATCTTTCTTCTCTTCCTCTGCAACTTGATGTTCTGGAACAGTTGGAATAGATGCAGCAAATTGAGAAATTAGAGTAGAGATAGGAATCGTATCCTCATCATCTTCATCTTCCAGGATGATTGCCCTTCACTTCCTGGTGGAACTAGCCACAGCTTCTTTCCCTTTCCTTTTAGCTGCTGATGAGTCTGGTCTGAGCTTGACAGGAGTATTTTCCTTGAATTTTTCCAGCTTCTTGCTAAGCTCCTTCAAACGCATCTTGGTAATCATCCCGGTCCGATGACCATTTTATCAATGGTCTTCACTTTGTGTGAAAATGTGAGGAGGTTGAATGTGTAGATGTCTCGAAGAGACGAGTAATGAGAGCAGCATAAGGAAGCTTTCCTTTGTCCTTAACCATGCATCTATACATGTGAAAGATGATGGTATGTGGTAAAGAGAAGTTCACACCTATCTTGATGGCAAACATCAACTTCGCTTCGAAATTGAAACATCTGTCTTAGACGTCGATTTGGGTCTTAGACAGGTTGATTACAATTTTATGCAGCAAAGTATTTGTTGCATTCATTCGGAATAAGACAGTCTTCCTTCCGCAATTCTGTCCTTTGCTAACTCAAGAGTAACGAGAACTTACGGACACACCGATTGGTTGGAAAGCCCTTCTTTCCACACCAAGCACATCGACCAAAATATCACAATCAATGACATATTCCTTATCTCTCACACTGAAGGTAAAACTGTTTGCATCAATGAAACTGATATTGGAGTAGAAATAGGCAGTCAATTCAGAATGTGATGTGTCACAGTCTGTGCAGAACTGATAAAGTTGGAGCTTTTCGAATTTCTCTCGCAGATTTATACTTAACAAGTCAAGAAAATCGAAATCAACAGTTCGTGGGTTCATCACCCCACGCTTCAGCAATTTTCATATTTCTTCCCGTGTCCGTCTCGAGCGGAACAATTCATTCTTCTTCCCTCTTAGGCTCGCAGCCACACCCATCCATGGTTTAAAATGCATGAACATCTTTTCATCATCATCCTTTCCCTCGGCTGATTCATACTACTAAACCTAGGGTCACTCGGGAAATTTGCAAACGCTCTTGCAGCCGTTCCCTCGGGCACAATTCCGGACCTTTCCATTACGGAAGAAAGTGCGTCTCGTTTCTATAACCCTTCTCTTTCGAAACTCATCCACAAAGGTCATAGCAGACCCTTCCTTTAATGCAGAGTAAAGTTTATAAACAAAGGCAGGCTTTAGAGTTCTTACTGGTTCGATGTCTTCATAAACCATTTCATCTTGAGGTCTAGTTGGGGATGACTGCTTTTGAGACTGCTCGCAGGAATGTCGCTTTCCTCGGTGAGATCAAAATGCGTAGGCCCCTCACCGAGCCTTGTGGTCCCTTGTTTGCTATTCGGAAGATTTCCTCGATACGACATTGTGCTTTTCTTTGGAGAGACTTTCTCACTTATTTCGCAAGAAAGTTAAGAACTTTGAAACAAAGAAGTTTGGGAGAAAAATTGCAGAGCAGTGAAAAGCTTTTGATCTAGGGTTTCTGAGTAAAGTGAAAACGAAGGAGAAGAGATGTATAAAAGATAACAGGCACGGGGAATAACCAAGCGTCGTATATTTTGGAAATTTTGAATTTTCCTTTTTGAAAAAAATAACTGCCTTAATAAAACGATAACCACTTCTTTTGAAAATAATAACCAACTTAAAATTAGACAGATTATCTTACCTTATCAATAAGACAGTTTAAGTAAGGAAACTTACAGACGTGTCGATTCATATTCTCAATCCTTTGAGTCTGATGCTCTGTCGGACTTTAGTTACTTGAGTCGAACTCTAATATTCTTCAAGAGATAATATATTGAGTCTTGAGCGAATAGACTCAAACAAGCTTTTCTCAAGAGGCTTTGTAAAGATGTACGCAATTGATTCTTTGAGTCTATGAATTGTATCAAGACTTCTTTGTTCTGAACATGATCTCATATAAAGTGATGTCGAATCTCAATATGTTTTGCTCTTGAATGTAGAATGGGATTCTTTGTAAGATTGATTGCACCGGTGTTGTCACACCTAATTTACGTGCAAGAGTCTTCAATGCCAAAGTCTTACGGTTGTTGTTTTATCCACAAGATTTGAGAACAGCAACTTCCAAGAGCAACGTATTCTCGCTTCAGCTATTGAAAGAGCCACGAGATTGCTTTTCCTCGAAAACCGGGATACCGTCCCCGTTTCCTAGTAATTGACACGTACACAAGTGCTTTTTCTTTCAACTCTACAACCCGCAAGATCTGCGTCGAATAGCCAAGAAGTGTAAAGTCTCCTTCTTTGGGATACCAAAGACCGATCTTAGCACGATAGTAGCAACATATTTAATAATACGTTTAACGGCGCTTAAGTGAGATTCTCTAGGATCGGATTGAAATCTAGCACATATGCAAACACTAAATAATATGTCGTCCGGATGCAATAAGATAAAGGAGTGAGCCAATGATACTCCCGTATAATTTTTGATCAATTTTCTTCCCTGCTTCATCTTTGTCTATCTTCAAGGAACTTGACATTGGTATGTCGATCTTCTTGCAATTTTCCAGACCGAACTTTTTAACAAGTTCTTTTGCATATTTCTCTTGATGAATGAATATTCCCTCCTTTAGTTGTTTGACTTGTAGACCAAGGAAAAAGGATAGTTCACCCATCATGCTCATTTCGAATTCATCCCGCATAGACTTAGAAAATTTCTTACACAAAGTCTCATTAGATGATCCAAATATGATGTCATCTACATAAATCTGAACAAGTAGAAAACTTTTACCTTCCTTTTTAATGAACGAGTAGTGTCTACATTACCTTTAGAAAAGCCACTATGAATTAAGAAATTGCTTAGCCTTTCATACCAAGCTCGAGGAGCTTGTTTTAGTCCATATAAAGCTTTCTTCATCAATACGAGTCCGGTTTCTTTGAATCTTCAAAACCAGGAGGTTGTTCTACGTAGACCTCTTCTTGAATAATTCCATTCGGGAATGCACTTTTGACATCCATTTGAAACAACCTGAAATTCTTATAGCAAGCAAAAGCAAGTAATAATCGATTGCTTCTAACCTTGCTACTTGGAGCGTAAGTCTCATCGTAGTCAATCCCTTCTTCTTGCGTGTATTCTTTAGCTACGAGTCTTGCTTTGTTTCTCGTTACTTTGCCTTTTCATCAACTTTGTTCCCGAAAACCCATTTAGCTCCAATAAGCGATTTACCTTTTGGTTTGGGAGTTAATTCCCATACGTCATTAATACTTGAATTGTCGAGTTCTTCTTGCATTGCTTCAATCCAGCTTTCATCGCCTAAAGCTTCTTCGATATTTTTGGGTTCTATTTCGAAATAAGAGCAACAAAGCACTAGACTCCTCTCGCCTTTTGGATCTTGTTCGAATTCCCTCATTAATATTTCCAATAATGAGTTCTTCAGGATGACTAGACTTGTGCTTCCGATTCTTGTTCGATCGATAGATTGTTGATCTTCTTCTTGAGTAGATTCTTCATTAGTAGCTTGTTGTACGATCTTGAATTAGCAACCGCTTCGGTGGAGTCGGCTTTGCGGTTTGGAGCGCTTTACGAGTCTTCGATGCAGTATCTCGCTGAACTTGTGGAGAGTCTTGAAATTTGACATTCATTGATTCTTCCACATCTGAGTCTTTTTGTTGAACACTCTAAAGGCTTTGCTTGTTGTAGAGTATCCAAGAAAGAATCCTTCATCTGATTTTCTTCAAACTTACCAACACGATCATTAGCATTTTTTAGAATAAAACATTTGCAACCAAATATTTGAAAATAAGAAACTATTGGTTTCTTCCCTTTAAAAATTTCATAAGGAGTTTTCTCAAGAATTGGTCTTAAAAACACTCGGTTTATAATATAGCAAGCAATTGAAACAAATTTTCCGCCCAAAACCTTGAAGAAACTTGATTTCCAATTAAAAGAGTTCTTGCCATTTCTTGTAAAGATCTATTCTTCCTTTCCACAACCCCATTCTGTTCGGTGTATATGGAGAAGAGAATTTATGTTGAAAACCAAATTCATCACACAAGTTAGCAAATTCTTGATTTTCAAACTCACCTCCATGGTCTGTACGAATGCTTGTAATAGTATGACCTTTCTCATTCTGCACCTTTTTAGCAAATTTTGAAAAAGAGAGAAAGTCTCGACTTACTTGAAAGAAAGTAGACCCAAGTAAATTGTGAATAATCATCCACTATTACCGACGGAACCTTTTACCACCAATGCTTTTCGTTCTAAAGTCCAAACAAATCCATATGCAAAAGCTGCAATACATGATTAGTGGTAACTTTATTTATTGATTTGTAAGAATTTCTAACCTGTTTACCCAAGTACACATGGTGTACATAGATCAGATTTTGAATAATTCAAAGTAGGCAATCCTCGAACAAGTTTCTTTGTAAAGATCTTGTTGATTTGCTTCATGTTGATATGGCCTAGCTTTTTGTGCCATAGATTTGCTTCATCTTGTACTGATATTAAGCATTGTGATCTTTCTTGATTCACATCCGGAAGATAGATATTTCCATGTCTTCGACCGCAAAAGATTGAGTAAGGTCTTTGCCGATTCCGAGCACGTTTCTTCCCGAAAGTTGATCTTGAAACCGAGAATCACACAACCGACTTATGCTAAGCAAGTTGTAATTTAATCCTTCAACTAATGAAACATTATTGATTGACAAACTCCCAATCTTCACTTTGTTCCTCGACCAGTAATCTTCCCTCTATTGTTACCACCAAAGGAAACTTTTCCTCCGTCTATCTGGATAAGTTTTATGAAGCGGTTTGAGTCCCCCGTCATATGTCTTGAGCAGCCACTATCAAGATACCATTTTATCTTCTTTTTGATAGTAACCGCAATTAACAAGAATTCAAGCTCTTTTTGGTACCCATACCATCTTAGGTCCGAAGTGTTAGTACAATAGACAGTCTTAGCCCAACTCCTTTTAACAGTCTCCAAACTAAAGGACATTCTTTCTCGAAGTGTTCGAGCTTTTACACTTGGAACATCTTAGAGCACTTCTACCAACAGGTTTTACAAAGACTTTCTGAAAATGATTTTTGTAAACAGTTCTAGCTGGTCTTTATTTAATTCTTTCTTTTACCTTTGGAAAATCAATTAGTGGAATAGTTTCGAAGTCATACCAAGACCCAACTTGTCAAAATATGGTCTTTGTATCGAAAGAATCTTGTCCAGTTTTTTCAGAACCATTTGAAAATCTCTTTGATATGTTAGTCATATCATTTTTCAAAAGATTATTTTCATTTAAGATATTGTCTGAGTTTTCTTTTACAACAACAACATCTTTTTCAAGTTTTTCAACCTTTTCTTTCATAAGTTTATCCTTATGTTTCAAAGTAGAATTTTCCCTTTTTAATTCGGAGATCCTCTTAAGAGAGGTTTTCAGACTAAGACAAAGTTCATCAATGTATTTAGAAACTTTAACAAGAATTTTCAAGTTACTTACCTCGAGTTCACTGTCTGAGTCTGAATCAAGGTCTGAGTCTGAGTCTGATCGTGCCATTAAACAAATATTGGCATAATCATTGTCACTATCTTCACATTCGTATCACTCCAAGTCTCGCCTTGAGTGCCTTCCCCGTTTTTTCTCGGACTTCCCTTTTCTCTTCTTTAACAGAGGATAGTTAGGTCTGATGTGTCCCTTTTTCTTGCATTCAAAGCAAGTCACTTCTTTATTCGTATCATCTTCCTCTGTTGACTTGTTTTGAAACCTTTGAGAATTTTGTTTCTTCCAATTGAATTTCCTTCCTTTTTTGTTCAGCTTTCAATCTCTTTATCATCAATGCCAGTTCTTCATCATCTAGATCTTCTTCGAATCTGTAACATCCGAATAGTCATTAGACTTTAAGGCAATAGATTTCTTACCTTTTGAATCTTCCTCTTCGTTGTTCTTTCTACTTCATAGGATTGAAGAGTTCCAACTAATTCATCTACGTAAAGTGGAGCAATCCTCTGTGTCTCTCTTATTGAGGTTTTTATGTGATTCCGCTTTTGAGAGTCCACGAAGAAGTTTGTTGACATTCATATGTCCCGAGATTGGATGTCCCCGATATTCAAGACCATTCACAATTTCAGAAAGCGACTAAACATGTCGAATTGATTCTCCTGATCTCATCTTAAAACTTCATATTGTCCCAAGAGAATGTTGATCCTTGTTTCTTTCACACGATCGTTCCTTCATAGGTAATGTGAAGCTGTCCCATACTTCTTTTGCTTTATCACAAGAAGATATTCTATTATATTCAGTAGGGGATAAAGCACAATATAAAGAGTAAATAGCTTTGGCGTCGAGAGTCTGTCTTTTGGTAATTTCTTCTTGAGTCAAAAGAATAGGAACAAAGGGTTCTTTTCCTCTCTCTCGAGTCGATTCAGCAACAGAATAATTCCTTTATCAACAACTTCCCATTCCAAAGGATCTTTCGATCTTAGGAATGCCTTCATCTTATTTTTCCATATGCTTTTGTAATCTTTTCCATCAAAGTATGGAGGTCTGGTATTGCTTTGTCCTTCAACCAACCCCGTAGGCAGCATACTAGCCATAGATCTTTTACTTAGAAGTAAAGACACTTCTTATAAACAAGTACACAAGCTCGATACCAATTGTTAGAACTAGTATTAGCACCTAGAGGGGGGTGAATAGGTGTTTATCGCAATTTTAACAATTCAAATCAAATAAGATATGAATAATTTAAAGTCAACGATTGCAGCAAATTAAAGCAAATAACAATAGAAAGGATTAAGGATAGAGAATCAAGACTCCGTTTATAGTGGTTCGGCTTAGATCAAGCCTACGTCCACTCTCCCGCACGGACACCCTTCGAGCCGGATTTCACTAAGAATCAATAAGAGTGATTACAATCTCACGCTCTTGAGTCCACAAAGTGTAGATTACTCTACTACACTTCCTCAAGATCTACAATATGATCTCTTTTTGATTACATGTAATGCTCAAAGAATGATATCGCAAAGTGATAGAGGAGATTTCAGACTTTGGAATTCTTCTATCCGCACCCTTCAACAACTAGAGCATCTCTCTTATATACTTCTTCATGCCTTCATCCGTTGGCACCTTCCAAAGAAGTTCTTCCAATCAACCCGTTGGACGTAAATCAATTAGAGAGATCTCGAGCTCTTTAAGGTAAGTGTTGATAGCCCATCAATCCCGCTCGCCCATACAATCGGGATCTCGGTTTCCATAAGTAGATCCTTCCAAATATAAGTTGCGAAGTCGTCAAAGAATCTAAACATATTCCATATAAAACTTAGATCGTTTAGAGCTAAATCCAAGTAGAAAGATATCCATCGACGTTAGAAGAAAGATCGTATAAGATCGAATAAACGTCGTCCCCGGAAACTGTCCTTGTGAGTAGACTTTAAAATATAAGTCTTGAGTCTTGCTAGCTTCGACTTTAATCTTCGGACTTTGATCTTCGACTTTGATCTTCGACTTTGTCAATAGAATCAGTAAGTCTTCGGACTAGACGATAAACTTGTTTTGTCAACTTCAAAATACTTTAAGGGATTTCATCCAACACCACTTTCACCCTATCTCTTCATTTTGATGTCCAATGTTTTTAACATGGCTGATGAAAAAGCAAAGAGATGAGGATACTATCGTAGGATACGGTTAAACATTCTGCCCTAAGCTATCACATCTGATGTTTGCTGACGATACTATCTTTTTTTTCTGGATGGAACCATTACAGAATGCCAGAATCTAGCCCAAATTCTTAACCAGTACTGTTATGCTACGAGACAGGCCATCAATTTAAATAAATCAGGGGTTTACTTTAGTGGTAATTGTCCGAAACATTAAAGCACAACTTAGCTACGAGAATTGAGAGTTCCCAAAAGCTACGAAAAACAGGAAAATACTTGGGTATACCTACGAGTGGGGTCAATCCAAGAAGGAGATGTTTGCATGGATCCCGTCCGAGTTAATTCAAAGTTAGCATGATGGAAAGAAACCTTACTCACGAAGGCGGAAAGGAAGTGCTAATAAAAAGTGTTGTGCAATCCTTACCTACTTACGCAATGTCCATTTTCAAGCTGCCCGTATCTATCTGCAGAGCCATAGAAAAACGAATTGCGTCATTTTGGTGGTAAACTGGTGAAGCAAAAAGAGGAATGCATTGGAAAAGTTGGGAAACTTTGAAAACTCGTAAAGACACTGGCGGACTTGGTTTCAAAGATCTGCTTACCTTTAATAGAGCTATGCTTGGCAAGCAAATCTGAGATTAGCTAATTCTCCTTCGGCCCTATGG
The DNA here is from genome assembly GCA_014182395.1 of Eucalyptus sp. ANBG9806169. Classification (NCBI taxonomy): domain Eukaryota; kingdom Viridiplantae; phylum Streptophyta; class Magnoliopsida; order Myrtales; family Myrtaceae; genus Eucalyptus; species Eucalyptus sp. ANBG9806169. The sequence goes on from CM024579.1 coordinate 40,234,046, forward strand.
TGTAGAGTGCTGAAAGGTATTTATTATCCCAATGGTGAAGTCTCGGATGCATCTAAGGGTCATCGACCCTCGTGGGGTTGGCACAGCTTATTGCTCGGCAGAGATACAATCAAAAGCAATATCCAATGGTCAGTAGGGGATGGACATTCTATTCACATCAGATAAGACAGATGGCTATCACAAGGTGTCATTGGGGGTCAAGCAAACCAGAACGAACCTACGACAGTAGGTGAATTGATAAATGCAGAATCTAGAGGTTGGAAAGAACAGGAAATCCATCAACTCTTTGATGATACCATTGCAAATGAAATTTTAGCAATTCCCCTAAGCCAACAACCACAACCAGATGAACTTATATGGACAGCAACAGCTCCGGGCAATATTCTCGTTAAAAGTGGATATAATAGAGCACGGAAACGGAAAGCGAGAGCATCGAACCGACCCTCCCGCTCATTTCAACCACCACGTACCTTATGGACTCAAATTTGGAATCTCGAAGTGCCACCCAAAGTTTGAAGCTTTCTCTGGAGTTTTTGTCAAAACGCCTTACCGACAAAGGAAAACCTGCATAAACGAACAATAACCTCAGACCCACTATGCCTCGTTCGCCGATCAAGTATTGAGACAACAGAGCATCTGTTTTTGCTATGTAAATGGACACGAAGGTTTGGGGAGCACAAATTTTCGACAAGATCAGACCAAACAGGAGTATTAATCGCACAGACCAGTGACTTATCTCAGCTTTCAGTAAAGAAACAACCTCACCTGATCGCGAGCTCACTGGAATGATACTATGGAACATTTGGAAGGCGCGAAATAACTGGATCTTCCGAACAATCGTCCCCAAACCAGCAGATCTACTGAGGTCTACTCAGGAACAACGGAGTTCATTCAGCAGAGGTAAACCCAGCAACAACAGAAACACTCGCAAACGAGACAAACCTGCACGGTGGTGGCCTCCGAACGGGCAGGATCTGAAACTTAATGTCGACGCGGCATGGAATCCTGGTCAATTTCTGTGCTCAGTGGCTAGAATCCTTCGCGATTCGACCGGAAGGGTGCTTGGAAGGCTTCGCAAAGAAAGGCTAGGGTTTCTTCGGCGAATGAAGGGGAAGTGCGCCGCTTTTACACGGGCTTCGGTTCATTCGGGAGCTTCGGTTGTCGCACGTGAGAGGGTTTGGAAGCCGAACAGAAAGTGGATTATTGAGAGCGACTGCTCGGGGGTGGTGGACATGGTGGTGGGTCAGGGCCGAAAGTTCTTGTTGGAATTTAAAAGAAGCAAGTGCGTTTATGTAGGGATATGTTAAACCAAAGCAATATCGTTTCGGTTCGTCACTTTGTCCACGCCAAGCAAATGCAAAATGCAGATTGGATAGCACGTAACCATAATTCTCGCCCTCTCCCTAGTAACTGGTTAATTTACCCCCCTTTCCTTTATGGAATGTTTTATGTGCGATCTTTCTTCATCTGCGTTTTGTAAGAATCCTTCGTGATTAAGTAAAAACTCAGTTATGTTTTGACCAAAAAAAAACTCTTTTGAAATTCGCCACAAAACTCGTAGAGAAATTTAATCATCAAATAGTTTACAACATCTCAATCCGAGGTATCTTGTATTATCCACAAGTCAAACGTGGTCATATGCATGTCCTCACCCATTTATCTTCAATAAGAAAAGGGCCTAGAGTACCCTAATTTTTTTAAACAATAATCTAAAGTGAACCTCATTTTAAATAAGTATCCAAATACACTCATTTTCCCAAATATATGAAGTAGATCTTGTTTCAAATAAGGGTCTCAAGTGACTACATCAGTTTTAAAGAAATGTTCGATTTTCCGACTAATCAAGAGCATTTTCATCATTTACCTTCTTTTTTTCTTTTATTTTTTCATTTTTCTAGTTTTTTCTTTCTTCTTAATGGCCGATCTCTAGCCATGGCGGCCACTTGCGATGCCCAAAGAGGGATGGGCAAGGATCACCTCGCCTGATTTGGCAAGGGCCACCGCCATCAGTTAGAGGTAAGGCAACTCTCGTCTAAGGGGCCACCAATGAGGGCTTGCACTTGCTCATTAACTGACGAGGCTCAAAAAGATTAAAAAAGAGAGAGAGAATTAATTTAAAAACTTAAAAAATTAAAATTATCTTTAAATGAAAAAAATTCTTGATCGGTCGGAGTATTTAACCGGCCGGCAATAGCCAAAACCGATAAAGTAAGACTCTTATTTAAAATTGATATGATCATTTAGGCCCTTCCTTTGAAATTATCCCTTCACGTCCTTGTCTAAAATTTTTCCCAAGGAAACACAGCAAACGTGACCAACAAACGACGGCAGAGAAGCATTAGCTGTCCTCCTCCCACTCAGGGCCTTCCTTAGCTGTCCTCCTCCCACTCAGGGCCTTCCCAAGCTACGATAAGCTACGTTGCTTCCCTCGATGGATAGTTTCTATCGACTTGTCCCATCGCCAACCTCAGAAAAGCCACTACCAAACCCTAACCCTCCCCACTCTCCCGGCCTGTTAAAGCTCCCTCCCATGCATCAGAACATCCGACAGAGAAATCAAGAAATTAGCATTCCCTCTCTTTTCTTCTTCTTCAATCTCCATGGAGTCTCCACGTACGCACGTACTGCTATTCCCCTACCCAGCGCAGGGCCACATGCTCCCGCTCCTGGACCTCGCCCACCAGCTCTCCCTCCGCGGACTCGCCCTCACCGTGCTGGTCACTCCCAAGAACCTCCCCATCCTCGCCCCTCTCCTGTCCGCCCACCCCTCCATCCAGACCCTCGTCCTCCCCCTCCCTCCCCACCCCCGTCTCCCCCGGGCGTCGAGAACGTCCGCGACATCGGCAACGCCGGCAACGTCCACGTCATCTCCGCCCTCTCCGCCCTCCGCCTCCCCATCGCCCGGTGGTTCGCCTCCCACCCCAACCCCCGTCGCCATCCTCTCCGACTTCTTCCTCGGCTGGACCCTCGACTTGGCGGACGAGCTCGGCGTCCCCCGGATCGCTTTCTTCTCCTCCGGTGCCTTCTTGACGTCGGTCACCGACTTCTGCTGGCGGAACATGGAGAGCGTGAGGGGGGCCAGCGCCGACGCCGTGGAGCTCTCCGATCTGCCCGGAGCGCCGTCGTTCCGGAAGGAGCACCTGCCGGGACTGTTCCGCTTCTACCAGGAGTCCGACCCGGATTGGCAGATCGTGAAGAGAGGCGTGTTGGGGAATATGGCCTCCTGGGCTTGCGTTTTCAATACGTTCGATCACTTGGAAGGCCGGTATTTGGAGCACCTGAGGCAGAAAATGGGCCATGGGCGTGTTTACGGGGTTGGCCCACTTAATCTGATTGGGCTTGGAGAGGTCTCGGGCGCGGAAGCAGGCGGCGACGTGCTGGGCTGGCTCGACGGGTGCCCTGATGGTTCGGTCCTCTACGTGTGCTTCGGCAGCCAGAAGCTGATGGCCCAGGAGCAGATGGACGCCCTGGCGTCCGGGCTCGAGAGGAGTGGGGCCCGGTTCGTGTGGGTCGTCAAGACCGCCATGGCCCAACAGGCAGCGGAAGGGTACGGGGCGGTCCCGGATGGCTTCGAGGCCCGGGTGGCGGGTGGGGGAGGGTCGTGAGGGGGTGGGCCCCGCAGGTGCAGATACTTGGCCACCGGGCCGTGGGCGGGTTCCTGAGCCACTGCGGGTGGAACTCGGTCCAGGAGGCGGTGGTGGCGGGGAAGGTGGTGCTGGCATGGCCAATGGGGGCGGACCAGTTCGTGAATGCACGGCTGCTGGTGGAGGACATGGGCGCGGCGGTGAGGGCGTGCGAGGGGGCGGTCACAGTGCCAGACCCGGACGAGCTGGGCCGGGCGATTGCACGGACAATGAGGGAGGACTTGCCGGAGCGGGCGAGGGTGCAGGAGCTGAGGAGGAAGGCGTTTGATGCGGTGGAGCCCGGTGGTGGGAGCTCTTGGACAGGCCTGGACGAATTTGTGAAGGCGTTGGGCCAATTGCCAAAGCAATGAGTGTAACCGTACCATTGGCCTTTCGTTGTGATGAACGAGAAAGACGAAAGATGACCCAATCTTAAGATAAAGTATTCTAGAATTTGCACTTAGAATATTACTATAGTGTACAGCCACATGTCTGGTCTTCCGGTGGAGCGATTAGAATCCAACTTTGCAATCAAATTGAAGTCGATTTAGCCATATTTATTTCAGGACTAGTCTCAAAATTCCAAATAATATAAAAGATCCTATAGTGCGATTTTGGGTGATTATGATCTTTATATCACTCGGATGGCTCTCTAGATTATCTTGAACGAGTTGTACTCGTTTGTGATCAGAATCAAAATGGCACCAGTGCCAAACCCAATGCTCTTGCATAGGGATTGATTCAAAAAAGCTCCGGCAGAAATTTTAACATTGAATGTCTAACAAGCCGATGACTACCCGGAAGCAACTTGATCAAAGCCGATGTACCTACTACTTTAGTGATCAATTCCTATGTATATGAAACCGATGGTGAATATTCACTTGAGAATGTCATTGACCATAACCTCTCGGAGAGTGAGAACATCTTGACAAAAAACTTCAAATAGTTAACGCTTATGATGCGCCTGAAAAATGATAGCTTTTAGGAAAATGTCAATTATTTCTATTTGCTCCAATTATGAAATATCTTTCATCTTTTGCTCGAAACTACACTCTACGTGCAATGTGTTGTAGTTGGTCTATGTTCATTGCTTTTGAAGAGACTTTAGATGTTCTGACGTTCTTGTCTAGAAGGTTTTGTGCACTCGCTCAACCTAAATATGAAGCTGTAGTTCCTCATTTATATTAGATAGATTTTTAATTTTACTTTGTACTTATTGGCTCCCCATTAACCCATAACACCTAAAACTGTTAGATCATAGAAAGTTTGACAAGTAAATTCACAGGCACATATTTTGCTTTTGGAAAAGAATGAAGAAACATGCCCTAAATCTTGCGATTTGGTTGAGCGTGTGTATCCTTCTTCTCTTTAAGACATCATTTGTTTAGTCATGAACTTCTGGATCTCATTTTCACAATCATCTTATTTCCACGCTCTTAAGTCTTGAATGCAGGCCCCACATTAGGCCCAGGCGAATGCCGTCTACGTCAGCCGAAGGCCTAGACTAAAATGGTTCGTGAAACTCACGTTTTCCGTCGGTATCTGAAGTAACTCGCTTTCTCGTTTATGAGCTTTAGAATTGGTAAAGGAGAACGATGCGAGAAAGTGCGAGAAGGCGTTTCGGTGAGTGGATCACTACTCAACAAAAGGCCGTCAAATCCTTGCCGATCCAACCCCGTACCGCACCCTTTTGTGGACCCCAAAAAAGAAAAATAAAAACTTGACTTACCAAACTATGAAAAACGTTAGAGGGTGACTTTGATTCGTTGACTGACTGGTGCTCCACGTGCCTCCCCCTCATCTAAAAACCCACTCACCCGTTTGATAAAGCGCTGTCATATCTTGTCAAAATCAAATTTCACATGAAGCGGAGCGAATTATAAATTTTTGTATCCAACACTGCGAAGGTTTCCGAAAATTGTGGATGCTTCATGGTTTATGACAACACTGTAGAGGAATCCTCAATTTCATTAACAGAAAAATCAACACTACAGGAGTTCGCAGATCCTTCTTCTGAGGAAAATGAGTCGAGAGATGTCTATCGCACGCCGGCCGAAAAAGCCCGGAAACAGTGGGTCCTAACTTCGACAAGTCTTCTACGTTACTCCATTTTTTTATTATGAGATTATAGGTTGACTGAGTGGGCCCATGGACGACCATGGAGAACCCCTACCTCGAATGCACGCGGAGCATCTAAGTCCTTAGAATATTTTGCAGTCTGCTTCCCCTTCCCAGAGAAATCAAAATAGACATCTCTTCTTCTTCTTCTTCTTCTTCTTCTTCCTCTTCAGCTCCTTCATCTTCATTTCCATGGAGTCTCCACATCCGCACCTACTGCTATTCCCCCACCCGGCGCAAGGCCACATGCTCCCGATGTTGGACCTCGCCCACCAGCTCCTCCTCCGCGGGCTCGCCCTCACCGTACTGGTCACTCCCAAGAACCTCCCCAACCTCAACCCTCTCCTCTCCGCCCACCCCTCCGTCCAGACCCTCGTCCTCCCCCTCCCTCCCCACCCCAAACTCCCCCGGGCGTCGAGAACGTCCGCGACCTCGGTCCGCTCGGCAACGTCCCCATCATCGCCGCCCTCTCCGGTCTCCGCCTCCCCATCGCCCGGTGGTTCGCCTCCCACCCCAACCCCCCGTCGCCATCCTCTCCGACTTCTTCCTCGGCTGGACCCTCGACTTGGCCAACGAGCTCGGCGTCCCCCGGATTGCCTTCTTCTCCTCCGGCGCGTTCTTGACGTCGGTCGCCGACTTCTGCTGGCGGAACATCGAGAGCGTGAGGAGGGCCAGCGCCGACGCCGTGGAGCTCTCCGATCTGCCCGGAGCGCCGTCGTTCCGGGAGGAGCACCTGCCGTCGGTGTTCCGCTTCTACCGGGAGTCCGATCCGGATTGGGAGATTGTTAGGAAGGGCATGATGTGGAATATGGCCTCTTGGGGTTGCGTTTTCAATACGTACGATCACTTGGAAGGCCAGTACTTGGAGCACCTGAGGCGGAGAGTTGGCCACGGGCGTGTTTATGGAGTCGGCCCATTGAATCTGATCGGGCTCGATGACCTCTCGAGCCGGGGCGACCTGGGCGCTGGCGCCGGAGCCGGCGGCGACGTGCTGGGCTGGCTCGACGGGTGCCCCGACGGGTCAGTCCTCTACGTCTGCTTCGGCAGCCAGAAGCTGATGACCCGGGAGCAGATGCGGGCCCTGGCGTCCGGGCTCGAGACGAGCGGGGCGCGGTTCGTATGGGTGGTCAAGACCGGCTCGGCCAAGCAGACGGAGGAAGGGTACGGGGCGGTGCCGGATGGCTTCGAGGCCCGGGTGGCCGGCCGGGGGAGGGTCGTGAGGGGGTGGGCCCCGCAGGTGCTGATACTGGGCCACCGGGCGGTGGGCGGGTTCCTGAGCCACTGCGGGTGGAACTCGGTCCAGGAGGCGGTGGTGGCGGGGAAGCTGGTGGCGGCGTGGCCGATGGAGGCGGACCAGTTCGTGAACGCGCGGCTGCTGGTGGAGGACATGGGCGTGGCGGTCAGGGTGTGCGGGGGGCCGGACACGGTGCCGGACCCGGACGAGCTGGGCCGGGGGATCGCGGGTTCGATGAGGGAGGGCTTGCCGGAGCGGGCGAGGGCGCAGGAGCTGAGGAGGAAGGCGCTGGAGGCGGTGGAGCCCGGCGGTGGGAGCTCATGGAGGGGCTTGGACGAACTTCTGAAGGAGTTGGGCCGACTGCAAAAGCAATGATTTGTAATCGTCATCGGCCTTTCACTGCGGCGCGCACGAAAGGTGAAAGACAGACCCCGATCGTGGAATTTGCGTTTGGAAGATTTCTCTCTTTTTTTTTTATTAGTGTAGGTTGTTATCATAGATTAGTGGAAATCTTGCTTGATGAAATTAAAGCAGAGTCAAGGCCGTACTACAGAACGTTTGGCGATAGGCATCTGGCTCCGGGAGAAAATATTGGGATTGGAGAGCAGGTACTACTATTTCGGATTGATGCATTTCAGTTAAAAGACCCGAAGTAGCAAAGCCTTGGGTAAAAATAGTACTTGGCGAGGTTATTGTGCTTAAATAATTTGTATGTTTTTAAAATACGGAACCATATGAATAACGGAGAAACTCCATGAAAGAAAAATTAATGATTCATATAAATCACTTAACGGGAAATGTCCCGAATAAATCCAACGAGTGACTAATAATCCTGTTATACAGAAAAAGTAGCTATCATGCCTTTTTCTGACGAATCATATAGTCCTACGATTTCATCGACCGATAAGCTTATCAAAAAAATAGTAATTACTATTGAAATGATCGAAAATGATATATGAGTTAATATATGTTCTAAGGTGGAAAATATCATAAATTTTTTATTATTAAAATGAAAAAGTGGGGTAAACCAATTCTACGGAATTGAAATCAGGAATTGAATTTATTATAGGACTTATTCCATTTGTTTTAGAAGATGCCATGCCGCCACTCGGACTCGAACCGAGATGCTCTAGCACTGCTTCCTAAGAGCAGCGTGTCTACCGATTTCACCATAGCGGCGTACTCGAAATAATAATAGATTATTATTATTTAATCGTCGAGATTGAAGGAGTCAATTCCATATTTATTTTTTTTTCATTTTCATTCAAAGTGATGAGAAAAAACTCATTTCGTTTCAATATGGATTGAAGCGTTCCCCATAAAAATCTTTATTATCATTTTTTTTTAATTTCTCATTTATCTGATTTTAAAAATAGAAGATGCACTTTTTTTATCAATGAACAAAAAAAGTCTTTTTATGGATCACAGTACAGTGTGACATTCAAAATTTTTTTATTTAACTATTTGTAGAGCTTTATATTAACCCTTAGGTTGGTTTTTCGTCATGTAAAGAATTTTCTTTAGGATTTCGAAAACTAATTCGATATTGGCCTGAACTGAACATTTTGTCTAAGAAAAACTATTTTTGTAATTTTCTTATTTATTATGATGATATGACATATAATTGTACCGATGAGGAAAATAAGAATCCCCACCGGATAAAACATATTCAAAAAAAAGTGAAACCTTGTATCTTTTTTTTTTTTTTTTTTTTTTTAAAAGTACCATTTTCAGATTAAGATTAGTTAATCTAGTGTTTGACTATTTAATTGTCGTACAAAAAAAACTTTTTGAATTCCCGGTAGAAAGAGACTTCGCTAAGGAAAAAGCTTTCAACGCTGCCCGATATACCTTCTTTTTCCAAATGTTTTTTCGAATACGTTTTTTTGATATAGAAGTACTTTTTTTTGGAACTGCCATTAAAAATTTGAAAAAAAGTTATTCATTTCTCTAGTTGAATGTGAAAGACATCTATTGGTCAAACAATTCCATTTTTTTTTTTTTTATATCTCTCTCTGTCTATTTTCGTCGTGCGATATTTATACATGTAACAAAATACACCGAAAAGTTCAAAAAAAACCAATCCTTACCTAACAAATTCCAAATTACTGAAATTACTTTAGTTTTTTATTAGTTGGTCAAACTCAAAAGAAAAAGAAAAGAATGAGTACACATTTTTTTTTTTAATTGGAATTAAACTAGTAGTTAATCAAAGAATACATGATTTTCTAAAAGTTATCTTAGTAATTTCGTCTTTTCTTTTAATTCTATTTCTTCTCCCTGGTATTGAAAGAAAAGTGTGGGATATTCTAGCGTTTTCTACAAAGAAAAAAAATATCTTTTATTCGAATGGAGTATAATCAGTTCTATCATGAATTAGTTAATGATTATGAATAAACGAACTAATAAAAAAAACGAGTTCTTTTTTTTATTGCGCCCGTTTTGGTATGGACCATCCTATTATTTCTATCAAAATAAAGTAATGTATTAACTACTCGATTTTGGTGTAATTATTTGCTTTATGCATATAAATTATCGTAATACGTAATAATAATTGAATTTTTTTCTTCATTTTCATAAAAATTTTACTTAATATTCAATATTAATAAAATGAATTATTGTCTTATTTCATTTTAAATATAAATAGTAACTTGATCATATTCATATCATTTGACCAATTCTAACTTCTTGATTTGAATATTTGAAATATTGGTTAAAGAAGAAAGATTCGAATAATTAGGAATAGAAAATTCTATTTAAGTATTCCATATCTTGATTTTTTATTGAACCTATAAAAAGATATAAGAGCCGGTGAATTATAAAGAATTAATTAAAAATAAAAAGGTTTTTTTATGGAATATACATATCAATATTCATGGATTATCCCCTTCATTCCACTTCCAGTTCCTATGTTAATAGGAGTGGGACTTCTACTTTTTCCAACGGCAACAAAAAATCTTCGCCGTATGTGGGCTTTTCCTAGTATTTTCTTGTAGTGATTTATCATTCAATGAATGACTGATCTAACTAGAATATTTGTTACTTTGTAACATAAGGTACATAAGCAAAGCATTTCCATTTTAAGACGTACTTACTCTTTCTACCCTACAGGGATTTCTCCTACTCCTTATATTCCAGTAAAATGATTTCAATAAAGTAAATAGCAGAATTGTGGATAGGGAACTCTACAAGCGACCTACCTAATTTTATTGTAGAAATTTTCGGGATCAATGATTGGACCATGCAAACTAAAAACACATTTTCTTGGATAAAGAAAGAGATTATTCGATCTATTTCTCCTGGCTCCGGACGAATTGCCTGGTCCCCCCATGAACAGGTTTTAATCAGGATTCGTTGCAGACGTCTGGTGTGTGGGACCAAGGAGCATTCAATCGCCAACGGGCCGTCCCCTACTTAAAGAGGAATCACTGAAGCAAGAATAGTTAGGTTGAACGCAAAATTATCTCCCAAATTAAAAGACCTCTGCATAGTATGGTTGGAACCGATCATGGGTTTGAGCGAGGGTAGTTGAGTCGAGTCCGATCACAGCCTTTAATTATATAGCTCCGCAAAAGATATTTGTTGTCGTTGCATATGGTATGGTTGTAACTTGTAATAAAGGACGGGAATGTCCCACGAGAAATTACCACCTAAAGACTTTCCACCTTCCCATGGGGTAGACCTAGGAATCATAGACAATGATGTTGCTAGACGCTCTTTCTTCTTTGTATACTCATGAAGCTCTATGTTAGTTCCAGATTCAATCTATAAAAATCACCAGCGCGTGCCTTGACTAAGTTTCGGTCGAATATGCACCGGTTTTTGCCAGACTTGGGTCAAAATCTCCGGAAAGCAAAGATTAAAAAAGCCACCCTAGAAAGATTACTCATTACGGTTACATATCATTGACACCCAGAAAAGATTCATTAAAGTTGGAAAATATCGTACCATATTCGATCAATCCACTCAATTCCCTAAGAAATCTCGAATCTAACATCCACTAACCTCCCTTGAAGGTCACCATTAATAGTCTGAAATGACATTTTCACGTTAGCAACAAATCCACCTCAGCAAGCTGATGTGGATTTAAAGCAATCGGTTGACTTCTCCTTCTATTTGTTTTCTGTGTGAGTGTTGAGTCTTTAATCGTTAGCTTGTCTCTTCGAATTTCAGAACTACTCATTGTGTTTGTACAGTCGTTCTCATTAAAGGAATCAGAACATACAGTCATTCAAGATTAGGAACATTTCCGCATGAATGAATGGCAGGGGCTGTTTACTATTGGATCTTATCTGGCTCTGGGTAGAGTATTTTGCTTTGGTTCGCCTTGGGCCGGGAAGAGGAAACTATTTTTTGATTGAATGGGCCTTTAGGAATCCGCAAGACCTATTAACCACCTGATTCTATTCTGGGCCAATTTGGTGTTTGGAAAACAGTCCATCCATGTAGCTTGAGGGATTGTGCTGGAAATAATTTGATATGCTGCTTTTGATATATGGTCATAAGTGTTTCCCTTTTGACTAATTAATAGCTAGATTATGATCTGTAGCATCTTAGAGCAGCCAGGATATGCTATTCTCATTTGGATATGTGGCTGTAGGCCTAGCCAACAAGACTCCTTCGGTTAGTTTGAGAATTTCTTTTGCCAATTGACAATGGAGTTTTAAGCTTGGAACAAGATGGTCCTTTCTTTATATTAACCGAAATTCCTTGTCCTCCGGTGGTGATCTTGGAAAAGAAATTGCTTATCCGACCTGCTTGGATTTTTTATACAGGTCATCTGCGATTCAAGTTAGGTTCCAGTCAGACAAGACACAAATCTTTATGGTTCGGGTTAAGTCGAATAGCATGAAAACCCGCCCCGGCCCATTATACCCCTGATATATAATATGTTGTATACTGGATTTAGGATAAATATGTTTTGATATAATTTTGCAAATGTGCGTAGTGAATAATCTACTTAAAACACATATGCACTATTCATTGTGTTATGGTTGCTCATACCATTCGCCTTGAGTGCTTTTCAAATTCTTTAGTTAGCAACGAGTACGTTGAGAACACTATCAGTAGGAAACTTTCTTATAGTGAGATTTTTTTGCATGAGCTGTATATGATTCAAATGAATTTATTTGGTTTAGTTGTTGGTTTAAAGATGTACATATTTTTTTTTGTTAGATTTTGGAAACTCTAATATTGTAACTAACAAGTCGGTTTATCTTTTATATACATAGTTGATGTTGGTTTATATTCGAGGCTACATACTTCAAGTGGAATGATAGCCATGTCATTGCCTATTCTTGTTGGAGTCGGGGTGTAAGAATTTTCACCCAACACTACACTCCATATATAATGTGCAATAATTGGTCTATGTTAATTGGTCTTTTTTCTTTTTTTTTGGTCAGTCCTACTCTATTCCTATTCTACACTTACTCTTAGACTTTTGCCCTGCCTCTTGCAGGGCGTGGGAGTCGAAACCCACTCTTGAAACTTACGCGTCCCCACCCCATCCCCTTCTGAGAATGTGGGGATTTGAACCCCTCACCTCCCCCTTCCATGTTGGAAATGTGGCCACTAAGGTTAATTGGTCTTGACAAGGCAATAGATGTTCTGATGCAATAATTGGTCTATATTAATTGGTCTTGACAAGGCATTAGATGTTCTAATGCAATAATTGGTCTATATTAATTGGTCCTGACAAGGCATTAGATGTTCTGATTTTCTTGTCTAGAAGGTATTGGGCACTCACTCTCGCAATGGGTGTGGTCCATGTTTGTGCACTCACTCAATCTCCATATCAAGATAAACTTTTAAATTTTACTTTGTGGTCCATAACACCTAAAACTTTCAGATTATGGGAAGTACACGTAGAGTCACAAGCGGACCATAAACAAACATGCTCTAAATCTTGAGATTTGGTCGGGTGTATGTCCTTTTTCTCTTTTAACACATCCTTTGTCTCTAGATCTTACTTCCATGTTTTAAGGCGTGTTCCCCATTTTCTTAACATGTTCCCTAAGCCTAGGGCTGTCAAATGAATGAGTCGAGTCAAAAATTGTCCTACGTAAATCGATTCATTTAACCCGTTTTGACCTATTTATATGAATGCAAATTTAGCGATCCATACCTAACTTGACTCATTTACTAAAATACTTCCATATTTAATCCAACATATGAAAATCCATATCCACCTAGTTAACCCACTTTAAGCTCTTCATGTGTATATGATGCTAGATAATCGGCTTTCAACGTTGAGTAGAATTTTCAACTTTTGTATTAATTCACAATGTGTTATAAAATACATGAATCAATGAAATACATGAATGAATATTCATTATATTCATCTTATCTAATGTACTTATTATGATACATTTGTATCATACATTCTAAGTATATCTCCCTATACAATGAACGTTCATCTCCCTTATCTAGTACATTCTTGGTCTCCTATAAATAGGAGTTTAGTTTTGATGTACAATCACAACTATCACAACAACCATAAGAATAAACAGTCATACCCTCTTCTCTGGCTTTCTCTACTACTTCTGGTGTCCCATTTTCTCTACTCAATCTCTCTATTCTCTTTATTATTTATTCGCCACGCCATATTTTACAACACAATGAAGAATAAAAGAAAGTGAGTGCTTGGTGGTAAATTTATGAGATTGCCACAACAACTAACGTGGAGGAATTAAAATTTTAATTGAATGGAACGTGAATACCGAATAAAATGATTCTGACCATAAATTGCAATGACAAGACCTAAAATTAGGATGTTACATCGATAAACAATACCAAATACAAACAAGGAAAGATATACTCCAATAATTAAAAGATGAAACTTACAAGATTAATAAAATTTTAAAAGTAAAGGGGAAAAAAGGAGCCATCTTAATATTTTTAGTGGGAGTGAAGTCAAGCCCATCTTGCGGGCCGATCAGGACTTCTCTTAAACTTGAAACAGTTAGATAAGTCCATTTTTCCTCATAAAATGCGAAGAAATAATCACAAAGATGGGTTGGGTTTAGGCAAACTATAAACCCATTTAATATTTATATATATTTTTTATTTTGTGGTTCTAAACTTATAACTAATTTATTGAAAATAGATAACCCATATAATTACTCGACGCATCAAATATCAATATGAATTGAATCTATGATCCGTTTTGGCATGCCTATCTAAGCTTAAAACATGGGCCGGCAGGCTTTAGTTTATGAAAACAGATTTAGTATTCATGCTAACCGGCTCTCCATATACGTCAATCTTTCTATATCATGCATCTATCTGGTCACAATCTCCATGGCTCGTATATTTTAGGACGACATTTGATGAGGAACTCCTCGTCTTCGTACTCTTTTCGAACTTTACCCCATTTTCGCATCATGCCAAAGGCAAGTCCACGCGGGCCCTTCGCACTGTCCAAAACCATGGAAAACGAAAAACGGGGGTCACTGTCCAGACACTCGGTGGCAGTTGTCGTATGCACGGAACAGATTCCTCCACTCTGCTTCTCTTTTTCTCTCTCTCCGACCCCACGTACAGGATAAGATATCAGGGACAGACAGAAGTTTCAAACTTTTGACAATTATTCATGATCGACCAATCATCTTAAACCATCTCTTCATCTTCATCTTCTTCATCTCCATGGAGCCTCCGCCGCCTCCGCCTCCGCCGCCGCACGTCCTGATATTCCCATACCCGGCGCAAGGCCACATGCTCGCCCACCTCGACCTCGCCCACCAGCTCTCCCTCCGCGGGCTCCCCCTCACCGTGCTGGTCACCCCCAAGAACCTCCCCCTCCTCGCCCCTCTCCTCTCCGCCCACCCCTCCGTCCAGACCCTCGTCCTCCCCTTCCCTCCCCACCCCACGCTCCCGCCGGGCGTCGAGCACGTCCGCGACGTCGGCAACGCCGGCAACGTCCGCGTCATCTCCGCCCTCTCCGCCCTCCGCCTCCCCCTCGCCCGGTGGTTCGCCTCCCACCCCGACCCTCCCGTGGCCATCTTCTCCGACTTCTTCCTCGGCTGGACCCAGGACCTGGCCGCCGAGCTCGGCATCCCCCGGATCGCCTTCTTCTCCGTCGCCGCGTTCTTACCGCTGGTCATCGACTTCTGCTTCCGGAACGTGGAGAGCGTGAGGAGCGTGAGCACCGGCGCCGCGGTGGAGCTCCCCGATCTGCCCGGAGCGCCGTCGTTCCGGGAGGAGCACCTGCCGTCCATATTCCGCCTCTACAAGGAGTCCGACCCGGATTGGGACATTGTTAAGAATAGTATGTTCGGGAATATGGCCTCTTGGGGTTGCGTGTTCAATACGCTCGATCACTTGGAAGGCCGGTATTTGGAGCACCTGAGGCGGAAAATGGGCCACGGCCGGGTTTACAGCGTCGGCCCGCTGAATCTGATCGGGCTCGATGACGTCTTCAGCCGGGGAGACCCGGGCACCGGTGCGGGACCAGGCGGCGACGTCCTGGGCTGGCTCGATGGGTGCCCGGACGGGTCGGTCCTCTACGTTTGCTTCGGCAGCCAGAAGCTGATGTCCCGGGAGCAGATGGAGGCCCTGGCGTCCGGGCTCGAGAGGAGCGGCGCCCGGTTTGTGTGGGTCGTCAAGGCCCCCACGGCCCAACAGGCGGAGGAAGGGTATGGGGCCGTCCCGGACGGCTTCGAGGCCCGGGTGGCGGGCCGGGGGAGGGTCGTGACGGGGTGGGCCCCGCAGGTGCCCATACTGCGCCACCGGGCGGTGGGCGGGTTCCTGAGCCACTGCGGGTGGAACTCGGTCCAGGAGGCGATGGTGGCGGGGAAGGTGGTGCTGGCATGGCCGATGGAGGCGGACCAGTTCGTGAACGCGAGGCTGCTGGTAGAGGACATGGGCGTGGCGGTGAGGGCGTGCGAGGGGACGCACACGGTGCCAGACCCAGAGGAGCTGGGCCGGGCGATCGCGGGGTCGATGAGGGAGGACTTGCCGGAGCGGGCGAGGGTGCAGGAGCTGAGGAGGAAGGCGCTGGAGGCAGTGGAGCCCGGCGGCGGGAGCTCCTGGAGAGGCTTGGACGAATTTGTGAAGGAGTTGGGCCGACTGCAAATGCAACGAACGTGATCATACGACTGGCCTTCATTTTGACGAGTAGAATTTGCATTAGAAATTGCAATTGCCTACTTGCCCATGTTTGTACTTCTAGAAAAGTAACTATGCACTCTTTTCTCCCACAAAAGTGGAGTGTGTTCAGTATTGAGTTTAATGATAAAATTAAACTCAGTTCAGTTACATATGTTTATTTATCTAAATGAATTTTCTCCCATACTTACAGGAAGGCTATCATCATCCTCGTTTATATCAAATAAAATGTACAGAGTAATAGTCGTAGGTTACTAAAGGAGATATGCACATCAATTTCCAAGCTGAGGCAAGTGGATGACAGACCCTCTCAAGCCTTTAACTACCGAACGCCTACCCATATATGCGCCGGACGAATTGCCGATGCAGTAAGGATGAAGAAACCGTCGCAATGTTGGAGCTGACAATCTCGAATACAACTGTCAGAGAGACATTCATGAAAGGGGTAATTCGACACAACTGTCAAGTAATCAACATACACTATTCGGACATTGTTAGATGGGTGCTCCTATCCGTGTAAATCATCAACGCTGTTCATGACCCAAAGGGAACCCGATGAACCCGTGTTGAGAGAGAGAGAGAGAGATGGCCCCGCTACAGAAGACGAAGACTCGACCCTGGCGGTACTGGAGGAAAGGTGGACTTGACAAAGGAGGCGAGGGCTGGGTTACAAAAGACGAAGACTTGACCCTGGTGGTAGTGGAGGAAAGCAAGACTTGACAAAGGAGGCGAGGGCGGTCGTCATTGCAATGACGAATGCTTGTGGCATCACCAAAGGTGTCGAGAGAGGACAATGGGAGGGCCCAACGATGTCGGTGGACCCATGATTAGGGTGGGGAGAGAAAGACTTAGGATTTCCTTATATCAAATGACTTACAAGATGAAAACATGATTTATTCTACGAACCGAGTAGTACCCATACTAAGATATATCTAAATCATTTTCTTGTGTTGTTTAACACCTTTGCAAATATATAATCAACAAGTATTTTTTTTTTTAAATTCGCCTCCAGGAGTATACATATAATACTCTAATTTGTAAGGCGTCTTTCTTACATTGTCCACTCATTTTGCTCTAACTAGAATTTGTACTTGGAACCGTGCTTTGTTCCAACAAAAAAGATATTAGTTGTAGTGACTTTTGATGCCACGAATTAGCAATTTTTGAATGTTTTATTATTTGTAGTCACTGTTCCTAAGCATTGGGTCCCAGGCCCTTCATCAATTGACACGAACCCGTGCACCAAGGACCCAAGCCAGGGTGCTAGGAATCCAAGCATAAGCATTGGGTCTCGAGCCTTGTTTCTATGGATCCAGGTCCGGCCTCAATGGACCCAAGCTCGGGCGTCAAGGAGCCGAGGCACATGCATCAAAGTCTTAGGCCTAGCTACTGTAGACCTCGGCCCAGCCTCGATAGACCTATTCTTTAGTTGCTACAATTTGAGGAGAAAAATTACTAAGAATTGAATCGTGCATTGGATTGGGTGTGGATCACCAAAATCTTTTTGCGTAAAAATGGGTCGATTTCAATTGGACCATCTTCGATCTAATCCATCTATATAATGGCCTACATGAGACCAAGGACAAAGTGGATTGTGGATTTGCCTGAGCATCAGTCATTTGCTTATGGGCTTTACCATGCTCCAGAAGGATTGACTGAAGCACCGAGTGTACGGTGCCAATCACCCAAACTAGAAAACTCTACGCGATTAGCCGACAGGACCATAGGCTTTTTTGGAAACGACCATGGGCTTGAGTGAAGGGTATTTGGGGCGAGGCTTGCCCAGAACCTCGTCAACATGGACCGGAACAATCACGACTATCATATGTAGCTCTTGTTAAAGATATTCGTGATGATTGCACATGGTCTGGTATAGTTCGAAAACCCTTCAGCTTATAATGACCGTTGACAGGTGTTTCCCCGAAAACTGCCGGCGAAATTCCTTTCAAAACATGGATGAATGAGTGAATCGGCAGGAGTTGTGAATGGCCCTTTGTCGATTCTCAAACAAGAAACGTAAATAACAAGAAAATTAAAAGTATTGAGATTCGAGACAATCGTGTAAAGTCATGTAAAAGATAATAGAAATAAAATCGAACACCCGTTATTCTTTCATTAATGACGATCCTTTCTACAAATTACTATTCAAGTATTTATACCTAGTGCTAACACTAAACAATGGAAATGGTTATAAAGAAATCAAACACAACCTGCGTTACTCCCACAATTCAGCAATTCTATTTACAGATGGTTAGTTAGTAGTAACCAACTCCCGCTGTTAGACATTTGTGTCTTGTCCACTCTTTCGCAATTGTCTTCTCCAATTGCCCTCAGAAGCTTTGGTTCCACTACTTGACGGTTGCATCAAATTACCCTTTTTACGAATGTCTCTCCAACAGTTGTATCCGAAATTATTGGCATCAACACTTGGATGGTTTCTTCATCCTTACTGCACCGACAATTATGTCGATCGTGGCCTTTTGTTTCTTGTATCAACCTTCATTTGTCAACATTACACTCCTCATTTAGGCTACTTTCACATGTACCCTCAACCGGCTAAAACCAGTTTCCTTGTCGACTAACTGAGTTTGCCGATTAAGAGTTCTCAACACTAAGCCGATTTCTTCATCCGTCACATCTCGCTCGGCCTCTTCCGGTCCAAGTCAAGGTCAACGGCTCGGACATCTTTTGGCGTCAACGACAAGACTGTCGCACGATGTGTAACTAGCAAGAGACTGTTGAACTTCCCATGTGGTAGGCATTGGAATCATAGACAATGATGTTAGTCCCGCTTTCTCTTTCTGCAAACTCATATAACCCCATGTTACTTTCAAAACTCAATCAATGGGAATCGGCAAGCATGTGCCTTCACCAACTTGCAATTAGAACAAGGACATGTTTGTGCCAAGCTTGGGTCAGAATCTTCCTCAAAGCAAAGGATTATAAAAGCCAAGTCAAGAGGGATGTATTCATTACGGTGAGATATCCTTGAAGTGACGGTGAGTGGCTTGAGTGTGTTACTTGGGGGCGTGGCTATCACTTTTTTGCTTCAGAATCCAGATTAGGTGTTCCACAAGGGGACAAGCAGACAGGTTCTGGTCCCATTTTGTTATCTCAAATCTTTTTTGCTCATGGGTCTGTCTACTCATTCTCATCATTCGATGCTTTCATTACAAGACATTTAAAGGCTGTACCCACCACGAACCCACTAGACAATATTTATGCAACTCCAAGCAAAAGAGATCAGGCTGCCACGTTCACATGCTATTCTCTTTGTCCGGAGCCCACACCTTCCTCATCAGCGCCAGCGTCCCTTCTCACCGATTCAAAAGCCCAATTGGGGAAAATCGTGACCACCTCGACAGAGAGTCCTGATCTGCTGAGGAATAGACTGTTAGGTGGAGAACCTTCGCCAAACCTTAAAAGGGCCAATCGATTTTTTTAATGCTTTGGATGAAATCTTGTCTGCTGTAGATTAGACATTCAAACTGGGTAGGTTTTGGTGGTGCTAGACGACAACAGATCAGCCTGAGCGTCGGGATCAATGCAAGCTAAACATTATTACCGATATAACGTAGCGTCGATACCGGGTCGATGCTTCTATAAGTGCATCGATGAGCTTCCTTGGATGCTACAACGATGCTCCGAGCCTCCCAATGTCACTCAATAGAGTGGGATAATCCTTGAACTTTGGTTTATTGTACAGCATCATCCCAACGTCGCCTTCGGACTATTGATCTGTTCAACGTAGTCCTTAAACTATTAATAAATACTCGGTGTAGTCCTTCCATTTGCATCATGCTCATATAGTCTAGGAACTAAATAGAACATTTATCAATAGTTTAAGAATCACATTGAACGGATTAAAAGTTAGAAATGACATTGCACATTATGCCAATATTTAGAAACCATACTGAACAAATTAAAAGTTTAAGGATAACATTATAGATCAAACCAAAATTCATAAATCATTTGTGTCATTTTCCAAAACATATTTGGCGTGCTCGATGGGTAGACCAATCTTTTGAAGTGCATATGCTTGTTCTAATTGTTAATCCTGTTCTTGCTGACTCAATCAAAAGCTTTAGTTAGCGATTAAACAAGCGGGAAATTCAAGTACCGTGGGCATTTTCCAAATGGGAAGAAGAGAAAAGGGCAGGAATTCAACAAGACCGACTCGTTTGACCATTCCACCAATTTGAAAAGCCAATCCAATCCCGCGTATTTATAAACCGGAACAACTCTTTAATGGTTCCCAGCATGTGATGATCCCTCGGTTGGTCGTCTCGGTATACATTTCTGTCCATGCTGTGTCAGCATCGATGGCGTTTTCTTGGCAATCCTTCGCTCCCGAACAGTGGAATTGAACAACCATGACGCCTTGCCTACATAAACAAAGACTAGAGTCCCTTTCGGCATCGGTAGTATCGATTAGAAAAACCAATCGCTTCATCACCTGATTTGAGACGATAAGAGAATGCGTTTCTGGCTAGCGTAATATAATCGCGACATCCAGCCGGACAAAAGATGCAACCGAAAGAAAGGAAAATGTCAACGGGACGTATGAAGCCCTATTTGGTAAAAATTGTTTATGCTCTCCGAAATAACTAAATTATGTTCTTTTGTTCTGGAAAACGAAAAAAGAATGAAAACCTGTTTAGTAAATTTTTTGTTCCCGAGAATAGATTTAGACGGAAATAAGAAGTAGAATAAAAGTAACTTCTTATTTCCAGGAACAATTTCTAGAATCTATTTTTTTCTCTCCTCTCTTCTTCTCTTTCTTTTTTTTTTCTTCTTTCTTCTTCTTCTTCCTTTTAACCATTCACCGGCCTTAGCCATGGCCGGCACTGGCAACCGACCAAATGAGGGCCAGTGACCTCGCCGGAGCGTTGCCGGCCTCCGAAGACGCCAAGTCACAGCGAGGTCGACCTCGCCTAACCAAGACGATACCAAGCCTCGCACAGCCATAGCAAGACTCGACCTCCCCAAACGGCACGAGGCTAGGCCAAGGCAAGGCTAAGGCTCGCTGTGGCCAAGCTAGCCTCCGGTGAGCTAGTCGAGCCGAACCTCTCCCAACTAATCGCCAACCACGACGGTAGCTAGTGATCGGCCAAAGAAAAATAAATAAATAAAATAAAATCTAAAAATCCTACCAAACGTATTTCTATTTTGAGGATAGAAATTTTGAAAAATTACCAAACGCGATCTTTTCTTTCAAAAATTGTTCCCAAAAATAGAATTAGAAAAATAAAAAATTTGAAAAATTATCAAACGCATTCTTTTACTAAAAAATTATTTCCAAAAATAGAATTAGAAAAAAATAATTTCTGATCAAAAATTGTTCCTTGGAACAAAATCGCTACCAAACGCATCCTAAGTACAGTCAATATCGGTTTTCTGCTGGACCGTCCCTCAAGCAAAGAGAACGAGATTCCTGACCTCTTCTTGTTTTTATTTAAGGCTAGAGTCATTTCAGGAAGCAAGCTTATAAAAAAAAGAACGCACTCCTAGAAACAAAAACCAAAAATTGTTTCGCACCGCAATAGTATTCAAAAAAGGAAATCCGGCGGGACAATTGAAATCCAATCCCAACACCACCGTCACAGTGTGAAATTTTACCTATCACCCTGAAACTTGGTAAAGCTCGAAGAAGATAATCGAAAGATGGCCTCATATTAGCCACATTCAGTGTATAATTTTTTACACTCAACAGCTCCAGCGAAATAAGATAAATAATTGAGACACGCCGATTAGATTTACATATCATATTTTTCTTAATTTCATTCCACAAATTATTTATCCAACAAAGTCCATGAGTGAGAGTTAAAAGCAAGAAAACTAACTCATATAAGAAAGAAAAAAGGAAAAAAAAAAAAATACAACCGGGTCTACCCAGGATGACACTTAGCCGATGGCAAAAACATATACAAGTCCTACTAACAACACTCCACTTACGCAAACCCACTTCCTGGAAAATATTATCTGCCGTCGGGACATATTACTAACTAGTAAGTCTCAAAACTGGCAAGAAGTCCCAAGCCTCAGCCTCTGCCTCTGGCCTAAGGTAGCAGACTTCCTGTTCTCAAATGCAGGACCCAACAGCTCCTGGCACTTCTCCAGAAACGGAAGCCATTCATCCTCACTCATGTCAGCGAGATTCACAAAGCTTACACTCGGAGGAAGCTGCTCATTTGCACTTCTGTGCCCAGATGACGAATTAGCCATGAAGCCATTTTCCTGCATCATACCAGAATATTTAGGTTGCTTTGGACTCTTCTTACCCAAGACTGTGTTTTTTAAGGACATGGAAAGTTTTGACACTGAGGGAAGCCTCTCAAATGCCTCAACCCCAGCAACATCCTCCCTCTTCTTCTCTTCTTCATATTCACTCTCTGCTTCCTCCTCGCTTCCCTCCTCCAGTCTAGACAGAGGATTCCAGCCATTACTACCTATTCCAAAATCAAAAGGTGCTCTATACATATAATCATCCACGGTCGTCTTTGGCATGAAGCCTGACTCAATATCCTCACAGTCAATATCAAATAGAAACTCATCCTCTCCCACGTCTGCCTTGGGGGACAAAAGATCCCTCTCAGCTATAGACCTTCTCGCCTCAATGCACACGACCTCCAGTTCACTTGGTTCTTCCTCACCACTGCGAAATTCCCTGCTCATCATTTCACCAATTTCAGCAAGACAGAGACCATATGCAGCAGCTCTCTTCAGGAAAATGGTGCAGAGGATCAGCACGCGAAGACAAGCCTCTCGGATCATGGGAAGCTCCTTCTGCAGCATTTTACAATCATCTTTGTAGTCCAGCTTTTCTATATACTCCAATTCATCCTCAGAAAAAGGAATTGAAGCCTGAGGCCAGTGAATCCACTCAAAGTATGGGTCCTCCAAAGTTTCTGGCAAGCAAAGGCCATGATCGATAGGAATTAGTTTCACCTGACCAAAACTTCCCATGCTGTCAAGTTTACTTACTAAAAGGTTTCCAGCATGCCTGTCCGTATTTAAAATTCTAATGTCTAATATTCCAATTCGATGCACAGCAGAAACAGGAAAGCTTGAGGTCCCATGATCACTGGCATCAAAATCATGCGGTATGAACTGCTGAAGAGATGCGATCTTGCTAACCTTCTTCTTTTTATTTGGCTTGTCAGGATTCACTCCATCATTAATATTGAAGATATGGTGAGTGATCTTCACCAGAGCAGTTGGAGGCACATCAGCAGGAAGTCCAGAGTCTAGAAGATAAGCTGCAACCTCTCTGATCCCTGTTTCTCCAACTCGCACAGATCTTTTTAAGCCCGGTTGTCCTAGAGCTTTGCCAACAAAGCCTTTAGGATTATTGGGGGCAAATGGTTCTTCATCAGTCGGCTTTATAATAGCAACAGAATCACCTCTACTATTTCGGAAGTAGTACGCACCCCCAAGACCACCGTGAACGGGGAGTGGATCAACTCCCATGTTAATCCCCTTCACGATGTCCTCCACCAATTGCTTGAATCTATCATCAAATCGATCTGACCGGCCAAGTATTTCTATCGGACCACTCTTATCTCTATGCTGGATATCCCTCCCAGTTGGTGAAAGACAAGGTGTCGATGAGCTCCTATGAAGAAAATTCCTTGTAAGGAGAAGTGGCGAATCGTTTAGGACAGCACTGAGATCATTTTTCAGTACCTTGTCCCCGAAAGTCAAACAGCTCTGCTCTATAGGGAAATTAAGAGCGATCTGCAACCGCCTTTTCACAGTGTGGGCATTGTCACTGCGATCCAGCTCCATACCCAGCACACAGCCGGTTTCTGTCTGCACGAAAACCCGTCTCCTCCCAGTAGGTTGCTTCCCCTCATTTCTGTTAGTCCCGTGGTACTCCCTGCTAAGAGGGCTCTTGAAAAGTGCCACAGCCATCTGAGTCTGTACAGGGCTGTCCAACTTACGAGACATGAAATGGAGAGGGAGAGCCTGAGCTTCCCAGCCAGCAACAGGGGCGGCAGCTGAAGAGCAATTCCCTCCCAAGATCGCACCAAACCGCAACACGGGGGACGAATGGATGCACTGAACCCGACGTGAGTATCATCAATCGGTAAATCCTTTATCAGATCCCATCGGCAACCACTGAAACCACAATCGAGGCAAAAGACATGCCAGCGGAGAGAGATCACAGAGGCTGCTCGATGCTAATTGGCTACATGTAGCGCGCCATCTTGCCAGACCCCAGACAGAAAGGGAAGAAAATCTGCATAACATGAGAGGAACGATTGTCATTCAGATGGAATGCGAAGCATTTCGACCCACTTTTATGCAAATCACCGCCGAGAGTTTCACCCGCCAAGCAACTAAAGTGCATGAACGATACACGGATTTCAGACAACACAGCGCGTGCGCCAACAGCGAGCATCAGTTACGGATCAGTTCACTCTTCAAGTGCAGTAACTGCAACGTTTCCTGTCACCAGTTCGTGAATGCAGCAAGCACCAAAATCCACCGCAATAAAAACAACGCGTGGAAAAAGAAACGTACGAATTAGGAAAACCAGCAGTCGATAGAGACACGGCGGACTGAGCTCGGATTCAGATTGCTAACCATCTCGCGCTAATAGCGCCGCGGGATTAACTCGAGCACGATCTCGCCGCGCCCCGACATTCCACCGGACCGCCTCCGCGGCTCGCGACGGCGCCGGTGCAGACAACGGACTCAAATCGAAAACTGAGGTCGGCGGGAACTCACCAGATCATGAGATCCGAATCGCGACCCGGCTCGCGGACAGCTCCCCGGAACGGGAGAGCTGGGGAGACAAACCCCGGCCTCCTCGAAACGGGATCGGGCAGAGGGCCAGCGCCAGCGGACGGGAAGGACGGGGGCAAACGGCTCGCGCGCGGAGGAGGAGCAGCGGGCGGGCGGGCGGGCGAGCGGGCGACGAGCGGCGGCGGAGGCGGAGGCGGAGGAGGGGGATCGCCGGAGCTCCGGCACGGTCGCGTGGGGGATGCGATGCCTTGTGCCACAGGGCCACCGGAAACCAGGACAAAACCCTCTTTTGCTCCTCTCTTCTTTCCCTCTCTGCCTTTTTTCTTCTTCTTCTTCTTCTTCTTCTTCAGCGTTCGCTCTCCTGCTCGCTAACTTCTTCAGCGTTCGCTCTTCTGCTCGCTAAATCTGTTCGGGAGAAGGACCAGGGACACGTTACACTAGAACTTAACGCGGCTTCAACTCATCTCTAGTTAAGATTTAACCAACCATGGTTACGCGCCACCATCCCCCTCTCTCGCTCTCTTTTTCTCTGGAGTTTCGAAGACTCTAGAACACGAGATCGGAGCCGCTGGATGGGAAGCGGTGAGAAATCCGGGACGTTGGAATTCCTTTCTCTCTTTTTTCGTTTTTCGTTTTCTTTTTTTTCTTTTTTGGGGGTCCCGGTTTTTCGGCCCATTGTTCGGCCCGTTGGAATATTGGAATATGTTATGGGAGAGGAGGTTGGGGGGGGAGGCATCGGGGACTGTGCTGCGTTTGGGAGGGAAAAGGGGGACGGAGGGATTGGGGGACGTGACGTGGAGATAAGGGATTGGACCATGACGGGGCGGGATCACCGCCTGTGCAGGTAATACACCGCCTGTGCAGGTAATATGTCCGCCAATGGGACGCTCTTTCCCCGGCAGTTTTTCGCCCCCCGGCTTAATAGGTTCTGCCCGTGCCGGGGGCAGAAGCTCCAGTTTGCGTAATTGCCGCGATGGACGAGCGGCGGGTTGAAGTACGGTACTGGTTTCTTGACTCTTGGAAAATAATATGCTCTTAACCTCTAGAAAAAGCAAGCAGTTCTAGATCTTCTTTTCTTTTCTTTCAATCCCTTTTTTTTTTTTTTTTTCACTTTCTTGGTTTGAGTGACGAGAGATGTTACGTGATTTTTCAATCAATTAAGCATAAGCCAACACTAGGGATGCAGGCCTCCTCAATGGGGGAGGGAAAGTAGAGCCCTATCAAATTCAGGGATAGGAGTGGGAACCCCTTTTCCGTAAGGAAAATTCCCCCGGCAGGGCCGGTATCTTTTACCAGGCCCGGATCCCGGCCTGGGAAAGGCGTAAGAGGTCACTCTCCCCAGAGAGGTTCTCCTTCCCTTTCCCTCGTTGAGCAGTTTAAAGACCTGCTTAGGTCTAACTTTCTTGGTTTGAGTGACTAGAGACATTACGTCATTTTTCGATCAATTAAGCATAAGCCAACACTAGTAATCGGACCTGATTGACGATAGATTGAAAGCAGGACATGCCTAATTTTGAATTTAAAAGTTCCTATCGAGGCTCATTGGGGCTTTAAAAAGTGATAATTGTTTATGTAAAGATTAATTGGATATTGGCGATTTTGAACAAGTCGAGATCGGGAGGAGAACTGTACTTGCCCATCTTGTCCTTAGGGCAAATCGAACTTAGGTTGGTCTAGGGAGTAGCCTGACCATTAATCAAATATATTGATAATATGAGTTAAAGAAAAAAAGGAATAGGATGGAAAGAGAAAGGGCGGCCGCCGCCACCCCGATCGTTGTTGAGATTGTAGACTCTTTGCTTAATATCGCTCGCCTCCGTGGAGGATAAGTTTGCCCAATTTTCAATAGTGGCAAGCAATGGCCACCAAATCCAAGTGTGTTGATAGTCTCCACTACTTCAGCTATTTGATGTCAAATTAAGAGGCGAGGGGACCCCTAAAATTTGCTTAGTTTTTATGGATTTTTTATAAAGTCAGCGATCATAAATTCGGTAATATATTAGCTCTGAGGACCCCTAAAATTTACTTAGTTTTTATGGATTTTTTATAAAGTCGGCGATCATAAATTCGGTAATATATTAGCTTTGAGGACCCCTAAAATTTACTTAGTTTTTATGGATTTTTTATAAATTCGGTAATATATTAACCTTACAATGTTTGTGGAGTCAATTCTCATATAATGAATTGAACATGGGGTACAAAGAGATTTATATAAAAGCTCTAAGATTATCACACTAGTTTAATGGGGAGGATATATACATATTTCAACTTTTATATGACTTGTCATTAATTCATTTTTTGAGTAAGGTTGAATAAATAATATACCGATACGTATTTAATCAAGTGACTCTATTAATTAAGAGCTGATGTTTGAGCGTCTACGGTCCGATGCACACAAAATTAGCTAATTTGCTTATAAATTGTCCCTATAACCACGCGCGATTTTTAGATTAACAGACCCTTTCTAGCTTATGCGTATTTTGCCCTGCGATTTCTTAATCAGTAAACTGAAAATGACTCTCTCACCAAAAAATTAAAAAAAAATAATATATTCAAGGGACGAGGTAGGTCACGCTGGTGCTAGGTACGTGCACAGGCGGCAGGATGTGCCGGCACGTGCAACGTGCTGGGCAGTTGGAGCTCACCGGCGTCGAGATATTTTTCGTTCCTCGGGAGGATTAAAATATGAATAAAAAAGAAATGGTAAAATCCGTAATTCCCTGTAGTCAACCAAAATCATAACAATCCATACCTAACCCAAAAAAAAAAACAATAAAAAAGGTAAAAATTCGAAAACAAAAGACTGCACGTGACGGCGACTCGCGGACTGATGCTCATATGCGACCTGTCGGTATTATCGTGCCACGT
Source organism: Eucalyptus sp. ANBG9806169 (assembly GCA_014182395.1). Classification (NCBI taxonomy): domain Eukaryota; kingdom Viridiplantae; phylum Streptophyta; class Magnoliopsida; order Myrtales; family Myrtaceae; genus Eucalyptus; species Eucalyptus sp. ANBG9806169. The sequence goes on from CM024579.1 coordinate 40,261,745, forward strand.
ATTTCTGTCGTTATCTGATGTTCGTTTTTTTTAAGGAAAAAAATTGTTTAAGGGGGTCACCGTTGGACCCACGCAGTTTTGCTAATTATAAAATTAAGATTTCCCCAATGATCACCGCTCCACGTTAGAATGAGGGAGTGGGGGTTTCAAATCTATATTTTCGAGAGTTGAGGTCAGAATAATTTAATTTTAAATGTAAAGTTTGAGAGTTATAGTAGGATCAGTAGGATCCATAAAAAAAAAAAAGAAATTTAGAGTGTATACATTTTTTATTTAAAGTACATGACTTTGCGTTTTTTTTCGAATATGTGCTTTTTTCCTGATGATTCTTCGAAGCGTCGATTCTCATTAATTTGAGTACCCAAGGTTTCTTACTAGTAAATAATAAAATATTTTGTGGACACAAAACTTTTGATTAACTGTCCTCGGATTCTCACAAATCAACTCTCAATGCGTTTAATGATGTATTTGTTTTGCAGGAAATGAATGATTTAGAAAATATCTCACTAAAGAAAATCAATTATGTCGATTATAAAATAAATGAGTGAAAAAATTTAAACATAAATTTGTTGGGGAGACCTGACCCCACTCAACCTAAAGGGAGATAGAGCGCGTTGAACGGTGGGCTTGACCTTGACGACTCCAATATTTACTTCGATCGGGACTCTTAAGACACGAAGAGCCCACCATCGTCAAAGTCAAAAAGAAGACGTCACTTTGGCGGGTGCATTTCTCGGTTCGTCCATAATATCATCTTCGAAGTACTCTTGATTCTCTCTTTTAGTTTTTTTTAAGTATTTTGTCGAAACCCTCTCTCTGACCCAAACCTAAAAGGCTGATAAGTTTTCTTTTCTTTTTCTTTTTGGGAATAAGAAACCGAGAGATTTTTTTTTTTTTTAAATAGATTAGTTGGATTTTTGCAATCAACATCGTTAAAGAATCATTCGCCAAATCAGATGAGAAATCAACATATGATAGCTTAGTAACATGCACCAAGAAAAGACATTCAATATTATTGATAATAAAGCGGTCACGTGATAATTTGAGATAGGATCAATAATTTGTGAAGAAAAATTGTGGATGTACTATTTTATGATTGATACTTGTACTTTTTTGTTGTATTTACCGTCTACTTGTAAAATATATGATTTTGTCTCATTTTGGGTTGGTTTTTGTCATTTTTTTAAATAAGAATTGCATATTTTCTTTTCATAGATGAATAAATGTTCTTCATCTATCAATTGACTGACCCCAATGAAAATTTATTTTGGCTTCGTCAGCCAGCCTCCCTCCCCTCCTCTCAAAATCTCCTCATTCTACCACGAACGACCTTTACCATAGAGTCCACATGGAACGGCGATCATCATTGGCGTTGGGACGGTGGCGCCGCCTCTCCGCCATCCTCGGCCTTCCATTTATGCAGCTGCGTCACGGTGGCGTGTGTTCCCTCCGCCGTCCACGAAAATGCATGCATACTTATCAGGTTTAAAAGTGCCAGGAGCGAAAAGACTTGGAAAAGACTGAAGGGAATATACACGGGAGGTCGAATTCAACAGGATAAGGCCAACTTCTTGACATTGCTGCAGTCGCGGAGACGATAATGATTGAAGGAAGAGAGAGAGAGAGTGATGGAGAGAGGTGGGGAAAAATGCAGTGTTTGGAAGGACGTGGGAACTTTCGTGGCCCGTGCCGTGCAGCGATGAGTGAAAGGTGGAGACCAGCTTCCAGCACCAAATGCAAAACAGCATCTTGAATGCGCATGGCAGAAACCAGCAAGGCAGGTTTGGCACAGGTGTTACCGAACCTCAACTAAAATCGGCCAAACTCTAAACAAGTAAATAATAATATAAATAAAAAAAATATCGATCAAAGAGATACGTAACGTGTCCTTGATCACAGTGGCAATTCTTTGCACGAAACAAGTGCACGATACGAAATACTGGGAGGATTTTGAACTTGAAAAGACATGACAATGCTCAACTTGAAACAGATATGTTGTCATGACGTGAATTGCCAACCCCTTCGGTGGCCAAGGAGAATCCTACTTTTTGAGAGGGTGAAATTAAGTCAAGCACTTCGTGAGTTTAGCTCAAGCTTTTGGTAATATTTCTATTCAAAAATTGTTTCCGGGAACAGAAATAGATTTTTCTATTTCTGTTCCCAGGAACAATTTTTAAAAAAAACACGCACGTTTGGTAATCGTACAAAATTTATATTCCGAAATAGAAAAATAACATAAACACATTTGGTAAACTTATATAATTTTTTTAATTTTCTTTTCTTTTTTCTTTTTCTTTTTGGCCGATCGTCGGCCAGGGTCGTGGCCGGCAACCGATTGGGCGACATTCGGCAAAGCTCGACCTTGCCCTAGCCTGGTGAGTCTCAGCCTCGCGTCGGCTGGGGAGGCTGAGCCTCGTCATGGCCGTGCGATGCTTGGCCTTGCCGGTGGCTGGGCGAGCTTGACCTCGCGCAACCCAAGCGAGGCCGAGCCTCACGTGGCCACGGTGAGCCACGGTGAGGCTCAAGCCGACGAGCCTCGCCGTGGCTCGGCCTCTCCGAGGGTCGGTGACGCTCCAGCGAGGTCACCGGCCCTCGTCTGGCCGATCACCGACGCCGACCATGGCCAAGGCCAGTCACCGGAAAAAGGAAGAAGAACAAGAAGAACAAGAAGAAAAGAAAGAGAAAAAAGAACAAGAAGAAAAATGAGAAGAAAAAAAAAAGTGTTTTTCGAAAGTGTTCCTTTAACAAAATAAGTTTTTTCTACTTCTTATTTCTATTCCAAATCTGTTTTCGGAAACAAAAGAATAAAAATTTGTGTTCCGAGGAACAAAAACACAAATAAACAAACAGGGCCTTAAGATCAAGTGGCTTGATTTCGAATCAAGCTCAAGTAACTCCAGTGTCTTATCGAGTCAGTCTCATCTGTACACAACTCAATAAGTCCCTAAACCTAGTTGAGCTTTTGTTTCATTAGACTTGAATCAATGATGAAATACCTTTCAAATATATATGAATTAGCGTGTGAATCAACAAAAGATATGAAGGGTCATTTGCTAATTTTGGACAAGAAAGTAAATGACAATATTTAAAGATACAAAAGCTGAAGGCAATCATGGCCAGCCATTTTAATTGTGGAAAAGTATAATAGATAACATTGAGTGTTATAATTGATTGGGGTTTTACAAAGAATATGAGGTTACTATTTAAAGCTTACAATCGACGGTTACAAATTTTTGAATTAAAAAGATAACTTCTTAATCCTATCTTCAAAACTAATAACTTCCTAAGCCTATTTGCGGTTATAAGAAGTTACAACCATAGGTATCTACAAAAAAGTTACAAATCTGAAATTATTACTACCTAGTAATTACATGTCAATGTCAATAAATTCATCCTAAATAATTGATATTTGTTGTCAATAATTTCGTTGGTGAATTGTCAATACTTTTCAAGTTGTGGATTGTTCTTTTCATCAATGGTTTCTACGGTTCACCAAACTTTGCTATAACCGATTAAGTCTATCACTTGTTGAATGTCCTTTATATAAGATAATCAAGATGCATCCTACAACTTGTTATCAGCAAATTTCATTTCTCCTTACCCAATTGCCTCCTCATAGTGGCCAACATGCGAGGATTTGATGCAACTTCTCTCGACTGTTCTTCAGTGAGACATCAAGAAAGGTTTACCCCCTCACGTTGGCCTTCTTCTACTGTTCAATTAAAGGGTGGAGCTTTGAAGTGCAAAGCAACTTCGTCACGAGTTTGTGGCACTGGATTGTTGTTGCCAACGATATTATCAGACTATTGTTGATTTTTTTTTCCTTGCCATTGTAGTCTCTTCGAATCAACAAAATGTATCCCACTAAGCATGCCAAAAATATGTTTCATCGAAATTGAATCGAGACGAAATACCTTTTGAATATATATGAATTGATGTGTGAATCAACAAAGGAAACAAAGTCCTTTGTTAATTTTGGATAGGGAAGTATATGACAATGAATTAAAGGTACGAAGACGACAAACCCTCGTGGCCAACCATTTAAATTGTTGAAAAGTAAATATAAAGATAAAGAGCATTGAGTTTTGTGATTTATTATGGTTTTATAAAGAGTACGATATGGTTATTTAAAGCCTATAATTGACAATTACAAATAACTTTTGAATAAAAAGGATAATTTTCTAATCCTATAAACAAATAACTTCCTAATTCTATCTGCGGTTACAATAAATCGACGATAGTAATTTGAAACTATAGCTACTCGATAGTTATTTGTCGATGTCGATGAGTTTTTTTCTAAATTACTCATGTTTGCTGTCAAAAACTTTCTTAGTGAGTTGTCGATACTCTTCAAGTTGTCAACTATTTTTCTAATAAAACTCTACTATTATCGATTAAATCTGTCAATTTTATTTTTTGGTATCAACAATTTCTATCATTATTTCACAAATACCTAATAATTACAGAAGCGGACATGGAATTCCTTAAAATAACATGGCTATGCACAATATATGAACACAAACATAGACATTTCGATTTATTTAAGTCGAACTCAGGCTTATACATACCAAGTCAAGTCAGGGCTTGAGTTCATTCATATCTCCACTATAATCAAGTCAAATCGCAAACCCTCGATTTTCCACTTCAATCAAACTCATGCTGGAAACAGAATGTCTGATCGAGCATGAATCAAGCTCTAAACATCGAATGCACAAATTGAGTCGAGCTGAAACTCGACGCTACATCGGCTGGTAGGCTCGACTCGACTCGGCTTGGCTCGATTAAACTCGCACCTGTCTCTCTCTGTGGCCTCTGAAATCCGGTTTTCTTAACCAACCGGGCATTGACAAAGCTGCGCGAGAACCTCGCGGGGCAGAATTTTTCAAGATCCGCGTCTTGTCTGATGTGGCAGGTGCATCGAATCCGAAGCAGATAGACAAATTCAGAGTCAAGTGCATCGCCAATGGCCGAAGCAAACAAAAAGAGCGAAGACTCCAAGGCCTCGGCCCCCACCAATCATTTCGTCTCATCTCAACTTCCCACTCGCTCATCGCACGGTCGAGGTTGTCCGGCTCCTTCCGATTCGCCTGCAACAATCATTCGGTGGGCGATGCCTTGCCGGCGCACGCAGATTCGCCATTGAATAATTGCCATATTTGGCCTCCTGCTTCCGTAAACGATCCCCCCTAAAACTAGAAACAGCCGTTTAAACATGAGCAGAAATTGTTGGATCAGCGTGCAGCAAGATGAAGTTGAACGGATTTGTGGCTTTTGGGTCGCGTTTCTTTGCCGTGAAGTTTGAAATTTGTATGTGCAGACGATTAGAACTTAGTGAACAAATTTGACACCGCGGTTCTCGCAAGAATCAGCTGCTAATTCAGGCCGTGACTCAACCCGGCGTGTCGGTCGTTATCATCTTGTATTTTTCCTTCTCGCGTGCCGCCATGGCATTGAGAATCTCACGCCAGCGCTCTACATCTTCTGCAACTCCATGGAATATGCTGGCAGTAATAATTTTTTAAATACTGAGGCTAAGGTCGACTACTTCCCATACGGCGTCGACTTCAATGGCGTGATGAAAGGTGGCTTCGCCAACGGCAAGACGACCGACTTCACCAGTTCTTAGAGTTGCTTGACATCATTCCATCTTTCAGTATGCAAATGTGGACACAAAGTATTTGCATCACAATGAAATCACTCGTGTCTAACCAAAATACCTAAGAAAATGTTGCACCGAATGTATGAATACGTGGTTATTGAGATAATTTTCGCAACTAAGAAAACTGTTTGATTCCCTGACAACACGAGAATCGAGCATTTGTAAAATTCTATTCACAGCAATATAAATTATTTGATCTGGTTAATTTTGCAGCCGAGCTTCTCGGCTTACCATTGCCATCTTCACACTCGGCCGCTGTCTTCTAGAGAAGCAAGATCACGACCCGCATGAACTAGGACTCTGGATCTAGCGGGATTCTTCCTAAAACTGGATTTTTTTCGGTGTGACTAAAGTGTGTTACCCATCGTTTTCTTATACCTCAATACGCAACGTGACGTATTTTTCCATGATTTCTCTGGGAAAATGCTTGTTGCTAGCCAATCAAGTAAATCTGTTCCGATCCGAGACACTGCGAAGAACGATTCGCGGACACGAATTGAGAACCGGGAAGGACCTAAGGAAGCACCCGGCCGAGTCTGTTTTTTCTCATTTTTATGTCAGGCAATGACTACATACCTTGAGCCACTTTCTCAGTCCCAGCATAACAAAACCTTTCGCTCCTGTTGCCTTCGCTCAGCCACCCGCAGACGGCTTACAGTAAGCGTGCTGGTAAATAAGTTGTGGCCCTCTTAAATTAGTCGTGGGATCCTGATGGAGAATTTTTTTTTATCAGATCTCTAGATTTCCTTTCCTAAACGTGCAAATTCATTCGCATTACTGATGGTTTATTTTGGGATTGCCATGCATGTTGCTGCAGAATTTGTATGAATTAGGAGTGACGAAAATTCGTGCCGGTTGGCATGAGCCAAAAGGGGGTGTTTCACAGCATTCGGATGAGAAACGGAGGGCAGTGCGACTAGTCGGTAAACAAACTCATGATGCTCGACAATGACTTGCAAGCAGAAATGATGCAAAAGCTAGAGAGTGAACGACCCGGCACTTTCTTCGTGCTGTCACAATTGCATGATCACATCAAAGAGTTGACGTGACATCTAGAACGATCCGGTTCTAAATTGTCATCGAAAAGAAGATTATCTATGCCATTTTGCTCACAACCCTTGCGATGAATCTACCTTAAGAGAGCCTTCTGTGTAACCGACAATGCTCTTGATTCACAGGAATGAAATACACAGTAGAACCTTGTTGCCGTGTGTGGACCGGATGGAACTTTGCATCAATGATGCGACTTCTTGCTCAAACAGAGACAAACATATATAGTTCGACACGGTGCCATCCGCATCAACTCGCCCATAACCTTGCGGCAAAGTTGTGCTTTGACGGCAGGGATGCGCAGTCCCTCAAATGTCAAAGACCTTGTTCAGTCCAGGCCATTTTAGCAGCTCATACACTGATATCATTTCATGCACTCTTAATGTAATTGTCAACTCAGAGAGCCCAAAAATAAATAAGTCAAAAGTCTACAGCCAGATTCAATCATCCCTGAAAGGGCTTGCCCTAGATCAAGCCTTCTCTAGATCAAGCCTTCTTGAATTTCTAGTTAATCACGATGTAAAAGAGCCGCTAATTTCATTGTGCCAACTTAATCTGTTAAGTGTGAATCAGCTTGCCTGAGCTGATAAATTTCACATTATAGAGGCTTGAAGGAGAAAAGAATCCTCTTTGAATTATGTGATGTTTACATAGTGAATTAAATTTGCAGATCATGCACTAAACTATCAACCGTGTGAATTTTTTGACAACAACAATATATGAAAAACAAGATCATAGTTTCTCCATTGATCTTGTGGACTTTGCTATATCTCTCCTTTTTCTTTTCTTTGCCAAAATGATAGGACCTTGTCGAACTTCAAAAAGATGAATGAATACTAACATTTGCAAATCAATAATAATATCACACTCAAATAAAAGCATACATAGTACATTCCAAAACACAATAAACCTGTGTACATTCTAAGTCTCCAACCCTTTTATACTGAAACTGGACAATAGTGATACCTGTCAATTTACGTTATTAAGTCTCTAATCCTTATATAATTGATGTTAGCACGTAATTCAAATGAAAGTTGGTAATCTTTTTCTCTTTTTCTTTTTTTTGGTTGAAAGAGTTTGGCAATCTAAAATTAATTAATTTGACATAAGTTGATAAATATTCTAATGTAGATTGAAAATTTCATATAAAGGTTATCAAGTTCGAAACAACAGTGAATTATACAAACAAAAATCGGTAAGTTATTAAAGAAGCCGTCATGTGCAAACTATAAAGACAAATAGGTAATTGGATAAAAGTACAGCAATAATCCCCTCCTTTTTTTATTTTCAACCAATAGTCTTTTTGCACTTATCGATAGTGAAATTTACCGACACAGGAAAAATGTATACTTTTTACACGAAACAATAAAAGTTCTGCATCTTGAATGCACTTAGCTTTCATTTGAGGATACAGGTGATTGGCAGTCCCTCTCTTTAATATTGATCATGCAGCATCATCATTTCATGTGAGGATTTACAATAAAATTGAGGAAATTCATCGCAAAAACCAACAACACATCGTGGGCAATCCATTCACGGTCACAAATTAAATTGCCATCGTAAAAGAATTTCAATTATGGCACATACTGATCTGTGACCGTAGGTTTTGCTGTTGATAGAATTAGGAAAAAGGAACTGCCAACAGCCACCATCTTCGTCCTCCGATTCATGCCAACATCGAATCTCTCTAGTATCAAACTCCACTGTGCTCACTCGTTGATTCTGCCCTAGTCTCAAGTCAAGCTCGACAGGCTTCTTAAACATCTGATCCGACGCTGTCTTATGAATCTTGCAGACCACTGTTTCGAGAGCTTGAACAAGAATTATATCCACGATCGCTTGAACAAGAATTATATCCACGATCTCACACGAGATGTAAGTGGAAAGTAGAACACAAAGGAGTGGTGAGATCAGGAGGATGAAAAACATGGTAGAAACGAGAGCAAATAAAACTGGTAGGAGGACTAATCTTCCAAGAAAATACAAAGTAACCCTGGGTTTTATTAGTCTTGAAGAGAAGTGCAGCACTGTCTTTAGTACAGACATAAGGATCGAGTTCTTTCGTTTTGACTCGTAAAACCAGTAAAGCATGCATGATTGGATTGAGGATCTGATTATTTTGAGTTCGAGAAAGAAGGCACTGTCCATATTATCTGCAACCAAGAGAAGAGAAGATCCTGATAAACCAAAGTCTATGGCATAGAGACAATGATGATGATATACGTGGAGTGCTTTTAGGGTTCCCAACACCTATTTTGAGGAACAGAATTGGACTAAATTTGTAAATATAAAGAAAGCATCGATTTTGAGCGGGTTTCCACTATAATCGCTGGAGAAATTTTTTTCAATATAGAAGATTCAAATCTGATCATGTGCAGTCAAAGTAAATTCATAAGACGATTAGATTTTTGCTACACGTTTTCACGGGCAGCAGACAACACAAATGCTGATTTGGAATTACTAGTTATGCTACTAAATGAAAATCTTTGACTGATTCAGATTAGCAGATGTTCCTTGCATTATGGCAGTGATGATATTCCAATGTCCGTAAAAATACACTTTGCTGTCTGTGACAGAAGATAGTCAGAGAATGCCTGATTTTGGTTTAAGTTGCAGACCACGCGTTTGATCAAATAATAGGGACGTAAGTGCTTTAACTGTCGAAAATGCTTTGGCCGAGACAGCAACCTATTCACGAACAATGCCCATTTTTCTATCTTCATTTTACAATTATCGAATTCAATGTCACGTGGCGATTCACACCAACTAAAATAAAGAAATCCTAGTAAGACTCACCCTTCTCTCTCCCTTCTGCCTGAGACGGTGCCTCCGTCCTCACCGCTGCTTGACATCGAGCCGGCCGCCGATCGATTTGCCTGCACAACTCATTCGGTGGGCGACGCCTTGCTGGCGCATGCAGATTCGCCATTGAATGATTGCCATTTTCGGCCTTCTGCTTCTGTAAACGATCGCCCCTAAAACTAGAAACAGCCGTTTAAACATGAGCAGAAATTGTTGGATTAGCATGCAGCAGGACGACGTTGAACGGATTTGTGGCTTTTGGGTAGCGTTTCTTTGCCGTGAAATTTGGAATTTGTATGCGCAGATGACGAGAACTTAGTAAACAAATTTGATTCCGTGGTTCTCGCAAGAATCAGCTGTTAATTCAGGCCGTGACTCGACCCGGCGTGTCATTCATTATCATCTTGCTTTTTTCCTTCTCACACACTGCCGTGGCGTTGAGAATGTCACGCCGGCGCTCTGCGTTTTCTGCAACTCCATGGAAGATGCTGGCAGCAACAACTTTCTAATATTGAGGCTAAGGTCGACTATTTCCTGTACAGCGCCGACTTCAATGGCGTGATAAAAGGCCACTTCGCCAGGGCAAAACGACCGCCGACATCACTTCACCGGTTCTTAGAGTTGCTTGACATCAATCCATCTTTCAGTATGCAAATGTGGACACAAAGCATTTGCATCGCAGTGAAATCACTCGTGTCTAACCAAAATACCTAAGAAAATTGTGCACCACGTCTTAAAACCCGACCTAATCATGCTCTGAATGTACGAACACATGGCTATTGAGATAATTTTCGCATCTAGGAAAATTGTGCGATTCCCCAACAGCCTGAGAATTGAGCATTTGTAAAATTTTATTCACAGCTATACAAATTATTTGATCTGGTTAATTTTGCAGACAAACTTCTCGGCTTACTGTTGCCACCTCGACACTCGAGTTTCACTGCCGACGTCGAGACAAGCAAGATCATGATTTGCATGAACTACTCCTCTGGATCTGGTGGGATTCTTCCTGAAACTGGATTTTTTCAGCAAGACTAAAGTTTATTATCCATTGTTTTCTTATACCTCAATACACAACTTGGTGTGTTTATCCATGATTTCTGGGGGAAATGCTTGTTGCTAGCCGATCAAGTAAATCTGTTCCGAGACACTGCGAAGAATGATTCGCTGGGACGAATCGAGAACGGGAAAGGACCTAAAGAAGCACCTGGCCGAGTCCATTTTTTCTCATTTCTATGTCATGCAACGACCATAAACCTTGAGCTATTTTCTCAGTCCCAACATGTCAAATCCTTGCACTCTCGTTGCCTTCACTCAGTCGCTCATAGCCAGTCTTCAAGTAAGCTTGCTGGCAAATTAGTTGTGGCCTTCTTGAATTAGTCATGGGATCCTGATGAAGAATTTCATCAGTTCCCCAGATTTGCTCTCCTAAACGTGCAAATTCATTCGCATTACTGATGGCTTATTTTGGAATTGCCGTATATGTTGTTGCAGAATTTGTATGAATCAGGAGTGATGAAAATTCCTGTTGGTCGGCATGAACCAAATAGGGTGTTTCGCAGCGTTTGGGATGAGAAACGGAGGGCACCGCGACGAGTCGGTAAACAAACTCATGATGCTCCGCAACGACTCGCAAGCAGAAATGATGCAAAAGCTAGAGCGTGAACGACCCGGCACTTCTTCGTACTGTTACAAGCGCACGATTACATCAAAAAGTTGACATGATTTCTGGGGGAAATGCTTGTTGCTAGCCGATCAAGTAAATCTGTTCCGAGACACTGCGAAGAATGATTCGCTGGGACGAATCGAGAACGGGAAAGGACCTAAAGAAGCACCTGGCCGAGTCCATTTTTCTCATTTCTATGTCATGCAACGACCATAAACCTTGAGCTATTTTCTCAGTCCCAACATGTCAAATCCTTGCACTCTCGTTGCCTTCACTCAGTCGCTCATAGCCAGTCTTCAAGTAAGCTTGCTGGCAAATTAGTTGTGGCCTTCTTGAATTAGTCATGGGATCCTGATGAAGAATTTCATCAGTTCCCCAGATTTGCTCTCCTAAACGTGCAAATTCATTCGCATTACTGATGGCTTATTTTGGAATTGCCGTATATGTTGTTGCAGAATTTGTATGAATCAGGAGTGATGAAAATTCCTGTTGGTCGGCATGAACCAAATAGGGTGTTTCGCAGCGTTTGGGATGAGAAACGGAGGGCACCGCGACGAGTCGGTAAACAAACTCATGATGCTCCGCAACGACTCGCAAGCAGAAATGATGCAAAAGCTAGAGCGTGAACGACCCGGCACTTCTTCGTACTGTTACAAGCGCACGATTACATCAAAAAGTTGACATGATATCTACAACAATCCAGTTCTAAATTGTCGTCGAAAATAAGATTATTTATGCCATTTTGCTCACAACCCTTACGCGATGAATCTACTTTAAGAGAGCCTTCCGTGTAACCGACATTCTTCTTGATTCACAGGAGGAATGAAATACACAATAGAACATTGTTGCTGTGTGCAGATCAGATGGAACTTTGCATCAACGATGCGACTCCTTGCTTGAACAGAGACAAACATATATACTTCGACGCGGTGCATCCCCGTCAACTTGCTCATAACCTTGCGGCGAAATTGGGCTTCACGGCACATTGCGTAGTCCCCTGAATGTCGAAGACCTTGTTCAGTCCAGGCCTTTTTGGCAGCTCATGCACTGATATCATTTCATGCATTCTTAATGTAATTGTCAACTCAGATAGCCCAAAAATAAATAAGTAAAAAGTCATTAACTAGATTCAATCATCCCTGAAAGGGCTTGTCCTAGATCAAGCCTTCTTGAATTTCTAGTTAATCACGTGTAAAAGAGCGCTAATTTCATTGTGCTAAGTTAATCTATTAAGCTCATCGAAAATGAATCAGCTTGCATAAGTTGATAAATTTCACATTATAGAGGCTTGAAGGGGAAATAGATCCTTTTGAATTATGTGATGTTTACAAAGTGAATTAAATTTGCAGAAATGCACTAAACTATCGACCGTGTGAATTTATCGATAGTAACAATATATGAAAAACAAGATGATAGTTTCTTCATCGATCTTGTGGACTTTGCCATGTCTCTCCCTTTTCTTTTATTTGCCAAAATGATAGGACTTCGTTGAACTGTAGAAACATGAAGGAATACTAACATCAGCAAATAAACAATATCACACTCAAATAAGCCCGTGTACATTCTTAGTCTCTAACCCTTCTATACTGAAACTTGACAATAGTGATTCCTGTCAGTTCACATTCTATGTCTCTAATACTTATATGATTAATGCTAGATGTCATTCAAATGAGAGTTGGTAATCTTTTTTCTTTTCTTTTTTTTTTGGTTGAAAGAGTTGGTAATCTATAACTATTTTAATGTCGATAAGTATTTTAATGTTGGTTGGATAAAAGTATATCAATAATCCCCATTTTTTTTTTTTTAACAACTGTCTTATTGCACTTACCAACATTTAGTGAAATTTACCAACACAGGAAAAATGGGAGACGTGCCAAAAAAGTCCTAAACATTTTGCCTTTGTGCCGATTTAGTCCTAAACCTTTTTTTGGTGCCGATTCAGTCCTAAACCTTTTTACGTTGTGCCAATTCAATCCTTTCCAGCCAATTTTGGCCGGATTTTGCTTGACTGGGCGCCGGCCGGCGACGTGGCATGATGATCGGCGCCCGACGTGGACAACTTTTAATAATATTTTAATATTTTTGAATTTTTGAATTTTTGAATTTGAATTTTTTTTTTTTTTTGTCTTCTTCCTCCGGCCGGTCACCGAGGTCCGGCGATCGCCGAGCCGGAGGCCGGCGAGGGCGAGGCCGACCTCGCCGGCCACCTTGCGGGCGAGGGTCAAGCCTCGCCGGCCATGGGCGAGGCTCGCCTCGTCGGATCCGGCGAGGCTCGCCTCGTCGGATCGGGCGAGGGGGAGCCTCGCCCATGGCCGGTGAGGCTCGACCTCGCCCGATCCGGCGGGGGCGAGCCTCGCCCATGACCGGATCCGGCGAGGTCGAGCCTCGCCGGCCATGGGCGAGGCTCCCCCTCGCCGGATTTGACGAGGCGAGCCTCGCCCATGGCCGGCGAGGCTCGACCCTCGCCCGCAAGGTGGCCGGCGAGGTCGGCCTCGCCCTCGCCAGCCTCTAGCTCGGCGGTCGCCGGACCTCGGTGATTGGCCGGAGGAAGAAGACAAAAAAAAATAAAAAATAAAAAATAAAAATCTAAAATATTAAAATATCATTAAAAGTTGTCCACGTCAGCACCGATCATGCCACGTCAGCTGACCGGCGTCTAGTTAGCAAAATCCGGCCAAAATTGGCTGGAAAGGACTAAATTGGCACAACGTAAAAAGGTTTAGGACTGAATCGGCACCAAAAAAAGGTTTAGGACTAAATCGGCACAAAGGCAAAAGGTTTAGGACTTTTTTGGCATTTCTCCCCAGGAAAAATGTATACTTTTTACCCGGAACTATAAAAATTCTGCATCTTGAATGCACTTAGCTTCCACATGAGGAAACAGGTGATTGGTATTCAATCTCTTCAATAGTGATCATGCAGCATCTTGATTTCATGTGAGGATTTACGAGAAAATTGAGGAAATTTATCGCAAAAACCAACAACAAATCATGTGCAATCCATTCATGATCACAAATAAAATCACCATCGTAAAAGAATTTCAATTATGGCCCATACCGATCCGCAACTGTGAGTTTCACTATTGATAGATTCAAGAAAAAAAAAAACCGTCGAGAGCCACCGTCTTTGTCCTCCAATTCATGCTGACATTGAACCTCTCTAGTGTCAAACTTCTCCGTGCTCACTCGTCGATTCTGCTGAAGTCCCCAGTCAGGCTCACTACGCTTTTCGAACAGCTGATTCAACGCTGTCTTATGAATCCTGCAAACCACCGTTCGGGAACTCCAACGAGAATTATAACCGTGATCTTACACGAGACGTAAGTAGAAAGTAGAACACGAAGGAGTGGCGAGATCAAGAGGATGAAAAGCAAGGTAGAAACGAGAGCAACTAAACTGGTGGGAGGACTAAGAAGAGAAGTAATACGGAGCTTTATCAGTCTCAAAGCAAAGGGAAGCACTGTGTTTAGAATAGATAAGAAGAGAAGATTCTGATAGCCTAATTCTATAGCATAAAGATGATGATGATATGCGCGGAGTGCTTGTAGGGCTCCCACCACCTATTTTGCGGAACAGAAACAGACTAAATAAATTTGTAGCAATAAAGAAAGTATCGATTTTGGGCGGGTTTTCACTATAATCATCTGGGAAAATCTCTTCGATGTAGAGTGTTCGAATCCAATCATGTGCAGTCGTAAATCAATTCATAAAACGATTAGATTTTTGTTACACGTTTTCATGGGCAGCAGACAACACAAATGCTCATTAGGAATTTACTGGTTATGCTCTACAAAATGAAAATCTTTGAGTGATTCTGATTAGCAGGTAATGCTTGCATTATGGCAGTGATGACGTTCCTGAGAATAGGATCCTAAGCGAAAGGAACCGGTCCAATATACGTTACAAGACACTTTGCTGTCGGTGGCAGAAGATGGAGACGGAGATTGCTTGATTTTGGTATACTTTGTAGGCCACGCAATTTAATCAAGTAATGGGGACGTAAGTGCTTTGATTGTCCGAAATGCTTTAGCCGAAATGGTAGCGAACTCATGTACAATCCCCATTTTCTATCTCCATTTTACGATTATTGGATTCACATCACGTGGCGATCTACATTAACTCAAGAAAAGAAACCTAATAGCACCCATCCTTCTCTCTCAGACCATGCCTCCATCCTCACCGCTGCTTGACCCCTGCCATCTCCGACAAGCTGGCTGCCGACAAGCTGATCGAGCTACCCTGTCCCTGCCCATTGGCCGTCCGGTTGGTTTATATGTAGGTAATTTTCAAGGGGCTTTTTTGGGTCTTCCGAGGGCGATATTTATTTACTTTTCTTGGGAGGTCGAGCTCCTCCATGCATGCTTGTATGCAAAGACTCACTGAAATTTTGATTTGGGGTTTAGTTGCATCGATCGAGTTCCCAACAAACGATGGTTCACAAAACAACACCTTCAGAGTAAACGTTGACTTTAACTTTACCTAAAATGCCACTTTGAACTCTAACTCGATGCTAGATGCTTTATTAGTGCCCTAGGAATCTGTTCGGTGATTACGAATCGGTTCGAATGAAGATTAACCCTACTATTCGATAACCCAGGAATCTTCGGAGCAAGAGCAAAGGTGGGGAGATGAGAAGTTCACTGTTATGCTCGATGCTTTGGTTGAGAGATAAGTTCTTGGATTGGATTTCGCGTCTTTGCTAGAATAATGATTAACCAATATTTGGAAAATTACATCTTCTTTTCTTTCTTTTTTTTCTTTTTAATGGTTCGTGTGTTACCTCCAACTCTTTGGAATGCTGAGTTGGATTTTTCCCCTCCCCATTTCGTGACCCCTCCTATGGAATAAGTGGATCCTACTAATTAACATTCGGTCGATACATAGACAATCCAGATCTCTAGCATACATTAGATGAGAGAGGTCGTATTAAGTGATATATAAACTAACACCCACTCTCAAATTTTAATCATCTTTTATGGTTTTTTTTTATACTCCATTTGAGGGATGAATCCATGTGCATGGGCAAGGTCGTTACAGGAGCCTAAAGTGCAACACTATATTTGAATTGTGCCCATAATGTGCGGTGCAAATCGTAATATATTCCCAAATTATGGGACTATTATCATGGTATAAGGGGAGACTAATGCGATTTGGAAATGAATTTTGGGAAAGAATTGGACAGTAGGAAATTAGGAATGATGAACATGAAAGCCCTATGCAATATTCATCAAGGAATGAGGCCACTTTCTTCAGCTTCAACATCAATCAAGATTTGACAAAAGATGGTGTGAAGTACCACAATCTTCAACATGGGGAACCTACCATTTCACCTTGGGACTAATGCGGTTGCAGGCCCTTTGTATCCATATATTTCTTACGAGCCTAAGCTCTAATGTGTGAATTTTAAGTATCTCGAATGCCGTAATCGCGAAAAGCATTTGTGGGTAGATTAGTGGCGGATAGTTATCCACCTCTAAATTTAAGCATTTATTTTGAATAGAGATATACTATAGAAAATCCAATTCGCAAGATAATAAGGGCATGTTTGTTTGTGTTCTTTTTTTTGTTCTTAAACAGTTTTTCTGTTTTTTTGTTCTTGAGAACAAAAAAAAAAAGAATGTAAAACGCGTTTGGAAGCATTTTTGTTCCAAATCTGTTTTTTTTTCCTAAACAAGAAAAGAAACAGAAACAAGAAAAAAAAAAAGTTATTTCTTGTTTCTAACAAAAACGAGAAACACTTTTCTCTCTCTCTCTTCTCTTTTCTTTTTTTTTTTTTTTTTTTTTTTCTTCTTCTTTTCTTCTTCTTCTTGCTTTGGCCGGTCGCCGCCTCGGCCATGGCCGGCGACCGCCAACGAGGGCCGGCGGCCTCACCTTGGCCGGGCGAACTCGGGCTCGCCCGGATCTGGCGAGGCCGAGCTCGCCCGATCATCGGCGAGGCTCGGCCTCGCCGGCCACCGCCCGACGCGACGCCGACTGGCGGTGGCCGGCGAGGCCGACCCTCCCGTGGCCGGGCGAGCTCGGCCGCCAGATCCGGGCGAGCCCGAGCTCGCCCAACCGGCCGCGATCGCGCCTTGGTCGGGCGAGCTCGGGCTCGCCCCGCCACCGCCAAGCGACGCCGACCAGGCGGTGGCCCGGCGAGGCCGAGCCTCGCCGGTGGGCGGGCGAGCCCTGGCGAGGCCGAGCTCGCCGTGGCTAGGCGAGGTCGCCCGACCCTCGTCGGGGGTTCTTGGCGACCCGCCAATGCCCCATAGCCGAGGCCGGCGACCGGCCAAAGCAAGAAAAAAAAAGAAAAAATAAATAAACATTAAAAAATTAAAAGAAATAAAAAAAAAAAACATAAATTAACCAAACATGTTTTTGTTCTTTTTTATTTCGAAACAAGTTTACTAAACGCGCATTTTTGTTCAAAACTATTTCCTAACGAAAATAATTTTTTTTATTTCTGTTCCTAACACAAAAAAACAGTAAACACAAACAAACGCACCCTAAATAATATGATCGAATAATGAGTTAAGACAGACAGAGAAATTGACTACTCTTTTGACGTTGTTGACCAGCACTTGCTTCGGATACCAAAATTATTTTGAGGCGCGCCCTTCTGATAGAACTGAAACCATATATTAGCATTAACCACGAGAATCTGAGTACAAAGTGTACCACACAAAAGACACCATGCAAAGCCAAAAGAGAGACATTGAGACCGCACACGCAACAACACAAATTCCTCGTTTTACCTTAGTAGCTTTGGCGACTACTTCTTGCGCAGGTTGCGGAAGTAGGACGCTGGGTTCATCTCGAAGTCGTCCCGGAAGATGCGCGTGTCCCCCCCAGGAGCTTTCATGGTCCTTCTTCCCATCAGACGCGCCACGCCCATGCCCAAGGCCAAGATCGCCAAGCCGGCGATCACTCCCGTGGCCGTGGTAGCGCCACTGCTTTTGCTCTCGCTCCCTCCCATATGGGTTCTGATCGCCGGTGCAGACAACGGAGCTCCGGCACGGTCGCGTGGGGGATGCGATTCCTTGTGCAACGGGGGGCCACCGGAAACCAGGACAAAACTCTCTTTTGCTCGTCTCTTCTCTCCTTCTCTGCCTTTCTTCTTCTTCTTCAGCCTTCGCTCTCTTGCTCGCTCGCTCTGTTGGGGAGCACTGAGCAGGGACATCAAGACTTAACGCGCCTTCGACTCATCTCTGGTTAAGATTTAACCAACCCTGGTTACGCGCCACCATCCCCCTCTCTCGCTTTGTTTTTCTCAGGGAATTCGAAGACTATAGAACACGAGATCGGAGCCGCTGGATGGGGAAGCGGTGAGAAATCTGGGACGTTGGAATTCCTTCCTTTCTTTTTCTTTTTTTTTTGGGTCCCGGTTTTTTGGCCCCCATTGTTCGGCCCGTTGGAATATGTTATGGTGGAGGGGGTCGCATCGGGGACTGTGCTGCGTTTGGGAGGGAAAAGGGGGAAGGAGGGATTGGGGCAGTGACGTGGAGGTAAGGGATTGGACCATGACGGGGCAGGATCACCGCCTGCGCAGGTAATATGGGTGCGTTTGGTAGGGGTTGTTGGGGAGACCTGACTTGACCCCACTCAACCTAAAGGGAGAGCGCGTTGATCCTGACGACTCCAATATTTACTTCGATCGGGACTCCTTGAGAGACGAAGAGCCCACCTTCGTCAGAGTAAAAAAGAAGACGTCACTTTGGCGGGTCGCATTTCTCGGTTCGTCCATAACATCATCTTCGAAGTACTCTTGATTCTCTCTTTTAGTTTTTTTAAGTATCTTGTCGAAACCCTCTCTTTGACCCAAACCTAAAAGGCTTATAGATTTTCTTTTCTTTTTTCTTTTTGAGAATTTTTTTTTAAATAGATTGGTTGGATTTTTGCAATCAACATCATTAAGAATCATTTGCCTAATTAGATGAGAAATCAACATACCATAACTTAGTAACATGCATCAAAAAAAGATAATTGATATTATTAATAATAAAGCTGTCACTTGACAATTGGAGATGTGATCAATAATTCATGAAGAAAAATTGTGAATGTACTATTCTATGATTGATACTTGTACTTTTTTGTTGTTTATACCATCTACTTTTAAAATATATTATTTTACCTCATTTTGGGTTGGTTTTCGTCGTTTTCTTAAATAATAATTGCGTATTTTCTTTTTTATAGATGAACAAATGTTCTTCATCTATCAATTGACTGACCCAATGAAAATATATTGGCTTCGTCAGGAAGCCTCCCTCCCCTTTCTCAAGATCTCTTCATTCTACCACGAACGACGTCCACCATAGCGTCTACATGAAACAGCGATCATCATTGGCGATGGCGCCGCCGCCCCTCCACCATCCTCGGCCTCCCATCCATGCAGCTGCGTCACGGTGGCCTGTTTTCCCTCCGCCGTCCTCGAAAATGCATGCATACTTATCAGGATTAAAAGTGCCAGGAGCGAAACGACTTGGAAAAGACTGATGGGAATATACATGGGAGGTCGAATTCAACAGGATAAGGCCAATGTCTCGACATTGTTGCAGTCAAGGAGACGATGATGATTGAAGGGAGAGAGAGAGAGTGATGGAGAGAGGTGGGGAAAAATGCAGTGTTTGGAAGGACGTGGGAACTTTCGTGGCCTGTGCCGTGCAGCGATGAGCGAAGGGTGGAGACCAACTTCCAGCACCACATCCTAAGCACCAAATACAAAATAGCATCTTGAATGCGCATGGCAGAAACCAGCAAGGCAGGTTTGGCACAGGTGTTACCGAACCTCAACTAAAATCGGCCGAACTCTTAACAAGTAAATAATAATATAAATAAAAAAAATCGATCAAAGAGATACGTAACGTGTCCTTGATCACAGTGGCAATTCCTCGCACGATATGAAATACTGGGAGAATTTTGAACTTGAAAGGATATGACAATGCTCAACTCAAAACAAATATGCTGTCATGACACAAATTGCCAACCCCTTCGGTGGCTAAGGAGAATCCTACTACTTGAGAGAGTGAAATTAAGTCAAGCACTTCATGAGTTTAGCTCAAGTTTTAGGTCGATGGCCACTTAAGATCAGGTGGCCTGATTTCGAATCAAGCTCGAGTAACTTCAATGTCTTATCGAGTCGATCTCGTCTATACACAACTCAACAAGTCCATAAACCTAGTTGAGCTTTTGTTTCATTAGACTTGAATCAATGATGAAATACCTTTCAAATATATATGGATTAGTGTGTGAATCGACAAAAGTTATGAAGGGTCATGTTAAATTATGTCTCGAGTTTGAGTATTTGCAAAACGCGATTCACTTGAATGAGGAAGTTCGTGGGACTCCATGAAAGTTTACAGAATAGGAAATAAAAAAAAGAGGGGCACACTTTATATTTTGTTTTCTATTTATCTTTAAGGGGGAAAAAATAAAGGTTTCCTCTTTGGGCACATGAAAAAGAAGAAAGACACCCTCTTGTACGTAGAGAGAAAAGCCGGTGGACCCAGGTCAAACTTTGACCTTTGGGCACATATATATATATATATAAAGCAAGACACGCACGTCTCCAAGAGGTTGTGGCTAAAAACCCTACGAAAGAAAAGGAACCGCACGTCTAGCTGAAGAGAGCCGCGCGCGTTATACTTTGAGCTTGAACACGTGATAATTTTGTACCGTGAGCTTATATCCAAGTGAATTGTTTATTTATAAATAGTTTGGGTTTGGGGTTGAATATAAGTGTGGGAAACACTTGAGCGAGTGAATGATTGTAAACTCTAATTCTCCGATTATAGTGGATTATTTGCTGCTGGCTTTCCTCGTGGACATAGATACGATACTCGGATCGAACCACGTAAATTTCTAGTGTCCTTATTATTTCTTGTTTATTTCTCTAGTGATTTCGCGTTGACGTAAATTGCAAGATCATGTCGTTTCCGCGTATTATATTCCAACAATTGATATCAAAGCTTGGTTGGGATCGGATTTCTTGATTGTGATTTGGAGCTTTTGCTTGTCTGATTATTATCTGGAAATTCTATTATTGCAATTATGTTTGAGAGGAAATCTGAAATTGAGAAATTTAACGGGAGTAACAACTTTGTGTTATGGAGCATCAAGATGGTGAAAATGAGTTGCCTATTATAATGAAAGCCTCAGAGAAGGTAGAGCTAATGAAAAAAGCAAAGAGCACAATCCTGTTAAATTTGTCGGATGAAATCTTAATAGAGATTACTGAGGAGAAGGATGCCGCAGCATTATGAGCAAAACTTCAAGCACTCTACGTGAAGAAAGGTTTGAACAATCGCTTGTACATGTTGAAGAAGATGTTCTAATTTAGATATACTGAAGGTACGTCTATCAGAACCCACCTAGATGAATTTAATAAACTTATGATGGATCTAAAGAACGTCGATAAGATACTTGATGATGAAGAACAGGGCATGATGTTGTTAGCCTCTTTACCAAAGTCATGGGAGCACTCTACTGATTCACTGTTGCAGGGGCGTACTACAATTACCGCAGAAGATGTAAAGTCCGTCTTATTCTCTAAGGAGTGGCAGAGAAAGTTGCGAGATGATGGTTTGGCGCAAGGAGTAGCACAAGTACTGACAATTCGAGGTAGAGAACAACATTGAGGGCATAGTAACGGTAGAGGTAAAAGCATATCAAAATCACGCCATAGGAAGTCCAAGGGATGCATGAAGTACTTTAAGTGTTACGAGGAGGGACATATCAGGAGAGATTGTCCAAAGCGGAGAAATAAAGCTGATAGGTAGAATGCTACAAGCAGTGTGGCAAACATTGCTGAGGGGAGCAATAGTGATGTAGAAGCTGTTTTATGTGTGACTACTACTTTGTCATGAGACGAATGAGTGCTAGATTCGGGGTGTTCTTATCATATGACACCTCATAAGAATTGGTTTACTACTTACCAGACTGCATATGGTGGTAGAGTTCTTTTGGGGAATAATGTAGTCTGTAAGGCTGTGGGGATAGGAACAATTCGAATGTGGATACACGATGGGGTGGTGCGCACATTGACAGATGTGAGGCATGTACTAAAACTCAAGAAGAATCTTATTTCTCTAGGGACACTCGATGACATCGGGTATAGGTACACCGCTGAAGGTGGAGTACTGATCTCTCAAGGTGCCATGACAGTGATAAAGGGGAAAAAAGTGAATACTCTCTATCATCTACTGGGAGAGACCATGACCGGAATCGCTGCAATTTCATCAAGTGAGTCAGACTCTAACTTGACTCAGTTATGGCATATGCGTTTAGGGCATATGAGCGAGGCAAGTATGACGATGCTGAGTGAAAAGGGGTTGTTAAAGGGTTAAAAGACAAGGAAGCTGGACTTATGTGAGCACTGCATCTATGGGAAGCAGCATCGAGTTAAGTTTACTACAACTATTCATTCGACCAAATGACCAGTTGAATATATTCATTCAGACGTCTGTGGCTCGTCTTTGGTTTTTCGAAAGGAGGTGCCCGATTTATGCTGACATTTATCGACGATTATTCGAGGAAGGTATGGGTATACTTTCTAAAGCACAAATATGATGTGTTTGATCGGTTCAAGAAATTTAAGGCATTGATTGAAAAGCAGTCAGATAAACAGATCAAGTGCCTGAAAACCGATAATGGCATGGAGTTCTGTGATCTTTTACTAATTTTTACGAGAAAAAAGGTATCGTGAGACACTGCATGGTACCTAGGACACCACAGTAGAATGGCGTAGCAAAACGGAAGAACAGAACTTTGCTTGAGTGAGCTTGATGCATGTTTTCGCATGCAGGACTTGGCAAGAAATTTTGGGCCGAAGCAGTAAACATGGTATGTTACCTGGTTAATCAATCTCCATCATCTGCTATCGAGTGGAAGACTCCTAAGGAAGTATGGTCGGGGAAACCTGTTGATTACTCGGGATTACGTATATTTGGATGTCCTGCGTATGCTTATGCGAGTGATGGTAAACTTGAGCCAAGGGCGAAGAAGTGCATATTTCTGGGTTATGCACATGGGGTGAAAGGCTACCGGCTGTAGTGCATCGATCCTAGATCACCCGGTTTTCTAATAAGTAGAGACGTGATCTTCGACGAGACTGCAATGCTTCAACAGATGAATTCTGAAACACAACCAGCAGAGAAGACAGATCATGGTGTTATTAGTGAGGTGGAGCTTCAAGTGGAGACTCCGGAGACCTCGAAGGTAACAGAAGTTGAGACTGCAGATGAAGCCGCAGTTCCTGAAGTCGATGATAGTGAACAACCAGCAAAGCCGCAACACACTATAACCACAAATAGACAGAGAAGGCACATTAAATCAACGGTACGTTATGGTTATATAGATATTGCTTATGCATTGACTGTAGGTGATGAGGTGGAGACGGATGAGCCTTCGTCTTACTTTGAGGCGATGGCTAGTTCGAAGTCGTCACAGTGGCTAGGGGCTATGAGTGAAGAGATGGAATCACTCCATCGAAATTGAACATGGGAGCTGGTCAAAGTACCCAAGAACCAAAAAATTGTCGGAAGTAAATGGGTCTTTAAACGGAAAGAGGGCATTCCCGGTGTCGAGACAGCGAGGTATAAGCAAGACTTGTGGCAAAGGGATATACACAGCATGAGGGCATTGACTACAATGAGGTGTTCTCTCCTATGGTAAGACATACTTCTATTCATGTTTTACTTGCCTTAGTTGCTTCGTAGGATCTCGAGTTAGAGCAGCTAGATGTAAAAACTGTGTTTCTTCGCGGTGAGTTGGAGGAAAGGATTTATATGAGGCAACTAGAGGGATTTGTTATTCCAGGTGAAGAAGATCATGTTTGCTTGTTGAAGAAATCTTTGTATGAGCTGAAACAATCTCCTAGGTAGTAGTATAAACGTTTTGATGCTTTTATGGCTAGTCAAGACTACTTGAAAAGTCAGATGGATAGCTATGTCTAGGGGTGTGCGTAGTCCGGGTGGACGGTTCCCAACCTAAAACCGAGAACCGCCCGCTAAGGACCGGTTTCAAAAAATTGAAACCGGGAACCACCCGTTGTTGCATGGATCCACCCAAGAACTGGACCGCCGGTCTGGTACGATTCCCGGGTGGATCCATGGAACCGGTCTCACCAATAATAATATCGTTTTTCAAATTCCACCGTGAGTACTTTTCATATCGAGTAATATTTTTCTTTCAGTCGAATCGGCTTAATTAAGGGTACCATTTTTCTTTATTTTATTGGAAAACACTACCAAAGAAGAGAAATAGGTTTTTTTCCTATTTTTGAATCATTTCAGTTGAAATCTAAAATATTCTTTAAGTTCAAAATTCTGGATGATTGTCATATGTAGATCATCTTTTCCTTTATCCTTTAACAATGCTCAATCTCTTACAATATTTTGTTTTACTGATTTTTTTTTTTTGTAGAAACAATTCCATTGGTACTCCACATATTCTTGAACATAGTGTCATATGTGAGTCCCGAAAGTATCATTTGAATGAGCCATTTATTGAGTTGTTGAAAGGTAGTTTACACACTTTACTAAATTATTATTAAAACATGGAAACCATGAGAGGGGATGGAGCCCTAAAATTTAGATTTGCTAATTAGTAATTTCGAAATTTATTTTAATATTAAAAATCAATAAATTATTATAATATAATCGGTTCGGTCCAGGTGGGCGGATCCGCCCATGGAATCGGGAATCGGATCGGTACCCATCAGTTCCCATAAATTGGAATTGGGAACCGAACCGGTTCCCTCAAGAACCGTCGGTTCCGAGCGGTTTGGGTGGGTCTCGGTTCTTTTGCACACCCCTAACCGTGTCTACTTTAGGAGATTAGAGAATGGTTCTTTGATTTATCTACTTTTATATGTTGATGATATGCTGATAGTAGCTAAGAATATATCTGATATTGATGTGCTGAATAGGCAATTAAATGTTGAATTTGAGATGAATGATTTAGGTGCTGCAAAGAAAATATTGGGTGTGGAGATTTTGCGTGACAGGACTACATGAGTTTTCCATCTATCTCAAAATAAATACATTGAGAAGATTATGACACGTTTTAATATGCAGTCAGCAAAATTTGTAAGTACACATTTAGCGAAGCACCTTAAACTTTCAGATAAATTATCATCGCAGATGAGGAGGAGCATATGTCTTGTGTTCCTTATTTTAGTGCCGTGTGCAGTATTATGTATACTATGGTGTGCACTAGGCCTGATATTTCACAAGTTGTGAGCGTGGTTAGTTGCTATATGAAGCGCCTTGGTAAAGCTCATTGGGAAGCTATGAAGTAGATCCTTAGATATTTGAAGGGGACAACAAACGTGGGTATAGTGTACCGGTGAGACCACTGATTTTGTGGATTCGGATCACACCGGTGACTTGGATGATTGCAAATCTTTAGCAGGGTACGTATTTACGTTAGCGAGTGGTGCAGTTAGTTAGAAAGCATCCTTACAAGATCACATTGCCTTGTTTTCGACTAAGGCAGAGTACATGGCACTAACCTTTGTAGCGAAGGAGGCGATATGGTTACAAAGTTTGCTCTTGGACTTTGGGTTAGAATAGAAAAGTGTGGATATACACTGTGATAACCAAGGTGCGATATATTTGGCGTATAATCCAATTTATCACGAACGAAACGAAGCATATCAACATCAGGTACCACTTCATCCAAGATATCATAGCTAAAGGTAATGTTATTGTCAAAAAGATTGCTACAACAGATAACCCGGCAGACATGATGACTAAGTCTATTCCTTTGGCGAAGCTCAAGCTCTACTTGAGTTCTATTGGCGTCTGTGGAGAGTGAGCGCCTATCGAGGCATTGGGAGAGCAGTATAGATGATTAGCACTATAACTTGGCTTCAAACATCGAGCCAAGGTGGAGAATTGTTAAATTATGTCTCGAGTTTGAGCGTTTGCAAAACGCTATTCACTTGGATGAGGAAGTTCGTGGAATTTCATGAAGGTTTATAGAAGAGGAAATAAAAAAAAAAAGGGACACAATTTATATTTTATTTTCTATTTATCTTTAAGGGAGATAAAATAAAGGTTTCCTCTTTGGGCACATGAAAAAGAAGAAAGAAGCCCTCTTGTACGTAGAGAGAAAAGCTGGTGGGCCCAGGTCAAACTTTGACCTTTGGGCACATATATATATATAAAGCAGGACACGCACGTCTCCAGGAGGTAGCGGCTGAAAACCCTACGAAAGAAAAGGAGCCGCACGTCAAGCTGAAGAGAGCCGCGCGCGTTATACTTTGAGCTTGAACGCGCGATAATTTTGTGCCGTAAGTTTATATCCAAGTGAGTTGTTTATTTATAAACACTTTGGGTTTTTGGGTTAAATCTAGGTGTGAGAAACACTTAAGCATGTGGGTGATTGTAAACTCTGATTCTCCGATTATAGTGGATTATTTACTACTGGCTTTCCCCGTGGACGTAGGTACGGATACTCGGACCGAACCACGTAAATTTCTGGTGTCCTTATTATTTCTCGTTTATTTCTCTGGTGATTTCACGTTGACGTAAATTGCAAGATCCTGTCTTTTCCGCGTATTATATTCCAACAGGTCATTTGCTAATTTTGGACAAGAAAGTAAATGACAATATTTAAAGATACAAAAACCGAAGGCAATCATGGCCGGCCATTAAAATTGTGAAAAAGTATAATAGATAACATTGAGTGTTATAATTGATTGGGGTTTTACAAAGAATATGACATTACTATTTAAAGCTTACAATCGACAATTACAAACAATTTTTGAATTAAAAAGATAATTTCTTAATCCTATCTTCAAAACTAATAACTTCCTAAGCCTATTTGTGGTTATAAGAAGTTACAACAATAGGTATCTACAAAAAGTTACAAATCTGGAATTATTACTACTCAGTAATTACGTATCAATGTCAATAACTTCATCCTAAATAATTGATATTGGTTGTCAATAATTTCGTTGGCGAATTGTCAATGCTTTTCAAGTTGTGGATTGTTCTTTTCATCAATGGTTTTTGTGGTTCACCAAACTTTGCTATAACTGATTAAGTCTATCACTTGTTAAATGTCCTTTATATAAGATAATCAAGATGCATCCTACACCTTGTCATCAGCAAATTTTATTTCTCCTTACCAAATTGCCTCTTTATAGTGGCCAACATGTGAGGACTTGATGCAACTTCTCTCGACTGTTCTTCAGTGAGACATCGACAAAGGTTTACCCCTCGTGTTGGCCTTCTTCTACTGTTCAATTAATGGGTGGAGATTCGAAGTGCGAAGTAACTTCGTCACGAGTTTGTGGCACTGGATTGTTGTTGCCAGCAGTATTATCGGACTATTGTTGATTTTTTTTTCTTGCCATTGTAGTCTCTTTGAATCAACGAAATGTATCCCACTAGGCGTGCCAAAAATATGTTTCATCGAAATTGAATCGAGACAAGATACCTTCTGAATATATATGAATTGATGTGTGAATCAACAAAGGAAACGAAGAGTCCTTTGTTAATTTTGGATAGGGAAGTATATGACAATGAATTAAAGGTACGAAGACGACAAACCCTCGTGGCCAACCATTTAAATTGTTGAAAAGTAAATATAAAGATAAAGAGCGTTGAGTTTTGTGATTTATTATGGTTTTATAAAGAGTACGATATGGTTATTTAAAGCCTATAATTGACAATTACAAATAACTTTTGAATAAAAAAGATAATTTTCTAATCCTATGTTCAAAACAAATAACTTCCTAATTCTATATGCGGTTACAATAAATCGACGACACTAATTTGAAACTATAGCTACTCGATAGTTATTTGTCGATGTCGATGAGTTTTTTTCTAAATTACGCATTTTTGTTGTCAAAAACTTTCTTAGTGAGTTGTCGGTACTCTTCAAGTTGTCAACTATTTTTCTAATAAAACTCTACTATTATCGGTTAAGTCTGTCAATTTTATTTTTTGCTATCAACAATTTCTATCATTATTTCATGAATACCTAATAATTATAGAAGTGGACATGGAATTCCTTAAAATAACATGGCTATGCATAATATATGAACACAAACATAGACATTTCGATTTATTTAAGTCGAACTCAAGCTTATCCATACCAAGTTAGGGCTTGAGTTCATTTATATCTCCACTGTAATCAAGTCAAATCGCCACCCTCGATTTTCCACTTCAACTGAACTCATTCTAGAAACGGAATGCCTGATCGAGCATGAATCAAGCTCTAAACATGGAATGCACAAATTGAGTCAAGCTGAAACTTGACGCTACATCGGCTAGACGGCTCGGCTTGACTCGACTCGGTTAAACTCATATCCCTCTCTCTCCTTGTGGCCTCTGAAATCCGGTTTTCTTAACCAACCGGGCATTGACAAAGCTGCGCGAGAACCTCGCGGGGCAGAATTTTTCAAGATCCGCGTCTTGTCTGATGTGGCAGGTGCATCGAATCCGAAGCGGATAGACAAATTCAGAGTCAAGTGCCACGCCAATGGCCGAAGCAGACAAAAAGAGCGAAGACTCCAAGGCCTCGGCCCCCACCAATCATTTCGTCTCATCTCAACTTCCCACTCGCTCATCGCACGGTCGAGGTTGTCCGGCTCCTTCCGATTCGCCTGCAACAATCATTCGGTGGGCGATGCCTTGCCGGCGCACGCAGATTCGCCATTGAGTAATTGCCATTTTTGGCCTCCTGCTTCCGTAAACGATCCCCCCTAAAACTAGAAACATGAGCAGAAATTGTTGGATCAGCATGCAGCAGGACGAAGTTGAACGGATTTGTGGCTTTTGGGTCGCGTTTCTTTGCCGTGAAATTTGAAATTTGTATGTGCAGACGATTAGAACTTAGTAAACAAATTTGACACCGCGGTTCTCGCAAGAATCAGCTGCTAATTCAGGCCGTGACTCAACCCGGCGTGTCATTTGTTATCATCTTGCATTTTTCCTTCTCGCGTGCCGCCGTGGCGTTGAGAATCTCACGCCAGCGCTCTACATCTTCTGCAACTCCATGGAATAAGCTGGCAGCAATAATTTTCTAAATACTGAGGCTAAGGTCGACTACTTCCCATATGGCGTCGACTCAATGGCATGATGAAAGGTTGCTTCCCCAACAGCAAGACAACCGACTTCACCAGTTCTTAGAGTTGCTTGACATCATTCCATCTTTCAGTATGCAAATGTGGACACAAAGTATTTGCATCACAATGAAATCACTCGTGTCTAACCAAAATACCTAAGAAAATGTTGCACCACATGCCTTAAAACCTGACCTAATCGTGCTCCAAATGTATGAATACGTGGTTATTGAGATAATTTTCACAACTAAGAAAACTGTGTGATTCCTTGACAACACAAGAATCGAGCATTTGTAAAATTCTATTCACAGCGATATAAATTATTTGATCCGGTTAATTTTGCAGCCGAGCTTCTCGGCTTACCATTGCCATCTTTACACTTGAGTTTCGCCGCTGTCTTCTAGAGAAGCAAGATCACGACCCGCATGAACTAGGCCTCTGGATCTAGCGGGATTCTTCCTGAAACTGGATTTTTTCGGTGAGACTAAAGTGTGTTACCCATTGTTTTCTTATACCTCAATACACAACGTGACGTATTTATCCATTATTTCTGGGGCAAATGCTTGTTGCTAGCCAATCAAGTAAATCCGTTCCGATCCGAGACACTGCAAAGAACAGTTCGCCGACACGAATTGAGAACCGGGAATGACCTAAGGAAGCACCCGGCCGAGTCTATTTTTTCTCATTTTTATGTCAGGCAATGACTACATACCTTGAGCCACTTTCTCAGTCCCAGCATAACAAAACCTTTCGCTCCTGTTGCCTTCGCTCAGCCGCCCACAGACAGCTTACGGTAAGCGTGCTGGTAAATAAGTTGTGGCCCTCTTAAATCAGTCGTGGGATCCTGATGGAGAATTTTTTTTATCAGATCTCTAGATTTCCTTTCCTAAACGTGCAAATTCATTCGCATTACTGATGGTTTATTTTGGGATTGCCATGCATGTTGCTGCAGAATTTGTATGAATTAGGAGTGACCAAAACTCGTGCCGGTCGGCATGAGCCAAAAGGGGGTGTTTCACAGCATTCGGATGAGAAACGGAGGGCAGTGCGACTAGTCAGTAAACAAACCCATGATGCTCGACAACGACTTGCGAGCAGAAATGATGCAAAAGCTAGAGAGTGAACGACCCGGCACTTTCTTCGTGCTGTTACAATTGCACGATCACATCAAAGAGTTGACATGACATCTAGAACGATCCGGTTCTAAATTGTCATCGAAAAGAAGATTATCTACGCCATTTTGCTCACAACCCTTGCGATGATTCTACCTTAAGAGAGCCTTATGTGTAACCGACAATCCTCTTGATTCACAGGAATGAAATACACAGTAGAACCTTGTTGCCGTGTGTGGATCGGATGGAACTTTGCATCAATGATGCGACTTCTTGCTCAAACAGAGACAAACATATATAGTTCGACACGGTGCCATCCGCATCAACTCGCCCATAACCTTGCGGCAAAGTTGTGCTTTGACGGCAGGGATGCGTAGTCCCTCAAATGTCAAAGACCTTGTTCAGTCTAGGCTATTTTAGCAGCTCATACACTGATATCATTTCATGCACTCTTAATGTAATTGTCAACTCAGAGTGTGACATCCCGAATTTCCAATTTTATTTTCAATAAATTGAGACGGACATTTCATCTGCACGCATATAGTTCTTTTCCTTGAGTCAGCCACTCATGTGAAAACTAATCTATCAGGTGAAGCCGTTAAGGGATTCTAATGCATAAGACTCGAGAATTTGACCAGGAAACGACTCATCGACCAAGCTAACCTGCAAGGGTCATTGCGGCACAGTTATTTGGGTACCCTGTGTCCGTATTTGAAAGCTTGAGGTTACCTCGACAACCGAGGGTCACCAATGTGTCAAAGATGTATATTGCGGCTTGAGATTGATCAACCACAGGTCGAATGTATAAAAATTTCTAAAAACTACCCGGTAGGTCAGGACGAGCTAATATCGTGCCAGAGTGAAATTAATCGTAAAATTTTGACTGAATTAAGAAATTGAAAGTCCTAGGGTGTCACATATCTTATGAGGAACATTGATTAATTTTATAGATTTTAATTGAGCTCAATTGGAAGAGAATTGATTGGAATTGAGGAATTTAAGGTACAAGATTTTATGCCCCGGCGGAAAATGGAATTGAACCTATTAGAGTAAGGTTGTGGGAGGTTGGAGTTAGTGGATTGTGACATCACAAGTGATGTCATGGGATGGGGCAAGAAAGGGCTAGGATGGTGACACTTGGAGGGTGGAGATTGAATCTCCAAAAGGGCCAATCACACTTCATCTTCAAGCTTGGGAAGAGAGAGAGAGAGGGAGGAGAGAGAAAGGACCGGTTCAACCAGCCCCCTTTGTGCGCAACAAGCCGACGCCCAGCTCGTCTGTCGCTCGCCGCCGTCGCTGGAGCCATCGCGGTCGTCGCCTGTCCGCGCGCCGCTCGTCACCTTTGTCCGCGCGCATCCCGTGCCTAGCTCATCTAGTCGCTGCTCGTCGTCGCCGAGCCACCACGAGCCGCCGTCCAGCTCGCCGGGAGCTCATGCCAGCCGTGCTGCCCTCCGCCAGTCCTCTTCCGCCCAAGCCGACGCCAGAACCACCCTTCTCGGCCCCAAGTCAACAACTGGTTTTTGTGGGTATTTCAGCTTGGTTAAGGCCCGTTTTGGCCGACTTCCCGACCCCAGGTGTTCGGCCCGCCTTGAGGAAAGTTGATGCTCGCGTCGATCTCGTCGTTTTGGTTCGCTCGGCTCGCTAATCGAGTGAGTTTAACTCACTAAATCTTGATTAGAGGGGTTAATGATGCCCTAAGTGTGCTTAGTCTAAGTTAATTAAGTTTAAGTGGTTAGTTTAGTTTATTTAAGTGTGATTTAGATTAAGAAGTTTAATTAGTCCTAAGTGTATTGAATTAGGGTTAAGTAGGTTTATTTTAATATAAGCCTTAATGTGACATAATAGGTTTTATTTTTGATTTACTTAAAGGTTTCGAAATTCTGGAAATTTAATAATATATTATATTCCGAAAATTATTAAAATATTATTATTTATTAAAAAAAAATTATTTATGACCTCAATTGCTTAGAATTTCGAGTTGATCGTTGATGTGCATTTAGAACTTGAATTTGATGAATGGATGTGGCAAATTGAGTGTTGATTGTGGTAAATAGGGGTTTTAACCCAAGTATTGGATTTTGATGTAAAAATTAGATTTTTAAGGATTACTATTGTAATTGGAGTATGTGAATGAAATGTGGAGTGTTCGAAGGTTAGTATTGATTTGTCGCGTGCTGGTTGAAAGACTCGGTCGCAAAGTAGTGGCTAGGCTAACTGGACCTGTTTTCCTTTTGGATTGCCGTCAGCGTAGTGACGTGGCTCGGGTCGCAGTAGAGGCTAGGCCAACTGGACCCATGCTCTTTCGAGAATGCCGTCGACGTAGTGATAAAGCCGCGCTCCAAGGGGTAGGCGATGCTTGGCATTAATGTCAGTAGATAGCTGAACTGCGAGTAGGCTATGCCCTTGTGTGGTAGTGAATAATAATTGGAATGCGTGCTGAGTGTGATTGTGGTTTATATGAAAGTGATGTCATTCCAATTATTTAAATTCTTATTACTATCTGAGATTGTGTAATATAAATTGTGCTAACCTGCAGGAAAAGAATTAAGATGAGGTAAGTCTTCTGTGTGAGGTGACTAGGCCACCCGGGGTGTATTTTCTTTCTAATAGAGGTTTAGGGGATTGAACTTGCTGAGACAATGTCTCACCCCATTGTGAGCCAAAATTTCAGGACTGTAGATGGCAGAACCCCCGGAGCATTATGGTCTTCTTGTGCATAGTACAAAGCAGAAGTTCAGCTGTCCCGATCCCGATGGCCATTGGATCTATGAGCTTGTTAGAACCACGGTCTGGATCCAGGAGGGCTTGACTGTTAGGGTACCTCATAGATATAGGGCTTGGTTTCGTTTTGGGCCCAATGGTTTCAGGATTGGTCCCCTTAGTAGTTTTGATATTCCAGCTGCTATAATGGAAGCCATCCTAGGAGAAGGAGTAGCTGACCCTCCTGATGGTAGGCTGGAGGACCCATCGTCTCCGAAGGCGGTTCGATCTGAAGTGGGATCGAAGAGCGAGTCCAACTAGTAGTCTTAGGATCGTTCCTTCTTTTTGGTGGACTGATCCTTTTTTATAAGCTGGCCCTTTTTGGCATGTATGTAAACTTTGGAATGTTGTTGATCTATGGAAGTACGTTGGTTTATAAATGTATTGATTTCCTGCTTTCCTATCTCGTGAGTTTTTGTCAGGGGTTATATAACACGTTCCGCATGCGCATAATGAATTAATTGGGTCGGCGACACTACCTGGGATTGTCGCATTTGTATGACCATGGAGGGTTCTTCACGTGTCTCGGGGTTCGGGGCGTGACACAGAGAGCCCAAAAATAAATAAGTCAAAAGTCCACAGCTAGATTCAATCATCCCTGAAAGGGCTTGCCCTAGATCAAGCCTTCTCTAGATCAAGCTTCTTGAATTTCTAGTTAATCGCGATGTAAAAGAGCGCTAATTTCATTGTGCTAACTTAATCTGTTAAGTGTGAATCAGCTTGCATAAGCTGATAAATTTCACATTATAGAGGCTTGACGGGGAAAAGAATCCTCTTTGAATTATGTGATGTTTACATAGTGAATTAAATTTGCAGATCATGCACTAAACTATCAACTGTGTGAATTTTTTTACAACAATAGTATATGAAAAACAAGATCATAGTTTCTCCATAGATCTTGTGGACTTTGCTATATCTCTCCTTTTTCTTTTCTTTGCCAAAATGATAGGACCTCATCGAACTTCAAAAAGATGAATGAATACTAACATATGCAAATCAATAATAATATCACACTCAAATAAAAGCATACAAAGTACATTCCAAAACACAATAAACCTGTGTACATTCTAAGTCTCCAACCCCTTTATACTGAAACCGGACAATAGTGATACCTGTCAATTTACGTTCTTAAGTCTCTAATCCTTATATAATTGATGTTAGCACGTAATTCAAATGAAAGTTGGTAATCTTTTTCTTTTTTTCTTTTTTTTTTGGTTGAAAGAGTTTGGCAATCTAAAATTAATTAATTTGACATAAGTTGATAAATATTCTAATGTAAATTGAAAATTTCATATAAAGGTTATCAAGTTCGAAACAACAGTGAATTATACAAACAAAAATCGGTAAGTTATTAAAGAAGCCGTCATGTGCAAACTCTGAAGACAAATAGGTAATTGGATAAAAGTATAGCAATAATACCCTCCTTTTTTTTATTTTCAACCAACAGTCTTTTTGCACTTATCGATAGTGAAATTTACCGACACAGGAAAAATGTGTACTTTTTACACATAACAATAAAAGTTCTACATCTTGAATTCACTTAGCTTTCATTTGAGGATATAGGTGATTGGCAATCCCTCTCTTTAATATTGATCATGCAGCATCATCATTTCATGTGAGGATTTAAGATCAAATTGAGGAAATTCATCGCAAAAACCAACAACACATCGTGGGCAATCCATTCATGGTCACAAATTAAATTGCCATCGTAAAAGAATTTCAATTTATGTCACATACCGATCTGTGACTGTAGGTTTTGCTGTTGATAGAATTAGGAAAAAGGAACTGCCAACAGCCACCATCTTCGTCCTCCGATTCATGCCAACATCGAAAATCTCTAGTAGCAAACTCCACTGTGCTCACTCGTTGATTCTGCCCTAGTCTCGAGTCAAGCTCGACCGGCTTCTTAAACATCTTATCCAACACCGTCTTATGAATCTTGCAGACCACCGTTTCGAGAGCTTGAACAAGAATTATATCCACGATCTCACAAGAGATGTAAGTGGAAAGTAGAACACAAAGGAGTGGTGAGATCAGGAGGATGAAAAACATGGTAGAAACGAGAGCAAATAAAACTGGTAGGAGGATTAATCTTCCAAGAAAATACAAAGTAACCCTGGGTTTTATTAGTCTTGAAGAGAAGTGCAGCATTGTCTTTAGTACAGACATAAGGATCGAGTTCTTTCGTTTTGACTCATAAAACCAGTCAAGCATGCATGATTGGATTGAGGATCTGATTATTTCGAGTTCAAGAAAGCAGGCACTGTCCATATTATCTGCAACCAAGAGAAGAGAAGATCCTGATAAACCTAAGTCTATGGCATAGAGACAATGATGATGACATACGTGGAGTGCTCTTAGGGTTCCCAACACCTATTTTGAGGAACAGAATTGGACTAAATTTGTAAATATAAAGAAAGCATCGATTTTGAGCGGGTTTTCACTATAATCGCTGGAGAAAATTTTTTCAATATAGAAGATTCAAATCTGATCATGTGTAGTCAAAGTAAATTCATAAGACGATTAGATTTTCGCTACACATTTTCACGGGCAGCAGACAACGCAAATGCTCATTTGGAATTACTAGTTATGCTACTAAATGAAAATCTTTGACTGATTCAGATTAGCAGGTGTTCCTTGCATTATGGCAGTGATGATATTCCAATGTCCGTAAAAATACACTTTGCTGTCTGTGGCAGAAGATAGAGTCAGAGAATGCCTGATTTTGGTTTAAGTTGCAGACCACACGTTTGATCAAATAATAGGGACGTAAGTGTAACTGTCGAAAATGCTTTGGCCGAGACAGTAACCTATTCATGAACAATGCCCATGTTGGAAATTGTGATCCATTTTCTAAAACTATCTAGAAACTACTAAACCTTCGCAGCAGCATCCATGTTGAAGAATTGTCTAGAATTGTTGAGAATGGAGGTTGCTAGTTGAATCTAGAAGATTCACATGGGAATGCAAGCAAGCAAAAGCCAAGCATCAAAGAAAATCCTAGAACAAGCTAGAGAAGTCTAGAATCCTCTAAGGCGGTGGCTTACACCTATAAATAGCTAGTTCATCATTTGAGGGTGTGAGAGGTAAACCCTCCACCTTGTGTGTGAGGTGAACCCTCCACCATGAGTGTACCTCCATCAAACTATTTTGTTCAACTAATGAAACTATTTTCCCCATATCTCATGTCTTGTATCCTTCAATTATCATATATTGTCCCTTGTCCATCCTCTACAAACTATATCATACACTTGCACACGTCACTAACCAAAAACTATAACTAATACCAAAACCATGCTTCCGCAGCGCACACATCCAAAATTTTTAACATGGTATCAAAGCTAGGCATATCGGATGGTTATGGGCGTTTGTCCTCACCATCCTCAACTAAAAAGGCCAGAGCCTGAGCGAGAGCCAAGAGAGCCGGAGTTGGAGTCGAAGCCAAAACCAAAGCTAGAGCCAGAGCCAAAGCCTACGAGAGCCAAAGCTCGAGCCCGAGCTAACAACTACAACTAAGAGCATTTTGATGGCCCAAGACATATGGGACATCGTTGAAGAAAAGACATGCACATTCCAAGGCAAGTGCGAGTGTTCGACAAGAGAATGCAAGTGATTGTGGAACGAAGATGCCATAAAAGGCATGGGACAAATTACAAGAGAAATTTCAAGGTATGTCCGAGACTTTACAACACAAGTCTGGATTATCCCGAAAATGGATCAAGGGGGAGTGTTGAAAATTGTGATCCATTTTCTAAAACTATCTAGAAACTACTAAACCTTCACAACAGCATCCATGTTGAAGAATTGTCTAGAATTGTTGAGAATGGAGGTTGTTAGTTGAATCTAGAAGATTCACATGGGAATGCAAGCAAGCAAAAGCCAAGCATCAAAGAAAATCCTAGAATAAGCTAGAGAAGTCTAGAATCCTCTAAGGCGGTGACTTACGCCTATAAATAGCCTTGTAGTTCATCATTTGAGGGTGTAAGAAGTAAACCCTCCACCTTGTGTGTGAGGTGAACCCTCCACCATGAGAGGTCATAGATCTCTACTGTACCTCCATCAAACTATTTTGTTCAACAAATGAAACTATTTTCCCCATTTCTCATGTCCTGTATCCTTCAATTATCATATCTTGTCCCTTGTCCATCCTCTACAAACTATATCATACACTTGCACACGTTACTAATCAAAAACTATAACTAATACCAAAACCATGCTTCCACAGTGCACACATCCAAAATTTTTAACAGCCCATTTTTCTATCTTCATTTACAATTATCAAATTCAATGTCACGTGGCGATTCACACCAACTAAAATAAAGAAATCCTAGTAAGACTCACCCTTCTCTCTCCCTTCTGCCTGAGACGGTGCCTCCGTCCCCACCGCTGCTTGACATCGAGCCGGCCGCCGATCGATTTGCCTGCACAACTCATTCGGTGGGCGACGCCTTGCTGGCGCATGTAGATGGCTTCTTCTCCTACCATCAGGAGGGTCAGCTACTCCTTCTCCTAGGATGGCTTCCATTACAGCAGCTAGAATATCAAAACTACTAACAAAACCAAGCCTTATATCTATGAGGTACTCTAACAGTCAAGCCCTCCTGGACCCAGACCGTGGTCCTAACAAGCTCATAGATCCAATTGCCATTAGGATCGAGACAACTGAACTTCTACTTCGTATTATGCACGGGAAGACCATAACGCTCCGGGGGTTCTGCCATCTACGGTCCTGAAATTTTGGCCCACAACAGGGTGAGACATTGTCTCAGCAAGTTCAACCCCCTAAACCCCTATTAGAAAGAAAATACACTCCGGGTGGCCTAGCCACATCACACAGAAGACTTACCTCGCCTTAATTCCTTTCCTACAGGTTAGCACAATTTATATCACACAATCTCAGGTAGTAATAAGAATTTAAATAATTGGAACGACATCACTTTCATATAAACCACAATCGCACTCAACACGCATTCCAATTATTATTCACTGCCACACAAGGGCATAGTCTACTCGCAGTTCAACTATCTACTGACATTAATGCCAGGCATCGCCTCCCCCCCCTTGGAGCGCGGCTTCGTCACTACGTCGACGGCATTCCCAAATGAGCATAGATCCAGTTGGCCTAACCTCTACTGCGACCCGAGCCACATCACTACACTAACGGCAATCCACAAAGAAAACGAGTCTAGTTGGCCTAGCCACTACTGCGACCGAGTCTTTCAACCAGCACACGACAAATCAATACTGACCCCTGGACACTCCGCATTTCATTCATACACCCCAATTACAATAGTAATCCTTAAAAATCCAATTTTTGCATCAAAATCCAACACTTAGGTTTTTATGAATAAAATCCCTATCTATCACAATCAACACTCAATTTGCCACATCCATTCATTAAATTCAAATTCTAAATGCACAGCAATGATCATCACGAAATTCTAAGCAATTGAGGTCAAAAATAATTTTTCGAAATTTTTTTTTATAAATAATAATATTTTAATGATTTTCATAATATAATATATTATGAAATTCTCCAGCATTTCGAAACATTTAAATAAATCAAAAATAAAACCTATTATGTCACATCAAGGCTTATATTAAAATAAACCTACTTAACCCTAATTAAATACACTTAGGACTAATTAAACCTCTTAATCTAAATCACACTTAAATAAACTAAACTAACCACCTAAACTTAATTAACTTAGACTAAGCACACTTAGGGCATCATTAACCCTCTAATCAAGATTTAGTGAGTTAAACTCACTCAAATGACGAGCCGAGCGGTTCCACGCGACGAGGACGCAACAGGGATCGACTTTCCTCAAGGTGGGCCGGGTTTTCGAGGTCAGGAAGCTGGCCAAAACGGGCCAAGACCGGGCTGAGATACCCACAAAAACTAGCTACTAACTTGGGGCCGAGAAGGGCTGCACGGCGGTCGGACGGGCGCGGAATGGCGGAGGAGGGCGGCGGCTGCTCGAGTGGTTGGCTGGCTGGCAGCGACTCCGGCGACCCTGGCGACAACGGCAGGCGCTGGACGACAAAGCTGGGGGCGCGGGCTGAGCGCGAGCCGGCCGGCGAGCTGGCGCGCGGCTTCGCGCGGACGCACAGCGACGGCGACGACCGCGGCGGCAAGCTGGCGGCGACAGGCGAACAGCGAAGGGGCTCCGGTCGGCTTGGCTGGTCACGCACGAGCAGCTCCCCCTTTCCTCTTTCTCTCTCTCTCTCTCTCTCTCTCTCTCTCTCTCTTCCCAAGCTTGAAGATGAAGTTGGTTCAATCTCCACCCTCCACTTGTCAATTTCTTCTTCATTTTGGCCAACCACCATGACATAGGGTGATGTCACCTTCCACTAAATTCAAATCCTCCACAACTATCTTCAATAGGTCCAATTTCATTTTCCGCCGAGGCATAAAATCTTGTACATTGATTTCTTCAATTCCAATTCAATTCTCTTCCAATTGAGCTCAATTAAAATTCATAAAATTAATCAATGTTCCTCATAAGATATGTGACACCCCAAGACTTCCAATTTCTTAATTCAGTCACAATTTCACGGTTAATTTCACTTTGACACGATATTGGCGCGTCCCGACCTACCGGGTAGCTTTTAGAAATTTTTATGCACTCGACCTGTGGTTGATCAATCTCAAGCCACAATGTACATCTTTGACACATTGGCGACCCTCGGTTGTCGTGGTAATCTCAAGGTTTCAAATACGGATACAAGAGACCCAATCGACCAAAAAATCGGTCCAGTGCCGACCGACAAGAATAGTGTGATCTGGTGGAATCACCCACGCTCGATCACATGCCTCTGTCGAGCCGACCTATCTCCGGTTTCTAATCGATTTTTAACTGTGCCATAATGACCCTTGCAGATTAGCTCTGTTGAAAGGTTGCTTCCTAGTCAAATTCTCAAGTCTGATGCATTAGAATCTTTTACCGGCTTCACCTGATAGACTGGTTTTCACATGAGTGGCAAACTCAAGGAAAAGAACCATACGTGCAAAGATGAAATGCCCATCTCAATTTACTGAAAATAGAATTGGAAAATCGGGATGTCACACTTGCCCTAGATCAAGCCTTCTTGAATTTCTAGTTAATCACATGTAAAAGAGCGCTAATTTCATTGTGCTAAGTTAATCTATTAAGCTCATCGAAAATGAATCAGCTAGCATAAGTTGATAAATTTCACATTATAGAGGCTTGAAGGGGAAATAGATCCTTTTGAATTATGTGATGTTTACAAAGTGAATTAAATTTACAGAAATGCACTAAACTATCGACCGTGTGAATTTATCGATAGTAACAATATATGAAAAACAAGATGATAGTTTCTTCATCGATCTTGTGGACTTTGCCATGTCTCTCCCTTTTCTTTTATTTGCCAAAATGATAGGACTTCGTTGAACTGTAGAAACATGAAGGAATACTAACATCACCAAATCAACAATAATATCACACTCAAATAAGCCCGTGTCCATTCTAAGTCTCTAACCCTTCTATACTGAAACTTGACAATAGTGATTCTTGTCAATTCACATTCTAAGTCTAATACTTATATGATTAATGCTAGATGTCATTCAAATGAGAGTTGGTAATCTTTTTTCTTTTTCTTTTTTTTTTTTTTTTTGAAAGAGTTGTTAATCTATAACTATTTTAATGTTGATAAGAATTTTAATGTTGGTTGGATAAAAGTATATCAATAATCCCCAGTTTTTTTTTTTTTTACCGTCTTGTTGCACTTACCAACATTTAGTGAAATTTACCAACACAGGAAAATGTTTACTTTTTACCCGGAACTATAAAAATTCTGCATCTTGAATGCACTTAGCTTCCACATGAGGAAACAGGTGATTGGTATTCAATCTCTTCAATAGTGATCATGCAGTATCCTGATTTCATGTGAGGATTTACGAGAAAATGAAGGAAATTTATCGCAAAAACCATTAACACATCATGTGCAATCCATTCACAATCACAAATAAAATCACCATCGTAAAAGAATTTCAATTATGGCCCATACTAATCCGCAACTGTGAGTTTCACTATTGATAGATTCAGGAATAAAAAAACCATCAAGAGCCACCGTCTTTGTCCTCCAATTCATGTTGACATTGAACCTCTCTAGTGTCAAACTTCTCCGTGCTCACTCGTTGATTTTGCTGAAGTCTCCAGTCAAGCTCACTACACTTTTCGAATAGTTGATTCAACACCATCTTATGAATCCTGCAAACCACCGTTCGGGAACTCCAACGAGAATTATAACCGTGATCTTACACGAGATGTAAGTAGAAAGTAGAACACGAAGGAGTGGCGAGATCAAGAGGATGAAAAGCAAGGTAGAAACAAGAGCAACTAAACCGGTGGGAGGACTAATGTTCCAAGAAAATACAAAGAAACACTGAGCTTTATCAGTCTCGAAGCAAAGGGAAGCACTGTGTTTAGAATAGATAAGAAGAGAAGATTCTGATAGCCTAATTCTATAGCATAAAG
This sequence comes from Eucalyptus sp. ANBG9806169, assembly GCA_014182395.1. Classification (NCBI taxonomy): domain Eukaryota; kingdom Viridiplantae; phylum Streptophyta; class Magnoliopsida; order Myrtales; family Myrtaceae; genus Eucalyptus; species Eucalyptus sp. ANBG9806169. Next base: position 40,303,346 of record CM024579.1, read on the forward strand.
ACGATGATGATATGCGCGGAGTGCTTGTAGGGCTCCCACCACCTATTTTGCGGAACAGAATCAGACTAAATAAATTTGTAGCTATAAAGAAAGTATCAATTTTGGGCGGGTTTTCACTATAATCGTCTGGGAAAATCTCTTCGACGTAGAGTGTTCGAATCCAATCATGTGCAATCGTAAATCAATTCATAAAACGATTAGATTTTTGCTACACGTTTTCATGGGCAGCAGACATCACAAATGCTCATTTGGAATTTACTGGTTATGCTCTTCAAAATGAAAATCTTTGAGTGATTCTGATTAGCAGGTAATGCTTGCATTATGGCAGCGATGATGTTCCTGAGAATAGGATCCTAAGCGAAAGGAACCGGTCCAATATACGTAACAAGACACTTTGCTGTCGGTGGCAGAAGATGGAGACGGAGAATGCTTGATTTTGGTATAGTTTGTAGGTCACACAGTTTAATCAAGTAATGGGAATGTAAGTGCTTTGATTGTCTGAAATGCTTTAGCCGAAATGGTAGCAAATTCATGTACAATCCCCATTTTCTATCTCCATTTTACAATTATTGGATTCGCATTACGTGGCGATCTACGTTAACTAAAGAAAAGAAACCTAATAGCACCATCCTTCTCTCTCAGACAATGCCTCCATCCTCACCGCTGCTTGACCCCTGCCATCTCCGACAAGCTGGCTGCCGACAAGCTGATCGAGCTACCCTGTCCCTGTCCATTGGTCGTCCGGTTGGTTTATATGTAGGTAATTTTCAAGGGGCTTTTTTGGGTCTTCCGAGGGCGACATTTATTTACTTTTCTTGGGAGGTCGAGCTCCCCCATGCATGCTTGTATGCAAAGACTCACTGAAATTTTGATTTGGGGTTTAGTTGCATCGATCGAGTTCCCAACAAAAGATGGTTCACAAAACAACACCTTCACAGTAAACGTTGACTTTAACTTTACCTAAAATGCCACTTTGAACTCTAACTCGATGCTAGATGCTTTATTAGTGCCCTAGGAATCTGTTCGGTGACAACGAACCGGTTCGGGTGAAGATTAACCCTAATATTCGATAACCCAGGAATCTTCGGAGCAAGAGCAAAGGTGGGGAGATGAGAAGTTCACTGGTATGCTCGATGCTTTGGTTGAGAGATAAGTTCTTGGATTGGATTCCGCGTCTTTGCTAGAATAATGATTAACCAATATTTGGTAAATTACATCTTCTTTTCTTTCTTTCTTTTTAATGGTTCGTGTGTTATCTTCAACTCTTTGGAATGCTGAGTTGGGTTTTTCCCCTCCCCATTTCGTGACCCCTCCTACTATGGAATAAGTAGATCCGACTAATTAATATTAGGTCGATACATAGACAGTCCGGATCTCTAGCATACATTAGATGAGAGAGGACGTATTGAGTGACATATAAACTAACACCCACTCTCAAATTTTAATCATCTTTTATGGTTATTTTGAGTACTCCATTTGAGGGATGAATCCATGTGCACGGGCAAGGTCGTTACAGGAGCCTAAAGACACTATATTTGAATTGTGCCCATAATGTGCAGTGCAAATCGTAATATTTTCCCAAATTAGGGGACTATTATCATGGTATAAGGGGAGACTAATGCGATTTGGAAATGAATTTTGGGAAAGAATTGGACAGTAGGAAATTAGGAATGATGAACATGAAAGCCCTATGCAATATTCATCAAGGAAGGAGGCCACTTTCTTCAGCTTCAACATCAATCAAGATTTGACAAAAGATGGTGTGAAGTACCACAATCTTCAACATGGGGAACCTATCATTTCACCTTGGGACTAATGCGGTTGCAGGCCCTTTGTATCCATATATTTCTTACGAGCCTAAGCTCTAATGTGTGAATTTTAAGTATCTCGAATGCCGTAATCGCGAAAAGCATTTGCGGGTAGATTAGCGGCGGATAGTTATCCACCTCTAAATTTAAGCATTTATTTTGAATAGAGATATACTATAGAAAATCCAATTCACGAGATAGTAAATAATCTGAGCGAAGAATGAGTTAAGACAGACAGAGAAATTGACTACTCTTTTGACGAAATTGATCCGCACTTGCTTCGGATGCTAAAATTATTTTGAAGCGCACCCTTCTGATAGAACTGAAACCACATATTAGCATTAACCACGAGAATCTGAGTACAAAGTGTACCACATAAAAGACACCATGCAAAGCCAAAAGAGAGACCTCGTCAAAAAAAAAGCCAAAAGAGAGACATTGAGACCGCACACGCAACAACACAAATTCCTCGTTTTACTTTAGTAGCTGTGGCGACTACTTCTTGCGCAGGTTGCGGAAGTAGGACGCCGTGTTCTTCTCGAAGTCGTCACGGAAGATGCGCGTGTCCCTCCCAGGAGCTTTCATGGTCCTTCTTCCGCTGGACCTGGACGAGTCGTCCATCAGACTCGCCACGCCCATGCGCAAGGCCAAGATCACCAAGCCGGCGATCACTCCCGCGGCCGTGGCAGTGCCACTCCACTCCCCGCCCTTGCCATTTCCCTCCCTGCTTTTGCTCTCGCTCCCTCCCATATGGGTTCTGATCGATATCAATATGCCTTCGGAAATGATAAGCTATGAGGTCGCACCAGCGTTCTATGTGACTTGTTGCTTTTGGGAAGAAGTGAGTTTTTGGGTCAATTTATAGGGGCCTCCGGTGGCTTTGGAGTTTGGACTTGGAGTAGTCCATTTACTCAGTGCTCTCTCTCTCTCTCTCTCTCTCTCTCTCTCTCTCTCTCTCTCTCTCTCTCTCTCTGTGCAAGATGTATGAATCTTTCACTGCTTATTTATCCGAGATCAAATTTCAAATGAAATTCCCGATTCCCCACTGACCTCTTCAACTTTAACATGAAATCTGCATTAGTATAGACTCTGTAAAGCTATTCAAGTTGGAGGGAATGGTTAAAAGTAGGTCATTTTTTTAAAGGCGCCTCCGGATTCTCACTAATCTCAAAAGTATTTTGTTAAAGAAGCAATTCACCTCAATTGGTAAATTCGCTCTACTAAGGCCACTAACTGTGAGAAGTCATCAGTCACGAGACTTCAAGCGTAATTCTTGTAAAAGCAAAATATACATACATACATATATATATATATAGATAACTTTAGATCTTATCTCAATAATATTGCCCTAAACTTTTCTTTATCTAAAAAGAAACCCAATTTAAAGTATGATCCCTAATATACCCCGATTTCTTTTTTGTCTAAGAGAAAAATCATCAATTTTTACTCTATTCCTAATTCCTAAATCTACCCTTGTTAACTCTCTAGTCAAAAATTGCAATAAATTGTCCCAAATTTTCATATTCTAAAACGGTTTTATTGTGAATATAATTTTCCAATTGATGTGGATGTATTTTCAATGTGAAACTGCCACATCAAGTTAGGACTAGACCATGAGAATAGATTTGAGAATAAATTAAAGGTTTGTGATTTTTTTAAGACAAAAAGACAAAACAAAATTTAGGACAAATTTGAAATTAAAGCTAAAGTTTTGAGGTTTTTCCGAGACAAGAAAAAACTCATGATAGTTTTGGCACTTAACTTAAAGTTTGGGATTTTTCCTGGAGTCAAATAAAAGTTCGGAACATCCGAGACCTAATGTTAAGAATTAGGCCCGAGACTTTATTGCCGCAATGAATCGGGCACAGCGCAGGCGTTTGATTTACTTCTGCGGAGCGTGTGACTGATAAAAGGCGAGACTCTGCCTTTCCACCTTCACCATCATCATTCAAAGTCAGTCAATAGTCCACGCCTGGCATATCAAACTCCAATATACCTGTCTAAATCTGATGCGAAAATCTCGGGTGGGGGATAATGATCAGAAAAAACCAAACGAGTGAAAATTTTCATGTTCATGTTCTCCTGCCATTTCTTATGCTTGGGGGGGGGGGGTGGGGTGGTTTGTAAGGGAGAGTCCAAAACAGCAACAAGGAGAGAGCAAGTTCACTCCAGACACTATACATCAGCAATTGAAAAGCACCAACAGGAGTGGGAAAACATGAAAGCCGTAGGAACGGCAACCGAGGACCAACATAGCTAGAAGCTCAGAAATTTGTGCACCTGATTTGTGATCCATGATTTGTTGAAGCTAAGCGACAGCAATCCGTGTCTATTGCACTGAAGATCTTCTCCCCTATTCCCTCGATACCCTGGCTTGATGAGTCGGCCTCTCACTTGTGTTCCTTATGTGAGAGAGTGGGTATTTGTTCTTGTATTGCAACAAGTGAGGGCTAGAAGGAGGGACCTTAGCATATTTATAGAATTTGGACGGGCCCTCTCATCACGGGCCGGGCCCAATTCGGCCCACACAAGCCAGGCCCATATTTGACTGTTAGGAAACTTTATATCTCGCTTTATTAGATCAATTCCGTAAAACGGATAATTATAATCTTAATTAATGTGGCCCAAACTAGGAAAATTCTTACATTCTCCCACTTGGGCTATATTAATTGAGATCATACTATATGTGCACACCTTTATGTTGATCTAGAGATAATCCTCTGCAGTCAATCCGATCCCATAAAGTCTTTAACACCGGATCATGGCGGTAACTGTATATGCATATACAGAGCCTTCCATGGTCACAAATGCTATCAACTTTACTGATATGGATTTAATATGGTTGTGTGGCAAATCGATAACACCTCATAAAGAGTTTTACCTTATGTGTTATCCCATTTGTCGGTCACCATTCTCTTACCTTAAGTGTCACAGAAAACTGGATGTGGCACTAGAGAATATCTTTATGGTTCTAATGAACCCACATATGTCTTATCTTTATGGTTAACCTTTTCTTTATATGTAATTGAGACATATGCACAAGGCTAACAACTAGATGCCCCTAGCCTTTACTCAAGATTTACACAGTACCTTGAGATTTTCTTTAGATATATGTACACAACTCAATAACCATTTATACAAAAGGAGTTGACATATATCGAAATGTTACAAAAAGTAACAAAATGCAGACTTAAACTTTATTAGAGCAAACCTGAAATAGCTCCCACTAGACGATACTATCCACTGATTCTCCTAAGCCCATGTTCATGACATGTCGATCAAATACACAAGGGCGTAGGCCTTTAGTCGTGGGTCCGCCAACATATCGTCCGTGGGAATGTGCTCTACCACAATGTCACCATTCTCGTACCATTTCCTTTATGCTCAAAAACTTGACCTCCATATGCTTAGACCCTTTTAGACTTCGTTGTTATTAACAAATAACACGGCAGAATTGTTATCGCAATATAACTGCATGGGTCTATCCACAAAATCAAATACCATTAATTCTCTGATGAGGTTCCGAAGCCAAATTACTTGAGTAGCAGCTGAAAAACATGCTATAAACTTCGCTTGCATGGTAGAGGAAGATATAGATTTCTGTTTCTCACTTTTCCACGATACTACCCCTCCTGCTAACATGAATATATATCCTGTTGTCGACTTCCTATCATCCTCACAACCAGCAAAGTCTGCATCTGAATATGCCAACAATCGCAAATCATGGACATATTTATAAATCAGCATATAATCTCTTGTCCTTTTTAAGTATCTCAAGACCTTTTTGGCAGCAACCCAATGATCGTGTCCCATTCGACCGATATCTGCCCAAAAGCCCTTTACAAAAGCAATGTCTGGTCTGGTGCAAACTTGAGCATACATGATACTTCCAAGTGCATTAGCATAAGGCACATCCTTCATTTGGTTTTTCTCAAAATCTGAACGAGGACACTGTGAGAGACTCAGCTTGTCACCCTTAACTACAGGAACGTTTCCTAACTTGCAATCCTGCATGTTGAATCTCTCCAAAATACGATCAACATATGCCTTTTGAGATAAACCTAACACACGACGAGAACGATCCCTATGAATTTCAATGCCAAGAACGAAATATGCCTCGCCTAAGTCTTTCATGTCAAAATTCTTTGACAACATTTGCTTTGTTTCACGTAGCAATCCAATATCGCTACTTGCAAGCAAAATGTCATCCACATAAAGTATAAGAAAAATAAATTTCCTCCCACCGACCTTGCAAAAGATATGCATTGATCCACTTTGTTCTCAATAAAACCAAAAGATGTAACAACATTGTGAAACTTCAAGTACCATTGTCTAGAAGCTTGTTTGAGACCATAAATAGCCTTCTTCGTTTACATACAAACTTATCTGAATCATTTGCTGTAAAACCTTTGGGTTGCACCATATAAACCTCCTCATCAAGATCTCCATTTAGAAAAGCAGTTTTGACGTCCATCTGGTGTAATTCCATGTCAAAATGAGCTACTAATGCCATGATTACTCTGAAGGAGTCTTTAGAAGAAACTGGAGAAAATGTTGCTTCATAGTCTATCCCTTCTCTCTGAGTGAACCCCTTGGCCACAAGTCTGGCTTTAAATTTCTCAATCTTTCCTTTCGAATCTCTTTTGGTCTTATAAACCCACTTGCAACCTATGGGTTTACAACCTTCCGGAAATTCAATAAGCTCCCAAACACCATTATATTTCATAGATTGCATCTCATCTCTCATTGCATCCATCCATAAATTTGATTGAGGACAGGAAACAGCGTCCAAATAAGTTACTGGATCTGTAATGCAACCTATATCGTAATCATGTTCTCCTAAAAAGACTATATAGTCCTAAGTGGTATAGCTGAACGCCTTTCCCTAGCGGACCTCCTAAGTGGAGCCACCGTAAGCTCATTTTGAGCTTGAGGAACTTGAAGGACTTCATCTCGTGGCCGCTTCATCAATAGGATCTTCGGTGTTAACAGTTCGGTTGCGGCACGGGCTCCATAATCGTCTCGCATAGGTAAGGAGATAGACATAGCAGTCCAAATCAAGTTGTCATGTTCACTGATTTGTGAGCAATCATGCTCTTCGGCTACATCAAATTCTAGAAACTTGGCTGTTTGTGATTCCACAATCCTTGTTCCTCCACTTGGATTATAAAAACGATATCCCTTTGAATGTTCTGAGTAAGATACAAAGCAACATCGAGTGGTTTTAGCCTCCAACTTACCCAATGTTGGATTATACAATCTTACTTCTGCAGACATCCCTGCACCTTGAAATGATTCAAACTTTGTTTGCGTCCAGTCCATAACTCAAAAGGAGTCGATGCAACAGCTTTAGTAGGAACACGGTTCAATATATAAAGGGATGTTTTTAAAGCCTCACCCCATAAAAAATCGGGCAAATTAGTCCTACTCATCATGCACCTTACCATATCCATGAGAGTACGATTGCGCCTTTCAGCCACACCATTCTATTCAGGACTTCCAGGCATAGTGAACTGAGCTACTATCCCGTAATCCTCTAGGTATTTAGCAAATGGTCCTTTAATTTGCCCAACATTGCCATGTCTACCATAATATTCTCCTCCTCGATCGATCTAACCACCTTTATTACCTTTCCTAACTCAAGTTTCTCAACTTCAGTCCGAAAAGTCTTGAATTTGTCAAGGGATTCAGACTTTTCCTTAATCAGAAAAAGGTAACCATATCGAGAATAATCATCAATAAACGTGATGAAATAAACTTTTCTACACAAGGTTGCAGCATAGGGTCCACTGATATCGGTGTGAATGACTTCTAGTAATCCAGAACTTCGAACTGCGGTTTTCTTCTTTATCTTAGTCATCTTTCCTCTACAACAGTCTATACAAGTTTCTAGGTCACTTTTAAGAGTAGGCAGGATGTTTGTCTTTATCAGCCTTTCTACTCTTTCTTTAGATATATGACCTAATCGTTTATGCCACAATGTATAAGACTGTTCCTTAGGTAGAGGTCTTTTGGGAACAATATTTTCAACAAAAGATTAGCGACGTATATATCATTGGGAGATAAACACAAACTGTACAATCCATTGGACATGATGCAGCACCCAACCTTATTTGAGCTAAAGAACATAGATACAAGATCGTTCTTTATTTCAAAAGAGTAACCACACTTATCCAAACATGATACGGAAACTAAGTTCCGTCTAAAGGAAGGTACATAAAAAGTGTTTCTTAATATCATATTAAAACCAGTTTCTAACACCAAAAAGACATCTCCCACGAACTCAACGTCGATCTTTTCATTGTTTCCCACAAAGTGAGCTTTGATTCATCCCGATTTGGCATCCTTCTTTTTGTGAATCCTCGTATGGTAAACGCAACATGATTAGTTGCACCACTATCTAGCCACCAAGAACTGGATGGGGCTTCGGATAGGTTGGATTCACAAACAAGTGCCAAAGAACCATTACCTTTATGCTCATTTCTAGACAACCAAGCTTTATATTTATCGCAGTGTTTCTTTATGTGTCCCCTCTTCCTACAAAAGTAGCAAAGAACACCTTCCCTTTTAAAAGGTGCCTTTCTAGGAGCCATAGAAGTGGAGGGGCCAGCAGCTTCAGGATTTCCTCTCTTAGGAGCTATATTGTTAAAAACACCTATAGCTTTAGGATTTCCTCTAGGATGTGCAATCCACTTACCCTTTCGCCGGCGTAACTAGAGGCATACAAGGCAAGATGCCTTCTTTCTTTCTTCGCTTTCTCTTCCTCTCGCTACCACTCGACTATGAGGTCATTGATTGACCAAGCCTCATTTTGCGAACTATAGTTTGTCTTGATAATTCCAAAGTCGGGAGGAAGAGTATTCAATGCCCGATGCACTATGCAAGTTTCAGGGGATATCAACCTCGAAGAATTCGAAGTTTTGACTCAAGATCTACCATTTTCAGCACATAATCTCTAACTCCAAATAACCATCATATTTCATATTAAACAGCAATTGCATAAGTGTACCAATCTCAGCATTGGAAGAGACACGATACCTAGCCTCCAAGGCTTCCATCATATCCTTAACAAAGATGTACGGTCGGATGGCAAGCCACTCAACAAATGCTCCTGAATTGACCTTTTCATAATGAGCAAGCAAATTCTGTTACTCTTTTCCCATGCAGCAAAACGTACTTTCTGGACTTCTGTACTAGCATCAGTAAGGTCTGCCGGCCTATTCTCAGTGAGAGCAACATGAACATCTGCCAACTCCATCCCAAACTGAAAATCCTCTCTCCATATCTTGAAGTTTGATCCAAAGAAGAACCTCAATAGCAATGGAATTGCCATTTACAGAAGGTGACTGATTTGACAAGCAATACATGTAATTAGCATCATGTGAGTGCTTAACACACATCTCAAGAGCTACATACATCATCATATAAACACCTTTGGGCAGAATACATGACATGCAATTGTATACTCTTCACATGACAGCGGTCCATAAAAATATATTCTAACCTTTCGCGAAGTCATCACCTTTGGGTGTATGAACCACTAAGGTTAGTCACTTTTTTAACCATATGCTGTACATGCATCCCTCCATGAACTAATACACAATTACCTCCTTTGGGAGTATGACCACGCATTAGAACAGGAGACATCCCATCATAATACAAGACCGACATTTCTCAAATTCAATCAAGTGTGCCACTTTGGCGGTCACAACCCAATTGAATCATTGAAACTTTCTCATATCAGGGATATAACTTTATGACTCACATTCACCTTTCAAAAGTGATTTTAGACTTGATGACAAAATGTATGTCATTAAAATCACAAGTCATGCTAATTGTATTGCTCTGTTCATTAATACATGCTAATAATAAATCAACACCACACATATTCCACAAGTGATGATATAATCATAAGCATGCAATTGTATTTCTAAAAACATAGAGAAATACATGAAAAATACGCAAAAAAATACCCTTAAAATCACATACCTTAGGGTTTCACATGCATTTACATATCCTTAAAAACATCAAAACATGTAAATAATAATACCACAAGATAAGAAATTCACATACGAGCACGTACATATGACCCACGCGCCAAACGGATATCACACGCGCCCTCACGCGCCGCTAGAGTGTGCGGCGCGTGAGCCACACGCGCTACGCCCAGAAAACCGGCCCGAAGCCGGTCCGACCGGTCAACAGGTCGAACCGGTCAACGGTCCGATCGGTCAACTATCCGACCGGTCAACCCGGTCAAACCGGGTCGGGTCAAACCGGTTCGGGTCAATAGGCGACGTCATACGTGACGTCACACGCCACGTGGCGGTCGCACGTAAGGCGGTTTACGTGATGTCACCATGACATCATCCGAACACCTGTCCAAGACGGTGACTAAGGCGGTGGGATGACGTCATGCCAGCTAAGGCGGCCGACGCGCTGGCTCGCACGTGCGCGCGTGTGCGCGCGTGAGGTCGCGCGGCGGCGCGTGTCGCCGACTCCCAGCACCGCCTAGGCGCGTGTCGGCGCGTGTAGGCTTTTCCGGCATCGTCTAACGACGATATACCCACCATTTTTCTCGTATTGATGAGTAGAAGCTGTTTATGCAATAAAATTTCACTTTCATCGGATCAAAAAAATACGAAAAACAAGCAAAAACCCTTCCGAGCTCGGGTCAAGTCCGAAACAGCCATAGGCGACTGATTTGGGCTCGGCGAGAGGCATAACAGACACTGAAGGACTCGGTTCAACAAGATTAACCCGAATATACAGTTGAAATCAAGTTTCATGCGGATAAATTCTTCAAAACGGGCAAATCAACCATGTTCTAGTCTATGTTGGCTCTAATACCAAATGAAAGCCGTAGGAACGGCAACCGAGGACCGACATAGCTAGAAGCTCAAAAATTTGTGCACCTAATTTGTGATCCATGATTTGTTGAAGCTAAGCGACAGCAATCCGTGTCTATTGCGCTGAAGATCTTCTCCCTATTCCCTCGATACCCGGCTTGATGAGTCGGCCTCTCACTTGTGTTCCTTATGTGAGAGAGTGGGTATTTGTTCTTGTATTGCAACAAGTGAGGGCTAGAAGGAGGGGCCTTAAGATATTTATAGAATTTGGACGGGCCCTCTCATCACGGGCGAGCCCACCCGCCCACACAAGCCAGGGCCCATTTTGACTGTTAGGAAACTTTATATCTCGCTTTATTAGATCAATTCCGTAAAACGGATAATTATAATCTTAATTAATGTGGCCCAAACTAGGAAAATTCTTACAAAACATGCATATTTACAAATATTATCGATCCAACATCTAGTAAACAACCACGATGGAAAGTTCCTCCAAGTCTTCGATCATGTTGGTTTCTGCAGATCCTCCTCATCCTCGTCATCCTGCAGATTTCCATCGATTAGTTGCCATCAAGAATCAAAGTCCAGGTAAAGATCGTTGACCGAAAGGAAAACCACATTTCGACGGGAAAGGAAGTTGAGATACCAAGATAGACTTACCAGACTATCGATCTTATTAAAATCATCAGCAAAGCTCCCTTCACCATCATCCAGAAGACCAGAAAAAAGGTTAACAAATGAATGATTGCATATGAATCTATTAGAAGACTCGCACAACAAATTCACCAACACATCTGCACTCCCCCTTAGATGGACAAGCAGCTTAGATAAATATATGAACATATAAACATTTGCATGGGGTGGGAGCTCCTGCCACTCTCTATATAGAGCATCAACCCACGCTACACGCATGTTTCCTACACTACGAACATTTGCATATGTCAGCATGGCGGGGGTGGGGGCTCATTCCTCTCTCTCTCTCTCTCTCTCTCTCTCCTCCCACATTCGCAGTCGAATACATGTAAATTTGTGAGAATAACCATATATAAAAATCAACAGTACATCCACGTACAATATTGGTCCCATAAGTGGGCGTACCTATGATGAGTACCTTGATTCTGTATCGACATTTGCTAAGGCATCGTTAACCAGCTCAAGCGAACAAGCTACAAACCCGAACATTAAGAAAGAAATGCTGTAAAACACAAAATCAATCGGCTAGCTCAATCAGCCGAGTCCAGATCTGCATTTGGTGTGTTCAATAAAACTCATATAGAACCCTGACTGAAGTGGGACTTAATTAATCTGAATCAGCCAAGTTTGTGAAGGTTTAACACTCGATCGGTGTTTTCAGATGAAAAAGAACATCAAGGCGCTGTGGGTGCGTCGCCAACTTTATATGTCAGCATTACAGGCAACACTTGCCATAGGCTGACCATTTGAGCCACTACACTTAGTTTTCTCATGCTAGCGAATTTCTACAAATTATAAAACAGATCTGGTAGCTGAACCGTGGACAGATCAACATCACTTAAGCAGTTAGTGCACTGGCCCCGTTATGAAGTGACTTCCTTTTAAGGGAATTGAGCACGCTAAAACAATCATCTCCTTTCAATAAAATTGTTTAATAGGCCGTTTATCGAGCTCATTCTGTTAGCAATAAGAAGAAGAGAGAGGCATGCCACTGTTTGAGATCATTTATGTCCCGGGGAAAAAAAGCAACTATCTCTAGCTTCTTAGACCTGAAAACTCAAAATGAAGGATAGAAGTTATCTTTCGCATTTCCAATCAATACTCTTGTAGGGATGCTCTGCAGAGGGACACATTAGCAACATTATATATTTCATATACTTTAGCAATGTACGGATACTAGATGTCTGACAAAGGCGTTCAAGGAAACGCAATAAACAACAACAACCACGATAATAATAATAAGAAAACAAAGAAAGAAAGAACAGTCTACGGCGAGATTCAATCACCCCTGAAAGGGCTTGCCCTAGATCAAGCCTTCTTGAATTGCTAGTTAATCATGTGCAAAAGTGCGCTAATTTCATTGTGCTAACTTAATCTATTAAGCTCATCGATAATGAATCAGCTTCTATAAGTTGATAAATTTTACATTATAGAGGCTTGAAGAGGAAAGAATCCTTTTGAATTATGTGATGTTTACAAAGTGAATTAAATTTTCAGATCATGCATTAAACTATCAACCGTGCGAATTTATTAACAACGACAATATATGAAAAACAAGATCATAGTTTCTTCGTGGATTTTGTGAACTTTGCTATATCTCTCTTGTTTCTTTACTTTGCCAAAATGACAGGACCTCGTCGAACTGCAAAAACATGAAGAAATACTAACATTAGCAAATCAACAATAATATCACACTCAAATAAAAGTATACAAAGTACATTCCAAAACACAATAAACTTGTGCACATTCTAATTCTCTAACCTTTCTATACTGAACTTGACAATAGTGATTGCTATCAATTTACATTCTAAGTTCCTAATCCTTATATGATTAATGCTAGTACGTAATTCAAATGAGAGTTGGTCATTTTTATTTTTTTTTGTGGGGTTGAAAGAGTTGGTAATCTAAAACTAATTAATCTAACAAAAGTTGATAAGTATTCTAATGTAGGTTGGATAAAAGTATAACAATTATCCCGGATTTTTTTTTCTTTTTCGAATATCTGATCCTACGTCATCTTATGATTCTTGCAAACCACCGTTTCAAGAGCTCAAGCAACAATTATATCCAAATCTTACACGAATGCAAAGGAGTCATGAAGAGAGAGAGAGAGAGAGATCGGATATGCGTCACGTGGCGATCCACACCAACTAAAGAAAAGAAATCCTAATAACAGTCACTCTTCTCTCTCCCTTCTGCCTTCGTCCTCACCGCCGATCGAGCTACCCCGTGCATGCATGTAAAATCTCCTTGAGTGTGTCGATCCAGTCCCAACAAAAGATTGTTTCCGAGACAACACCTTCACTGGAAACTTCGAAAAAGATGACCCCCATTCAAATTGGTTTAGTTACCTGAGGAACGGGAAAAACGTTGGCATCATTTTTACGTAAAACATCTCTTTGAATTCTAACTCGATGCTAGCTGCTTTTGTTAGTAGCCTAGTAATAAGTTCGACCGCCATGAACCGGTTAGGATGAAGATTAACCCTAGTCTTCGATGACCTGGGAACCTTTGGAAAAAGAGCAAAGGTGGTGGGAGATGAAGAGTTCCATAGTATACTCGATGCTTTGGTTGAGAGATAAGTTCTTGGATTGTTTATATCGGATTTCGTGTCTTTGCTTGAATAATGATTAGTGAATATTGAAAATTACATCTACCTCCTGCCATGGAACAAGTAGGTCCTACCAATTAATGTCAGGTCAATACATACATCATTTAGATCTCTAGCATATATCGAATGAGAGAGATCATGTCAAGTGATATATAAATCAACACTCACTCTCAAATGATCACCATCTTCTGTGGTTATTTTGAGTACTCTATTTGAGGGTGAATTCACATAGAATAGATTGGATCATTACTAAATTTGAATCGTACCATAAGGTGTGAAGTGGATCACAACTTTTTCCTAAATTAGGGGGACTGTTATTATAGTACAAAGGGAAACTAAGGTGACTTAGAAATGAAATTTGAGAAAGAATTGGAGGATAGGAAACTAGGAATGATTCATTGCGGAACGATGCACTTTCTTCAGCTTCAACATCAATAAAAATATGATAAAAGATGGTGTGAAGTGCTGGAGACTTCAAGCCTAAGCTCTGATATGTGAATTTTAAATATCTTGAATGCCCTGATGGCGAAAAGTATTTGACGGTAGAATTGGGGCGGATAGTTATCCACCTCTAAATTGAAGTATTTATTCTTCTTCTTTTGTAGAGATACTATAGAAAATCCAATTTATACATAAAAAGTGACTGCTCCTTTGATTAAGTTGATCAGCTCTTGCTTCGGATGCCAAAATGATTTTGAGGCGCGCCCTTCTGATTGAACCGAAACCACGTACTAGCATTAACCACGAGAATCAAGTACGAAACGTACCACATAAAGAAGCCATGCAAAGCCAAAAGAGAGACATCAAGACCACACGCAACTACACGAATTCCTCGTTTTACTTCAGTAGCTATGGCGACTACTTCTTGCGCAGGTTGCGGAAGTAGGATGCCGTGTCCTTCTCGAAGTCGTCCCGGAAGATGCGCATGTCGCTTCCGGGAGCTTTCATGGTCCTTCTTGCGCTGGACCTGGACGAGTCACCCATCAGACTCGCCACACCCACGGCCAAGATGGCCAAGCCGGCAATAGCTCCCACGGCGGTGGCAGCGCCCTTACCATTTTCCTCTCTGCCTTTGCTCTCGCTCCCTCCCATATCGATTCTAATCGATATTTATATGCCTTCGGATATGACCAGCAATGAGGTCTCTCTAATGTTCTATGTGACTTGTTGCTTTGGTGGAGACCAAGGTGACTTTTGGGGGTCTATTTATAGGGGCTTTGGTGGCTTTGGAGTTTGGTCTGGGAGTAATTTCAATACTCGATGCTCTCTCACTCTGGAAGACGTATGAGGCCTCCACTGCTTAAATTTCCGAGATCGACTTTAAATGAATCCCCGACTCCCCACCAACCTCTTCTACTTTATGAACTAAGTAGTGTAGTATAGACTCTATAAAGCTACTCAAGTCGTAGTAAATGTTCAAAAGGATCTCTTTTCCATGCGCTAGCACAAGTTTTTGTTTTTTCCAAAGGTATTTTATTAAAGAAGCAATTCCCTTCGATCCGGTAAATTTGTTCGACCGAGGACATTAAGTGCGGGAAGTCAATCAGTTGCTAGACTTTATTGCCGCAATGAATCAGGCTCAGCGCAGGCGTCTGATTTTGACGGAGCGTGTTAACTGATAAATGGTGAGGCTTTGCCTCTCCACCTTCTTCATCATCATTCAAAGACAATGGTCAATGTCAGGCAAATCAAACTCCAATTTCACCTGTTTTAAATCTGATGCGAAAATCTGGGGCGGAAATAAAGATCAGAAGAAACCAAGCATATGAAATTTTCATATTCATGTTCCAAGCGAATAAATTAAGGGAGTGTCCAAAACAGCAACAAGGAGAGAGCAAGTTCACTCCAGATACTATACATCAGTAATTGAAAAGCACCGACTGGAGAGGGGATATTTACATATATTATCAATCTAGCCTCTAGTAAACAACCACCATGGAAAGTTCCTCCAAGTCTTTGATCATGTTGGTTTCTGCTGATCCCCCTCATCCTCATCATCCTGCAGATTTCCATTGATTAGTTCCCATCAGGAATCAAAGTCTGAGGGAGGATCATCAACCAAACGAAAACCACATTTCAACGGGAAAGGAGGTTGAGATACTAAGATAGACTTACCAGATTATCAATCTTATCAAAATCATCAGTAAAGCTCCCTTCACCATCATCTGGAAGACCAGAACAAAGGTTAACAGCTGAATGATTGCATATGGATCTATTAGAAGAATTGCATAACAAATTCACCAACACAATTGCAGCTTAGATAAATATATGAACATATAAACATTTGCCTGTGTCAGCATGACAGGCAGCTTAGATAGATGTATGAACATATAAACATTTGCATGAGTCAGCATGGCCGCCCCCACCCCCCCGGGGCGGGGGCGGGGGCGGGGGCAGGGGCAGGGGCGGGGCCTCGTAAATATGTATATAGCATCAACCCATGCTACGCGCCTGTTTCTGGCACTACAATTGTTGCTCCAAAGATAATAACAACTTCAATGCAGTCAAGGGTTTAAAAGTAACAAGAGGTTTACCAAGAAAAGAGGTTAGTGGAAGTATCAATGATTTAAGAGGGTGTGAGACCAAAGTGATCTCTTACTTAATACGTATATACATAGTCACTAAAGTTTGGGCACATTTGCAGTCAAATACATGAAAATTGTAAGAATAACCATACATAAAAATCAACAGTACATCCATGCGCTATAATGGTCCCATGAGTAGGGGTACCTATGATAAGTAGCTTGATTCTGTATCAACATTTAATTAAAGTAACTTAACACTAAGCATCATTAACCAGCTCGTGAGAACAAGCCACAAACCCGAATATTAAGAAACAAATGCTGCAAAACACAAAATTGATCTGCTAGCTCAATCAGCCAGACTGTTCAATAAAACTCATATAGATTCCTGACTGAAGTGGCACCCAATCAATCTGAATTAGCTCTATTTTGGTGGACTCAGCCAAGTTTGTGCAGGTTTAACACTCGATCAGTGCTTTCAGATGAAAAAGAACATCGAGGTGCTGCAGGTGTGTCGTCAACATTATATGTCAGCATTACAGGCAACACTTGCCATAGGCTGACCATCTGAGCCACAACACTTAGTTTTCTCGTGCTTGTGAATTTTTACTAATTATAAAACAGATCTGGCAGCCGAACTGGTAGGGCAGATCAACATCACTTAAGCAGTTAGTGCTTTGGCCCAGTGATGAAGTGAATTACTTTAAGGGAGATGAGCAAGCTACAACTATTGTCTACTCGCATTAAAATTGTCTGATAGGTCATTTATCAAGGTCATTCTGCATTTAACTTCCTAAAAGATAACACTTGAATTTAGCAGACAGTTCACATGAATTACTGATCACACAGTTCCCACTCAATGGCTCCAGACAAAATGCCAGTCAGAAATGCAGCCAGTCTGCAGGCGCAGCCAAATTTAATAACTTTCTTAGGAGGAAGCCATTCAGGTATAAGAGGTGAGAACAGCAGGGCCACAGTTACATTTTGCAACTTTTTCAATAATATTTGAACCAAGCATAGGTCCAGTTGTAATAATCTTGAGAAGACACCTAAATTTGGAGTCATAACATTTGTGTTGCAATCAAAAATTTGTATGAACTACAATAAGGAATCAAAAGCATGTACCTGCGCCTCCATCACTGTCCTCAAGATCTCCTAGAAGAAAAGTATCCAAGTCTTGCTGAGCAGACAAACTTGATGTACTGCTTTTCGCGTTCTTCTCCACCGCATTAGGATTTTGGATCTCTGCAACTGGGGCCTGCATCATCTTCTCAGCTTTAGCCTGCTCCACAGCCTTGAGCTTGGCGTCCTCCAAGTACCTTTTCTCAAATCTAGAAAAGAAGAAAGAGGCATGCCACTGTTTGAGACCAAAATGCATCTCTCATCGATCACCACACAGAATTCTTTTGTTATATGACCTAAAAAAAAGCCATTTATTACAAACGAAGACTAAGCGCAGCAACATTGCACAGAGCTTAATTGTATGGCGACGGTAGCTCATACGGCATATCAACTAAAGAGCAAAGGAGACATTTTCCCCCAAACTAGGTAAATTTACTTAGTTTCCTCCCAATCCACAAAGCACAATGACTTACGGGGCCACGTGAGTGCTCACAAGAGTAAAATAGATCCTCCAAAATCTCCTCTCTTTCATGACCCGAGGACACAATTGATATCGCAGCCGCGAAATTTCCTGCATAACGAGATCAACATTAAGCAAAGAGAAGTCATCGTGGCGAAAACGCAGACAAAGATCAACGAGGCAAACATTAGACCAGAGCTAGCATAGGGAACTCTTTCAATTGTAAATGACATTGATCAGAACGATAACTCCTTTTCAAACACAACTCAATTGCACCGATCTGAAACACTCACAAGCACACCTCTTACCAAGCCGTAAGAACTCGGCGCCATACCTTCACGGTGGTGAGAACGAGAGTCGCGTGCTTCGCTTGCCACTCCGTAAGATCCTGCCTCACGTTCGAACCAGCCGCGGCGGCATCGCCGTCCTCCTCCTTCTCCTCGTCATCTACCATCATCACAACCATCATAACGACCACGCCCAAAATCAATCCCCGAAACCACACCGATCCCCCTCCCCTACGAAGCCCTCGGGATCAAAAGAAACGCACCTCGGATCGGGAAGTTCTGGAACGTCGCGGGCGTGAACCCCTTGACGAACTCCCGCAGGTCCCCGGTGACGCCGAGCTTCTCGAGCTCCTCCTCCGCCTGCGCCGCGTCCGGGGCGGCGGCGGCGGCATTGCCGGAGGGGCCCGCGAGGAGCGGCGGGGGGAGGGCGGCGATGGACTTGATCTGGTCGGCCTGCTGTAGGGCGGCGGCCTTGAGGTCGTCGGCCTTCTTGGAGGCCTCGAGGGCGAGCTCACGGGACTTCTTGGCGGTCTCGGAGATGAGATCGGAGATCTTGGCGGAGGCGGCGGAGGAGGCGGCGGAGGCGGCGAGGGTCTGGGACGTCTTCGCGGCCTCCTCGGCGAAGGTCTTGGCTCGCTTCCACCAGTCCTCCATTTTTCCCTTTGCAGGAGCGAGAAACGAAGCGCTCCCTCGCTCGCCCTTTTGACGGGATCCGGATCCTCTCTTGCTTCGGGATCGAGGGAGCTCCGATTCTGGATCTCCTCACCCGGCCCGAAACGGCGCCGTTTCGAGCGGCGGGGGGCCGAGGGATGAGATGCTTCGGAAGAGGACGACTGACCTTGTGCGCTGCACCGTGCTTCCTCCGTCTCTGCACGTGAACGTTGCGTCGAAAATGTCGAAATGGCGTGTGGTTCGGACTTCGATCGTAAGATAAAATGACACGTCTAGCGTGCCATGGAATGTGTTCTCACGTTGATTTTGCCATTTTTTAACGTCATTTTTTGGAGACGTTTGACGCTATTTACGTTCATGCAATAAGGAGCGATTGGGAATGAACAAAAAGAGTTCGGGCGTTAGATTGAAAAAACAAGCGAAATTGTAGGACAAGAAACGAATAGACGAATGAAAATGTATGGACTCAACGTAATACTTTGTCCACGTCAAATTCCATTGATTATCTAGGACCTACACTGAAAGATTTTCTTAGCATATGTTATTCACATAAATTGACGAATGGGTATTTTTATCGCAATTTCGACACGACATGAATAGGATTCGATGGCGTAACTTCGTTGACATTTTACTGACATATTAAAGTTCAGGCCGAATGTTTCTTCACATAAAGTTCGTACTTTTTTACCTTATGGTTTCTTCGACAGAATAAAAACACCCGACATCATCGAATCCAAGCCCAGCACGCCTATAGAGAATTTCTATGATTCCTCGAGGGACCGATCTACATCAAAACAAGCTGTATCGAGGTGACGTTTCATTTTAATATCTCAACAAACGACATCACGCACGGATGCTTAAAAGTCTTCATCCAATAACCGAGATCGATTCATTCTGTGTTCAAAGGGTTACCAATCTACTCCCCAGGGAATCATAGAAAACCATCACAGCACAGAACTCGATCAGAGAAAGAGAACAGAGAGAAAATTGGGGGGAGCTAGAACATATCACTGCATAACTTTAGACATTGCACGAACGAAACCACGAACACCAACCAAAGAACTCTCTTATCTATCAAACCCTCAAATCCTACGAGGGCAATCAAGAGAGGGCAACAATAGAAAAGAAGCAGATGTATACATCTATCTAAGAACTAGACTAATGACCTAGAGAAATTTCTAGAGAGGAGATGCCATTCAGAATTTACAGCATAGGAATCGCCCCCAACTCTTGTCCTTCCCAAGCTTTCGCCGATCCGATCTCGCCATCCTCACTGGGCTGCTATTCCACTCGGATTGCAATCTACACGCCAAAGGAAAACGAAGAAACAAAAATGGAAGTCAATTCCAATCAAACAAAGTATGTGGCCAAAAGTCTTCAAGTTGGAACACGAGCATTGTAGCTTACATTGGAAAGGCAAAGGATCTAGTGCTGGTCGCGCTGCCATCCGATCTGATAGAGAGGGATCTGAGAGAGAGGCTTCCTGAATAAGCTATCGGCCCCGAGTAAGTTATCGAGCCCAATGCGGGGCCTGCCACAGAGAAGCTCGACTCTCCGAGATCATGCCGTCCTAGGCAAGAATCAGTCTGCCTACCGGAAGCTCCATCCGGTTTATGCACATTCTGGTCCTCATGCTGTTCTTTATTGCCATTACTAGAACTTGCCCCTCTATCACTCGATTCAGATGCTGAAGCATTGAAACTGAAGGTAATACTTCCACTCTCCACTTTCCTGCAGTAAGATAACTCGTTGGCAAGATCCTTGTATTCCGCCCTTTCGGATGCAGATGGGTCAGTTGCGACCTGGTTATCAGGGCTCCTGTTATCCATCTCACCGTTATCTCGCAAATCATGGACTTGGGCAGTATCATTCGCTTCTTCGATGATAGAAGAAGGGGATGGGGGAGCATTCTCCTCACTTCTTTCGACTGATTCTTGGGTTTTAACTGAGGACAAATTCGAGCATGCCATCACAGATTCATCGTTTGAGCCCTGTATTCAGGATAAAAAATTAAAAGATTAGCCTAGAGAGCCAACTCCATGCATCATACTTATATGAATTCCAATTGACGACAACAAAGTATCTCAATCTCGACTCCAGAACCAGAACAGACGAAAGAACAAAAGGTTAAACCCTCAGTTGACATGGAGATCACACTTGAAACTTAGCAATGAGACATTATGACCAGTTACAAGATTGTCACTTCTTTTCTCAGATCCGAAGAATTCCAATGTTGGAACACACGTACAAGGCTACACCTGTGCCGTCATATCATCTTTCAAAAGCAGCACATTACAAAGCTACACCAGAAACCTGAAAGGCTTTGTTTAATATTCCCAAATTGAGGAAATACATACCACAGCAGAAGGTGGCTTCATTTTATCAGCAATATCATCAGAAGACTCTCGGTCGAGATTTTGTGAAGTCAGCTCTTGGACTGAAGGAACCACTTTTGCGTTGGATAACTCATCCACAAATTTGTCTCCTGTTGTGTCTGCCTGCACTAAATCTTCAGAACCATTTTTGGAACACTCAAGTGCATCTAAGTCACTGTTTGCATCCTTCTCTAAAGGCAAAAAGGCATCCAGGTCCTTATTTCCATCAGTTTCTGACAAGGTAGCCTTGTGAGAGGGCAAACCTTCGTCTACACAGATATCTTTGACATCACATGAAGGGTTTCCTTTGTGACAAGGTATCGACTTATCAACCTCACAATCCGTGACAGTTTTATCAGTGAAAAGGTCCAAGGGCTCTTTAACCAGTTCTGTTTCTCCAGTAGAATCTGTATTTGAAGCGAACGAACTTTTTACAGTCAATTTGTCATTCCCAGTGAGAACCTCGTCAGGCTCCGGATTGCTCAATCCCGGCACTGGCCAAAATCCATCCCCAGAATTGACATCAATCGGCAATGGAGCAGCAATATTCTCATTGTACTTCATATCATCTAGGTTTTCCTTCATGCTGTCCTTGTTTGACTTTCGTTCAGCAGTTGTCAAGGGGTCATCATTGTGCTGAAACGACTTTGCAGTAGGATTATTGACCAGATTTTGAACCACCGTCTCACCATCTGCAATGCAATACACCACTGAAGCATAAAAAAATGCAGCTAAGGAATTATAGATGACTTAGAGTGGTAACCGCAACTTCCTGCGTGAAGCAAAAATTCCAGAAACTCGCTATGACTATTAAGTTTTAATCAAGTCAACCAGACTAAATGAGTGAGATGGTTGGCAAGTGCTTGGAGACCCCATTCATGGAGATATCATCTTTTAGGAAAATAATTTTTCCACCCTTTTTGCTCTGGGACGAGACAGTCAAAGGCTGCAACCATTTGCAAAACAGAATTCTTTTTATGCATGTAAAAACGTATTAATACCAATTCTTAACAATTTCCACTGGGATAACATGCAGGACATACAAAAGAAAAAGGTTCAGTACCAATCTTCATAGTTGAAAATATAGCCAAATGTCAGAAGAAATCTTCCAGAACCGCGAGCTATTTATGCCATTCGTCACACTGGAATTCTCTGCAACAAGGAGATCCTGAAATTGAACAGAGTTATGTCAGCAAGCAACTATTGTGTACATATGAGCGAGCCTTCAGGGGACCTCATATAACAGGAAAACCATACGAGTCTAAAAGTTTGAATCCTAAAGGACGACTAGAAGAACTTGAAACCGGATAATGACCAGCAGATTCTTTTCCAGCATCCAGCAATACCAGCGCAGTTCAACCAGCAATAAGCTCAACCGGCATCATTCGTTCATCAGAGTTAGTCATTACCAACACAGAAAGGTAAAAGGATCACCGAAAAGAACTCCTAGCCCATTTCAAAGTCTTCTTTTCTTTTCCAAAACAGTTCGTGATAGCCCACCGAGACGAATGATTCTAGAACAGGCATCGGCTTATATAGACAGGTCAGTCCCAATCTTGATCCAGGCACCATTCGATATTTAGACAGATGAAGCCTCAAATACAAAACTGTAGAAAAAGGCCAAAACCACGACTGGGAAACAGGGGAGACACTGAGTGAGTTGAGATGGCCCTGTTAAGCCTATCAAAAAGGAAGCCAATATCGTCTTCTGATAATGCGCACTCAGTTTGCCAATATATAAATAAATAAATAAATGCCCCAAAAATCTGAAAAGCACTGTCCTACGGAAATCCAGTAGAATATCTGTAATGAGTATACATATAGCCGGATTGGTCCATGATGGGTTGAATTGCGAAGACTAGAGGATAGTGGCCAATACATCTGCACTCATCCCAAAGGGGCGGAGAAAAAGTAGAAGAGAAAACAGTAATTGGATGATGTACAAAAGGACAAGGGGAAACAAAAGTTTTTAACTTTCCAAAAGCTTCCAAAACTTTCAACCCCCGAATGATTCCCCCTCCCAATTCTTTTATTCTCCAGAAAGGTTAAAAAAACCTTAGACGACCCTCTATTGGAGCGGTTCCATCAGTTCACCACCTTTGTCCCACCGGGAGAGAAGGTCTGATCGGATCGAAGCTCGAAGTCAAGCCCAAAACCCAGAACGCGAACGAGAAATTAGAACGGCAGGGGAAAAGGGAAAGCGAGAGAACCCAAATGGGTTCGGCCGGAATCACCGAGAGAGACGAGCAAAAATCCAAAAAGGAAGGGGAACACAGCAAGACCCGAAACCAGATCCGACAAGAGAACAACCTCAAAATCCAACAAAAATACAAGGATCCAAAACTGGACAGGAAACCCAAGTACCTTTTGCCCCCGATCAGCTACAAGAGGACAACCATCTATCCTTCCAGCTCTCGCTCTGTTCCGGAAGCGGCGTGTCACACTCTGGAGCCACCCCACTGCCACAAAAAAAAAGGGAAAAAAAACCTCAGAAAAAGGGAAGGAAAACACCAAGTAACACGGCGAAATCCGGGACAAAGATAACGGGAAAAAGAGAAAGCGTCGAACTGTTCCTGCAACTGATTTCACGGATCAAGACGTGGAGATTCCGGACCCGGCAAAAAAGCAAAAGATGGGGAGAGAGACAGAGGGGACAACCTGCGCTTCGGAACGGCGGATGGGTTCGAACTGAACTCGACGGCGGAGGAAAGAGGTCGCGGGTGGCGGAAGGGACGACAGCAGAAGCCCCGCTCCAGAGGACAAAGAAAGAGTTCGTTGAAGCAGGGGAGATGAACTGAAGGAGGGAAGGAAGGAAGGAGAGAGAGAGAGAGAGAGAGAGAGCGTGTAAAGTAAAAAGACACGGCGCGGGGGTGATGCTACATAAAGTAGGTGGCTAGAGATAGAGAGAGAAAGGGTGAGTTGTACCCATTTTATCGAACTCCTCCCAATTACAAGGTCAACTAATATAGTTGATTTGATTATTATTATTTTTTATTATTGTTGTTATTATTATAATGGTGCTCTAAGTAGGACAACCGACGAATCTTAGATGTTATTTTTACCTTAATTAGTGGCTAGAGGATTCTTATTTCTACGTACTCAGGCATGCATTTTAAGAAAGGAAAATTAATGTTTCGATTTGGATTATTTGTTTTTAAATAAACTAATGTAGTGAATAATTTTACTTTTTCGTTATTATTGCACTCTAGGCGTCCCGCGAGCGCTGCTGTTGATCAGAGTCGCCGGCCGGATAGTAAGCGACGTAACTGGACTTGTTAAATGAACTTGAGAATAAAATATTTTGGCGATTGACTTTGCTTGTCGGAAATTAGAAACTAATCTTGTTTGATTTTATTACTTAATAAGCCCATCCGAACAACTATTGTATTCAAATATTTTTACCAATTTCTAGGATATCAAATGCGTATGCAAAGCTTACCTTTTGGAGACCGCTCGACACCTTCACACGTAAGTCTCTATGTATGAAAACATTACTTTCGGTAATTAAATATGAAAATATCTCACCGGATCGTAACTCTCGGGAAAAAAATATTTTGGCAATTGACTCCGCTGGTCGCAAGAGTTAAGAAATACTCATAACTTAGAAACTAATCGTGTATGATTGTATTACTTAATAAGATCATTCAAAACACCAATTACTCAAATATATATATATATATATATATATATATATATATATATATATATATAGAGAGAGAGAGAGAATCCGACACTTCCACGTTCAAGTCTCCATCTACGAAATATCATTGTCTCCAAGAAATCATCCGTCATAAAAAAAAAATGAAAGGGTTAATACCTTGAAAAATCCAAAACCGATACACCTATGACAAATTTACCTCAAACTATTTTTTTGACAATGAAAAACTCCAAACCGGTATATTTGTAACAAATCTATTCCGACTAATCATAAAAAAACCCTAAACTGGTACATTTATAACAAATTTATCCCAAAACTAATTTATTTAACCGCCAAAAATCCAAAACTGGTATATTTATGACAAATATACTCTCGATTAAATTGGATTAATACTACAAAAAAAAATTAAAAAAAATTGTAAACTATGACAATCGAAGAGTAAAATCCTAAACTGATATATCAGTCAACTCTCATGTGTCATTCAATTTAATAATTTGACGATAAAATTTAACATAAACTAATATAAGTAAATTTGTTACAAATGTACCAGTTTAGGGTAAATTTGTCAAAAGTGTATCAGTTTGGGGTTTTTGATAGTCAAAAAATTAATTTTGGATAAATTTGTCACAAGTGTATCGATTTGGGGTTTTTCCGGGTATTAATCCAAAATGAAATTATATTCTCGAAATCAACTAAAAACTCCAAAACATTTCGACCCAAAAAAACAAAAACAAAAAAAGAAAAACTTGAAACTAGGGTTTAGCAATTAATGTGTCTATCCCCCGCCCCAACTAATAAAAGGCCAAAAAGCGACGCCCTTTAAATGCGCCAACCCCTGACTCTCCCTTTCGTTTTCCTCTCCTCTCTTCTCCCCCAATCCTCTTTCGCTTTTCGTCGCGGCATTAGCTGTTCACCACTACCAATTTTTCCTCTTTTCCTTCTCCCTTTCCTCGTCTTGTCGCCTGTCGCCTTCCGTTTCTCACCAATTTTCCCGGGAAAATACCCCCTCGGAAAGTCAAAGCTCGAAAATGCCGTCTCGCACGTTGGGGGGAGGGGTGAATTGGAGAATTTATCAACGGAGGAAGAAACGGATTATTATAATTTCTTGTAATGTGGTCCTCGATGCAACCTCGTCTCTTGCGAAACGCCTTGCGGAGGGAAGGGGATTAACGAAAAAACCCTAGTTAATCCCCCCTTCCCCTCCCCTATAAGCAGCCTCTAATCATCGTCTGCAGAAAAAGAAATGGTATTTTAATAAATGGTTCGTTTCTTAGTTCTTACCGCAGCGCCGATCCCGAACCAATTCGCCTTTTTGGCTTTTACCTCCGAGTTTCTTACTCTTTTCCTCTCTTTTTTTCTCTTGCGTGGGACCACGTTTGGCCGGCGAGACGAGGATTTGATTTGCGGTGCGGCGCGATATGTGCCAACGGATGCAGGGGGGATTTATCGAATCTCATGCTTTTGTTTTGTGCGGTACGCGAATGGATTAAGTAGATGGTAAACAATTAGGTGACTAAAAATACAGAGATAGAAAAGCTTAATCTACTACGCACGTTAGGGGTGTGCAATCGGATTAGCTCTACCTGTCTCCTCTGGATTGGATTGCCTTGAGATCAGGTTTGGCTCCGGGTTCCAAAATTGGGACCCGGTTTGGCTCTGGATTAGTAAAGACCCACTCGGGAATCAGATCGGTTTCATAAAGCTGAAGAAAAAAAAACAAGCATAAACCTAGTTTCCTCTATGCTGAGGTTTTATATGAGTTTATTGCAAATCTAACTATGTTGTTTGTAACCACTGGGATTCGCCCCAGTGGCCACCCTTCCAACATGGAAGGGGGAGGTGAGGGGTTCAAATCCCCACCTTCTCAGGGGATGGGGTGAGGACGCGTAAGTTTCAAGAGTCGAGACAGGGCAAAAGTCCTATAGAGTAGGACTAACAAAAAACAAAAAACTATGTTGTTTGTTTTGTTTTCGGGTGGTTAGAATTTGGAACAGTATCATTATGGATGAATGAAGGATGGAGTTTATCTCCAACTCTCAATGGGCTTGTGAAGCCTTTTATGTCAATTTTCGGTAATAAAATTGAATATATACTCATTGTATAATGTAATTTTTTTGATATAAACGATATATAAGTTTAAATGAATCTAAAAGTTGATAGACGGAGATGGTAAAAATCTCTCACAACATTTTTCCTACTTTATTTTTATTTGCTTTTTTATTTTATTTTTCCTCTTTTAAAATTATTTTATTTTTTAAAAATATCTTCCACTTCAATTAATTTCTAATAAAAATTTATAAAATATCAAAACGTTCTAATATAATGTAATAAATATAAATATATATTTTTTATATTAGAATTCAAATATTATTTATGCTGAAATATAATTTCAATTTTGTTAATTTAAGAATTTTTTTATTCAATAAAAATAACTTTCATATTATAGATATTACAATTTCTATCAACATTTATCCCATTTATCCCCCATTAAATAATTTTATCAGATATATATCTCTTTTATATACAATTTTATCTTGTCTTGAGCAAGCAGCAAGACACGAGATAGAATAATTCATGAATTTTATCATGGCTAAGTTCCAGAATTGATTTAAATGCAAACAAAGCAAGTTTTCGGTTCAAGGAACCGAGTTCACAATCTACTCATCCGGAAACCAATTGGCCCTAGTGCATGTAAGATGAACATTGCTTATGATGATTGCCATTTCCAACAACGACGTCCAAGGCGGTAACGTGCGTTTGCCGCTGTCTGTAGGGGTGTGATCCCGGCCGCGGTGGTCCGTGATGGCCACAGATTTGGTCGCGCATGGATCGGAAGAGAAAGGCTCCCGGCGGTGGTCGCCAGAGACCGAGCAGCGGTTGACAGCGACCCATGATTTTTTTTTTTCCGGGTCTCCTTGGTCGAATAAAATTGATTCCATTCCTAAGGTTGGCACGACTCGTCCAGCCTGTTATCCGATACATCCAAAGTTTGTCCTGTCCAATGAAGCCCTCCGTCATCGCGACCTATTAAAACACAAACGTGTTTCCGTTATAAAACCCATATTTCAACGGTCTTCGAGAACGAATTCCCTTTTCCTTTTTGAGATTTTAAAGGAAAAATCAAAAGGGAAAATAAAAAAGTTATATTGCAAATGACTTATACTACAAAAAACCTCGAATTTGTATATCTATGATAAATTACCTTTCATTAATTTCGTTAAATTAAATTGATATCATGAAAAATCACAAACGGTTACACATGTGATAAACGTAGTGTTAAGCTCCAAAATAGTACACCTATCAATTGTCACATGTAATATAATTCAATAATTTGACGATAAAATTTAACAAAAAATTAATAATATTAAATTTATCACAAATGTAATGATTTATAGAAAATTATAATATAAATCCTATTGCAAATGAAGCCTTGATTATTATTTATCCCCTATTTGCGGCATTGTTCTCAACCGGGGAACTGGGTCAACTCGTGGTTGAGGACAGTGCCGTAAGGCGTGTCAACTTAGCTGTAGGCATTTAACCCACTTTCACTCACTCCAGGCGTGGGAGGTTATTATATATGCCTACCCGATAGTTGCCAGAACCGAAATCCTGACGTGGTGTCTACCTTCACTATCGTGAAACCCCCTAATTCATGTCTATCTTTGTCTTCCCGACAGAGAGGGAATAGGAGGACAGCGTGGGGTCTCTCATCCCAAGACTGTTCTCCCGCTTGTTTCCTCCGTGAGTCTTTTTTAAGGACATGCTCAGGTCCATGCCTTGTTATTTATGGGTGGGCGATTTAACTACGGCGATCGGACCAATTCCAAAAAAATGAAAAGTTAAAGCTCATATATGAAATCATTCGAAGAAAATTACCAAGAAAAAGATAAAAAGGAAATAAAATTTTGAATGGAGACAGAATCATCATTTTTGACCAATCCTTGCGTGGGAGGAAGGGGGCACCGACCGGGCGTCATGGTACATCGCATATGATCGCGTACACGTGCGGTGTGCCCCGCGGCTCTGTCGATCGCTTAAGTGCGCCGTGGGAGTTGATTTGACGTACGGCTGAGGAATGTGCGCTGGCCCCCCTCTCTAATTCTGAAACCGGACTAGACCGAATCCACGACTTTTGGATTCAGAAGGAATCGTGCCCACCAAGCTAGACGGGACAGACGGGATAGACGGGATATTTTTCCAGTTCTTTATGAATCTATTTCGTTTTCCTTTAGATTTTTATGGCAAATATCCAAAAAAATAAAAAAAATAACGCCACTGGTTTTAGGGTAAACAAAGTCGGTTTCCAGTTTTAACACACTTAGAACCAACCTTGTTCGGTCCATTCTCGATTCCTACCCTATCTCAAAAAGAAACACTCCTATAATGTCTTTCGATATATAGATAGTGAACGACCGTCTTCATTCCATTTTATACTATTCACTAGTACTGATCATTGATACTGAAAAATTTCTTTCCCTTTTTTTTTCTACCAATGATGATCTGAATGAGTCGCATGTACACCCTAATACATGTTCCTCGACGCTTTATAGGTCTTTTAAGTGGGTGTGTCTTCGCTATTGCATTCTTGAGTTATCAAACAATGATTTCATTAGGAAATTCGGTACGGAGATTCGAGCTATCATAAGATGGAATGAGATATTTTCCTTTTTTTTTTTTTTTGTGAGGCCTTTTGCAATGTAGTTGGTGAATATTGAGAATGCGAAATGCGACCCGATAAAAGATTCAGGATGTATTAATATTTGGTAGTTGAAGGGACCATCGGGGGCTCACAGTACAGCCCACAGATATCTTTGGCCCGAATCGAGATTATATCGCCGCAAGATGTTCTATTCTAAAGCATTTAAAGAACACAACCAAATCGAGAGTTCTATTGCCAAGAATTATAAATGTGACCAAATCTCCCGTTCAATTTGATGATTCTAAACAAAGAAAGATTTTCCCGAATAAGAATTAGGTTGTTCGGTAGATACGCTAAAGATTGCAAAAATGTTCGCATTAATTTTCTCGATTTTCGGTACTAAGATATGAGTTATAATGGCAAGAACTTGAATTTATCGGTAGGGTTGCCTGACCTCGTTTGATGAGGTGGCCACACCAAATTAAACCAAACCAAACCTCCCAACTTTAGGTCCTATGGCCAGACACGTACTGAATTATATCAGTAGTGAAGACATTTACTTAAATTCCAGACGAGGAATATAAATAATTTAAAAAGGAATCACGACAGTGAATTTTGAATCTATTTTTTAAAACGATTATTTACGCGAAATTCGTCGATTTCTTTCCAAATGGCTCGGTAGACTTTCTTGATGGCCGCCGTCTGCAATATTCTTATTTTTTTCCCAAAAAATCATCATATAATTATCACGAACGGTTCATTAAATAATAGTGTCCGGAAAATTAAAGAGACTCGTTAAAATAATGACGGTAAAAGATTTGACTCGACCTCGCTCGTGCCTTCCATAAAAGACCTTCCGCAGCAATCTCTCGCTTTGGACCACATGCCCATGACTTCGCACGTCCACGATGATTAGCTTCTATTTCTAGTTTTGGTGTTAAAAAGGCAATCGATTCTGACTAGTTCCCGATTCCACGAATTGAAAATCAATCTTACCGGATCAAGTTCTAAATAATGGATAGGAAATGGCCCGCCTGATCTTGGAACCGGACTAGACCGATTAATCCAATTCCAAAGTTGATCTCGAAATTGATAATTTTTCTACTTATATATTTTTGGGTGCTCGGACATGGAGTACTCATCCCCCTCTTTTGTACACGGTAGAATCAGCGACTGAATTCTGCCTTACGGACGATTTTACTGTTCCTTTAAAATCTCATTTCTTGCACTTGTACATTTTTGAAAACTTGGCTACGCTTGAAAAAGTGTCGGTGAAAGATGTTGCTGATTCCGGATTGTTGGAAATTTTAACCGATAGCTTTGAAAATATCATCGACTTCCTTTCATATAGTTTTCTAGTTATCTATTTTTCTCATTTTTCGGTCGAAGAAAATTTATCGATGACTTCTTGACACTCATTAAAGCTGATCTATTTAATAGCGAAGTTCTCTTCACACGAGACCAAGAACCATTCATGTTATCGAAAAATGTAACCCGAAAAGTTTAGGCGCGTGTACATATGAAGAGCATGTACAAGGTTATGATATGAGACGATATTTCAAACGCATGCAATGGGAAAAAACCCTGAAGTGCAAGGAGCTGGCATTGTCGCTCTCAAGTTGTCACAGTAAAGATTGGCGTCCTCACGTACCACGTTTGATCTCGCACGAAAGGTGCTAAAGATAAGAACAGAGAAATTTATTGGAAAAACACATATTAAATTCCATGTATATATATGCACCGGATAATTATTGGCTAGATAAAAGAGCAAAATATAATAAGCAAATAAAAAAATTAGGAAATTAGAAACTTCCTCGCGAATAAAGGGGGAGAGTTCCTTATCGCTTAATTAATTAACTCTCGTGAACAAAAAAAAAAATTAGGAAAAATTATCACGGCCTCGTTGCTGCGAATAAACTATTGATTGGGTATGAAGATATCGACATCCATTTGTGACCGCGCGATTTTTCCCGGCATTTGCTAAGAAATCTTACGGAACAACAACCTTAGCCCTATCTTCTCAAATTTATTATTATTTAATTTTCCTTTTTATATGCCGTGGACATCATCTTCGAAGATGGTTCCAGGTCAATGCCATAAAAAAAAATGTCCTCTCGGTCTTCATGATGTTCTTTTGACGAGCGCGATACTGCGAACTAGAGAAAATTTCATAGGATGTGAAATCAGCAGTTGAGATCTCAAGGTCAGAGGGCTTGAAAAAAGTTCTTATTATCTCCCATCGACTCCACCATTTCAATCTTGTCAACGCATGCACACACGCGCAGCAGACACACAAAATCTCGAAGCGAAAGATCTCAAGAAATATCATATTATTTAGTTCGTTTGAAGACTACGTATGTGAAAATGCATGAATTGTCTCTTGTGACGTTGTGACGATCCAAGAGAAAACTGGAATAAGAACATCGGATGCCCCATCAATTTGCTTTGACTGAATCGGATTTATGAATCGATTAGGTATGGCGATCCTTCCTTTCATTTCGTTTTGTAGACCGTCTGATCTAAGCATTTTTCCACCTAATTCACATCTCACTACTGACATAAGCACCCGATATTTTATTGGGTCCTTTTTTATCATTAAATTTTTTTAAAAATTATATGTATATATATGTGTGTGTGTGTGTGTGTGTATTAAGGAGAGGCACTTGCGAATAAGGAAGAGACAATTCCAATTGACAGAGGAAAAAAATCTGGCAACGGGGCCAAAAAGGAAGGAAAGAGAGAGAAAAAGAGGGCACTTGGCAGATACTTGTGTTCCTTTTTGGACATGGGCCTTGCCAAACCCATTGGCCCGTTTCTCGGCCCATGTTTTTCGGCGACCCGGAATGGGCTGGCCCAGATCTTAAAAAATCCTCGTTGCTGAAAGAGACTTTTTTGTGTTCTTCCAAAGCACAGTAAAATCCAACTCAGATAATTAGCCTCTTCCACTTAAACAGAAATTACATTTCATATTGATCATTTCCCTCTCTAACTTGCAAATTGAAGGAAAGAAAGCACGTTAGCATCCATCTTGATCGAATATGTCGAGATTAACGCGGTCGGACAAATTAAGTTCCGAAAGTGCTCACCTTAAATTTCTCATGATGTAATGAACATTTCAAAAACGTGTTGAATAAGTTAATTCTAACAAATTGGCAATGGAGATTTTATTTTGCTAATAATTATTAACTTGATGCTGGATATGACATGTGCCGGCATATTTATGGCTTATATGTTGCTACCATGTTATATTTTTTTTTCGTTATCTACATTAGAAAAATATACATAACATGAATTGAAAGAAGTTCCAAAATCAAGTTGAATGGACCCTTTTTTTAATTCTTGAAAAATAAATAATTTATAAGATATTTTGTCAAAAAATATTATTTTATTATTCAGAAAAATGAATGAAAATGTGAAGATAACAATTATTATCGATTTTATTTTTACTAATTAACTACTTATTAACTACTTAAAGCGATACGAGCGAACGATTGTAGGAATATTTTTTCGCCAAATGAAACAAAGAACATGCTTACCAAAAATGAAAAAGAGAGAAAATTAAAGTGAGAGAGAAGGGAAGGACAGATGTGGGGACAAGAGGGAAGGAGATGAAGTGCTCCTCCGCAATCCAGAAGATCTTTTTAATGGCCTCCGACTCCAAGCCCCAGCGCCTCCGTCAATGTCCGCCGCCGCTACTCCATCTTCTTCTTCTTCTTCTTCTCCTTCCTGCCTTCTTCTTGGCAATTCGCTCTCGCTTTCCTGCACAACAACCCTAGGATTCACCCTCTCTCTGCCGCTTGTGTCGCTCATACTGGCTGCATAACACGGCTTCGCAGGGGCAGGCTTCCAGAGCTCGGCAGCTAAGAAGGCCAGGACGATGACGACCCAGTCTTCTCTCAAGGACGCCTTCTCCTCCCACGTCGAGTACCTCAACCATCTCGTAAACGCTCTTTCGCTCTCCCTCCCTCCCTCTCTTCATTGGTTCGTTGTTATCGAGATGTGGGCATAGGTAGCAGCGAGTGAGTGCGATTGACCCATTTTCTGAGTGTAGGGAGAAATTGGAAGGGGCGAGGTTCTGGGTAGTAGTAAGCTTTCTAGGGCTGCCTTTTCACTCGAGAGGCTGGTGTTGAAGCTGTGCGCAGTGTTCGCATCAAAAGGTTTTTTTTTTTTTTTTTTTGGGTGCGCAATGTGGTGAGTAAGTCGGCGGGCACTAGCCTTCACTTGCATAAGAACTAAGCTGCACTGGAATATTGAGGTTTAGGGTATTCCTTACTTGACCCTTTTCTGTGAGAGCTTAAACTATGAGCATGATACGTGATGCTCCTTCGGATTGCATATAGATGGTAGTCATTTTGCTCTGTGATCAGTGGCCTTTTAACCGAGTCGTGCCTACATACCTTGGTCTTTTGTTGTCGCCATATGGCCTTTCCCTAATATTGGGTTCTCTTGTTTCTGTTCGAATGTTTGTCTGACGCGGCCACAATTTGCATCTGTAGAATGAAAAACGCGAAAGGGTAGTCAAAGCGAGTCGAGACATAACGTCGAACAGCAAGAAGGTCATATTTCAGGTGCACAGGTAATATTTATTGGTATATCTTCATATCTTTAGTGCCGTGCCCTTTAAAAGGGGTCAAATGATCTAATTGTTTGATTCTTGCTGAAATCGATAAAATTGTAAGTAGCAGGCATCATCAAAGCTAGTTTTGCATGATCAATTCTTAAAGTTAACTTCCCAGTTTTCTTGGAATTAAACCATGTCCCATATCATGCGCATCGCAGAATCAGTAAAAGCAACAAAGAGGAAGTCTTGGAGAAGGCACACAAGGATTTAGCAGCTGTTGTGGATCAGTATGTAGCCAGATTGGTAAAAGAGTTGCGAGGCAGTGACTTTTGGAAACTCCGACGGGCATACTCTCCAGGGGTTTGTGATAGTTTATCTGTCTGCTTAAAAGGCCCAGATGGATTACTGCAATTGCCTAATTTTGCCCTTTGTTTTGCAGATACAGGAGTATGTTGAGGCCGCCACTCTCTGTAGATTTTGTAAATCCGGGACCCTTTTAAATCTTGAGGAGATGAATGCTTCTTTATCATCGCTGAGTGATCCATCTCATGAACCTTTGCAGATTAATATCCTTGACTATATTCTTGGGGTAAAGGCCTAAATTTTCATAATCTATGCACTTCTGACTACTTTACCGACTAGAGTAGATTAATCTTCGCCCTTTATGTTAGTGAAGTTTGAGATAGACGGCGAAGTGCACGCAAAATATATAATTGCACTCCACCATAAGTTTTTAGTCATAGTATATGAAAACATGTAATAGCATCACAGCATTGGCATACAAAAAGCAATCAGGATGAAGCATTGAAATATCTTCTTTTTTTTTTTGTTTTTTTGCTCTGTCAATTGATTTTTTGAACTAGTTCGGTCTATTTAAAACATTGAGCTAGTTGATTCTGGTCATCTACATGACTCAAATGTGTCCTTGAATGAGCAAAGGTTGTGCATGTACTGGCAAACACTTGAAATGCTTGCAAGCTAATTTACTCGAGCTTGTATTTCTTATCAGAAACTTAAAGCTGGTATTTGTTCATATGAAGCTTGCAGATTTGACAGGAGAGCTTATGAGGTTGGCTATTGGTCGGATATCGGATGGTGAACTTGAATATGCGCAAAAGATATGTACATTTGTGCGCGAAATACACCGTGAGCTGACCCTTTTAGTGCCACACATGGACGAACCTTATGATATGAAGACAAAGATGGAGACAATGCTTCAAAGTGTGATGAAAATTGAGAATGGTACTACTATGCTGCCACTTTCCTAGCTAATATCTGTCTATCTACTTTTGCGCAATGATCATTTCAGGTCTTCTTCTTTGATGGCTGTAGAGATCACTTAGCTTAGTCTGAGGCTTTAAATTGTCACTTCACTGAGTTAGTCATGAACTTTACTTCAGTTATAAAATGTGCTAAGTAAGTAGCTTTCTCCATATGATTTAAACTTGAACCTTTGCTAGTTTGAGCTTTGTGAATTTCCTTCTGCATTTAAAGGTGAGGTACAATACTCTTCCCCTTTCTTTTCTAACCTTGTTAGAGTTATGCTGCGACTGAAAGGGACTAGCCGTCATGTACTTTGAAATATCAGAGTGAATGTAAAATCTTATTATGTGCTTGGTTGCTTTGGAACACGCTTCCTCTTCCTGCATCAGAATTGAATTCCCCCCAAATTTTGATGGGTTCTTCCTTGTTTAGCTTGCTTTGGCGTCCACGTGAGAAAATCAGAATATAACCCGCTGCTCAGATCTGATGACCCAAGTTACCCTCTGATGGGGGTTGCCGGGGGAATTGATCTATGAAGTACACTCTCTTCACATCCCAAGTCCTTACATTATGGTCATTTCTTTTCCTCTTATAATAGAATAATAACGAGACAATGCTCATGTCTCGCAGGCGGTTCCAAGGCTGAGATGTTTGGAGTTGCTCCCAATGAAGGTCTCGGGGCCCCAAAAACAAGAAGCTTCTGCAACAACTTTAAGTGAATGTAGTGCCTCCGCTGCCATGAATCCCATTTAAAGCATCCTGGTTGGATATTTACTTGTGGCAGATGGTGAAGGGTAGATTATAATTGAGCTTATGGGGGAGTTTGAAAGGAGATTTTGACATGGGATGGTTGATTCTGAAGTTGTACGAGCTTTCTTAACGACTTAAAAGGACTATTGCCCCCCTTGCCCTCCTTTTCTCGAAACTTTTGTTGGTTTTCTCTCAACTTTGTCTCGTTCAAAGCACGTATGTTCGGTCGAATCAAACTAGTTCGAAAAGGCCCAGCTTCAGCCGAGCTTTTGAGCTTCAGCCCAATGCAGAAGCCCCGCTCGGCTCTCTCGATATAAACCCAAACTACTTCTTGGGAGAGAGCGTTGTGATTACTCTGGGCCGTCACGATTGTTCTCGATCAAGGACGTGCCTCTGTCGAGAAGGGCAGAGTCCGATTTCTCTTTCGCTCGCATGCCACTCGATCCGAAGAATCGGTGCGAGGGCATGAATGTGGCGGATGCAACTCTAGCTGAACGAGGTCCTCGATGCCATCCACGATGAAATGACGGTCCCCCAGATCTATCGCCCAGATCATACTAATGAACAATTTGCAAGCATCTAGTGCACAAGCTCGTGAAAACACTCAAAAAAGTTTTCTATCTTCCTTGCTTCGAATTGCTTTATATTCTTCCTTTATTTTTTTCTTTGGAAGCAGCAAAAGTGAACGCATGTGGAATTTAATTCTAGCCAAGCTGTCATTTTGTCAGCCTCCTAAATAGGTTGTGGGCCAAAGCCGAGTGACGCGGGCCCTTTCTATACATCTGTCCCGACAAAAAATAACAGCTTGCGAGACGGGCCGTACCACACCGTATACGTCTTCGGACGGCACGGCACGATCGAACGGTCCTTCCTTTCCATATCGCGTTGGCCAGACACGCACGTCCTGCGAATCGTACAGAACCCAAGTGAGCTGTTTCCTTCTAACGTACGGCAAATTTGCATTGCCAAGGTAGAGAACGAAATGTTTATTTTGGTTACAAGTCTAGTCAACATCACGGCCTCCCCATTCCGGATCCTCGTTGTTTCATGCTTGTTCTGTAGTTTTCGATGCGATTGGAAATCCATTGCTATTCGCACAAACCGGTCGGCCCCTGCTTAGGAATCGATCATCATTTTGTGTAATATACTTGCCGCATAAGCTAACTCTTAGGATGAGACAATTTCTTCTCAGAGAGGACTTTATGCATACGCCATTCGAAATTGACGCTCCTAGATAATGACTATATACCGTGGCATTAGGCACAGATGATGGAGGAGGAGGTAGATGCAACCGATGGGCTTTTAATCAGACGGCAGTTAGGTGAAACCAAGTCGTGTGCATTATTAGTTAAAGGGGCAACTGAGGTACGAAGTGGAGATGTCAGGCAAATCTTTTGGAATTTTGCCACGTGCATATGTACATTCGTTGTCTCCTCGGGGGTCACGATGCAATGAATGCGGTCGTCACATCACCGCCCCCGCAACGTACGTTCCAGCAATCGGCGTAGTTGTCCTTTCGTCCAGTACTTCAAGTTCGCTACATACGTAACCCTACATATTGAACATTTTGTACGAGCCCCTCTGCCCCTCGGTCGACGGTGGAGGGGACTCGATTGCGGCTTCGACGGTTGATGGCTCACGTGCGACCGGGGGCGACGGAGTGCAGGACGCGACGGACGAAGAAGGCACGGGCATGGCGAACAAGGTGGAGCGCGGCGGAGGGCGGGGGCGGGGGATATGCTAAGATCGCCATCGTGATCTAGATAAGTCGGTAGAGAAAGGAAGCAGGTTGCTGCAACTAAAGCTTATCGCTTGGGGGGGACATCGGACGTGACTGACAAAAAATATTACGACTTCGGTGGCCACCTGTAGCCTTAAAAGATGGAGAACGTGCGTGTTTAATGAAGGTGAATTCTGGCCTTTGCCCGTCGTGAAGAGATGCGGGTAAAATCTTCCTGTCTTTGTCCCACCCCAAGCTACGCACGTCCCCGGACGTGCGTAGGGGGCGTTGGCGTCGTAGCCGACAACAGAGAGCGCTCGTCATCAGTACATTAATCATTCGACCGTCGATGTTCGAGACTGACAGAGAGCCCTGCGGTAGAGTTAGTTTTTCTTTTTCCTTTTTAGGAAAATAATTGGCCACCTGTCCCGAGGACATGTATTGATGAGGGGTATACTAAATAATTGAGAGCAGCTTGGAATTGGATTGAATCGGCCCAAAATCGGAGATTCTTATGAAAATTAGTCCAGTTCCCGATTTCAAATTAGTAGGACTGTCCATCCAAATTGGATTGATATAGCACTCATGATTTAGAATGTTAAGAACTCAGGTGAGTCTTATGTCATTTATCATACCGTTAATTATACTTCTTAAGTATTAAGTTGCCCGCCCTCTTTGATGTGAAAACGATGTCATGATGTCTTGTACGTGATTTTTAAAATTCCTCTTGCCACTCATTGAAAAATCTCTCTTTTGGTTGTGAAGGTTGGAGAACACCATCCAATGGAGGAGACTTTGTTTCACACCAACAGCGAAAGTAGCAATGAGAGATGGGCATTGCCTGCACCTTGACATCTCAGCTACTCCATCCTACCCAAAGCATGTGAGGGATGTGAAAGCGGCGCTGAAGGAAGGGGATTGGACCAGTTCCATGGATCCACTCGAAACTAGACCGAATTGATGATCCAGTTCCCGATGAATCTATAAAATCAACAAGCAGTTCCCGATTCCAATTTTTCGAAACTAGTTCTTAATGGGCAGTTCCCAATTCTATAGTGGAAATCGTCCACCCATACCATATTCACCCCTAGTATTAGTTTTAGACCTATCAAACAGGTGGGTTGAGTCAGGTTAGGGTCGTGTAAAAAATGGTTCGACCAAATATGCCCATTTAATCTGTTTTGATCATTTTCCACGCAATGCACACCTCATGACCCATTCTTAATACCTATCCAGCTCGGTTCCACTCGATTTTACCTATATTGCTAAAATACTTTAGTATTTAACACCATATGAAAAAATCATATTTAAATTGAGGTAAGAGTGCAGAGCAAATAAGGACGAAAAAAGAAGAAGAGATAATCACAGAGGTGATAAATTTTAAATCCATTAACACTCGTCTTAATCCACACGTGACCCATTTATTCTATATAATTAACACGTATAACAATTTACTATATCCTGTATGGGTTGGGTAGCTCCCATTTGAATCACAATTTCTCCACATCTGCTCCTTAGAATCCAAAATTGGCAAACTCATTGTCGCAACCATACCAACGCGTCACCAACCAAGAAATCTCCAAATTCCCAGTCCCGTGAATTTGGACCGGTGGGTTTTCGGCATTGAAGAGAGGATGAGCCTCTCTCTCTCTGTTAAATTCTTTTTTTTTT
Organism: Eucalyptus sp. ANBG9806169; assembly: GCA_014182395.1. NCBI lineage: Eukaryota > Viridiplantae > Streptophyta > Magnoliopsida > Myrtales > Myrtaceae > Eucalyptus > Eucalyptus sp. ANBG9806169. The sequence goes on from CM024579.1 coordinate 40,343,010, forward strand.
TTTATGTGTGAATTGCCGTCGCCATCGCGCTATCAATGAAAAACGACGTGAAGGGGGAAAAAGTCGGTCCGAACAAAACGACAGTTGTCGCTCCTCCAAAGATCCGATTCTCTGCCGTCCCCACCTCCCCCAGTTCGCCAGCTGTCGCTCGCCCCTTTTCCCTTTCCGGTCCACACCGCGCCACTAGACCGGTCCAGCTTGACCCCATCATCATCCGTCCCTCCGATCGCTCTCGCCTTTTGTCGCTGTCCAAAGTCAAATCCCTCCCTCCGCCTTTTTGCCAAATTCCAATTCATGGGATGACGCGGCATCCGATTTAAATTAATGCTTTTTTCCGGTCGGACAATTTAAATTAATGTCGAATATTTGCAATGGGTGATGTGATTTGTGAATTTATCAATCCCGTCATATCGCTTTTTATATTTATAGGAATAATTGTCTAGTTCATTCGAGGGCCACAATTTCAAACTTTCTAAAGAAATTGTCCATACGGTATTAGTACATGCATGTGGAGATTTTTTTTTTCTTTCTTGATTTCTATATACTTCGATCATCTTATGATTTTTTTAATCAAAAAGTTCACAGTGGTTAGAACAGGACTCAAGAGAAGAAGGCCGTACAAGTCAAGAGTGGCCAAAATAAAAATCACTCTGGAACTTTAAATGATTTCGTGGGCCTGGAATATGTATCGCCGACCTTGTATAAAAAAAGAAAAAGAAGAAGAAGAGAATATTGGGTCTTTGAACAAAGGGACTCTTTTAACTTATAAAAATAATTAGCTCATTTTTTCAGCAGCGATTGGTACAGGAGATGACGATGTCCTCTTTACAATATCCAAAGAGCATGCATCCCAATAAAATCGGGTCAGGTCACCAACAATCTTTAATTTCATCCGTCGAATTATTTCACATCGCTTTTATATAGATATAATCTTTTTCCACTTATCAATTTAAATATTTTGAATAAACGTCCTAATATGATATTAAAATCAGGTTCCGTAAGAGAGGTTTTTAAAATTGCAATTTTATTTTAGCTGCAATTCAGTAAATTTACGATTACAGTCTTTCGAGATTAGCGGTGCGATTATGGGCCGGGTTCGGACTCTTGACTCGGGGCCTGATTCGTGGGTCACAGGACAGAGGGTGGCCCCAGGTGTCGCTTCAATAGGTGACGTGGCAGGTCGACAGCTCGAAACGTGTAAAAGGAACGCCCGGCTGCCCCCTCGTCGAAGGGAGGACACGGCTACGACTCTGTCCCTACGCTTTTTCTGGGACGGGATTTCCGGCGTGTCGGGGCTCTGATGGCTGCCTTGTCTGTCTTTTCTTTCCAACCGCCTCCTTTTTCTAAATGGAACATCTCCAAAATTCCTCATTTTTTCTTCAAAATTCTCACTAAAATGAATTTTAAAAGAAAAATATCCATTGTGGTTGGCGTCTGTACCACAAAATCGGAGAAATTTGCTGGTTTTTTGCTTCGAATTGGTGCGCTTTGGGTCAAATCAGTCGATATAGTCAACAACTTTATGGAGCTTTTTTGAAATTTCAAGCGAATGACACGACTTCGGGAGAATTTTTGGAATTTTCCTTATTCTACACGCACCCTCTTAAAATGAACCCAAAAGAAGTTAAAAAAAAAAGAATCAATGGCACGATGGATGGAAGAGGCCAAACCATTTACCCCACGGAACACATTATTACATTGGGCATGAGATTTGATGTTAGAATAAGTGTAAGCATAACAGTATGGATGAATGCACCCCTACGAACATGTCAGTTGAGTTAGGCAATTCGAGGTCGAGTAACATTGAGGTGATCAAGAGCAATGATTGCATCGAAAGATGGGTTGTTGTGTAAAATGCTTTTTCAGTATCTTGTTGTGTCTTAATTGACAGTTGAATTCCTATCTTCACAGAATGAATTTGTCGAGATTATGAAAGTATCGAGGGAGTAATATTGTAGATAGGTGACCGATTTCTATAATGTTTTTTTTCATCTGATTTTTCTTTCGTGTTTGGCATGTGTTGTGATGATGTTTCGTGGCACCACGTGAAGCGCGTTTGGAAAAATAAAAAAGCCGATGGTTTGGTTGTCACTCGCACATCGTATCTCCAAACCCCAGATTCTTGCCGATCCGCGTTCAAACGGCTCCTTTCTAAGACGGTTGTTACAGTTGAAGAGGTGGTTGTGCCTATAACCTGAGCAAACCATCTCGGCTAAGCTATTTGATGGGAGAACGTTGCTTTTCACGCGGTTTGGTCCAGCTGTTAGCTGAATCTTTTCCTCTATTTTAATATAAAATTTTCAGATGATATTTCAGGGATCAACTCTAGAGACTGTGTTCATTTCGCCAAAAATAAATGATTTGAAAAAGAATAATCACTTATACTGCACAATGATAATTAGCTAGTGAAAAATTTCCATTATTAACAATAATTGTTGCGTAAATATTCTTGTGGACGATGAAAAATATCTTTCATTCATTCGTTATAATCGATCATGTTTCGAGAAATATTTATTAAATCCTTTATTTTTTGCCAGACAAACGAACCCTTTAGTAATCAAGTCCGGTAGATGAGTTTCAATTGTGCAACGTCATCCTGTTTCAAATTTCAAATTGAAAAGTCGAGAAATTCTTTTTATAACAAACAAATTGCATGGGGAAAATGAGTCTGACAACATGATACGACCGGCTAATCATTATTGTTCGAGTGCAATGAATTCCATCCCGATTGGCACCATGAGTATATGTATTACATTTTCGATCGGTCGATTTCAACGTGTATTATTATCACTTGGCATATTTGACCAATAAAAAATATTCTCGAAAACTTCGACTTATGTTCTTTCCTAGAGTGTTTTTTCCCAGCATTTTTCATGTACACGACTATTTTTGACTTTTATTTTTCGTTTTTCGACTTAAAACCAATGCAGAGAATAAAAGCCATGTATTCATCAGAACGGATGATGAGCTGGCAACGGGCGACCCTTCGCGGGTGCGAAGAGTGCCCTTTCGTCTCGTTCCTCCAGAATCACCGAACCGCGTCGTGAAGCTTCTTTCTTTCAAAAGACGTGGCGGAAAAAAAGGTTAAATAAAATAAAATAAAATCGAAGAAAAGGGAAAAAAGGGGGAAAGCAATGAAGATGGGACTTTATCATGTGCATGTCCGACGGGCATGGCCGCCATGCTGTATCCACATGTGTGTCTGCTCACGGGTCCGCCGCTCCCTCACGTGACCCTGACTCACCCCCTCCCCTGCCCGACTCTCGAGAAAAATATAAAAATATAAAATATGAAATTATTATTATTATTATTATCATTATTATTATCTAATCGATGCCTTTACTTTTTTTTTTATCGTTTTAAAAAAATGGGTCGAGTGCAGTGCAGCCACCCCCCAAAAAAGAAAGAAATAATTAAAAGAAAAGGGCGGTTCGGTCGACCTTTGACTCGGGAGTCAATTCGGCGACGGGTGGAGGCACGGGAGTCGGGAGACGCACGTTTTGACTCCTTTTTTAGCTTAAGCGATAGGGTTACCTCGTTAATGATCTTGTTAACGAATGCCACGGACCACTTGATCAATTTCCAAATAAGGAAAATTCTTCATTTTTAAAATTTAAAAATGCTGTTTCGATGATGTAAGATCAATATGACAAAAATGAAAATCTCTCTCTTTTAGATATGGTTAACGGATTGTCGTTGATAAGGCCCGCCTCTTAAATAAATCTGACTAAATTAAATAGTATGGGAAGAGAAAGGGGTTCTAGGGATCATAGGATAGGTAGCTGGCAGTTAGCTAGGCTTTTTATCACGGATGCATGAACATATTATTATTGTGTGTATGATTCGTGAGTTCTCAGCAAAATGAAAGTGCTAGGGCATGTTTGGTAAACTTGAAATTTAGGTGCTGAAATATAAATGCTGACAATGGACATAATTCTCTTTTAATTACAAATTGATAGTCAAATATTACTAATCTCTTACCATATTTCGATAGTTTTAGTCACTACGTTATTTAAATTACTCATTATCATCAATTATTTATATGTTGAACGTGTTAAGTAAAATTTCAGTCACTAATCGAATTGAATGGATTTTTGAATTTATTGAGTCATCGAAGCCAATTCTATAAGGTTATCAAGCAAACCCAATCTCTTAAATTGCAAAACTTTTTTCGTCACTTAATTAGATTATCAAATTAATTGTTACCATCGATATCATTTGAAGATGAACGGTGTGATGTCTCCCATTTTTTTTTTTTTTTTGACTAAGAGTAGATTCAAAAAAATGCACCCTCTTTTCTTCTTTTCTATTTTTTTGGGAAACTTTTACACATTAATCTGACGTGAATCGGTACATATAAATCGTAGTCCTAGCTGAGTCGGATTTTTCCTAAAAAGCAAATTAAAACCCTCCCTTAATTTTCACACGTGACAAAAAAAATAGGGCACGATGCTTTTTAGCTCTTTTGACCTTTCTAACTACAATTAGGTTGAGCAATCCTAGCAATTAGCATTGAACGGTATTAGAATCAATGCACAGTTATTAATGTGGACCTAAGTCCTAACTCATTCTCATGCCAGTTGCTCGTTGCTACATACATTTACATAAATGAAAAAAAAAAAAAAGATATGAATTCCAAGTTTCCAAAAATTATAAAAGGACCACACGTAATATTACACGTCGATATTTGCATAATCAGAAAGATTAGTGGTACTAAGCAAAACTTAGAGCACGGGACCGCAATGTGTGCCAAAAAAGTGAGGCGCAAAAGTCATATGGTCATATCGAAAGAATAGCGTGGAGCTTTACCTAATACATTAACTGACCGAAACATTAAATTCCGGGCGATTTTTTTTTTTTCCTTTCAAAGTATTAAAACGTGGTTTAGCATGTGGGATTTATCGTAGCCTAGTGAGTAGTTCAGCTAAACATAGCCGAAACCGGCATTATCATAAAAAGTATCGATGAGAAACTTATTCTTACGCGAGGTACTCATAGAACAATACGAACACGGCCAACATTAGTTTTAAATACGATAACGTTAGTAATTAATTATGCAATAACATTGCTGGTTTTCCTTATAAATGTAGGTGGTTTGCATGTAATAATCATTAAAAGAAAAGCCATAGACATATTATAAGGATGTCAATTCAAATCTAAATATTCAATTTGATCAATTTAGTTTTGAACTTCTTCGACAATTTGTCAATGCAATCATTCTGATCAATTTTAGCCGAAAATAGCTGATATGGAAATCGGTCGTTCGAAGTAGAATGACCAGTGTTGACGTAAACAATTTTTGTTATTTTATATATTTTTCTTATTGTGGTTAGTGGGGATTGTCGAAAGAAAATAAAAAAATAAAAAATTGAAGAAAAACAATTAAAAAACTACAAAAATCGGCCACGTAGAACTACTGATGTTTATTAGTGATTTCTTGTCAAAATTGATCGGAATGATAGCATTGGCAAATCGTAAAAAATGTTCGAGATTAAATTAGTTAAATTGAAAGATTTTAGAACTAAGTCGATATCCATATAATGAGTTTAAGATTTTTATTTTTTTATTTTTTTTTTTTTTGTATTGTCTTTATTCACGACTCATCGTTGACTCCTCTTGGCTTTTTCGAATAGGGTTTCGAGGGCGTCTGTCGACCGGCCCTCGTTCCCGAAACGAATATACACTCCAAACCTTCAGCACACCTCCGCCGACAACGAAAGACAATGCTTCGTCGCCTCCATTAACGGGCGTGGGTCTCTCTCCCCGTTGCTGCCAAACCAAAGCCAAAAAGGTTCAGGTGCCCGACCCCAATCACTCGTGTCGCCCACGACACAAGCCGCCCCGAATTGGAACACACTCGACACACTCGGTTCACACCACGACCCCCATGCTTTTCCCGGCACGTCTCGGTCATGGAAGGTGAATAAGACGGCAGCTCTCTCGCAGGTGCATCTACGAACGGACACTTTAAGATAAGCTTCACTTTCCCATGGGGAAAAAAAGTAGTGGAGTCAAAAGGGGGAAATGTTCATTCGCATCTTGGTGGTATTCAATTCATGGGCGGCACTCGACGACAAGGATCGGGAGAGCGACGTTCGGGCAGAGATAAGCCGGACCGAGAGAACCGGGCAAGGCTGGAAGCGGAAAATCCCTTTGAGATTTTGAAGCCGAATCGCCGGCCGTGTCGTGTGATGCGCGTTCGGCGACTTCGGACTTGATTTCCGAACTTGATGCGTGCCCGGGAGATTGACTGAACTAGGACGAATGGGTAGATCTAGTGCAAAGATCCTGGACATTTTACTTTTTGGCGCTTCTCGAGGAGGGTTTTCTTCTTTCTTGTTTTCCCCACCCCCTGCCTTGGTGAAATAAAATCATTATATGTTCATATATGTAAGTTGGCGCCAAAGACAATAGTCAGTAAATGAAGTATAAAAAAATAGGAAGAAATGAAGGATCTTGGTCCAACTCTTGTCCTTGCTCCTCTGCAGTCAACCCTAAGTAGGACCAAGTTGTTAATTTATTTAATCTGAGCACGACCTCAATCTACTCAATAGTCCATGTGTGTGTATATATATATATATATATATTAAAATCTGAGAAATTCCCACGTATAGGAGGTCCACCATTTCCGAGTAGACAATCCATACCCATAGAAATGATAACCGAACTACAGACTTTGCAAGAGCACGGAGGCATGTTGAAGATTAGGAGCGCGTCTGCTTTCGAATGCTTGTAAATTTTTGAAGTATAAAAGATCGGAGATTGTCCAATCGATCTTACACCTCCTGTTCGAATGTTGTTGGTCTTAAACTTCTAAATTTTGTCAATTTAGTTCTAAACCTTCACATGAAATCTCAATGCGATATTACCGGTCAATTCTCGCTCGGAATCGCACAGTCGGCAACCACCGAATCACCACATTGGTTATTTCCGACAAAAAATTGAGAGCCCATACCAAGTCAGATTCCCATGAAAGACGATATCAAGTCAGATCCCACGGCAAGTGGAATATTTTAGGGCAAGCAATGGGACCGCGTAGGAGGAGGGAACTGAGCCCGGCACGAACCGCAAGACACGCGTAGGTGCGCCCACGCCGCACGCCAACCATTCCTCGATTGACCCCTCCTAGGCTTGAGGGCTGATTTTTCAGCCTGCTTTGGCTGGGCCATGTTTCACTTTTACATGTACATTTAGGGTGTGTTTGTTTTGCGGGATACATTTTCGGGAAAACATTTTCCTCATTTTCCTAGGCGTTTGGTTCACTCGGAAAATGAGTTAACGGAAAACATTTTCCTAATCAACGAAAACATTTTCCTAACAAAGTTTAAATTCGGGAAAATGATTTCCCTTCGAAAGGACCAAAACGTTTTCCGAATCTACCAAAGCTTAAATCGATGCTTAGTTTACAAATAATTATTCTTATAAAGATATATTTTTGAATTTTTATAATTCTTTTAAAAATATTTTTAAAAAAATCGAATTTTTAATTAGTTAATATAATTTTTATTTATTTTTTAAAATAAAATTTTTAATTTTTAATAATTATTTTTTCTTTTTCTCTTTTCTTTTTATTCTTCTTCTTCGGCCGGCCACCATGACGACAACCGGCGACCGGCCACGGGCGAGATCGAGCTCACCGGCGTCGGGTGGGGCTCGATCTCGTCAATCCGGCGAGGCCGAGGTTCGCCTGACGCCGGCGAGGCTCGATCTCACCGATCTGGCGAGGCCGAGGCCCCGCCCAACGCTGGCGAGCTCAAGCCTCGCCGGTTGTCGGTGAGGCCGAGCCTCGAGCTCGCCAGCGTTGGGCGAGGCTCGATCTCGCCTATCTGGCGAGGCCGAGGCCTCGCCCAACACCGACGAGCTCGAGTCTTGCCAGATCCGGCGAGGCTCGAGCCTTGTCTGGCCTGTTGCCAACCGTCACCCCGCCGACCACTAGCTAAGGAAGGAAGAAAAAGAAAGAAAGAAAAATTAAAATATGAAAAATAATTATAATCTTGATTTTTTATTAAAAAATATTTTTATAAAGTTAAAAAAGGTCATGGACTCAACAAATTAATTTGGAAGTAAAAGGCACATTATTGTCAATTGTTAGGTCAAATGTCATTCAATCATTTTTCAAATACGATCCAAACACTAGAAAATACTTTCAATCACGTATCACCAAACAAAGGAAAACTAACCATTTTCCTGAAAAATGATTTCTCGGAAAATATTTTCCAAAAACGTTACGTTTTCTGTTAAACAAACACACCCTTACATCGATATTTATATTCATATTTATATATTATAATATATAACATTTATGTTATTTTATTTTGCGGTTTTAGGGTTTGCGATAGAGAGAGGGGAGGCGCCCGTTGCTAATATTTAAGTACCGGCCGCTGACTTTGGGGGCTAGGGGCAGTGCTTAACGAGGAAAATTCATCGAGATTGGGGTTGGTTAATTATGTTTTTATGCATTTCTATGCCAGTGATAGATTTGTCTTCTCTTTTTTTTTTTTTTTTTTTTTGGTTATTTTTTTAAATATAATTATTTACTATGAGCAGAGATTAATTTATGATGGTCGGAGCTCGTAAATTTCCACACTAGATAGGCTAAGAGGTTATGAAAGTCCTAAGTAATTTATTTTTCAGCCTCCTACTTTAAAATGTTCATCAATATTAAAAAAAGAAAATCATCTCACGCAATTTTTTTTTTATTCATTTTGTGTCCGAATTATTCGATAAAATTATATGTATATATCCAAAAATCGCATGTTTGGATCTTTTATTTAGTAGTTCACTTGTGCATAGCCGCACGATATTAAATGTTGCTAATTAGGTTTTTTTTTTGGATGTCCATTGGAAAGTAGTCATAAATTACAGTAAATGCGTTTCAATGAGGCAAGAAGATAACGAACTTGGTTAGTAATGAGAACGCGGGGAATTGATTAATCATCATAAGTTCAGATTCAGCGATGCATTGGCAATCGAACATTAATTAGACCTATCCAAGCAAGTTTGTAACTCATCCAATGAGGTTGTAATGTAATAGCTATCATGTTATAAAGTAATCAAGCTATAACGATTATTACGGTATTTGATTTAAGTAATGCAACATTCATTACACTGTTTGGTTTCATGAATGACGAGAATAATTATAAAGGATAGCCAAAAATCCCAATAAGCCCATAAAATTAGAATTACAATCAATATATCATTAGTATATTTCAAATTCATTGACGATTGCAATTGAAAAGTTAAATACATAGCAGATGACTATATTGAAAAATACATGATTATAAACAAACATGAATGTAAGACCCCATATTTGATATCAAGATATCATGATTGAATACATATATTTATCTATTATTTAAGATACACTTTATGATTATATTTCTCATTTTATCATATAGCACGTGACCATATTAAAATAAATATTGTTTATAACGCAATTAGCAATATGATGAAAATTAAAATAAATAACTGTTTGAGCATCAATTTATTATAATTTAGTAATCAAGAGAATCATCACATCAATTATAATATTTAATGATGAAAGTTTATATTAGGTACCAAACGGTAAGCAATTGAGATAATGCCAATTCTTATTCTATAAATAACTCCTTAAAACAATACAAATAATGTATTATCAAGATAACGCAATCGTTATCGCATCAATTATTTGCTTTCTATTCAATCGCTTATTCGTCGTTCAAAATAATACCAATTAGTGTCATCTTTACAAAAGTCATACAAATAGCTTGTCATAAATCATATAAATTTAACTCATGATCAATAGTTTAAGATTGATAAAGCGAGGTGAACGAGACAAACGGGACACAACCAAATTGGAAGGGCTATTGCATAGACAGAAACCGGAAGCAAACATGATAATCGGCGATGGACGTGCGATAGACCCGAAGTGAAATAACTGTTGCATCGACATCTCACCGGCGATCAATGTGCTGCTGCCGGCGATCGACATCGACTGGGGAGAGTCCTCTGCCTAGGGTCTAAGATGGTTTTTACGGTTGGTCATCTCCGCAAACCTTGGAGAGATTTATTTACTGCCCTGTCCACGTCCGTCCCTCTTACTTTTCATTCTGCACGTGACGATGGGTTCCTTTCCCTTTCCTGGAGGAACCGAACCAAACCAGAGAAAGAAAAAAAGAGCCCTGGGAAAGAAAAAGGAAATTTAGGTCCACCGGTGCGCCGTTTAGCAGCAGCCACCCCCGTCAAGTCCTTTCCCCCGTGTACCGTCGCCGACCCGCGCTAAGATGCGCCGCAGTCAGATTCGGATTCTCTCTCTCTCTCTCTCTCTCGTTTAAGGAACTTGCTCTTTAAGTACTGGAACATACCCATTAAGAGCGAAACCGAAACCAGCCACACATCACCAGCACGGAGGGAGAGAGAGAGAGAGAGAGAGAGGGAGAGATGGGTTGTGGGTACTTTTGAGGAGTCGCAGGTTTTGGGGAATATGATGTCGGGGTCGGTTCTGATTTAGGAGGATTTTCTTTTCTTGTTTTTGGGGAGTCGTGTTTGTTTTCGTGTTCGTTTCGTCTCTTCAAGGTCTGTGCAATTACCAAAACATACATTACGGAATATGTGATTGTCATAAAATACTTTATTTCCTTCCTTTGTAGGGAGGGGGAGAAATCTGGTCAGTCACAGAAGTACAGAGAGAGAAGTAGAGGGAGAGAGAGAGAGAGAGAGGGGGAGCTGGTGAAAGATCTCGCCTTGGTCCGTGTATATATATATGTCATAAGTGTACACGCGCTGTTCAGAGTTTGGTGTTATAGTTGTTGGCACGAATCCTCTTTCCTCCCTCCCATCTTTTTTCTAATACCGAGAGGACCGAGAAAAGAAACTCGGGGGAGCGAGAGCAGATCACGAAGGAGATCCCTCAAAAAACTGAAATGGGTACGTCCTGTCTTCTTCGTTCTGCAAAGCCCTTTGCGCTTCTCGTGCTCTGTACTTCTTCTGATGGTCGTCTCATGATTTCAGAGCCTTTTTTTGCTTTTGTTTGGTTGGGTTAATCCTCCCTTGTTTTCGTATAAAGTTTTGCGGTGAGTGCTGTTCCTGGTGGGCATTGTCTTTTGTCCTTGGTCATTGTTCCATTGCCGTGTCGACTAATTCCATGAACCCTTTTGGATTTATGGTGTCAAACGCCAGATTTAGCTCTCCGCCTTGGCTTTGGAGTCCTTTTTAAGGAACTTTTCAGCCGGCCTGCATATCTGTTATGTGAATTAAAAATATCTGGTTTTTCGCCGTTTCGTTTTTCGGTTTTTCGTTGAGGGGAGCGGGTCTGGCGACGATTTTTATGTTATAATTTTCTCTAGATTCTGGAGATGTTGTTGAATGGCCTGGTCTGTCTTATTAAACACCACCTAGTCTTAAAGGAACTTTCTGCGAATGTCTCTTTTCTTCTGTAGTGTTTGTGGGAAGCTCACAAAAGGGTATCTAAATCGCTGATTCCTCGGTATCTTTTCTCTGATTGGTGTTGGGGGATTCTAGCCAACTGCCTTCCTTTTTTTCACTTGACTTGATTGGTTCTTTCCATTCATTAGTATCCGCTTCACCTAAGGAAGTAACTTTGAAATTTGCTTCCTTTTTTCTTGCCTTTTCTGCTTCTACAGACATCAACATGAGCTTTTCGCCTAACATGGATGACGAATATGAGAAACTCATCCGAAGAATGAATCCACCCAGGTTTGCAGTTTCCTTTTCTCTCATATCTCTCAATTGGATTTTTCTTATACGTAAGACGACTAGGTATTCATGTTTTTGTTCTGTTTGACTGCTCTGTTTTTGCAGGGTTGTGATTGACAACGGGACTTGCAAGAATGCAACAGTGATACAGGCATGGCTTCTGTTCGTTCTCTCCTTTTCTCTTTCACAAAGTCGTCTTTTTTCTGACCGTTTGGCACCTTTTCTGTTCATGGTTCAGGTCGATAGTGCAAACAGACCTGGAATACTACTGGAAGTTGTACAAGTCCTCACTGATCTCAACCTTATCATTACCAAAGCATACATTTCCTCTGATGGTGGATGGTTTATGGACGGTAGGCCTTCGCATATTTTTCATGTTTTTTCTTGATAGAGCAGTTCATCAATTATGACTCTGAGAAGCATCGCCTAACTGTCCTTATTTTACCCCCGACCAGTCTTTAACGTAACTGATCAAGATGGAAACAAAATAATGGATGATGAGATCCTTGATTATATCAAGAAGGTAAGTTGTAGTCAGCGCTATCAATTAGTCCTTTCCCATTGGTGTTCTTATCTTGTTCTTTCTTCTGCTCCTTGAACTCTCCGCTCATAGTTGTACCATTTCATCTTCAGGTTCTCGGGCCAGACTCATGTTTCACTTCCTCCTTAAGATCCGTAGGGGTTAAGCCCTCGGATGACCACACTGCCATTGAGTTGACCGGAAGTGACCGACCAGGTCTCCTATCTGAAGTGAGCGCCGTCCTGACGCATCTCAAGTGCAACGTGGTGAGCGCTGAGGTGTGGACCCATAACACGCGTGCGGCTGCGGTAATGCATGTCACGGACTTGGAAACTGGGTCGGCTGTTACCGACCCAGAGAGGCTAACCAGAATCAAGGAGCTGCTGTGCAATGTCCTCAAGGGAAGCAACAAATCCCGTGTAGCAAAGACCGTGGTCTCCCATGGGGTCACTCTCTCTGCAAGAAGGCTTCACCAGATGATGTTTGCTGACCGGGATTATGAACGAACTGATGATGACATGTTGGATGAGAAGCAAAGGCCTAATGTAGAGGTTGTTAATTGGTACGACAAAGACTACTCGGTTGTCACTATCCGGAGCAAAGATCGGCCGAAGCTTCTGTTTGACACGGTTTGCACATTGACTGACATGCAGTATGTTGTGTTTCATGCGAACATTGTTGCGGAGGGGCCTGAAGCTTATCAGGTACACGTTTTTGTAGCCTTGATATACGAATGAATGATTTATGGCACATGGACTGCAGTTAAGAGTGTTTTCTTATTGACGTTGTTGGTCGATTGTGCAGGAGTACTATATCAGGCACCTGGATGGATCCCCTGTGAATTCAGACGCAGAAAGGGAAAGATTGATGCATTGTCTTGAAGCTGCTATCGAGAGAAGGGTATCTGAGGTAAGGGGAATCTTGTGAATATATTATCACTGCTAGTGGTTGATGGTGCATATGAGATGATGAACTGAAGCCGTCCTATTTGTGGAATTTCATAAGCTTGTCCTGTTTAGCTTTCACTGAATTTTCATTTAAAAACTTACTTAGAAAACAAAGGATGCATCTAGCATGGTCGATCTCTTTACCTAACTTTTGCTGAAGTGATTATCTACGTGTATTATTTGAATTTCTGTACTTGCCTACTTTTAAATTTCGTGGACTACCTTCACAATCTTATCAAGAGTTTTTTATATGATTAATGCCTTTCTCTGGAGCCCTGAAACGGACAAAAGTCTGTTGATGTCTTTTTTTCACACTTTTGTTGTGTTCTCACGTGTTTGAGTAGATGTCGTGTCCTGTTTTCGAAGGGAACATGTTCTTAAGAATATTGTATGCCAAGATTCCAGAACACCTTTAAGACAATTTTCTGCTTTCTGTTTCATTGATCAGTTAGATTTGCAGCATTTTTCTGACGGTGAGTTTTTGTAACAATGCAGGGCTTGAAGTTAGAATTGTGCACGACAGACAGAGTCGGGCTTCTCTCCAATGTCACTCGCATTTTCAGAGAAAACAGCCTCACCGTCACTAGAGCAGAAGTCAGCACCAAAGACGGAAAAGCAGTAAACACGTTTTACGTGCGAGATGCATCAGGGTACCCTGTGGACCCCAAGACAATCGATTCCATTCGCGAAACTATTGGCCAGACCATACTTCACGTCAAAGGTAGTTCCGGAGAGTCGAAGCCCGTTGCTCAGGAATCTCCCTCTAGGTTCCTCTTTGGTGGTCTCTTCAAGTCGAGATCCTTCGTCAACTTCGGTTTGGTTAGGTCGTACTCTTGACAAAACTCACAGTTAGCTTATCTTCTCATGTATATGACTAGCCAGTTTTCTGGAATTTGCCCAGAAAATATCTTTTACGGTTTTTTCCTTTGAAGTAGATGCAACTACTGATGTTAGGAAGAGCCATTTTCCTGAAGGAGGAAGGTAGTTTTAGCCATTAGAATAGTGTGAGGCCTTGTAAATTTCCGCCGGTCACCTACCTGACCTTTAGTTGTTTACCGTGGAACCAAACTCGCGTTGGAACCACAAAAGTGGAGAGAGATCTGATTTGTGTAAGGATTTTCGTCTAACCATTGTATATAATCATTCTTTGCACTCTAGTTTTCTTACTCTTCCGTTGGGGCTGTTAAGAGTACGTGTCTCACATGACACTTCTATGGTGATGGTGAAGATAATTCCTGCATCAGTTAGCCTTTTTCAGATCCAATTTTTAAGTTTGGCAAATGGGAGAGTTGAGGTCAATCGTTTTATGTTGTGTCCTTTGTTTATTGGATTGGAGTGAACGAATTCTCTGTGTCATCGGATATACCAAGATGCCGTGGAAATCAGCTCAGATGGATTGTTCGTTAAAGTTGGCCATTCGCATCAGACAGAATTAGCAGTTAGGTGAACCTACCAACCTTGATATTTTCCATTTGCTACGACTGGTCAATCAAACAGGATGTGGCTGGATATGTGCTGGAACACCAGGAATTGGGTGTTCCATCTGCAGTTGGATTCGGATGGGGCGTCTAAGATCTCTATCTGACAGCGGCGGCCATTTAAAATCTCATTCCGTCGATACCAAAGCAGTCCCACCTTTGGCCATGGCCGATCGACGCAACATACCTAAATTTTGGACATGTCAATCTCTCGTGAACCGAGGGCTCGCTTCTGTGAGGTTCATGTAGCCTCCTTTTCCTAGGCATACTTAAAAGAGAGACGAAGATAATCAGATGGCTTGGCCATTTGAAGGAGTCTCTCAATATCAGTCGATGATTTTCGTGGTCGCTGCAGAATGCAGCGCTGTATGAAAAGAGAAATTGGGAATATACTTCGAACTCTACTGATGTCATCATATCTTGCTTTTCGCATTTTCTCGGGCTGTAGATCACATGATAGATACGCCTCAATTTTATGCACTGGATTGATGTGAAGGTTCGATTATGGGTGATGATTGTTGGTGCGACCAAACTGTTAGTTGGATATGTAATGAGTCCAGTCCACCGATTTCTTTCCCAGGACAGCTCGAAACGGTCCTACTAAAAACCTTTCGTGTTCCAAACGAGAAAGCGACTCGAACAGCCTTTACGGCCATGTTTTCTGGAGTTGTTGTGAAGTGGAGAGAGACGAATGCTTAACCCTCATTCTCACATGTTCTCAACAGCGACCGATCGGCACAACCATTTGTAGTCCGAAATTCCAAATGGCCTCTCAGGATTAATCCGAAGCCACGCCTAATGATCCCAAGTTAATTGAATTTTACTGTTGTTTGATGGCTCTAGATTCTGGAACTAGCCTCCTGATTTAGCCTCACACCAGTTGCTAGGGTTACCGAAAGATGTGCTTCGAATTTAGACTGCTATTGAACAGTCAACGCTCGCATTTTGTTCTTGCAAAGGGTTAATGCTTCGCCCGTGCTGTGATTGCCGTTCGATGAACTAGGTTGGCAAGACAATCATTGCAGAATCTACGGCGTTTGACCGGTCAAAGCCGACTCGAATGATTATACTAATCAACGCAACATCAGTTCCCTATGTACATCAACTGTGGGCTTACCGAAGTCGAATAAGATAATACCCACTATCAGTCCATTACCTAAGGAGCCTGTCGATACGTCTCAAAGTTGATGAAGAAAAATGTCAGAGCCAGAGCAACTGATATATTCAAATGGCGTTCATGTGCTTCTCCTGCATCTTCAATCAGTCGCTGAAAAAAAAAAAAGTTCGCCGTTTGATTCTACCGTCACATGAAGCGGCCCGAGAAAAACAATTCATTGTTCCTTACCGCAAAAGCAATCGACACTCCCCCACATGAATCGTTCACTGAAAACCAAGTCCATCACCATCACCATCACCGCCATTCACCGTTTCTCCCTTTTTTTTTTTTAATAAAGATGCTGTGCCGCCGTACAATGATTCGATCCTCTATATCCGCGCAGTGGATGTGCCACTTTCTCGAGCGCCGATTAGTCCTCAATGTCTAGATCGGATAGAGCGCCTATTGCTGAGACTCCGAGAGTCACATACTCAAGCTAGGAAAACATAATTGAGCTCATAACCATCGCAGTCGTAGCACTGACAATTTTCTCTCTTGGGTCATTCATTGGCCAGATGATATCAGCTCGAGGCAGCAATGCCGAGGACTCAGGTTCTGAGTTTCCGGGCTTCCAAATGTGCATTCACAAAGATGTCCATGCCTGCAGGAGGCCTATTAGCCGGTTCCGGCAGAAAGCTCCGTGTCCTCTGCCACTGAAGCCGCAGATTGCACTCCAGGGGAGGGACGAATCCGGTGAAAGGGGATGGAGCTTAAGTTCGTCGATGTCCTCTTCCTCTTCGTCGTCTTCGTTTTATCAGAATAAAGATCCAATCCCTCTGCTGTCGCCTCTGGTGATGCCTTCCGCGATGAGTAATGTGGCCGCTTGTGCTTCCCAGGATAACGCGACAAGATCTCATTGAATGGAGCAGGTAAAATGTGAAGGGAGTGCCTGGTGATCTCCATGAAAATGGATATGTGCTGCTGTGTAAATTCTCTTTTTGGTCCGTGAAATAAGATATCAAAGAACTATCAAATGTTGTGGCTTTCGCTGTCTTCTTTCCTTAACTTGGTGTGACTGCAACTTCACTATCATTCAATTTGCAAATATAGACCTTTGCGATCAAGGACATCAGATTCCTGAAGACAGCTTCAGGTTCACAGAAGTCCTATAGAAGGACCATCGACCGAAATCTGATCTTGGTTTTCGTTTTTTGTGGTTGAAAACTCGCAATTTCCAGCACGAACTTTCTTCCCCAAACCTAAAGATTAGGAAATTTCCAGTGTTAAAGAGTCCTGTTGCCCACTTCATATGATGGGATTGGGATTGGCCTTCGCACATGCAGAGTATTCACAGACTAAAACGGATCACGAAAACTGGTCTAGATTGATTGAATTTTCAATCCTGCCGGTTCTTGGTGTTCCGGTTTGTTGTGGAGAGAATGTGATTATAACCTGACTCATACTAAACAATTCAATCATTCAGGAGTCTCTTGCTGCATGAACTGAAAATCATTCGCACCGCCTTAGCTCTCGACATTGTTCTTTTGGTTATTTTACCGATACACGATTAAGCCACACATAGAAGCACGATATCTTACTACCTTGAAACACAAAACATCAGCTCGGGGATGGGAACTCTTTGGTGACCCTGAATGTCCATGTTGAATTTCGAATGCACTGAGAGTGAGAGGAGCAGTGTTTGTACGAGGGCAATGCTAGCCTAGGATGACAAGCAAACCAGATCCAAATCCGAGCTCATTTATGCTCATCTTCCACAGACGATCCTTGTCGATCGCCGTAGTCATCATATGCCGAGAAAAGTATGCGATCAATTAATGGTTGCTTACTATATTCTCTATTTCTACTGTAAGACACTTTCATAACTTAAAAAATTATCTACTTGTGTATGCTTTTTCTGCTAGGATCGTTCACCAATTGCTGGAAGGGCGAGATACTAGCAATGGAGAATTTCAGGACCCCCATTGAAGTGCTTCTTGCCCTGGACTTTCCCCCCTCACAGAGTTGACCAAAATCTTAAGTGGCAATCTGCAACTAAAAGGAAATGCCCCTCAATCCACAGAGCAGAACGAATGGACCATTTTGCAGGGGTCATGTCCAAATGCTGTGTGTGGGATACAGATCAAGAAGGCCCACAAAGATTAGCAGATGGGCTTTTGCCCATGTATTGGCCCTTGGGCTTGCCCATGAATATACATATTAAAAGAAAAATAAAAAATATATAATTAATACATATTTTCTTTATATATGCTGCATTTTCATCGAAACTAGAAGTTGACTCGCCATTCCTACATTGTGCTGAACTTTTCCCCTTGTCGGCTTGCCCTCCACCCCAAATTTCCATTACGCAAGAACTACCAGGAAATCTTGAATACATCGCACGAAAGCGTATCGAGTAATTTAATTATAAGAAGTCACGATATTTGACTAATTCAAATCGAATCTCGCACAATTCGAGTTCATTATCCCTATCAAGTTCTCTAGATTTTATAATTTGTCCATTTTTATTCTGGGGTGAGAATCCGAAATGCGTGTACCAAAAAAGCCCGGAAAGTCAAAAAAGACCAAGAAAAGTAGACCTCGACTCCGCCAAACCAAACTCCCGACCGCCCCACGCCCCACTACGTCGTCACTTTCCTCGTCTTTTCCCGCTCCGCGGAAACATCGGTGACGACCTCCAGCGGCAACGACCAATCAGGGGCCGCCCGGTGGGCCCCGCCGCCCGCGTCATAACGGCGCCGTCACGTCACCGACCCGTCTCCCTCTCCCTCCGTCTCCGTATCGCCGTAACTCGCGTGGGAGAAAAAGAAGAAAGATAAAAACTCGGCCCCCGTCGCCACGCCCGTCTCCCATGTCCCCCAGAAATTGCCCGAGCAATAGTCAGGAAAAAGGAGAGGAGGAGAGCTCGAATGCGTGCTTAAATTTCGGAACCCTAGCTCT
Organism: Eucalyptus sp. ANBG9806169; assembly: GCA_014182395.1. Lineage (NCBI taxonomy): Eukaryota > Viridiplantae > Streptophyta > Magnoliopsida > Myrtales > Myrtaceae > Eucalyptus > Eucalyptus sp. ANBG9806169. The sequence goes on from CM024579.1 coordinate 40,361,703, forward strand.
CGATCGGCGTTCGCAGTTCGCCGTCGATTCGCAATTGCCGAATGAGCCGCGGGGCCGCGGCTGCGCCGAGGTGAGTTTCCGGTTTCCCTTCTTTCCGTTTTGGGGTCCCCGATTCGGATTCGGGTTAGGGATTGGCTTTGCTCGATCGTTTCCGGGTTCGATTTCGGTGGCGATTTCGTCGTCTTCGAGGTCGTTCCGTCTTCCCTCGTCCGTGCTCTTGCCTGATTTTTCGCGCCGGTGAGATGGGATTGTACCCTGTAATCATGGGTTTTTGGTTTTTCTTGTGTGCTTCGGTGGGTTGTGGTACTGGCGTCGATCCCGATGAAGTTTGATATGCGCTTGGTGGCTGAATCTCGAACATGCATCGCGGCTTCTTTTTACTGATTTGTCCTGTAGTTTGATCTTCCGATAGGTGGAAAATAGGTTCCTTTTGATTACTGGGAGCATTTCGTAGCCCTAATTATGATTGTGCGCCTGCGTATGTATTGGTTTTCGCTTTTGTCGCTATCGGTGGAATTGTATTGGAGCTGGGCTCTGATAACATCGTAAGCTCCGGGAATTGGATTGGGTTGGAAGGAGTTGACGATTTGCATAGTTATAATCTCCCATTTGTGTGTAGCTAGCTATTGGATTTGGTTTTTGAATGTCTAGAAGGATCAGCCTAATGAAGATTTTTAGGTCAGCGGTTTACCGTATTCAAGTATAGAAGGACGGACATTTATGGAGATGTTCAAAGAAACAGTCAATTTTGATTTAGTAGCTCTACCGCGTGATTAGTCCGTGCTTTGATAATTTTTTGTGTGCTAATAAATGATCTGTACTTTTTTCCGGTTAGGTCAATGGTTTGTCCTCTGTCGAGTCTTCAAGTCATCTGGAAAAACTATTGTCTATACATTTTCACTTTCAGTTACTAGTAGCGACATTTCGTTCCTTTTCCTAGCAAAGTTTGGGACATGGAACAAATTCTGTTTTCTAATTTTCTAAACTCATGCATCTGTGACATCTCTCTTTGCAGAAGGAAATGAGAGGAAAAAGAATATCCACAGATTGGCATCCTAGAGCTTGTGCTGGCAAGACAATTCCAGTTAGTTGCAATGTGAAAAGGAATTTTGAAAACATTGTTCTCATCGACGTAGATTGTGATGATTTCGATGAGGTTATTATTATTGATGCCCCTGAATCTGTACAGGAGAAGTTGCGAGGTGCTGGTGTATCGCAAAAGAATAGGGGGTTTCCATATGAGGGGGTAATTAGTATTGATGATGACGATGATGGAGATGTTGAGCTTCCTGGACCCAGTGTGGCAGGTAGTGGTGAGTCAGATAGTGATGCCACATCAAGCAGAAGGTCCTCTCCCTCCTCCAACTTGGGAGAATCTGCTGACTCCGATGCCGATGAATGTCGTGTTGTTCCGGAGGACTGTTGTGCTTCGAAGTCATCTAGGAGCAAGAACTCCCCTAGCGGTGAAGGTGAAGTTCCCTGTAGAAATCGATATGGTCTCAGTCCTGTTTCAGAAGATGTCTCCTTTGATAGTGATTTCTCTGATTGTGAGGTTGTGGAAGATCCCTGTGGGAAGCTTCGTGAACAGTGGGAAAGTGCCTTTTCAAAAAGAAAACATGATACCTTTAATAAGCATCTTCATTCGGAAGATCAAGTTAAGGCTTCTGGCTTACATACTGATGCTTGCGCGAGTGGAGAAGAACATAACTTGTCTAATCCAGCATGTTCTAGTTCACACAGTACAAAAGCAAAAGAAAATTTTTCTTCTGGTGAGGGGTTTCCTGTCAATTCAGGAGTCGGACATGATCACGAGGAGCCCTCTTTATCGTTTAGTGAAGACAGACCAAATAGACAAAATAATACTGTGGGCAAAGAATACAAACGTATGGGAAAATCTTGTTTTGACAATGTTAACCTGGCCAGGGACATCCCCAATGAATCTGATGGTGAAAGAGATATTCATGCGGGTGATGGGTTACAGAATAAGCGCTTTCATAGCAACAGTTCTGTTCCAGATGAAGTAGTGCATGAAAGAACTGGACCTGGCACAGAGATTCTTGCTGGCAAACCATTGGTGCCAAACTCCTGCCATACAGGCAAAGTACAAGCCGATTGTGGTGCAAAATACCAAGATGGTGATGATGTGCCTAGTGTCCAAAAGGACATTATTAATGGACGGGAAATGCTTAAGGAAACTGATGAATACAAGCGAGCAGTAGAGGAAGAATGGGCATCTCGGCAGCAGCAATTACAACTACAGGTTCGGCCATACTTAATAACTTAATGTTTAAGTAGGTTAAGTACATGCAATCTTCTGCATGGGTTTTTACCGATTTGTTCTGATCATTTTTCTGTCCGAGATGTACTTATTCTTGCCCTCCGTCTTTGATTTGGGATGCTAATAGGCATTGATGGACTCCTGACTGCATGTATATAGGTCGAATGTTCTGTTCTGAATGTATGGTGATTGATTTTACCTCCTTAACTTTACATAATGGTTCCGAATTTATTACCTCTTTTGTGCTTTGAGAAGTCTTCGCTGTTGTTGATGACGCCGTGTTAAAATGGAAGATCAGCTTCGTTGATGGCTGACATAGACATTCCTGTTCTAAAAGAGTTTTATATCCGAGATGATGAAATACTTGAAATATCAATCGTTTGGTTATTCAGAAGACATTCTTGTGAAAAAAGTTGTGGCCTTGAATCTTTGCCATGCACTTCCAGTCTCAGTTCTTGACCCACTTTTCTCGGTACCTCTATGCCTACGTTGATCTATGGCATCAGAAAAAGTGTTGGTAGGGTGTAATGCAGTTTATGTGTATTCGAAATAACTTTTTCTTGTTTTCAAAAGCATGCTTTGTATGATTTACCTTGTATTTGTTAAAGTCTGCAATTTTAATGAGTTAATTGTTCTCTTGATATTGCTATACAATAACATGTGCTTATTTACGGGTGTTGTTCTGCAGGCAGAAGAGGCCCAGAGGTTGCGGAAGAAAAAAAAAGCTGAAACTATGCGATTATTGGACATGGAAAGAAGGCAAAAGCAGCGGGTAGAAGAAGTGAGGCAGTCACAAAAGAAGGTTGATATTATAATCGTCATATATATGCGTTCTGAAGCTATTTTCATCTAACATGTGCCCATTTTTTTTCAGAGGAGTGACTTTATTTACTGTCCATTTCCCTTTTAAACAAAAAAACATGGAACTTTTGATGTCGCGTAATATTTATTACTGAAAATGATAAATGCTCCTACTTGGACAAGCAAAACTAATTCCGTTTGCGCTATCGGCATTTTAAAAGTCCTCGAGTTGGTTGTAATATAGCCATGCCATCCTGTCTCAGTCAGACCATTTCAGAATGCCTATTCAGGATATGTGGCATGGCTCGTCCATTGATTGGAAGCATTTCTCATTGAAATGGATGAGAGAGATGTGACATTTTGATGATTTCATTAAATTAAATTGGTCATCACAAATTGGCAGTATATAATATCATTTTGTGATGTAAAAGTTTTTCCTTCTTTAAATGCTTCAACTAAATCTTTTTTGTTTATTGGAACTGATTTAATGTGCAGGACGAGGAAAATATGAACCTGAAAGAGCAACTTCGTGCTGAAATAAGGATTATGATATCTAAACTGGAAACAACTTGCACTGATATGGCCTCGTTGCTTCGTGGACTGGGGATAGATATCGGAGGCAGTTTTTGTCCCTTACCACAGGAGGCAAGTTACTTATTTCTTTGTTAGACGCGAATGGCTTCCACAGGAGTTGACTGGAATTTCATCGGTCTGATATTTCTTTCTATCAGCCTTTGTAACAAGGATTATGATGTTGGTTTTTCAGGTACATGCAGCTTATAAACGAGCCTTGCTGAAATTTCACCCGGACCGGGCGTCAAGAAATGACATTCGCCAGCAGGTTGAAGCTGAAGAGAAATTTAAATTATTAGCACGCATGAAGGAGAAATTTAGGTGGAATTCACAGTAATCATACTACACAGCAGTAAGTAGTGGTGCTGCTGCCTCGATTTCTTCTTTCTTCTCCGACACCCTGATCAGATAGCGATTTTTTGTTGTCCATAATGTGTCATTCTTAAATTCTCTGAGACGTATGTATAAAGTGGATGTCTATAACACACACCAGAACCAGCAGTCCTTCATTGAAGAAGTTTAGTCTTTTGACGTGCTGACAACTTTGATCTTTATGCTGTAAGGGTGAGAATTGGTGTCTTCTGTAGACTCGGATTTCACTATTGAGTTCCTTGTTGGCCAAAGCCTCTTGTCGACTGGAACAGCCTGATTGAGTTTGGTCATGGTTGGATTTACTCATGGGTTTATTGTTGGGTGGAGTCTGGAGATTGGTCTGTTAATGCTATCCTGGCTCCATTTCCTTGGGCCAATACTAAAGATTTTCAGTTCATGTTCCAGTCACGTTTATTTCAGTTGCTCTTAAGATGCACAACAGCTGAATGCTCACTTCGGCTAGAGTGATTTTTCCTGGAGTATTCATTGAAATGGGAAGGAAAGCTTTGGCCCATAAAATCGGAAAATCAAAAGAAGAAACAAGGGCATGCGAGAGCTTACAGGCACAATCTAGTTTAAACGGTGATTGCTCAAGACGACGTGTCTACCAGGATGTCGTGGCCAATCTTTGGAGGGAGATGGCAGGAATAGTGAGTCGATCAAATTGATTAATCTAATTTGCTAGCGGTATATGTCGCGACTTTCCAAGAGGTGAACTGCCAAAGGAAAGTTAATGGATTCCTAAACAAACACTGACAGTGGTGTTACGGCCGATCTGTGGAGGGAGATGACGGGACTGTGAGTCAATCAAATTGATCGATCTTATTTGCGGTACATTGCAGCGGTACGTCGTGAGCTTTTCTAGAGTTTAGCTACCAAAAGGAAAGTTAATGGATTACTAAGGGTGTATATGATTATCATTATATATCTCGTCAAATTTATTTTTCAATTCTTAGGAACAGGTTTTGTCAAATTTATTTTTCAATTCTTAGGAACAGGTTTTGAAGTAGAAATCTGTCTGATAACGTAATTTTATTTTTCTAATTCTGGAATAATTAGGTTTGAAACGGAAATGAGAAGTAAAAAGTTTCTATTTTTCTATTTTTGGGATAGAATTGGGAAATAAAAATTCTTTTTATCACTCACTCTCAATACTAGGTAGGCCCTCCTTCGTTGATTGCCTCTTGTTGTCTATTGTCCACTTGCTTTTTAGCTGCCTCCCGTTGCACCGGGAGGGAGAAATTTTGCATCATTATCGATTTAATTTCCGTTCTTGCATCCAATGTGTATTTTTTCTCAGAAACTCGTCCAGAGAATAGGAAGAGTGGAATCTATTTTTGTCAGAAATTGTGTCTAAAATAAAATGGTTATCATTTGCATCCCAAGTAAGCACTTAGTGTAGATTCTCTTAAGGCCATATTAGTTGCATCTTTGGGGTTTTGTTTAATTAATTAAACATTCAAATCAACTTAGTTTAGAGTTGTCACTAATCTATTAGGCTATGTTTGGTTGTTAGGATAAAATTTGGAATATTAAAATATATCTTATTCTGCGTTTGGTACCTGTTCAAGATATGATAAGAGATATAGGTCATATAAAATTATCCCATGAAGGAAGTGGAATAAGAGATCATAGAGTATCGGATAGTTGAAGTGTCAAAACTTAGCACGATGGGACATTTAAATGTCAAAAGTTACGAAAGTGACACTTAGATGCTATTTTTTTTTTTAAATGGGATATTTGAGTGTCAAGTCTAGCGAAGGTGGTCGGAAATCCTACGTGGCAATTTTTTAATAATAGAACTCATTTACGTGGTACGCCGGAGAGTTGAGTCAACGACGAAGAACTAAAACGATGTCGTTTTGTCTTTTTTTTTTTTTTTTTTTTTTTGAATTTTGATATAAATATTAATTAAATTAAAATATTTATATTTACAAAAAAAAATTAAAAAGGAGAAAATAGAGGAGGAGGCAGAAGGCGAGGGTTGAGCCCTCGTTGCTGCCTCCCCACCGTTGCCTTGGCAAGGATGGGGGGAGGGTCAGTTGGGGTCTCATTGGGCCCTAGCTAGGGGCTAGTGACCCTAGCCGATCGGCTATGTGGGCTGCGAGCCCTCGCCGGATCGAGGCGAGGGTCACGACCTTTCCCTATATCCAATAAGAGTCACCGGCCCTCACTTGGTCGAGCCAAGAGCCATCGCCCGCTAGGGAGCTTGTAATCTTCTTCTTCTTCTTCTTTTAATAAATAAATAAATTTAGTTTTAAATTTAATTTAAGGGTCCGTTCGTTTCGCGGAAAATGACTTCCGGGGAAAATGTTTTCCGGATTTTCCGGTGTTCGTTTCACGGAAAATGAACTAGTCAAGGAAAATGTTTTCCATCATTGGAAAAAACAACCTTTAAAGTGGGGAAAACGTTTTCCACTTTTGAAAAGTGGAAAACGTTTTCCATGGCTTCTTCCTTCTTACTTCTTTTTATCAATACATTTTTGTTTTATTTTTATACTTTCTTTTTTTTTTAAAATCAAGTTTTTAATTTCTTTTCTTTTTCTTTTTTTCCTTTTCATCTTCTTCTTTGGCGGTGCCGGCGACCGGCCACGGCGGCGTTGGCGACCGGCCGCAAGCCGGCGGCGGCGACCTCGCCCGGCCTCGCCGGCCTCGCCCTAGGTCGGCGAGGCTCCGCCTAGCCCGATCCGGCGAAGTCGAGATCGGGCCTCGCCGATCGGGCGGGCGGAGCTCTCGCCGGCCTAGGCGAGCTCGCGGCTCGCCGGATCCGGCGAGCGGGGCGGGGCTCGAGCCTCGCCCGAGCTCGCCGCGAGCCGCGGGCTCGAGCCTCGCCCGAGCTCGCCGCGAGCTTCGCCGGGCTCGGCGAGCCGCGAACTCGCCGGATCTGGCGGCGGAGCTCGGGCTCCCAATCCAGGGCGAGCCCGAGCTCCGCCGCCGGATCCGGCGAGCTCGCGGCTCGCCGAGCCCGGCGAAGCTCGCGGCGAGCTCGGGCGAGATCGGCCGAGCCCCGCCCCGCTCGTCGGATCCGGCCATCGGGTCTTGGTCGGGCGCCAGGCGGCGGGCATCATCGGGCGGAAGGAGGCGCCGGCGGCGGAATGAGGAGGAAGAAGGAGGAGGAAGGAGCGCTGGGGGAGGAAGAAGGAGGAAGGAAAAGAAAAAGAAAAAGAAAGAAAAATAAAAAATAATAAAAATTTCGATTTTTAAAAATATAAATAATTAAAAATTCATTTTTAAAAAATATAAAAAAAATAAAATTAATTTTTTGGTCAATTAAAAATATTAAAATTCAATTTTTGATAATTTTTTCCAAACAATTAAATGAGCTAACGAACGGTGGAAAATGTTTTCCACTCAAATTTTAGGTTTTAAATTTAACACCGGAAAATAGAGTCATTTTCCTGAAAATGACTTCTAGGAAAATGTTTTCCGAAAACATGATATTTTCCGCGAAACGAACGGACCCTAAGTAATTGTTATATTAATTATCTAGCCAATCAACAAAACAACGTTGTTTTTGCATTTGTAAAGCCACATTAGCATGCAAAACAATGTCGTTTTGTACTTTATCTCACCGAAAAATCGCAATGTTAGAATTTTGGTTGAATTTTCTTATCATTAGCACTTAATTGATCCATTTTATAACTTTTGGTACTTAAGTGTTTCTCATGCCAGGTTTTGGCACTCTAGGTTTTCTTTTGCCAAAGTTGATATGATTTTCAATATTTATAATAGGAAAATCATTTTTCTCAAATGACAAACTTATTAAATAATAAAATTGAAATTATATTTCAATGTAAATAATATTTGAACTCTAATATAAGAAATTCAAAATGTCAAAAAATAAAATAAAAAATTAGTTTTTAATTTAATCTTAGTTTCATTTTTATATTTAACTTTAAGTATGTTTATAATATACATATATATATTTATCACATATTTTAGGTATTATTGTATTTTAAGTTTATTTGTACAGTTTGCTATTTAACAAAATTTTATTAGAGAATGATGGAATGGGAAAAAAGGAATAAAAAGAAAAAAAATTAAAAAAAGAGTGGAAAAATAAAATAAAATAAGCAAATAAAAAGTAAATTAGGCAATAGTTTCACAAGAGATTTTTACCATTTGCATTTGTGAATTTTTAGGTTTATTTACATTTATGTGTCGTTTATATAAAAAAAAAATGTACATGACATGATGGAAATATTTCTTATTTTATTATTGCGATTTATCAAATAGTATATATATGATATAACAAAATTCTTGAATTTCATATTCTATTCCTATCTTAATTAGAAATTCAGACGACTAAATGTAGCTTTAAAGGTTGATTAAAATTCCAAGTAAATTGTGGGAGAACATTTTACTTTTGCAAATTGAAAATTCCTAAATACAAGCATTTGGTTATGTTGGATAAATCTAACGCATTCTAAGATATTGGGAAAATCCCAAATAAGGACCTAAAGTGCCTTCATTTTCTTAAAAGAGGACCTCGAGTGGAGTCTATCTCAAATAAGAACCCAAATGGTTATTTAGTTTCAAAGAAGGATCTCACTCGCCGGCCGGTGAACAGATGCATCTCCGATGCATATTCTAGTAACATAATTAGGGGTATTTTTGTCCAATTTTTTTTTTTTTTTTTTTTTTTTTTTTTTTTTCGATTGTCTTGTTCTTTATTTTATTTTTTATTTTTGGATTAATAGTTGCACTGTTCATCATCTTCTTCGTCCCTTGTTCGTCTTCTTCTCAAGAACAATGGACTTGGGAAGGGCCAGTGAGCGCCAACCATTGGTGAGGGCGGGCAAGGATTGGACGGCCGTCGTTGGTAGTGGGCGAGGGCTTGCAAGCCCTCGCCCGCAGCCGGTGAATAGATGCATCTCCGATGCATATTCTAGTAGCATGATCAGGGGTATTTTTGTCCAATTTTGTTTTCTAAATTTTTAGTTGTCTTGTTCTTTATTTTTATTTTTTTTGGAAATTAATGGTTGCATTGTTCATCATCTTCTTCGTCCCCTGTTCGTCTTCTTCTCAAGAAGATCGGACTTGGGAAGGGCCAGCGAGCGCCAACTATTGGTGAGGGCCAACGAGGGCTAGACGCCCATCGCCGATAGTGGGCGAGGGCTGCCAAGCCCTCACCGGTTGCGGGTGAGGGCTTGTAGGCCTTGCCAATGCCTACGAAGGGTGACCTCCCCCACCTCTGCTCACTGCTCCACCGACAATCTTGTCATCTGCCAGGGACTATGACCGGGATGCCCACGTCACCCTCTTCATCCCTTCCTCCCACCACCGCTCCCAGATCGACGACTTCTCCGACTACATCTTTTGCCCTCAAGGACCTCCTTGTAGGGCCTCGATTTGGACAGCCCCCCTCCCCCATGGCCAGTGAGGGCTCGATGGCCCTCGCCCGCTGCTAGCGATGGGTGTTGAGCCCTCACTCGCTGCCGATGATGGGCCTCGAGCCCTCGCCGACCCTTACCGGGGCGACGCTCGCCAGCCTTTCTTCAAGTTCGGTGTTCTTGATCTGGCCAAGAAGAAGTGAACAGGGGACGAAGAAGACGATGAATAGGGCAACCAAAAAAAAAATAAAAATGGATGAAAATATCCTAATCTGGCCACCGGAATATGCATCAGAGATGCATTTATTCACCGGACGGCGAGTGAAGTCCTTCTTTGAGACTAAATGACCACTTTTGGTCATTCTTTGAAACAAACTTCATTTCAGGTTCTCTCTTGAAAAGAGGAGGGCATTTTGGGTCTTTATTTAAGATTTTCCCTAAGACATTTTGTAAGCAATCTCGATCAATTTCAATCTCAAAGCACCAATGTCTGATGAGTGATGATGTGCATGCGCAGACAAAAATTTAACAATCGATAGTCAAAGCATTAAATAAATTTATAAAAAGAAATAGAGAACCTGAGATGCAAGAAGCCCGCAAAGCAAAGTCCCGTGATCAAATGCCAAGACACCTGTTAACTATAGATCAAATACAAAGATTACAGTGGTATAATATACATATATGTAATCTAAAAATTTTCTATCCTTTCTAATTTACCACTAGCTGTTCAATAATAATGCGATCTACAATTACGACCATGCAAGATGTGATTTTTTTTTTTGTATATATATTTTTTAGACATGCAGACCCCTGGAGTGTCCTTCCTCCTCCTCCGTTTTTTTTTTTTTATAATAAATATAAATTATATTATTATTTTGTTTTAATTTAAATTAAATTAAATTTTATATTATATTAAAATTTAAATTATGCCAAAACGACGTCATTTTGGCTGATTTAAGAGCTCTATTTTGGCCCACACCTGAAACGACGTCGTTTTGGGTGAATTAGAGCTAACTTAACTATCCGGCGAGCCACCTCAGCAAGAAATATTAATATTTAATTGCGATTTCCAGCCGACTTTTCTGGAGGTGGCACTCAGGTGTCTCGCTTTTCTTAAAATGTGGCATTTACCTTTGTGGCACTTGAAGAGATCTTTTGTCATATTTTTTATGACATGTTGATGAGGCATGCACTGATATATGGAACTTACACCCTATTCAGGGAAGATTCTAGTAATGCAAAATGATCCATGTGCACCAATTTGACCAAAATTCTCAGCCATCTTCTAATTCCACCCCTTGATCGTATAATGCCAGCACGACAGCTTCACGAATCAATGTCACCGCGTTGCTCAAAGACGATGAGGCATAGGACATGAAGAGAATTAAGAAGATGAAAATAGCTGACTCGTGGCAACGTGACTCCAGTGAATGGCGGCGGCGTGCGGGCTGAACAGGAAATCGGCGACGTCGAAGAGATTGTGAGGACACCGGATAGTACCACGGGGCAAGGGAGTGGCGCCAGGCTTGCCGGTTGAGCCGAACACTGCGGCGAGCGACACCGGCACACCGGATAAAAAACCGGCGGAATCATAAGGATCTCGCCAGGACAATTACGGAGGACCGAGTGCCGGTGATGCCGGTCTGGGAAGTCGGGGAAAGCATGGCGGCTAGGATTCCAGCACTGGTGGGCATTCCGGAGTGGCTGTGAACGCTGCGGGCCGGCCGACATCGGGACCGAAGGTGCCGCTCGGGGACGACAGTGGTGGCAACAAGCTAGGCGGTGGTGGCGACGCGAGAGAAACACCGCCGGAGGCCACGGCCATCGTCAGGAGAACCTATCTCGGATACGAATCCTTTTCGTTGGCATGAGCGTATGTTGGTTTTGTATATTGGTTTTACCGTCTTTAATCTCTTCAAGCACACGACTCCCTTCCTTTCCTATTTTGAACCCCCCAAGAGATACATCGTATCTTTCACAATAGGAAGATCTTTTATTATCACTGACGATTCAAATCGCGACGGTACCAAATTCAAATTACTCGAGCTCGAGATTTTCAGCCCCTTATAGGAGAACTGCGGGTCGATTCCAATTTTCCTCTTCGTGGGCTTAGTTAAGCTCAAAACTGCGTGCATCGGTCCGTTAACTCTGATGCCGTTATATAGACTTAATTATAACGCTCCAAATAACTATATGCAATTTAAGTGATGTTTTTGTTTAGGAGCCAAGATCGATCCCTAATTTTTTTATTTAATGAATAATTAAATTGGTTGCCAAAATTTAGATGCGAATAAAATATGGAAAACTTTTTTTAAAAAAAAGGAGAGGAGAAAAAGATAGAAGAGCTCGTGGATGGAGAAAGTGGCTTCTTTTGTTAAAGTATGGCGGCAACAAAAAGTAGGGGTTAGTATGGTCGGGGTGATAGTTCTCACCTTAGAATCAGAGCCGCTCACTAATGATTGATTTCGAAAAATTAGAATTGGATGAAAGGAAGTAGGAAGAAGCGGAAAAGTTTAGGAAAAAATGATCTTTTATATTTCTTCAATTCTCCCTAATGTACACTACTTTGTAATTATAATACAAGATGTACACAATAAATGGCAATGAAATATTGTACAAATCAATCTTAATCTCAATCTAATCCCTAATTGATTTAATGCAAGATTGATCAAAATGGATTCTCGGACATATGTTTCGGATTCTCAAGAGCATATCTTTCAACATCAGGAACCACCCGTTGATTCTATAGACCCACTCAGAAATTGGTCCCTAGTCCCTACGAAATTGCATTTGTCGATTTCCTCCCCCATCCCCCCAAATTATAATGCAACCTGCTCAATGATGAACCCCATTGCCTTGCCGTTGTCCTTTCCTTGGCCATGATTTGCCCCCAGGCCACCCCATGTGTGAAGGACCAGCAGTCCCAGAATAACCTTTTTTTCCTAGCCGACAACTGCACACGACGTACCCAGTAATGGTCGCGCTTTTGGAGGTCGTTTAGTACCGTCTTTACCCTAAAGCCGCTGGAGCTGTGGAGAATGTTTTCGTAGCTTGGGAAAAAGTATTCTCGCCACAACCCCCCTTTTTTTTTTTCTCTCTCGAACAACCTCCGAGACCGAAACGTGGTTCGCGTTTTGATAACTTTAGTATGTACATAGTATATGAATTGGGGAGTGGAAAGAGGAGAGAACAATTTCGACATCGAGGGCCCGGAAACAGAGTGAAAAAACGGTAGATTCGATTCAAGCGAGGAGCCAGAAATCCTTCTGGCGCTTGGTGGTGATCAGGTAGCCGCCGAGCTTCTTGCTCTTCCGCCTCACGGCGATGGCCATGCACTCGGCGTTCTGGATGCAGAACTCCACCACCCCTCCGCCGCCGGCGCCCCCGCCCATTCGGTTCCCTCCGACCCACATCATCAGCAGCCTCCAGCTTATCGACCTCTTCTTTTGGCCCATCACCAGCAGGGATGCCCCGCTCTTTCTTGCCTCCTCCAGGATCTTTGGACCCTTCTCTTTCCCCTGCACTAACACCGTCTCAATTTGCACCTACAAAAACCCGAAAAACATATATACAAAATTCGAAATTAATATCCAACAGATGCAGCCAACTAAACAAGGAATGCTCCTAGGTGAGAAAAACTACTACTTTTTGAGTTCACTTAAAAAGATGGGAGGAAGTGAACCGAACCCCACGATGAGGTGGGATGAGAATTATGCACATTTGTTTATGCTCTTGCTTTCTTTTTTCCCCTCATCATCATAACTCAAAGAAAGCATCAAAAGCAAGTGAAACTAGAAAGAAAAATGAATATGAAAATGCAGGGTACAATGGAGAGAAAGAGAACTTTTATTTCCCTCAAGGACATGAAAATTAGTGAAGAAAGCATTCTAAGAAAATGCACAAGATCACTTAGGAAAGGGAGAGAGCAAATCTTGGTTTAATGGATTGTAAGCAGAGTTCTTGATCTCTAGTGAGTTACGATTATAATTACCCACCTCAGGTCTCTTTAACTGGCACATATTCTTCAGGGACTGAACAAGCTGGTAAGCCCTTGGAGCTGTCTTTTGGTTGCACTCTTCACTGGTTCCTGCATTCATTCAAATCAACATATTTGCTTCAAAAACCACTCATCAAGACATGTGCTCACACGGAAATAAATCCCAGAAAGAACTTGTGCATGAAGAATTCAGACCTTGTTGACCCGGTTTCGTCACGTGCAAAAGTATCATGGTGTCCTGGCTCTGAACTGTGTGAGACAGAGCCCACTGGAGAGCTCCCTTCGCTTCGATGCTGGAATCCACCACGATCATAATCCGCCGCCCCGTCGCCTGCCCAGGTTTCTCCCCGTTCCCGGCCTTCTCTTCCTCAACACTGCCACCCTTCAGATTTTCTGTCTTTTGATCAGGCTTGATGGCATTTGGTTCTGGCTTTGATTGTATCGGAGGCGACCGGACTCTCACATGAGGCCTGATCCTGTTGAGGCAGAATCCGGGCAATCTCGCTCCCGTCCTCCCCATTTTTCCTCAGGTGCAAATGTTCAGGCGGGATACACAAAACAGAAAGACGCTGAAAGCTAAATCTGTACAAATGCTGCGCCGATTCTTAGAGGTTGGTGTCGGCCAAAATTTTCACAACCCTGCTCTGCTTTTATTTTCTCCTCATCCCTCGTTTCTTCTCTGCCCCTTTGGGCAATCTAATCATGCTGGTTGCTTTGTTGCTTTAAAATTATCTTGTGGGGGCTCTTCCTGAACGTGCCGTCATGAATCTGTAGGGCCAGGACTCCTTGGACCAGCAATCCCAGCTCAAAGTGGCTTTTTCTTTAGAGCTAATCATAATCACGGGTGGTTAAGTAAGCTTGATTTGCTCTCTGCTCTTTCTTTATGTTTCTGATGATGTCATCGAAGCATGTTGAATTGCGTTTCTTTTCTTTCCTTTTCTTCTGTTTTAATCAAGAACAGCTTTTACTTTCTGGAGGGAGAATATGTGGAGGCCAATGTACGCAATTTGCTCTTCTTTTGCTCTACACAAACGTGAAATTCGATGTCAGAAAACATTCATCTGGCTAGGACAGAATTACTTTCTGAGGAATCACGCCGTCAATTATGCATTCACAGTAATTGCAAGAATCAAACTGACAGTTCTATTAAAAAATTTTCACTTTGATCTGCAAGCTGGTGCCTCACTGATTTCTCTGGATCATTCATAATATTCATGGAAGATGTATAGAATTAGGCTTCTGGTAGCTGGAAAAGAAAAAGAACCACAATTCATTTTTCCTTGAATATGTGTGGGGCATTTGCAGAGCTTATTGTATTAAAATGGGTATATTGACTTTTTCTTGACCAACCATGAGGGAGAGTAGCATTACTCTCACCTTTTTTTTTTTAGGTCGAATTACTCTCACCTTCACCTGCTCCCATTTTCATGCTTTTTCCCCTAGAAGAAAGTGTTTTTGTGTATTTTTCCTATATTTTATGCATTGTCTAAAAATTTTATTCGTCATGTACTTGGTAATAATTGAAATGATAAAATACGGTATGTTCTAATGCACTATGTATGAGAATACACTAAATTTGACTATTACCAGATGTGCATGCATTGTTAATTTCTTGCCGTGTAGTAGCAAAGCGTAAAATACAACGATAGCAAAGACGATAATTTCGGTAGTGCCCCCAAGGGGAAAATTACCAAAAAAGTTCAAACCTATTGTACTCGTATATATTTAGTCCTAAACTTTTTTAATTTAGTCAATTTAATCCTAAACATTTTGACAATTTGTCAATTTAATTACTTTGGCCAATTTTTGCTAGAAATCCTAACGTGGATGCCAACCGTGTTACATATGATGTTCGATGCTGACTTGGAAATTTTTTTTATAATTTTTTATAATTTTTTATAATTTTTTTCTTTTCTTTATTTTTTTTTCTTCAATTCCTTACCAAGTTCGGTGATGGTCGCCGGCCACTAGGCAAGGGCGGCAACCCTTGGCCACAGCTAGTGTTGAGCTTGGAAGAAAAAAAAAGGAAAAGGAAAAGAGAGAAAAAAATAGAAAAATTCCGAAAATTGTTTATGTCAACACTAACCATATCACTTAGGACAGCTGGCATCTATGTTAGCGATTTTTGGCCAATTTTAGCTGAAAGGACTATATCGATAAATCGTTAAAAGGTTTATGACGAAATATTTAGGACTGAATTGGTACAAGTATAATAAGCTTATGACTTATGTGTTAATTTCCCTAGGCCCGTGCTACATCAAACAGAAGCGCCATACATCATCTCGATTCGTAAGACTACCACAGTTCTTAATTGTGCAATGATAGCCAAATAGGGCCGAGGTTGGAGATTAAGGGTTAAATCACATAAAAGCATCAATAATCTACGGGCAAAAAGTTACATAAAGCATCTATTGCTCCTTTTCTTTTCTCAAGAGGTACCTTCTTGAACACTTCACACCAATATAGGCCCAACATCTTTAAAATATGGAGAAAGGGCAATAATCACGTCCAAGTATAAATTTCCAGCTAGCTCTTAATATATTTATTTACCCTTTTATGGGAAATAAAAGAAAATTGATTTGTTTTTATTATTATTATTATTATTATGATGATGTAACCTGCTTGCAGAATAAGCAAGCATACACAATACCAAATAGTAGCTGGCACACTTAAAGAGTCATGATGGTTTGTAGGGAAACATGTCACTTGTTAAGAGAATATCAAAAGCATACCCAAAATAAGAACCTCTCTTTGGCTATCATTATATGCTCTTCCAGCAAAAGGGCACACCCCTAATTAACGTTTCAAAAGAATCTTTGCAAAATCGATCCTGTACTAAATATTTGAATCTCAATTGGTCATTTCATAAATACCCATTGAATAATCAAAATATAAATTGATGATTCTACTTAATCTCTTACATACTTCAATTTTAACAACCTTACCAAAAAAAAAGAAAGATAAAATCTTCAAGCATTTTTCTTCTTTCACACACGCATGCGTGCATATATGTGCAATGTCTTTGTATTGTATCTTTAATTTCGATTTGAAAATTAATTAATCAAATATTTTGCAAGAAGGCAATTTTGTAAAAATCTATTATATATCAACTTTTGCATACGCACAATGCGTGCAAACATTTGCCAGTTAACATAATATCAAGAAATTGTACACATACGTATGGAAAGAGAATAAAATTTCGTAGTTAATTTTTCTTGTAAGGTCATGTTAGAAAAGACTCAATATTAAAAATTAAAAATACGATATACAGAAGATGAAAATTATTAATTTACAAACTTGTGCATTGGTGGAATATTAATATATACTAATTGAGAATATTTTTTTTTGGGGGAGAAGATTGTAATCCCTTAAAAATAGGAAATCCTCTTTTTTTATATAAGATAGTATAGATGAAGTGGTCAATCTCTGTACATATTTTAATTTTGCCTGTTTTTATAATGACATTATCATATATTATTCATGATTTCTTAAGGCCGGATTTGGAAGAGAAGATAGGCTTAATAATCTCTTAAACCGGGCTCAATCAATACCAGAAACATATCAATGACTAACCATATGCACATAAACCATAACCAGTCGAAATTCCAAGATTCATTTGATTTTTCCTATTGACTATAGGCTCTTGAAAATTCAATACCAAATGGAACCCTGATTACACGACACGATAAACCATATAGTACCAAAACGCTTGGAAGGAAAGAAAGAGAGGAAAATCTCCGAATGGCGAAATCCAAGATGCTCTCCTAGTTCATTATGCAAATGCAATGCACCACGTTCATGGGAACTATGTCAATTGATGAAGAAGGACGATATTCCCATTTTACAAAGGTGGATGAACCAACCACTCTCTTTGACTTTTCTCGAGAAGATGACCAAATTCCAATCGACAACCAAAAGAGGGCTTTCATGGTTTCGCTAATGATTCCCATAAGGCTAGCCAACCGAGGCCTCTCGACTGCTTTCCTGGAAGTAAAAGGAGAGAGAAAAAGGGGCTTTTGGAAAAGGGCTCGACAGGACCCATGCAAATCATCTTTAACCAGGTCTAATCATATCTATCTCAACATCTCTACATGTCTAATCTAATTGTTGAGCAAACTAGTAAAAACATATCTCATCAAAAATAAAATATTTCGCAATTTGAATATTACCGTCTCATCTAATCTGCGAGATAAAGCTCGTGGATGAATTGTTCATGTACGCATAGGAGTTGATGGATTATGGACATGGGATATATGTTGAAGCTTCTTGACGTACTCTTCAACATCTAGCCCTCAAGAACAAAGTATTTCTCGGTATGAACATGTTACAATCATAACTTTCTTTCACATCAAGAATGATACCACAATTGTATTGATAGTTAAATTTTGGCAATCCCCATCTAGTCAATCATTGCGTAAGAAAATCGCGGATTGATCCCGACCCTCAAATAAAAATATTAATTAAATTAAATATAGATATTATCAGCATTTTAATGAAGCCAATATAATTGGGTTGGAGTTAACTTAACTGAGGGAGGTTCTAAGCTTAATTGAATTAATTAGGCTAAGCTCATTGTAAAATTCGGCCAAGCCCTTTAATCCGACATATTGGCCAAAATTTGTCTATGGGGAGTGCCGAGGTGGAAATATTAAATAATTGAAGTTAAATTAATTAAACTTGGTATCATCACAATATAGATCATGAGATAATAGGAGAGTTTATCTATTGTTAAAGATAGGGTATATCTCCTATTTGAAATGACATGAAATTGATGTAACTAATCTATAAAACAATTAGTAGTGATCCTACAAAATCTCTCTCTCTCTCTATATATTGCATGTCATGCTAGATTAGTTTGTAATTTTTGCCCATCAGTAAATTATTATTTTTTTTTGGTAAAAGGTAAGTAGTATAAATAGACTAAGGCGCAAAAGCTATACGGCAGTACAAGAGGGGGACCCTGGCACAAGCTTACACTCAGAAAGACAGGAAGTCTAAACGAGTGGAGGGGGGCCAAGGAGGGAAAAGGGGGAGGGAAGAGCTGCGAGAGAGATACAGTGCAAATAAAAGCAGCAACGGCAAAGGAAGGCCAAAACAGCCAACAAAGGAGACAAGGGGAAAGAGCATACAACAATGTAACTTGCACAAGGAAAAGACAAAAAGAGGAAAAGAAGATATGGGATACCAAGCTGGAAATACAAACCGCACCACCAGGGAAGACCCGGGAAAGCTCCATGAAGGAGGGTCGACCACAAATAAATCCGCAGCCAACAGTCAGTATAATCAATCAAAGATGGAGGGGTGGATGCCCCAGCTAAGTTGAAGTCTTCTATTACAGGGGTTGTCCGGGACTTTGAGGAGGGTTAAGGCCCTATCATTGACGGCTTTACAAAGGTAATCCTTTAAAGTCGGGAAGAATAATCTTTGATTGCGGAAGATAATGTTATTCCTCGCTTTCCAAATGATATAACATAAGGCGGCAAAGGCAAAGCGAGCCAATGATTGGTGGAAGCTCGCATCAGAAATGTGTTCGGATAGCCCATAAAAGATTGTCCTTCCACGCATGATTCTGCCATGGTAGGTTACATTTAGCCGCCCAAAAGGATGCAAGATGACCAGTGAAAGAACAACCAAAGAAAATGTGGTCAACCAAGTCTGGCATAGAAGGGTAGAAAGCACAAGAAACATGCGGGATTCTCTCATGAGCAAGCAACAAGACCTGGGTTGGCAATCGATTGTGGGAGATTAACCATAAGTGGGTATGATAGCGAGGAGGTAAAGAGGGGTTCCATATAAATTTTGACCAGAGGACCACAAGACCCCGCGGCCTTAGAAGGTTCCAAGCTGAGGTAGTAGAAAACACCCCTGAGAAATGACCAAGCCATAGAGGACGATCATTAGCATCATTGAGGTTTGGAAGGGGATCATCCTAACTCACAATGGAGGATGCAGCAACAGTAGGGAGGGGCAAGGCAGATAAAGTTGTAGCTACCGAAGCGAGCCTTGGTATACTAGAGCAGTAGATTTCTTGGTCAGAGAATAGCTTTTAGAGCGGGCCACGAGGGTGCCAGTAATCAAACCAGAAAGTGACAGAAAGCGCATTACCAACACGCCACTTAAAATGATGTTGGATCAAATCACGGAGGCCAAGCAACTTCTTTCAAGCCCAAGAGCAGTAGGTAGGTCTTGGGACAATCCAGAAATTTTTTCGCTTTAAGAAGATGGAATGGATCCATTTAGACCAAAGTGACTCCTTATCGGTGAAAAGAAGCCAAAGGTGTTTGGTCATGACAGCAGAATTGTTCACCCGAAGGGATCTGATACCCAAATCGCCTTCCTCCTTAGGTAAACAGACATCAACCCATGCAACCTTGGCGCCCCCAGACCCAAGGTTCGGGCCTCTTCAAAGAAATTGTCGAAAAATCTGTTCAATACGGTTAGTGATAGAGGCGGGAAGGATAAAAACACTAGACCAGTAAACCTTGATAGAATGAAGGACCGATTTGATTAGCTGCAATCTGCTCGCTAAAGAAAGAAACCGGTTGGTCCAGGATTGAACTCGCGAAGTAATCATATTTACCAAGGAAACACAATCTCCTTTACCCAAACTTGAGGAAATAATAGGCACACCGAGGTACCTAAAAGGGAGAGAGCCAAGTTGAAAGCCGGAGGTACTTACCAGAGCATTCCTTAGAGATTCCGGGCCACCGGAAAGGAAGATTTCACTTTTGTGGAGGTTTGGGTTGAGCCTAGACTAGCAAGCAAATGGGTGAATTCCATCCAAAAGAAGTCGCACAGAAGTCATATTAGCTTCGGAGAATAAGAGCACATCATCTGCAAAGAAGAGGTGAGAGAGTCTGGTTGCTTTACACCTCCAGAAGAAATCAAAACCCAGCTTGTCAGTTTGGGTGTTGAGAATCCTAGTGAAAACTTCCATAACAAGAGTGAATAAATAGGGGGACAAAGGGTTGCCCTGTCGAATCCCCCGTCCACTCAGAAAGAAGCCATGAAGCTCACCATTAAAGGAGATAGAAAATTTGGGGGACCGAATGCAAGCCATCATGCGATTTACAAAAACAGGAGGAAACCCAAAGGCTAATAAGGTTAACTCAATAAAATTCTAGTCAACTGAATCAAAGGCTTTATGGAAGTTGACTTTAATGATGCATTTTGGCCAGTAAGGTTCGTGATGAAAATCAACGAACAATTCTTGGGCTAACATGATGTTATCACTAATGCATCTACCTTTAACAAAAGCATTCTGAGGTAAACTGATGATCGAAGGCAGCACAGAGGCTAACCTATTAGCCATAATCTTGGTAATGCATTTGTAGATTGTGTTGCAATAAGCTATGGGTTGGAAGTCATTGACGGACGACGCATTGGGGACCTTCGGGACTAAGGTTAGGATGGTTGCATCAATCTCCTTAAGAAGTTGACCAGAGACAAAGAAGTCTCGAACCGCCAATAAGACCGAAGGGCCAATAATCTGCCAAGACCTCTTAAAGAAGTCCACATTAAATCCATCCGAGCCCGGAGCTTTACCACTCACAAGAGGGAAGAGGGTATCTTGGATTTCTTTATCAGAGATAGGTTGGGAGAGAATCCTAACTTGATCATTATCAAGGATATGACTTAGATTTGCCCGAATCTCCTCAATTGTAGGCACATAGGAAGGGGGGGATGCCGCCAAGAGAGCTTGGAAATGAGAGACAAAGAGTTGCTGTACCTCAACAGGATCAGAAACCAGATTGTCTCCATTACGGATCGAAAGAATTATGTTTTGGAGGTGGTTTCTCTTAACTGAGTGATGAAAGTATTTAGTGTTTAGATCTCCTTTTTTAAGTCAACGAACTCTGGATTTCTGCCTAAAGAAGGATTCCTCTTGAAGGCGCAACTCGGAGAAAACCCGTAGGTGATCCTTTTCCGCATCCGCCAGCTCCTGGTTGAGAGGGTCTAGTTGGATGGCATCTTGGGCCAGAGAGTAGTCTCCTAGCCTCAGCTGTTTTAGCTGAAATTTCAGCAAACGCCACCTTATTAAGGATTTTAAGCCTATATTTAAGAGCTCGAAGCTTGCAACAGAGTATGTACATTGGCGTACTAGAGAAAGGGGAGTCCCACACCTCTGTCACTAGATCAAAGAAGGATGGATGGGTCATCCAAAAATTGAAGAATTTAAAGGGCTTACGGGTGAAGGGGATAGGCATAATCCTAACAACCATAGGAGAATGATCCGAGACTCCAGGAGGGAGAAATGATGCCTCAGAAAAAGAGAAAACAGAGCTCCAGGTTGAGTTGATCAAGACTCTATCAATTTTCCTTTGTCTGCAAGTAAGACCGGAGGATGCCGCCCAAGTAAACCTGATCCCCACATATCTAAGATCGTCCAATCTAGCTTGATTAAGACACTCGCCAAAGTCATTAAACGCCGGGATCCAATAATTGGAACTATCAGCTCTATCAGAAGCAGACCAAATGGCATTGAAATCCCCTACAATAATCCAAGGCGAGTCGACAACTTGGAGACTAGACTGAATTAAATTAGCCCAAAGGGGTCTTCTCAAGACAAAAGAGCGTTCAGCATACACCACAGTGAGGACAAAAGAAACTCCGTTGTTCAGACAAACTAGACAGCCATGGATAGCCTGAGACGAGCAAGAAGATAATGCAAAAGAGGTTGTCCCGGGGTTCCAACCCACCCAAATTCTTCCTCTAGGTGAGTGGCCATTATTAGAGCACCAACACCAACCCGTAATGAGAGCACCTGAGACCGAGGGGAACACCGCAAGGGAAATCTTAGTCTCCAAAATACCAACACAACTCAAGTGATTGGTTCTAACAAAATTTCTAATCTCAGCCTGCTTAAGGGGGGACTTGAGGCCCCTAATATTCTAGACTCCAAAAAACATCGAAAGAAGAGAGGCACTATCGTTTCTTGCCACCTCGATTCTTCACCGAGGAAGTCGCTGGCTTTGGGCTTGGAGGTATGAGCATATCAGCAGAAGCAGAGCGAAGATTACCTTTCCAGCGGACAGGAACATCCACTAACGGATCAGGAGGGAGCTGGGGAGGGAGCGAATCCTCTGGGATGGAAGAAGCAACTCCAAGGGGGGAGTCAGAATCGCTTCCTCCAGAACTGATGTCATCCACTACCTCATCCTCCGAGGACGATGATAACTCCGGCAATGAGCTTCCAGGCGCCTGAACTTGACCAGGTTGAGAAGGTGCCAGGGAGGTACCAGGAGAGAGAGAGAGGGGGGAGGCCTTCCTCCCTAACTTTTACCGGAGCAAGTTCACTGGGTATCGCCATCTAAGGGGCAGATAGAAGAACTTCAATTCTGCAGGGAGGGGGTGCAGTAGTACGAGAGGGGGGAGAAGCTTCAACTGAAACAGGGGGAGTCTTATTTCGCTTTCCACCCACTTCACGCCATTCACTGGAGGGACGAGCCGAAGGGGCAATGGCAGCTGTAGAACCCGCTTTAGGGGGGTAGGTGCTTTTGGGACAGCACATCTATGGCCAAAAGTAGAGCAACTTGGACACAGAGTTGGAATCCATTCATAATGGACATCCACCGAACGGGGCTCACCATTCAGCATGAAGTCAGTGACTTCCGGGAATGAGTTCGAAGCATCGATCTCAATGCAGATACGGGCAAAAGCAACCATGGCCATCTGTTCGGTGTGGCTATCTACAAAGAGGGGCTTACCGATCGCACTCGCAAGGGCACTAATGCCCGAAGCAGACCACAAGTTGACGAGAACATTCCTAAGGCAAACCCAAATAGGAACTGATTTGTGGCTATCTTTCTTGAGCTCCAACATTGGGAGCCATTGAAGTTAACATGCTGTTAGTTCATTAATCCATGCTTGTTAAACTTAGATTAAAATTGCATAAAATTTAGTTTCATAAACAAGAAAAACCCAAAAAAGAAGTAGTTAAAATTGCATAATCGTTTATAAGTCATGTTTAGGACATGCGTGCATTTATTGGGCTTTTGCTTACTTGAGATATTTATGTTCTTGCCCTATCTCCAGCAATTTATTTGTCACTTCATCGAGTGTTAAATTCTTATTTATCAAACTTATGTTAGTGGTTTAAGTTTAAAATTGACCATGACTGCATGCAAAAGTACTTTTGAAATAAGAGAATGTATCGAAATGAACTTAGATTTTTCTAGCATAACCAAGATCTTATATTCACGAATCTCTAATTCGCAAAAGTAAAATAATCTTTCATACTTTGCTTAGGTGGCTAATCGACCCACAATAACAGATCAGTGACAACTCCTAATTGACATGTTAAATTAATAAAATCGAGACCCAAAGTTACGACTGGTATGTGCTAAGTCTTTGGACTTAGTAATCTCATTAGTTTTCCTCTGGGTTGGTTCACCTTTGGAAAGGTCGCACTAGGGTGCTGCCTTCTCTAACTTGACTATGACTAAAATTGATTGATGATTTTTTCACTCGCCCTTTTGACACGGGCCTATACTTGCTCGGCAAGTTATAGCCTGTGCCGCATCCAACATCATCTTTGCGCTGAACCAGCCATGCTACCTCATTATCGTGCCCAAAAGCAAGATAACAACTGACTTGTGCTCATAAAGAGAGTCGGGTCAGCTCTCGTCTAACTTGCGCTCGGACGGCCTAGCCAATCTTAAGTACAGAAAGATATTACAACCCAAGCTCGTAGCACAAATTTTTAACACTACTCCACCAACTTAGCTGCTGTATCTTTTCGCTTCCATGCATTACTCTTCAACTTCACCCTTGATACTTAAAACCGCATTCTTGGTTTACGAAAGAACCTTAGATCGTGGCATACGCATTACACTATGCATTGATGCTTCGTTATTATTAATCTTGGTAAGTTTTGCCAGTAGCAACTAAGTTTTCTAGTTATCATGCTATATCTTTTAAAAGTTGTTAAGGTAACCAAGTCTAGATAATATGGAAATTACTGAACAAGAGAGATTTTCGAATAGATTTAAAACGTTTGAGAGATGTATAAGAACTACCATATTTGTTTTGCTTCACTTGTCAAGATACGATTTTGCCCATATTATAACTACACATCGTGATGTGCGAAGACAACAGCGTATCCCTCTCTTTTGCTTGTATTGGACTATCACAGACTGAAAAATGAGAGTGTCCAGAGCACTTGTTAAGGGTCACGGAATATGCTTTGCAAATGTAAAATTTTCCATTCGAAGTAACTAATAACTTTCTTTAAACATGTACTTCTTTGGTGTTCCTTTATAAAATGTACATCCTAGGCTAGCTAGTTCATCTTATGCTGTTATCATCAGAATTAAGTGGAAAAGAAGGAGATGAACAGACAAAGCATGTTAATATAGCTTATATCAAAAGTCAACAATCTTGGGATAAAATAATTCAAGATTGATGTTAGCATTCGAATTCTAGGGTCTCGTAGGATCGTGATGGATCATGTGGTGGCTGGTAAGAGTTCAACAAGTATTGAGTCATGAGAGAGTCACTGTGATATTTTGGAAATTTGGATGAACTTTGAAGTTCAGTTACAGAAATGAAGGCAACCCGAAAATCACCGGCCGGGGCATGATCATAAGCAAGTTCTTTGCTAGAATGAGGAACACAAGTTACCCCCGACTCACCAATAATTGGACTCGTAATTAAGCCGAAAACCCAATGGAAAAACAGGCTAAGAAATGGTAAAATGGATGAGTTATACTTGTTCCAGGACATCAATTATGCCTTCACTTTACAGACGATTCGAAATTCCAAACACAGCAAACACAAAATAAGTCCTAAGCTCTTATTGGCAACCCCAACTCATTTCTCATCAGTCACAGCGGGACTATTACATAGTAATTATATTCCAAGAATGACAAAATATACATTAGGCCATTCATTTTGTAAATTGCTCCTTGTTTGAATGGCCATTAGAGGCCATCTACAATACCAGACTTATTAATCTCCTCCAGGAGCATGCCAATACTTATATTTTGTGAACACACAACGTGGTTGGTTGTGAATTTAGAAGCAATTACATTGAAATCAAAGCATCCATCCAGGGATGTACCGATTAGTGCTAGTTTGAGCTGAGCTTGCCAGGTTGTTCCGCTGCTCGGTAGACATGGGGTTGAAACTGCATGACAAGAAATTTTCTTTCAAAATAAAGTCAGGGAACTGTGTGCCAACATGCGTGAAGGATTTTCTGTTACCGAGTGAAAAATTCTTCCCACAGGCAGCGTCAATGAAATTTACAAGAGTATGTTGGAGTTGAGATCAAATTTTGGACATAATAGTCGATCGACCAACGCTGCTTGTTAGGAAGTCGTTTACTTTCGGGTGGTGTGGTACACCATAAGTCTATGACAATAAACAATCTTTGGACTGAGGAAAATTGCTGAAACTTTACCCGATCTGTGATGCATCATTATAGTGGAGGGGTTCAAAGTTATACTGCAACTGCACAGCTTGATCGTTGTAAATCACGTTTCGGTCTCCTGCATTTGCATTCCACGACAATTGAAGCTCAGCATCAATCTCCTCTATCTGCCAAATCAGTTCACGTAACCACTGCTCAATTAAATCGCTTCTTGATAACATAACATGGCACTTATGTACTGGACTTAAGCGGAAACGAATCAAACTTGGCCATCAATTGTGTTTATTCAAGCATGCTCAAATGCATTTTTTTTTGCAATTATTTTATGTAAGCACCATTTTAATGCAACTAATAAACTTTCTGATATACTCAAATTTGCATTATCCAGCACTAGGAAACGTATTGGTAAGGTGTACAAGTACTTGAAGACATGTACAAGGATGCGTGCGCGTGTCTATATATATATAATACCAGGGATTGGCTGTGCACCCATCGTTATGGACACAGCCAGCTAGTTATTGGCAAAATATTGGCGAATCATACAGTTATCTTGGTGCAACATTGGCTAACTGTATGATTCGCCAATATTCAGAGTTGGCGCTTTCCTAAAGACTAGAACTGTAACCTATGGCACTTATCTCTCCAACTCTGAAGGAGCAAAGAGGTGGCTACACACACGTCTTTAGCAAAATGATATACGGTAGCCAATTGTTTAACAGGAGGAAGACAGAAAGATGTCACAGCGGAGAAATTGTGGATGGGCGAAGATCAACAAGACATTCTTTTATTGCAATGTGAAAGTACACAAGTGAACTGATCGTGCCATAACTTAGGGGAAAGTAAAATGCAACAACTTCTTACACTTTCACACTTCAATAGAAGTTAGTATTACTGTTACCTTTCTTTTGAGGGCATTGTTGGCCTCAAGTAGCGTGTCCTCCTGTGAATTAAGAAAACTAAGCTGATTACGTAGGACGTTCATACTGGTTGCAAATCGGCCACACCGAAAAACGAATATTAATTTATTTTTTTTACCTTTTTGTGAAGTTCATCCACTTGGCCGAGCATGAACTTATTCTGCTCACAGTATAAAACTAGAAGTTCAGATAGCATTCTCCATTTCCAGAGCAACTAAACTTTCAAATATCTAGACCAGCAAACATCTTATGGAGCTATAAGAAGTATGTTGCTTTCAAAGCATGATGACTTTTTGAAAACGTGATTAAGGAAAACATAGATAACAAAATAAAAATGCGGTAACACGATAATCTTTGGGAGTACCTTGGAAGACCTGATTTGCCTTAGGGACTTGTCCAACTTATCCTCCAGCTGGTCCAGATCCTTCATGTTTAATTCCACTAGGTCCTCCCCTAGAAGATTCCTGAGAAACGCCAAGCATTTAAATTTTCTCGAGGAAACTTCCTTATATACTCATCGAGTTATCTCTAGCAATACGAGCAAATAAACTATTTTCCCCACTAGATCGATGTTGCGCATACCTTTGTGCATGTTGCAGCGATTCAACTTTCATCTTCAATTCAACGTATTCTTGGTAACGGTGCTGCTTGGAATAAAGGACAGACACGAGAGATGCGTCAACACACTAATTCATCAAGAAACTTTTCCACTAAATGTCACGCAAAAAAAATCAATTATTGAAAGTAAAAAAGTCTTCATGCTGGAGAAGAGAAGAAGCCAGCCCTAAGGTAAAAATCGTAAAGACATGAAGGTAACACCTGAATCTTTTTCGGATCTTGGTTCGCTTCCATTTCCAGAACATCATAACTGCATCTTTGGTACTTCTCGATGGTCTCAGCCATGCTAGAGAAAAGGACCCAATTCATCAGCTTGAGATATTGCCTTGACTTTAAAGGCTTAGATTTTTAGTGATCAGCAATTTTTGCACAATACAGAAGTTGCAATTGAGCAAGGAGGTTTGGCTTTTATAGCATTCAGAATCACATGGACAAAGAAAGAAGAGAAAATGTGATCGATTTTATTAGCTTTTGATTAAAGTGAACATAGAAAACCCATAATTTCTTAAAAACGTTTCTAAAGTTCTATCACTTACATAAATGAATGAATCAGAGTTATTTTCATTATGAAATAAAATATTTAGGTAAAGATTGTTGTTGATAGTGAAAGTATTTATTGTTTACTGATTTTTCTAAGTGATACAAACAATCTTAGGAAAATGATTTCAATATAATCCATTATCCATGAAACTAGCAAGCCCTAAGAGCCAAACAAAAGTAATATAGCGAATCCATTCAAGAAGATCATCTTGGTAGAAGATTATGTGTTTCCTGCCTTCAAATCTATGAGGCGATTTTGTCATGCCCCATGTGCAAGAGCCAAGCGTTGAGCAATCAAACATTAGAACCAATGATCGCGTATGTTTACATGTAACAACAATAACCATTGTCTACTTGACTAAACGTAAGACCTAAAATTTAACTCATGATTTTTTGTGACCATAGACACGCCTAAGATAAGTTGAAATGAAGATATGTACCAAATGGAAGGAGAGAAAATATTTCTTAGTCACAAAGTTCTCCCTTTTTTCTTAAGAAATAACTCTCGTAGGATTCAATAGCCATAAATAGTTGGAGCTTCACTCTAACAGGAGAAACTGGTTAATTAGTTGCTGCTCAACGCTCAATCTTTGTCTATGGAAGTACTCCAAGTTGTCGGAGTCATGAACTAACGAGTCACAACATGGCTTATTACTGACTTTGACATCATCATGTTAAGTAGCCACGACACACGACACTTTCTCTGTGCATAGCGAATTCTACAATGTAAGACCTCCATCAAACCTAGTTGTAGTATTAAGTGAGATTGTCTGAGTCTTCACCGACCTGCAGATTATGCTTAGTTGAGACATAAGGAGAAGCTGGGAAAACATACACGAGATGCGTCACTCCATACGTCAGTATATACATAGTGATATATCCAATCCAATCATCTAAATCAAACCCAAAAATGTTTGTATGTAGCACGTTATAGTAGAGAGTTCTAAACAGCATTTATTTGCACTAGCTAACATTTGTGTTAGGTCTGCTACTAAGGACGACTTACCTTTGTATGAAGAATAAGTATGCATTTCATCTATCGGTGCTAAGTGTTTTGATATTTGCTGTGAGCTTAATAGAGATATATATCATGAAGATAGCAAAGTTGTTGAGGTCTAAAAATAGAGTAACAAGGAAAAGGACCAAATGAGACAAACACTGCAGTAAGGTCTAAGGATTGAGATCACCAAACGAGAGGAAGAAAATTCAATAGAAGAAGGTCAAGAACTAGGTGAAAACCAGGAGATAGAAACAGCAACAAATATCAAAGAAATAAAAAGTCGATATGTGGATATCCTTCATTTTCAGTCATAGCAAAAAGCTTTGAATCTATGGAAGCACAAGGTCATCTAAAACTAAAGAATCCTAGAAAAATAAGTAACCAAACAAACTGATCGTAAGAATATTAGAAGACATCAAATCCTGTCATAAAATGTAAAAAGTATACAAATGTTTAGTTGAATTCGCCCATTCTAAATCACCACGTCATAGTCCCATGTGAGATGACACTTACCGTCATCTTTGAGGAAAAAAGGTGAGGGAATTTACTTAATAAGCATATTTATCTCGATAGACTTAGAATAAATGGCTAAATTTGCCTTAAAAGGAAGTTCAAACAACTAGCATCTTACTTTGGAAGCTCCTGTTGGCCTATTTGAGTCGATGGACAGCAAATTAGGTCGAAACAAAAGCTATTGAGATTGCTCTTTTATCTTTGGAATATATTTACATGCGAGTGTATGTTTATGTCACATAATCATGTTTAAATTGTAATATGGCCCTCAAATAACTTACCGATTTCAGCTTAATTAATAGGCCTTAGTGTGTCCACAATCGCTTCTAAGGGGGAATGAAAAGCTTATGGTCCCTCAGGTATGTATAGTAGCCTCTGTTAAAAGAGGGAATTACATAGTACATGGAGGCAAACTAAAGGTGACCATCAAAAGCTTGAAAGATGGAAAAAGAATGACTGAAAAGCCGCGAGAAATTGTATCATAAAAACATCAACAAAACAATAGTATGACAAAGAACAAACGATGGGTAGATTTGATTAATCAATGTCTGTTTTGACAAAGGAAAGACCACTTGCATGCTTAAACAAATTCGCAAGAGACCATACGGATGTAAGGATGCATCCAGGGTTTCTCCCACAAAAAACCTTTCGGCAAAAGCTGAGCAAAATATAAAAAAGAAATACAGTTGCAAGGGAAAAAACTTCAAGAAAAATTATGAAAATCTCTTCATCTGCGGTTACACTCAAGCTGCGAATTGTGATTTCTGGAAACACAAGCTATATAAGCATAACTTCATTCTTTTGCCTGACAGTTCATGATTATACTCGAAAATTGTTTTTTTTTTCTTCTTTTTCCGGGACATCCCACCACTGAATAGTAGGCAGAGGCAAAATCAAAGGCCTAGAACGACGATGCATCGCTCAAAGGAAAATTTGACAAGACAACACTGT
Source organism: Eucalyptus sp. ANBG9806169 (assembly GCA_014182395.1). Classification (NCBI taxonomy): domain Eukaryota; kingdom Viridiplantae; phylum Streptophyta; class Magnoliopsida; order Myrtales; family Myrtaceae; genus Eucalyptus; species Eucalyptus sp. ANBG9806169. Next base: position 40,391,966 of record CM024579.1, read on the forward strand.
TTTTACGCATGATTTTCGCAAGAACTTCTATAAGAAACATGCCGCTTGTTGTGACTCTGTAAGAGGGTTTCAGTTCCGTACAAGTTGTTAAACCGTGTGTATCTGCCGATGTATTGAAGGCCAGACAAAGAGGAAGACGAGCAAAGCCCACCTCTTAAAAAAAGAGAAGGTCAGAAACCTCGGGAAGCAAGAAAACTGTGCGACTGAAAGCTTTTTTTCATGGTGAACGGAAAGATCGCAAAAAGGGTCAAGAAACTGAAACCCAAAAAAAGAAAAAAAAAAAGAGTAAATCACCATCTCCTTAGGGCATCACCAGGATCCAGATCACCAGGACCTGACGGTTTCCCGAAAGAATTTGGACGAGAAAATTTAATGAAACAGTGTGATCTCAGTTCTGGGTTTCTCCCCCTGATGTCACATCATAACATCAATGAGAAAAACAAGTGATAACATACAAACACGCGATACCTTGGGCCGCTACAGAATTCATGGAGCTTGCCGCGGCTGGAGAAGATGATGAGCGCGACCTCGGCGTCGCAGAGCACCGAGAGCTCGTACGCCTTCTTGAGCAGCCCGTTCTTCCGCTTCGCGAACGTCACTTGCCGATTTATCTTGTTCTCGATCCTCTTCAGCTCCACCCTCCCTCTTCCCATACTTTTATCTTTTCCTTTTTTTTCTCTCGCTCGGAAAGGTAAAAAAACCCTCCTGATCAGTTATTCTAATTCTTAAAATGGAAGTATAACCATCAGTCTATTCCCCCAACACCCAACCCTTTCCTCTCTGATCTCTCTCCCTCTTAGACCAACATAGGATTCCTTTTCTTGTGCTGTGAATCTGTTGTAGCACAATAAATGGTTTCCCTCTCTCTCGCCCCCTCCTTCTTAAGGAAACTCCTTCCTTTTCACTCCGTTCGTAGGTATCGGGTTTCTTATTGTGTACCAGACAGACCTCATTTCACAAGCCAGTTAGCCACAGAGAGAGAGAGAGAGAGAGGGAGAGAGAGATATTTGTTGTTTGCCGGTTAAAATAGCGTATCTAGAAACCCTCGGCACGATCCTGAGTTCACATTCAGAACCAACGGTGAACTCTTTTATTCTGGTGATAAGTAACAGGGCACTTATTCCAATAGTAGTAATCAGTATTAACTGGCGAGGATTAATGTCCACACATGCTCAGGTATCCAAATTTACTGTAGATAGTACACATCGAAAGGGATACCGAGTAATATATTGTCCAAAAAAGATTTTGAATTGATTGAACATGTATGAACTGTCTATATCGTCTTTACACAGATCATTGATAACTTTATCGAAATATGTGTCGAATAATACGGTGGAATTACCATCTTATAAAAATAAAAATATGAAGTTTTGGATTCGGAAATTCTTGAATATTTGCGATGGATGTGTGAGTGTTTACCTAATGTTGGTGCTCACTTCATTGAATCAACTGGAAGAAGGCAGGAAAAATAAAACTCATTCGGCAACGCAGTTCCCTCACAAAAGCAGGTCCTAACGAGCCATGGAATAGGAAAGAACGTTGGTTTTTCCTCTTGGGAAATGAATTGAAGGCATGATTTCGTGTCTTAATTAGTACAACACTTCCAGGAGAAAGGGTACTTAAATTACCGAGAAGGAAAAGAAAAAGGAAGGGACGGTTCAAATGATTCCTCGCTTCTCGCATTTTCAGATGGCTCTAAATCACTTTGTATCATGCTAATAAGACAGGCTTTCTCGTTGTGGTGCGTGATGATGCCACTCTCGATCACGAGCATTGCCCTAACTAGCTACACCCAAGAGAGAATCATTGCACATGCGAGCAGAATCGTGATGCGGGGTTAACACTCCTATCCTCAAAAGCATCCGAGACACGGACCAGAGCAGTCCAATCACTCCCCTCCCGACCAAAGCTGAAAGGGAGATAAGGAAATGGTGTTAACGAGTAACGACACAACAGGGTACCCTACAAATTAAGAAAATCAAACCCGTCAAGTTATTCAAGTCGAAGCCCCGTTAAAACAATTTCCAGTTAAAAAAGAGCCCCTCAAATCTCTCCGTTTCTTCCTAACAAAAGAAATATCTCCGTTTCTAACCCTAACGGTGGTTAGCAAGGCATGATTGCGATGTGAATCGATCCTTGTCACGACCCCAAAGTGCATCCCCCCAAGGGTCAAGCTTTGCCATCGGGTGGGGTTAATCCTTTTGGAGGGGTCGCATCTTGCGTTCCATCAAAGTCCACAACGCACAAGCTAGGGCGTCCCGTCGAAAGAAACTGCCTCTTCGTCGCTCCTTTGGGGACGGAGGAGGCGACACCCAAGGGCATGTTATGCCCGCACTTGTCATAAAAACGAAACCAGATGCGGACGGCCAAGATTCTCGTGCGTGTCGACCTCGGATTCGCTGTCGCGACTTAATGGCCTGTGCTGATGATGAAGAATTAGCGACTGGTGGAGGCTCGTCGATCATCATAGCAGTAGAGCGGGTCTCGTAGATTAGCCCCACGGGGTACGCGCACTGATGATGCCTAAGTTGACACGCACGTCGTCCGAGGACGGTACCACGCCCCGCTGGAAGACGATGCGCGTAAAAGATGGGGTCGTCCCTGTGCGACCGTACGGCAGCTTGATACGTGTCGAGTTCAGCCACCAGTCCGTACGCTTTCCCCTCCTGGGGCCACTTCCTTTTTTCGTTCCCCGCTTGCTCGTTTTCCTTTGCTAGTTTCTTTCTTTGGGCTTCTTTCCCTTTTTTCAACTCTTTTTCTTTCCCCTCTCGAGTGGAAAAAGCAAGGGGGTGGAACTTTAAAAATAAAATAAAATTACCAATGTTTCGTAGGTTACCACCAAGCTACAGCTGGCGACTTCCTTGTATACTTCCCTCTCTTCCGAAAACTCAGAAAAGAAAAGAAATTTGTATTGGATATTCGAAGAGATCACGACAGGATCTTGCAGAGATTCGATCTAATTCTAGATTCCTTATTTTTTGGAACATGTGTCATATAGTTCGGTTTATGATTTCTGATAGGAAACGAACTGGACCGAACCATTAAATAGCCCTCGTTTATAGGTTATTCCCATGCACACACATATTTTTAACAACATCTAATATTTTCTTATACACTTAAGTTAAGGACGAAAGTCACAAAAAACTTAAATTACATCCTCTGTAACATATTTATCCTAAACTTTTTTCTCTGGCACCAAAAATTTCAAACTTATACTCAAGTGACGCATTTCTCTCCGTTAAAGTTATGTTAATGAGAATCATCAAAAAATTGCCTACATGGATTTTAGCAAGTAAACGGTATTAATATGATGCCCACGTAGCTTAAGTGGCGTAAAAATTGATGTTATTTTGATTGAAAAATCATCTAACGGAATATTGATAAATGGTCAATGTGTTATATACATACAATTTTGGGGTTTTTTTATACCTAAAAAAATTTAAGATAAATGTATCGGAATGGATATAGTAAAGGATTCTTAATGTCATAATTTTTTTTTTATGATAAATATGTCACAATGAATATAGTTTGAGATAATTTGTGGCTTTTTCCATTAAAAAAACCAAATGCCCCAACTTATTTCGATCAACCACTTTATTAAAAGGAAACAACACTATAGTTTTCGATTTCATTTAATTTTTTTAAAAAATAATCTTGAATTAACGTCTTTATTGGGTGCAATTATTCACTTCATTGAAGAAAAAAATACTTTGTAAAGAATTAGTAATAATGAAAAGCAAAAGTAGAGCTAGCTTTTTGTCGTGAAAAGGAACAAAGTGTAGTCCAAATTTCTTTGATTATTCGCTCTATTTGACCAAGACTTCTTTTGTCTTCGTTTTTTTGAAGAATTCATGATTAAATTTTTAAATGAGTTATTATCGGCCAATTTTCCATGGATGATTGAGGACCGAAATTGTATAATTTAGATTTTGTGTTATATGTTTTGAATTTTTATTGTTTATTTTATTAAATTTCTTTTACGTATTCATCTTTTATGAATTATTGCTATTGACAAATAGAGAATTTTCATTTTTGTTGTTGTGTTTACTTTCATTTTGCTTGACTAAAAATGAAATAAAGAATAGGAATTTGTTCAGTTCCGGATAGATTCCGAAATTGGTGACATGGTAAGCGTCCAAGTATATAAAGTAGATTTCAGGTTTCAAAAGCTAGAGAACCAATTCAACATATAGGTTTCATGTTTCTAATGGAACTTGAACCGACCCTAGAACTGCTTGCCCCTATAAAAGGTATTAATTAGTAATGGATTTGATAGCAAATTCATGTAAAAATTGATGAAAGAAAAACGACTCTTTCTTTATTTCACTTGTAAATTGTTACTTGGAACATAATCCAAAAAAAAAAAAAAAAAAAAATTTCTCAGCTTCCATTTTCTTTCCTTTCTCTACTTTGCATACAAATTTGTTGTTCTAGTTTCCTTTATCATTCATTAGAGAGTATAGAGGAAGGTATGTTGTGCCTTGAGAGGATAGTTGCTAGAGCTTGTACCAAGTTTCATACTTTGAAGAGCAGAATTATGCTTAAGGATAGTGTTTGCATGACTCGATCAATTGATTTTTTTGTCATCTTTTCCAATAATATTGACATAATTTTCTCAAACAAAAAAAAAATGCATAATAAAGATTAGAATTATAACCATTAAGGATGCCGCACCCCCTGTGTAATTTTTACCCTAAATTAATTTTTCATCATAATAAAAATTTAATTCAATACACTCGTGATAAAATCTACTCTAGGCTTGCTTCTATCCAATATAGTGTTTGAATTTTTTACGGAGAATTACATGTGACAAGCGATTCATTAGGCATGGATCTGACATGGAAATTTAACATAAATGGCTCTTGGAATTGACGTTGTCTTAGTGATTCGGGCTTGTTCGATGGACCTTAGTTCTACGAGGAAGAAAAGATCTTGGAAAGAGTCATGAAACTTAGACCTTTTCTGGGCGACCTTTAGATTGTTGACAACGTATCCCTTCGCAGATTCTCCTTTACATTATCTCCATTGAGTACCCTCTTAATGGCCGTGGATAGCGGCTCCTCGCCATTGTACCATCTTCAGCAGCTTCCCTTCCAAGGGGGGAGCTCCCTTGGATTTCGAAAATCTGTTGAGATAATTTGCATATTCAATTTGGCCCTAATTTGCAAGGTCGATTTATTTCCTTCAAATTTGGCTTCCCATACAGTGCCATTTTTGTTGATTTCCATGCCGGATGCATGTTAGACGGGTTGCTTGTCCTCTTAGTCTCAATTTTAGGGATAATTATTTTTGTTACTTTTCCCGAGAATCACCTAAAGTTCCAACTAAAAAAGTCATTTTTCATTATGTTAATTGAATTGGAGTAATGTTAGGCGGCTCATTACTTCAACTACTTCTCGTGTTCTTCGAATGGATCTCTTGATTGTTGGAAAGGTTGCCCAGGCATATCCAGTAAAACTTAAAAATAAATCTGATATAGAGATAGTAACTAGGTTTTTTTTTTTTTTTAAGTGGAATGATGGTTACTAGGGTTGTTTTTTCCTCTATTATATCAATTTGAGACCATAATGGACTATGATAAGATCATGTAGGATTTAGAGAAATGATTACGTAATGGTCTTTAATGTACTATGAGAATAATAGTCTATTCTGAACTACAAAAACTAAATCACAAATAATTATAAATTATTATGCGACCCATTTTTTTAAAAATTTTATAGCTCACAATAATTGTTATTATCACATTATCCAATGACTATTATGGTAGTATAGCCCTAGGATTTATGGCTACACAAACCGTTGAGGGTATTTCTAAGATCCAGATTAAGACAAACTATTATTGAAACCATTGAATTCATAATATGGTAAACTAGCTCTTGGACAGGGAACCACTTCTTTTGATGGGTGTCGCAATGGCCTTATTTGTACTATTTCTATATATTATTTTAGAAAATTACAATTATTACATTTTACAGGACATAATATCAATAAATTAGATTCACAAGAAACGTGAATGCTTAGCTTTTCAATACAAAGTAAAGCATTTAGATTTCGGATTTTTATCTAATTATATTATTTTTATCTCTATGTCGATCGACCAATGCTGCTTGTTAGGAAGTTGTTTGTTTTCAAAAGGTGGTTTACCCAAAGATGATAGTAAACAATCTCTGGACTAAGGAAAATTGTTGCAATTTTACCCGATCCGCGGTGCATGTTATAGCTGAGGGCTTCGAAGTTATACTGCAACTGAGCAGCTTGACGGTTGTAAATCACGTTTCGGTCTCCTCCATCTGAGTTCTACGACGATTGAAGCTCAGAATCAATCTCCTCTGGCTGCCAAATCAGTTCGAGAAACCACTGCTTAATTAGATCGTTTCTTGATAGCATAGCACGGTGCTTCTGTATTGGATTTAAGTGGAAACAAATCACAATCGGCCCTCAGTTATGTTCATTCAAGCATTCTTAGTCGCATTTTTTTTTTGCTGTAGTTTTAGGTTAATGCCATTTGAATGCAACTGATAAGCTTTCTGATTTACCTAAATTTGCGTTATCCAGCACTAGGAAAAGTATTTGCGAGATGTATGAGTACTTGAAAACACATACAAGAGTGCGCATACATGTACTCGCAGACATTTACCTTTTTCACATCACATACCAGGGACTGGATGTACGCCTGTTTATTGGCAAACTAATCTTTAATACAACGGTTATCCATCTTGCTAACAATGAACAATCACGGCACTATCCTGAAAGACCAGAACTGTAACTAGTGGCGCTTCCTCTCCAATTCTGAAGGAACAAAGAGGCAGATACACACAAATCTTTAGCACAATGATATAAAGCCAGCAAATTGTTTTGAGGGCCGGAAGACAGAAAGAGGTCATGTCGGAGAAAACGAGGATGGCCGAAGATCATCAAGATATTCTTTTACTGCAATGTGTAAGTATAGAAGTGAACTGATCGTGCTGCAACTTAGGGTAAAGTAATATGCAACTTTATATACTTGTACACCTCAACAGATGTTGGTATTGCTGTTACCTTTCTTTTTAGGGCATTGCTAGTCTCAAGTAGCATGTTCTCCTGTAAATCAAGAAAACCATGCCAATTACATATGTCGGTTGTAAGTCAGCCATATATAACTTTTTGCGAAGTTCATCCAGTTAACAGTATATGACTTGAAGTTCAGATAGCATTCTACTTTTCCAGAGCAACTTAAATTTAAAAACATTGACCAGCAAACATCTTATGGCGCTGTAAGAAGTAAAGAGCATCGTGAATTTTTGTAGAATTAATTAAGGAAATTATAGACAACAAAAGTGACGCGATAATCTTTGGCGGTAACTCGGAAGATGTCTTAAGGAACTTTTCCTTCTTACTTGTCGAATCATCTCTAGCAATACAAGCAAACAAATTATTTTCCCCTCTAGATCGATGTCGCGCCTACCTTTGTGTACACCATGATGCTTCAACTTGAGTCTTCACTTTTACATATTCTTGGTAATAGCTCTGCTTGAAATCCAGTGCGTGAGAAATGTGTCAACACGCTAATTTATCAAGAAGTACTAAATTTCAGATAAAAACAATTCAATTATCGAGAGGGATATAGTCTTCATGCTGGAGAATAGAAGGGAACTAGCCCTAAGTTTCATTAAGTTAACACCTGAATTTTTTCGGATCTTGGATGGCTTCCATTTCCAGAAACATGGCTGCGTCTTTGGTACTTCTAGATGGTTGCAGCCATGCCAGAAAAAAGAAGAAGGCAATTCATCAGTTCTAGATATTGCGTCGACTTGAAAGGCTTTGGTCTTGGGTGATCAGCAACATTTGCACAACATGGATGTTGCAATTCAGCAAAGAGGTTTGGCCTTTATAGCATTTAGAATCACACTGGCAAAGAAAGAAGCAATAATGCAATTGAAATGTTTCAAGTTTTTGAGGTCATCAACTAATCGAGTTGTAAGATGGCTTGTTACCAATACCAACTTTGACATTTTAGTGTTTGGTAGCCGGGACTTGCAACACTGTTTCTGCACATAGCAAATTGTACATTGCATATTTGGCATCGGCAACATTAGACCTCCATCAAAATTAATTGCAGTATCAAGAGAAATTGTTTGAGTCTTCACCAACCCGCACATTATGCCGGTTTGAGGGGTAAGGAGAGGCTGGAAAATAACATTCACCGGAGACGTCGCTACATATGAAATCAGGGGAAAGAGAAAGGCCAGTTAAAACCAAACTCAAATAAATGTTTATGGAACTATATGTACATCATATTATAATAGATAGTTCTACAGTCAACATCTATTCACACGACATAACAATTGTATTAGGTCTGCTATTAAGGAAATTTTACCATTGCATGAAGGATGAGTACGCATTTCTTCCATTGGTGCTTGTGTGACTTGTTTTAACATTAGCAGTGAGCTTAATGAAGATTTATTTGATGAAGATTACGCAGTTGCTAAGATCTAACAAAAGGGTAACGAGGAAAAGGACCGAGCTAGACAAACACTACATTTAGGTTTTAAGGTGTAAGATCACTCAACAGGAGGGGGAAAATTCAATAGATGAAGATCAAGAACCAAATGGAAACCATGAGATAGAACCCGCAAAAAGATCAGGGAGAATAGAAATTAGTATGTCCAATATTCTTCGCATTCAATCATACCAAAAAAAATCAACCATGAGATCATTTAAACTAAGAATCGTGAGAAAATAAGTAGCTAAACAAAATTATCATTAGAATGTTAAAAGATATCAAATTCTATGTAACTGTGTGTTGAATTCTCTTATTTCACATTGTTGTCTTATATAAATTGTTAATTGATTACACCTAAGCTTAATTTTGGGGAAAAGAGGCGAGAGAATTTACTCTCTTTTTTTTTTTGTCAATCCCACGTTAATTCTCTTCTAACACTTACTCTCAGACTTTTGCCTTGCCTCCTTACAGAGTGTGGGAGTCGAAACCCACTCCTGAAATAAAATCTTCCCTACCCCAATCCCCCCTGAGAATGTGGGGAATTTACTTAAATTGCATAATAAATCTCAATAGCCTTTAACAATAATTGATTGAGTTTGTCATAAATAACAATTCGAATGATCGATATCTAACTCTAGAAGCTCCCATTTGCCAATTTAAGTCAACAAGCAAGGAGTTGGACCGAAATGACAGCTATTGAAATCATTCGCTTATCGTCGGAATATACACTTGCATGGATGTTTATCGCACATGATCACGGTCCACTCTTGCTAATCGCTTCCGAGGGGAAACGAAACGCACATGGTGCATTGTCAGGTGTGCTATGGCAGGCGCTTTTCGAAGCGGGAAAAGGTCATGAATCAGTGTTGGCTGACTAGAATGCGACTGGTTCGTCCGTCAGAAGAAGTACGCGCGTGGCGCTGCGCTTTGTGACGTATGAAATACCGGAACACAGTACCGATGATGTCCGTGTTGTTGACACGCATGTCGTCTGAGACGGTACGGCCTCCCGGGAAGATGGTGGGAAAACAGGGGGGGGACTGTGCGCGGTACGTGGTCCCACTCCCCTTCGATACGTGTCGAGTTCGGACCCGACTCCGTGCGGTTTCTGTCTCGGGGCCGCGCACCCTTTTCGCCCTCTCTGCTCGTTTTCCCTTTTCCACCCCCAACTTTATTTTTCTTTCCCGCTTCCGAAAGAAAAAAAGGAGATACCATGATTATGTCATCTACTACCTATCGACGTCATTCTCTCTCTCTCTCTCTCTCTCTCTCTCTCTCTCTCTTATAAATGCTGTAAAAAAAAAGAAAAAAGAAAAAGAGACCGATGTTGAAAATTCTGAGACAATTTTCCAAATTTCTCGGTAACAATGCATAATAATTAAGATTGTAGATAATACCATCAAAAGAATTATTACGTTTTCGTGATAAATTTTAAGCTGATATACTAGAAACAAATCTATGTCTGTAGGGCCCTAGCCTCTTCATCTACACAGTTGCTTCCTTGACAATTCTTCACTTTTGTCGTTGCCGGACACGTGTGTAGATTGGGGTTCATCTGGCCTTTCGTGGCTTGCTGCTATTGTTCGTCTGCTTTTGCCTTTATTTGACTGTTTTGCTTCTTTAGACTCGCTCTTGCGGTCCTCTTTTGCGTTCGGCTCCCATCCACTCACTCTGACATGTTGTCTTGTTGAGTGTAAATTTTGTGGTGCCGGATCTTTTGTAATTATTGGTTAAAGCTCAATATATTCTTACCCTTCACCAAAAAAAAAAAAAAAAAAAACAAATCTCTCTCCATTAGCTTCCATCCCATATGTCGTTGAATTCCTAATGTGAAATTGAATGGCTTTTGGAGATAACTTCATCTTAGAAATTCAAACTCATTGGAAAAGAAGATCTTGGAAATAGTCACAAAAAACGTTGGGCTTCTTAGGGCGAGCATTAGGATTATTGGCAACATATTTCTAGTCAAACTTTGCCATGCCAAGTTCATAGGATACTCGTTCTTGAGCGAAGACTTTATTAAGTCTCACAGATCTCCATCGCCTTATCTCTATTAGAGAGTTGAGGATCCTCTTGATGGCTACGGATAACGACTTCCATCCATTCTTGCCATTTTCAGTAGCTTCCCTTCTAAACAAAAGCTCTCTTATGTTTCGGAAATTTGTTGACATATCTAATTTTCCCCAAAGATTTGGTGATTGGAGGGAGAGAAAAGCAAATTCAATTTTGCCATAATTCACAATCTTAGTTTATTTTTTTCATATTTGGCTTCCCCATAATGATGTTGTTTAAAACCATTTATGCCGAATTTCCACATTGGATCCATGTCAAACAAATTGCTTGTCGTGTGTATTTTCATGTCAATAACTTAACGGGATATTAACGGAAGTAACGGAGAGGTCTGTTGACCATGAATGTATCGGTTTAGAATTTTGTGACAAATAAAATAAATTTAGTATAATATGAGTTACGAGTGTATTGATTTGGAACTTTTAATAGTATTGTTCCTAAAAATTAATTTGTCGGGAGATGGTAACTTCTTCATGTGGCTACAGTAAATTTTTCATGTAGATCAGCACGGTCCTATGTTGGAGTGTTAATAGATAGTCCTTCGATGTGGTGAATGATTTCATAGCGGAAAAAATAAGTAACCACCTATCTATTTATAACTAGTAATTCCCCAGCTACTGAGGTTTACTCTAATGGCTACTCTTTCCACATAGGAATGGGGAGGTGGGGGATTTAGAGGGATTGGAGTGGGGATATTTAATTTTAGGTATGGATTTCGACTCTCACGCTTTGCAAAGTGGCATGGTAAAAATTTGATAATGAGTTGAGAATTAGAATATGACCGACCAAAAAAAAAAAAACTAGTAATTCCCCCATTAGTTTAGCAAGTAAGTTTTAACATTCGAGTACTAAAATCTAGACCTATCAAAATGGGGTATAGACCCATTTCTTAGTTCATATTTGATGAACTAGGTTGTTATATAGTTATGTTATATTCAATAAATGGGTCATACATAGATTTAAAATTGTAAAGCCTGAATAATATAAGTGTCAAATGAACCACAACTTACTTAGACCCAACCCTACTTCCATGACTTTCTCTCATTTCACTTAATCTTATGCTTGCTCATTTCATGTTGTTATCTCAATTTGAATATAAGTTTTCGTAGATTAAATTAAATATGAAGTATTTTAACAATACGAGTCGGGTTGTATATTTGTCATTAAATTTATCTTAGGTGGATTTGGGTCAATTTTGGTCGGATCATTTTTTGATTTGGCCAAAACCTGACCCAATTCACTCGTTTGATGGGATTAGTGAAAGGTGACGAAACATATGAAGAAGTTTATTTATAACTACTTTGCCGCTCCCTCACAACCAGGTCGTTGTAGTATAGTGGTGAGTATCCCCGCCTGTCACGCGGGAGACCCGGGTTCGATCCCCGGCAACGGCGATTTTAATTTTTTTCCCCTTCTTCGCATTTTTTGGTCCGTCGATCAGTCCCTCTGGGTCGAACATCTCAACGGACTAAACTCACCCCCACTCTATTGGACGGTCATCGGCACTCCACGAGGGCTTTTGTTTATTTAGATGCATACCTGCGTTACAGGTGATCCTGTCCCCTGCCATTTCTCTTTCCCGCCATCTCGTCCCTCTCCACTGCCTCCCTCTCTAATCGCTATTTCTCTTTTCTTTTTTACCTCCTTCAACCTGAGGTCGGCGACGTCAATGGCGAAATCGAAGCAGGAGGAAGACGAAGTGGCGAAGGCGGACGGTCTGGAGATAATCTCGATCGGGCGCTTGTGCAAAGGACCGTGGGATAAGAAGTACTGGAGCTGCTCTAGGGTTCGTTCCCACTCGGATCCTTTTGTTTTTTTTTTTTTTTTTTCGTTTTTTCTTTTGCGTGTTCTCTCGATCAAGCATCGTCAGTGCTTCCGTATCGATTTCAATAAGCACGCCTGATTTACAGTCGCTTCTCGTCTCGGATTGCGACGGGCTTGTGGTTGCTGGGGATGGGCTGCTTCCGTGCACCGATGACTTGGATTTTGGACGATGCGGTGGTTTAGCGAGCTGTATCGGGTTGATATGACGTGGAACTTGCATATTAGAGACGGGGGCTAGATCGGCTAAGCTGTCGGCTAACGATGTAGATGGGGGCTATAGTCAGGATGGAGTCGTGTGCACCGTGCAGGGTGTTGAGAGAATTCAGCTCCGGAAGAGAAGCAGAGCCCAATTCACTGTGATGTCTATGTTTTCTGCGAATTTCGTGTGGCATTGTACGCCACGATTGGGGGGGGGGGGAGAGAATGACTCAATTAATGCAAAGATGGTATAAAAAGTGAGAGTGATGGGAGGTAGAACAGATTCCGTATGGTAGCAGCTGTTGAGTATATAGTATAATTTTGACAAAGAAAACAAGTTCTAAAGAAGCTGTATTTATGTTCATGCTTAACAATTTACTGTTGGAAGAATCTGTTCGATTTTAACTTTTACATTGAGAGTTTCATTAAATCCCTTCCTGCTTCATTGAGATTGTGTGAGATAAGGATCAACTCTAAAGTGCATCATTAAGAACCCATGCCTGGAGCTAGCATCACATATGCTGCTAACTGGAATTTTCATCTTCACTTACTTTCCTTACAAGGGAACCTTTAGCGTGAAAATATGATTATTCATCCAGAGCTTCTTTTTAGAAGTCGGACCATCATTTAGCGGAAACCATGTGTACCTTGCCTTCAAGCAGACTACTCGAGGTTTTCACGTGACGTGGGCCTTTGAGTACGTGCACATTACAACTTACTCATACACCATACTAACATTCGTTATACTCGTTTCATCATCCAAAAGCATCTCATAGGGGGCCCTTAGTATTTCTTGGTACAACTCTTAAGTACCCTTATTTGTAACTATGCCACAGAAATTGAAAATTGATATTCCTTCTAACTCCAAAGCATTAGAGAAGGATGGGCACAGTGGTTGGCTCTAACTCTATGCATAGCAATATTATGTGCATCACATGTTATGTCTATCATCCTAGGTAAATCTAAATCTATATTAAGGAGATCTCATTATCAACTTCCCTTCCTTTTTGTAGGGAAAAGACCGGTACCCTTATCCGATTGGATATCAAGCTGTCCGAGCTCATGGTGGGAGCAGATGTAAGATAGAAGTTCATGAGGGTTCTAAAGGGCCTTTGTTTATGGTGTGTGGCTATATACTTGGTAATTTTGTTGAGGTCTTGCTTCAGAAATCAATCTAATTGACTTCACTCTTATCCAGGTTACTGCTGCGGATGGACATTCATGCTCTGGGCAAACCCCGAACATTGCCTGGGATAGGTTTCAAAAGAAAGGTTTCCCCCGTATGAAGATATGGCATGGAAAGAGATTTTCTTGCAAGATAGATGGCACTGAGGTATACTGGTACTTCAGTATTAAACTTCAGAATTTCACATGTTTAGTAATGTGTGCTTTCCAGTTTGTGCTCTCACTTTTAGTAATTGAGAGATCTTCATTTTCTTAATTTGATGTAGAGGTGAGTTCAGTAAATCACAGTTAATTAAATGAAAGCTTTCTCACTCCATCCCCCTTGCCCTTCCTCCCCCTATTGGTCTGAGTACAAGGTACTGGCCTTGATCAATAGGTTTCTAGAGTTTTTTGGTTTCATTTAGACTTGACTTCAAAATCAATAAAGGAATAAAACGCACTTGACTAATGAATTGGCAGGATTGAAAATCACTGAGGAATAGTCTGCATTGCAATTAGTTGTGTGTTGGCCTTGTTTCATTGGATGAAACAAAATATTCAGAAAAATTAACATATCTCCTCTCTTTCTAGAAATACAGGAGGCTTTGAAGAGTTGAACACATTCCTTAGACTTCATATATTATCTCATCATCTTGTTTTCTCATCTTTTGGCATTCTTATGACATGCCTACTTATAATTCTATGAGCTTGGCATTTTAGTGTGATGGGTCGGGCTCCATAGAATATGAATAAGATAGGATGCAGATGCTGTAATCACTATATTCCTCAGGAAATGCATCGAATACATGTTTGATGCTGAGACCTCTTACATTAATCCCAAATTGATATTGCTGGTGCTGTTATCTTTTGCTACCAGTTGATAAGGCATGGGTGTCATCTTTGAAGTTTTGATAAAATAGGTACCCACTGCTGTTGTTTCATCTGGAAGTATTTCAAATGACTGGATTGCAATATGTTAGCAAACTTGATCCAAATATGTCATATTCCCCTGTATGTGCATTTTGAACTTGTTGGTTCCTCCCAGAGAGCAGGTCATGTAACTCTTGGGTATTGATTCTTTGACCAAATCTCTTTCCACAACAATGTTCGCTAGTCAAAATTATCTTTAATATCACAGAAGCATTAGCTAGAGCTCCTGAAATATTTAAGAAATCTACAGTGAGCTTTTCCACAAAGGTCTTTTGATGCTTCTTTTGTTTCATATAATTTTTTAGAGTGATTGCTTCAGTAATATCTTTTTGGTATTGGTAGGAATGCAAAGGCTTTACTTTTCTTTACTCATCTCTGATTTGAATATGCAGCATGATTAAGCAATTACTCTTGCTGCTGAACATAAATTCCCATCTATTTATATGGTGTGCAGTTCTTTGGCTTTAAGGATCCATTGGTCCAACGATTGCTTAGGGAGCTAGTGGCCAATGAAGATGGAATTGCTGAACCGAATCTGCTAATCTCCAGCTTCTGCAGTGGCCCTTCCCTAACAGAGCAAGAACTTAGATGCCCTGATTCACGCTCATATACTGATTTACTGGCATGTTTGGTTGAGCCACGAACTACGAGAAAGAGAAGTAAGAGACCGGAAAACACAGGTACGAGGTCCAGCTCTGAAGTTCTCTGTAAAAGACTGCAAACATCAGTTCTGGAAAATGCTAAGGACTTGAATCCAGGAGGACCAGGTCAGGGAAGTCAGTGGAAGCGTAACAGTGTTAGCTCATCCATTTACTCAGCTTCAGGTGGAGATAAAATCATCTGCAGATCTCCAGGAATATTGTTGAAGCAAATGAACTCAAACATTGTGACCGAGTATGATAAGGTTGAAGATGCAGATGAAAAGAACCTTGAATGCCCTGAAGATCACAAATCTACTGGCCTAATCCAATGTGTATCCACGGCAAAAGAATCCGTAAGTCCCTTGTTTTCATGGAAATCACCTGACAGTTTTGAGAGTCTTGTTCTCGTTAACGTCTTAGCTATGATATTGAGTACTTCCCCTGGACCTTATCATGTGTCACAAAGCTGATTAGAGAACCCGCATCAAGTAGAAAGAGAGAAGGAAGGAATAGAGAGAAGGAGGAGAAGGAGAACGTAAAAGAAAGAAAGAGAGAGCTGTAGTTTTCTGTAGAAACAGAAACCCTACACTCATTGTGTTTATATTAAATATAAATTGTATATGACCATAATATCCTTATGTAAATAAAAAAGAAATAAAACTCTGAAAATAAAAGAATAACTCAATTAAAGTAACTTAACACTCTCCCTCAAGCTGGAGCATATAAGTCACCCATGCCTAGCTTGGAACAACTAGCAACAAAAGCAGGGCGAAATAATGCTTTGGTAAACATATCAACAAACTGATCTCTAGAGGCAACATAAGGAGTAGCAACCAGCTTCTGCTTCACAGCATCACGAACAAAGTGACAGTCAACTTCTATATTCTTAGTTCGCTCTTGAAAAACAGGATTTCTACCAATATAAATAGCTGCTTGATTATCACACATCATATCAATAAGTTGATTAATAGAAAATCCAAGCTCTTGAAGAAGAGATTTCAACTACAACAATTCGGCCACAGTATGTGCCATAGCACGATATTCAGCCTCCGCACTAGACCTAGCAATAGTAGTTTGTTTCTTGCTTCTCCAAGTAACTAAATTACCATCAATAAAGGTGCAATACCCAGTTGTAGACTGTCGATCATACGTTGACCCAGCCCAAGCAGCATCAAAATAGCCAACAAGAGTGGAAGAACCGTTAGGTTTATAAATTAGTCCCTTATCGGGAGAGCTTTTAAGATATCGAAGAATGCGACAGACAGCATCCCAATGAGCCCTTAGGTGACTCCATAAACTGACTCACCACACCAACAGCAAAAAAAATATCGGGACGTGTAACAATAAGATAAATTAGTTTCCCAACCGAACGTCGATATTGTTGCTTGTCTTCAATTTCATTTCCATCATCAACTCCAAACTTTTGATTTGGATCCATAGGAGTATCAACTGGCTTGGAAGCTAGTGTACCAGTCTTAGACAAAAGATCAAGAACATACTTTCGCTGAGACAAATTAATACATTTTTTACTTCGTAAAACTTCAATACCCAGAAAATATCTAAGGGTTCCCAAGTCTCTAATTTGAAATTGCTGCTGAAGAAAGGACTTAACCTCAGAAATGCCGGTCACATCACTACCAGAGACAATTATATCATCCACATATAACACAAGAATGACCACCCCGATTCTTTCTTGCGAGCAAACACAGAATAATCTGAATAACATTGGTGGAAACCACATTTGGAAATCACTGAATTGAATTTTCAAACCATGCTCTTGGAGACTATTTCAACCCATAAATGGCCTTATGTAGCCGACATACTTTACTATGATTCTTCCCCTAAGCAACATACCCAGGAGGTTGCTCCATATATATTTCTTTAGACAAATCGCCATATAGAAAAGCATTCTTGACATCTAATTGATATAGTGGCTAATCGAAATTCACAGCAAGAGAAATAATAACACGAACAAAATTGAGACGTGCCACAATGGAAAAAGTCTCAAAGTAATCCACTCCATAAGTTTGAGTAAAACCTTTAGCAACGAGCCGAGCTTTAAGACGTTCAATTGAGCCATCCGGATTGTATTTGATAGTGTACACCTAACGGCACTTCACCACATCTTTCCCAAGAGGAAGATCAACTAATGACCATGTTTGGCGAGACACCAGAGCTTCCATTTCCACATCCATATGTAATGGAGAAGGAATATGTGAAAGAGACATAATGCTCAATAGGGTAAGCCAAAGGATTTTTGCGTGCACGATCGAGTACCTTTGCGAAGGGCAATCGGAAGATCGTCCAGACCAGGAGACAAGGAACAGTCCCTGATCCAACCACTTGAGTCGAGGAACCATTAGCTAAAATAACTTCTGATGAAGGACTAAAGTTATGGTGGGAATAAAATAATTCTTGCTTACTTGTCATATGACTAGAAGCTCCCGAGTCAATGACCCAAGGGGTGCTAGGAGACAAAGTAGAGAAAGAGACCATGTTACCTGTACATGCAAGAGTGGCAGTGGATGAGAAATTAGAAGCCTTTAGTTGTTGGACACGCTTGATGAGTTGTGCAACCATATCATCTCGAGTCGTAGACTCAGAAGAACTACCCCCAAGTGGGATAGAAGGTTTTATGTCGTTGTAAGACACAATTTCAGCACTTCCTTCAGACACAACAACATTTGCAGTAATTAATCGTTGAGCCCACTCAGGCTTGCCATGCTTGGCCCAACAAGTGTCAATAATATGACCGGATTTGCCGCAGTATATATACTGACGACTATCTCGATCAGAATTTTGTCCACTACGTCCACCGCCACGACTACGACCTCCCCCGAAACCACGACCTCTATTGGAAAAACCACCACGACCACCACTACTAGCCACAAATACTGAATTGTCTTTAGATAATGGAGGGACAATGCGCTGAATTCGACAAAATGCTTCATTCATAGAAGGAACTCTCTCTCCGGCAAGAAGGCGACTCTTCACGGGCTGTAAGTCAGCATTCAAGCCAGATAAAAACTTGGCCACTTGAAATTCAGCTCGTTGTGTCTTAAGTCTCTCAAAATCAGTAGTGATGGGCTGATAAAAATTGAGTTCTTCCCACATACCTTTCAAAGCACTATGATACTCTCCAAGAGACTTGTCTCCCTGTTTAAAATTAAAGATCTTTTCATATAATTCATAAACTCTAGACATTTTTGTCTTGTGAGTAACTCTCCATAAGATCATCCCACACTCCCTTAGCAGTTGTGTGGAACATGACATTAGCAGCGATGGATGGTTCTATGCTATTCCATAACCACACCAAAAGTGTATCATTCTCTCTCATCCAATCACTATAGTCTTTAGAATTTTCAGCAGGAGGCTCTGTAGTAAGATAATGGAGTTTCCCTTTGACATTAATATAGACCTTCACAGCTTGGGCCCATAACAAGTAATTGGAAGATCTATTTAATTTAATAGTGGTAATTTGAACATGGACACTATCTGTAGAAGCCTTAGTATCACTCATGATGATAGTCTCAATATAAATATATCTACCACTTAATCAAGAAGGCTGAAACTTTAGTGCAAGAAACAAAACGGCAACACTAATGTATAATCAGATGTAAATGGCTACATCAGTTAACCAAAGGGAACCCAGAAAAAATCAGTCAACCATAATCAATGAAATACTCTGATTCTTGAATCTAAGTGTTGTAATCCATGTTCAGAAATCAAACCTGATGAATATGATATCTTCTGATCTCATACATATCGAGACTCAAAGAGAAAACCGATAAAAATTGCAACTTTAGGTGGCTGCGCACCAGAGAAGAAGTAGGGTTACTAGGGGACTCTCAAACCAGCAATAGGATCAAGTAATCAGGTAGTTAGATCTGCTCTGATACCATGTCACAAAGCTGATCAGAGAACCTGCAGCAAGTAGAAAGAGAGAAAGAAGGAAGAGAGAAGGAATAGAGAGGAGGAGGAGGAGGAGGAGAAGGAGAACGTAAAAGAAAGAAAGAGAGAGCTGTAGTTTTCTGTAGAAACAGAAACCCTACACCCATTTTGTTTATATTAAATGTAAATTGTATATGACCATAATACCCTTATGTAAATAAAAAAGAAATAAAACTCTTAAAAGAATACTCAATTAAAGTAACTTAACATCATGTTACTAATAACTCCCATATTGAGGTGGGAATTTCTATATTACCTTCCTTTTCATCGTCAGAATTTCTGGAAAAGCTTTTTTCTTGTGTAAGCTAAAAATGAGGTTTTCTACTTTGCGCATTGGATGAAGAAACATTCTTAATGCCTCACAGCTTGATAGGTTAGAAGATGGTGCAGCCCCTGGGTTCAGCTACTCTGTGGTAATGCACAACATTGAAGAACCTGCATCTGTGAATGATGCTGGTGTCAATGGCAGCGACATGGCTCTTTGTGCGCTTGATACTTATGATAGCTTGCAAGGTATACCTAATCTGGGTTAATATTATAGAAGGAAGTCATATCACGTCATAATGTGGTGGCTAATTTCCCTCAATTTGTGACTTGCGGTAGACAACGGAGATAAATCGCATGATTGTGAGTCGGCTAGTCTCGGCAAAACAGCTCTTGATTCGGAAGGCGTGGTAGCTGCAAACCACAAGTCTGATTTTGGAGAATTGGCTTCTGAATCACATCCCGGAGGGGAGATGGACAAGGACCCTTTGAATTGTAGCTCTGAGAACAGTGATCTTGATTCTGTTGGTCAAGATATAGCCAAGTCTATGATGACAGTTCTGCTTCCACAAGCACTCCCTCTGCTCAAGAAGGCCTCAAGAAAGAAGAGTAAAGCAAAGCAAGGTGTTAGTGATCCAGGACATCTTTTAGGTGTTGTGGAGTTTGAGGATAAAAATGCTGGTTCGTTTGTTAACGCATCATCCACTGGTACGGGGAAACACCAGTTATCACTGCTAGACTAACATACATATTACACAGTTCACAGATTGGTTGCATGCTTTGTGTAATTTGTACTGAATGATAATTTTATCTCTTTTATGTTGCAGATCTAGCAAACTATGAAAAGGGACGAGTAGAAAAGGAAAAAAACATGCTAGTCCTAGCTGCAGATTCAGCTTCTATCATCAGAACTTCTAAGAATAGCAATGCAGCAGCTCCTGACAGCTTTAAGGTAGATCAATGTGGTGGCAATTCGAATTACTTGCTAAATTTTCTTTATTGGCTCACTATGAGGCTACTATGTGCTCACATATTTCATTCACAGATTGAAAGCTCGTTTTATTTTTTTGCAGGATAAACCTAATGATATCAATATGAGTGGCACAAATAGTATTGTTTGTCTTGATGAAATGCATGCGCTCTCCAGTGAAAAAATTCAAGGAGATCGTGTTGATTCCGGAAATGTTTTTCACTATGGATCTCCGGACCTTCCACCCAAATGGGCTAATATGAGTGCAGACTCATTTTCATTTGAAGAGGGTGTCATAGCTGCATCTGATTGTATTTCAGGTGCTTTCATTTTCTGTTCTTGGTTGGAGATCATTCATTTAGCATGCCTATAATGGTGTGACAAGCAGGCAGTAGAAACGAACTGTAAATCATGATGAACCTAATTTCTAACTTATGTAAAAAAAGAAGTTTTATTTACCATTTCTCTGACAGTGAGCTTTGAAAAGCCTTCATCATTTTTGCCAGAAAATGTAGGAAGATCATTTATTCTTAGGGATAAGTTTCACGTCAGTGTGGGATTTTCGTTGATATCAAGGACCTGGAACAAGGAGCGGAATGTCCAACTTCATAACTCTAACAGGCTTCTTTTTAAGGGCACAAGCTTAATCATCCATGTGTTTTTTTTTTTGGCATGCAGATGCATATCATCACGGTAGGACTAACCATGAAGCTGATGCCAAAGCAGGTCTTGCAGACAATGACTCTGTCATGATTGAGTCTAAAACGCTTTTGACTGGCAAGTCTCAATGCCCACCATCAGAAGGCACTGCGTGCAGGATTTTCAGAAATGATTGCGTTGCTGAAAGATGTACTGCAGCTGGAGCCATCCTTTGCCAAGAGATAAATGATGAACCAGGCAGTAGCGATATTACAAAAGTCCTGACGATTGGACAGTCTGATGATTTGCCTACTACAAATGTTAAGTATGATAGAAATGAGGACCCCCCTGGTTCACAAGTTCAAGCGTTTGCCTGTGCATCAGTCGAGAAGAATATCTTGAGCTTCCCTTCATCTCAACCCTCAATTGACGAGAAACCAAGAAACTCTTTACCATCCACAGTTATGCTTGATAGCATGAGAGATACTGCTAAGAAAGATCAGGCTGTTCCACAGTTAAAATCGTCTGGGAATGTGCAGCTCAATAATGAGCAGCAAAGCATATGTCAGCTTGTTGGTTGCTATATTCATCCTCTTCCGATTGTGGCAGTGTGGTTGAGTACACACGAAAATGAGATATATATTTGTATTCTCTCTGGCCTTGAAGAGGATAAAGTGAAAACCTTGTTTCTTTACAAGGTACCCACTGAACATGCAGGGGCAGGATGCCCTTCATTTCTTGGTCATACGCCAGTTACCTTCCCGATCCCACAAAAGATATATGGTGGTCAGGTAAGTTTCTTTTTGTAAGACTTCTGGCACATCTTTTTTGGTTATTGTGAGCTGCATATGATTAGTGTATTGTTTGGTATGTGCTTCTCTTTCACTAGATTGCGCCAGAAAAATCTTACTTACAGTTCACACCGCATGGAAAAGGCCTCGTTTTTCTTGGCTGTGTGGAAGCACCATGTTGCAGGTATAATTTACTTTCATATTTGGACGAATAATTTTTGAAGGTGATGAGAAAGACATTATTTATGACATTAATGCTTGCAGGGAAAGAAGAATTTCATGTTCATGCTCAACATGTGCATTGGTCTCATTTGATGAGAATGCCATAAGGATTGTTCAAGCAAACATGGGTTACGTAACTCTTGTGGCAAATCTGAAAGCTATTGACAGGGTACACTCAATATTGGTCTGCGAACCTGACTATCTGGTTGCTGTTGGAGGGAGTGGGAGACTGCATCTGTGGGCCATGAATTCTGCCTGGAGGTTATTACTAATACCTCCTTTAATTGAAGCTAGTTCTTGTTGTTGTTGTGCTTGCTGCAAAAAAAACCACTGGACTTTTGCTTGTAATATGTCTTCTGCAGAGGTATAAATTCTTGGCAGTATATTAAATGCTGTAATAAATAGCTGTGAAGTTAGTTTCATCTCTGAAGTGAAGCCCTTCCAGAGTTTCTATCAAGAAGATGATTTCTACATTAGTGTGTAACCTCATTTAATATAAAATGTCCATGCACAGTCAGGGCAGTCTGTCTTGGTCTAGGAATAATTAGACTTATAGTGTGTCACAATATAACCGGCTATAGTGAATCTTGTTTGCTACCCATACTTCTATACTTGGCAATGATACCTGCTAATACCAATACAGTGTAGGCATTTTAATCTATATATGTTTTGTTTGCTGTCCTAGCAAGATACACAGTAACCTAATTGCGGAAATAAAAGTTATGGAAATTTCCAAGCTCCTTGTCTTTATGAACTAGAGAGAGTATCTTGTGGCATTCTCCATACAGACTTGACATTCTGAGATTAGTGGAAGTGGGGAAATTATGGGTACATGCCACATGGGGATATGGAAAAGCATTTGATTGCTCTTCCCCCTACCTTTTCTTTATGCCAGCGTTATATCTGGAACCTTGAACTTATGTACTGCATTACTTGGTCTTCATGTGTATGCGATACGTAATACTGCAAAATAATGCCTATTTATATCTGAAAAATGCTTTTTTACAGTGCTGAAACAGAAGAATTTGATATACCAACCAGTGATTGCGATTCTCCCTGCATTGTGGAGTTGAAGAAAATCCCGAGACATGCATACTTAGTTGTTGGGCATAATGGCCTTGGGGAATTTAGTCTGTGGTACGTTGCTATATTTCTGAGGCCCAGGTCCTGCTTAAACATCCATTTTTAATCTGTTGCATGATTGTAAGTGGAGTTAAGAATTAGTGAATTGGTTGTGCATTAGTTAATGTGTGAGGCGACACAAAAGTTTGAATAGGATGAGAAAAACTGTGGAATACTTGTAAGGACATGCAAGAGTTTTGGGCAAAAACTTAAGAGAAGAAGTATTACAATCGGGTCCTAAAGACTGTTGTACTCATAGCCCCTCCTTTCCCTTTATCGCGTCAGCTTTTGGTCGTTTTGTTATCCTGCAGCACTTCTCAATCTTCGTTGGCATATTTTCTTCGTTGCATTAACTCGTCAGTTTTTTCACGATTCTTTCAGGGATGTATCAAAGCGCATTTTCTTGTCTAAGTTCTCTCATACCAATCCTTCAATCTGTAGCTTCCTTCCAATCAGCTTATTTAGATGGAGAAGGGAAGATTTTTTTTCGGGTAATAGAAATTTAGAGGAGCATGTCGATGTAATCATGGAAGCAACAATGAAGGACTTCTCGGGGCATGATGTAAACCACAGCTTTCTTCATTTAGAAGGGGAAGATATTGCTTTATGGCTTCTAGTTGCTTCTGTTTCTGAGGCTGAACATGACTATCAATCAAATGCCTGCCGAACAGATTCAGTTGTAGGATGGAGACTAGCTCTATTGGCAGAGAAAATGGTTATCTTGGGAAATACGTTGGATCAAAGGTGCCCAACTTGGAAATTTAAAGCTTTCTTTAGTTTATATTCTCCTGCATTGATGAATGCCTTAAGTGATCACTAAGCACCTTGCTTGATTCTTATGAAATTACTCCCTAGGTGTTATAAAACATGTTGACATCAAGACCTAATGTTTTTGCTAATTGAGACTTTTGGCTTCCCTTTCAGGTTAGGTTCCTTGTGCTTGTCGTAATGGTTTGAAGGTGGATATGTTTCTTTATAGACGGACCATTTTATCCTTATGAAGATGGGCATGTTGCTTATTGTATATTATCTTAGGGTCACAGTTACTGTTATAGGCAGAATTATATCAATTTATCAGAAACAAAACACAAGAATATAGACTGAAAACATCCTATTGCTCTCTGCAAAGTTTCTTCTATACAAAGATTTGGAGGATTTATTCTGGCAATGGCTTTTTCAGATTTTCTTTGTCATGAAGGTGGTAGTTTGCTTGTCAACAGAAGGGTGGATGTGGATATGAACTCTTTAAGCCTGTGATGCATGTGCTAACCATTTGTACTGTTTGGTTTCAAAGAGCTCTAAGCTTTTAGGACGCTGTCATGCGTGACCGTGCTTGTTTAGTAGCCTAATATGTTATCCCAGATTTTATGCGAATCTTTGAGGTATAGACTCTGTATTTCACATAGCAGATGCCTAATATATAGGATTGCCTTTGCAGGGCCACTTCAGTTGGTGTATTAACTGGTCAAGGGATCATTGCTACAAATGGAGGATACATTTACATGTCGGAGTTATCTACTGGAAAAAGACTGGGGACTCCTCATCAATTCCCAGGTATATGTTTGGCCTTTGTTCTTTGCATTTGTTTATGAAAGTCATCAAGATCGCTGTACATATGAATTCTCGATTGAGCTTCAGTGAAGTTCAATAAACCTGGGAGTCTCTCTTGTGATAAGGTCCTTTGCCTACATATCCATGTGTATGCGTGTATGTGTTTTGTCCTAG
Organism: Eucalyptus sp. ANBG9806169; assembly: GCA_014182395.1. Lineage (NCBI taxonomy): Eukaryota > Viridiplantae > Streptophyta > Magnoliopsida > Myrtales > Myrtaceae > Eucalyptus > Eucalyptus sp. ANBG9806169. The sequence goes on from CM024579.1 coordinate 40,416,959, forward strand.
ATACACATGATTTAGAATCATGACTGTGACACTAGCCTCATTTGGATTGGTTAGTTAATAATCTGTGAAACTATCTGCTTCTCCGGCATTGTCGAAGTAGAATGATTCTCTTTTCTATCTTTTTTCTCTTTCTTTCTTTCTTTTCTTTGTCATTGTAAGTGAATTCACTTACTATTTGTCATGATTTATTATCATTTCTTTGTCTAACGACACACAAGGGTCATACTCACCCCTTCTCATGATACTTTCTCATTCCTTTGACTTTGAAGAGTCATGAATTTTGATAGTAATTCCTCTAGCATATTTTATTTGTTGCAATTCACTAACAAGGACCCTATTCTGGCTTGTCTTAAAACTTCTGGAAGTCTCATTTACCAAAGTAGCTCCCTGGTTTTGCTGGTAAAGGAAAGGGAGTCCAGAACTACAAGGTTAGCGTGAGTAATCATGTGGAATATGTCACAGGTGACACAGCAGCAAGCAAGAGGAAAGAATATCACAGTTCCTTTTTCAGGCCATTATCCCCTTCCCCAAACTCTGTAGTAGCGACTGATTTCGTCACAAGGAGGGAAAACCTTGCGGTGCTTATAAAGTGGGAGTTGGTGCCATTGCACGAACAGCCACTTTGGTTGTTCAGGCTGAGTGACACTATTGGTAATGGAGGCAGTGCATGCTGGCCTTAAACATCCACTGAAATTCGAATGGCTTTGTACCCTGTCCCAATATCTGTCTTAAATTTCTAAGGATCAGAACCCCAGTTCGAATTTAATTGAGGAATTAATTAGATGTTGTCATCAAACTAAGAACTTGATACGATAGAGTTTTCCTTGTGGACTGCAGCTGCCTAATCAATTCAAGTATCGTGAATGTTGCCTAAAAAGCCCTGCACTAATGTTACCATACCATAATCTAAGAATTTAGAAGCCCTGCAGTTATGTTATGATTCCATATCTTGGTACCATGGGCGATGTAATTCCCTGTCTAATCAGTCTTCTGCGGCAGGTGGCAGCGTCTCTTGTATTGCTACCAGTGATTCTACTCCAGCTGTCTTTGCAGCTGCTGGTGATGGAGGGAAGTTGCTGGTTTATAGGCATTCTCAGTTTAAGGCAATTGACAGGGAAATGATGCAACCATAGGATTTGGGTCTTCCCAAGTTTTCAGGTTTTTTCTTTTGGCCAGTGATATCAGATCTTCCATTAACTTGATGTGGAGACTTATCATGGGGTTCCGTAGACACGTTCATCTTTTGCAGTGGAGGAATCGGGATGCTCCTGGCCAGACATCTGAATTGTTCATAATCTCTGAAGGTAGTTTCTCAAAAACATGTATACTTAACGGTTGGAAGACATCAAGCTGCCATTTGGTCAACGAGTGTGCTCTTTCCCCAACTCTAGTTTGGGCAATTCACTTTTAAAGCTACCCATAGTGTTGTAATTGTGAATAACATGCAAAACTGATATGATTTGGGCACAGTTGGCTAGTTAATTTGCCTCCCTTTGACAAGCTCTTGGCGCAATGAGCCGAGCATGATGTATACGGTGTGATCAAGGGCCCTTGAACTTGCGTGTCAAGCCACATCCACTGTGCTTTTGAGCTACTGTGAGGATTCCCCAGATGAATAAAGTTTTTCTCTAACCCTTGTCTCTCAAATCTGCACAGGGCTCGTGCAAATTGCAATCGTGCAGCTTCAATCATTCCCGCAAACTCCATTCTGTCCCTTGATCCCAGAGAGTAGTCACATGTGCGCGTTCGGCACTCAAGTCCAAGAGACATCCGATCCACCATCAAAAATCTAATGCGATGTCAATTGTCAAATGCATTGTTATCAGTGAGCGCCTCTAGACTAAACAAATGACTGCAGGATAACAGTAATATCGTACTCGATCAAATGCATTTGTGGAGCTAGTATGTCTCAATCAGAACGCAATGTGACACGGCCCATGGACGAAGCATGATCCAAGACCGTCCGTGATTTGGCCGTGTCATGCACAAGGACTTTGCCCGCGGACAGCCCTGATCGATCTATGAACAATCCACGAACCATGCACGAACGATCAGCCCATGCGCGATACGAGCAAAAGGCCGTGCACGACCAGTGATCGACCCATGATCAATGTTCGGCCAGCCCATGTGCAACCTGAGTTGTTCACCTACTCTGTGTCAGGCGGCCATGCTGACCCTGATCTTACTTCTGAGATGTGCCCATGGACTTTTTCAAAGGCCTAGAGCCATTGAGCGGCTTGCTATGTAGACTTGACATGATGATACATATTCAAACTCCACCGTTGGATCGGAGGGACGATCAATGGCTGGGATAAGACCCGAACTTGTATAAATAGGATCCCTCCCCCTCATTGAGCTCAACTCGTTCGTAAGTAAATAATCTTGCTCCTTGCTCATACGACCTTTGTGTTCGTGCGTGTGTGTAAAGCTGACTTGTGATCGATAATCCTAAGGCCGCACGGGTGCGTGATCGGTCGGAAACAACCGACCCGTGACACAATGGGCCTAAGTTCTTTGGGCCGAGCCCAATCCCACATGGACTCACGCTCAAAGCCTCCTCCTCCCTCTCGAGTAGGCCTGATCATGGGCCTCTACACCCCCAGGCCCAATCAGGCCCACTCAGTCCCGCATCGGGCCGCGCATTGATCCACCTCTAGTCCAGAGTCGAGTCCTCTCCGCCATCATCCCCTCCTCTGTCACGCCCGGTCGAAACCGACGCCGAACGGAGAGAGCAAAAAGCTGAGAGTCGAAGCTCGAGCGACAGCTTCAATGGCCGCCAACTTTCCCGTCCAGAAGAACACTCTCTACGTCGGTAAGTTCGTTGCGCGTTCGTTTCTTCCTCTTCTTCCTCCTTTGATCTTCTGAGCTGAATCACGGAGAGAAGAGACGCGGCGACTGGACAGGTGGACTGGCGGAGGAGGTGAACGAGGCGATCCTGCACGCCGCCTTCATCCCGTTCGGCGACATCAAGGACGTGAAGACGCCGCTCGACCAGGCGACGCAGAAGCACCGGTCCTTCGGCTTCGTCACCTTCCTCGAGAGGGAGGACGCCGCCACCGCCATGGATAACATGGACGGCGCCGAGCTCTACGGTCGCGTCCTCACCGTCAACTACGCCCTCCCCGAGAAGATCAAGGGCGGTGAACAGGGCTGGGCCGCTCAGCCTAGTACGTCCCCCCCTCTCTTTGCTCTCTCTACCCTTTTCTTTCTTGGCTTAAACCCTAACTTTCTTGTCGAGGTTGGAGGGCGATTATTGTCTGTAGTATGTGGGTTGCTGTTAGAGTCGGATTGAATGCGTTAAAATTTTTGTTGGCGTTGTGGGATTCTGCGGAGTAGTTCATAAAGCTAAGTTAGAGTTTTTGCTTAATTTTTCTCAAGTTTTGCTCCTGCATTGAGTTTTTCTTTGGTTGGCATAGATGGCATTCGTGTATACGTCTCGCTATATCTCAGCCGATGGACTGAATTACTAGAAACTGAAATCGAGTTTCAAGATGAAAATGGTAGTGTTTCAGTGCTGTGTTGCCACCGGAGGTGCTAAACACTAGGTCGTTGCCTTTTTGTTGCTTGTGTTAAGGATATCTGGTAATAAAAGCAGCACACATTTTGCTGGGCGGCCATTCTCGTTCAACTGTGTAGCTAAATCAAGATTCCCATTTGGGGTCTCTTGTTGGAGAGGAAACTCATCTTGACTTGGCATGTGCTACTGGAGTATTGTGGCTGGACTTATTTGTGGAATGCTGATGTCTTTCATTTCTATGCTTTATTCGAATTATGGCAGTGCTGCACTTATGTGAATTACGTTGGACCCTTGTTTGGATGGACTGTTGTGTCATTGCATGTGTGGCTTCACAAACTTGTTTATCTGACTTAAGTAACGCCTTGTTGGCTTGAATACTGGATATCTCGGGGCAAAAGAGCTCCCTAAATGGCTTTACCTTTTTTCCCCATTTTTCATGTTAACGTGTTTAGTAACAATGTGCTTTTGACTGTATTTCTAGACAACTCTGCCCTAAGAAGATTATGACAGGGAAAGGAAAGAAAGATTTATTTGATACTTATTTTGTTATGCTCTCCTATGCTCAGAAGCTTAATATGGCATCCATATGTGACAATAATATTCTCCAAGAATCACGAGCACGCTTTTTTGACTGATTTTTATTTGACTTTCCTAATGCAGTTTGGGCGGATGCTGACACATGGTTTGAGCGTCAGCAACAAGAGGAGGAAATGCAGCGTATGCAGGCAGAGAATAAGGCAGCTATGCAGGCTGCAGAGGAGTTGCATAGGAAGAAAATGGCACAAGAGCGTGAAGGGGAAAAGGATGATGATGCAGAGCTGAAGGATGACCCGATGGCTATGGCAGAAGCAGAGGCTTTGAAACAGCAGAGCTGAAGTCGCTGGTGTTAAAGTGAGTTTGGATTTACGGATATGGTAACATCACATTTTAGCATTTGGCATTGTAACATAGCTGATCAATTTTGCCAACGGGTTACCTAACCTGAGCATTGGATTTTGTAACTACTGGTCCTTAGGTTGTCATTTATATTGACCACACCGGGTATACTACGGGCTAAAAAGCTTATGGATAATTATGCATATTGTTGGAGATAAGAGGTAGCAGTTGTTCTCTAAAACAAATGATTTCCATGATGCAAAGACGTAGTCTGTATCGATGCCTATTATTGGAGTCCCTTTTCAATGAGTGAAATTTATCTTTGCGCTGTTTAAATAATGTGGAGCAGCGTGTTTGATGACGATTGCTCTCTCCTACTGTGATCTTCTACTTGGAAAAGTCTCACCATCTTGTTTCCCATACTTTTGAATTTTGATGATTTTGTCCGTTGCTAAGTGTGTTTACAGGAGTGAAAAAGGCGGCTCTTATTTTTCTTAGATACTTAAAGCAATCCAGATCAGGATATGATAGCTTGCCATAGCAACCGAAATAGAGAAAAGGGTCCAACCACGAGTCCTAAATTCCTTCTTAATCGAAGTTTGGAGGGGGTCATGCGACAGATTTATACGTTTGAACTTGTGATCGACTCGTGAGGTAGTACAATCGCAATGAGATGCTAAGTAAAGGGAGTAAAGTTGCCTTCCCAAGTGCACGTCACTGCAGCAGAAAATCAATGTATTGCCCATAACAATCAGAGGTTCATACTGAAAAACACGACTTATACCGTCGAGAACTCTTGGTTTTACTTATCCAGTTGTGCCGATAAATCAGCACAAGCTAGTGGATTCCAATTCCTGTTCCTATTTTAGTGGATGTCTCTGTAGAGATTCCAGTCCTATTCCTATTTTCCAGGCGCAATCCACAATAGAGTTGCTGAAAGTCACCTGTGGCCATCTTTTAACTACAATAACATAAGCATACAGAATACAAAGAGTTCATCTGTTTGAATTTCAATCCATCGATCTCCCAATACAAGGAGTCTAAGAGAGATCGTTAGAGGTTTTGCCATGAGAAGTTGAGAAGTGCGGCATCAGGCTTCGCCCAATGGCGAGTTCCAGGATCTCGAGCAACCGGAGGAACAGCAGAAGGGGCTTTCAGCTGAGGGTCAGGACTCTGTTAGAAGGGTGTGATCGTGCTGCCTCTAAAGGAAGAGGATTAGAAATACAACCGAAGGAAAATAATATTTTCCAGTTGACAATAGGAAAGGGGGGCAAAAAAAAAAAGAAGATACTGCTAAAAATTTCCTTTGCTACATCAAAAGCTCCTCTTTATCTGCACGATCTCGACCCTACTAAGAAAATGAAGCAACGTCGAGTTGCGAAGCGGCTGCGCTGTCCAGGAACCACACCAACTTACCTGAAGTCGGCCTTACCATCTGTGCAGGCAGCGACGGGCAGTCGGCTCCTGCACCGTTCATTACCGACTTAACAGCCTCCGCTTTGTTCTCCCCCGTTACGACTAGAGCAACATGGGATGCCGAGTTGATCACCGGTAAGGTGAATGTGATCCTCTCCGGAGGGGGATTCGGCGAGTCGGTTAGGAAGGTGACCCATTCGTCTTTCTCGTTGAGTGCATCGTGGTCAGGGAACAGCGAGGCCACATGGCCGTGGGGCCCCATTCCCAGAAGAACAAGGTCGAATTTGGGACAGTCACTCATCTCTGATACGTCTATCACGCGGGTCCGTACTAGCTGCCGGATGGTGAATTCATACTCATTGGCGGCCGCTTCAGCCGACGCTGCGTCATTCATTGAATGCACGTGGCTGGGAATAACTGGCACCTGCCGAACGGTTCGGATAACTATGAAATTTGCATGAATACTGAGAGTGCCAAGTAGGATTAGTAGCACGGTAAGGACTAGATTAGATGATTTAATTCTGTTTTTCTCTATAGACGTAAACTCAAATCTGGTTCCTGGAATGTCCTATATGTATGTTTGAACGTGTTTATAGCGAATATTTAAGTTCTTACTGTGGACTTCAACCTAGTTCTAGCTCGAAAGGAAAGACAATATGCAGACTTTGATTGTATGGTCCTATTTGTTCAATTTGATCCCGGTTTTAAATTGAGCTAAATCTAACAAAATGTGAACGATTGATGCGTTTTCCACAACTTATTCAGTTTCCAGGATATCCTCAACAGCCTTCATCCAGATCTCAATAGCACTAGCAAGTTCCATAATAGGAATTGAAGAAAACAAGAATCAAACACCATTCCAGAAGGTTCATACTTCTGGAAGTTGAACCCAAAACTCAAGCAACCATTTTAGAGAACCTACAGTAAAATCATCACCCAACACGCGCTCAAGGTTCAAGAACGCTAAACACCATCTATTACCTCTGGAGGCTCTTCTTTTTGCATGTTCCTGGCCGAATCACTAGCCAACTCTCATCAAAAGAACCAGTTCAAGTTTGAACCATGTGATGACTATGAACAGGATCTGCTATGCCTTTCCAAACTACAAGATGCATCATGATGATAACGTGGTCATAATAGAACTTGTAGGAAAAACCTAGAATCCTCTAAGTTCTCCCACTTGGAGACATCACATGCCATTGCGCTGCCCGCTCACACTAAAAGCTTAGATGGCTAAACCATTAAACAACATTATAGTAACAAACCTTAATCTTTGACATGCCGGAAGCAAACTAACTTGTATAAAGAGACGTACCTTGGACAAAATTCCATCCTTTGCCAACTTGTAATTGCTGTCGGGGTGGTTTTTTAAGACGACACGCTCGTCAGCCCAAAAGAAATGCCATCTAGCCCAGTCAACAGTCTTGTTGTAAGGTGCTTCGCAAATTTTTCTGTTTAGCCAGCAAAATTTAGAGAAATGCGTTTCGAATATAAAATAATAATGCAGAGCTGCTAATACCTCAGTAAACCGATGAGAGAGCCACCAGATAAAGCAATACAGAAGAAGCCTCTCTCCTTAACACATGACTCTGATAATTCAGCAATATAGTCTGCTAAATCAGTGCTAAGCTCATCCAAACTCTCATGTATTCTCAGTTCTCTTGTATCTTTGTGAATCACTGAGGAAAGTGCCATTTTTTTGCAGCTCAAATTGGATAGGGATTTCCGATCAGGAAGAGCTGTCTAGTTATGAAGCCAAGATTCAGAAATGAGAGACACAGCAGAAGAATCCAAGAAAGCATCAATAATCTCTCTTTTAAAGGGTAAAGAGACTAAAAAACCATTGGAGAACAATATTTAGGAAACTGAAATTTAATGAAGGGACAGTAACTTAATGAGAAGTGAGCTGAAACAGAAAAATAAATGGAAAAATAAGAAGAAATAAGGACAACAGCAGCAGGAGTGGAGTTATAATGCAATAAGAACTGGCAAAATATGAGATGAGTAATGGCAGAAGTTGAATTGCTAATTAGACGAAGCAAAATAAATGGGGTCTTAAACACTTGCAGCTAACAAAATGACAAGGAGCTAACTTTGCTAAAGATGTAATTATCATTAACTTCTTACAGATGGTTATCTAATATATCTGGGTATAATGACCTTGTAAGGTACCAATATCAAGGCCGGAGAACCAAATTCAGATGCCCATCACTGCAGTAATCTCATAAAATAACATTGACATTACCATCGACAGCATTGTGAAAATATTGAAACGGTTTATCAAGTAAATTTGGCAAGCTTTTCTGACAGAAACAATAATCATTGTCAGATTCTCAGTATGTTGAAGGAAGAAAGACTTGTGCAAGAACAATCCTTACATGATATTACCTTGACCTTAAACTAGAAAAGCTGTTAAAAATCAGATTAAAACGATGCAAAAATGTACAACGAGAGGTCAAACGTATGAGGAGGAAGAAGAATAGGAGGAGAGGCAAACAGATGGAGACTCACGTATAAGGATTAAGAGGAAGAAGATGGAGTTGAAGTGGCGAAGTTATTCAAAGAAGCAACCCATTAAGATGGATAAACATACATGATTTTATATGAGTAACAAAGAAAGGGCCTGCTAACTTGGTAGGCATACTGTTTTGGCGTACAGTGGAAGACTTTTGGTTCACTTGTTTATTTAATTGTCGCCGTAGCTTTTACATGCCCAAATACAATAAGACCCGCTAGAGACAAAGCGGAATTTGTTTTCTGAGCTTCCACGTGCATGCCGGCGGTTGCTTGTGACCAAACCCTAAACTTTGTCTCTTGATCAACAGTTTCTTGCCTAGATCCGGTTCACGATGGATTGCGTAACACATACTCTCTCTCTCTCTCTCTCTCTCTCTCTCTCTCTCTCTCTCTCTCTCTCTCTCTCTGAGTTAACTAGGTACTATGTATCATGTCATGTTACAATGACAAGTCTTCTGGGTACCATATACACCTGTCTTTCCAAGTCACATTGATGAAGCAATGTCCCCAGTAAGTACTCTCCCGTTTATCTGTATAATATTAAAGAGGGACAGTGACCCGAACTGCCAACATACTTTCCTCCAAACAGAAACGCCATTGATGCCTGCAACAGCTCATGATTCCAAGGTTGTTGCTCCGGCATTGAAGAGGGCTTTGATGCCTGGAATTTCGCAATTCATTTATCTATTTATCTGTCTCTGAGGCTGAGATTCCAGCTAATTTTGAGGCAATCTACTGGTGCCCCCCAACCCCACTGCATATCTTTTAAATTAAGGAACCGAAATCCCCTTGTACTCAATCATTGCATGATGTAGAACCGAACATGCAATGGCTCAATGCTTAGCCTCAGGTTCTTGGCTGCATGTTATGATCCGGGGTTAGAAAATTTGTCTTGTCACTTACCTTATCTACACGCCTTTACGTTATAAATTCAAAGAAATCATACTGATATCCCAGAATCAACTCTGTGGTCCCTTTCGTTTTTGCTGCAGAGCATTTTTATATGTCGAATTAGCTGGTGTGTATATTCAACCTAGCAAGTCACGCCACAAGTACGTCTCGAACTTTATTTTGTGAAACCTTTTAAGTATTTTTAGCAATAAGTTTGAAAGAAAATTGACGAGGGTTGAGGGATGCTTCGCGCGCACAGTTTTCAGAGTCGAGACGACGGAGATAATTGGACAAAGAGTTCTTCCAACATCAGGAAAAGGCCATAATAGACCAAGAACCAACAATCAATGATGGGCATACTAATCAGATTCCCTCTTAAACTGTAAAATTTGACAGATGGTGTTTGTAAGGGGGCAGACTAGGCACAGGAAGGGAAATGAGTTGCCTAGCCTCACCCATTTTCCTTTCGAGGTTCACCGGGCTTAGGCGAGCCAAGCACGCCCGTCCATCGATCAGGTCGCTCGAAGTCTCAATTTTGGACCGAAGAGGGTGGGTTCGGACAAGACGCGGTATGATGGAGAAAGAAGAGATGGAACGAATCGCGAATCATAAAGCAGAGGCGTCGCCAGACAAACATGAAATCGACATCAGCTGATGCCGACAAGCACGTTGGTGCCTTAAGCACTCCTTTTAGGAAAATACTCCCTTCACCTCACCCCACCTAAGGACCAAAAACTCATCTCCTGATCTTCTTTCCCATCCAAGGAAAGGAGTGGCCCCTGAAGCAGCAAAAATTCTAATCTGTAATAAAATATTTTCATCCCATCGACTGCCCACTGAATTGCTCAATATGCTGCTGTAAACTGCATCATCACCTCCCTTTCCTCTTAAAGCATCGACCCAATTAGACATCTTTCGCAATGCACATGGCCCCCTCTTTATCAGTTTAACATAATCTAATACGCCACTTATTATTGGTCAGCAGCCCGACAAATACTGGTGTTAACGCGTTGGCGGTCATTATTTTAATTAGTGATCAGAAATTCTTCAGCTGGAATTAGCTTCTTAAACTCTTTGCTTTGATCGCCAATGTCTAAGACATTACACATAAACCAACGGACTCAATGGTCGGCTGTTCTATCAGAGCTGAAAACTTGGACCGATGCACTTACTTTCCCATTTTGTGTTCGGTGTCTAGCACTAATTTTCTTTATTGCGATAAAAGTAGGAACATGTCGATTTTAATGCCATGCATTATTAACGGCTTGAAAATTTTTTTGACCGCTGACTTTGTCTGAATGAGAATTTAGGTAAGGCCTCCAAAGGCCGATGATTCTTCGTACCTCCTTTTTTCCCCTGAATTATTCCTGTAAATAAACTATCCATCGCAGTGGGTCGAAGTGAAAAATATTCTCTTTTCAGTGTCATTATCAGTGATGCATCTTCACATTAATTTGGTACCACAAACTAGTAGGGTTTTGCTTTTTCTTTGGGGGCAATAGGGGTTAGGTCATAACACCTGTTAATGTCAACATTCAACGTCTTTATCGATTGTGTAATATGCAGCGTCTCTGAGACGTTCACGAAAAGAAGATACCATGAAGTAAAAAGAAAAATTCAGCGTGAAACATGGGATTCTCAACGTTTCAATTGATGCAACTAAATGTGAAATCTTTTCCAAAAAAATGTAATGGACAGATTCCTTATAAGAAATCAGAGGACAGACGATAATTGACGGGGTTTGACTGTGCTTTTTCAAAAAGGCTTATGATCAGACTTGATTCAACTAAAAAGTCTACAACTCAATTGCATGCCGGTTGTAAAGTTCATGATTTTTGGTGCTATTTTTGCGACAAAGAAGAGCATATGAAGTATCGGTAGGAGGCCAACCCACTTATTGTCGAACAATTTCTGCTCTCTCAATGTACTTCTTTCTTCCCCTTCCAGTTTCTGTAGATTTCTTATTCATGTCACTCCAGATTCTACGTAGTTCCAGCCCTCGCACTCTTTCCTGGAAATGACTTCATCCAGATGCCTCAAACTCTTAATCTCTTTCTTTCCATGTAATCAAATGTAAACTTAACTAAAATGCATGATGAAGTATTGTCGTTCCGCAGATGGGTCATGCATCTAACATCAATTATTGGCGAAACAAGGTTATGGGTCACTTGATAATTAAAGATTAATTTATACTCATCGCAATATAAACAACATATAAAATCGGGTTAGTTGGCTGTCAATCTTATCTGTAATCAACCTGCTTGGTAGCTGGGGTTCTGCCAAACATGTGCAAGACAAATTCTCTTGGGTTGTATGAACAAGCCTTATCTGTTCATGCTGTGGACTTTTTCAATGTTCAGTATACTCATATAGATGTTACTAATGTATCTATCTACGTACAATGTATGTGTCTATGGAAGTATGTATGAGATACAAGGATGTACGCAGACAAAGAAAGGCCACGTCATGGGTGGATTCATATTGCTAAGCTGCGTCTTTTAGGCTGGGTATCCAAAATATCACAGAGCTAACGCTAACAAGAAGCAGCGGTTTGAGAAGTATACAATTGGAGTGGCAGAATAGACACAAGTGTGAATGTAAGATAAGAAAAGGAAGACAAAAATCCTAGAGGAAAAGATCCGCGCGGCCCGAATCTTTGGCTGAGAACTAAGAAGAAGACGACAAAAGAAATGAATTCAAAATTTTGTGTGACAAAGCTTGACGTTGTCAAAATGTTTACCACACGATTCGCATGGACAACAGATCCTTAAAGTTCAGATCGCCTAGGTTGCTCGTAAAGGATGAACTGAAACATGATAGATGCAAGAAAGAGGCATTCGTTACCTAGTACTACATAAAGGGTCTTACTTTCGAGAAGATGTAATAGCGCGTTAGCGCATGGATCCCAATTTTGCGTTCTGACGTGTCTACCAGAGTGAACCTGTACAAAATAACAAATATTAACACAATTCCACGAGCCTGCATCATGCTTTCCATTAGCTTCGGTCTCCAATTTTCCGAGTTCATACTGCTAGAGCAGAGGGTTCGATTCAAGAATTTTCCGCTACATACTTCTTTTCACGAGATATTCTACTAAAAGAGATGAGGCACCCAAAATACTGTGAAATGTTTTGTCCTCGACATCTTCCATGTAAGGTAGCAAACTACTCAGATTATACAAGAAGAAAATGTCTAGGCTGCTGTCAAAATCAAAAATCAAGATAGAGGGTCACTCTTCTGCTCATTGAATATGGAAGCTTTAATCTCCAGTCTCTCTGCTTACGGCTCAAAGCTCTACCTTTGCTCTGCGGGTTCCTGTTTTCCTTGACATCAGCCAACCTCCATATACAAGTTTCTGAATCCGTTTCGACAGAGTCCAGGAAGAAAACTCCATGTTTTTCTTGGCAATGAGGCTCTTCATCTTCGACATAGCATACATTCATTGGCATCTCACAGAATCGATACAAGTCATCTGGCACCTTCAGTAACCTTTCTGCGCCAGGAGATGATACCTTGGACAGAGAAAAATTTTGTCAGATGTGCATACGGCGCCATGCTGCTTAAAAAATTTGTAACATTACAGTGAACAGTAAATGAATTGCGTGCTGGAAAAAAGCATAGCACGGTTACCTCCAGAGCCAAATTTTCAGGAATTTTGCCAAGTGCCCCATCTTCATCTAGTCTCTCCTTGTATTCTTTACTAAAGCTTTCAATCTCCTCCATGCTGGGACATCCATATCTGGTGAAAAGGCAGACAAAATGTTAAGGATTTGGAATGGAACTGTTCAAAATCTGAGATGGATCCACAAGTTTCTAGCAACACATCAGAAAAGAAGGAAGTGCTATAAATGTCAGTGCAGCCTTCATTGATCCTATAGAGAAGCAAATTTAAACATATACAAATATCAAATCCAGGTGAGAGGTGAACAGCCTTCTTATGTGAAAAATTGTCATTTCAGTCCGTATTGCTCACATTTGAAAAGGAAAGTCTGAACAAGAGTTGGTTGACATCTACACAACAAAAGGTTTAACTTACAAGTATTTTCCAACTTAAGAGAAACTGATGTATAGGTGCATATATATCATTGACATGGTAACATGAATTCATGTAACATTGTGCAAGGCTTAAAGAAGACAAGCATCTATAAACTTAACAAAAAATGGGCTTGCATTTACAATGAGAGAGACTTGTGCAACATAACTCAAAAGAGCGACTGTTACTTTGATTTAGAAGTCTCACTTGTTAGACATGTTGTCAATTCTCACATAGATATATCCACGAGGTGTAGTCTTGAAGGCATAGAGCTTCATGTCATCACCATAATGTGACAACACCTCTCGGGCAATAGAAAGAGCATGCTCTCCCCATGGCACATTTTGCAAGACAATTCCACCACCATCGGCTCCATCGCCAAGCTGTGATTACACAACTTCCTTAATGCAGTGTCGAACAACATAAGCAAACTTGTGCAACAAAATGCTCAACACAAAAGATGAACCTTTGGCTCAGCCTCCTCCTCCTCTTCCCACTCGACAGTAAGTTCTCCATCTTCTTCCACTTCATCTGCAGATCTTTACGTCATTGACAAACATTTTACAATTTGTCATTTATGAGAAACGGCATATGCATTAAGCAGCATATGTGGTGAAACATTGGGATAGTTAAAAAATCGACCGACAGAAAAGGCTTAAAATTTTAACAAATTTATGTCATGCACACACATTAGACAGCTTTCTTCTCAATAAAGAAAATACAAGAAGTGCAAATGATTCAAGTACAATTAAATAAGGTTGATGGGCACCAGAGAAGAAAATTGAATTTCCATAACAACAACTATTCCAAATACAATTAGACACCTACAAAATCACAAAACTCGACACTTAACATTATCCACAGCACTCTGATTTTCACGTACTCTCACATGCCCACAAAAAATCACTGCACTTATAGCAGGTCCTAAATTCATTCTTTATACACTCAACTACATGCCACCCAACTCACCATCACTTAAGCTCACCGATGCACTTGAGCACATTAATAAACACAAGCAGGAGCTTCACACTACTCACCCACGAGTACATTCTCATGCTCTTTTATTGCTTCTATGCAAGTTCTTATTGCTTGCTTCTTGCTTGATGAAAACCAATAAGGTTCCTCTTCAAACTACAAAAAGAATACATGGACACGAAACAGCTACATGGTAAGGTTGGTAACTACACAGGATAGAACCACTTCGCTCAATTGATGTTCTTCATGTTGAAGTAGAGCCAAGGTTCTTGAACATGTCTTTCCACATTAATGAAAAAATTCAAGAAGAATAAGCTAGTTTAGAGAGTTGATTCTATCTTGTTTAATGCTCTACCTTAACATGGAAACTATTTTCTACAATGGTGATACCACATGTCATACTAACGTGATATCACCAAGCCAATAATATTCCTCTATTTTGCATACACCATAGCGACCCTTGTTTTGAATTTGAAATTTGGAGGGACTTGGTTAGCTTAGTAATACCACGTTAGCATGACATGTGATACCACCATTGCACAACTTACCTTTTCTTCATTGCCACCTCATCTTCATTTTGTTATCATGCCTGCTAATTTTTTAATGCTGTGAATTTGGAAGGGAGCAATCCCATCAAAGATATGTCATCAACATGATCTTTTATGTCAATGGATATCATTTCCACTGCTCCCTCTAGAACCCTCTCTCCGATAAATTGATAGGAACCTCTGTATGTATTGTTTGAGCATGGAATAATGGATGTTAACTAGTCTACAATATGGTCCTAGCCAAGCGACTACCATTTTGTTGGATGGCTATTTGAAAGAAATAGAGTAATCAACCATATCGTAAATACTAAAACATAGAGTAGTTAACAGCTCGATGCAAGTTCCCATCAATTTTACCAGCCACAACTTCTTTCAACCATTGTTGTTCCTCTATATGTAGCCTTATCAAGTGATAAACATACAGGAACAGTCCTTTATTACATTAAGCAATCACTCCTAAACTAGGTTGAGCACATAACCAGTAGTCGGCCTACACATAATGTTCTTCAACTAGTCAGCATCACGATATCCACCAATTTCAGATTTCACTCCCTTTCTACATGAAATGCCCTAATCTATGCTTACCTTGGGTAACTTAGGTTTTTCAACATGAAAGGTCTAACCATACCCTTCATATAATATTTCGTGCTCGACATATTCATGGAGGACAACCCATTTAAAAATTCGCAGGATTCAAAGATCGTGACTTGGGATGATAACAAAATCAAAACTACTTTGTTTTCAGGTAGATTGTTAAACAATGCAAAATCAACTCCTTAAACTAGCTTTTGTAAAGACCAAAAGGGGAAAAAAATAGCTTTTATTGAATACTGATAAGTCATGATATGAAAGAAAATGTTCTAAAACCTCAACTCTTCTAAGACATGGAAAAAAGTCAATTTTGGGTGCCAGTATCTGTAAGCCTATGTGAGTCTTTCATATTCATGTATCAATACTACTATGTGAGTCATCTGCATCCGGGTATTTGTGTTTTGCAATATGTATGAATGGGGATCCTTGTCGCTAGTTCTCCATCAAGCAAGAAACAAGTAGTAAGACCTTGCATAGAAAGAATAAGAGAGTGAAGCTTGTGCTGAAGTGAGTAGCATGAGACTCCTATGATTGGAAAATAATGTCCTTGAGCACAAGAGATGAGTGGCGTGTATGACCTTTAGCTAAGTGAATTTTAAGGGTGTACTGGTATGAGTGCCACAAGAGAACTCGGTTGGTTGGTGGAAAGAAGTGCAAATAAGTGCAATGTGTATCAACAGGAAGTGCCGAGTATGTGTAGTGTAACCTTGTAAGTCAGCTGCAAATGTGCAGATGCACTTGATATTACAGTTCCATCATTTCTAGTATAATCCCCATCTTTTGATTTTCACAATGCCAAAATGCACCAACATAATCAACCCATCAAGTGTCAAGAGCATAAAATAGCACCAAACATCACTTCACTCAATCACATTAACTAGCTATTCAGTTAACGCCAATCCCATCAAGAACTAGACTTCTTGCTCAGCTCCGCGGAATCACAATAAGAAACTCTCTCAAACCACGAGAATTACAAAAGGAGGGAGAAAAATAGGACCTTTCGCTACTCAATGCAGTTACGAGCCCTCCCGAATCAATGCCAGGATGTAAATGCAAAAGCAGCAGTATCGCGCATCCTCAACTATTTGAAGACAATGGGAGGTTCAACTGGTTCGATGAATGCGTACAGCATCAAATGAAAGTTATACTTCCCTTTGAACACGACAACACAGCCACAACAGAGCGCTAAATTCATGATTTTTCAGTTCGAACTTTTCTTGTTCCCAGAGCAAGCAAACAACAACACTGAAGTAGCCACTGGAGGAGCAAAATAACAACGAAAGCGGGCATCGTACATAGCAACTTTTGAACACGGGAGGGGTGGAATCCAAAGTAGGTACAAATCAGACTAGACGGTTCACGGCAGTAACGCACATGAAATCCCAAAGAATTCACAGAAAGAAACGACCGTAAGACGAGGAAACGAAGGGCTGACCAGGAAGCAGGGCCTCGTCGAGATCCTCAGAATCGTCAGCGGAAGAGGAGGCCTCGGTGCTCAAAAGCAGGCGAGGAGCGTGACAAGGGAGCAGGCCCGAGCCGGCTCTTGAGGAGGGACGGGCGGAGCCCAGGAGAGAGAGGGAGGACCTACGGAAGTCGCCGGCGGCGGGGGAGAGGCTCCTCGCTGACCACAAGGCTCGCGAAGAAGCGGCGGCGGCGGCGGCGGCGGAAATGGTTCTGCAACCGCGAGGAGAATGATGTCGAAGGAGAGAGCCCAGGAGAATCCTGCCCATCGGATTCGCCATCTCGCCTTACGCGACCCTCCGTTCTCTTTCGAGTCCCGCTCCGCATGAGCATCTCCGCCTCTTATAGAACTCCGGCGGTTCGGTTCGGTTCGGTTGAGGGTTCTAGGCGCACCGCCATCGCAGCAGCCGCCGCCTCCGTATCCCAGGCCCGACACCGTAGTCGTCGGGCAACCGACCTCTGATCAGCTCGAGATCAAAATGCGGTCTTTCTAAGTCTGTTTTTCTTGTGCAAAAAAAAAAAAAAAAAAAAAAAAAGTCCGTTTTTCGCAAACCTTGCAAAAGCTGACGACGAGACGTGTCGCCATCGACCTCATTCTCAGCACGGAGAGAGGGAGAGAGGGATGAGAAGGATCTTGAAAAATATTACGCGTGATGCATTCGGGGGATTCGCTCATTGAGGGGAACAACGACGGTTACGAGGGTTGCAGAGCTGACGACGTTCCCATGTTGGTTTCAGAAGCAAATACCACGTAGGTTGGACCGGGACAGACCTTGATAATCCTTACATCATGATACGATTTGCGTACAAATGTAATGACTGCGTTCGACCTACCGAGAATCGATCGAATGTTTAGGTTCCATTCCTTGTAATGCGATACCGAGAAATGTCTCACGCGATCTTCCATTACGCAGATTGCTAAGTCGCTGGCATCGACTCTCAATGGTGGATATTCTCTTCATGGATGCATACAGCCCTAAAATCAAACACTGAAAGCGATCGAATGGACTTGTTCAGATGGAAGAATTCCTACGAACACAGTCCATCCTTTGCAAATATTCCAGTTAAATTACTAAATGGGGTATGCTCGGTGGTTGTATCGACCGAAGATATGCTTCAGGCAGAAAAACCATTGCGCTTCATTTCGAGTAGAACATCAGTTCACCAGATTGGCCAAAGCTGGCTTCTCGGTGCTCACTGCTCTCGAAACTCTACCCACATGAAAATTAAGTAAAGAAAAGGAGATGGAAAAGAAGAGCGACGAACGAAAACAACAAACAATTATGTACACTTTCTTGATGCCATTATCTACAAACGGAGTATAGTGCGGAGTGTGTCCGAGAGATTTTGAATAGTCTGTTGTGCTTGCACTGCTTGCAGTTCCTGGAGGGGCATCTCTTCATGACACCTGAGAATTGAAAGAGGAACGAGTGAACGAGCTGACCGGTTTAGTTACAAGCAGAAATAAGCAAATCAGGCACAAGAATGAAAGCACGTGGCCAACATGATCGTACATTTTGTGGTAGGCTAAAGCTTGGGCCAAATTCAGCAGGGTGGAGCTTGAAGTGAGTCTTCGATAAACACTCGGAGGAAGAGGCATCTGTTGCATACCCAAGCGGAAGTTCCTTTAATTAATAATTTGACAAGCACACACAGGAACTGTGAAAAAAGGTGAATACACATGCATGTGTTGAGAGAGAGAGAGAGCACCTCATTTTGCCCCCTTCGGCCCTTCTTCATCTGTCCATCACCAGCAAAAAGTTCCTGCAACGTTTCTGTAGTTATGCTACCATTATTATCTCTTTGTGCACTGCCAAGAACATTATCAGACAAGAGAGCAATTGGGGAAATATCGGTTGCCCTCAAGAAAGGAATCGGCACAGTGTTACCAGCTGCATATATGGACCAAAGCTGCAAGATAAACAGAACTCATGTGAGACAGCCAACAAGCAGCATTTGATCTAAGAAGCTTGCCTTAAGCACACAAGCTAAACCCTGAAAGAACCAAAAGAGAAAATAATGATGAGGAGAATCTGCTAAATGCATTTCTCCATAGTAATAATGAGAGAGTCAAATACAGGGAAAAGCTTGATAATTGTATTTCTGTTATGGCCATAAGGAGGCATACCTTATCCTGCAATGCAAAAGCCTTTTTACTGAAGGTCTCATTCTTCAAAAGGCTGTTGTTCACATCATTGCCGCTTCCAACTTGTGTTTGACTCTCTGCCATCTTCACATTTTGCTCAGGAGAGCCAAATAACGGTGAAGCTGCTTCAAGGCCCTGAGCATTTTGATTTAATTCTCCAACTGAAGTACTATTTACAGCAACACCAACATTACCATCCACCCTGACAAAATATCTCATCAATCCCTTGGATGATACAAAAACGAGGAAAGAGGAAATATCCAAGAAAAAAGTAGATGCATAAGGATGGGGAGATCTGGCAAAGTGCAGATTATCTTGAAAACTAGCCTTCTTAAACAGACAGGGACGGGTCATCAGTCACAGGAATTAGAAGAGATTCAACATGCATAAACAAAAGCATCATTGACAAGCAGATAACTGGATTGTTTAGTCTATTCCACTTAAGAATACCCAGCACCTGAAATGAGCCGATTTGCTGCCATCTTGGAGCAATGAAGGGCTATCCACATGTGCAAGTGCGGGCAACTGTATGGCATTTAAAGTCTCTGTTGATGAAATGGTCTTGTCAATCTTCTCTCCATCATGAACTATGACAGTCCCAAAATCACCTGTTCAACACCAGCTTTATGTGAGAAGAGTCTTCTTAAGACAGCATCCCCCCAAAAAAAATTTCACCATCATCTTTGTGGCATCGTACTTCGAATGATGGGTGCAATATTCTCTGGATAAGAACTTTAGGCAGCACACTAGTTTTTAAGATAAGTCCCAAATTGATATTTGACTACAACTTGTACTTTGCATAATTGAGCAAGTGTTACTGTCAACTATATAAAAATCCATACATAAAACTCTATACCTGAATAAGGATGTGTCTCAGATTGATTAAGCAGTTTCGACATTAATAAATTTAAATACAGATATCTTTTCAAAAAGAAAAGTAGGAGAAAAAAGAATATTTGTTGGAGAAAATCTTCAGATGACAACTTATTGACACCGTTTTTACTAACTAGGTAAGCATGAAAGATCTCTTTCCTAATTGCATAAACAACAACATGCAAGGAAATAAGGCAACAGGTACATTTTGCATCATTAGTGTCATCACCTAATACAGAAAAAATGTTAAATGGTTAAGATTGCTATCACTTGCCTCTTCATTAAGAGAGAAAAAATAATTGACGTTTTCCTCAAACAAATTTTGATGTGCATGAACCAGTGCAACAGCAAGGTTCGTCATTATGAACCATGACATCTACAGGTCATAGAAATATCCTCTATGCAACAAAGGGGTAATATTGCTGTAGCTATTTGACATAAGAACATCCAAAGTATAAGTCTCGCATTCCAGGCTGCATTTTTCATGAATTCTAATCCATAAAGATTGAGGACTACTCAAGGTGAAATATGCAAGTGCTAACCTTCTCTGGTTTCTTCCAAGCTACCCAATGCCGGCTGCTTCTTAATAGTACCACTTGCCAATATCTCATTTGTTACTTTTGGTCCAACAATGTGAGGCTTGGAAGGAACAGTATCACCATAGTCCTCATTAAATTGTGGACCTTCAGGTAACTGTTACATGGAAATATGTAAATAACAAAAAACACAATGATTCATGCAGGAGAAAGTAGTAAAATTATCCATACCCCATCCACGGACAAAATTGGAGCAACACTTTGTGCCTGTTCCATCGAAGCCCTCATTTTCCTTGCTTCTTCAAGCTTTGGCAACATTGCAGAAGCTCCACATTGGCATTTTTCAATGAATTTGTGCTAAATTTGATCACGAAAGAGTAGACATCAATAATGAATCCACACCAGATTGATCAAAAGAAAAGATACCAGAAAGAAAGGGACATGGTATTAATGAATTTGTGCTAAAACGTATTATCCAAGGTTGACATGGAAAATAACTTCTGGAGAGGACCCTAAATTCAGTTTTAAGCTCCGAAAACCTTGTACCAAAGACACATGGTATTACCAGAAAAATTTCCATTATAGAGCATCTTCACGCAGCTTAATCTAATTACTCAGAAAGAGTTTAATACCTTTGGAGCACGTGAGGCTTGGATAAACTCAACAGGTAAATAAGCATCTAAGAAAATCATTTTTTTAAAAAGCCATATGAAACTCCAGAGATTACTAAAAAAATAAAATAAACAAGAACCATTGTCATGATTTCAAACATGAAATAGTTTTCTGGCAGTCTTCTAATTTCAAATGTTCAGGTGATATCCATGTTGCACTTACATTCTTATTAAACAGGGAATGAAAAGTGCAGATATAAGTTTTATTGGATACCTTTAGCATCTCAGATGCAGTAGGGCGCAAACGCGGTTCCTTTGTAAGGCACTTCGCAACAAAATCATGGAAAACAAGGGACCTAAAGCATACAACAAGCAGAGATCAGAACAACCAATTTCCATTTCAAGCTCAAGCAATCTTCAAAACAGTTGCTATGGACAATATTATTGCAAAAAGTCACCAGTATAAGGCATAAGTAGGCATAATGTTCCATAATCTGTTTGTGTATGAGTCATTTTCTTTAGTATAGCAGAGAAAAGTCATTCACAAGTATAACTGTAAGCACAAAAAGAAAGAAAATTATATGCCAATATGAGGTGCATAAATGGCTTGAAATTAAATCTGCCCTCACAAGAGGCCTTCATAGCTCATTTAATTCTATAT
Source organism: Eucalyptus sp. ANBG9806169 (assembly GCA_014182395.1). Classification (NCBI taxonomy): domain Eukaryota; kingdom Viridiplantae; phylum Streptophyta; class Magnoliopsida; order Myrtales; family Myrtaceae; genus Eucalyptus; species Eucalyptus sp. ANBG9806169. The sequence goes on from CM024579.1 coordinate 40,438,611, forward strand.
TTGAAAGTTGAAACATTATGGTGCACCAATCAGACAAAACAGAAATTAAGAGAGTTTTCAGGCAAGTCGTCCAAGATATTATATCACATAACCACTTGACACCCAGAGTAAAAATTTGGGAGGCCAGCCAGAGCACCCAGTAAACATTCACAGAGTGTTCGGAAGTTACCATTTTTCTTTGTCCTCGAGCATCGGAGCTGGTTCAATCGATATCATAAATAATACCTGTTAGAGAAAAAACTTGTATAATATATAAAGCACAAAAGAGAAATGAAAACCAACAAGACAAAGGAACTATAAAATAAGAAAGAAAAGATGCATCATTCATTTGTTCCTAATAGGTCACTTGATAGTCATAATAAACATCTAACAGGCACAGGCCACAACAGCGACAGACATTGCTAAATGCTAAAGCATGAAATGGACTGGAAAGAATTGCAAAAATTGCACAAGCCAAAGATGCTGCACTACTCCAAAAAAAGTCCAGGTGGTTGACAGGTCTCACATGGTCCAATGGGTAGTAACTAAAATGTTTAGTTAGAAACTTCTCTCAACCACATGACTTTTGGAAGTAGGTAGGTATGAGAAAGAACAATACAGTATACCACACATAACTTTGTGCGAATCTAGGATCCTCTACATATGCAAATACTTCCAAAGACGGTACAGCAGAGTCACATTTATCAGTATGTCAGTTCTTTAAACAATTCAGCATTTCAATCCCCTAGCAAAATAAAGGGAAACATTTGGATCTTCTCTCAATCTGGCTTCCATTGGAAAAATTATTATAGTAATCAATATATCCATGCTACTTAAGAATTGCATGGCATTATCAGACAGTGAGCCATATTAATAGCAGCTAAATTTTAATTGCATAATATTTATCAACTTACCCTCATGGGATGGACTGATGCTCTAGGAGGAAGACCCTGAAAATTCAACAGAACAGTGAATTACATGCTTTTCTGATGTTACTGCTTATTCATGTCCAATTCCAAAACATTTTCAGGTAGATCAATAATTCTGACTCATAATAGCCTAAGAAGGCCCAATATCAAAGTCAATCTGATGAAAGTCAATTGTACACTTGCTTACCCAAAAAAAAAAAATTGTAAACTTGCTGAAGAGATAATTTTTAAGTTTTGAGCAGGTGTGCAACACAAGATTTTGCTTTGCAATTATTAAAAGTCAGCCTTTTATCTTTAATTAGTTACACAATCTTTTTTCGCTACTCCTCCTCTCTATCTAGTAACAGTTGCAGCCTGAGCTAGAGAAGAACCCAAAAAAGATGTACATGTTGCCCATGCTCACTGACAATAAGACTAAAATTCTAAATTTGTGTACCTCTGCCATTTCAATTGCAGACACACCAAGCGCCCAGACATCCACCTGAAGAAATAAACATACAGTTGCATTAAAATGTAAGTGAAATCAGCAATCTACTTTGGTATATGTCCTTATCGTCTTCTGGAAAATAAAATAATGAGGCTTCTAGTCAGTATGACAAGAATTTGTCATTGTCTTTTGCTCCCTTGTGTATTGCTAACGTACATATAGAAGAAAATTCCCCTCCATCTAGTGTAAAGTATGATTGAGGTTCTAGAATACACTATAAAAGGCAAAATACAGGACACAATGCATTAAAAAGACATTCTCGAAAAAAAAAATTCCATTTATGACTGACAACAATTCTATCTGAAGATACTCGACAAGTATTCTAGGCATTCAGAGGACTAAATACTTGTGACCTCTTTCATCCATATTGAACCACGTGAAGAGTGAACTTGCATATATTGCAAACCTCTACAATTCTAATTTGCAAACATGAGGCAAGAAAGCACAAAGGCAAAAAATTACTCAAATGAAAAGAATTGCCCAGATCAATAAGCATATAAGATACCTTTCCATCATAGCGGTTTTCTTGAATAACTTCTGGAGCCATCCAGTGTGGAGTTCCAATAAACTGCATTATTATATATAGTCAAGAAAGAAAGATAGGGGCATATATAAGAAACTAATGTGGTCTCACAATTGTTGCCACAAGAACTGACATCTAAGCAACAACTCACTCAGCAAAATGGAAGAAAAATGTTAAGAAACAGCATGTGGTGAAAAGTGAGTACATAATTGAAGAGTGTTATCCGCACACAGATGAGGTATTGCATGAGATCTTTTATCGTGAGAAATTGCAGAAAGCAAATTTGTGATATGAAAACTTCAGGAGAAAAAATTTCATTAGGAAACATAGATGGGGACGTGGACTACATGCTCACCAGTCAGAGACTTAAAGTTGATTCCTCAGTGTATATTACCTCTTCTCTAGTTCAGCTCCTAAGCTACATGACATGCAATAACTTTCAATTTGTTAACCAGCCAAACACCCCAAGGGGAATAATAGAAGATAATTTTATTAGAGGTCCTTGTCAATATCTAGGACTTAACTTCCTCCATAACTGAAACTTCTTCGACCACACAGTCCTTGAGATCATAGCAGCTTTATAATACTGTGATGAATGTTTTCATCTGAAACACTGACTGAAAGGTTGTGCTCTGCGATGGAAAAACAGACAATTCTCTCTATCCACCCCGCATTAGTGTTTTCAGAAATTTTCGGTTAAACTTTGTATGTGGAAATTATTTTAGCTTGGCTCATTAAAAATTCAGCATGATCCACTAACCAAACAGCTCCTGAACAAACTCAACCAGAATGTTTTTGATAAACAACTCACTTAAAAGTCACCTGGAAATGTTAACAATAGAGTACGTACACAAAATCCAATCTACCAACAACAGTATCCACTTAACAGTCCACAAAAATGCATAACAGAAAAGCCATAGTAAATATGTTCTCCCTCTCATTTTAAAAGCTAAAATAAACCATGCTTCAAATCAAACTACCAAAAAGTATCCCAGAAAGATAATATTACTTCAAGACTTGCAGATTGGTAGAGTGGTTTCATGCTACACTCACTGAAAATGGAAACTCTCGTTGTATCAAGTTGCGAATATCTCCAGGTATTCTAGCTTGTATACAAGTCTTTTGAAATGTCCAAACTTTTTAAGCATTTGCACATTTGTACGATTCAGAACTCTATCAAACTTAAGATAAAATCTCTAAAACCCAAATTGCAAAGCTCAAGATTTGCTTTGCAACTGGAAGACAGGAGAAGAGTTTTACCGTGTTACGCTTGGACATGGTCCTGGTAAGTTGCGCAGCTACCCCAAAATCACCTGCTCGTTTCATAAAAATAATAAGTGTTAGTTTCCAGATGATGCATTTTAAATCAAAAGAACAAGACACTCACTGTTGAAGCTAACATACATCAGAAATTGGTATACTATTACTCTTAAAAGTCCTACTGATTCCATTTTCTCATAAGATTATCTACAGGTAGCTCAACTCATGTAAGTATCATGCACATGCTCCCCTCTATTTTTGAAGTAAGGAATCGTTTATAATAAAATTACATAGCACAGTGAGGAGCGAAATATATGGTCTTTTTCTTCTTTATATTCAATTATTATTCAGATTCTATTAATTTAAGAAGTTTGTTATTCAGAAATTGCAACCACCGCCAACCCCCCAAAATTGTTTTAGCTCCATCGTGAGGACTTACGCTAAATTGGAATGTCTCTGATGACCAACATTCTAGATTTATAGTGTTACTTATTTCATAAAAAGCAATTGCAGATGAGGATCTACAGATTCTCCTCCTAAATGCCGATGTTTGGGAGGAAAACTAGGGGACAAAATATGTCTTACTCATAAAATTTTTGAAATTTTTCCTATTTTCCAACCAAGCTTTCATTCGCCCCATTTTCCTTCATTTCATAGCATAAAAGAATCTGTCACTGTTGTCATATCTCAACTTTAAAGTGTCAGATACATGAAGTGAGGACTTTGACACCAAGTTCATGAAATAAAATCATACAATGTTCTCTTAATGTGAGAATTGTGGAACCACTTTTTGGCTCTCCAATGTGGAAGCTCATATAGTATCACATTTATCTCATCATCATCACCCAAAACATAGTTCTTAGGATACCCTGTTGAAGAGAAAAACCGTTGATTACTTGCAGCTGAAAAAATATCAACCATACTTACCCAGCTTGACTTCCCCTTGTTCAGTCAACAAAATATTTCCCCCTTTAATATCTCTATGGACCTTGAAAATTGAATGCAGATATGAGAGGCCCTACGCAAGGATAAGAAAAGTGTAAGTGCAGATGAAACTACGTTTGAGATTCAGAAGATTGGCTAATGGCTGGTGAATGCGAGCATTAATCATGTACATGCTCTATAACCTCACAGTTCTTGGCAATAACATGCATCCATACACAAATGAGATGCCCTGGTTCACTAGTAGATGAGACAACTTTGTCAAAATTGACTAAAGATGGTTAAAAGTGACCATCTATAACAAACTCTGAAGAGAATAACGCATATCTACGATCAGGCTCACTCATTTTCACTATGTCAAATACTGACACTAGTGCCTGGCCACCATTACCTTCAAAGCTTCTCTGCAGATATATGCTATCTGATACTCCTCCAGAGGCTTTTCACTGACATTCATTAGGTCAGCAACACTTCCACCCCCGCAATACTCCATGACTATCTGTGACAAAATTAAGACGAGTGAATCCCAATGACCATGACCTCGTTAATGAATTAAAAACAACATTTCACATGAGATTCAAAAACTTTATTCAGAAGAAAATAAGCTGGACCATGAGACATGATTGCAAAAGATCAATATGATTTCCCTACCCAAAGATACTCCTCCCCCTGGTAGCTTCCAAGATAGCGCACAACATTGGGATGATTACATTGCTGCAACATCTCAATCTCACCTCGAATTTCCTCGTATCCCTCCTCCTGTAAAACGAAACCAGCTGCTCTACTTAAAACAATTCAATCCAGTTCAAAGCAATCACAAACTCAACAAACTACAGAAGAGAAGCTGGAACACACCCCTTCACACAATGATATCACTTTGATGGCGACAAGTTCGGACGTTCTTCTATCTCTAGCCTTATAAACAGCACCATATGAACCTTTTCCTGCCAAACCCAAACGCCATCCTCACTCAACAAAAAACCAAAGCACAACAGCCAAGCGGGCAATTGCAATTTGCATTCCACCAAATCCACTAGTTTTAGTAAATTCTAACTCAGACATGCAACACACAAGTAAATCTTACCTAGCTCGCTAAGCAAATCATACTTAGTAGTAGGATCCTCTCTCGTGATGCTCTCCGGCATCGAACTTATAGAGATCTTACTGGCCGGCCTCGCCCCTTCATCTCCCTGCGAAGAAGAGGATCCACTTCCCTTCCTCTGCTGTTTACCTCCAAATCCCCCCTCTCCGACGGCCTGCATGCTCGCCACGGCCCTCCCCATGGCCGAATCCTTAAAACTACCGCCCTCGCCACCACTATCACCACCGGTTCTCCTCACCACCGTCCCGCTAACGGACTCCCTATCGTTCGTTTTCACCACGAACGTCGAGAAACTGTCGCCATTGCCGTCCTCGTCGTCATCTTCGAAAGTCTCGATCCTCTTCTTCAAGCTGCTATTGTGGAAATCCGAGTAATCCAGGTCCCTCCGCTTCACGGAGGCCGGCAACGGAGAAGAATAGGAGGAGTTTGAGGAGGAGGAGGCCTTGCTGTTCCGGTTGCGGCCGGTTTTGACGATCATGGTGCCGAAGTCCTCGGCTCCCCCGTCGGGGTCGTTGTCGTAGTCGATCGAGGCTCCCCCGCCGAAGTCCTTGGGGAGGCGCTTGAGGAGCGGCGGCAGAGAGGAGTCGTCCTCCTCCTCCTCCTCCTCCTCCTCCTCCTCCTGTCCTTCCCTCTCGCCGGCGTCGTTCTTATAGACCATCGTGGCGTATATGTCGTCTCCCTCCGGTGGCCGCTTCTCCTCGTCGGAGTCGGAGTTGTTGTGGATGACGACGGTGGAGTAGAGGTCGGATCTCGTCGGAGGCGTGCGGCTCCTGCGATCCATGGCGCCGGCGGCCGGTGGGGGGAGGGCGGAGGAGGGGAGTGGGAGTGAGGAGTACGGAGCGGAGAAATGACGCGCAGATTTGCGCCGAGCTCGCTCGAGGCGACGATGAAGACCCGACCCGGATTCTGAGCTCCGACGAGTCCAGCTGGACGGGCTGTGATGATCCGCTGATGATGGATATGCCCCGATGTAAGATGGGCCTCGCCCGATTCCGACCGGGTCCTAGCGTGACCCGAGTATTTGTCTTTTTTCCTACTCTGAATTACGGATGTGGATCAATCTGGTTCTAACCCGAGAACCGGATCGGACCAGTCGAATGGTCAATCCTGTGAGATTCCCTGATGAACTATAAATAATTAATATAATTCTCAACTCCATATAAGTTATCGGACCAATCAGATCATATTGACAAATCGGCCCACATTATTTATTTTTTTATTTTGAAATAAATCCTAAACTAGTAAATTAGGTTTCGATTTTCACTAAAATAGAATAACGACTTTTATCATATAAAAGCAAATCCTACGCGTTCCTCCATAATTTTTTCTATCTAGATATATACATTATATTATTATTTAACACATGCTAATACGATACTATATGATAGAGTAATAATTACAAAATTCAGTGGAAAGCTAGTCCATGGTCAAGTAGCATGCACACCCAATCATGAAAACATTTATTTAGCAAATAAATCGAAAATAATGCTCTTATTTAAAAAAAAAAATTGAGAAATTCTCACTTATAACAAAGAAAAAGATTTATCGATTTCGGGATTGACCTTGGAATCGATTTTCGTTTTCATAAACTAGGAACCGATCCTATCCGGTTTGGTTTCAGGTTCCAAAATGAAAATTGACTTAGCTTGAAACTGATCACCTCTATTCTGAATCTGAAATGACAATTTGAAGCTAATGTTATTCATTTATCCTTGTCATAATAGGTTACTTCATTCATCGCAAGCAGCACAGATATGGCCGTGAGGTCTCCTTCGGAACTCCAAGAAGCTAGCAAGAAGTGTTTAGTCTCGTGAATCAAGTATGATTGGTTAAATAATTTGGCTATCCGTTTGTTTTTCTTGCCGACGATTTTGCAGTCCGTCGAGTCGGTGACCGTAAATACAATATAGAACTAGAATCACTTGCAGACATGCTAAGGATCTAGTTCAGGAGATATTGATCGAGTCTAGGAGCCTTAACCTGCTGGAGAAAGGATTTGAATTGAGCTCTTGATTGATTCCCGAGCCCAATTCCAATTTCGTGATTGATATAGTAAATCATAGATTTGGAATATCTTTAGGGAAATGATATTGTATATATTTCTTCTGATTTCATTTCTTGTACTATAAAATACAAACGCATACTTTTTTTTTTTTTTTTTTTATGACCCGGAATCCCCGTGCATGCAATGGCGGCGGCGGCGACGAGGTAAACTCGGGATGACACTAGCGGAGGACCCACCACCCCGACGTCACACTTAAGACACCAAGCGCCTTCACTGGATTTCGAACATCTCACCTTTGGGGGAGGATCAACGAAGCCCTTATCCAGCGGGGCCACCACGGCCGGTAGTTACAACTTTTATATTGTATGAGACAAGAAATATAGAAAAGCCTTTTTCTCCATTGTTTCACATTCCATTTCACGGTATCAAAGTTAAAGATCTTGAGTTCAAATCTTGCCAGGCCTCATTTGCCTCCCCAATTTAATATTTCCACTCTTAATACTAGGCAGAAAAAAAAAAAAAAAAAAAAAAAAAAAAAAAAAAAAAAAAGAAAAAAAAAAACCAAACTAAGCTTGAGGGGGAATGTTAAAATATATAACTATTAAATCATGTTTTTATCTAACAGTTCAAGTCTTTAGAACAGCTGGTTATGATCTCACAAAATTTCACAGGATATGAGAGCAATCGCACAATGGTCATCTTCAAGTATTCGGCTGTCTTTGCTATGTGACAAATGTGATACATCGACATAAACTATATCCTTGTGCTCTTCGATATATTTTTATGAGATACCCTACTCTACAGAAGGGTTACCAAGTTATGGAGATATCTAAAGACGGTTGTTTAGGTAGCGCATGACAAAATTTCTGAAACAGAAATTGATTTCTGGCCAGAAATCAATTTCTCAATTTCTATTCCCCAGCCAATTTCGAGTAAAATAAACCTTTTGATAACGACTCAAAATTTCTATTTCGAAACAATCCGTTTGATAACAGAAAAAATTTCTATTTCTATGAATCATGTTGTCCCCATCCTTTTACTTCACTCTTCTTGGTGCTTGTGATGGTAATTTAATTTGATAAAAGTTGGTAAATCACTTTAATTTAGGGAGAAGTGCCAAAAAGTCCTAAACCTTTTTGTCTTTGTGCGGATTTAGTCCTAAACCTTTTTTTTTTGGGTACCGATTTAGTCCTAAACCTTTCTATTTGGTGCCGATTTAGTCCTTCCGGCAAATTTAGCTCGGAAAATGCCTACGTGGATACAAAGCCGCGCCGGCCGTCCTACGTGGATGGACCGGCGCTAACATGGATGCCTGAAAACAAAACGACGCCGTTTTATTAAAAAAAAAAAATTAAAATTAAAAAAAAAAAAAACCTAGAACCTAGTTTAAAACCTCCTTGTTTTATTGAGAAAATAAAATTTGGCGTCCAAACCCGACACCGCATTTATTTTCTATTTTCTTGCCTAACCACCCTTTTTGGAAATAATCTCGCGCAACTTTTTTTTTCTCTAAAGCTTTCGGATTTATTTCGTATGGGAGCACGTACGAATTTATTTCCGAAAGCTTTAGAAAAAAAAAGTTGCGCAAGATTATTTCCAAAAAGGGTGGTTAGGCAAGAAAATAGAAAATAAATGGGGTGTTGGGTTTGAACGCAAAATTTTATTTTCTCAATAAAACAAGGATGTTTTAAACTAGGTGCGTGCAAAGTTTGATCGATTAATTTTGAGTACGGGAGCACGTACGAATTTACTTCCGAAAGCTTTAGAGAAAAAAAAAGTTGCGCGAGATTATTTCCAAAAAGGTGATTAGGCAAGAAAATAGAAAATAAATGTGGTGTCGGGTTTGGACGCCAAATTTTATTTTCTCAATAAAACAAGGAGTTTTTAAACTAGGTTCTAGGTTTTTTTTTTTAATTTTTTTAATTTTTTTAATTTTTTTAATTTTTATAATTTTTTTTTTTAATTTTTAATTTTTTATTAAAATAAAACGGCGTCGTGAGGAGAAGGAATGGGGAAAGCACGATAGTGAGGAGAGGAGAGGCTCGTACGTTGGAAGGAGAGGTGGAGAAATTAATTTCTGTTTCTCCTTCAAGAAATAGAGAAGCTAGAAATTCTAGCTTCTCATTTCTCCTCAAAACAATTTCTGAAACAGAAATCTGTTTCAGAAATAGAGAAATCAGTTTGTGTTATCAAGCGGGTTTCTCCAATTTCTCTGTTCCGGGGAACAGAGAAATTGAGAAACTGAGAAACAGAAATTTTATCATGCAGTACCTTATTAGCCGAGATGTTGTATTCCATGAAGATATGTTCCCCTTCTAGGAATGGCGTCTCCAGATGAGCCACCGATGCCGACATCAAATCACCGGTAGCTCTTATTAGAGGAGGATATTTCTATGAAGCCACAATACGTATTGATTGCAATGAACCAACAAACCCCCAACCCCTGCCCTGCGAACATATCTATATGTTGCTGCATTGTGAAAATGGGAGCTACACCAAATGGATGTCAACAATGCATTTCAATCACATATGAACATATCTATATGTTGCTGCATTGTGAAAATGGGAGCTACACCAAATGGATGTCAACAATGCATTTCTTCATGATGATCTTGGCAAGGAAATTTACATGGAACTTCCACAAGGATTACATAGATAGGGGGATTCTCGAGTATGTTGTCTCCGCAAATCTCTGTATGGACTTAAGTAGGCCTCTTGACAATGATATGTGAAATTTACTACGCACTTACAAATACAGGTTTTCAACACTCCAAGCATGATTATGCGTTATTCACATGGACCAAAGGTACCTCATCGATCTGCTTATTGATTTATGTTGGGAAATGATGATGTTACAATTCAAAACTTCAAAAGATACTTACATTTGACCTTCCATATTAAAGACTTAGACCTCCCAAATATTTTCTTGGTATTGAAATAGCTCGATCCAATGAGGGAATTTTTGTGTTAGTTAGTGAAAATTCATTCTGGAAATCATATCAGAAGCAGGAGTGTCGAGATGCAAACTAGCTACTATACCCATTGAGCAAAATGTCAAATTGATGACATATGAATATGATGCAAGTTTTTCCTCATCGATCTGCTTATTGATTTATGTTGGGAAATGATGATGTTACAATTCAAAACTTCAAAAGATACTTACATTTGACCTTCCATATTAAAGACTTAGACCTCCCAAATATTTTCTTGGTATTGAAATAGCTCGATCCAACGAGGGAATTTTTGTGTTAGTTAGTGAAAATTCATTCTGGAAATCATATCAGAAGCAGGAGTGTCGAGATGCAAACTAGCTACTATACCCATTGAGCAAAATGTCAAATTGATGACATATGAATATGATGCAAGTTTTTCCTCTCCAAATGAAGATCCATTGTTCAAGGATCTATTAGGATATCAACGATTTGTTGGAAAATTGATCTATCTCACCATGACCGGGCCTAATATATGTTATGCAGTGCAAATACTTAACCAATTTATGCACAATTTAAAGTAATCACATATGAACGCAACGATGAATGTTGTAAAGTATTTAAAGGGATGTCTAGAACTTGGAATTCTATTATCATGTGACTGCAACATGAAGATGACAACCTATTATGCTGCAGATTATGCTACTTGTTCAATGACAAGAAGATCCATTACTAGCTTTTGTATCAAATTGGGAAGGTCCTTGATTTCGTGGAAGATGAAGAAGCAATCAACAGTTGCATTGCTATCGGCTGAATCAAAATATCGAGCCATGGCAAAAACGATTTGCGAAACAATTTGGATATAAAGATTACTTTCAGATCTTAGTGTGCAAGTCAACGACGCAAGTGAATTATTTTGCAATAATGATGTTGCGCTTAACTTAGTAGTGAATCCGATTTTTCACGAAAGAATGAAACACATTGAAGTTGATTGTCATTTTACTCGAGAGAAAATTCAAGAAGAGATTGTTACAACTCGAGGAATTGGAACGGTAGAACAGCCTGCGGGTATTTTCACAAAGCCCCTTATGTTAGAAACAGCGCACATCTTTATTGAGCAAGTTAGGCGTCTTTGACATTTATAAGCCGTTGCTTGAAGGGGAGTATTGGAGATTCCCTGGCTAGAATCTAATCTCGTTATTGATATAGTAAATTATAGATTTAGAATATTTTTTAGGAAAACGATATTGTATATATTTCTTCTGACTTCATTTCTTGTACTATAAAATACGGACGCATGCTTGTATATTATATGAGACAAGAAATACATAAAAACCTTTTTCTCCATTGTTCTACGTTTCCTTTCATGACAATTTTCAGTTTTTACAAATGCTAATATACAATCAAACCATTCAGGGACACCTGAAGGTGCCGCATTTCACCACGTTACAGCTAAGACCGTGGAACCGCGGCATGCGACATGACGTGAATGCGATGCGCGGAAGCTAGTATATTGAAAACCAAACCCAAATAATTGCACCCAAACCTCTTCTTTGGCTGATAAGGAACTCCTTCCTCCATTGAATTGTTTTCGTCATCCATAGATGAAGACTTCTCGTGTAACCGGATAATTTGGGGTTTGCTTTCAGGAAATTTTTGAGATCTCTGTCAGAAACCTGTGGAGGGTTTGGGGCTTCGAGAAAAATGGAGAATGATCAGAGCCTTTGAGATGGAAAACCTTTTCAGGAGGATTAGACCTTATCATGGCCTCCTGCAAGGAAGCAGGTATGGCATAATTTTCCTGGGTTTCTATGTAAAATCGACGAATAGATCCGTAGTTTGCATCCGACAAAGTGAGCTTCTCCAGGATTGGTGCAAAAGGTATTGGCCTCATCGACACCGAGGCTAATGCAACATCCTGAGACAGTAAAGAATATTTATGTTAAGACAGGATAGTGTTAGAAATCAACAGCAGAAGAGATTTTGCAATTCTTTATCTGCACTCTACAAAACCACTCCTTGTCAAAATTTCTAACTTTCTGTATTTGAATGGAGCAGTCTTATCCAATGTCATACTACCCACGAAGGTATTAAGCTATCTGAAAATCCATATTCCAGATTCATCAAATAACTCTTCAAGGGCTTTTAGGAAGTAGGCAACAGATTTCTGTCTAACAGTATTTCAGGAGTCGTGGTAGGGCTGTTTTGCGTCACTGTAATTTACATTCTCTAAGTATGTACCTTTGCAGGACTTTGATTGAATAACAAGTCTTCCAACAGTGCTTTGTCCAGATTGATAGCAGTAGGAGGTTGATCCTTTCCATTTCCATATAAGAAGATCTGTGCTTGTTGCATCAGATCACTTGGACCTTCCTGCAGAAAAAGGTAAACATCAGTACTAGAGCAAGCCGCGGATAAACCACCTGCCTCATTTACTTTTTTTAAAAACTTGATAAGGTGTCGTTTGGAGCTTCCAGATTCAGCTCATCAAAACCGTTTTATGTAACTTGTCTATGAAAGAAACCCATGCTGAATTCAGAGGGACGAAGCTCAGATATAGAGTGCTGCACAGGGGTCTTCAATTTCTTTTTCTCTCCGTTGCTATTTCTTTTCCCTCAAGGGTCTAGTAAAAGTAGCAAGCGTTCCAAAGAATTTAACCTGTAGAGAGAACATATCAAGGAAGCTTTGGCCATTCTTCAACATTGCTGCTGCAAGAAAAACGGCTTTTGCTATCTTATGAGGATACAACTCCATCAGATATGAGACGCAAGCACCGCCAAAATCATGTCCCACCAGGATCACCTGCATTCGTTTTGGATAATAAGTGAACGAAACGACAGTTGGCCGAAGATGAGTGACAATCAAAAGAGGAAAGGAGATTGATCAAAATGACAGATCGAGAGAATGAAAGTACCTTCTCTCCATCTCCTAACTTGTCAATTATGTCGATCAATGGTTTCACGTATTCTGCCATGCTGCTAATGTTGTTTGTATCAGTCGATTGAATTCCTGAACCCATTAAGTCGACTGCATCCACCTTAAATCCTCGTCGGCGTAGAAGTGCAATCGTTTTGTACCAGCACCATGCACCATACCCTCCCCCATGAACAAGAACAAAATGGTTGGTCTCCACGCCATCAGCCTCCGAAGCCTAAGAAATACATCATTGTGTCAAAAAGACGATATGAGAGAGAAATTAAAGCATTCGCATGTGCTTTGCCATAAAAAAACCAGCATTTCTATCTGTCTTTATTCGCAGGGCTGTATCTAATCAATGGAAAAGCTACAGGATCTGGATGAACGAAGACGACGGCATTAATGAGCATTGTTTGGACCACTGTCCCTAAATACATCATGGTTTCTGCAGCCACCGACTAGGAATTGACATATCGTTACAAGAACAAGGGGCTTCAGAGTTAGCTAGATGGGAAAGACCCGAGTCACAATTTTGATCAACCAGCGCATGCGGGCCCGAGCCAGATAGAAAAAGTTTCTAGACTTGATCATGCAGCATATTAAAAGACTGGAAAAGGACTTGGATAGGAATGAACCCATCCACATCTGCATCTTATGGTCAGATTAATACTGCTCACATGCTCGACAGTGACTGAAATCACTCCAGTTTTCTAACGGTGCATGTAGATAATTCATATGCGGCTGTCTGTTTCAGCGTGACTAAGCGCGTTTGATTCGTTCAAGCAGAAAGGTCCACGAGGAAACAAGACGGGAAGAGACATTTTCTGGTGCCAAAAGTCATTATCTCTACAGTTCCTCCTTTGTCAGCTCTTTGAAAGCAACCAAATGTTGACCGCGACACAAAGTTTGGCCGTGCGCATAGGAAAAGCCAATAGGAGTTTGACAAATTCCAAAGGAGGAGGAGAAGAAATGATGCGCCGATCTCTAAGACTCCATGTTAATGGCAACAGAGCATTAATCCTCGAAACAAGCATCGTCGTGAAGGAACTAACGTAACTAATCCAGCAGAGACATGAACGTGTGTAGGGGAGTTTTAGCGTCGGCTCTCGATCGTACCTCATCGGCCAGAATTTGCTGCAGCGGCGGGAGAAGAACGTCGCTGCACGACCGCCTCCGAGAGGTGGAGCTCCTGGCGACGCTCTGCTTGACACCGCTCTTCCCCGACGGCACGGAGGGAAAGAGACCCGAAGTGCTCGTGGACCGCCTGAACAGGTGAAGAGCATCACCGTTCTCGTCGCCGCCGCCGCTCCACTGCTGCTTCAGGAGCATGACCGCCGCAATCGCCTGCTCGCGGATCAGAGCGTCGGCCGCCTCAGCCTCCGCCGACGCTGCCGCCTCCTCCCTCTTCTTCTTGTTCTTCTTGCTCGAGGTCGAGCGCGGCAACCACGAGGGTGGACGAGGCGAAGCGTCGGGACGGGTCGGGCTGGCGGAGTCGGAGGACCTCGCCGTGATCTTGGGAGAGAAGCAGGCGAGCGAGTTCCCCATGGTTACGGAGGATCGAGAGTCGAAGGTCGCGCGACTCCGGAGGGCTTTGGTTGGTGGGACTGTAGGAGAAGGTGTCGGAGGTTATGGTGGTGGGGGTGGGGGCGTCGTTGCTTTGAAGGTGCATGGGACGGGCCGATTGGCCTCTGGCATATAAAGAAAGAAAGCAAGAAGAGAGAGAAACCATTTTTTTTTTATGAGGAAAAAGAATATTAAAGCATGCGATAGAATCAACCACAATAATTAAAAAAAAAAATATTCGGTTGTCCTCCCCTTCATAAACCTATGGGGAAAAAAATTCAGTTATCAATCATTTTAGGAAAAATTCTTGATAAAGATCCAAAGTGCCTCCATTTTTTCAAATAAGGATATGAAATAAACTTTATTTCAAATAAAAAACCTAAAATACCCGGCCTTGGCCTGCAAGAGTGGCCAAGCCCTCACTTGTAGGGGTGTGCAACCGGACTGGGTATACCCCGTTCTCGGACCGGCCCACCGGAAAACGGGTCGGGAACCGGTTCCCATTGAAACCGGTCCGGAACAGGTTCCCAAAATTCGGAACCGGTTTAAACCGGTCCAGAACAGGGTCCGAGTGATTACCCACCCGGAAACCGGTTCCTAGACCAATCTTGGAACTAGTTTTGTAAGTAGAGGTCCAAAATATTTTTTTTTCTTCTGATTTCTATTTTTACTCTCGCAATCACATGATATTTTTCCTCTTGGCTCTCTCAAACACGCATAGCACTTCTCCTTTGTCATTCATCTTCCTCACTTGCTTCCCTCCCTCACCGGCTCCCTCTCGCACCGTCTAATGGACGGACGGTGTTTGTCACCACTAAATTCTTGTGTATCACATGGATTGGCTCGCCTAATTTTTCTTTTGTATAAATAGTTATGCTTGAATAAATGAGCAGCTTCATGTAGTAGTTATGGGAATAAGACTAATATTAGACCCATGTTTGATGTTAATTCTTTGCCTTATGATTTTATTTATTATAATTAGCCTTATGGATCTTTAATTTTTCGTTTATTCCAAATGTTCATGTATTAATTTATTATCAGTGCTTAATGTTTCAATATAAATTAGGAGGACTACATTATTTTCTCGCTTATTAATATAAAATTCAAAGTCGTATAGAATATCGGAAGATTGCAAAACAGATTCCAATGGAAACAGGGTTGACCCTGGAACCGGATTGGAAAAATAGGGTGGGTCGGGTACAGGGTCCAATACAAACAGGGTCGAGTATAGGGTCCAGAAAAGATGAACCGGTTATAACAGGGTCGGGTACAGGGTCCAGATCTAGACCCTACCCACCCTGGACCCGATCACCCCTACTCACTTGGCCACAGTGAGGGTTGTGATGCTCTTGCTCAGTACAACGAGGGTCATCAGCTTTCACTTTAAAGCCCTCCCCCCAAAAATAAAAAGTAACTAAAAGGTGAAAAACATAAAAAACATAAAAAAATTCAAAAAACTTTTATAATATTATTAAAATGTTCATATTAGCATCGGTCATCCCGCATAAGATGGCTATGTTAATGTCAGCAATTTCTGATCAAAACTAGTCGAATAGACTCAATTGACAAAATTTGATAAGACTTACAACTCAATTGATATAATCAAAAAGTTTGTGACTGAGTTGGTAAATATACAATAGATTTAGAACTTTTTTTTTTTTTTGTAGCTACCAATCTTTGCCCACCACCAACCCCACTGTCGACTGACAGCCCCTCCCCCTTAACCACCGCCTTTGTCACCTACATAACATCTATCTCCGACTTCGACCCTGATTCAATCTGCGTTCCATGCCTCATTCTTAGGGCTCGTTTGGTTCGGCTTTGGGCAAATGCCTTTGGCCAAATGCAAATACCTTTGGGGTAAAAAGGTTTTCGAGAATGCTTAAACGTTTGGCAAATTATAATTTAAAGAGCATTGGAAAGTGGCTTTGGTGTAAATACCGTTTGGTAAACCCAACATTTGCAAAGGGCTTTTATTATTTTTTTAAAAAATAATAATAAAATCCGATAAAACTCCGTCGTCGATCAATAGCGGGCCAACCACCGGCGACCAGATCTGACTGCCGGTGAGGCTAGCCGAGGTTGCATGAACCAAGATCTGGCCGCCGGCGAGGCTGCCTGAGGTTGCGCGACCTCAGGCAATGCCGCTTGGGCCTTGCCGGCGGCCGATCCAAGCTTGCATGACCTAGGCGACGCCGCCTCGGGTCGCGCGGCGTGTGACCCGAGCAAGCGTCGCCCGGATTCGCGCGACCTAGGCGACGCTTGCCAGGTCACACGGACCCAGATCTGGCCGCCAATAAGGCTCAAGCAGCCTCGCCGACAGCTAGATCTGGCCGCCGGCAGTTGGGGTACGAGGAAGATGCTCGGTAAAAAAAAAAAAAAAAAAAAAAAAAAATGTAAACAGATGAACAAGTAGGAGAGGACCAGCAAGCTGAAAATGCTAAATGCCCAAAGCAAGTCTCCACCTGCTTTGGGTTTTCAGCATTTCAAAGGTAAGCATTTAGGAAAGGGGAGCTCCAAATGCTAAACTAAACACTGAAAATTTTTCCTAAGGGGCTTTGGGCCTCCAAAGCCCCTTGGGAAAGCCGAACCAAATGGGCCTCTCTGAACTCTTCCTCTTCTTCCCGATTCTCGGAGGAAAATCATGGACAAAAATAGTAAGTGGTGTCAAGGTGTAAAGTGGTATGCAGAACCAAAACTTGGGATGGTAAGATGTGATTTTTTGAAAATGTAATTGATTCAATATAGTAAAATGAGTTTAGAGGATAATTTTTTATATATATATTTAGGCGAAATTATATTATATACAGCTTTTCCTTGTCATTTCAAGTATATCATCACATGAAGACAATATGTATGACTCGTTCCAATTGGCTTTTTTTTCTTTTTTGCCACGTTTGTCATAAAACAAACTTATATTAAACGGAATTTTGTTAACACTTGGTCAAAGTGAAGAAAATGGGGAGCAGCCAGCCAGCCCACGCCGACCACGGTTCTACGTCAATGCTGACCGGGCAATCCACCCCCTCTACCGCCCGCTTTCAATGAGGAAGCGATCTGTATCGGCGGCCAATCCTTCTTTTAATTGCCGGCGTAGGATTATGAACTCGCGATCAAGGTATCCGAATTAAGTTATACCTGCTCTCCCGTTGAGCAATCCCGTTACCATCGAACCATTTAATGATTTGTAGGTTAGGTGCACAAGTTGAACCTACTAGGAGTGAGCACTGATCCATGATGGATCCCGAGTCAATCTTATCTAGCTAAATTTTGGTCCGGGACTCACGAGTAAGTTTCGGGTTCAAAAAATTATAAAGCAATCCCGACATGATAAATTTCAAGTTTCGGATCTGGAACCTACTCGCTCGAACCGTGCACCTTTACTAGGTGAATGCTGGTCCCACTTGCTAGATTCCAGCTCCTAGCAATCTGTCTCCAACTCCGTGAATGCCGGCAAATCAAGCAAACTTTTCAACAAAATGCACTGTTTGATCTCTACCTCCTCCAAATAATTCAATTTTTCCAAGCCATCGACACAACACTCCATAATAATATAGCTGAAGTTGCTGTACTTTTTTTTTTCTTTATATATATTCTTATTATGGGTTGTTGTTTTGGCAGATTTTAATGTATGTTGTTTTAACTTTCATTTGGCTAGATTAGGGTTGAGTTAAACAATTCTCAATTGCTTTATATTTTTGTTTGTTTCGTATTATATTTTCTCTATTATTTTGTTGTAACTGCTATTTGTCTCGGTTGTAAATAAAGAGATGTTCTATTAAAATTCGATAGAGTTGCAATCCATCCTGATATTGCTCATCTCCATGACACCGACAAGATAGAGCAATGAACGATCAATTCGAACTTACAATTAAGAGTGCTTTCAAATCACTTGAAAAATAAGCCTACACCGTTCTTGGCTAACCGACACGCCGGTCAATCAAACTCAAGAAGTGTTGCAACTCAACCATTGACCAACTTCTGCTTTCACACAACATGGTACAACGTTGACCCACTGCAACGGCACTCCCGACCAAGTCATCTACAACATCCACATAAAACCTAGAAGGCTCGAAAAGGACAAGTGAATGATGCGAAAAAGGGAATTATATCGAGATTTTCCAGAGCAAGACTCTCCCTATAGACTAATATACGTTAAATCAGATCCAAATCGAGCGTAAATAGTGATTTTTGTCGATCAAATTGATGGAGATGGGCCAATAAAACTCTCTTCTTCTTGTTGAAGAACTAATTAATTACATTTTTGATGGAGCGTATACCTATACTAGTTAATGGATCTCATGTGTATGAAGCAATTAATCCTGTCTTTCGAGGATGAATATGAAAGCCTTTTAACAACTGTGTTCTTTTCATTTTTTTTCTTGTCAAAATCATTTCAATTGCAGAGAACCAATCACTTTGCTTGGTATCCCTTTCCTCAACTAGAAGTCAGTCTTCTGCTTCCTTTTTGGCCATGTAGTTGTAATTTAGTCGAGTCAACTTAATTTACTGCTCAAACCCGATTCAGTATTTCGACCAAAAAGAAAAAAAAAAAAAAACTCAAGACTCAGTATCCCTATATTAGAAGACTTTATGCTAGCCTTTCAAGCTCAAGGTCGAGTAAAAGAAGCGTCTAACAATCGAGCATACCTTGAGCGTACAAAAGGTGAATCTTAATTCGATCGAACTTGAGCTGGAGTTTTGAAGGTCCTGTAAGATTTATAGGAAGAATAGAGCACAAGTGTATATATCCATCGAACATGAACATACTCAAATGATCACGCAAACCGATTTCTCCTACACGCACGAGGATAGCTTCTATCCACAATGTGATTGGTCTGACTCTCGAGATTAATCCAAAGGAGAAATATTGTGATTCGAAACGAAATCTTCATACCATCCAAATCAATCGAGAGCTTGATTGCTCCGCCAATTTACAGGTACGGAAACTAATATGCAAGAGGAAAGAGTAGTGAAGTGAAACATCTTCCTTTTGGCGGTGGAACATCAAGCCCTCACAAGACGAGAATTACGAATTTGTGAGCTCGAAGAAATGCCGCCGAGCGTTAAAAAACAAACATGTTTTTCTCTTTCGCAATACCCCAGTAGGCAAAATGCTTTCGTGATCCTCATAACTATTGGAGAAGTTAGTTCCGCATAAATGTGGATCTGAACAGGATTCTGACTGAGCTGGCAGTACGACGCCCAACCAACTTCTTGCATAACAATATTAAGACGGCATATATCCAGACACAAAAAGAATGTTGTCAGGACTAATGGCGCATGCCAATATGCAGGACAAGGCTGGTCCTTTTCAACCGTTTGTCGTCCTCTCTGAGTTTCTGGTGAGGACTTTAAATGATAAGCAATGTTGTTTTGGCTGGACAGGGGACATGCCCTGTTCTCCATAGTCTTTTCCATATTGTACAACTTAGAAGTAAAGGCATTCGAATCAGCACCCTACCATACCATCAACCTTACCCAAACATTCCACAATCCCAGCAAAGAACTCTCCCAAGCCTTTTAATTCGAAGGGGGCGCTCTGCAAATGGCTGCATCAAATGGAAGTGCAAAAGAAGAAGATAACAAACCGGGCTTTGCATATTGTAAATTATGAAAGCTGGAGGTGAATCCCACATACAATTGTTTGCTATAAATAAGCAGACTAAGTCAAAAACATGCATTGATACAATTGACTAGCCCAGGAGTTCAGAGTCATGCGTAGCTTGATTTTCAGCTACTACCAAAGCCCCCATCTAAAGCTGTCGATACAGTATGTTGAAGTGTGCCACGAGGTGATTGTCCCCTTGAAAAAACTGGCGTATGAAAACATAATGCTCCAGTTCCTGCCTCAAAGCTGCAAGTTACCATACATGTCAAAACATGTGATCGTTTCCACCAAGGACCTAGAGCTACTGAAGACATCATCTGGCAATATGCCCCCTTGATATAGAATGGCTTCACCAACAATTATGCTAAGGCAACACCAAAACCGGGCTCTTTGGTTCCATTCAGTCTCCTGACTGCTGATAATCAAGTCACCATCTTAGCTAGATTTTGACCATGAAATAGAAGGCGTCTTGGCCAAGAAACCAACGAATCAGGCATGGAATTTCAAAAAATGCTGTGCCCTTCCTTGGCCAGTCCCAATTATCTAGACTGCACATACATCTAACGCAAGCTGCACCTTTCAGGTACATATTATCAGATAATTTATTGTATAAGACATAAATCATTGAAAACAGCCTGAATCCCTTCCAATTCCCATCACAGTTCCCACCACGCAGCCTAGATATCAGCCCAATTTTTTTGGGTCAAAGGATATCAATCAGTCCATCAAATAGTAAAGCTGTTGATGCATATCTTCTGCTGTAAATACGACATCAAATACCTAAAAAGGAATTTCAACCAAATAATGACAAATAGTTAGGATGGCCAAGAGCAATTAAATAAATACAGCACAACCAAGGAAATGTTTCTTAAACAAGAAAAGCACACAAAATAAGTAATCCATCATCTTATAGTACTTTTCTTTACCATGGCACTTCACCAGGAACAAAATATAGTAAAAATGGAAGGAAAGCACTGAAAACTCATCACATTTAAGGATAGGCCAAATACAATATACGACATTCACATATCACCAAGCATCCCCATACCTGTCAAAATTGATCCTGGGGATCCTATCTCTGCATGCTATAATATTGAGGAGCCAGCTCAGTTAACCACAAGTAATCAATTCTGGTTATGTTGCGAATGTACTTGTGATTAGTTTGAATTAATTCATTGAAGATAATGCACTCTGGTTTTGTCCGAAATAGTACAGAAGAAGGATGGATCTGCACCACCTGACCACTTGCCAAAGCCCTATTTTCCACACCAAATATGTATTGTTAGGAAATAAAGTCTAAGAGAACTGGAAAAAGACATTGATTAAAACTTGGATCTATGTTGACGTATTAAAGCTAAGAGGAAGGGGTCTGAATCAACACCCAGCACCTGTATGAACCTTCTGGCTGCTTCAAAGCTGCGTTGAGGAAAAAGGAAGCGGCGAGGCATCTCCGAAACTGAACCATGTCATCTCCACACGACACAATGTGAAGCCCCATTTGCTCTACATGTCCCTGAATCTGTCTGTATGACATAAAAAAAAAATGCATAGTTGGAGGATCAATAATGCTTGTCCCAAGACATGGAGAACTAAAGGCAACATGCAAAAGTTCATAGACAACCTGTGAATGTCGCGCGCATGTCTAAGGGACCTGCTATTGATAAAATTTTCTTTGCACCATTTTTTGAGAAGTTTATCGTCTTTTTCTTTACTTTGACCACTCTTCCTCTTCTCCAAGAACTCATCAGCTGCTCGAAATACATTAATCAAGGTGATGTGGTCACCATCTGCACTTGAAAAGCATTTCATTGCAGTTCTTGCCTGGCCCGGCAAAGTTAAGTAGTCAGCTCTCCAGTTACATACAGAGTAATGGAAGTCCATGTGGTGCAACCAAACATATCAACCAGCCAGAATGGTTGTTTCAAAGAGAGCCCAACAAAACAAGACCAAAACGGACAGAAGAGCCTATGAATATGTTTTCCACTTATTGCAAATTAGTCAAGCAATAACCTACTGAAGGACTTGAATATGACATTAACACAGTTGAACTCACAGTTATGGACATCGGACGTTCATGAACTCACAAATCCTGTAAGATAACACTGCTGGCATATACTCGACCTTTCAGGCACATTATACTTGAATACAATAACAACTCAAAGGAGATTTATACGGGGAAAAAGCCATTAAAAAAACCCCAACTATGCCCATCATGACACATTAACCCCAAACCTTTTTTATGACATCAAAAACCTCGAACTATGCACATTGTACACATTAACCCCAAACTTTTTTCCCGTGACACCAAAAACCTTAAAACTTGTACCCATATAACAAATTTACCTCAATTTTATGTTGTGACAGAAAAAGCCCCAAACTTGTACCCGTGTGTCAAATTTACCCTCCGTCAAGATTCCATTAATGCATGCCATTAATAATCTTATTTAGCTGCCTACATGGACGACAGAAAGCAAACAAAGCTAGCGAGATGCCCATGTGGCAAAGATATGACAACTAATTGTATGTTTTTTTTTTTCCTCATTTTCTTTTTTTCCTTCCTCCTTTGGCTTCTTCCTTGGTTTGGCGACAATGAGGGCGTGCCAATGGCACTAGTGAGGGCGGCAGCAACAGTGGTGGTTATAATAAAGAAGGCACGAAAAAGGATCTTGATGTAAGGTAAATGTGTCACGCGTGTATAAGCTTGAGATTTTTTATGTCATAAGAAAAGTCTGGAGTAAATGTGTCACATGGATACAAGTCTGAGGTTTTCAGTGTAACAAAAAAAAAAAAATTGGAGTGAATTTGGTGTAAATGTGTGACATGATTATAAGTTTAAGATGTTTGGTGTCACAAATAAGTTTAGGGTAAAAGTGTCACAAGAGTCATAATTTGGGATTTTTGGTAGGTTTTACCCATATATATACATTACCACATTTTTGTTACAACATACCTGGCTAATCCTTTCAGTAATACAATTTACATGATGTGCATGCACTCATTGCATAAACGAGTATAAGATAAGCAAGATGAAAGGCTTCACAAGTATCAGTTCATAACTTACCTCTTCTAACTTCTCACGAGGGGCATAAAATATGGATTCTACTGAAAGCATCGCAACCGTAATCAGCATTTCTTCCACGCAGTTGAACTGACTAGCCTGTATGAGTGCCTTTGAATACATGGGATCTAGGGGAAGCCGAGCCATCTGGTGCCCCAATGGATCTGATAGTTTACAGTCCTCTGTTAGAGCACCCAGCAAAAATAACTGCTCCAATGATTTCACGATAGCTGCCCTGATCAAAGCTTACAGGTGTCATTACCCAGCAAAAAATACAGAGAAAAGTAGGTAATGTGATGCCACATCACAACCCATTTCATAACTTCTCTACAAATTATCAGCCTATTTGACTTGATGAAGCATCAGTACAAGAGAAGCACCATGACAAATTCATGTGGGAACAGTGCGACAACGTGGTGCACCCATATGTTCCATAAGAATATATAAACTTTTACCAAATTTTCTAGATTTTTCCGTCAGAGAAATGGTGAAAATGAAGGTGAAATAGAAAATTTCTGGGCACAAGAGACAGGATAATGTGAAATGAAGGATAATTTTCAAAGGACAATTTAATAACCAAATTAAATCATTGATAAAGATGAATCCAACAAAACTAGATGAAATCACACTAATCCAGGCTTAAGAAAGATGACGCGTCCACAGCCTAGTGGACACACTTAAGTATGCACAAGAGAGTAAATGATAAAGCAACTAGATCTCTCAGGGAATAACCTTGGTGGTTTTTCGATAAAGTCAAACCCAATAACATCTTTTACACCCAAAGCCATGAGCTGCAAAACAACATTTGAAAGATTGCATCTCTTAATCTCAGGCTTTGTCGAATCCTCAAGTTTCTCAAATTCGGTTTCTGGGTAGAGGCGGAAACACTTCCCAGGTCCTTCACGCCCTGCTCGTCCACTGCAGTAGCAAGGTTTTAGTCTAATAACATGGGATTTTTATTTGGTCAAAGTTTCAAATTGAATGGTTGAATAGACACAAAGATCCAAGACACGCAGACACGATAAAATACTCCACGTTATCATGTTTTAATTAAAAAGAAGTAACCATGCAAATATTGAATGCAAATTCAACTCTTCAGTATGATCCAGATCTTCAATTACAAGAAAGGAGATGAATTTGATTCAAAAAGTCCACGCATGGGCAACAAAACCCTCTTTCATGGCACAAGATACCTGTCTTTAAAATGTTAAAGACAAATTAAAGGACAGATATCCCAATTTCTGGACATTCGCACTGTCTGAAAGTATGCATCCACAGGAGAATGAAGAGAGACTGTCTACCATCCATATATTGCCATTTTAGGACAGAAATAGTGTATGTTTTTCAGTCAAGGAATTGGTATGGCACCACATTGGGACTTCAATACCTGTGCATTTAAATGGTATCCCTTCCCCTATATCTTCTTTGGACTGTATTTGAAATGTGATCACACTACAAAAGCATAGATCAAAGTACAATAACTGCAGACTACCTTCTCTGAAGAGCCTGAGACTTGGAAGTTGGTATGACAATTAATGATTCCATGCCTTTAGCCGGATCATATGACCGTGCTTTCACAAATCCAGGGTCTACAACATACTTTATCCCTGGTATTGTCACTGATGTCTCGGCTATATTCGTGGCCAATATAACCTGAAAGAGTTCAATCATATTAGTAATAATCATTACAAAAATAAATTTCTACAAAATTATTTTAGCTTGCTGAATGACAATGATGTAGCCGTATCTAAGCAATATTAGTGAATAAACAATAAAATAAGAGGAATATAAATATGATATATCAACAGTTCATAAATCCAATTGATTGTCTGAAGGTAATGAGAGGAAATAAATCATCCTGACCACAAACAGCATGATGTTATGCTATCACAATAGAACCACCAACAACAACCAGATTCAAAGAGTTTGTTAATGTTAGAAACCCACTGCCAACAGCATAAAAGAGTTGTGCAACCAGTCTACGTATGTCTAAATGTGAAGATACTGAGGAAAAGAAAAGCTGAGAAATATCACAAAGAATACTTTTTTATCACTTGTCCTACAAGGGAAGTAAATAGACATAAATATCAACCATTCTCTCATGCTTCACCATACCGAGACAAGAAAGATGTACAGACAGTGAGGCCTCACATAAAGTTAATGAAAAACATTGACGTGACTGCTACTAGAAAAAAAACATCAAAGTGGCAATGATCTTAATAAAGGTCCACATAATCCAAAATACAAATCCTTACCCTATAGTAAAGGATCTGACTTTAACAGGAGCACTGTACATAAAAAAATCGAAAAAATTTGAGCAGCTTGGATAGTCACCTTACGAAATCCAGGAGGAGAGGGTGCAAAGACACGCATTTGTTTCTCAGAGGGAAGAGATGAAAATATAGAAACAGTCAACATATTACGGTTGCCTTCAGGCAACTGCCGTAGTCGCTCCTGAATAAGTCTTTCAACGGATTCAATTTCCTCTTGACCAGTCAAGAATACAAGGACATCTCCTGGACCCTCCTCCAAATGGATCTGAGTATTGCAAAATGTGTACTTATCAAATACAGCAAATATATTTAGCCAACTGATTAGTATCAAACAAAAGAGTAGCTCGCATGGTAATATTTCCAAGGAGAAATCAAATTGGCAAGCCTTATTGAGACCTCAATTGAATTAATGACATTGAGTGAATATATGCACTACATTCTATGTGGATACACTTAAAATGCCTTTTCATGAATCAAGTCAGATGGCAAATTATGTATCCTATCCTAGTCAAATAAACGAGAAGTGATTTTGGAAACCCGCAATGAATAGAATGTTTGGCAAGCCTTCAAAAGTTAAAAAATATGGAAGCTAAAGCAATCAAAAAACCAATTAACTGTAAACTGTGAGGCGCTGCTGCAGATTCTAGTTTATGAATCATCTATAAAAGTTCTATGATTTTAAACTTAAAAATATAAAGAGAGTTACACAATCGATACTGCATTTATAGACACCACAACAAAGTTGCTGTTTAGCAAACATTCATTGCAGTCATACTTACGGCCCAACATCGAACATAAAAACACCAAAACTACCACATCAGATGTAAAAGCAGTGACACGTCGACTGTGAACCAAAACATGAACTTCCTAGAATAGGAGGTAATCCATTTTCATAAAGACGTAAAGAAGGCCTAAGCAAATAAGATTGAAAAACAACCTGGAATATGGTAATCAGGGTTGCATCTACATAATCTGGTTGAGGATGAAGAGTATATAGTATATCCACAGGAAATTGCCGCCCCTGGACATGGACGGCTCTTGCACCACCAAAGTATTCGGAGAAGACACGTGCGTCTAAGCTAGCAGACATAATAATCAACTTCAATGTAGAAAACCGTCTGCTTTGGCCTTGTTTCAAAGTACCAGACCAAACACCTTGCCCTTTCTCCAAGAGCATGCCATTACTCAACTGCTTATTTTCGGTATTTGGAGAATCATTGGCAGATGCAGACCTTTTATTTTGAACTTCTTTCAACAAGCCCAACAGAACATCAGTGTGGACTGTTCTTTCATGGGCTTCATCCACAATAAGCACGGAATACCTAGAAAGATACGGATCCAACAGTGCTTCCCTGTAGAGGAGTAGTATCAGCTCCACAGGCAAAGACTGGAATCAACATAAGTTGCCAATTTAGCATAATACAAGTTTCACATGATTTCTCCATATACTATAATTGGAAGCATGAAAATTCTACTGGTTCAAC
The DNA here is from genome assembly GCA_014182395.1 of Eucalyptus sp. ANBG9806169. NCBI lineage: Eukaryota > Viridiplantae > Streptophyta > Magnoliopsida > Myrtales > Myrtaceae > Eucalyptus > Eucalyptus sp. ANBG9806169. The sequence goes on from CM024579.1 coordinate 40,465,673, forward strand.
TTCCCTTGAGAATCTCAAAAAATAAGAACTAGAGCTTTGCCAGACTTCAGACCAATTAGCAAGATATCTAAAATAATTTCAGCTAGGTAGTAGATCTTGCTCCACCTATAGATCTAAAGAAATAAGACCAGTAAGTCTCCTTTCTACAATCACATCTAGATTACGAAATGAATTCGGTAAAAATGATTCGAGTCAGTGGACATCTTAGCCCACTTTAAAATAGCGATGCACCCAACTACTGAATCTTACAAGAATCTTCAACCTTCAAGAAATTGACTGAACATATTACGCAAGTCGCAGGACAAAATAATGGCAGAAACTTTACCTTAGAAGCAAACCATCTGTCATGTACTTGATTCTTGTTGAACCGGATGTCATGTCATCGAATCTGATGGAATACCCGACCCTTTGGCCCAACTCAACCCCAGATTCCTCCGCCACTCTTTTGGCGACAGTAACAGCCGCCACACGCCGTGGTTGAGTAACCCCAATAACTTTCCCATCACGACAGAACCCAGCATTGAATAGAAACTGTGGTATCTCTGAAAAAAATAAAATCGCAAAGGATATAACAACTCCCTCAAGGGGCAATAGCAAAAGGCATATTCATACATGCCAAGGGATTTTCAGCAGTAACATGTTGCACTGTGCAACCTCATTCTTTCAACCTCTCTACACTTGGATACAACGAAACATCACGAAACAAATATATCACATTGTAACTATATTATGTACCTAATCATGCTGAAATGCCGCACCATACATGGTATATACCCTACATGGATACTTACGTGTAGTTTTTCCACTACCCGTCTCGCCGACGACGATCAGAGTGTCGTTGTTCCGCACCTCCTGGACGAGCCGCTTCTCCACTGGGTGCAAAAAAGAAAGCACCAGCCTAACACTCAGTCCAAGCCCACAACCAGCTAAAGGGAGGGGGGGGGGGTGTGGATTCACGGGGAAACAAACATTACCCGATGCGATCGGCAGAGACTTCCTCTGCTGCGCAATCTTCTGCCTCCTGCATTCCATTCAAAAATTGGCCGGCATTCAATTAAAGAAAAAAGAAAATTCTTCCCCCCATAACAAGCTATAAAGAGTTCTTTTTTTCCTAAACTCCCGACATTCGCTAATCCCCCAAGAAAGCCCAGAACGCCTCGGCGCATCGACAGGTGCATCTGAACCTAATACATAACTCGAATATACCGCTGTCCAAAATTTCAAATAATGCACAGAAGGTCCAAGCAATCGAGCCGCTTATTTTTCCGTCACATCTCAGATGCGCGAAAGCAACAAATTCAGCGTGATTTCACGACGAATAGAGAGAAACAGGCTCTGCGCATAGGACATTCCACGAGGATCGAGCAACCGAAATCCCCCAAACCAAAACCCTGGCCACCGCAAATCCAACAGATCGAGTTCTAAGAAGGCGAAACACCAGAGGAAGACGTGCGGGCTGGCACATAAAGGAAGACCTGCGTCTGTTGCCGGAGGCGGTGGCGGGGGCTGTGACGTGGACGACGGCGCGTCGGGCCCTTCCGCCATCGAAGCAAACGCCTCCTCTTCGCTGCGGCGGCTTTGTCGCGCAAATGATGAGCTTAGTCGAAGCGATTGCAGAGACTACTAGCTAGCGACGAGTCGGGATTGTGAAGCTAGTGCAAAGGAAAACGTTGAGAGAGAGAGAGAGAGAGAGAGAGAGAACCGGTTGAAGGAGTTTGGTTTGGCGTTGTTGGCGAGGTTGGGATTGGAAGGCAAGCCGTTGAGGCGAGGAGGTCGAGCTGCGTCGCCTTCCACTCCTTGAGCCATCGGTTCGTGACAGAAGTCTTCTTCCCTGCAGTGTTGCAGTCAGAACCGCGAACAACGTATGTAGGTCTCTCTCTCTCTCTCTCTCTCTAACGAGGAGCGAAATTACATGGGATTCCAAGGTTTTTTTGGTTTCTCTTGGTTGGTATTAGGTAAGAGGTATTATAATACTTAGCTTCTAGAAATATAATTTCAAGTAGGAATGATCAATTTCAGAATTGGTGATTCTCGCCCTACTTGGAATCTAAAATCTGAAACCGAACTGCTTATTTAAAAAAAAGACATAAAAATTAAGAAATTTTCTCCAATTTACAGGTTTCCGTATGTGGAATGGGGAATCGGACCGATTATTCCCATTTCTGAATTATTAGAATGAGGAACAGGGCTAATCTATCGAGAACTACCTAGATTTGCAAGGTTCAATATTGACTCCCTTACTAGATCGGGATTGATGCACACCAGAAATTACAAGGCACAAATTGATGGGTTGGATAGGCTTCTAAATAAAGTTAAGAAGAATTGTCTTGCTTTGACTTAATTTCATCTACTGTAAAATTTTCAAGTGTTTCAAATAAATAAATAAAGTATTTGCATTGCAAGATTTAAAAAAAAAAATGAAATCCCTTCAGCATAAATCCTTCAAATTACATAATAGTGAACCGTTGATGTTGTATGTTCTTTTCTCGATTTGTTTTTACGTTCACTAGATCGAAAGGAGAGGTTCCTTGATTTACTTCAAGAGCACATATACTAAAAGATACTGACCCTTATTTTTTTTTTCAATTATTTGATATATTGAAACGTGCATTTTCATATTAAAAATCAATTTTCTCATCAGATAAGTAACTAGTTTCTAATAGATTGCAATTATTGATAAATTACTCAAATAACTTCTCCATTATCTTTTTTTTTTCGGTCGGTACTTCTCCATGTGTAGTTTGGCGAATCCTCGGAACTTACAAGGACGATAGGAACTTTGCCTACAGAAAAAAAAAAGTAAAGTCCAAAGCATTTAAGAATGTTTAGAAACTTTTCATATTGGAAGCATGCATCCTTCAACACTTTAATAATATTTCATGTTTATTTTTACCTTTCCAAGTTTCAGATTAACCCTAAATCCATCACCAGTTAGTACTTTTATATTTATTTGATTTGCAGTACCTATAATTATATAAAACATAAGTTTTTTATATTGATTAAAGTTTGGTCTATTACAAAAAGCAATAGTTTCAATCATCTAGTGTTATCTCCACGTACTCCCTGATAAAATTAAAATAAAAGCTAGTGAGTTATTGATCAACCAAATATTATTACAATGCTAAATAGAAAAATTCGTCATCTATTTACAGTAGTTTCATCTCAATAGCAATGGTAGATGATACTCGCCAGCGGTAAAAAAGTAAGTTTGGTAACATAAAAACTAAAAAATCAGTAAATTCGGAGGTAAGTTTGTAATTTTCCAAATACACATTTCCAGCAACATCATGTTAACAAAATTTACTAAAATTCAAATGTAGTTCTATAAACACAACAATTAAAAAGACTGGCTACTCTGACTTCATATTATTACCTTTTTTCAAATATTTGCAATAACTTTACCAGTAACGCCAGTAAATTTTGACAAACACCGAGAAAATTCAAACATAAATAATTAACTTACAATCAACTATATATAATTAATTTCAAATGTAAGTTGGCAACTTACCAACACAAACATTTTCCCGAGTACTGGATATCTACTAAAAAAATTTGACAAAATTTACTAAAATGTATCAACTCACGGATCACATCCACCAGATATCAACAGATGACATTAGACAGATCGAAACACAACAGGACCAAATTGATCGACGATGCCGCATTTTCATGATGTCATTGCTAATCCCCATTTCCGTGAAAAAGTCCCTTTCATGAGCTTTTGAACTCAACATTTGAAACTGCACTAAACACACCCGATTGCTTTTTGCATCAAAAGGTAGGCCAAAAATCGCAATCAATGAGGCGAAGCTTGATCACAAGCTGCTATCGACACTCATAATCCAGATTCCTGGAGACCATAAACGCCATTTATAATCCAGAATCCTCCGATCCGGGTGGAAAGATGTCCGGCTTCAAGTAGGGTCGTGTCAGTTTGGATCGTTCGGTCACATGGCTTAAGCTATCGAGTCCTTCGGAATGATTCATAAGAATGAATGTCTGCCTCGGACAATGCTGGCTTCAAGGACTCCCTAACGAGTTGGAAATGATGGTCATAAACGGCAGTTGCATGAATGTTCTCTCTTAAAGCGACTATTCCTGCTTCCCTGCACAGGCCCTCCAATTCGGCTCCTGTGAACCGTTCAGTATGTTCTGCTAAATCTCTGAGATCAACATCATCTCCTATTTTCATGTTTCGAGTATGCACGCGCAATATCTCATGGCGAGACACCAAGTCTGGTGGGGGTACATAGAGCACCTATAAATTTAGAGAGGAAAAAGAAAAGGTAATCATGAGCTTGACAAGGTAGTCAAAAAGAATTAAATTGTTCCATCACAGAGTACACACTCCTAAACTAGGAAAAAAAAATTTCCTTCAACGGAATAGACTAAATTACAAATAAATAAATAAACTACTCTCCATTAATGATTTGGAATTGCCACCATAGGGGGAAATGGTTAAAGAAACATAATTTCCCGAAAAGAATAAGAGCACGAACATAATTTTTTTTTTCCATATTAAAATACTAGATTGAGTTTTAAACAATACTTCCAAGACACTTGAAAGTTGAAACAGAAATTAGTTCAACAAACATCTTATTAAGGCTAAAAAGTAAAACTAAAAGTCAATAAAGAATTAGAACCATAATTATATGGAGAATAAGTAAATTGCCAATATTAAGGAATTATGTGAAAATATTAGCAAGCTAAAGCCAATCTGGACGCACTGGCTAAAGAAAGGTGGATCAGAAGTTCCAGTAATAAGCACTTAACAGAGTACATAATCCAGAAAGAACTCAGCAGACTCGAGAAGAAGGTTGCAGAATTACAGCCTGAAGTCTAGATCAAGAAGCAGTAATGTTCCTTACCAAATCAAAACGTCCAGGCCGCATAAGTGCTACATCAATTGCATAAGGGCGATTTGTAGCAGCTAAAACAATGATTCCCTGCCCATATGAGGTAGCATGAGATGGAAGCTAATCATGATTTACTATTTATCAAACACAATAATGCTCACATTTGCCAGTTCTAAACCATCCATCTCAGTCAACAATGTGGATAGTAACCTCTCTCCAACTACGGCATTGCTGCTTGATTTACCTCCACTGCAAGTGAACCAAAATAGAAAAGCCACATTATACATCCACCTTTATTTGCAAATTGCCAACTTTATCGTCCAACAATAAGTCAGATATCATGGAGAAGAAAATTAAACAGAAAGTCAACAAACATTAAGAACTTTTCACACAGTAGAAGGTTCACCAGAGAAATTAAATGAGAAAAGATATGAGGGTATCTTTCATGCGACACATTGAATTATCACTCTTCACTCATTCCTCAAAGTTCATAACATCAACCAAAACCACAACGTGTTCATTGTACTTCAATACCAGTGATGAGTACACATGCTTTATAAGAAAAGAAACTTCTTCAGCAATATACTCAGACAATCATCCTGGTCCACAACTATATGTGAACAGAACAAAATGAGAGCACCTTAGCTTGCACGGAACACCCCAAGAATGATGTTATGCAACCCTCAATAGACTCACCGCTCGCCTGCCACAACGTCAGCCTCATCAAAAAATATGATGCTTGGTGCCGCAAGACGAGCTCTCCTGAAGGTATTCCTCAATAAGGCTTCCCCCTCTCCAACATACATTGAATATAATTCTGCTCCACTGAAATACAAAGTTTGTGAATTCTCAAGCTAAAGGAATGTGATAATCACATCAGAAAATCAGAAGGAAAAGCAGAACATTTTACACTGGTTACATCCTCTCAACTTTTGGCTAGCATAATGGCAAACAAACAGAAGATATTTTGTAGGCTCACAACTTCGATTTGTCAACAGCAAAGAATTTTGGTTTTTCTAACATCCAGTTTCTGGCGTAGTCATTGTGCTTAGCTAAAGTGAATCATGTCGTAAAGTTGGAACCTATTTCAAAATTATATAAATGGGAAAGTACCCTTATTATCACACTATTACAACTTCCTTCTTTCAATGGCTGAAGAAATTAATTCCATCAGCAACTTCATAGATGATCAGGCCCTCATACTATTATCTTTACTACAAATTAGCAACAGCATATGGCCAAATTTAAGCTCCACTGCAGAATCAATTGATAAAGGATGGACTATCCTTTTATGATAATTGAGTTAGAAGATTTACTGAGATGAGCAAGTTAAGAAAGATGCTATATCTCCAGCACAAGTCCTAATATTTTGGTCTCTCGCTTAGATTGAAGATCTTACAATTATGATTTGTAGTGCGATTGACTATGTTGCATAAGCACCAACTCAATTAGTAGCACTCTTTTTAAAGAGAATGCAAGAAATCGATCCACCCGCAGATTATTACTTTTCAGTCATCATTCATATAAAAATAAAAGTCATAACAGTTTGTTCACATGAACAAACTATATTGTCTGATGTTAGGTTTACTCATACTGGATGCAATAGCTGATCAATTCTCCGAGCCCATTCCACAGAGTTTAATATTCCACCTTTCTTGTCCATCCCAGCATAAAGTAAAGTTACCGCTCCAGCCTTGTGAAACAACAAACCATTGGATCTAGTGGAAGGTGGAACTTTGTTTTATTGCCTAGGGTGAAGGATGGAATTACAAACATGGCATTCCCCCTCTCCTTAAAGTCTCAGAGCATATATAATTGTCCAGGGAGTTGTTGATGTCAAACCTTAAGGAAAAAAAAGAAGCTTGGGTAGCATGAGCAGCGGCTTTCGCAAGAGTAGTTTTTGAGCACCCTGGAGGCCCATGCAGAAGTACTCCACGTATTGGTGATATTCCCAGCCTCAAAAAAGCAGCAGAATGTTTGATAGGCCACTCAACAGCTTGCTGAATCTTTCTCTGATCAAAGTTAAGAAGGTACAAAAGTAAAAAAAAAATGGACGACCAGCGCCTGAGCACATAACAATGAGTTCACTGACCTTTAGTTCCTTATATCCACCTATATCATCCCATGATACCTTAGGAATTTCTACAGTAACACCTCTTGTTATACTTGGGCCAACAATAGATCTAGCATAGTCCCAATCTTCCATTGTAAGCAAAAGTGCCTCTACATCTGAAAACCTTTTAAGAGCAAAAGCAGTTGCCTCGCGACATAAAGCTTCTAAATCAGCTCCAACATATCCATTGCACATTCGAGCGATGGATCTCAAGTCAACAGTAGGATCCAAAGGAACTTTTCTTGTGTAAAGCTGACAATCAAGAAACAAGGAATCAAACTGCTATATCCGATTTGAGAAACCAAACATTCGATTCACTTAAACTCACAGCTCTCAGGTTTCAAAGATCTGTGCAGCCTTAGTAAAAGATAGTGAGGAAGATGCATCCAGTGCGATCTTGGAAACAGCCTATTATTACAATAATTTCTATGATACCTGGAGAACTTGAAAGCGCTCTTCTTCATTGGGTGTTGTAACTTCTATTTCAACATCAAAACGCCCATACCTTCTAAGTGCAGGGTCAATTGCATCCACTCTGCAAATACAAAAAAGCAAGTACTGAATGAAGAGAACAAACGACCAATGCAAATGGAGAAAATGTACTTAGGGAACCTCATCAAAATAGTCATCCAGGTGTCATTTTCCATTCTTAGAAAAAAACTGAAGCAATACAGGTTAGGGTTATTGGCTCTCAGATCAATGTGAATCACTGAAATTCTTCTCAAAAGCAAGGGAAAAAAGTTCACACTAAGAACTGCAGAATGAATGAAATATGGCTCCTCTTTTATAGTCTTCATAGTATACTAATCTACAAAAGCTTAAGGTATTAAGTTTAAGGAGGCATGCCAAGAGGGGCCAAGACTAAATATCATTATTAAACAAAACCCTAGTATCTCATACAACAATAAGCCTTATTCCACATGTGAAGATTTAACCTGTTAGTCGATGCAACAACGACGACTTGTGGCAATGATCCTGATAATGGCTGAATAGAGTCCATCAGGGTACATAATTGAGATGTCAAACGAACATCTTGTTCTTTTCTGCACTTTAAGAAATAACTTGAATTAAACTAAAGATTGCCAAGTAAGCTTTACGGTAAAGCAGTAGCAACATTGAGGCAAAAAAACAGGAGAAATGACAATTCAGCATAAAAATGATAATGATCCAAAATGTCATTGTTCTGCTAGCTGCTTTTATGACTCCACCCATTTGCAGGTAAAGTCCTCGACCAAAATGCACGGGGCGCGCGCGCGAGAGAGAGAGAGAGAGAGAGAGAGAGAGAGTACATCTATATTTTTACATGAGATTGCTTTATGGCAACACCTTGAAAGGACACCTACGAACTAGCATATGCACATGGCAATAAACTCTATGCTTGATACAAATGAAATTATCTAAACACACTGAATAAAGGAAATTTTGCTAAAATTGCCAACCATGTTTCCTCTCATCAGAATGACAGTTACTAGGAACCTTTGTGTTTGATAACAGTAAAAAAAAAGGGTCCACATAAAATCCGAGCAGCTCATGAACAGCTTTTCAATTTTCACAAAAAGCAAAAAGGTTATAGATACCAATACAAAGGCAAAGATGACATTTATGGCACTAACTAATTGCACTCAGCAAAATGATGTGCCAAAATTGAGCACCTAAATTTGATTTTGACTGCTATATGAGCTATCACATAGTTTGCACGATCACCAATATGACTATATAACAATTTATAGTCCCATACCTACTGATTTCCGAGTGATACCTAATACTGACTAAGAAGATCCTGATGCTGCTTATATCATATTCTCCTGTTTTCCACATTTCTTGTATTAAAACGATGTGAGTTTTTTGGGTTCTCCACAGCTAAATGCTTCCTGTAGCCAATAATTGATTGTGGAGTAGGAGATTCTTGGGATTCTTACCTAGAACTACGATGAGGGCAAAGCACATCTATTTCATCTATGAAGATAACCGATGGGTTGCCTGACGCTGCAACAGCAGATGCTTCAGAAAAAGATTCTCGCAGAACACTCTCACTTTCTCCGGCATGAGCCCTGTGAACAGAGTACGGACTGCAGTACAGACCAAGAGGATTTAGCGGAAAGCAATTCGTTGCGTCTAAAGCAAGCCCTGCAGATTACAAAGCCGAGAGCATAATTTCATCTGCAAACGGCAATCAGTCGAAAAGTGAACAGCCTTTCTTTCCCCCCGTAGTTTTCCAGATTGTTTTATAGTATGAACAAGAATAGCTACCCCGAGAAAATCGAATGCATGATGCAGAATTACATTAAAAGCACCTGATAACGGTCAACTGCGCAGAACATTCTCGTACAACGGCACGAACCAAGCTTGTCTAGCCAAGGAAGATGAAACCCAAATGAAAAAATCACTCAGATGTGAGAGAAGGAAAAAAAAAAAAAAAAAAACCAATCGCTCTCCAGGAAAAGGAAACGAATCGCTCTAGATTACAAGGGAACAGGACATTGCCGATCGCGTACCTTTCCAGTGCCAGGCGGTCCGTACAGAAGCAAGCCCCGCGGCCACTGCGAGAAAGCGCCGCGAAAACGCGGTCACGTCAGAATCGGAACGGGGGCATTCTCGGGTTGCAGCGAGAGGTTTTGACGACTAAAGAAATGTAAAGAAATGAACTTTGTGCGCGCGCGCGCGAGAATCGTATCGACGGAGCGAGCGGTACCTTGAGGCCGAGCCGCTGAGCTTCGCGGGAGTAGAGAAGAGGGAAGGTGATGAGCTCTCGGAGTGCCTCCAGCGCTTCTCGGTTGCCGCCGACGGCTTCTTCAGCTCTCCACCGGTCGCCCTCGCCCCCGCCCCCGCCGCCGCCGCCGCCGTTGTCGCGGCCATCGACGCCGTCAGGATTGCCTCCGCTCGTCATTCTTTAGTCCTCCGTGTTTCTGCGCGCGCGCGCTTGTGGGGGCGAACCGGTGGGATTCAGGGTTTTATACTCCTTTCAAATCGGGTATTATGCATTTATATTATTTAATATCTCGATTGATTTTATTTGCTATGATGTTTATCTTATCATCTTAAATAGTTATTTAATAAAACTTATGAATAAATTTATGTATTATTTATCAATATACATTGAAATATACAAAAATTCAACCGCTTGCACTATTGTTAACTTGGGACAATTTTTTCCTCAAGAAAAATCAAATTATCTTGAGAAAAGACGAGAACTTTTCAAGTGCGAGGAGCGACAAAAGAACTGAGAAATGCTACTCCGACGAACACCAAGTGAAAGTAAAAAGCAAAGCATTGAATAAATTAAAATTTATGAATCACACTGTACAAATTAAAAATTCAAAAACATTATATATTGAGTCGAATCATTTATATCATTTTCCCTTCTCTTATTACTCATATTTTATTTTCTCAACTCTCTATCTCTCATCAATTTTTTTTTTCTTTTTCTCCATGAATATTTCTACCATTTTCTTAATATACTCCATTAAATCGCATGTTCTTATACATTCCAGAAAAAACACGATCATCGGTAATGTTTTACGAATACAGCTCATGATTTCTTTGTAATATTTGTCATTTTGATGGTTTACACAATAAACAAAGAAGATATTGATTTCAGTTTGTTATTCATTTTGTCACATTCAACCATGCAGGTCAGGCTTGGTGGATTCAATTGTCATCAAAGAACCTCAAATCAAATTTCTTTCGACTTGTTTCCAGCACAAACAAACACCACAAAATGGTTTGCTTAATTAAATCATGAGAGATGATGCAGCATGGAAAAACTCGAAATTCTTTCTGCTGAAGCGAGTTACTGTAAATCCAACAAAAAGTGACAAAAATATTACATAATCGATGTCAAGCAGCCCATAAATCTGAAGAGGTCTAGTGAAGTTAGCATTTAGCTTAAAAGGATCGCCTAGCTACGAAAACATCTCGTTCTTTCCTCAACATTTCCGATCTCTAATGAATTTCCCAGTAGGCTTCAAGCCTACCTAGGCCCACCCGGTGATGGAAAAAAAACAACCCGGAAGGTCAGCAAAAGCAACTAGTCTGAGTATGTTCGCCAAATTAATCACCCAAAACTGTGTCTTTGATAACTTTCTACTTGGGAAGATGATATATGCTGCTCTTCAACCGGTAAGAACCATCCGACGAGCAGAAATGAATACTTGAGCTGGTTCGTGGATCACTTTCACCTATTCTTTCAGATCCTGGACCTGATACTGATATGTCGAAACCAAGGGGCATGGTGAAGCAACCAGAACCACAGAGGAGGAAGAATTCCGAAAATTTTTGGTAATTCCTCAAAACTCAGTTCCTAAGGCATGTGAATCGTCACACTTCCTGCAGACGCTTGGTTTGCTGCACGGTTACTTCCGAAGTTCTTCCGGTTTGATTCTCTTGCGATTCTTGAACCGAACTTTAAACAGTAAAACATACATCTGTTATTGTCTGCTTGATTTTTCTATATCATATGTAGGAGATTACTGCAAATTGCAGATTAAAGAGGTGCTAGCGTAGAAACTGGACACTGTCATTTCAAAGCAACGAGGAGCCAAAATAATCACATTATGATATGTAGCTGCAAACAAAGTTTCATATATCCATGCTTGAGGTCTTGCCTCAGCATCCATCAAGGAAAATGACAAGTGCAAAGTGCCGCGAAAAATGAAGCGAGAGAGGGACAAATGTGAATCACTAGGATGAGCATTATAATGTGCATGTGTAGGGACATATAATGATGACTGTGGCACACCATTCGTAAAGGGGAATCCAGATACATTGCTATGCACATAAACTAGATATGAAGAGACTTAGATGTAAGCCTTGACCCTATCCTAAAGAATGCCTCCATAAATCAACTTAAGAAGATACTGAAAATAAGCAATTGCTTTTTTAAAAAAGAGCATAGTAACACGCCATGGAGCTCACGCCCAAATTCCCCACAAGCACAAATAAATGGCCCAATGAAAGTGCAAACCTGAATTGCTCTTTTAGGTAGAGCTGATGCTTCATGTAAACCAAGCAACCTTGCAACCTTCAAAAAGAGAATAAAAAAAATTGCATGTCAATGCAGTATGAAACATGACCCAAGAAAGAACTGTGATGTATATTGTATGTGATAAGCCATTGCATGATGGAGAATATAGCTGATGTGCAAAGGGTGTCAAAGTAAATAGACTTGGTGCTAGATATGAAAAAAAGAAAATCAAAGTCTTGATTAGAGGAAAAGGATATACTCACAGCAAAATAAAATTCAAATAGAACATAGACAGAATTAGCAATTAAAAGACCCACAAACATGGAAGAAACAATAGGAAGGAAGAACAGCAGCTATATTAATAAGATAGAAATCAATAGGTCCAAAACTTCCAATTGCTTTGTTCCAGGCTGCTCCATAGATGGTACTCCCTGTTATTGAACACCAATTGTAGCCTACTTCCTAAGTTCCAAGAGAAACCCAGGTTTCTCCCCACAACTACTCGTACTACTTGCTTGCAGTAGCTTCTTCGCAGAATGGGTAGGTACCCTAAAAAGATTGACTGGATTTACTACAAAGAGAAATCTAGAGTAATTGAATCCAGTAACATGTCTCTAATCCAAGAAACTCTTTAAAGCATTCGAACTCCATACACTTGCAAAAGCAGTAATTGAAAGTACCCCCCCAGTTTTTATCAACTCATTAAAGCAGAATGTTATTTTGTTGTATGTCTCCTAAAAATGAGATAATCAGAAGTTCAACGGAAAAGATTACACTGACCTCTCTCAAAATCTTCTTGTCACCGATACCACTTGGTTGCTCAAGGTTCGCAATTTCCCACAAAGGAATATCAAGCAAAACTTTTATGACATCTTCATCCAAGAAAGGGAATCTTGCCTGTCAGAATGGAGTTGAATCATCATCACACCAGTTAAAATCATTGAGGGACTGACAATGCATATGCTTATACGCACCTCTTTCCCATGATCAGCTATGCATCTATCATCTCTTCCCAGGTTCCTCTTCCAAATTCTCTGCATGTCCAATCTCATCTCCTCATCAAGGCCAAGCCAACTGATAACACCAAATCATTTCAAAGAGTTCTTGATTATGATAATCAAAGACAGGCTTTATCATCATCATCCTGGATGAGGAAATGCAAAAGCTGACATGTGGATTTGGCATGTGTCGCTTTGTAATTAAAGTAAACCCAACATATGTTCCACATTTAAACATAAGAGCATGCAATGATCTAAGCGAATGCAGAAGAAAGACCTATCCTGAATGTAGGAGTAACCCGATGCAAGAATGATTTATTCAAAGCACTACCTTCCATGTTTATATTTTGTTTTATGTCTGCCATAGCCAGCACACTGCTCATCAGCGCCAGAACCAACGAGGACAATTCTGGCCTGGCTTTTGTAATTATGAAGTTGAAGATCCTCGTCACTTTTATTATCTCTTTCTTCATACACGCAGCCATCACCACTAGCAGCCAGCCACAAAGCTATTCCAATATTCAGGTCCTGCAATGTGAGGTAAAAATTAATTCCAATTGGGTGAAGCAGTACATGAACTTTGATAATTTCGAGGAACAAGGAGAATTTTTATGACATTTAAACATGAAGAATTAATGACTATAATGTACATTCACAAAGGAGAAATTGTATCATATCTACGTCGTGTGATAAATAAATCCTTCACATTTTAATAGAAATACACTATAAGAACTGTCTAACCACAGTACCATGTATGTATTAGCAGGATGAATAAGTGACATAACATGCTTCGTTTCGGAGCTCAAGTTTGACAAATCAGCATCTATCTCTACAAGTCTCCACCTGCACTCCAAAACCACTAAGAGTCAAGGGCTACCCCAACCATGCTAGAATAACAGTCAAATCTTTCCAATCAGATAGGTCAAACATAATTCTAGAGCCTTTCAAGTCATTATTCAGTAAGAAGAAAGTTAATCATCTTGCAACTTTCCAGATATCATAACTCTCCACACAAACAATTAGCATCATAAAGATGGCAAATGTCACTATTAAAACAAAATTCATCTCGTAATCAACACATAAGATGGACAAAAAAGAACTATTGAACATGTCTAGCATTACCAGATTCTGTCAGTCGACGAAGCTATATTAACAATTATTTATGAAGGACAAAATATCAATTCAACACCCTTACATTGCTACAGTGAGTAGACTCAATTACCCATTGCATTAACGAAAAAACTGGCAGCTTAGCACTGTTAAAATTCAAGTACAACCACCAAAGAAGATGTTATTGTAAGAGTCTACACAATGCTAGATGCAGAGGCAAATAATTGAGCAACAACTCGGATATATTCTGCCATACTGAGGCCATTATCACATAAATCTAGCCATAAGAAGACCTGCTCACATCTAGGCGACCAGAAATGACATTATGTTTCATCTTTGAACAACCAGACAGAGAATCACAAGCTGATACAAATGAGAGAAATTAAGTGAGTCATGTAACCGCCACTCTCACAGAGAAAAATATCCCCCCAAAAAAATTCGTTTTTCCCCACAATTTGCAATTATACCATGGAAATACTTTTTAAAATGAAGAAACGCAGATTTTATTTTTTTTTAACCATGGACAAAGCAAAAAGAGAACAAATTAAATAGTGCTCAGGACAAGATTATCATGAAAAACTATCACAAGAGTCACCTACAGAGCACTAGATCAAAGAAAGTGATGCCCGTCTCACCAGTATATGCTATTGCAAGGTGTTTCTCCTACAGAAGATAAGTAAGGTTTCTAAATTATCCATTTTTCACTCATACACAAACGCTCTCAGAGAACTCTATGTACATTTGTTTAGAAATGCAGCAATCTTCTGACACAGCCTTATGACAAGCTGATTGATCTAGTTATATAAAGTCATCTTTACCTCCAGAAGGCTTGTGCTTACCTTCTCGAGGGAGCAATTCTTCCCAGCTCCTTCTTTCCTGCTCTTGCAGAGATTCGATCCGGAGCAGAAGGACCATCAAAGCTAACGTTGAGCAGATCAATGTCAACTGCCAAGAGAAATGTTATCGGTGGGCATGTCAATGATTCAAAAGTAATTCCTGTAGGGTACCACAGCAGGTTCTACAACTCTTTCAGCAGCTTTATAGAAAGCACAATTGAGACATAAGCCAATGCAAAAATAATCTGATCTTGTAGCAAAAGATTTTGTGGGCCAATTTGCTAAAGGTGGGCGGGAGCACTTAAAATATCAAGCAACTTCCATCAGTCTTTAGCCATTTTAGGCAGAGAAATAATACACTCTCAGCACCGAATAAACTAGAGAAAGGACAAGAGGAAGAACACAACATTCTTGGGCTAACATAAAACTAGATGACCACCAATCCTAAGCAGAGAGTGAATACAAGGAAGTAAGAAGAGGAGCATTGACCAATCCCATAGCCCCCAAAAAAAAAAAGAAAAATGGAACGAAAAGAGAATTGATAATTAGAGAGGGGGGGGAGTCCCTCTATGCCATGGCCTACGTCCCTGAGAGCATTGCCCAAAAACATGTGACGGTGTTCGAAGCTTCAACATTCTCAGCCACCAAAGGGTACAATATTGAATTGTAATAGACTTACACCGAGGGTCTATGCACTGGTCCAAAATTGCTGCTATTATCATGGAATCCAACCCGCCCGAGAAAAGAACAGCCACAGGAGAGAATTGCTCTCTAAAATCGCATGCAGTAGTCTGTCTCAAATTCCAAAAATTATATCAGTAAAAGTGACCAAACTATGTGAGTGTTATATGAGACAAAAGAAGGAAAAGGAAAACGAAAAAGAAGTTCCATGTATAATCTTGGCATAAGCTTTCACACAAGGACCATATCTGGTTATAATAACCAGAACCAGAGTAACTGTGCAAATGGAAAGTATGGCCTTTAATAGGTTGGGAATGATGATACAAGAAGGATAAACTTGGAATGGTGAAAACACGCATACTTCAGCAAAGGTCAAGGAAGTCTTTTGAAGAAAAAAAAGATGAAATCCTAGAAGATCTAAGTTTACGTGAACTTCTGACTAAAAAAGACTTACCTGTTCAACAGACGAGAATTAGCCATATATAATCCATGAAACTAAAAAAAAAAAAAAAAAAAACTTTCTGTTAAGATTGGTAGCTTAACAAACAAATTCAATCAAATGATACCTGAAAAAATTTATGAGAAGTCCGACGCAGGACAGATCCCCTCAAAGCAGTCAGAACTTTCTCAGCTAACACTGACGGAGAGGCTTTTCCAGACCCTATTTAAGGGGAGAACATATATAAAAAGATCCTCAGCAAGACAATACGGCCAATATGGTTCACTATTATCTTTTTACGGATGAGGATAAAAAGTTACTTTCACATCTCAATTATGGGAGAAGAAAGAACTGCTTTCACTTTGCCACAGGTAGTTGAGAAAGTAAATATTTCTATTTCTCAACACTATTTACAGTCGCAAAAATGACAATGACAATCAAGGTGTTTTATGCCACTTTAACTTGATTTAGATGGCAAGGTGACAGTAGAAGTTGGTCCAATGTCATCGTTCTCACCATACCTCGGGACAAAAATAGCTCTTCAGCAGTCGGCTCAACATAAGTTCTTTCCCAGTGAATCAGTTCCTTAACCATGGAATTATTCCACTCATGTCTCTTGATCTCACCAACTAGATGGCCATTCAAAATTGAAGCATCAATTTTCATGCTATATATCCCACAGGTGAGCTCTTCCCAATAATTCTGCTGGTTGACTCCATTTTCGAATTGCAAATCTGCAGCTGAAAGATATAACTTAACCAAAGCAAAATGGTGACACATACAAATCATCGGTGACCATTGGTGATAGTTAACTCTACAAGCATTATGTACCAGAACTGTGCTCAACCAAAGTAGGCGTTACAGAAGAAAGTAGCAATCGCGGGTCTTCCGCAGTTGGCCAGTGAACAAGGAGGCTCCGTCTGCCGAATGCATCTCGAGCAAACCAGAGGGTTCTTGTACTATTCTGATGCATCAAACAAAACCACAATGAGCAACAGGAGCAGATCTTCAACAAAAGCTCTTTTACAACCCCTCCCAACCCCCCCCAAAAAAAAAAAAAAAGGAAAGAAAGACAGTTTACAAGTTAAAAGAAAACACAGAGATTGCATAATGTATCAAACAAAAGGAAAAGGTCATTACACTTTTGGCAGTTGAAGGGTAGAAGTGTAAACACATCTATTATAAAGGAAGAACTCACAAAACACAAGTGGAAACTTACCACGCTAAGTTACCTGCCAATAAACGATAGCCCATGGACCCTTTAATCTCGAAAGAACATCTGGAACAGAATCTTCCTCATTGCCAGAACAGCAACATGAACAATCATCCCCCCGAGAGCTACCGAAGCAGCATCTTGCAAGATATTGTGAAAGAATTTCGGCATCATTTTCGTCACATCCCACAGGTATTCCTCCAAAAATCTCACCTGCTTATTCATTACAAATTCATCAACAAAGAATGCAGAAGCAAGAAATAGATTGGATTAAGTTACAAGCTTCACACATACGGTTCGAATCAGCACAAAAAGGAAAAGGAAAGAGCAAAAAGAAGAAGGAGATGAAATGTGGACAAAGATGAAGAGCGACAGAGTTTCAGGATTGAAAGACAACTTCTGGACAGCCAATTCCACAGTTGTTGTCGTAAGGAGTACATTATCATGAAAGCTCCGTTTGTCTCAATAAAACTCTTTTCCTATTGAAAGGAGATTGCATCAAAGAACCTTTTCCATCAGAATTAACTTAGGAAAAAACATTTTCTGCATTTGGATTGGCATGTTTACAAGAAGAAGTTCTAAATAAATTTCAGGAAATGATCTGTGGTGATAGGTGACCAGCCACGGTAGTGGCCACTAAAGATACTAGTAACTGGTGATGGTAGCATTGACCTAGGGCTGTCTGATGCCAGTAAAAAACAGATGATCGGTCACAGTTGACCACAGCACTAGTCAAAATGAAAAACGAATGAAGATAGCAACCAGTCAGGGGCACTGGTATGGTGACTGGCGGTAATTTCAATACAAGATGCATGAAACATCAAGCTACCACCAACAGAAGTCGAAAAACCTACTAACAATGTCAATTCATCAGAGAAAACATACCAATAAATCTTACAAAGAAAAATGAAACAATTTAGCAGCATGTTCTACTAAGCACGTCATTGACCTGAGTGCATCACAAAAACATTTCAAGTATCCAAGAGATAATCTCTGTGTCTATCATCAGAACAAATTCAATATCCATGCTAAGACATACTTCACAAGCAATGCATTTTATCAAATTCAAAATGCATTCGGCCACTGAAACGCTTGGATGTAATTAATTTCTATAAGAGATGATCTATGCATCGTATCCATGCATGTTACAATGGACGTACCATTGTAAACAAGGATATTCTTGAATTTATCCACCAACGGCTGAACGATAGGAGTCACTCCCCTAAGTTGCAATGTGGCACCAATAAAGCGCAGCTCTCCAGCAAATGAATGGATATCAAAGGTCTTCTCCTCCACAGGAGTTTCTCCATTTAGGAACGAACTGGAAAAACTTTCCTTTGCAGAATAGGAGTTTTTAGTATCTACAGTCACTACATCTTCGATAGAAGTAACAATTTCTTGCTTGCTGATTATGCTGGAACTCTTTGAATGAAGCAATAGCCTTTTACTGCCCAGACTATCTGGTCCCCTCCTCAGCAGAGCCCCCTTAAGATCATCTTGGGACAGCGAGAGCTAGAGGCCATTTACATACCAGTCAAACAAATGTGAACAGATAGAGTAAAACTATGAAATTCACAGAAAAGAAAGAAACCAAATGGCGTCTATTGAGCTTGAGAACAAGTGGTTTGGAAATGAAATGCATAAGCTAACTTTGGTCAGTCTAGTTTATGTCTGCCATGGCATTGGAATGTACTCATTCTCTAACATATTACAAGTAAAAGGTTGCTAATGAGATGATGATAGGCAAGTGCACTTGGGCACCCACTGACAATAAAAATATGAAAATCTCAACTCTCCCACAGCACCGTACACAAGATATGACAAGATCCACGGGTACCGGGCATGCAGCTCCAACTTTGCCAATGAAACTCTGGCAATTATCAACTAGAACCGCAGGATCTCATAATACAAGCAAGTGATCCACAAAGAATGGTGGACAAAATCGGCTTCTCCCATCTCACGGCAACAAGCAAAGGTGGCCCTTGTTTCTTGCATTAATAGAAAACCAGCTGGCGCACCATACAAATGCAGAGCCTATGAACCTCACCTCCTCATTGAAAGTACAATAAAAGTTAAAACATGTCTCAAGAGTGCTGTAATGGCACCACTGAGGCTGCAATGCCTGCAGTTCAGCAATGGAAACAGGAGTTCTTTGCATGTTTTATTTTTCCCCTCTGCGACGTGCGAAATCGTCACATCAATTCAATCACAACCATCTTATCAGTCCGAACGTTACGTACAGTAAAGGCCCAGAATGCGCTCTCAGAGCGCTCGCCCACAACACCATGTAGGTAATCACAAACCGTATTCCCAACGGTCAACCACCGACACAACACACTGCCCCGCCGGCTTATCTGCCCGCTGTTTTCAGCTGCTACGTCGGAAGCCACGGCATGGCCAACCCAATCAAAGCCATCAATTCAATGCATCGATTCGATTTACCCCCTTCTCGAGGACATCACATATTTAAAATAAAATAAAAAGGCCGGGGCGCTTCGGGATGATTCCGCGACGGCGACAAGTGACCGGCGTTCGCCGAGCGGCGGCGACGACCCATACGGCTAATCGACGCTCCCAAAAGACAACCGAAAAAATGCACAGATCGAAACTACCCAGGGAGGGACGAGGGGGAACAACTTACGGGCTCGGTTGCCGGCGCGGAACCCGCCGGATCGAGATGGAGATCAATTCCAGATGCTATCAACGCAATTCCACACATCTCTCTCTCTCTCTCTCTCTCTCGTCGGCGGTGAAGGGTTTTTGGGAACTGAACGGTGGCCTGAGGTTTTAGCTTCGCAGCAGCCAATTTTATGATTTTTATAACTTGTTTGTGCACTTAACGCCAACTGCCTCCGTAGCATAGTGGTAGTGCGTTCGCTTCGTAAGCGAAAGGTCGCGAGTTCGATCCTCGCCGGGGGCTCCTTTTGGTCCTCCCCCCCATTACCCCCAAGCCTTTTGTCAATTATCATTTTCGAGGTCGTTAAATAAGAGAGTCAAACCCGTTGACCACACCTTTTTTATCCGCACTCCCCCTTTTCTTGGATAGAAAGAAAAGAAATTTTTAACGACATTTCCATTGATACCAACCATACACGCCCACGAAAAAGACCCGAAAGTTTCTTTTTTTGTCATGACTCAAAAACTTACTCGATAGCCTAATTTACTCTCCAATCGTGGATTTACCTTGCCCCGAACGGTGGGAATCACGTCATAAATTCTCCGATCTGCTTCATTGAGGAAGGAGGAAGGCGGACAAAACCCGATTTCGCACCCCGACTCGATCGCGGCCGTCCAAACGAGATCCGAGCGTAGATCCGACCCGACCGATCCCCCGAGGCCGAGCCCGCTCTCCCTCGCACGCGCCGCAACGCGCCCTTCCATCGGTCCTATAAAAGCCTGCGCTCGAGATCGCTGGCACTCCTCTTTCCCCCCCGGCCCTCATTTGCCCTCGTGCGCCAACTACTCCAAGCGCTCTCCCCTCGCTAGCTCTCGCACTCTCTCTCTCTCTGCCCGGCCGGCCACCCAACCGAGAGGTTTATCTCCGCATCTTTCCTCTCTCTTCGATTTCGATCCGGCCTTGTGCTGTCGCGTCGATCTGCTCTCCCGGCGGCGGCGGCGGCTCCTCTTGTTGTGGCGAAAGTTTGTCCTTTTGCTGTCCGCCGGCGTCGGCGCCGCGCCGACAGATCAGCCGCCGCCGCCGCCGCCGCCGCTGCTGGGGTTGTTTTCGAACGGATCGCGAGTATCGAGGAGGGGGCTGGTTTCCTTGCTTGTGGGGGTTGTTGGGTAGTGATTGTTTGGACGTGGGTGTCGGGGTTGTGGGGGAAAGGTCGGGCCTTTGTGTGTCGTTCCGATAGATCTGGGGGTTTCGGTTGGTGGGTCAGTCGTCGGGGGCTTCTTTGAATTTGTTTTGATCGGGTCGTTATTGAATTGTGAAGCGGCGGGCTGTTTTTTTCTGCTGGGCTCTGCTTGCTTGTCTTGCAATTTTGGCAGTTCTTTTCAACGAGTAGGAAACTTGGATGCTGGATTGGTTTACTGTAGAATATGAGACTACCGATTATGTTACTGCTCAATTTTACTTAGGTTAGAGAGTACTGTGCTAAATGTTGCTTGAGGACCGTGGTTAGGGTGTTTTATTTTCTTGGTTTCTTGCGTTGTTACTATTTTCGTTCGTATTCGTTTCGTGGCTAATGTATTTGCTGTTGGGATGGATGCAGAGATGGCGGCACAGACCAACGGCAGCGCACCTGACCCCAAATCTGAGGGCGGGGGCAACCCACCTGACCCCAAATCTGTGGGCAATGCCTTCATCGAGCAGTACTATCCTGTTCTCCACAGCAACCCAACGGTTGCTCACAGATTCTATCATGACGAAAGCCAGCTAGGTCGGCCGGGACCAGATGGTCAGATGATCTCTGTGACGACATTGGTGGTGAGGATTGATTGGAAAGGAGTGTTTTTCTACATGCTTTGTACTTGATCTCATTGCCTTTTTGTTAGCTGACTTTTTTTGGGTGGAGGCTGGGGTGGGGATGTAAATCCAGGGTAATATTGTGATTTGATAGGAAAGTGTGGTTGCTCTTTTGGGTCACGCTATTTGTTTACTTGTGACGTACAACTCTTTTTTTTTTTCAGCACAAGTTGCCATGAGTCGATTAAGTTTCAAGATTCTGAATTTTTCATTATATTGGCATATTTCTTTTCGTTGGAGTAGCATACTTGGGAGAGTTACTGAGCAGATGACAATCAGCTTTGCATACTAATAGAAACTCCCATTCTTTTTAATATTGTGCGTGCAGTGACTCGTCTCTACTATCATGTGCGGTGACTCTTTCACTTATCTCGGTGCAGGGAATTAATGAAAAAATCCTCTCATTGGATTATGAGAAGTACAAGATTGAGATTTTGACTGCTGATGCTCAGGCTTCTCACGAGGGTGGAGTTCAAGTTTTAGTTACAGGCTGTTTAATGGGAGAGGATAACATAAGGAGGATATTCACGCAGTCCTTTTTCTTGGCTCCGCAAAAGACTGGTGGCTATTTTGTCTTGAATGATATTTTTAGGTATGTGGAAGGTGAAGCTCCCTTGCCTGTCTCTCCAGCAGAAACACATGAGGAGCTTAAGGCCGTTGAAGCTCCTCCTATGCCAGATCCTGGTTGGTTAATGTGTTCTTGATTTCTCTTTCTTATTGTTTTTTAAGTGATGTATCTTCTTCTATAATGCTGATTTGATGTATTATGTTGATTATTTCAAGTGAGAAATTTGTTATTGCTTTCAATGCAGAGCCGGCTCAAATTGTTGATATACCTGTGGAGGTGGAGACTCCTCGGGTCGAAGAAATCGTTCCTGCTGTGGAGAACGGGGAGGAGTCTGCTGATGGAAAAGAAATTGTTGTTGAGCCAATAGCTGATTCGAGTGAAAAGGATGATAGCACGGTCACTGTCCCTGTTCCTGATGTTCAAGTTGATGCCCCTAAGAAGTCTTTTGCATCAATTGTAAGTGTTGTTCAAGTGTTCCCTTTGATCTTGCTGAGTTGACATGTCTAATGTATTATTGATCTGGTTTAGGTAAGCGCTCTGAATGATAGTGCTGCACCATTTCAAATGAGGACTCCAGTTTCCAAGCCTGTTGCACGACCGCGTGCCTCTACAGCTCCCAAAGTTCCTGTACCTAATGAAAGCATTCCTGCTGAAAAGAGTGAAATTCAACCAGGTTCCTTTCTGATATCATGATGCCTGGACATCTCTATGGTTTGTTAAACATCTTCCTCTGTATCATGAGTGTAACTTCTGCTATTTGTGGTGCCTTCCCTCAGTAAAGCGCCATTCTATATTTGTCGGCAACTTGCCTTTAGATGCAACACCAGATCAACTGGAGACTGCCTTCAAGAAATTCGGGTCCATCAAACCCAACGGCATTCAAGTTAGAAGTAGTAAGGTCAGGGATTGTCCTTTGGTGAAAAATCAGTGGCATGCCTTGATAATTTGTCTTGATGTCTCTGTAATTCGTGAAACTTGTATGCATGTGGCAGGGCTCGTGTTATGGTTTTGTAGAATTTGAAGCTGAGAGTTCTATGCAAAGTGCTCTTGAGGTATTTTTTTATTTCCTTTCACCTGAAGCTATAATTGAAAATTCAGTTCATTCCTGCATTCTTGGAGTCACATGTTCTCCACTATTTGATTACA
Organism: Eucalyptus sp. ANBG9806169; assembly: GCA_014182395.1. NCBI lineage: Eukaryota > Viridiplantae > Streptophyta > Magnoliopsida > Myrtales > Myrtaceae > Eucalyptus > Eucalyptus sp. ANBG9806169. Next base: position 40,489,064 of record CM024579.1, read on the forward strand.
CAATGATTGAGGAATCCGCTTTGGCAAGGAATAAAGTTGCATTGTTTTTCAAGTACAATTCTTCTGTGGTTTTACAAACTGTCTTCTTTTTTGCTTACATTCACCTTGTGTTGTAGTGTCGTTCCATGCATTATCTTTGATTTCCTTGTCACAACTGAAATGTGGTAGATTCTTCACATATTCTATAAGGAGTGCATGTTTTGGTCTGGCGTTTGCTTATTTATCGCATTACTTTGATGCTGTTGTTGCTGTCTGAGATAATGGCAGTCAACTTATTTCCTAAAATATAATCAATATGTCTAGAGTGGACCCTAGTGTTGTTTCTAATGTGTCAAGGGGTTAAATGAATGTTTGCTTTGTTTGACATGAATTTGCTAATAAGGAGCTGGAGCAATGTTACCATATTAATCCATATTGACATGTCGAATGCTTTTGATACCAGGAAAACTCCATCATGATTGGTACCCGAAAGGCTCACATTGAGGAGCAGAAAAAAGGCAAGTCCCTGTATATTTCTCTTTTGTTTCCACCGAACCTGAATCATCCAATAAAATAAAAGAAATGAATTCAGGTGACAGGTTTTTTTCCTTAAAAAAAAAAAAAAAATCATTTTTCTGCCATTTCTCGCTCTTTTCCTGGCTCTTTTTTCTGGTGAGAGTAATTAATAGTATCGTAACTGACAGTCAATTCTGTGCTTGGCTTTTAGATGGCGGTGACAGAAAGGCGACCCAAGGAAGGGGTGGCTTCCGGAATGATCATTTCAGAAGCCACGGTGGCTTCTCCGACAGGAAGCCTGACTTCTCAGGACGGAGCGGTGGTGGCGGCGGCACAGGGCGCAACAGCGGGACCTTCCAGAGGGGTGACTATCAGAACGGAGGAGCAAGAGGTCCCCGCCCAACACCCAAGCCACGATAGTACCATCTCTGTGCCGCCCGACGAATGCTTGCCTTGCTGATGAGTAGTAAAAATTCAAGATTCTTACAATTTTTAGGTTATCTTATAGTGAGATTCTGTGGGGTTTAGATTTGCGGCTTTTCAGATTTTGATCGGTAGTATTCCCGAGAAATTGCATTTAAATTCCCTACCATGATGATTTTCTTTGGGCCTTCTCTTAGACTGTCGGGCTCCTTTTAGTGACGTTAGTTCGGGGAAAATTTTTCCCCTTGTAACAGAATAATTATCTGCCCTTTTTCTTTTTCTTTTCAAAAAGAATTTCCAACTATATAATTATCCGACATGTCCTATGATTTATATATTTGGCTTGCCTGCATGCCTGTCTCTACCTTATCTTGTTGCCATCTTATGGGGTGGTTTAGTGATTAGTACATGAGTTTGAATGGATTTCCTAGGATGATTTGATCTGAATTTTGAAGGGGGATAGGTAAAGACCTGAGGTGGTTTGTTTGAATTGACGTGGGATTGTTGTGGGAAACGCATCCGAAACTTAGACAGCCTCTTTTTAGTCCAAGAGGTATGTAAATTCAGGTTTTTCCTATTGAAATCCAATGCGCAATGAATATGGGGCTAAAATATGAGTTTTGTGACCTATTTTGATGGTCCAATTTCGATTCGTATTTCTTGCCATTGTCTTTGTGCCACGCATTAGCATTTTCTATTAGGTTTGATGTCGGACCTCGTAATCGATTTTTTACGAGCTTATGCTGAGTTTAGAATTTACTCTTTGTACTTACTCTTTATGATTCTGTAAGCACGCCCAGAAGTAGTTAAGACTCACTAGTTGGCAGGGGAGAGGGCGCCCCTGCTCTCCAGGGGTGAAAAATGGAAATCCGAAAACACGATCAGGACCGGCCCGGCACGACTTTCTATTTGAAGTTTTGGGCCGGGCTTTTCTGGCTCAATGTGTAGCGCGAAATGGCCCGGCCCAGCCTGAACTTTTTGTTCTCGTACTCTTTATTCCTAGAATTTTTTTTAAAAAAAATGATTACTAATATATATATATATTAGATCTTCCATTTTAAAATGGTATGGAGGACAGACTAATACAAGCAAAGAGTCCAAATTGAAGTCGATTCAAAATCACAAACTCAAGTAGCTGTAGTTTTACTTACTCAAGAATACGAATATTGAAATCTTTAAGTGAACTGATAAAATAATTTACTGAAGATATGAACAAAGTTTTTTTATTTTTTGGTAAATGGTAAGAATAAATTAACTAAAGCCAAAGCAAAGCAAGAAATTATACAACAAGAACTCGGCACCAAAACTTACACTCACGAGGACATAGTTAGAGTGAGTGGAAGGGTATCAAGGAAAAACAAAACCACCTGCACAAGAGTAGAGGAAAGCCAAAACAGCGGCAAAAGCAAACCAAACGGCCTACATAGGGAGCAAAAATAGCAAAAAGCCCAACAACAACACAAGTGTAGAGAGAAGAACCCCACGATAAGATTGGTAGGTGAGTGGTCAGTCCGCCAAAATGGAAGGGTTTATAGACCAGCAATGTAGCAACCTACAATTCGTGCTGTTGGGAGGGACCTGTTTAAAAGACAATGCTTTGTCTCTGACAACCTTCTCCAATCGCATGAACAAAGTTAATCATCATGAATATGAATAATCCAAATCATAATAAATTTGAAATCAGAAATTGTGTTGAACATCATCACAAATAGTCATAATTTTCTCACTAAAAAGAATATATATTAAATTCTCCCGTTGACCATACTGTTCAATTGAATTAATAGGATGAAAAATCATACGAGGAGAAGAAAGATGAATGGCCTACACACTTAATATTTATGACAACTAATTAAATAAAAAAAACATAAGATATAGTGAGAAGAGTTAATCGTGACAAAAGTAATTAATCCAAAATTGAACAGGTGTTATTTGATCAAGCTAGTGAAATCAGATTTTTCAACAAAGATTACTGGAGTGCATGCCAAATCGTGCCATGAAATCACAAGAGAAAAAAACATATATACAAACGATAAAATGCTGTGCAGAAAAAAAAAAAAAAAAAAAAAAAAAAAAAGACAAATGGTCCTTGAACTCAAGGTTTAATAAGTAATGTCGACTTTAAACTTCTAATGTTCCTTGAACTCTAGCCAAATATATAATGTAGACTCCAAAATTTTAGTTTGTTGGATGAAATTCTCGAATTTTCGATATAAGTTTAATACAAAAATGTTCAATACCGATATTTAATTGATTAAGGGAATATTAAGAATATTTTAATATAGTTTGGGGATTACATTGAACATATATCAAAGTCCAAATATTATATTAAAAGGATTTCTGGGTAAATATATTAAATGGATTAAAAGTTCAATAAGACGTATGGTTCAACGAATTAAAAGTGCACTTTATCTATCGACTCAAAATTCATGAACTATTTTTGTCGTTTTACGTGAAGAAATATATATTATATATACGAGCAAGTGGTGTTCAGTCTAGGCCATGGCAGAGGACAGATCCCGCAATTTCCTAGAATTGCGCTCGTGTCCAGACACTGTCGTGTCAGACCAATGTCATGTCGCCTTTATCTGAGCAACACGTGTCGAGCAGCGGCGCGGTTCTGAGGTGGGGGAGAATCTTCTCCCTCTCTCTCTCTCCGTCGACGTCGACGTCGACGACACGTCCCCACCAAAAGCATCCTGCGGAGATATCTGCCCGCCCCTTTTTCCGTCCCTTTCCCGTCTCCACCCCCCCACGCCATCATTGCTGGCTCCGCTTAAATCGTAAAGTTCAGATCACCATTGCTGCTGGCTAGTGGCTACCACTTCGGGAGGACTTTCTAATCCTTGATATGTCGCTCTTCTAGCAATTCACGCCTCTCGCTCGTACTGACCAAAAAGGGAAATAAAGGAACACAACAGAGGATGGTTGATCAACCCCCTAAACCGACCCGACAGGCAAAGACAGTCTCATGCTCGCGATTCAAGAAGAGCTTACGATCGCGAGTTTTGGTTTCTGCCCTAAGAAAGCTCAAATTTAACGGAGTTTGGTAACCATTCTGCTCCCGATAATAATTTCTAATCAGAGATGATTCTTTTTTACTCTGTTTTCGGAAACAATTTTTTAGTATTTTAAGCCGTTTGGTAACTGTCCAAAAATTTTATTCCCATAATAGAATTGCGTTTGATATCGTTCTGAATTTTTTCACATCCAAATCATTTTTTATTTTTATTTTAAATTTTATTACTTTTTTTCTTTATTTTTCTTTTCTTTCTCTTCTTCTTCTTCAAGGGTTGCCGATTGCCGGCCTTGGGATGACTGGCGACCAGCCAAACGAGGGCCGGTGACCTCAACAATGCGTCACCGGCCCTCGGCAAGGCTGCGCCTCGCTGGCCGACTGGCCTCACCCATTTGGCGAGCTTGAGCTCGCCCAACCATGGCTTGGCCAGGGGAGGCCTGAGCAAGGCTCGCTTGGCCACCGGCGAGGCTCGCTCGGCCTCGCCGATGGCCGGGTGCTCCTCCGGCGAGCTCGCCAGATCAGTCGCTGGCGACGGTAGCTGAAGAAGAAGAGAGAGGGAAGAAGAACAAGAAGAAAGAAGAGAAAATAGAAAAAAAAATGGGTTGGCTTAATTCTGAAATTTTTCCCAAAAACAAATAATCGACTTTTTCTTACTTCTCGATTATACTCTAAATTTACTCTCGGGAAATAAAAATAGAAATTTGTTCCTAGGAATAAAAATTTTACCAAACAAATTTTTATTCCAAATTTACTCTCGAAAATAAAAGAACAAAAGTTGTTATTATTTGGCAAGTTGCCAAATGCTACCTTAGTTACCCTCTAGCAGGGAGGATCCGGGAAGCCAGCTCGGTAATTATACAATGAAAATAATTAATTTCATTTCAAATATAAGGGCTAGGTGAGCCATTTTTAATTAGTATTTTGTTCATCGTTTATAAATAGACATAATTATAATGGTTAGATAGCCATTTTCTACGAGTGTTTGTTATAGGTAGAATTCTATTGGCTAAAATTTGAGAGTCCGTAATATCATTGAGTTTAGTTTACAGCATAAAAGGATTAAACTAGATTGAGATCATCAAGAGGAAGAAAAAATTCGAGCCCGTCAATCTATTGAGTTGAATTTACCTTTACTCAATGACTTAAACTAATAATTTGTGAGTGGACTATGATAATATCAATTACTCCACATTACACGACATCTCTAATGTAGGATTTATTTCTTTACACCTTCACAAGCACACCTTAAAAAATCTCCCCCTCAAGTTTGGCAAATGTTGGTGATGATGGTATATGTACTTTGGATTCCATCCCAATTGCCTTGGTGAGAAACAAGGGACACCATCTACCACTTCGATTTGGGAGTCACATCAAAGATTTTCTTTTATCATGATATTCACCCATCATTGATGCACATTAGAAATGACTCTGATACCATTTTCATTGAATAAGTGCAACCCATTAATATATGATATTGACCTATTTTCATTTACAAGATTAAGTTAATGAGTGACGAACCATCTAAAATAATATCCACCGGTCTACATTACACCACTTCCCTAAGATGGGAATTCTTTCATCCGACACCTTCACATGCCCACTTTAACATTTACTCGTTGAAACTTTCCGAGGAGCTGTTTCTCCATATTGATATTTGTCGGAGAAATTAGAGAGATGATATGAAGATTTTTGCATGCAAAAAATAATATATAGAAGACTATGTCTGTTTTGTATAATATGAAGGACTTGAGAAATATTTTTCTTAAAACAACCGCTCATTACACAAATGAGTTGTCAAAAATAAAAATATTTTTCACCGGCAACTATACGAAAGAAAAACGACGGAAATGATATCTGAATTTTGACTCAATATGCAATAGGATCCATAAGCTTTAACCCAATGTGTAATGTAATTTATGAAATTTTAATTTATTCAATTGGTCATTAAATTTTGTAGTGAATATTCAATTTAGTTACTAGATTATATGAAAATGTCAAGTGTATAGATTCGAAGTTTATAGACCACGTTACATATCGAGTCAAAATTCATGAGTCATTTATGTAATTTTTAATTATACGAACTAAAATGAATTTGGAATAATTGAAAACGATAGATTTCACTTAAATTCCACTAGATTTGATGGTCCATTCTTATATCCACCGGTGAAAATTGAAACACACTCAACTTCTCAACTACTCCTCTCTCTCTCTCTCTCTCTCTCATGTCATGTCCCCCAACTTGCAAGAAAGAAGACCCGCGCAAGATACCACCTCCTCCAGTTGATGTGGCCGTGACAGCCGCGGTGGGGGCCCACCGCCTGCCCCTCGACACGTGGGCGCTCCTCTCCCCCATCGAAACGTGGCGGATGTTGACGAGGAGTGGGACCCGGCGTCCCCCCCTACCCCTGCGTGCTTTTCGGGGACCACGTGGCTCACGCGCGCACGTGATCGCTGGCGTGCTGTCGGGGCGGTCAATCTCGCCCGCGCCCCTGTGTCCCGAGACCGGAGTCAACGGGCCGTGGGGCCCCCGGCGCCGCGACTTTGATCTGGGGTTTCTTCGACCGTTCGATCGACGGGGCGGTCAAGGTCCTCGTACGATCCGACGGCCTCGAGGGCTTTCCAAATGACGGGAAAACGGAGGAGGAGATTATTAGATGTTTGGAAAGCATTACATTATCAATCAATTGATAGGGTTTGCGATTTTATTTTTTTCTCATATTTTTTATCGAGTGAAATACAACTCTTAAGATGGATATAGAAATCTCACAATCACAAAATAATTTACATTTTTCAAAAGAGCTGGAAATCAGAAACCGAAACCAAACATGTAAAATGGATGAACGAATATTTTTAGATTTACTGAAGATCGAAATATTCATTTTATTTATTTTCTTCTATTTATATTCCAAATGCGTGAGTGCAAAGACTCGGCTACGAAATACTCTATGAAGCCGATGAAGTGATTAAGTTCAAGCATTTAGCTAGTGCAATTCACCTAAACTCAGACAAATTTGCACATATTTGGTGGGATTCGAACAAATGGCGTTATGTTCTTAAGCTCAAAATCACCTAATATCCCAAACAGCTGCAGTAACCTCTAGAGGTTTAGATTTAAGGAATCCTAAGCTCAACGGTGCAATTCTCGTTTTTTCTATTTATAAATTAATAGCAGTTACAGGTCTAATTCATTGTGTCGTAAAAAAAAATGGGATCCCATCCAAGTTCCAAGATATATTGTGCATCGTTTCGTGCTTTCAATTATCCAAATCCACGGTGAATCGCAATTTCTTTTGCTAGCTCGAGATGTCAGGTGTATCTTCCAATTCTTGCTTTTCCAAAAGACCAAACCCAGCTGTCCTCAGGATGCGGTCGTTGTCGTGACTCGTGAGCCCAAACCAAAGTCCTCGATTTTCAGAAGATCTAGATTACATGGTGTGGGCAACCTTCCTTGAACTGGTCGTGTTGTGTTTCATTGGTTGCAATCATGACTTCTGAGGCTGCATAAAGCTTCTTACAACAATCTTACCATTTTCACGCAAGCTAAACCTCCCAAAAAATAGTCAAAATAACAATTTGGGATGGGACATTAGATGTTACAAGTTCCCTTAATTAAAGGCTTGACATCCCCGTCAATGTTTGATTATATCATTTATTATTACCTCCCGTATTTGATACGCGATATCAATTCTGTTATGAGTCTAATGCGTTCTTACGTCACGAATTTATGGAAGGAGACCCTATTCTCATATCATCCGTAACGACTTGATCATTTCCTCGTGAGCTAAAAGTCTCCAAAATGGGTACTTTGAGTGCCCGCACATGTATGACTTGCTCAAGATGACCTTTCTCATCTGATACGGGATACTGGGATGCTGTGCTTATCTATCACCGTAGGGAACTAGACACCATTGGCATCGGGATAGGAAATATATCCATGCTCAACATCGCTGCTTGGTTCCGCTACCATCGCAAGCAACCTTATTCAAGGTTTGTTACTGAATTAATATTTTCCCCATTCTAATTCGCCTCGACACTTTTTTAAAACGCACTGCATTAGTTTGAAGTTGCATGTTATTTGTCTGTCGCGATAATAATCCCGACACTCCCAAACTTTTATTTAAATGAGAATATTATGAATGCTTTTATGAGAAAATAAATAAACAGAGTTGGACAAAAGGTACATCGGATCCCAGCACATGGAAATTCCAATAGATACTTTGATCATCGATTTTCGGAGTACGACTCATGAACAGTACTGGAGAACGTGGCGGTCAAATTGACACGAGACTTGGAATGTGGTTTTATGGCTATCAAAAGGCCAAGTTGCTTATAAAAATCCAATCTCGATTAAGAAATGGATAAGTGGGTAGCAGCAAAGATTAACCTAAAAGCAAAGCAAAGCAGGAATAAATAATTGAAAAAAACCCAGGAAACAATTAATCAAATCGATCGACCTTGTACCACCATTTCGTTTTATCATTAAATTTCCCCACCACCTTTTCGAGGAAAACAAGAAAATGGGAATATTTTCCACGTTGCCCGCACACGATCAATTTTGATAATTTCGATTATTCGGAAGCCGCTTTCGTCCAAAAATTAAAGACCGTATCTTAATCATCGTATTGTCATCCTAAGCAATCATCATCGATTCACCAACTTGAGATCGAGAATCGCTGTCAATTCCGCAAAAAAAATTAAGTCAATAATAAAAGATCTAGCGGCCCTCGTCCGGGAAGAAAAAGAAGAGTTTAGTTGCAATAATTTATCGACCAACTTGCGTAAAATCATTTTCCGAATCAACAGTCCCTAATATTCTATGTTGGACGGTCTGAAATTTTTTTGGAATTGTCCTACACTTGCAATTATTTTATTCAAATCTCAAGTGGGGACAACAAGTTGAGATAGTGGACGCCTACATTACCCTTTTTCTTTACGATAGCAACTGACCCCAAACACAACTTGCAACGTATTTTATTTTGGGCGAAAAAAATAATAATAAACAAAAGCAACATGAGCACGAATCGAAATTAAAAAGATGCAAAAGACTGATTTTAAAAGGTCGGGAAATTCCGAACAAGCTCATATATCATTGTCAAGTCATATGAGTTTAAATTCTAAATGTTGATATGAAAGTTTTCTAAATTTGAACGTGAAGTGATAATGTTTCGTTTACCAAATAAATGATTACGGATGGATGGATAATAATGTTTAAAAATTTGTCAGTTATTTTATTTTATCAATGGGATCGAAATTTGGGTTAGAAAATCTCGCGCAAATTCAAGTTCACCCGACAAGCATTATGAAAATGGATGGAGGAGGAGCGAGTCCAGCTGTGGAGCAGGAACGGCTACGAAGCGGGTCGGTTCGGGTCGGGTCGGGAGATGACGTCAGCCTGCAGCCGGAGAGGACAAACGGAGCCGCAGCTTCTTTTCGGCCCCCGGGGGCCAAGTTTATCTGGACACGTGGCGCGCCCCACCATCCTCCCCCTCGCCCCTAGAGCGAGTAGGGGCGACGCGTGGCCTGCTCCCCCCGCCCAGGTGCATTGACGACACGTGTCGCCGCGTAGGCATCTCGTTGTCCCTCGGGGGGCGTGGAGAAAGGCGCCAAAAGGACACTGACACTCCGGAAACAGTGCCTCGATCCCGCCACGTGTCGCGTCGATTCCCCTTCCGGACATCCACTTGGGGGGCTCTCGTCGTGGGCCCTCCCTGGCCCCGGGGGCATTTCGGTAATTAGCTCCTCCTCCCCCTCCTCCTCCTTCCGTCTTCTCCCCTGTGACTCTCTCTCTCTCTCTCTCTCTTTCTGGTGTCCAGGAAGAACTCTCTCTCTGTCTCCCTCTCGCCCATCTGCAAGCGCTCCTTTCTCTCGTTTCTCTCTTTGGAAGTCGTGATCTTTTTCTTTCTCGGAACGAGGAAAGGAAGGGGAAATTGCAACCCACCTTTTCTTTTTTCTTTTTCTCGCGTGTTTTGTCGTGAAATTCGGCCGATTTCCTCCCGCTCGGTCTTCCTTCTGTCCGTCGTGAGAGGAGCGGCTGCAGCAATTCGGAGGCTGAATCGGGAAGAATTAAGATTGAAAGTCGGAGTTTCGGGATGTGGGTACTGTTGAATCGGATCGGAGAAGCTGTTCGTCCTTCGCATCGAGGGTGGTAGTTGCTGAAGCCGTCCAATTCTCGGTAGGAAAGGAGGACCAGAGTCAGTTGAACGGTCAATTTTCTTCCTTTTTTCGTTTTTTTCTGGGGGAAAAGAAATGGAGAAGTGCTCGAGGGATCTGCTGCAGAAGTTCATGTGCTCGAGCAGCGGCGTGCGCCGGCCGGAGTACCGGACGCCCAACGAGGAGACGGAGGAGCTCGAGCTGAGCCTCGGGCTGTCGCTCGGCGGCAAATTCGGGGTCGACAAGAGCTCCGGCAAGCTGTTCCGGTCGTCGTCGATAGCCGGCGCGATGACCCTCTTGGGCGACGAGGACAACCCCACGACCTCGCCGTCGGTGCCGTACCCGTCCCTCATGAGGACCTCCTCATTGCCCACGGAGACGGAGGAGGAGTGGAGGAAGAGGAAGGAAATGCAGACGCTGCGGCGGATGGAGGCGAAGAAGAGGCGGTTGGAGAGGCAGAGGAGCTTGAAGACCGAGAGGGAAGGCGGCTGTGACGACGAGAAGCCCGAAATCGAGGGCAAATTGGGTTTGAATTCGAGGGATAAGCATCAGATTTTGGTGGCTAATGGGGTGTGCCATGTACGCGAAATCAAATCGTACATAAACGACGGAATCCTACAACGCCCTGAAAGTTCCTTGAGGTGTTACAATAGTAAGGTGCCGCCTTTTGGGCTGGCCGGTTGGGCCGAAGCAGCCAAACAGGCCCTAATCGGTGCCGGGGTTGACGTGGGAATCAAAGGGAAGTGCGGGGCATCTGGCGGCGGGGTCAGCGGCAGCGGAGGATCGGCGGCGCCAGGGGCGGTGACGGCGCCAGGTGTGGAGGCACAAGGAAAGATCTCGTTAGATAGGTCAGAATCAGATATTAAAACTGCTCTAATTCAAGGTAATGTGGTGATTTTTCCTTCTTTGCTTCTGCTGGATCTGTTATCTACATTTCAAGTTAAGCAAATGTGCAGTGGTTTGTTGGCCTGTCTTATTCATGGCCATTGGAAATTGAGAAACTGGGTTACTGTTCTGGAGTGCTAACGTGACAACTTGATCTGAGTGCTCTATCAACCAATGCTGAATGATTTAGATGTCTTCATTCGACGGTTATGGTGGAATTTGGTTTGAGAACCAGCAACGTGGGCAGTATAGTCGAATGGGCAAGACATTTGTGGTTAGGATTGCCGAGATCTCCCTTTCATTGTCTCTTGCACGTTTCAGGGAACGAGTGAGCATGCTGCTGGCTTTTGCAGTTACAATGCATATAATTGATACATGTACCTTTTGATGGCGGTTGCAAGCAAACCTCATTCCGAACAATGAAGTTGTTTAGTTTACTAATCTTGTTCTCGGAGCACGGGTCACTTTGATAAAGCTATCTTTGATGATAATGCTTTCAGTCTTCTGCCATTATACCTGGAGATCAGTGACACTTGCCCTAGCTTTGACTTTTCATCTGAAAACTATGAGATGAATGCTCTTTCAGCAGAAGCGATAATTCATGTCTAGTACTGTCTTCTGTACATGTGGCATCAGAAGGAACAGTGATGAACTAGAATTCAGCTGGACTGAGCCTTATGCGGATGTGGACATTCTTGCCAAATAGTAATGTCCATCCTGTGATGTGTAGGTAAAGAATTGACAAAAGTGGGTTCGAACATAGTTGAGTATAATCCATCTGAATTGAGCTGAATTTACTTGGAAAAATTAATACTGAAAGATGACTTTGCTAGTGGGAACTTAGAATCTTTTTTCTTTTGGCCGAGAAGGCATATTATATAAGATGATCTTTGCAAAATCTTCCCATTTGTGATGCAAGTCACACTTAAATTGCATAATGGTTAGGTCTCTCGTATTGTGATCTTTGGTCAAGAAGCGCTAGGACTGTAAAATGTAGCCACTTATTTCCTGACTTGCGTTGCTCGTTTGCTTAAATTAGCTGTCAGGATAAATCTACTCGATGCATGGCTGTTTTAGAACCGAAGTCGATTGTGTTTAAGCAAAAAGAAGAAAAACGGAATTACCTTAGATTTATTTGTATGATTGGCTACAGGATAGTTTGCAGCATTTCAACTATCTGGACATAAAATATCATCCTATCATTTGATTGCAACCTCTGCAGCTGCAAAGAGCTATATTCATGACTTCTACGTCTTCATTTCGTAGCCAGTGGGTCAGGATATGTAATTCTTGTCCAATGGCAATCACTCATGGCTTCATCCTAACTTTTGTCCATTCTGTCCCCAGGATCGAGCAGTTGCAGGCATGACAATGGCTCCATTGTTAAGCAGCTCCTGCAAGAAGCAAACAATAAACTGGTGCGTACCCTTTCGGCTAAGACGGATGAGAATCTGAACAATACTCTAATAAGAGCAGAAAATCAGAGTCCTCTCAAGAAATCCCATTCGGTGGATAATGGGGGCAAAGATTTCGTGACAAACGCAACAGTGGATATGCCCTGGGTTTTCACGCGCGGTGATGGTCCAGACGGGAAGAGAATAGAAGGCATACTGTATAAGTATGGGAAGGGAGAGGAAGTTAGGATAGTGTGTGTGTGCCATGGAAATTTCCTCTCGCCCGCAGAGTTTGTCAAGCACGCCGGCGGAGGTGATGTGGCTAACCCTCGGAAGCATATATTTATCAGCACAAATCCTGTTATTTCTTAGTGATAGTAGTAGCTCTGTCGCCCCCCGAAAGAAATAGTGGGGACGGACCTGGAAGGGATAGAGATTTTTCAAAATTTTCTTGTTTCTCTCTGGAATCTTTTGAATTCTTGATTTGCTTTTCCATTCTTCATCTGAATAGATCTATACAAATCCGAGATGCCCTCTTTCCCTGGATGATCAGTCAGGTGTGCAATGACACCTAAAAAAAAAAAAAAAAAAAAAAAAGTAACACCTTGATGACTGAAATTTGTCTCATTTTAGTTGGTCCCCAGGAAGTTTGATTTGTGTCGCTTTACCTAGTCATTTTATGCAGAACGAGCCATATATGTTCGAGAAATGGGTTTGTGTCGGATTCTCCCCATATTTGCTGGTCGAGGGCGGCCAGTCAATGAAACTGCTTGAGAAATGAAGGAAAAAGAACCACTGGCGGGCGGGGATTAGGCAAATTAATGCTTGTCACTATCGCGAGCAAGGCGCTGGAATAAGTCGCATGCGCATGTCCATATTTGCTTATGGTCGAGGTCTCGAGTCGACGAGTTCCGTCATTGTTAGTAAACTTGTGTTTGGAATGACGATGAAAAGGGTCAGATGGAAAACGGAACAGAAGAGAATTCCCTGACCGTTTGATCATCGGTCGAACAATAGCTATTTTCTTTTGTTCTTCCCCCTTAATGCGACAAATCCCAAATCAAATTTTCTCATGAAGAGCAGTACAAGGCGTTCGATTCTAAAAGGTCAACCTGGAGGATGCGATGTCTGGTCTCATCATATATCTCGCTTCGAAAGGAAGAGGGAAGCAGATGGATAATGATGCAAATGACAACGTCTCGATCCGAAAGAAAAGTGGCAATTAGAAACAGTCAAGCGTGTGTATTGTTAATTTGAGTCGCGGGAAGATCAACAGACGCCATGCGGAGGACTTGCATGCGCATGCAAAGTCCACGTTCTCCATAGAGAAACAGAAAAGAATTGAAAATCTGATTTCTTTGGATGGCCGCAACAGACCGCCGGATCTTTCTCGCGAAAAGCCTCATCTGAAAGATTGAATGCAGATTTTTAGTGGATAAGCAAACCAACGAATGGAGATCTCCGGCCCTTTATAAGCCAGCACGATCATAAACAAAAAGAAAGAAGCAAGCGAAGGCGTTGCGGAGCAAGTCGAGATGAGGAGAAGCGTGGCCTTGATCAGTAAAATCCCGGATGCCATTACTCTCTTGCTCTTCTTTTGTTTGTCATGTTTTGGCTTTCTCGTCCCATGCCACTGCTCATGATGGCCGTGGTTTACCGACTTGGATATGCAGTGGACATGGAAAAGAGAATAAAGGAAAGAGCACTGAATCACGCGTTGTGGATTCGCAGGTTGTGTGCTTTTTACGGTCGTGTTGACGTCCGCTGTCGTTAGCGTTAGCGCTGGAAGACCCTTGACGTATCCTCTGCCGAGTAGCGTCCCTCAAGGCGAGAAACAAGCCCTCCAGACATCTCGCGCGTACAATGTCGCGCACCGAGGGTCGAACGGGGAGTTTCCAGAAGAAACGGCTCCTGCTTACATGGTGAAATCTCGCTCCCCGATTAGCTTTCTGTCGTTTTGGTTTCCGCTAGTACTCTCTGTTTTTCATATGGTTCACTGTTGGTCCGGGAAATCGTTTCCAACTGAAGTATCAGAAAAGAGCAACAACAATCCGAGTTTTCGAGCTGAAGTAAATTGTACTTGACATATGTCCTGTCGTGGGAATTGGGAAAAGCGCCAATGGTGTTCTTTTCCTTCCCATTTTCTTCTTTGTCGAGCGGTCGCTATAAGTTTTTTTCTGGCAATAGTAATTCTTCACTGGAACTAAGCACAGATGAATGGATTCGTGACAGAGAGCTATTGATGAGGGAGCAGACTTCATAGAAACAGATATCCAGGCCACCAAAGATGGGATCTTGGTCTGCAACCATGACGTGACGCTGGATGACACGACCGATGTCGCGGACCATAAAGAGTTCGCCGACCGGAGAACCACATACGAAGTTCAATGGGTCAACACCACCGGATGGTTTGTCGGTAAAGTACCCGTTTCTGTAACCAGTACATTCGGCATTCTTTCTCGGGTTGTTGAGTTCGTCTATTCATAGCTACGTCATATTTACTTGGGCATGTGCAGTTGACTTCACTCTGGCAGAATTGAAAACACTGCGAGCCAAGCAACGATATGACTTCCGAGATCAGCAATACAATGGTGTGTTCTCTATCTGTTTGTCATCGAACCAAATTATTCAGTCGAGTCCTTTCATGCAAACACTCTTCTTGTTATCTTCTATAAAATTCATGAGAAAGGCACATGGACGGAGAAGCTATGTATACTAAAATCTCTCGCTTTCATCGTCGGGCACAATCAACAGCCGCCTTTTTCCTTTTAAGAGCAAAATCAAGTTCTCTTTGTTCCTTATTCTCTGTTTCTGGCCCCCTATTTGCTGGCAAAAGCTGGCTATTTACTCTGACGGAGTGTAACTTTCAGGAAAGTTTCCGCCGATTACCTTTGAAGAGTACATCTCAATCGCACTTGATGCGAAAAGAACCGTCGGGATATATCCAGAGATAAAAAATCCGGTTTTTGTCAACAAACATGTACATTTTTTGCTCACTGTGCAATGTTGAGTTCACTTATGATTTATTCTTTTGGTGTCTCATTTGCAAAACGTTATTTCTAGTCATCAGCGAGTCATATTTCTTGGAACAGGTCAAGTGGTCCGACGGAAAGAAGCTCGAGGACAGATTTGTGGAGACCCTCCAGAAATTTGGATACACGGGTTCGTACCTGTCGGAAGACTGGCTGAAGCGACCTGCCTTCATCCAGAGCTTTGCACCTAGTTCACTTGTATATATCTCCAATCAAACAAAATTGCCGAAAATTTTCTTGATTGATGACGTGACGATACGAACAGAGGACACTAATCAGGTTCGACCTCTTTCTTGCCAGGGCTAGTCTTTGAATGCAGTTTATCTGCTTTGTTTTCTTTCCGCTGACATTTGGCTTTGTGCAGACATACGACGAAATCACCTCAGACAGTTATTTTAACTACATCAAAGATCATGTGATGGGAATCGGACCATGGAAGGATACTGTTGTTCCTCCGCTGGGTAATTACTTGCAGAGAGCGACTGATCTCATAGCGAAAGCACATGCTCTTGGCCTGCAGGTGAGTTCTTGGCCACTAAAGCATATTACACAATTGTTAGTGTGCCCTGTCGATGATGGTAATGAAAATTTCTGCAGAATGACTCAAACTTGATTGCTTTAGATTGATTATAACAAGCTAAGTTCATCCAGTCTACACTACATGGTATTCCATATTCCTTAGATTTGGCATCGTTTTCTCAGGATATTCCAATTCACAGAATACTACGAAGGCTATGTGTGTACACAACCATTCTTTCATTCTCAGTAACTACAGAGGTGAAAACACGTAATCGTGCAGGAAATGTGATTGGTTGTGAATTCTGGTCTTTTGCTGCAGGTGCACCCTTACACGTTCCGCAACGAGAATTCATTCTTGCACTTTGACTTCCATCAAGACCCGTACGTTGAATATGATTTCTGGATAAACAAGATGGGAGTGGATGGACTCTTCACAGATTTCACGGGGAGCCTCCACAGGTATCAAGAATGGACCTCCTCTTCGGAGAAGCAGACGTTGCAAAAGATTGCGTCGATGGTTTCGTCCTTCAAAAAGGGATAGATAATAGATTTTCCTTCTTCATTTTTTGCCTTAAAGCAGCATGGAAACGAGCTCTAGCAAGTTTTATTAGGATTGGTCGGTTTTGTCCTTTAAAAGTGGATGCACTTTTGAGTTTTTCCTCGTAATTTCTCTCCTAAATTCCACTAATTTTGGGCGTTAATCCCGACGTACCTGTGTAATATAGCCAGTGCATGTAAGGATTGGGGCAAGCGAAATCAGCTGAGAGAAGGTCGTAAAAACTGGTGGAAGAACTACCGTGATTGACAATTTATAAAGACTCTAGAATGCGAAACTTTAGCAACAGTGGACAAGATCACAGCAACAATTGCAAGAGTTACAGGAAAAGCAAGGGCGGCAAGAATGGCAAGAGCAAGGACGGCCGCAAGAATGGCAAGACCAAGGGTGGCAGCAAGAATGGCAAGAGCAACAAGCATGCTCACTGGCCGTCGATCTGGGATTAGTCTCTGTAGCAGAAGGCGGCTGATACTGTTCTCGAGCATCCAGTCTTGCATGATTGCTTTTCTCTACGTCTGTTAATCTGCACAAGTTAACAAACATTAAAATCCACTAAGAAAACCGTATGATTTCATCGACTTTGGAGAAGCACACAAGTGAGAAATTTGGTTCACTAAACTATAAAATTGCAAGTCAAATGTTCAATGGTACAGAACATTGGACTCGTAAGTAGTTTGCTCCCAGTGAAATGACTAACCAATAGGTAAGAGGGGAGAGGATCATACATGGTAGAAGAACAACAAGACCGTTTTCGGCAACAGTTCCAACGGTAGCAGGACGCACAGCTACACTCAGGACAAGAACAGCTTGGACATTTACAGTGGCAACTCGGCCACTTACAACAGTGGCAACCCGGCCACTTACAGCAGTGGCAACTCGGCCATTTACAGGAGCAACTCGGCCACTTACAGCAGGAGCAGCTCGGCCATTTAAAGAAGCAACATGTCCACTTACGGTAGCAGGATGCCCGACTACAATTAGAACAGTAGCACGACGGCCACACACACTTCTTTCTCTGACACACACACATTTTCCTCATCCACCTAGGTTTTGGACATGAACTCTTCTTCTTTCTGCAACCACATGAAGGGTATACATTCTTAACGATCATCAACTAGTTTCCTGAATTGAAATGCCGATTGAAAGATACTTCAAAGAGTAGGTTCTGCATCATAATAAACAGAAAAGGCAACCAAATTTTCACAATTGCAACCAGACATGCACGATCACATGGAATAAGCATTATTGGCAGTTTCTTTATTCACAAGCAACAGAATTGTTTACCTTTATGAATAAGTAAAACTTGTAGGTGCTTGCTTATAAGGAGTATTTCAAAGATCAATGCATTTCAAGTGCTTGTAGAATCCATATGCAAGAAATGTTTAGCTTTGTTCATATAAATACTTGAGCAAATAATGACATCAACTATATATTCATCTGCTCAAAGTTAGTATTGACTTACATAGAGAAAGAGAAAGATGGGGCACTCGTTCTACTCGCATTGGAAAGGCGAGAGGTATTCCAAGTCGCCACAGGAGAATTCGCCTCTTCCCCGTATCCGCTATTTCCATTTTCCTCCTGTACGTCCTTTATAAATTCTGTGCTCTTGCTATTTGCTGCGGGGGTCTTTTCCATGTGGACGGTTTGGTCAAGCAATGCCACCTCGTGCAGAGGCGATGGGCTGATTGTAATGAACTCATTGGACCTGCCCGATTCCTCGGACTTCAGCAAATTGGCAGGCGTACTTACGTGTTCTCTGGAGAAGCTGTGGTTCCCTATGTGTAAGCTAAAGAGTGACTCATTGGAAGCAATGCTCCATTCGACAGGTGTCGAAGGTTTGCTGAATACAGAAGACGGAATCCTACAAGGGTTGTACCCGCCTGATCGATCCATCACCTGGATTGGAGGAGACTGTCTTGGTGACATACTATGAAGTAACGACTCGTGCGTGATGTCGGACATGGGTGATGTCGATGCAGCACCTGAGGAGGACTCCGAGTCATGTCCTGCTTTTGAAGACACCTTAACGGTGTCCTTTTCTTTCTGTAACTTGAATAGACAATACTCATCATGTCCTGGCGAAGGAGCGATACCGTCTGTTCTGGGCTTAACTGAGTCACTTGCCTCTACTTGGAGGAGATCATCTAATAATGCATTGGACGAAGATGAAGACAGGGAAGTGCTGGATCCTGATTTGCTCTTGGACAGTGCCGATAAATCGCGTTCAGGACTTGAGGCCTCTAAATTTCCTGTTGACTGATTAGTGCTACTACTTCCCCTCCTATTGTTATACTTCGGACAGTTCTCGCCACTGCCAATCCTCCCCGTTATGTCTTTATCTATTGCAGACGTCGACTGGGTGTTGCTTTGAGTCCCATTGAGATTCTCTGAATTCATCCTTAGAGGCTAGTACTTTCAACCTTGAATCCCGGCTCCATAGCTGGAATACTTTCAATTTTTGATTCCTAAGTAATCTAGAAAAAAGAAAATGGGAAATAACAATCTTTCTTATCTTCACTGCCCAGGTCAATAATCCAGGAATTGCAAAGACATACAATATGAATTCTCTGCAACTGTGGGACGAACAGGAGTTGACTAGACAATTACCAACGAACAAAACAAACACTAATTGTTGTAGAAAATTGATGTATTTTAAGGAGAAGAGGAACATAATTGGAGCATATGACAGATGAGTCAAGTGCATTGTACAGACAATAGTTATGCATGTCTCATGTGGAACCTGAAAACGAATGCAAATATACAGGAGAACAATGTAGGTAACACACGAAACTTCAAACCTCGAAATGTCGCAGTGTCCTGATGCGAATCCTATCACATTTCCCCGAGTAAGAAAACATGACTCACCAGAAGTGATCGCCACCTGAAATCATCAGCTTCATGTCAGCCGACCTAATCAACCATCCAGACAGAAAAACACACGAAAAAGAGAGGATGGTTTTGTAAGTAATAACGACCGTTTCTCGTGATCATTGCACTGCTGGAACCTCCATCGACGAATGGCTTCTTCTGTCGGGAAGGCCAGATGTGAATATAAATGTGAATGTAAGACAAAAAGAGCCAAACAAACGATGACAATCAGATGAAACCGATGGATGTCCTTTCGTAATCCTCCTGCTGTTGTTGCTTCGATTGCCAATTATATTTACTCTGTTAATCCCGATTGCTTCTGTAGAAAAGGTAGGATCCGATCAAGCGAACACGCGAAAACTGAAAGTAAAAGAACAAAAGGACCATCTGCAGGCTGCAATCAGATGGATGATGATGTAAGGCAGGGAGACACCTTCGGTGGGTCTTCAGGTTTGTTACTAACTAACCATCTCTTGTCTCTCAGGCACACAACGTCGTTTGGTCTTTGTTTTTTAGGTGTAACTGTGATAAATGTGATGACCCGCCCTCCAGAACAGGATTTGCTAAAATGCTTCTTGCTTGGACAAAAAACAAATGATACCGGCAAAAAGGAGAAAAAAAGAAAAATAAATAAAAAATAAGCTTTTCCGTATGTCCTCGTATTGCCATAAAATTGGTTAAGATTCGATGGTGTCCTAACATAGCTCTTGCATCAAATTTAGGTTGGCATGCTGCAATCCTGTCAAAAATATCAATGCAGACTGTAAAATTTATGGCGAAACCTCGGCAGTGAATTTTCCATTCTCTATTTTACTTCCAATATTTACTATTCTAGAGCTCTTATCAAGTATCTTTATGGTTTGCCCTTGATGGTTTGTGATTGCAATCCATGTGCTTCTTGTCGAGAATGCATTTATCAGACGCAGAAAGAGTTTTCATTTTGGGAAAGGCACGGATTTTTGAACCAGGTTAACCCATATCGATATTGCAAAACCTTTGTCTTGAGTAAAACGTATTCCCGATATGTTCCCGACATACGCGTATAAGCTAAGAGTTAGATCCTAACACACAATACACACTTCAAAACTCATTAACTCATTTAAGCATTGTATGCGAGCAAGCCAGAATGTTTTCAAGTTTAGGGACCGGAACTGATCGGCTTGCATGTCGATGTCAATACACGGCATGTCTACCGAGCACTGGATTATCCAATTAGTAACATCTCTCGATCGCGATTGGGAAGATGATTTAATGATCTGTCATTTGTACACATAACTTATATGAATAAATGGATTGCGTGAAAAGAGACAGCACTTGGGAAGGTCCAACCAAGCGTGTTAATAGGGTCAAGATGTCATCGTTTGGATATGACTGACTTATATCCTACTCATTTCGGAGTCGATATGTCAAGACAGATGATGCAACAGCCTGGAGAAATAACATCAGAGAGAAAAATATTAAGGCCTTATGTGATGGTTACAGAAATTACACCCGAGGAGTAGTCACACGGTACAAAAATTCATGATACAGGAATGACAAACTCCGGTAACCATTTGGCTCTCTATCTGCCTTATGTTTCCGAGTTAGGATGCCAATGTCGTGCTTGGACAACTATCAACTGTGCAAGCCAAGATGTCTCTATAATCCCTACTGATTCTGAAAGAGTCGTAAACTTTTCCATCACGGCTCTTCTTGTACTCAAATAATAGGTTGGAATGATCAAATGCAGTTAATTTTACGAATCCGTAATCATAGTCTTTGAACAAGCTCCATTTTGTTTGGAGAGTAGTGAACTCCGCAAGGCCTGCTCCTCCTCCACCAGCCACGACATGTATCGTTCCATTCAGAGTTCCTTTGTAGTAATTTTTCTCTTTATTTGTGCAGATATTCTGTAGCCAAAACCAAAAAGGAGGATCAGAATTAAGTCTAAAATATTCAGATGAAGTCCATATCAAGACAAAGCCTTTCACGTCAGGAGAAACAATTCACAAGATGCGACCAACACAGGCAAGTGTTTTAGTCGAAGAGCACTCGTGATTTGGAATTAAAAATGAAAGATCCATCTTCCTCCAATTCCCTCAGTAAGCTTCAACCAAGAACAATCAATTCGGATTCTCAATCCCAGCTAACTGAACTAAGCTAATCTACCCACAGATATGGATCATCTTTCAGAACAACCACTATGCAAGTTGACAGACTTCATTTAAACAATGTATACCAAATGCTGACCATTTTTCAGACTATCAAACAGTGACATCAGAAACGAAATAATACCAACATATTGAACAAGTTGCACAAGGAACTGAAAAGATTATCACTTCTGAAAACAAATAAATTGCTAATATAATTTCATCTTCTGTAAAATGTATTACATCAGAACAAAATTGTAGTTTTTAGCTGCAAAAATCAGATTTTTCATAACTAAGATAATTAAGAAAATGTTTATTTGATTGCAAAAAAATAATGAAACGTTAGACTAGCCATTCAAGGACAGATTGACATGACATCTAAGTGCTAAGTTGATGATAGTGGAGCAATTATACATAAGTTGCAATTCCATTACAGAATAAAGTCATAGGTATACCTGGTAAATAGGACAAGTCCTCTCATAATTATGAACATGGCCATAGAGAGCAATGTCAACCTTGTATTTCTGCCAAAGTTTTTGAAGACTCTCCCTGCCCATTGGTTCTTCAAATGATCCTTCCACAGCATAAAAGTCAGCAGAAGAATAACCCAATACCCGATGTGCAAGGAAAATCAGCCATGGTTGTTTTTGCCTATCAACAGATGCCAGACAGTTCTCGATGAACTTGTATTGCTCTGTCCCCTCCCTCCAGTCATGTTCTGTATCAGCAATGCAGAATCTGAACATGCCATAATCAGTGGAGTACCTAGATCAAGCACAGCAACATTCAGATCAGTCTGAGCTTTTGTTAGACAAGGTAAAAAGTTGCATTGGCGAAATCACAATGTGCTCTTTCTCATCCTTACCAAAACTTAGCCCTATTCTCTGCAGGAACATAAAACATTGTTTCAGCCAAGACACCACATTCACCTCCGGAGTCTGTATTTTCATAAAAGGATCCAGTTCCAGGCCAATCTCGTTCATGATTACCACTGAAAAACCAAACTAGTAAGTCCACTAGAAAAAGCTGGATGACTCTGGTATCCAGATTGTAATATCAACCATTAAATTCATTCCTAAACATAATTTCTCAGACCAAAAACCATTAACAATCACGGAAACTGCAATTCAACATTAGCCAAACCTCTGTGCCAAGAGGAGGAAGGGAGGAGGAGGAAAAATCAATACAAACCTCCCAATCATGTAAGGAACACTTGAGGCAATTGGCTCAACCTGCGCTGTAAACTGGTCCCACTGTGAAATATATCCATTTGCATAGCATATATCTCCAATGTGGAAGACTATATCAATGTTCTTCAAGTCCTTAGAAAGCTGATAGGTGGTATTAAGAGAGCCAGGCTGGAAATCGTTGTACTCATTTGAGCCATCTGCTTCCTCCTGCAGTGAGATACGGTAGTCTATCATCCCGATAAAAATGACACAAATCAGCACAGGGTGCTTCTCAAACACATCAGAATCGAAGATCACGTTAGCCCAACTATCAAGGTTCTCTGATCAGATCATGATAGATGGAGAGATAATGTCCTTCCAGACAAAACAAAACTATGAAAGGAATTGCCCAGTTAAACCAAAATTCAAGAGTCTTGAATTCCCACTTAGAATCAGAAGAGTTTGCTATTGAGTACAGATCTTAGGGGTTACTAATAAGTGAAGGAGTTTCACATAAGGTTTCTTTGACCAGTGGAGGTTGTTTTTGGTAAATTAAGCAATAGCAAGTAATTAATGAATATTCTGAAAATGAGATTTCTCAATTAATTTCCTTCGCCTAAGTGAACTGTCTTACGTCCATCGTAAACAATATGACTGTATACGATGTCTTCCATTGCTCGAAGACAATACTAGAAAAAGCCACAAACAAAAGAAAGTGATCAAATAGTGATAAGCGCTGCTAGTTCAATAGAGATCAAACCTTTCCCATGTCCCCAAAAATGACAACGCGCTGCAAGCTGTTTTGACCAGGATATGGAGATGCTTTAAACCGGTATTTCTGGCTCCAAATGTAACTACCATTCAATAGCTTATGCCCCAGCCGGTAATAATACCTAGATTATCAGTAAAAGTCGTACTCAGGTACAAATTGAAATTAATATGGCTAGAAACTTGTATTAAATTCAAATAATCAATTCAAAACCATTAATCATGACAAGTCAACTCTAAGGCTGATACGCAAATAATCCAAGATTTATGCAACTACAATTCATTCAATAAGAAGGTCGATTCAATATATTATCATACTGAAGGATGAAGGAGACTCAGGAGGAGATGACAAGTAAAGTCTAAGGCAAATACAGCAAAATATCCATGATTCACACAACCACAATTAATTCAGTAAGATGCGCGATTCGATATATTATTGTACTGAAGGACAAAGCTGAATCAGGATCCTCCCTCCTCTCTGAGGAGGAGATGACAAGTAAGCTCTTAAGGCTGATACAGCAAGTAATCCATTATTCACACAACTACATTTCATTCAGTAAGATGGCTGATTCAATGTATTATTGTACTGAAGGACGAAGCTGACCCATCACAATAGAAAAGGAGAGGAACTGAGGCAGTCAACTTATTTAAGGTGGCAAGAAATTACATTGAGATAGAATTCATAGTGGGCAATGAATAAAAATTGGCATCTTGGTTTAACATAAATTCTAAACAGTCTAGTGTAAAATCGCAACCCTGTAGAAGAAATAACATACACACTTACACAGAGTTGGGCCATAATTCCTTCAAGAAACTGGTGTGGATGAATCCCGGATCACGCCATCCTACTGTCCTTGCAGGTGCTCCTGAAAATTTAGATTATTAAGAGAATTATACTTTGTGAAACATCAAGAAGTCTACTTCTAAGTTCAAACCATGGCTGGAATCTTGAATTATCAGGTTTGCAAGGCACTGTGTCACTACGGTCCAAGTACTAAGGATCCCGAACAATGGGTAAAGTCAAAATTCTACCTTTCCACAATTGTGCATTGATGTGGAAGCAAAAATTTAGAATCATCGAGATGTGGACCTGTTGACACCCGATTTTTTGTCGACATTTTAAACATTCCTTTTTGCAAAAATAAAAAAAAATAATAAAGAGCCAAAAAAAAAAAAAAATGAAAATGAAATGAAAAGATAAAAAAAAAAAATAATATAAAGAAAACAAGAAAAAAAAAAAAGTAAAGAAATCAAGAAAACAAAAACAAAAAAAGAAAAAGAAAAAGAAACCAAAATGAAAAAGGGGGCATTTTGGATGGGGGATGGATTCTCTCCCGCGGGGGTCTGGAGGGTGGTCTCTCTCGGACGCTCGCTCTCTAAAAAAAAGGGCTTTGGCGGCAAAACGGGGAAGAGGGGGGACTCTCGCTTGGACGGGCTCTCTGGGGCGCGCGCTCTCTCAGATTCTCTGACATACGAACTCTCTCTCGGTGACTCTCCTTCGATTCCGGCGTAACAACCTCCTCTCGCGTTGGATTTCTTCCCCATCTCGGAGGTCGACGGGGAACTCTCCGGCGCTGGCCATAACTTTGCTCCCTCCCTCGACGATCGCCTCCAGCTTCGGAGGCTCTCGATCGGACGTTTTCAGACTCATTCTCGGAAATAGGGTGCTGGCTCGCTTGATCGTCGGCTCTCGCTCTCGCTTGGCTCTCGCTCCAGATTGACTCTCGAAGACAAAGCAGCTGTCGGTGGAAGAATTCGAAGAGCGAGGTTCAGATCCGTGCCGATTTTGGAGGTTTTGATTCGGCTCTGAGAGTAAAGATCCGAAGCCGATCGATCAATATCGACGGCAGCGGCGACGTCAGTTTGGATGCATGCCGAGTGTAGAGATATCGGCTCGATTCCGAAGATAGAGATACGAAGCCGATTGGCGGAGACATCGTCAGTTGCGTAGACAAGGTGTGCAAGGCGAACGAATGTAACCTAATCTTCGAGCTCATCTCACGTCCGACGCCGCGAGCCAGGTAACAACCCTTGACCAACCGCATTGTTTTGCGTCTTCTTTGCGCATGTTTTCGGACTTGCCGGACTGAGTTGTTGTTGCCTGGTTCATGCGAGTTTTGGCCTTGTCTATATACATGCTGCGATTGCAAGGTCTTGAACGTTAATTGTTTTTGAATCCCTACTCAAGCTCAGTCCCGGTGCTCCCTGTTTTTTTTTCGCGCTTATTAAGTGTTCGACAAAATGCTTAAGCTAAACGCACGTTCATGGTCTTTACTGTGCTTGATGTTTGCTGTCCTTTTGCTTGTACTGAGCATAGACTAGTTGTCCCTATGCCAAGGCTGAACCTAGCTCGTTCATTATTTGCTAATTTTGATCTAGGTTTGAGTCTCGGATAAGTTTGAAGCTCCCTTTTTGCCAACGCCCTCCATATGTTTGTGAAAATGCCTGAGCTTCTAACATCCAACTTCATTACGTGACTGGAGACATTATCATACATATAGGGCGGCATGTAATTGCCGAATTCTGGGATCGCTGGTCAATGAATGATGTTTTAGCATTGTAGGAGTTGTCTTGTGCCAACTATGATTCTTCCATTTCTTTAGTGGTTTATGGTGGTGTTATATTTTTCTTATGCTTGATTCATTTGTCATTAGAACTCGATTACATGATTGAATGCTCTTTTGCTTTGCTTGGTTCATTGAATTTTTTTTCAATGTCAACGTATACGGTTTTGTAGCTCTGTTCTACATGGGTTTGGTTGTTGTGAGCCCTTTTGTCTACCTCCTCATGTGGTACAAGAACATACACTTTGTAATGTGTTCTTATGTTGAAGTTCTGCTAATTTCAATCTGTAGACATTGCGATTGTGTCAACATAAAGGCATGTTTGGATAGATTTTGTTTCTTTCTTGATATTTTGTAATGCATGCCGTGAGCTCTTGGACTTGGTCACCATTTACTAGATTTGACAATTGTTACAAACAGAGCTACAGTTTGTAAATGATTAGGTGTTCTGTTTTCATGCTCTACTTTAAATGACCTGTGTTGTTTGCCATTTTCACATGATTTTTTGTGATTAGATTCTGAAGTTGATGCCTAAATGAAAGTTGTTCATTAGGTTCCAATCTATATCAAATAAAAATATCGTGATAATTGAAGGTCATTTACCCAGGTCGAATATGTCTAGAATATCCCTGACCTTGTTTGAATTTTTGTTGTTCTGACTTGTGCTCTGTTTTGAATAACCTTCTGTGCAAATTACCTGATATGAGTTGGTTGCTATGTTTTTCTGTGATTGATGCTTTCATGAGAGTTGAAGATGGTTCGACTAGCTTTCCAATGAGCTATAATACACCCTGATCTGATATCATCAGCCACATGAAATTTTCTTTAAAAGTTAGGAAGTAATTCTGGAAAATTGTTATGTTCTGCTCTGATGTGCAATTTCGTATATCTGATATTCCACTTTCTGTTTTGGCTGAAACGAGATGCTAGATATGTTTTTTTTACCTCGAGCCCTTCTAGACATAGAAAATAGACTTCTCAAGCTTCGATTTGATATGTTGCACGCCCTGAACGGATGTCATTCAGTCATCAAAAAACACCTACAAAGTCTGTCAATTCTGCAGTAGTTTTTTGGTTGATTTGCTGTTTTGACTTACTGCAGTTTTCTGTTTTAACTGGAACGAACTGGTAGATGATGTTATTAGGACTTAATGTCTTCTAGAGATTTGTAATAGACTTCTTAAGCTTTCCATAGACATATTATATGTGCGATTTAGTCATCATTTGCCTTGCTTCTCCATTTTTGAATCGAGCTTTGAAATCTGGAATTTGTCTTGAACTGCAGTGCTGTCTTGCCCTTATGAATCTGACTGTTTACCATTCTTGTGTGGTCTTATGCATGATGATTTTGAAGTTGAGTCCTCAATAAAATTTTGTCCACATCATCCATGTGATCACAATTAGGTTTTGAGTTCTAAATGAGAAATGTTTGTCATCCCTTATTCTATATGACACATCTTTGGTTAGATTCATGCTTATCTCTTAGTGAGCAAAATCATGCATGTTCTCAAATCTTGTTACAGAATTGAAGCCTTGATATATGCCCATCTTTTTATACTTGATGGGTCTCTTAGAGGCCAAAGTTCATATTAGTGCCCTCTCGACACTTGAACTACATATGGCAAGTTTATTGTGCATCTTGCTTGGGTTTTATGTGCAAGTACATAGTCACTATTAGCTTGCATAATCTTCATCTCGACATGTGCTATTTGTTGAATTTGTACATTTGCTGCATTGTGAGCTCGCTAGATATGTCTACTCTTACCATACATGGCTCAAGTTTACTAAATTCATTGTTGTTCTTGTTAAACATGCTGAATTCTTGGCTATGAATGTCATGTATGTTCATAATATGTTGTCGCCACATTATAATTGTTGTTTGTGACTTGAATTTGCTGGATTCATGTTCATGTCGATGCCTATGTTCATTCGTTATAATAACGATTTCTATGCGTTATCTTAGTCATATAAGATGAGGCAAGGAATCCATTTTCTTAGATTAGGTTTAGATTAGGATTTCAAAGATGGACTTTGGTGTGAAGACGATGGAAGTCGATGTCCATTCCGACTATTATCTTGTACCATTTGTTTTCCCGACATATGTCTCGGGTTTCATGCATTGTATAAAACCCGACGAGTTGCGGGTTTCTTTTCTTTCCCGATTGTTTTCTCTTTCATATTTTTTTTAGGATTGCATGATTAGATTTACTGCTTTTCTTGATTGTTTGCTTCATGTCTTGCACTTTCAATTTCTCTGATTGATTTCATTTATTGTTTTTCTTCTAGAAATAGAATAGCATAAAAGTAACCCACCACGCGTGATCACTTAGCTTAGAATTGGTGATCTCGAAAATATAAAAAGAGATGCATGGACATGTTAGGAAAAACACAACATACCGTTAGGTACCGAAAGGGCGCTAATAGTTATATTAGCGTAACCCAAGTCCCCGAATCTAGATATCTGGTTGCGTAGGAATCGAGGGAATTCTCCCAATCCTCGATTGGGTTTTCTAGCCGACCTCCAAAAATATATATAAGGCTAGTGGCGACTCTGTATGTTCTTAGGTTGTTAAATACCTAGATTGTATAAATAAATTCGCTGTCACGCGGGGTACGAGCTTGGGAGAGCTCGCGATCTTATGATCAAGTATCCCTAAATCCGACCTTTCGCCCTTCGACATCGAAGGGCGGCGAGATCGGGTCGCGACAGGACCCCACACAGGCCTTTAAAGAACCTTCAGTTAAACTCAAAATACACCTCAAACTGGTGCTTGAAGGATACAGAGGCTTGTCATGCATTACAATTCATTCCAACAATGTTTAAAAAAGAGTTTACTCACCACACATGCTACTACGGTCAAAAGTCAATGTTCCAGCTGGAGAACGCATTTTTCCTCCACCTTGAGGGCCCCACTCAACAAATGGCTCTGCTTCATCTAATCCATATCCACTTGTCCACGTTACAGTCATCTGATATCACATCCCAAACATGTTTTATCCTAGGAATTGGTATTTGTAGACAAAACAGGAAAACCCGTGTGCAAGCAGAGGCTGCCTAGCGTAAAAGAAGAAGCCTATAACATTGATCAAAATCAATTGCATCGCCAATATCTGAAAGAACTACAAAACATGCTAAACTTTTCTACATGAAAAGGTGTTGGACATACTTCATTCCAATCTTTTCCTTGAGCTAGGCGAGGATAAACTGGAGCCTTTGGATTTGCAAATGTGATTGTATTTGATACTGCAACCAGTTTTGGCTGTGGTGCATCCAACATCACAGCAGACAAATGAGAAACACAAGTGAAAAAGTTGGAAAAGTCAAGAAAAAAGTAGCTACTGAGATGGCACAAATTTCAGCAACAAAATAATAAATCAAAACGCATGCTAGGCTAAGAGGAAATAAAAATAGCATCAGCCTTTTTAATGCAGTTTTCATATTTAGGATTAACTTCAGCGTTCGGCAGATATCCGTTAATGTACATCAAATATCATCTGAACTTGATAGTTCATTCATCTTGCTTCAATGGGAGTAGCTGATTCAGGCCAAAACCAGTCATGGACTTGCTACATGAAAATAATATAGAGCACTTACATTTAATATACCGCCAGAAAAAAGTACGAACGAAAAATCTGATCTCTGGTTGATCAACTGAAGCTTTAGGGACCCTTTTCCCGTACTTACATATGCAGGGCTTGAGTAATTTGCATATTGATACTGCAAAGGCAACAGAAACAACAGTTGAAGCTACAGATCACATAAGATGTTCTGAGAACGATGGCAAGGACTGCAGCACTTACCTTGATCGGTGCCGAACATAGAACAGGTGGAAGGACTTTCGGATTTTCAGGTGAACATGTGGAAGCACTGCAAAGTAGCGAAGTACAGTTAAACATCAAGAAAACAGTATCCTCATCCTAACGGTCAACCATTAGAAAAAAGAAAGAACACAAGCCCTGCATCACGAATGCTGCAATGCAGAGCGATCTAATCACCTGAAATTCGCGGGAGAAAATACTCCGATCCAGTCATCGTTCGAGGGGTTCGGAGAGCTATACTCCAATGATACCCACTCCGTATTTTGCCCCTAAAACAGTAAACGCAGCTTCCGTCAGCCTCGACCACCCATTCTCATTTTTCACAATCATGGATGACCCAAGAAAGAATCTTTCGAAGCATTTCGAGGACCCGACTGAATGACCAAGCCCACATCTCGGAACAGTCAAGAGCATTGAGCTCAACGAGCAAAATCGAGGGCCCTTACCGCCGCTCCGAGAACCGAAGGAGACGCCTTGACGCTGGCTCTTCCGTCGAGAGCAGAGACCGTCTCGTGCACGGCGATCCTCGACAGAGGCTGGTCCCCATGCGACCTCACCCGTCCGACGAAGCAGCTCCCGACCAACGCCAGAACAGCCAACGACGCCCATCCCGCAGCTCTCGTGCCACCCCTCCTCCCCATCCGCATCGACACCCAGTCCGACCAACACCCAGTTCGAGAGCTCGAACGCGAAGGTGGACCGCGACGGCGTGCTCGAAAGGATCAGATGTAGGAATCGGAAAGTCGCAAAACGACGGAATCCGACAGCGACCCACTGCACAAAAAGTCAACTTTCCACGCCCATGAAAGAGAAAGGAGACGAGATAGAGAGAGAGAGAGAGAGAGAGTACACAGTTGATGTGAGGCGGTGCTTATGGATCGATGTGGAATCGGAATATTGGCGGAGGATCATTCGATTCGCACGGCCGGGAATCGCTCGACGAATTTGGATAATTTGGATAGAGATTATTTGCTATATATATATATATATATATATATATATATATATATATATATATATATATATATATATATATATATATATATATATATATATATATGTATGTATGTATATACGCACCGGAGTCTGGTCGGATGTCCGCCGACAAAGGACGCTGGCGGAGCAGCGGACGGATCCTGCTCGTGCTCATGCATCATCGTAAAAGATCTGCGGATTTCTCGTTCGATATGATTGTTTTTCGAGTTTTTATTAAAAGGAAGAAATCGTGAAAAAAGAGAAAAGAGGTAGAAGTTTCGGACATATATTGACCAAATCCTATTTTTCGTTGAGGCTAAGGTGGCTGGTTGCAACCACTGGCGTTCGCCACAATGGCTACCCTTCCATCTTGGAAGGGGGAGGTTGGGGATTCTTAGGGGGGATTGGAGTGGGGAAGATTTCATTTCAGGAGTGGGTTTTGACTTTCACCCCTGCAGCGAGTTATGCAAAAAGTCGAGAGTGAGTGTTAGAGTAGGATTAGCGTAGGACTGACCAAAAAAAAAAAAGGTGGCCGGTTGCTATTAATAGGGGATTTATTGATAAAGAAAAAAATAAAAATAAAGGTGTCGGTACTGTATTAATGCGCCGCAATAAGCTCGACGAGGTCCCATAGCCAATGGCAACTTGCGCTTCAGAATCAGAAGCTGGCCCACCAGAGAGAGAGAGAGCGAGAGAGAAGGGAGAGAGATAAAAAAAAATAGAAACAAATTATTTTGCCGGGACTATCGTACGCGTTCCGATTAACGCTCCTTCGACCGTCTGACCGTGCGCTATAAATTCAGATCGATTTGGGTTTTTTTGGGTCACGGCATTTCAATTTGACCAAGAATCGCTTACTTTTTTAAGTTCATTTTCAGCATAAGTCGCAACCATCGTGAGAAGATAAGAAGAGATGATATGGAAACGGCGTACATGGAAATGGTGTGTGTCAACATCTCAGAACGGTTGCGACCAAATTCTGCATCAAGTACTCGCAAGAAACGGGAGGGTCTTGCGAGGGACCTGGACAAAGCATTTGTAAATTTACTTAAGATAAAATTACATAACATTGAGCCAAGTCAAATTGTTTCTTTTAATCGTTATCAATAAAATTCCATTTTCGATACGAATTCCCCTCCTCGTTTCTACTTTTCCTACAAAAAAAAAAAAAAACAAAACAAAATTCATGTTGCATGGGCCTGTGGATCAATAAAACTTCTGATTTTGTTTGAATGATGTCATACATAATAGCCATTTCACGTGTCCATAATGCAGAGAGAAGTCGATCAACGGGCCGATTGTGGTCTGGCTCGAACTTTCAATACACGTATGGGCTGCAGAGAAGCATGGATAACACATTAGGCCTGATCTTTTAAGTCCAATTATGTCATTGCTAGGCTTCCAAATTTGATCATTCAGATTCTTTTCATGTCATTCAAATCCTAGAAAAATCCGGTGAACCTAAATAATTACATACAAACACAAACCCATGAGTATTCACAACCACAAACGATGGTGGTAGGAAATCAACCAAATGGCATTCAATTCCCAGGTGTCGGGAGTTTCGTTGCTGATGGACAGCTCGGAAATTCCTTGACGTCTAGATCACAGAAAGTCTGAACTTCCTTCCATTTCTCAGGTCGAAAATGATGATTCTTTCACCCGGTTCCTCGTATCCTTTGCATCTGGTATGAGCTTCTACACGAACTCGCGTGCAATTCCAGTACTCTATTAACGGCGGAATTCGCCACCATGCCTTACTAAATGAGACCGTTGTTTATGTAGACAACGGATCTTGAAAAGAACTCGGCAGTGGCGCTCACGCTGCGTTGTCCTGCTGACGCAATGAGAAGCGCAACCGCCACAACAAACATGAACAGCATGCTGACAAGCAGCACATAGGTTCTCCTCGATGATCTGCGGTACTCTCCAAACAGAAGTATGCCCCAAAAAGTGCTAACAAGCGGGAGTGCCTGCATGAAGCTAAGATAAGACGAGGAGCAAATCTTTCCTGCAATTTTACAGAACTCTTCTATTTCTCATAAGTAGCAACTATACTTTGGACCTTCTGTACATCAAACGATAACGAAAAGCATGTGTTAGAAGTAAATCACAGCCATAACCTCTTTAGTTGTTGCGATATTACAGAGCTATACTTCAAGCACAAAGTGAGATATTTTATCATTTCAAATTTGGTTACTATGACGAAAATCCAAGGGTTTCACGTTGATTAAAGTTGACTTGCATTTGTCGTGATAGCCGAAAAGCGGTGGACATAATAGCAATTTAACAGAGTGCTTGTTGTAGGCTTTACGAACTAGGGGTATCAAGGAAAATATTGCCATCGTCATGAGGATGTTGTCATAATATTCTCTTAGTGAAGTCACTCACGCACACGTACTCGTAAGCACAGCTACAAACCTGAACAGCATCTGCCGCAGCATATCCAGCAGCCTCACCTCCCATAAATTGGAGGCCATTACCAAATCCACACAAAAGGCCAGCTAAAAGAGCCCAACCTCTTCCATTCCAGTCACTTGCATAAGCTTTGAATGATGATCTGGGTGAATTAAGGATAGGATGGTAGAGGAAGCTGGCATTCAGAACAGCGGCAACGACGAAGCACGATATCGAGAAGTAGAAAAACGCAGTGTAAACTGTCAAGTGAGGAACACCCTCCTTCAAAGTATGCCACTGATCATTTGTTGCCAAATTAAATGCAGGTGAGAAAAGAGCAAAGCAGACACCACCAAAGAAAGCTATTCCAAGACCAGACAAAGTGTTCCTCCCAAGAACCTACAAGAAGTCACAAAGAATGAATTGTAAGTCATCATTTGGAATACAATGCAGAAGAAAAACATGGATAACCTAAATTTCCTATAGCAGTTGGACGCGCATTTGCGGATAATCTCATACTGTAGTAGATGTAAAAAGTGCAAAATGTTCGGATGAGTTTAAACTCCTTTGGGTTCGAAAATCAATTCGGTGAGATAAATCAGCAACCTTAATTGCTCTTCGATACTCAAGTTCGATCAGAAAATCTGCTGTCCCTACTTCCCCCTTCTCAGATAAACCACTTGCATTTTCCATATCTTCTGTAAAGAAGCCTAATGTTAGGGCAGGCAGACATGAAGAACCAAAGTTGCTGTTTTTGGGAAATGGAATCAATTTGATGAACAATTCTGTCACTGCATAATGAATCAAAGTTCTACCATCGTTTTGACGTACTCCTGTCAAGGCAGAAATGCTTGAAGTCCTGTTTTCAATTAAAAGTGCCACAGGTCAAGCAAGATTAGTGAGAAAACCATGCTTTTTATCTTCTGATAATCTGAAGTGGCACCAAAGGGGATATATGACAGGAAGTTTCTTGGGAGCAATCATCATAAGAATCTTTAGAAAGATTCTCAAATTTGAAATCAGTGGAGGAAACCCAACTTTTCTAAGTGTTAAGCAAAGAAATTTCAATGAATTCTTATATGACTTATTCTAGATGGCACTTCCATCTATTTTAGAAGTCAAATTCAAATCCATCTCATCATCATGCTTCCAGGAGAAAAGTGGATAAATCGGGTTGTAAGCTCAGAAAAAGACAGCACATTCATCATAGGCAGTTATACATACTTGGCATCAACATTGCTAAGACCTGACTGGTTGAGCTTATTTTTGTTATCGTCTGCATTCGATGCATGGACAGCTGAGGCCAGACAAACTGCAATGACAAAGCAACCCACTCCTGGGAAAAGAATCTCCGCATTGTTGATCTTGTTATCCAAGAAGTAGTTTACAGTTGTGCCTGTCAAAGTGTCGCAAACAAAAACAAAGACTATAAGCTACAGAACTGATGCTAAATAGCATCAGTTGTATCAGGTAGGAAGGAAGGTCAGCAAATTCCTTTGCACAGCTCGGGGTCCTTCTGGTTTGCACTAAATTAAGTGCCTCATTATACACTAGCATACAATGACCAAAATATCGAGCATAGAGAGGCATTGAGAAATGGATAAGTACCTATAACAACAGTCATGCTGCAAGTGATCACTAATGTCACTGATAAACCAACCAAAGCCAACGCATATTGTGTGGCAAGATTTCCTAGACTGAGGAGCACTCCACCTGCCATAGCAAACAGAACGGATGGCCAATTATCCTGCATCAATTACTTACTATAAGATTTCAAACAATAATTAGGACTGACACATACGAGCAGTGACAAAGTGTCAAGCACTCATAACACCTCTTTTGATAAGCATAGTCCAGAAAGTGTGAGGAAAAACAAAACAGAAGAGTACAAAGTTGCACGTTAACCATCTCCGATAATTTGGAAGGAGAAAGTCACCTGAGAAAGCTGATCCAGAAAATTGGGTGAATCCGTGGTGCCCTTGCCTATCTCCCCAAGAGTGAAGGCAATAAATACAGCCGCCAGGAGATTGGTAACGCTGTAATCAAGATAAGTATGCTGCGGAAGGCGGCCTCGCCTCTCCAGAAAAGTGAAGATGGCAGGCCACGTTCCCAAGAGGAAGAGCGAAAGCAGCATGCATGCTATGGCTCCTACTTTGTTCTCCACGAGATACATTTTCAAACCACTTGAAGTTGTTCCTTCTATTGAAAAAAAATTCAAGAAAGGCGTCCACGAAAATTCCTGTGAGACAG
Source organism: Eucalyptus sp. ANBG9806169 (assembly GCA_014182395.1). NCBI lineage: Eukaryota > Viridiplantae > Streptophyta > Magnoliopsida > Myrtales > Myrtaceae > Eucalyptus > Eucalyptus sp. ANBG9806169. The sequence continues at coordinate 40,524,473 of CM024579.1, forward strand.
AAATGGATAGTTGGAGACAAAGTTACTTCCTTTCTTTTGGCCTTTCAATCATGAAAGAACTTATACGGCAGACACTCCTAAACTCAGAATTACCGTGGTTCTTGCAAGTATCGCTAGGTTAGCAACCGCTGCTCTAGCTACGTGTCCACCCTTTTTGTCACCCACCACATCATTAACTCAAGCAACAACACATAACAACATGCCAACCATACATACATGATGCTGAGAAAGTTATGCTCGGAAAGGATTCCAAAAGATGGTGTTTATTTTGAATAATGAATTCTAGATTACAATATCTCAGGCGTTTATTTATAAGGAGGTCACCGTCTAAAAAATAACCAAATAACTAAAATCGAATAACAAAATTAAGGAAAAGATATTGATAAAAAGGAAAGTTATCAAAACATAATTAGAAAATCTGCATCTGAAATCTGTGACATCTCAAAAATTAAGGAAAACGCATTATTTAAATATCGTAACCCATTTGTAATCTCGAAGATCATGCAATCATCTTTGATTCGTGGGATCGCCCGTTCTTATGACATGCAATCATCTCTGATTCGTGGGACCGCCCACTTGTGACGGTCCAATGTTTCCATAAAGACATTTTTCTATATCAATACATCAGAAGCCATCTACGGAATCATGGAGAAATTCACCAAGGGAAGCGGAAGAGGTGTAATCAGACACCATCGGAGCTCATGATCAGCCGACGGCCCGTACTTCCCAATTCTCTCTAACAACTAAAACGACCCAACAACACCACCACAAAGAAAGTCACATTCCACATCGAATACTCAAGAGTTACATAGGCAATCGCGAAGCATAAGAAATCGACTTGCATCTACGGTCTCACACAAGAATCATCACCAACCAAAGATTAGAATATCAGAAAAGGCCAGAACGGTATATGATGATCCTTCAACCAGAAGAAGTCAGACCCAAGCAGCGACGGCCAGATAGCAAGCAAGAAACAGTCATTCGATTCAAAAGCCGAAACCCATCTCGATTCTTCCGTCGGAGGACATAATACAGGATAGAACAGCTGATAGGCACGATTCACTCACCATCCTCGCAGTGAATCCACGAAGGCCCGGTCCGAAATCCAGCAAGAACAAGCGACTGGTGGAGAGCTCAGCGCATTCCGGACGCCAAGCCGAGCGTGTCGCGTCGAAGCTAAGAGCTACAGGGAGAGAAACTGGAGAGTCACCAGCCGAATATTCAACGGCCGCCACAGTCGGACATCGTATCATGAGCGGAATTTATTTCTACATGTGATTTCGCTCGAGAGTGCCGGAAGGTGGAAAGGGACAGATGTCATCTTTTTACCGGCGTCTTGCTGACGTGGCGCTGATTTGGCGCTGACGTGTAATAAACAAGTCGATAATCGAAATTACCACGCCATCCATTGCGTGTACGACTTTCCAGCGCGCCAAAGTACGGCCCTTGTCGCATTCGATCCGGTTCTGAACTCCAGCCTGGCTTGTTGGACAATCTGATTGAAGGGCCGAAATATATAAATTCAGTTAACTGTGATTAACAATCTTAATTAATAATTTGACTTAAAAGGTCCAATTAAGTCAGAAATTTAGCATAATACGATAACTGAGGAAGGGTCACGTAATTCGTTCAAATAGAAAAGCGATTGATGTTAATTGTGTCTTTGCCAAGTATATTGTTAAAGCATGCTGATAATGATAGTTTTGTTAAGATATTGATCAATGACTATTCCAACTTTATGTTTGATAAAGGATCAATGGTCAATGATCTATTTTCAATTATTGCCGTAGCACTTAAGAATCGCCATTTAAAATTTATTGATTAAAATTATTGTGCCTATTTCTTAAACAAGCCTTAACCCTCATAAAAGTTAAGGATGTATTTTTTATTTTTATTTTCATTCCCAAATGAAACCTGTCTTAGGCAAATCATGAGCCTAAAAGATATTACACTAATTTCATGGACCAAGTAAAATGCGAGCTAAGTTTGTGTAAGAAGCTCATATACAAAACTATTTACATATGGTAGTATGGAAAAACAAAATTGTATTACCAAACGGATTATTGTTCAATATATAAATTTAAAACAGAAAATTAGTTTTTGAACAAAAATAAAATGATTATCATGTGCACCTTAGACTTAAAGAGCTTCGTGATAAGTTTCTCAAATACCAAACTTGACTCAAGAATTCCAAATAGATTTTCAAATTTTCCCAAGATTCACTCTAAGCCACTCACAAAAGAGTCATTACTAGAGACGATCAATGAGTGAGCTTGAGCTGGGCTCAAATCAAACCTAATTCGTTGCTTAGATGCTTGATATCAAAATGATTTTTTTTAATTATTATTTTGTTTCGGGGGGTTGAGTGTGCTCAGTTCCAGCTCAAACTCACCTGAAAAAATAGAAAATATACGCGATTCTTTATTGGATTGGTACATTTTTAAGATTTAATTTAACGCTGAGCCAACTAGCCGTTCGTACTCGGACAATTCCTGAATTTCCATGGCCGTGCGTAGTCCCCAGCACAACCGACGCCATATTCTTTTTATGTTATTATAAAGTGTAAACCCCGAATTCATGTCATAATTTTACTGTTAATCCTGTCATTTAGCATGGATGGGCCCACGAGTTGCTCCAATTGAATGGGCCCTGCCAGATGGGATGGGTCCACAATTTCTGCAAGTTCTCCCAATTTCAGTGCTGGATTCACATTCAAGCCTCTGGCTATGCAAATTGTCATAACACGCTAGTAATGATTGGAACCTTGATTTGATCATTTTTGCTAATTAATCAGCATCGCATCATGGCCGTGTCTCAGCGAAATCGAATCGGTTCTATTGCCGAGTCTCGACTCCCATGTGATCGAAACAGGATCGCGGTTGAAACTTGAATGGTTGATTCAGCCTGAGATATTAACAATCTGAAATTTTGCATCTACATTTGTTATTTTTTGTTTCTTCCCCTTAGAGGATGCGTACTTACACAAATATTAACCCAAAGGTTCGCAAGGAATGCAAGTTTAGACAAAGAATCACCCGGTAACTAAATTCTCATGACAATGTAGAGAAGTCGGCTAGCTGGCATCAACCTCGGTAAAAGAATTTGCCCGTTTATTACCTTAAAAAAAATGCATGGAGAGGCACGAGGAAATCAGCCAGTCCCGCACGACCGGCGTGTTACTGAGCAGGGACAGCTGCAGCCTTCTGAATAAACAGGGCAAAGAATGTCACGGCAAAAGTAAAACCGGGCTGACGATGAAGAAAGCTTGAAATTTTCAGCTGGATAATGGTGATATGCCAGCGCATGTTAGTGTCGATTCAGGATCTCATTTGGCTTGACGTGATGAGAAGGGTGTTTTTAGATTGATGACGGAAGAGAAGAATGTCCTGAGCATTTTCCCAGTGGCCGTGGTGCAATACTTCTCGCTTGCAATCAAAAGATGTTTCGAAAACATAATGGTGATACTCTACAGGATTTACCCATTGCTGCTATTCGATATTTGCCTTTATGAGGGAGTAGATGGCCACTCCAGCTATTGCAATCGCAGTTCCAATCCCAGTTCGAGTGGAGATCTTATTACCTGTAGTTTTGCAAGAACAGAATCTATAAGCACAAATGTGTTTGCAGTGCTAACACTGGTCAAATGCTAGCTATATGAAGTTGAGGTCGAGAAAATAGCGAGATATTACCAAACAACAATAGAGAAATTGTTCACAAAAACTCTGTCCAGCACATTCCCGACAGTGTAAGTGGCGCTACCCGTTCCGAAGTGTTAGTAGCGACCTGGACATAAAAGGCAACCATGTTCATGAGACATAATCTGAGTACAAACATGATAACCACAGCAGTAAACGTTGCTAGGTTATAATAGTAGTTGGTAATTTTTCAAGCCATAAAGTCACTTTTTAGTCACCAACAGGATTATGACAGTCACCAACCATGTTCACGATGCATCAGCACGGAATTTTGCTCCGTATACAGGGCTATGGAACGCTTGAAATCTGTGTTGTTATCACCCATGGAGTCTTGAACTTTTCTTTATTGAGAGAGGGAACCACTAAAATCAATTATTAGCCCTTCCAATCTTTTCCCCATATTATGTTTTTCAGTTTTCTTCTTTCTGAAACATTGAACAGCAAAGCCAATCCCGGCTGGAGATCCAGGCCATACCTGATTGTAGAGATGATAGAACATTCCAATCCAGAAAAGGTCTGACAGGAACTTGAAAAGACCCACTTTGGCAATGGCCTCCCTAAATGCGTATTGTATCACTTGAGGGGCCTCAATCTGAAAGTGAAACAAGACAATGCTCAAAGGTTGCAGATGGCGCGATTAATTTAGAGAAGAGAAAGCCATTATATTCGTGGCTGATGGTCAGAGGATTATATCGCAAAGCAAATGAATTTGAAATCTCTGCTGTGATCAATGCTGATCACTTGTGAGAAGCTTACAATAACTGCTGGAGGGATGCAAAACACAAGCGATGATTGTTATATAAGCAGACACATTTGTACTGTCCATTCCAGTCTGCAGAAAAGAAAAAAAAAGAAACTTCAATTCAAGAAAAAAGACTTGAGATATGTAGAGTGTGCAGATAAATTCAAGAAGAGCAACTACCAACTAGCATCCTTGTCCACCAGATGTTTTAACAAAGAAATAATCAAAATGTAAGATGTGCTATCTTTACTTCCACGACGACTCGCCGTAGAATAAATCAGATTGCTGAACCAAAAGCTTTCTGATGAATTTCTCACTATTGCCTTCTTTGAGTAAATACTTCTGTAGATAAATGCAAGATTTGAGATCACTGCACTAATGAAGCCAGTCCAGTTGAAAGAAAGCTCAGTTAAAGAAGCCATCGACACACCAGAGATGATATAATTGATACCATTTATACAAAAAATCTCATCACTTTCAACTACTTTGGATTCAAAAGAAAAAAGGCAGAATAAAACTCAAGTTTGTCACATGCATGAGTAAGCATTAAGCAGCAAAAACTAAATCCATAACCTATTACAGCAGGAGCTAGTGATAGCCACAGGGAGAGTGGGATCTGGTGGCCCAGAACGAACTGAGAAGCAGCCGCATTGAAGAATGGGTCGAGGGCTGTTAATGGAATGACAAGAAAAACAAACACTAATAGAAACTACATCTTATGCTAATCAAAAGAATTGCATGAGACTACAGAGCATTAGGTAAAGCAGAGGATGGCCATGAGCACAACCCTTTTGCTGTCAAGAACTTAAAGGTATCTAAACAGCTAATAACAAGAGCTACTAGCACTTATGGTAGCAGGTTGAATGTCGTTCATCCCGCTTATGCTGAGAGTGAACTTACGTCCACAAACATGATGATCTTTTCTTGACTCTGCTTACCTTTGATGGTATGAGTAGAGGTGTTAAATGGGTCATTGACCCATTTATGGAGCCATTTATAGTTAAATGGGTCATTAATGGGTCAAGCCTCATTTATTAAAACATCCATAATGGGTTTTGAAAATAAAGAGGCTAAAATATATGAATCTTAAATAGATTTGCTTTCAGACCCATTTTTCAACACATTAAAAATGAACCCATTTACAGCTCTATTTAACTTTACAAAAATATTTTTTTATAAAAACTGAAATTATAATTTTCTTTTCTTTTTCTTTTTTTCTTTCCTTTTTTTTTTTTCTTTCTTTCTTCTTCCCTCCAGGTCGTCGGCACGGTGATAGGCGGCGACCAACCAGGGCGAGCCTCGAGCTCACCGGCGTCAGGCAAGCTCGAGGCTCGCCAGCGTCGAGCAAGGCTCGAGCCTCGCCCGGATCCGACGAGGGGAGAGCTCGAGCTCGCCCGACGCCCGCAAGCCTCGAGCTCGCTAGATCTAGTGAGGTGGAGGCCTCGCCGGTGTCGGGCGAGCTCGAGCTCGCCGAGTCCGGCGAGCTCGAGAAGAAGAAGAAAAAAAAAAAAGAAAATTAAATATTATATTCTTAAAAATAAAAATAAAAATAACTAAAAAATTAAAATTCGATTTTTTTAAATAATTATTTTTAAAAATTATAAAAATTGTCCATCAAATTTGTGTTGTATAAAACCATTTTAGCAATATCATTTAAAAATATATATAAGTTTTTTTAGGTTTCGTTAAATGAATCGGGTACAAGTCGGATCGGGTATGGGTCAAAAAATTTGCATTACAATAAATAGGTCATAAACGGGTTAAATGAGTCAATTTGGGTCAGACCATTTATGACCCGACCCAAACCCGACCCGACCCACCCGTTTAACGGGTCTAGGTATGAGTGAAGCATACGGCAACTGCTACAAAAGACACATTGGAAATGACGTGTCCTAGGGCATGGCATAAAGCAACAGGACTCAGCAACGCTAAGAGCTCCTTATTAATTGGCTGCTCAAGTGAGGAGAGCATGTCAATTGAATTTTAGTGGGACGACGTGCAGTGACTAAGGACAAACACTCGGAGCATTGAACTTACTGCATGTTTGGGCAGACCAACGGTCCAACTAACCAGACAATATACAACTCCAACGAGAAGATGTATGACAGAAACGAAGCTGCAGGAGGGAAAAAGAGCGTGATCATGTGCAGGAACAAAACATGCCAAAAATTACAAGTCTGCTCTTCTGGCATCAGGATTGATTCAACTAACTGGAAATCTATATATGTTCCACAGAGGAAGCAAATCAGCGAGGACAACATACTCTATGGATACGGGAAATAATTATAGAACTTCTTGTTCAATATGTTGAAGATGACATTCAAGAAGTACCTGCATCAAAAGAAAATGTCCCATGATTATTTCCTTTTCTTTTTTGGCAAGCAATCACATGGTTATTTCAGTCCTCGATGTTCTTTGTCGTTTTCTTCTACATCTAATTTTCCCCCATGAGAAGCAGATGATAATAGCTCAGTGCAAATTACATAGAATCACCGCATTTCACTAAAATTATGACACCAAACTTAAAATGAAGGCTCGATGGTCGGAATTTCTCAAAATAAAACTTAAGCACTGAATTAATGATTGTTAGCTGGGAATAATATAGAGATACGTCATTGCATGAGCATCTTCATGTCAAGTATTGCTGCACTAAAGTTAGCAGCCCTGCACTGCTATGATGCAAGGACGAGAGGAAGATTCAATTCAACCACCTCAGGACTTTAAGTGGACTACTATGACATTATGATCCAAAGACAGAATGAAATCATATACCACATGAAGAAATAAAAGCCAGTAACAAGTGCTAGATATCTTTCTCCTAAGCTCTTGGATGGCTTTGCTAGTCTGCACTCAGCATCAACCCATATTCAGAATAACCAGAAAGGGCAAGAAGAACAGAAGGCTTTGCTAGCAATGTGTCGTGTCTTGCCTTGTCGCCTTCACTGTCACCAGAGCCTCTGAGATTCTTTGGCCGAAGTGGGCTGTTTAGATGGTGGTGTCTCACCAAATCCCTGGTCGCCAGAGCGGCACCAGTCAACGCAGAGGGCAGGGAGATTGGAGTTCCCGATGGGTGGGGATGATCTCTCTTTAGCTTCGCTTCGTTTCCTCTCTGTTTGTTGCTGAATTAAATGGAACAGGGGCGGGAAAAGGATGAATTAGGCCCATCAGCTCAGAAAAAGACAGCACATTCATCATAGGCAGGGTTACAGACAAATATGCATACTTGGCATCAACGTTGCCAAGACCTGACTGGTTGAGCTTCATTCTGGTATATCGTCTGCATTCAATGCATGAACAGCTGAGGCCAGACAAACTGCAATAACAAAGGGCGCGAATGATAAACATTTTGACCAGAAATTGATTTCTAGAAGAGAATTAGATCTTTCTATTTCTATTTCTAGATGAGTTTTTAAGCAAAAATAACCGTTTGATAACGATATAAAATTTCTACTCCAAAAATAGAAATTCGTTTGATAACGACAAAAGGTTTCTTCCTTTCGAATGGCGGTGGACCGACGGCGGCGACGACCGGCGGCGGCAGGTGGCGTCTGACGAATGATGGTCAGCGGCAATGAACGATGAGAAGAATTTTTATTTCTAATTTCTATTCCAAAAATAGAGAAGTAGAAAGTTCTTACTTCTGATTTTTATTCCAAATCTATTTCTAGAACCAAAATCTATTTCAGAAATAAAAAAATAAAATAATTTTATCAAACAGATTTCTATTCCAAAAACAAGTCTGAAATAAAAATATTGTTTCTGAAACAGAATCAACTGATTGTCATGCACCCCCAAAGCAACCAACTCATGGGAAAAGAAGCTCCCCGCTGTTGATCCTGTTGTCCAGGAAGTACTTTACAGTTGTGCCTGTCAAAAATTCGCAAAGAAAAAACTAAGACCATAAGCTACAGAACTGATACTATGACCCGGTTTTATCAGTTACTAAGGAAGGTCAGCAAATTCCTTTGCACAGGTTGGGGTCCTTCTGGTTTGCTCTAAATAAAGTGCCTCGTTATTTACTAGCATACAGTGACCAAACCATCATGCATGGAGAAAGGGACAAGTACCTATAACAACAGTAATGCTGCAAGTGATCACTAATGACACCGATAAACCAGCCAAAGCCAAGGCATATTGTGTAGCAAGATTTCCAAGACTGAGTAGCACTCCACCTGCCATAGCAAACAGAACGGATAGCCAATTATCCTGCATTGATTACTTCTGTAAGATTGCAAAATTATAATTAGGACTTACACATACAAGGAGTGACAAAAAGATGAGCACTCAAACACTCCTTTTGATAAGCAGAGTCCAGAAAGTGTGAGGAAACAAAATGGGACAGCATGAAGTTGCACATCAACCATATCTGATTGTTTGGAAGGAGAAAGTCACCTGAGAAAGCTGCTCCAGAAAATTAGGTGAATCTGTGGTGCCCTTGCTGATCTCCCCAAGAGTAGAGGCAATAAATACAGCTGCCAGGAGATTGGCGACGCTGTGATCCAGATAAGTATGCTTATAATTTTTGTCTAGCCTAATAGCTCATCATATCCAGGGTAGAAAACTCGACTCTATAATTGTTGATAGATAGAGCCAAAATGTCTGACGATACACTGATTAATAGCTAGATGAAACAGTCCCCTGTTTTCTGAACAAAGATGAGAGCTGGAAGGCTCCTTCACTCAAACATCTCAATAGACCAGACAACACAGAGAAAGCCGAGTTCGCATGAACACAAATGCAGAAAAGGATTCCCACATCATCAACCTGTATCTCGTAAGGTTGTCTAGAATAAGCATGAATTAAACTGAAAATCATCACATTATGATCAAGGAACAGTTACAAACAGATACAAACAGGCAGAATGTGGATTTAAATCAAAGTTCGAAACTCAGAGACATGTATGGAGAACATAGATTGAACCAATTCTAAAACAAGATTTCACAAAGGACAGGGTGATAAGAAAGGTAAAATCATAAAATACAAATGCTATTTGCTCGCTAGTGAGAAAAGTCTAGAACATCGGAGAGCTCAACTGCAACCGAAAGAAAATGGAGCGTGTTAAAACAGGAGTTGGAACAGCAGACGTGATGCAACAGTTCCATTGCACCCACTAATTGATATGCCAAAGATCATCTTGTCCCTCAGTGTGGATGCATCACGATCGCCCACAACACGAACAACAAAAACCTTGCCACCTCAAGAGCTCAAAGCTCAAACTCTTCTTCTCGTAGGGCCATTTCGGCTTCCTTCTCCTCCTCTTCATCAAGAGCAAAATACTCATTCCTCTCCACCGGCCTAAACATGTAAAACATCACGGCATAGAACGCGAGGCTCGCCGTCTCCTCTGCTGCATTGCTCACCCATTGATACTTATACGCCGCAATCGTCCTCAAAGCAAAGACCACGATCCTCGTGAAGTACAAGTACCCGATCACCACGATGTAAAACTGCCTAAACAGCTGCAGTTTCGCCAAGTTCCGAGCAGCCTTGCCATCGGTCTTCGAGGTCTCCCTCAAGGACCTAATCGACCACACGATGGGGAATATAATTGCACAGCAGCAGATGATATCCACCAGCAAGAACACCTGATTCCAAGTGACCCAGTCCCTAATGAAAGGCCCGGTCTCCCCAATCACAACAGAAGCCAAATTGGCCAACACCTGGAGCGGGATCACGATCATCAGCACCTTCTTCTCCCTATCTTGCAAGAAGGGCTTCAAGAACGACCACCCCGTCCCGATCAACACGATCACCGTGAACAACAAGATGACACGAATGAACTGGAAGATGTAGAACAAGACGTCCCAACCGTGGGGCGTGCCGGTGACCTTGATGTAATGCTTGTCCTCGGCGGCGCAGATCAGGTTCAGCGCCTTCATCAGGAGCAACCCGCCCATCAGCAGATGGATCCGGTGGACGGATCTGCGGTTGCTGTGGCAGTTGTAGATCCAGAACCCTACGAAGGCGAGGTAGACGAGGGAGAAGAGGAAGAAGAGGGAAGGGAGCTGGGTTTGACCTGCGGAGAGGAAATCCTTGGATCCGTCGAGGTCGAGGTTGTAGAGCTCGGTGCGGACCTCCATGGAGACGCGGCTCTCCGGGGCGCAGTTGGCGAAGAAGAGGGAGTATTCGTTCGGGGAGGTGACCGGGTAGGCGCCGGCGTGGGAGGAGTGGGGCGCCGGGGAGAGATCGCGGAAGGTGAAGAGGCGGACGATGTAGTGGGAATCGAGGACGCAGAAGCGAGGGTTGCGCTGGAGCTCGAGGAGGACCTGGAGGAGGGACTCGTCGGAAAGGAGGAAGAAGCCGAGGTGGGAGGGCTCGGGGTCCACGGAGAGGGAGGAGGCGACGGAGACGGAGGTGGCCGAGACGTTGACGTGGCCGGAGACGGTGAAGCCGAACTTCTCGAAGAGGATCATCGGGCGGGGGTCGGAGGCGATGGTCAGGGTCTTGATCTCGGCGACGGCCGGGGAGAGCAGGAGGAGGAGGAGGAGCGGGAGGGCGGCGTGGAGGAGGACGAGGAGGAGGAGGGGGGGTGGTTTGGCCATCCTGAGGCGGTGGTTACGGCGGCGGCGACGGTGGCGGCGGCGACGGAGGTGGGCGTGGGGTTGGAGCGGTGAGGGAGAGAGGAGATGGAATAGGTGGTTCGTGAGGAAGTGGGAATCCGGAAATGGAAATGGCGGACGTTTGACTATTGACTGGTGACGGAGTGAGATTTACTCCGTGGTGGGGCCCCAAGATGTTTCCGGATTTTAAACTCGTTTCTCTCTTTCTTTTTCTTTTTCTTTTTTTTTTTTTGTTTCCGTCGTTAAACGGAAAAATAGGGAGTTAATAGAATTTTTAAAGATTGAAAAAGGTGGCGTTGCTTCGCGGAGAAGAAGACGGGCGAGATCTCGCACGATTGGGAATTAATAAAGTTCGAAAAATGTAAAAAATAAATAAAATTAAAGAGATCATCCCCCGACTTAAAAAATTTTAAAAAAAAATTCTAAAAAATAAAATTAAAGAGATGGTCCCAACTTTTCTTCACCCGTGATTCATTTATCCGTTTAATCCCCACGATCTTATAATCCAAAAAAAAATTCCTTTTAATAGCCATTTTAAATATTTAAAAAATTTATCACTTTTCAAGATGGGACAACTTGTGCAGCCTTTTGAGTTTTTCTGAAAAAAAAAATCACCTTCACAAATCTTATATGGCCACTACCGTGGATGATAATTTGCGACATGCTTGTCACATAATGGTACCTTATTATATTTCTGTTATGGCCTTTGATCAAAAAATTGATTTTCTGATGGTTGTTGGATTTAGGTTTAAATTTGTTCTTTTGCTCTAAGATTTAGGTTTGAATTTAAGTGACAAACAAACGAGTAAAAAGCTCTCTTCGTATCAACTTCACAAGGGGCGATTGGTAACAAATTGTCAACGCTAGCATTTGAGATTTATTAAATTATGTCTCAAATTTGAGTATTTGCAAAACGTGATTCACTTAGATGATTTTTTTTATTATTTGATTGTGAATATATTTTTTCTGAGAAAGATAATATTCAAGATTATGCACAAGAAAAGAAATTCGAAATTCTTTTTGAGTCTTGAATATTTTCGATTAACAGAAGAAGCTTCCCTGGAATCCTTGAAGGTTTACAAAAAAGGAAATAATATAATAGAAGGGAAAAGTTAGGGTTTCTTCTCTGTTACAATTCTTTGAAGATAGAATCAGACCATGGCCTTGACTCTGGGCACACGTATAAGAATAGATACGAATTCTTCCTTCGGCATGAAGCTACTGAAGCCCTATGAGAGAAAAAAAAAATAGGAGCCACACGACGTCGAGCTAAAGAGGAGCCACGCACGTGATCAAGAAAAGGAGAACGCAAAGCAACACGTACGTGGAGAAAAAAATAGACGCTGGAGTTCTTGTTTTTGGCGTACGTAAATTGATTTGAGTTTGAACGCGTGGTGATTTTGTTATGTGAGTTTATATCCAAGTGAGTTGTTTATTTTTAAACGTTTTAGGTTTTGGGTTAAATTTAGGTGTGAAAAACACTCAAGTGTCTGAGCGATTGTAAATTCTGATTCTCCGATTATAATGGATTATTTACTGCCGGTTCTCCCCGTGGATGTAGATACCGATAGTCGGACCAAACTATGTAAATTTCTAGTGTTCTTATTATTTCTCGTTTATTTCTCTGGTGATTTTGCGTTGACGTAAATTGCAAGATCTTGTCGTTTTCACATATTATATTCCAACAATAATGATGGCTAAGAAAAGGCATTCAAAATGGGTGAGAAAGAGCTTTCTCATTGTCTTTATCATTTAAATTTCAACTTAAATCCAGCAATGGCTGATTTATCATTGAATAATGTGCGATGACAATTTGGCATCCACACAAATTGTGTAGAAATTTTTTAGGTAATTTTTTTATGAAAAATTTGATGGATGCCAAAATTGTCTCCCGAGTAAAATGATGTGATCTTTTAAAAATGTTTGAAAAGTCATGTTAAGAGTGTCTCGTAAGTAAAGAATTTGATTATTTTGAATTGTGCTAAATATAAATATGGGAAAAGACCACTAAAACTTTCAAACTTTGCTTAAAGTGACAAATTTACTCCAAAAATTTTTTTGTGACATGAAAAACCCCAAAATTTGCTAACTGTAACACATTTACCTCATTAAGGGCATTTTCGTCTTATTCTTTCTATTTTTTTCTTTTTTTCTTCTTCTCTCTTCCCTCTGCCGGCCATGGTAGAGGGAAGTCAGCGTTCGGCGAGGGTCGTCCTCGCCTGGGCTGGCTAGGGCTGCCCTCGCCAGACGCCGGCAAGGGCCTAGTGAGGTGTGCCCTCGCCGAACGCTGGCTTCCCTCCGCCGGCCGGTAGAGAGAAGAAAGAAGAAGAAGAAAAAAAGGAAAAAAAAAGTTTTTAAAAGTAAAAAGACCAAAATTCACTTATGATTTAAGGTAAATGTGTCACACAAATGAAAGTTCAGGGTTTTTTGTGTTACAAAAAAAATTTTTAGGGTAAATATGTCACAGTTAGCAAACTTCAGAATTTTTCATGTCACAAAAAAAAAAATTGGAGTAAATTTGTCACTTTGGGCAAAGTTTGAGATTTTTTTCCCTATAAATATCTCACAAAAACAACAATAAGAATTTGGTTATTTTGAAATGTGCACGACATAAATATCTCACAAAAAAAAACAAATTAATTGAATTTATAGTATCTACAAGACCTCCAGCATAAGGCCCACATGGCAAAACATTTAAAGACAGGAACAACTTCAAAAACAAGTTTACAAATATAATAGAAAAGAAAGTCATAAAATTTTGAAGTGCCTTGCGCTGACAAACTCATGATCATGATGCACTTATTTTATATATCCGTTATTATGCTGCAAATACATAATGATTTATGGATATGACACTTTTATAGTCATTAAAATGTACTATACACGGAATCCTACAAGACATAAAAATTTAAAATAATCAATGATTAATATTGAATTTGTTGTGAAAAGTGAGCAATTGAACAATAAATAGATAAAATAAGAAAATAAATTAGACACCAGATTTATATGGTTTGATCGTAGAGACCTATGTCTACGAGGAGAGTAGCAATAAATTCATTAAAGCAATAAATTCATTATAGATCAAGTGATACAACATAAATTATACACTCGGGCCACTCAAATACTCAGTGTTTTCTAAGTCTCAATTACGCCAAATAACGCACGCAGTATTTAGCTTCAAAAATTTCTCGCGAAATAATCTTTCGATTTCATGAAGGAATTATACATGCAAATCTTATTATAAGATTTAACCAACTTCAATACTAAACTTTTTTGGATATAATTCACGAACAAGCTTCGCCGCACAAACAACATGAAGATAGCCCATGCTTCTCAAGCACTCTTTCAAAGCTTCAAAGCTTTTTCTTCCTTTTGATCAACAACGGAGCAAAACCTTTTTCTCCTAGTCCTACCGCACACACATATAAAAAATAAAAAATATGTGCACATGGTCCAAGTCAAAGTTGCAAGTCTACACCGACTAGGATTACCATGATTTTGTTTCCTTTTCCAACACTCACAGTCAGATTCTTCAACTTGGACTTTGGCGTAGTTTTATCTCCTGTAATCTGCAAATTCACGGCTTTTGCGAGTCTCAACAAATCAATGACTCAAATAATGTGAAGGATAATTTTCGTGGATATCAAAATAGAATCTAAATTTTGTTCTTGATCGCGACTTCAACATGGACACAATTTCCGAATTATGAATTGCTTGATTTCAAACGTCCGCAAAATATCAAATTCGGAATATTCAGGTTTTCGCATTGGGTTCAAACTCGAGACATATTTTAACAAAGTTAATGATTAACATGTAGGAGGTTGAAACTTAGGAGTTTATTGGATTATCGAGGCCACCAAGGGCAAAAGCATGGAGGTGAGACTCCTCAAGCTATCTTTTTCAATGACAATTTATTGTAATTGGATGGAACGCAACTAGACATTTTTAAAGCAAGACAATTTAGCCTAATCTTTTATTGGTTAGGATTCGAAAGGTTGTAAAAGGAAGGGCGTCACTCTATCAAAAGTATAGGCCTTTTCAGGCAAATATTTTCTTGGCTACTGTATGGAGGCTTCCTTCCTCCATCTTCTTGCATAATTAGGTCTCGTTTGGTTAAGCTTTCCCAAGGAACTTTGGGAGAAAATATTAGATGTTTGGCAAGCATTTTTGGAAGTCCATTAGTCAAATGTCAGCATTAGGAACGTTGAAAATCCAATGCAGGTTGGACCTTCTTTAAGCTTTCGGCATTTTAGAAATACAAGTCTACTATTCATGCACGTCACTATTCATCTTCTTCCCCATTCAAAACTTCCCCGATTGGCCACCTAAAAATCGAGCTTCTTCGACGATCGCCACCGTTGCCTAGGGGTCGCGTGTCCCCGGTGATCACCGCTTGGGGTGGCGCGACCCACAACTTAGGCGACACTGCTTGGTTTGCGTGAACCAAGCAGCATTGCCTAGCTCGCGTGAAGCAAGCAACATCGCTTGAGGTCACCACCCCAAGCGACGGGGCTTGAGGCCATGAACTCAAGCCACTAGATTTGGCCGTTCGAAGGCCAGATTTGGCAATTCAGGGCGAGATATAATTGTTCGACAATTCGCAAGCAATTGGCCGGCGGCCAACCTACACCGAATTTAATTTTTAGACAAAAAAATAAAAAATAGCAAAAAATCTTTACAAATGTGAGTCTTAGTAAATAGTATTTATACTAAAGCTATTTTCCAATGATATGTGAAGTTACAATATACCAAATGGTGTAACATTTCGGAAAACCCTTTTACCTCAAAAGTAGGGGTGGCAAATGGGTGGATCGGGTCGAAAATGGGTCGACCCATTTAACCCGTTTTAACCCATATTCATATAGTGTAAATCAAATGACCCATACCCAACCCATACTAGACCCAACCCGTATTGCTAAAACCTATTAATATTCTAGGAAAACCCACTTCTACTATATGCTAATTGTTAAAACATTTTTATGCAATACAATTTTTTTTAACAATTTTTATGCAATACAAATTTAATGGAATTTTTTTTTTATAATTTTTTAAAAATATTTTTTTTTAAAATCGATTTTTTAATTTTTTAAAATATATAATTTTTATTTTTTAAAATATAATTTTTATTTTTTAATAATTATTTTTTCTTTTTCTCTTTTCTCTTTTCTTTTTTCTTCTTCTTCGGCCGGCTGCCCGGCCATGATGACGGCCGGCGTCCGGCCACAGGCGAGATCGAGCTCGCCGACGTCGGGCAAGGCTCAATCTTGCCAATCTGGTGAGGCCGAGGTGCTGCCTGATGCTAACGAGCTCGAGCTTTGCCGTTTGGCAAGGCTCGAGCCTCACCAAGTATCGACGAGGCTTGAGCTCGCCGGCATCGGCGAGGCTCAATCCGCCGATTTGGTGAGGCTAAGGCCCCGCCCGACACCGGCGAGCTTGAGCCTCGCTAGGCGAGACTTAAGCTCACCAGCGTCCCGGGCAAGGCCGAGGCCCCGCCCGACGCCGGCGAGACTCAAGCCTCGCCAGTCGTCAGCGACCTACCGGCAAGGCTTGGTGCCGGCAAGCTCGAGCCTCACCTGGCCTGTCGCCGACCGGCGGCCGACCGTCGCCCTACCGGTGGAGGTGGCAAATGGGTCATGGACCCATTTTGCACCCATATTTTTCACAAATGAGTCGAATGTGGGTTATGAAGTTGTAATGGGCCATAACCCACATTCTACCCATTTTAAGTTCAATTTTATATGGGTCGAAAATGGGTCACAATTCTGACCCATTTTTAAAACCCAAAAGACACGAACTTCCTCGGCCGCTAACCCTTCGACCTTCACCTTCGTTAGCCACTGACCCATTTTCGACCCACCTCCGCCGCTCGCCTCCAAGCCGTCTCCGCCGCGCCTCTGAGGCTCGCCTCGGCCGTTCCCTCAAAGGTCGACGAGCTTCGTCACCCACCTCCGCCGCTCGACTCCACGGCTCGCCCACAAAATCGGAGGTGTCCGGGCCGATGCCCTGCGGTTTGGCCTCCAAGGCATCAAGAGCCAGATCGTCGGATCTCACCCTCTCGAATCCGCCTACCAATCGGTAACCCTTTTTTTTTTTTTCTCCCTTTACGTTTGCGCTACGCTATTTTGGATCAACATGTTGTTTTCTGCGAATTGCTTGGATAAAGAGGGAAACTTGGGGTTGGTCGGGTTCTTATGGGCATGGGAAGTGAAATTGGTGAACTAGGCTTGGTGCTCATTGTAGGTTAGGTGCAGGGGAGAATTTCTCCTCAATTGCTACGTTGATCTGTCCAGTTCATCTTGCCAGCCTTGGCAAATTCGGGAGTCCTCGGTTTGTCGCAGACAAGCTCGTGCAAGCTGAAAAGCGCAAAGTAGGTGCTGCTTCAATTGATTGCTTGGTTCTAAATGTGGAATGTCTTAATAGTACCACATCTGAAGCCTTTTATGTTTTGGGGCAATCGATTATTTGGTAGATAATTTGGTTCTTGGTAGAGTTGCTGAGAATTGTATCTTGGAGCTATCTTATTGAGGGGAAACATTGAAGTGAAGTATCTTTCTGTAGTGCTGAGGAATTATTCCTTCGTATGCATGGTGACAGTATGTATTTCTTACTCAAAAGGTTGGAAATGTTAGCTTCATATCTTAATCAAGATGATGAACTCATTTGTGAGTAAATAATTTGACCTCAATAGTATGCTCACTTTAAATAAGAGAAGCATGTGCATAGTCTAATTCTTCATAAATATTTCAATTTATAGGTTTTTTTAACAAATTTTATTTTATTTACTATTTTTTAATTTAATTTGAGGTTTATATCCAATTAGCATATAGCTTAAAGTGAGCACGGGTTTTTTTAAGAATATTAGTAGGTTTTAGCAATATGGGTCGGGTCGGGTCAGGTATGAGTCGGGTATGAATCACTATATTTACATTACAAGAATATGGGTCAAAACGGGTTAAATGAGTCGAATATGGGTCGACCCATTTTCGACCCGATGCAACCCACCCATTTGCCACCTCTACCTACCGGCCATCGGCTAAAAAAGGAAGAAAAGAAAAGAAAGAAATTGAAATATGAAAAATAATTATAATTTCAATTTTTTATAAAAAAAATATTTTATAAAATTAAAAAAAGGCCATGGCCCATGGGTTCAAAGTGAGTTATTCCTAATAACCCATTTAGACCCATTTCTTTTTGTACTTTACTTTCTCAAACCCATTTTTGACCCATATTTAACTTTCACTTGACTCATATATGACCCATTTAACTAAAAATGGGTCATAATATGGGTTTATGACCCATTTTGCCAACTCTACTCAAAAGTATTTGCATTTTTTCAAAGTCATTTCCCCAAAACCAAACCAAACGGGCCCTTAGTCTTTTTGAAATGCTAAGGGATTCTCCTAAGCTTTTTTATCTCATTTGATAAATGATATTCACATATTTACACACACAAAAAAAACATTGAGTCGATATGACGTTATAGTGAATATATACATTTATGGTATATGTATGTTATATTTTTTTATTAGAAAAAA
This sequence comes from Eucalyptus sp. ANBG9806169, assembly GCA_014182395.1. NCBI lineage: Eukaryota > Viridiplantae > Streptophyta > Magnoliopsida > Myrtales > Myrtaceae > Eucalyptus > Eucalyptus sp. ANBG9806169. The sequence goes on from CM024579.1 coordinate 40,543,005, forward strand.
GAAAAAGAAAACTTTAGCGAGCAATTGTTTCATATTTTTTTAATTTTACCAAACAAGGCTTAATCCTCATAATAGCTAATAATGTTTTTTTTTTTTTTTATATATTCCCTAATGAAGCTTGTCTTGGGTAGGTAAATGACCCTAAAACATATTATACTAATCTGATGGACCAATTAAATTCATGTGAGAAGCTCAAATATGAAATTATTTACACATGGTAGTGTGTAAAATCAAACTTATGGAGGACAAGTCAGATAGTTAGTAACCAAGGAATGCCATGGGGTTTTGCTCGGAATATTTGAGAGACAACAGATATCTAATGATACTAGTTAAAGATCGTTTTGTATGAGCAACAATTACAGCTACTAAAAGAAAAGGATGAATGATGTGGCTATTATAAAATGTTTGAAAAACACTTCATAGTTATAACGCCTTCAAAGCCATAACAATTTTTAGGAAATTATCTCACCCAACTTTAACGTGTTGCTATTTTGGAACATGTAGTATAAATAAGTACATTATAACACTTCATAGCACAATTAAAATTCAATCATAGCTACACCAAACGATAGAGATTGAAACACTTGACTTATCAAAGTGTGAGACCTAAATAGAATTGAAGTTTAAAGTATTTTGTGAATCTTGCATGATGCACAAAACAATAGTTCCTATTTGAGTAACCCCCTTTCTACAAAAGATTATGTACTACATAGTACTCCTATGTGCCCTCCACATTAATCCTATCTATTCTAAGCTATTGTTAATAGAGATTCATATCTACTCCTAACACATACCTCCGAAGACAAAACCATTTGTGGCATACATTTAATAAATGAAAATGGTCGCGGCCCATAAATGATTAAGGAAAAAAATTTAATCGATTGAATGTCATAACTTTCAATATCCTCACCAGCCGAAAATCATAATAAAATCATACTTTAGGGTCAAACCTTTTTAATTAACATCTTTCAATATACCAACAATTCAAAAATCCTCGCAACATTTCGTTGCAATCATGATGAGAATTCCCCAGTAAAAGCTTGAGAGTCGTTAGCACTGCTCTTACGATAACTAGAAACTTATATGATCGATTCGTCAATGCTGCCCAAAAATAAATCACCTGACAGTCACGTGACGTAAAATCGACACGTGATCAAACAAAGAAGTGTTCGATCGTTCATCATACGCTGTCACCCATGCAATCGACCTGGAAAATGGTTTTGCCAGCCAAAGACCACAAGCATCCTTAGAACAGCTCCATCCTTGATGCGTCTCTTACATAACTAGGAAAATCCTTACCTCCGCTAGGGTTCACATGACAATCGTTTTGTGAGTCCCGTCAATGGAGTCCACGGGATCAATGGTACAGATCGATTCAATCCCACAGACCACGGTCTAGGAAATCCCCAAAAATAAATAAACGGAACGAATAAAGTGTGTACGGCCACGTGGGGCACAGCCGCTGGTGGGCTCGATGATTAATTCAATCAATCCAAGACCAAAACAATCCTAACAAAACTAAGGTCGCACCGCACAAGAACAACTTCTGAACCACCACAAAACCCCATAAAAGCAAAAACAAAACGCAACAAACTTCATCAAATGAATCGAATCAACAAAATATAAACTTAGAAAAGATAGCGACAGACCATTTTCACTGAAGTTAGCGTACCACCAAAACTCCCTCCAATTTTAAGGAACATGCTCCTAGCCCACATGTACATAAAATCCCCAAAGCCTTTCTTCTCAAGAAAAGAAAGCAGAAAAAGATTAAAGAAATAAAGAAAAACTGGTCCAGGCCTTGTTGCTTCTATGTCCTACACCAGAAAACCCTTGAAATCACAAAATTTCTACCCCCGGTGAAACCTGTCCCCATTTGAGGACCTTCCCCAGATTCAAAACCCCCACCCCATCACTGGTCTTTTCGACTGGTAACATTGCTTGGCCCCTCTAACCTTTTAACCCCACAACAAGGGAATGACAGCCAGTGAGAGGAGGACTGACTTGATGCTGCCGAAGAGAGCCAGATTGAAGGCGTCGCTGAAGTCGTTGTTGCCAGTGGGGGCTAACCCTATGCTGCCGCCAGTGAACCCTGAAGGCGGGGTGGTGGTGATGGTGCCCGGCGGGGTCGTGGTGGTGGTGGATGTAGGGGTGGTGGAGGTGACCGAGCTGCATTGGACCAAGAAATAACAGCTAAAAGGTCAATGTCTGAGTAGATAAAGTGCGAGATATATTAATGTATAAGTGAAGTAATGTACTCAACTAATCGTGTATTGTTAACTGCAAGTCATAACCTAAAGTTTTAGGTGTCACTTGACTTCACCTAGCATGACGTAGACGTGAGTTTACAGCAAATGTAATAGCCACTTGACTTCACCTAGCATGACGTAGACGTGAGTTTACAGCAAATGTAATAGCCGTATACTAAAGAACAGGCGTCTACGCATTCTCTAGTTCATCGATTCGAGATTTATCTATTGAAGGTCAGTCCGGCTCCTTGTTCTTAAAAAAAGAAGAACAAAGACCGAACCTTCCAGCAAAACTTAGCAAATGTGCTTAGCATATGAAAACACTAAATGTGATGTTTTCATGAGGTAGGCAAATAACGAGACGTTTTTCATTTTCATTATGAAGAGATGACGACGAAGGCATGCAATAATTTTTTTGAGCAGCAGGGACCAGCTCAGAATACTGCAAGTCTGCAATGAGCCAGGCATGCTCTCTGACTTGCTAATGAATTCGGCGCGCAGTAGTTGAGAACCCTTGGGGGCAAGATCTGCCCCTCACGCATCATGTTCTCAGACACCATTCACCACCAATCTGAAAAGCATCAGACACTGCTCGTGCGAGAAAATAAAAAAACCATAAAAGCAAAGTTCTTTTTTGTGTTTTGGTGTCGTAAAATGGCAAACGACGACGACATAAATAGACCCATGAGAACTGCAAAAAATTTCGTTCTCTTTTTTTCTTGGTGAGAGAGAGTGACTGATTATCAAACTTTGCGCATATTATCTAAAAAAAAAAACTTTTCAAGAGAAAATCTGGGCCATGGATGTACCTTGGGCTTGAAGGGTAGACACACCCAGAGGGTTGATCTGCAAAAAGCCACAGTGAAACATTCATCACAACCCATACAAACCTCCAGTCTCACAGAAACGTATCATCCGCAAGCAACATTGGCTGAAATCAGAAATGGAGAGTTTATTTTTCTTTTTTCTTTTTTTGCCAATTTCAACAGCATTAGAATGCACATACTTGGAAGAACAGTCGAAGGAGTGGCGGTTCCGGAGAAGTCGCAGCTACCGGCGATCTGGCCTTTCCTCTGGAAATAGCTGTTCACGGCGTAGTTGCAGTGGTCCTTCAGGGTGTTGGGCTGGTAACAAGAGCCGGCCTGAAGGATGGCCGAGCAATCGGCCCCGGCTCCACAGGCATAGTCCAGGGTCTTCTGGAGGTCACCGGCCCCGTCTTTGCATATGCAGTACGTTGCACCTAAAACAGAAACACCAAAAAAGAAAAGGAGGAACAAAAAAAAAAGGATTGAGAAAACGCCTAACAAGCAGTAGGATGAGTCGGTTGGTGAAAAAAGACAGAGCTTTCAGGGAAAGATGGCCGTGGAAAAGATGGGTTCCTTTGAGAGGGAGGCAAAGGAGAGAGTGTAAAGATCAGAACTTTGTCACGCTAGCTATAGCAGAAGACCGAGAAAAGGAAAAAGAAGGGAAAACGTGAGAACCCTTTTGATATCAAAAGGACAGGGAGAGAGAGAGAGAGATTCATAAGCCTTACCTGAATGGCCAGTGAGGGCCAGGAAGAGCACCAGAAACACCAGAACAGCCATTGAAGAAGGGTTTAAGAGAGCGGAGCTGGAGAGCCAGATGGCTGACTGAGAGAGAGAGGGATGGAGATGGAAGGAGCTTGTATTGGAAATGAAGAGTTCTTGTTCTAGGAGGCAACAGATTGAGAGGTGATGGAGGGTTCAGTACAGTCTCTAAATAGTAATGCAGCTCTCTCTCTCTCTCTCTCTCTCTGGACTTTTTTTTTTTAAGGGATTTTGGTTTCTTGAGCAAACTCATCAGGTTTTGAGGATTTCAATGATGCATCTTTATATAGTGATGGTTTTCCCTTGATGCAGAATTTATTAAATAGTGTCTGATGCGAGGTGAAATGGGGAAGAGTGCCATGAGAGAGAGAGAGATTTTGATCGACTGTCCTTTCAACGGTCGTAAACCCACTGCATGTGGGTTAACCCAACCTCGGGTTTAGCCTTGGGCTTTGGGGTTTGGGTTTGGGGTTGGGTTGGGTTTGGGTTTGGGTTTGGTGGGGTTTCACTGCAAGATGCCGGGTCCCACTTGGGGAGCTCCGAGGTACTCAAGCCTGACCGACCTGTCGCTGTCTGGCATCATCGCCTTGTCCTTCGTTTCTTCTTTTGTGGCTATTTTCTTTCCTGCGAAGTGACCCTAGAAGATCGAGCTTTCTTTTAGAACAAAACGACAAGTCAGCAGAAATACTAAACTACGTACATTGTAATACAATTCCGACCTTGTGATCGTATTATAAATTTTCAATTTAAAAAAATAATGTAAGATTAATGCGTATAAGTTTGAGATTTTTGGCATCATAAAAAATTAATTAAAGTAAATATATCCCAATAGAATAAGTTTGAGTGCGTCGCAAAAAAAATTAGGTAAATATACCACGATAAGTATAATTTAAGATTTTTATGACATTTTTACATATTAAAATTACCCTCGTGATACTGAGCTCCCATTCTCTTTTGCAAAAAACAAATGAATAAAAAAACATTTTCTTAAAAATAGCTACTTATATTGTTATAAAAATAGACAAATGAGATAAAAGTATATAAATAATTACATTTTTCATCAATTAATTATTTCATATAATAGAATGGATCAATTTAGGAGAATGTTCTCCAAAATATTCATTTACTGTAAAACTTGGATTGTTGTCACCAGAAGTTTCGGAATACCAATCCTAGGTAGGTGCATCTAATTCGAATTTGCATGTCTATTTTTTAAACATTAAGGTGAAAACGTATGAGCAACAACTTTAGACTTCAAGCTTTAAATAGGCAATTCTTATGGCATGAATGATAACCATTTTAATCAAAAATTGATTTATGGAACAGAAATATTCTCTGATAAGTTTCTAAATAAAAATACGCATTTAATAACGATAAAAAATTTATATTCCTGAAATAGAAATTCATTTCATGACGACACATAATTTATCCTTCCCAGACGGCAGCATATGGTAAGGGATGGTTAGCAAGAGTGGACGGCAATTAGACGAAGGCGATGGTGGATCGCGACGATAGTGGGGTAGGTGGGGTGGTGGGCGATGGGCGACAGGGGAAGGCTAGTAGCAAAAACAAGCGATAAGAAGGATTTTTATTTTTCATTTCTATTATAGAAATATAAAAATAGAAAATATTTACTTTTCATTTATGTTCCAAATATATTTATAAATTTAAAATTTGTTCTATAAATAGAAAAATGAAATTGCATTGTCAAACGGACTTTTGTTTCATAAATAAATTTAAAACATAAATATAATGATTATCATGCGCGCTCTTAGACTCAAAGAGCTTCGCGATAAGTTTTTCAAATACCAAATTTAACTAGAGAATTCCAAATAGATTTTCAATTTTTACAAATAAATGCTCCAAGCCACTCGCAAAAGAGTCATTATCACAGGAGATCAATGAGTGAGCTTGCACCGGGCTTGGATTGAACCTAATTAGTTGTTTAGACGCCTGATATCGAAACGATTTTTTATTTTTTATTTTTTATTTTAATTTTGTTTCCGGAGATTGAGTGTGCCTGTTCAAGGTCAAACTCATCTAAATTTATGTTCTAGCCCTCGCGACAGAAGCGGGCGCAGGTGAACTAATGCCATCATCATATCCATGATCGCATTTAGTTTTTTGCCTATTGGCACCGACCATCCCCGGAACCAACTTTAAAGAGTGCTATTATATTTTCACTGTACAATAGGTACTGTCTTTAATAAAGTGATTGATGTATTTGGCACAAAAGAAAATTCATAGCAGTTAGCATCTCATCTTTTAGGTTATAAGGAAAGGACCAACATTTCGAGTTTAATTAGAGTCCTCTAAAAGGAAAAAGTGCAAATCGTCGAGTCTTTTTCGGTGGTTCAACGAGGATTTCGATGAGGCGAAGAAGTATTTTGGCATGTATTGTTATTGACAATGAGGACACTGCATTGACCCGAATTTCTAAGAATTAAAAATGAATAAAATTAGAAAAACGATTTTCAAATTGCTCATTTAGCAAGGATGCTAAAAGGACCCTTTCATTGAAAAAAGAAAAAAAGACGGAAAAATCATAAAATATAGGCGATTCTTTATGGGATTGGTACATATTTAAGATTATTTTAATGCTGAGCCAACTAGCCGTTCGTACTCAGACAATTTCTGAATTTCCACGGCTGTAGATAGTCCCCAGCACAGCCAAAGCCATATTTTTATATGTTATTATAAAGTGCGAATCCCGAATTTATGTCGCAAATTTGCTGTTAATCCTGTCATTTAGCATGTAAGGGCCCACGAGCTGTTCCAACTGAATGGACCCTGCCAGAAGGGATGGGTCCACAATTTCTGCATGTTTTCCCAATTTCCGTCCTGGATTCACATTCAAACCTCTGGCAATACGAATTCTTGTAACATGCTAGACCAATGATTTGATCGTTTTTGCTAATTAATCAGCGTGGCAACATGGTCGTATTTTGGCAAAATCGAATCGGTTCTGTGCCCAAGTCACTCGCATGTGATCGAAACAGGATCATGGTCGAATCTAGAAAGGTTGATTTAGCCTGAGAGATTAACAATCTGAAACTTTGCATCTTCATTTGTTATTTCTCGTTTCTTCCCCTCCAGAGGATGCGTACTTACAAAAATATTAACCGAAAGGCTCGTGACGAATCGACCCAGTAGCTACAGTTTCATGATGATGTAGGGAAGTCTTCGAGGCAGCTCGGCTAGCTGGTATCAACCTCGGTAAAAAAATTTGCTCATTTATTACCTTAAAAAAGGCGTGGAGAGGTACAAGGAAGTCAGTCAATCCCCCACGATCGGCGTGTCACTGAGCTGAGGCCGCTGCACCCTTCTGAAAAATACAAGGCAAAGAGTGTCACGGCAGTGCAGTAAAACCGGGCTGAGAATGAAGAAAGCTTGAAATTTTCGGCTGCATAATGGTGATATGCCGGCGGATATTAGTTCGATTCACGATCTCATTTGGCCTAACGTGATGGGAAAGGTGTTTTTAGATTGATGACCGAAGAGAAGAATGTCCTGAGCATTTTCCAGAGGCTGCAGCGCAATACTTCTCGCTTGCAGTCGAAAGATGTGTTGAAAACTTAATGAGAAGATGGTTACTCAACAGGATTTACCCGTTTCTGCTCTTCAATATTCGCCTTTATGAGGGAGTAGATGGCCACGCCAGCTATTGCTATTGCAGTTCCAATCCCGGTTTGAGAGGAGATCTTATTACCTGTAGTTTTGCAAGAACAGAATCTATGAGCATGAATGTGTTTGTAGTCCTGACACTAGTCAAATGCTAGCAAAATGAAGTTGAGGTGGAGAAAATAGCGAGATATTACCGAATACGACAATAGAGAAACCGATCACAAAAACTCTCTTCAGCACATTCCCGACAGCGTGTGTAAGTGGTGCTACCCGTTCCAAAGTGTTAGTAGCAACCTGGACATAAAAGGCAACCATGTTCATGAGACACAATCTATGAGTACAAACATGATAACCACAGAAGTAAATGTTGTTAGGTTATAATAGTAGTTGGTAATTTTCAAGCTATAAAGTCACTTTTTAGTCACCAATGGGATTATGACAGTTACCAACAATGTTCACGATGCTTCAGCAAGGAATTCTGCTCCATATATAGGGCTATGGAATGCTTGAAATCTGTCGTTATTGCCCATGGAGTCTTTGAACTTTTCTTTAAATAGAGAGGGAACTACTAAAATCAATTATTAGCCCTTCCAATCTTTTCCCCATATTATGTTTTTCAGTTTTCTTCTTTCTGAAACATCCAACAGCAAAGCCGAGCCCAGCTGGAGATCCATGCCATACCTGATTGTAGAGATGATAGAACATTCCAATCCAGAAAAGGTCTGACAGGAACTTGAAAAGACCCACTTTGGCAATGGCCTCCTTAAATCCGTATTGCATCAGTTGAGGGCCCTCAATCTGAAAGTGAAACAAGACAATGCTCAAAGGTTGCAGAAGGCGCGTTTAATTTAGAGAAGAGAAAGCCATTATATTCGTGGCCAATAGTCAGAGGATGATATCTCAAAGCAAATGAATTTGAAATCTCTGCTGTGATCAATGCTGATCACTTGTAAGAAGCTTACAATAATTGCCGGAGGGATGCAAAACACAAGAGCGATGATTGTTATATAAGCATACACATTTGTACTGTCCATTCCTGTCTGCAGAACAGAAAAAAAGAAACTTCAATTCAAGAAAAAAGACTTGAGATACATAGGGTGTGCAAATAAATTCAAGAAGAGCAACTACCAACTAGCTTCCTTGTCAATTAGATGTTTTAACAAAGAAACAATCAAAATGTAAGATGCGCTATCTTTACTTCCACGACAACTCATGCTAAAATGAATCAGATTGCTGAACGAAAAGCTTTTGATAGATTTCTCACCATTGCCTTCTTTGAGTAAATACTTCTGTAGGTAAATGCAATATTTGAGATCATTGCACTGATGAAGCCAGTCCAGTTGAAAGAAAGCTCAGTTAAAGAAGCCATCGACACACCTGAGACAATATAATTGATACCATTTATATAAAAAATCTAATCAGTTTCAACTACTTTGGATTGAAAAAAAAAGGCAGAATAAAAACTCAGGTGTGTCACATGCATGAGTAAGCATTAAGCAGCAAAAACTAAATCCACAACTAACCTATCACAACAGGAGCCAGTGATAGCCACAGGGAGAGTGGGATCTGGTGGCCCAGAATGAACTGAGAAGCACCCGCATTGAAGAATGGCTCAAGGGCTGTTAATGGAATGACAAGAAAAACAATCAATGTTGAGAGAAATTACATCTTACGCTAATCAAAAGAATTGCATGAGACCACAGAGCATTAGTTAAAGCAGAGGATCGCCTTGAGCACAACCCTTTTGCTGTTAAGAACTTAAAGCATCTAAGTAGCTAATAACAAGAGCTACCAGCACCTATGGTAGCGGTGTGCAGTTGAATGTCATTCATCCTGCTCATGCTAAAAGAGTGAACTTATGTCCACCAACATGATGATCTTTTTTTGACTCTGCTTACCTTTGATGGTATGTGTAAAGGATACGGCAACTGCTGCAAAAGACACATTGGACATGACGTGTCCTAGGGCATGGCATATAGCAACAGGAGTCAGCAACGCTAATTGCTCCTTATCAATTGGCTGTTCAAGTGAGGAAAGCATGTCAATTGAATTTTAGTGGGACGATGTGCAGTGACTAAGGACAAACACTCGGAGCATTGAACTTACTGCACGTTTGGGCAGACCAACGGCCCAACTAACCAGACAATATACAACTCCAACGAGAAGATGTATGACAGAAACGAAGCTGCAGGAGGGAAAAGGAGCGTGATCATGCGTGGGAACAAAACATGCCAAAAATTACAAGTCTCCTCTTCTGGCATTATCATTGATCAAGCAACTGGAAATCTATATATGTTCCACAGAGGAAGTGAATCGGTGAGGACAACATACTATGGATACGGGAAATAATTATAGACCTTCTTGTTCAGTATGTTGAAGATGACATTCAAGAAGTACCTGCATTAAAAGAAAATATCACACGGTTATTTCCTCTCTTTTTTTCAGCAAGCGATCACATTGTTATTTCAGTCCTCAATCTTCTTTGTGGTTTTCTCCAACTTCTAATTTTCACCCGTGAGAAGCAGATGATCATAGTTCAGTGCAAATTACACAAGATCACCGCATTTTCATTAAAATTATGACGACCAAACTTAAAATGAAGGCTCGAGGCTCGGAGATTCTCAAAATAAAACTTCAGCGCTGCATTAATGATTGTTAGCTGGGAATAATGAAGAAAGAAGTCTTTGCAAGAGCATCTTCAGACCGAGTATTACTGCACTTGAGTTAGCAGCCTTGTGCTGATACGATGCAAGGACATGACGAAGATTCAATTCAACCATCTCAAGACCTTTTTAAGTGGACTATCATGACATTATGATACAAAACAGAATGAAATGACATACCACATGAAGAAAAAAAAGCCAGTAACAAGTGCCGGGTATCTTTCTCCGAAGCTCTTGGATGGATTTGCTAGCCTGCACTCAGCATTAACCCATATTCAGAATACCCAGAAAGGGCAAAAAGACCAGAATACGAACAGACAAACACCCAAGAAAAATCCCATCTTTATCCTTTTCCCGCCCCTGTTCCATTTAATTCAGCAACAAACACAGAGGAAACAAAGCGAAACTAAAGAGAGATTCTCCCACCCATCGGGAACTCCAACCTCCCTGCCCTCCGCGTCCGCGGCCGCCGCTCTGGCGACCGGGGAATCGGCGAGACGCCGCCGTCTAAACGGCCCGCTCCCGCCAGCAAACCTCAGAGGCTCCGGCGACGGCTCCGGCGAAGGCGACAAGGCTAGACGCGACGCGTTGCCAGCGAAACTACTCCTTCGAGTCCTGAGCAGAACGGAAGCGGCCGAGGCGGCGCGGGTCGTCAGGTACAGGGACGACAGCCTGGAGCCGGAGGCGACGAACAACGGAGAGCGAACCGGGCTGGCGGTCGACGACATGGGTCCCGCTCAAAACGGAGAGAGGAAGCTGCGAAAGCGAGAGTTTTCCTCAAAGAAGGTCGCTATAAAGGGCAGGGCAGAAGAAGGAGACAACGCTAACAGCGATGGAATCAAGAAAGTCGAGCTCGAAGCCGATACGACTTATATAAAATAACTGCAGTCGCGGTTCATTGATTGACCGATCATCTTTATTGGGTGGGGTGCCAAAACACATATGAAATAGTGGAGAGAGAAAGAGAGAGAGAAGCCATCGCTGTCAGAGAAGGAAGAGAAAGCATGGGGAGAGCGCCATCATGCCTGCCGTCTCCCAGCGAGGCCGGGCGAGAGTGAGGTCATGCACGAGCTCATCATCGGCGGGCGGCGGCGGCGGCGGGCGGCGACGGCGACGGCGACGGCGGCGGTCGTTAACGACGGTGACGTCACGAGTGCTTTCGGTCCGTTTTTGCCGTTGGCGTAAGGTGTTGCGCGCGTAAGAAAATAGAATTCATTTTTTTTTTTTTTTTTTTTTTTTTTTTTTATCTTCATAGAGAATTTGCGCCGCTCTTACTTATATCTTACACCTTAAAAAACATATGAATGGACCATCACTAACTAACTGATGAGATCATCTACATTCGGATTCTAAATCACGAAATTCTCATTTCTCGGTTCTTCTATTTATAACTTTGGCATGATATGATTAATATATAAGATATATCTTCGTGCTTTGAACATCGTTAAAAACATGGATATTAGCTTAGCTGGGTTACTTATAAAGTAAATTTGCAGTGCAAAAGCACTTCAAAAGTCTTCTATGCAAAATTTCCGAGTAAATCAATTTTTTCCTTCAACAATCGATGGTTGAGCATGGACTAGGAATCTGATCGGACGTTTGAGTTTTTGCTACTAGCCCTAGCAAAATGGGAACATGCACGGATGTAGAGCTGGATGCATAGATGCCAAGTAAAAACAAATGCAAAGTTCCAACTTGGTTCGCACGAGAAAGGCGTCTCTGAGCCAATCGGAGATTAGCACTCCCAGGTCTTGATTAAGCTTTTAATCAATTTCAGGACAGCCATATATATATCAAAAAATGAATTTTTTTTTGGTCGGTCAAAAATGATGTCATATCACATGTGTTTAAAGCGCCATGAAAAAAAAAAGGGGAAATCGTGGAAAGTTGTCATGTAACGGACGTCGTTACTTGACCACGACTTTAGAGAATATAAATATCGTAAAAAAACATGGAAAACTCCAACAAGTGGCGTGAACAAGATCATTAGTTTTAATCAGTTGTTGGCTTTTGCCTGCTTCGGCACGCACGTCCGAAAAAGATGGTCTACGGTTTCGTGCGCATGGTCCATGACGTAGTGTCTTCACATCGTGTCGATTTTGAACACGCTTTGGACCACACTGATTAAAAATAAAATTTTTGTTCCAACGGAGTTTTAGATAATTGCTGATTCGCAATAATTGAGCGCTGAATAATATTCCGAAGCATCAACTTAGGAAAGTAGAAAATTTAATTAGGGAATATGCTAAATAAAAATCCAATTTGCCCTCATTTTTCTCAAATAAATATTTGAAGTGAACATTATTTAGAGTAAAAACTTGAAACGGCCATGTCAGTCTCAAATAAGAGTCTAGAGTGGTTGTGATTATTTCAAATAGAGGTCTAACCTTACTAGTCAGCAAAAATTTCTAGCCAAACAATAATATTTTCGTCCAAATACAATTTAAATTTAAATTATATTATATTAAAAAACAAAGGCGAGAAGGTTCCCTCTTGCTTGTGGTTGTTGGCCCATCACCGGTGGGGCGGCGACGATGGCCGACAAGCTCATTGGTGGGGCGGCGACAAAGTCCTCACCCTAGGGCAAGGGCCACCGAGCCTACACTAGTGCTGGTGACCCTCACCTAGATTTGGAAGAGGGCCGCCACTTTCTCTCGTCTTTAGTGAGAGCTATTAAAAGACGAATTACCCCTTACCAAACAGTAAATGTTGGCCCTTGTTTGAAATAAATTATACTTTAGATCATTGTTTAAGAAAATGAGGGTATTTTATGTTTTGATTTGACATTATCCACTTTAAGTCCATATTTGAGAAAATGATAGCACTTTAGGCATTTATTTTGAATTTTCCCAATTTAATTAGGAGCAAAATAAGTTGAGAGTTCTTTTTTTAATATATTTTTTTTGGTCATGGAGTTTTTAACTTTTTGGGTCGAATTTTGGTCATGGAGTTGAGTTCAACAAGAGTACTTTTTGCAAGATTAATGTACAGTCCCTCCAATGTATCGCTCTCAAGAGATAATCCTTGTGAATAAACTTATTGTTATATATTTATACTATGCTCAGCATTAAATGGAAGGAAAAATAATATAAATTGTAATTAGGGGTGAGAAAACAAGCCGGTTCAACCCGGGAATTGGCATTTTAAATATGGGTTCACAAGGGGATCGATTCATATCTTAGTTTTATATCACAAACCGGTTGATTCTACTCAGGAATCGAATCGGCTCGTCTCTAGAATTAACCCTAAGTTCTTTCTCTTATATAATTCTATTAGTCTTGCCGCCGCTCTCTCTCTCTCTCAACTATCGGTCTCTCTCATTTCTCGCTCTCCAATCTCCTCCTCTGTGGTGGCTCGCCTCCACTCCGAGGTATTGTCTCTTTCGTTTTCGATGAATAACAATGGCTTTATGATTCATTCTGTGAATATTCTTCGCTCTCTTAGGCACGTACGATTCCAAGTTAAAATCTGAATATCTTTGTTTGCGTTATTAATTATCAAAACAGAATCGACACTAGATTTTTTTCCCATGCTTGCGATTATTATCATGATTTTGTAAGATCTTCCCAAGAGCTTGTTTAGATCCATGTGCTTGGATGTGCTATTTGTTTAAGAGATTGCTGATGCAAATCAATATGGAAGCGATCATATTGAATTTAAATTCTTATTGGATGTTTGCAGGAGATCTCCCCCACGAGATTCCGACACTGCCCCTGCCCTTGCCCTTGCACGATCATGAACAGGAACAGAGGAGTGAGGTGTGCATTTCAATGCCTTGTCATGTCTGCTCTGTTTTTTATTAGAACATGGAATTGATGGAACTGCTTATCCTGCCCAATCTTTTATAATCTTTCACCCATATCTTGTCATTTCTATGCAAAATTCGTGTTTTTGGTCTAATTCGCCATTTTATGCTGTTGTGCCTTCTATAGTTTTAGACGATTTGAATTGTTTTCGTCCCCCGACACATTTAGGCTCTATTTGTTTCACGAAAATTTGATGCACCCATCGCAATGGTAATTAAACTATTCGATGTCATATCTCGGAGAATATTGAGTGGGTTAGCAAGTTATGCAAATGGATATTTCTCATAGGAACAAATTTTGCAATGAGATTAGAGATTTAATGTTCATTTAAGCTCTATTTATTTTGCGGAAAATGAATAATTTGAAAATTATTTTATTAAAAGTGGCCGCTTGTATTATTCAAACTAAGTAGTCAACAAAAAATATCTTCATTATCAATGACAATTTATATTTAAACATTTTCATAAATAATGATTTTTTTTTTTTTGCCCTTTCAATTTTGCAAATGAAACAAATGATCATTTTTAGAAAAAATATTTTTCAAATCATTTATCTTTCACGGAACAAACAGAGCCTTACAATCTCACAAGCTAACATGATCTATTTTTATACCGGTTCTTCACAATGGAAAACTTTTTGTTAAAATTGAATGTATTTGACATAGTATTCTCGAATATAAATTTCTCTCGTTGTATTTGACACAACACATATTGTACATATGATGATGAAACGAAAAAAAAATAAAAAAAATCATCGACAGGGTTGGCCTTGGAATCGGTCGGTTTACTTCTAGGGTCGATGGGTTTTATCCCCGGTTGTAAAGATCGAGAACATACTCGGACATGGTTAAAAAAGAAAAAAGGCCCATTTTCAATCGAACCGGGAAACCCTAAACCCAAGAAAAAACAACAGAAGGTAAAAAAGAAAAAAAGAAAAAGAAATGAATCGTCTTGCTCCCGATTTCTTTTGAAAATCTGCCGATCGCTTGCGCAGATTCATCGAGCCGATGGCCGGCGGAGGCAACGGCGGCGGCGGAGGCAGTGGCAAGTGCAAGGAAGAGGAGCAAGACGGAGTGTCGGTGCATTCTCCGTGCAAAGCGCCCCTTTCCTCTGCGTCTTCTCTCCCTCAGGTAAATCTAATCTCCGTCGATAGCTGCATTCCAGTGCGATTGGTCGCGGTTCCGTAGCTGGAAACGGGTTCTGATTCTGACGTCCGATCGTTTTGCGTCCGCGAGCAGGAGCAGTCGCAGGTCGAATTGGAGCTCAGGCTGCTGGAAGCTATCGAGAGGTACCCTCCCGCCAAGTTGCAAGGTGAGTCGAGTTGCGATCGTTTGAGCTTGCGGCGCCCGTTCATGGTAGTGGCGAAACGATTGCGGTTCCGTGTGAATGTGCAATTCGAAATGCCTGGGCATTGAGTTCTAAGAATGGAAGAAAAAGAAGACGACGAGGCCTTTTGGGTTCGAGTCCTTTATGATCAATATGCGAAGTGCTTCGAGTATGAACCGGCCATGGTAGACTGTTCAGTTTTTCTACATAAAAATTTGATTTTGACAGTGTCGGCGGCGCCTTTCCTTCTTGGGTCGAGCGAGAAACGAAGGAAAAGTGAGCTTGAAATCATTCATCATGCTTCAAGCATTGATCGTGTTGCATTTTGCTTCTGACTGATTTGTTGTCTTGCACATTCCTTACTGACTGCAGTCAGCTAATTTTCTCCAACGACAGTTTATCTGACCTGTTTTGTCTGTTTCCTGGCAATTCGGTTTTCTTCGGAATGCTGCATCTGCAGTTCTTGTAAATTATAGTTAGATTTTCTGTTAGCGTGTGTGAAATGCAGGTGCAGACATTAAGGTTCATTTCCTTTTTGAAAACTTTGTGTTTATCAAATTGGTTTCCAATGCTTAAGGGCTAAACAGCCATCACTTGCAGGTATACATCGACACTTCGTCCTTTACGGGCTGATGGAGCACCTGCGAAGAAGGTTCTTTCCTCTCAAATATTCCTTTACTATTGCGTGTTACACGTTCGGTTCATCTCGCGAAATAGATGATTCTCTAGTTTTTCCAAGTCACTCATGATATGCTCACTGCTTTTCCCAGCTTTGACCGTCATTTCTCTGCTGACGAGGTTTTACAGCTGCTGGATCGTTTCTACAACTTAGAAATGCTGGTACTTGTTCGATTTAAGCAGCCCTTTTTCTTCTGTACATTCCTCTGACCATTCATCATGTGAATGCTGCTATGAAGCAATGGCGAAGTAAAGTTTGCTTCTTTCTGCGATTGATTTGACAGAAGTTCTTAAACTCAATGTGAAAGGCCAGCACCATGATTCCATAGATATAGAGAGCTATGCTGGATGCATGTTTTTGTATGCCTGTTGGTTCCCTTTCAAAGATACGGAAGCATGTTTGTTGATATTGTTCATTGCCCTTGTGTCCAGAAACCAGATGAGGATGAATCTGACATTCTAAACCAAGAGGAAGATTTCAGCTTGCCACAGAGCTATTTCGTCAAGGAAGAGCCTTAAGCCCGTGAAGGGTACATTATTTTTTTAAATTCTGGAGACCTTCTTAGTTATCATTGCCCAGCATGTTCATGGGACGAATTTGTCATTGCTGTACATACTTATTCCAAAATTTGCGAGAATAATGTTACTGTTTCAATGACCGATGTAAGGCACATATTTCAGCTATCGTTTCCAGTTTGCCAATCTATATCCGTTGTTTTTCTCTAGCGTAGGGTGCTTTATAAGCTCTTATTTGACGTATCAGTGCGAAGAATGTAAACTATGCATGTAAAACAGGTTTTTCCTTGGCCGATTTAATTGAAAGCGAGACAGGATGTAGGAGCATCAGCCGGCAGGATGGGCCATCTCAAGATACAAAATGCATGTAACCACTTGCAAAACGAGATTTTCCAGTTTATAAATCTCGCAATAACTTGAGAATCAATAGGATGCTCGATCTCATGATATAAGGAACTGAAAGGCCTAAGGGTGCGTCTTATTGGACTTTTGGGGAAAACCTTTGAGAAAATATAGGTTTTCCAAAATATAGATTGTGTTTGTTAAATTTAAATCTGAAAGTCAATTATGAAGTAGCTTTGAATAAAATAGTGTTTGGAGAGATTATATTTACAAAAGATTTTTGTAATTAAAAAAAAAATCATCTAAGAAAAATAAAAAAGTTGGCTGATGAGGGCAGGTGGCTGCTGGCGATCAAAATTTGTCGTTGGTGGCTGACATCTGAGGTTGCAAGACCTCATACAGCCCCCGAAGACAGTCGGCAAGGGCTGCTTGGGGTTGGGCGACCCTCGATAACCATTGGCGAGAGCCGCCTAATCGTGCGACCTCAAGCAGACCTTCATGGAGGTTGCGACGACCTCGACGCAACTCAAATCTGGGTCACTAAGGGTTGTGCAACCTCAGGTGCAACCCAGATCGACCTTAGGTCGCCCTTCACGAGGTTTTGATGACCTAGATTTGGGTCGCCAAGGGTCACGATGACGCGACTTGCCAGGGTTGCGTGATTGGCCGGTGCCCGTCGTCAGGGTAGCCACAACCTCGTCGACGTCTCTCTAGTCGCTGACCCATCGTAATCACACCATGTGACTCAATGGAGAAGAAGATGAACAATTACCACATGACTCAATGAAGAAGAAGATGAATAGTGAAACATGAGGTTAAAAACGGAAAAAACAAAAATTGATGAGGATAGTTTTGGAACAAATTTTTTTATACTAAATCCTAGGAGGCCTTTGAAAATGTTGAAAGCCCAAGGTGGCCTAAGGCTGTGTTTGGGAATCACTTTCCAAGTATCTTTGGGGGTTAAAGGCCTTTGGTCCAAATTTTTAGTGTTTGGTAAGGGTTTTTTTACTTGCCTATGTGAAAGGCCAGCCTTCTCAAAGCTGAAAGCCCAAGGCAAGTTGGGGGTTGCCTTGGGCTTTTTCGGCATGCTGACTTGGAGGGTTAATAAAAATCTTCTTCCAAAATCTTCCTCGTTAATTTTTCATTTTTCCGGCTTTACCTCGACAACTGTTCATCATCTTCATCTTCCGCTTCTCTCTACAGATCTGTGCAACCGGCATCTACGCGCGATCGCCGGCGAAGTGTAGGTGTTCTGGTGAAAGGCAAGCGATGCGGTGAAGGACAAGTGGTCCGACTAGGGTCCCATGACCCTTTGACGAGGGTCGCCGTGTGGAGGACGCCGGCAACCCGGATCGTGCGCAGATCCGGGTTGCGACGACTAGATCGTGGGTGCTTTGTGACCTCTGCGGTGTGGTGGGTCATGTGATGGCGCGACGAGGGTGTGGAGGTCGCCGGTGCCGCTTGATCTGGTCGCGGCGACCCCGATCGCAAGATTCAGGTTGCGGCGACCCTCACCGCACTGTGACCTCCGGACGTTGCCCTTCACTGCGCCACCTCCCCCTCGCCGGACCGCCTACCCTTGCCGGCGGTAATCGGCGAAACCTTTGGCCGGCTAACTCTCATTTTTTCTGTTTTTTTTTTAAATAACAAAAGTCTTTTGCAAATTTAATTTATCCAAACGGTATTTTGCTCAAAGATAAGACTTTCACAAATACGATTTACCAAACACACTTTGCATTTTGAAAAACCTCTTTACCTCAAGGTCTCAAGGTCTTTACATTTCCTCAAGGACTTTTCCCAAAAGTCTTCCCAAATGCAACCTAAGACTGCCTTAGGTTTTTAGCATTTCAAAGGTAAACATTTCCCAAGGTGGTTTCAAAAATTCTACCAAACACCTAATATTCGGCCCCAAAGCTCCTTCAAATCGCAGGTGCCAAACACACCCTAAGAACTGGAAAGTCGTTTATGTGAAATCAGCCAATTAAAAATTTCCGCTTGTGCTTGAAGAGACTATTTGTTGAATATGAATGTCCAAGTTAGATGGTGAGAATTTGTTGAGGCTGCCTCGTTAGCCCTTTAGGTGGGTGCAAGTTCAGCCGTGCCTCGTGAGAGTATGCACGAATCTATCCATCGATTGACGAGAGTTAATCCAGAAAAAAAGGTGCCCGTCCTTTTTGCTGGACCCTCAAATGATCGTCTTCAAAAGGACACAGAGTCGTTTCACTCAAGCTGAGTGGCAGCACGCCCTCAGGGAAACATGGTTCTTCGTCACATCCTGGTAGGATCGCTTAGACGCGACAAGAGGATATATAAGATCGACCGTTGGCCACAAGTTGCACTTGGCCTATAGCGTTTTAAATTTGAACCCTGAAGATGGTACCTCGGGATAGAAATGCAATTTAATCTAAAAGGATAGAAACATGATGCAAAAGCCGGGGAAGAGTTGGATGATGACAAATATAAGATAACCAGAGTATTGAAATCCGGAGTCTGCGTTTACAAGACAAGCGTCGAGTAAAAACATGAACAGCAAAAAGAAAATGTCAAGAGATGTAACCGATACTGAGGTGAAGCAATCCGCTACACTTTTGCTATAGGCTCGGAAAAACTGCTTGCGGGTTTCCGCATTGTCTGCTTGGTCTGCTGGAGAAGAAGAAAGACTGCATCCATGGTGCAGCCTAGTCATTTAATGCCCGTTTCTTGATCACTGAGACATTGGTCAGTGCTGCACAAATTCAGAAGATGTTATTAGCTGCAATAGATGAATGGGTCATGTGGATGCCAAAAATTGTTCTCTAAAATGTACCTCGGGTTCGGCAGGTTTAGGTTCTTCAACTTTGATGCCATCTTCACCTGCATAGAGAGAATATAGATGAGAGCCCGAGTTCTCAAAAGGACATGAATTGACATCCATGCCATTTTCTTTTCCAATTCTCTTCAGTTCTCCCGAAAAAAAAAAGTAATTTAAGTGATGAATCCTGTGTCAAGTTGCTGACTGGTAGGACACGCATGGGTCACTTCCTGGTCCGCCCAATTATTAAGAATCAGCTAGGGACATCATTTATGATATGTTTCTGCTGTTTATAATATGTCAGGTACCTCCATCTTCAGGCAAATCAGAGGTCCAGAGAGTCAGGTTATCTCTCAATAGTTGCATAATCAGGGTGCTGTCCTTGTAGGACTCCTCACTCAACGTGTCCAACTCTGCAATTGCTTCATCAAAAGCTTGCTTGGCTAAATGGCAGGCCCTGCACGTACCATCGACGTATCACTACAGCATCCAGAGGTGGGCCTTCCAATTGAGTGTGTCTCTTCAGTCAGTCAGGAATAAGTACCTTTCTGGAGAATTCATTATCTCATAGTAGAATACAGAGAAGTTGAGCGCAAGGCCTAGACGGATTGGGTGGGTGGACGGGAGTTCCGTGTTTGCAGTGCTTGAAGCAGCCTGTACAGAATGACAATCGAGTTGCGTAAATGAGAACAGTACTATTGAATGCTGTATTACAGTAAACTGGCAATGTATTTATAACCAACGTCAAATCAACGTGCCTCATAGCCTTTCAGAGATTGCTCTGCAGCCTCTTTCCTTTCCTGGTCAATCTTGAATTCAGCAAGGTAGCGGTAATAGTCCCCTTTCCTAAATTTAGACAGATAGCAAATTCATCTATAAAGCACAATTATACATAATTTTCTTAAAACTTTTACACGTCATCTCTGTGCAGACTCGTAAATGGCATTAAAGTTGATGACATAAAGAATCTAGGAGAGTGTTGACTCTATTAAATGAAGGTGAATCACATGTCTAAACCATTTCAAACCAAAGCCATCTCTTCCATCAATTTTTCTCTTAGGATTTGTGACTTTCTTTTTAAGCTCGCAACCATACAGTAGAGATTGACATGAAATGAGGCAGGAACGAAAATTGCAATACTCGAGAAACCCACTTTGTTCTCTCGTAATATGGCTTATCAAAAAGAAGATTGTGTGGATTAGATATTGCAGTTTCAATCAATTGAGCAGATACGAAATGCACTTTCAAGCAAAAGGACTCACATTTTGTAATAGAAAACAGTGGCTTCTCCGGCATTGGAGGAAGGAATCAGGTGCTTGTCTATGATGGACAGAATGTCATTGCAGATCTTGGAGAGCTCCTCCTCTACCTTCTGTCGGTAGTCCCGGACCAGCTTGACATTGTGCTCATTGCCCTTGGACTCTTCCTTCTGCTCAATTGAGGACATGATGCGCCACGAGGCTCGCCTAGCCCCAATCACATTCTTGTAGCCAACAGATAGGAGATTCCTCTCCTCCACGGTCAGATCTAGATCGAGCTTAGCAACCTTCTTCATGCACTCTACCATTTCTGCATCGACCACATAAACGGTAAGAAATCTCAAGGAAAATGCAATTCCCCTCGTAGCTTGCCTATCCCAAGAAACAGAATCCCACGTGCATCTCATAAATCTTACGAAGTTCGTTCATCCAAATGGATATTTTCGGGTCATAAGCTCAATCCAAACGGGAAGGGCATTAAATCACAGCGCCACAGCGCAATAAATTCACAATATCTACACTTCCTCACGGATACAAACCACATCTCCGCACCAAACCATATACATAGCCAAGCTCGCCATGCATTTACCACCCTTTGCCCGCAGCCAAATCCAAAAGGAAGCAATTTATTTTTCGCCTCGCCGCGATCATCATGCAATCGTGAAATCTAGTCGCCCGGTAATTCAACACAAACATTCAAGCTTTTCGACATGCATTCTCCGAAAGCAGAAAATCTAAATCTAACGACGTTCTCAAACTTCATTCGCATCGCGCTAACCTCTTCTGCTACCATTTCATTCGCGCGCACAAAACCAACCAGCGCGGGGAACCAATCGAAATGCGGGAAATGCAAGATCCGCGAGAGCCGCAATCGTCGAGGAAGCGCCGTCGCCGGCTCGCATTCCCGAAGATGTTACGGAGATCGATCGAGCGATTGACAAAAAAAAAAAAAAAAAGAGGAGGGAAAAGATGAGTGACCGTCGTAACGCTCGGCCTGTTCGGCGAGCTTGGCCATGTAGACGTGAGCCTCGCGCTCCTTCTCCGACGACATTGTTTGTTACGGCAGGGAGAGAGAGAGAGAGAGAGAAACAACGGAAACCAGACGAGACGAGAGGAGGGAGAGAGGGATGGGAGCGAAATTTATATGGTGTTGAGGAGTGCGCGAGTTTTGGAACCAAAAACGGATCTCGGGCCGTTATTCCGGGGGGAGCAGAAAGGAAGGGAGAAGAAGGCAACATTTTACGAATATTAAATAAAAACACACCGTGAATTTGCTTCTCATTTCGTTCGTTCGTTTTTTTTTTTTTTTGGTAAATGGTAAGGATATTATAACTTTTGCAAAGTTCGTTCGTTTTTTTCCCCCTTCTTTTTTGGACTTTTTTCTTTTGCTCTTTTTTTTTTCTTTTTTTATAGCAGAAAAATGGAGAAGTGCATTCATCTCGTTTCTTTTTTCTCTCTCTTTTTTTTTTTTTCCGCCGTATTGTTTTTTCTCTCCGTTGGGCTGGCTTTACTGGTAATTTTCCGGTCATTAATCTATTCGGAATTAGTAAAGATAAATTGATCTATATAAAACACACTACACACACTCGACAATTACGAAATAAAAGATATCACATTTGCTGGTGGGCATATATGTGAAAGAAGGGGAAGTTATCCAAAAAGTCCTTAACCTATTATGCAATGACCAATTCAAATTCTAGATTTTCTAATTGTGCCATTTTTTTTTTTAAGTATTTTGATAATTTACCAATCAATCCTAAAATTTTCAATTATCTAGCCATTTTTTTGTCATTAACCGCCAATGACTTATTTAATTGGCACAAATCAAATCAATTATAGGAATTCATTGCTTGAATAACATTTTGAGCATTCTATAGCACATTAGGCAAGAATTAAACCAAACACGTCCTTAACCCTAATCTTTTCTCCCCAATTTCCTTTTTCTCTTATCTTTATCACCCTTATCTAGTGGATTGACAAGTTGTACCAAGCCATGTATCCGAAATGTCTACGCTAAAAAAAGCATAGCTGGTCATGAATTAATATCACTATTTCGGCTCAAATGAGCATTATATGATAATCATGTCAAGGAACAAAAGTCATTAAAGGAAAATTACGAATAGAAAGTTTACAATTTTCAACATATTTCATGTAATGTTAGGGATATCATTTTCAAGGAAGATCAGTTTAAGGCCAGTTCCCCATTTGTGGAATTAGGAACTAACCCGATTGACCTCGAGGGCGGCCGAGTGCTTTATTTTTATTTTTATAATATATTATGTTACATAAATAGATGGATATTTAGCTAAACTTGTGGGTGTTCATTAATGGGATTTAATCATTGCATTAAACTACAATTAACCATAATTTCCGCGGACATCAATGAAATTCAGCACCCTCGAAGGACAGGTCACCCGCATGAGGGACAGGAGGAGAACGTCAGCCGACAAGAACGATGAAGTCGAGAAACCGACCGTATTTTGGTTCCGACGGATGCGTAAGTTTCCTCCACCGGCTTCGCCAGATGAAGTAGAGTGCCTCCTGCGTTGAGCAGCAGGCCTGCATCTACAAATCGCGAAATTGTGAAAAAAAATTGTATTGAATTTGGAAGATTGAGATTAGAATCTCGATAAATTGAATTCGGATCGCACGATTCCCTGTCAAGCCATAGCCCTAATTTTAATTTTGGCTTTGTTTGTTTCACAAAAAATGAAAGATTTGAAAAATATTATCCTAAAAACGATCGTTTGTTTCACATAAAAGATTGAATGACCAAAAAAAAAATTATCGTCATCCATTGAATGTTTGGATAAAATTATTGTCAATGATGAAAATATCTATAATTGATTAATTATTTCAAATGATATAAGAAACTATTTTATATAAATTATTTTGGTTCATTTCTGCATAGGAAATTTCTTAGAATCATTCTGATTCAACTCAGAACATGCTCGCCCTTGGGGCTCTCTTGTTCTTCCCATTCCCTCCACCTGTATTATTTCCTTTGAACAGTCCAATGTGATTATGACTTTCATTTAGAAACCTATGGCAACAATAATTGATCCTACCCCATAGACTTATAATAGATATATATACGTATGTAATTGGACTATACTTTCTTGGGCAGAATATAATGGCTAGTTCTAATAATCCAAATTTGGAAATTCGACGGGATCGCTCTTCTTGACCCCATCGAAAAAGTCCACCGCCCGAATCCCATCCGTCACATTCGTCATCAGCGGATCTAAAATCCTCCATTTGGCAACCCCCTAAATAATTCGCTTTTGCTTTCGCTTTTTGCTCAAAGCTGTCATTAGAAATAAAATAATATATCGACGATCGGAAAACCCCCCTAAAAACAGATGGGCTCTGGTCGGGGACAACTCGAACCCATCATTGCGTCGCCTCTGACGGCCGCGAATCTCAGCCGCTCGTCTCGCTCGTGCGCGGAACCCACGGAGGGCGATCCGGCCCGCCTGGGGCCCCACGCCCACAGTGTCGCCACGTGTGATTCCGTCGTGCGCGCGACCCCAAGCTGTCCCGCCGTACCGTGTCGTGTTGGCGTGGTGCAGCTGCTGGTGGAAAACAGACTTGCTTTATTCGATTAATTATGTCTAACGGGTCGCCCAGGCCGGGATTGAATATTTAAATGAAACATCGATATTTTACGGACCTGAATTATTTTAAGATTAATATGATAACAAATTTCAAAATAATACACTCATCTTATATTTACTCCAAACAAAATTTCTTTTTTGTATCATAAAAAACTCAAATACATCCATACCTTATTTTTTCAATAGTACACCGATATCACATTACCAAAAACTAATTTTTGTGTTATGAAAATCCCCATATTAATACTTCCGTGCCACATTTGCCATAATTTGATACACTTGTATCACATTTATTGCAATTTGAGAATTTTTATGATACAAAAATTAGTTTAGGATGGATGTCGAATTAATTCGTGATAAGCATGGCATGAATATATCGATATGGATTTATTATGATATCATTATTCTATTGTCTTAATCGTACTTAACAAGCGCTTCATCATACTGCTATTGAATTTTGAATTTTGTCAACCGAGTCATGTTTATCTTCAATGCCCTCATCGCACGTCTGACGAAAAAATACATAGCACCGTGAAAATCACAACATCTTAATTGAATTAGATTCTATCATGTCCCGAGGGAACTGATCAATGAGATCGTGATTGATTTAATCAATTAAAGGAGAGAGGGTTAAAAGCACGAAATGCCACGAAAAAAAACGTACCGCCGTGAAAATTGCAGTACCTTGGTTAAGTCCATCGTGTCCCGAGGGAACTAACTAATCAACAAGATCGCGACTGATTGGATTAGTTAAAGAAGAGTGGGTTAAAAGCGCGAAATGCCAAATCCAGACAAACCGCAAACAACATTAAAATAACAATTATTCCTCCGTCGCAGCTCCCATCGCATTAAATTAATCAATCAGGTACTTTTTTCTTTTTTTTTTATTTATTTAATAATTCGAGAGGAAAAGTAAAACCAACGAAAATGCCCTGTATCCCGTTCTGTCTAAATAAGCGAGCCCCTGGATCTCGATTGGGGGATTCCAAGGAAGAATAAGGAAGGAAGGAAGAAGAAGCTGTTGCGGCACTGCACTCGCGCCTGGGCAATAGCGCCATTGCTCGCGCGCGGTCGGGTTGCGGATTGAATTCCCGAAAGCCTTTCCGATTCGGGCGGCGGCGGCGGCGGCGGCGCGTCGGCATTTTTTCTTTTGGTTCCCGAGCCCTACGCGGCGGCATTGGCGGAGTTCGAGCGCGCCGGTGAGTGCTTTGGTCGCTTTTTACTCGATCTGATCTGTGCGGATTCCGTCTCGTCACGGGATCTGGACGGCAATGCGGTTCCGTGATGGGGCGATGATGCGTTGATCTGGCGGTTTTTTTTTTGGTGTTCCGTTAGCTGAGGATTCGGTGGAGGGCTGAATTGTTGGGAGTTCGGGGCTTGCTGTGTTGTGTTTAGTGTGATATGATGTTCTGATTTTCCTTCTTCTTTTTGTTGTGTTCGTTTCGAGAGGATGAGTGGCGTCGGGAGCTCCGATGGAATGGTTAGGATTTGTTGAATCATTTGACCGTTCTGTGCAGGAGCGATCTGGAGCAGAATTGGCATTGATTCGAGCTTTTTATAGGTTTCGAGATTCTGAGGATAAGCTGTTGGTGATCGAATCGGGAATTTGGCTTTTTGTTGTGGGATTTTGTGAGTTCTATCATGCTCGTGGACTCGAGGGAACTCTGATTTCAGAGAGTCTGCTGACCTCATGTGACTGATGGCATAATCTAGTGTCGGAGATTCGTTCTCTTCAGTTTGCAAGGCACAAAGGGGGAATGCTCAGATGAACTGTGAGGTACATGGTAGTGTGTGGAGCGCATGTTATTCATGATAGGTAGCGGATCTTGTGCTTTCTGGAGAATTAGAACGACAAAAATTGGTGAGCTAAGGGACTTATAACTTGGGTTCTGAACGGGCTTGCACAAACTTTGAACATGAGAAGCCCCTTGTTGAATAAGCTAGCTCTCGTTTTTGGCCCAAGGCCACCAATCAGTTGGTTAGTCTTGTGCCTTATAAGTGTGCTAGCACTCATCACTGTCCTGGGATCGTCTTCTTCAAATGCATTTGAAGCTGCGACTTCCACTCCGGCGCCTGACGTCTATACAAACTATAGAAAGCTAAAGGAGCAAGCTGCTGTTGATTATTTGGAGCTAAAATCTCTTTCAGGGGGTGCTAGTCGAGTAAAGGAAC
Organism: Eucalyptus sp. ANBG9806169; assembly: GCA_014182395.1. Lineage (NCBI taxonomy): Eukaryota > Viridiplantae > Streptophyta > Magnoliopsida > Myrtales > Myrtaceae > Eucalyptus > Eucalyptus sp. ANBG9806169. Next base: position 40,569,615 of record CM024579.1, read on the forward strand.
TCGGTCTATGTGGCAAAGAGAGGGAGAACTTTGTTCCCTGCTACAATGTCTCTGCAAATATGTTGGCTGGATATAAGGATGGGGAGGTGTTCGATCGTCACTGCGAGCTGTCAAGAGAATTAGAACGCTGTTTGGTTCGCCCTCCAAAAGAATATAAGATCCCTCTCAGGTGGCCCGCTGGACGGGATGTGATATGGAGTGGAAATGTGAAGATTACGAAGGACCAATTTCTTTCTTCTGGAAGCATGACTAAAAGGTCCATCTTCTCACTTAAGCTAGTCCCTGAGCTAATAAGCTACTCCTGTCTGCACAACCTATCACTTTATCCAGATTGTAGTGATTTCTTATAGATCTTTCATGAATTTGACTCGCATGCCTACATTTATTTTCTTGATCTCTCTAGGATGATGCTGCTAGAAGAAAATCAAATTGCTTTCCACTCTGATGACGGTTCAATCTTTGACGGTGTTAAAGATTATTCCCGCCAAATTGCGGAGATGCTAGGATTGGGAAGTGACACAGAATTTATCCAAGCAGGGGTAACTCTTCTTTTTATCTCAAGATATCACTTTGATGCATATTTATTTTATACCTGAGATTCTCCAAAGTTGGTTATAGCATGATTTTTTATGCATTGGCTTTTAGTGTAGTGCTAAATTGTAGTGGCAACTGTGACATACCATAAAGGTTCTTATTAGTAGTCATTTTTTCTAAAATTCCCACTTTTCTGCCCATAGTCCTCTTTTTGCATTTGAAAGGGCATTAACATATAATTGTTCCAATATACACTTTGCAGGTGCGCACAGTGCTGGATATTGGTTGTGGTTTTGGCAGTTTTGGGGCTCATTTACTATCTTTAAAGGTCATGGCTGTTTGTGTTGCAGCATATGAGGCAACTGGTAGCCAAGTCCAAATGGCCCTCGAGAGAGGTCTTCCTGCAATCATTGGCAATTTTGTTTCTCGGCAACTTCCATACCCTACGTTGTCATACGACATGGTTCACTGTGCTCAATGCGGAATTGTTTGGGATGACAAAGGTACTTTTTTATTGGCTTAACTAATTCTGCTTTTTCCTTGTCAGTTTTCTGTAGTCTTTTGAGCTTTACTCTTTTTCCATTAAATATATTGCTTAACTGCTATGGTTAAAGAAATTTCTAGCTGTATCAGCTGCTATACTGATCATTTCCATTGCCATATTGGCTTTAATTAGTTTATGGTCTCTTGCTCTGTGATTAGCAAAAGTCTCTCTGGAAATTTGTAGGAGCCTGTGGTAGGAGCTGATTATTCTTTGAAGGAATGAGTTAAAACCTGTGCAGTGTAAGATGGCATTTGTTCAACCACTCAGCATAAGCTATGATCATGTTGAGCAGGTCCGTTCAATGAATGGGCCTATAGAATAGCGGCAAATAAGCTTTAATGAGGGCGTGAGATTGTTGTCCAAGTCCCTGTCTGTGTCTATGGCACAACACCTCTCTTCATTGACCCTTTAGGGTCACCATTGAATACAAGAAGTCCAAAAGCCAGAATCTAGTACTGCACTTGAGCAAAATTTTTTGTTTTTAATTGTGAAACTAACAGCTCCGCTGAGGTCCTCTTTCAAGTTTTTATCTTTTCCATTTACTTGTTGAATTTTGTCCCCCCTCTTTAATAAGCCCAACAGTTCAGGAAAACAGCATTCTTGTATTTTTTAATCTGAAATGGAGCTTTGCTCCTGGACTGTGAAGATGGGGATGGTGGGTGCTCTTTGTTTAGTTTGTTGGAGACATCCAGTGCAGTGTGCGTCCTTCACTTGCAAACGGTTATTAAAGTATGGAGGTGTCTGAGGTGGAGATCACAGGCAGAAAGCCTTTTGATCCAAAACGGTGAGATTTTGAGGTCTAAGGATGATGAGCAAAAAGGATTCATTTTTGAGAAATTTTTTAACATTTATAACAATGACCAATCGCAGGTTCATTTAGGTTTACTTTTTTCTTCTTGTGTGTTATTGATGTGTCAAGTTTGCTTTGTTAAGATGTTGGACTGTACAGTTAAAAACTGATATAGGTGGAGCTGGGGACCTTGTTGCTTGGTTTTGATGCAAATGGTCATATCACGGGGATGACATGGCTTTTGTTGAACAACTCTAAGCTAAATAAACCTCCAATAATTTAAGAAGACATAAAATTAAAAATTTCTCTATTGATCTTGACTTAGTATGCATTATGTTAGTAAATGCTTAAATGCTTTTCCTTTTAGCTCGCAATAAGCTGTAACATTATTTGGTGGAGCTGATTGCTGACTCTCATTTTTTGAAGCAGATGGTGTTTTCCTTTTAGAAGTAGATCGACTGCTGAGACCTGGAGGTTACTTTGTTTTAACTGCACCAGTGAATAAGGTACAGGGAAGTTATAGTACAAAAAAGGCAAAAATGGTTGTTCCCCTGGAAAAATTCACTGACGAAATTTGTTGGAGTTTACTTGCTCAGCAAGATGATACTTTTATATGGCAAAAAACTGTGGAGACAAACTGCTACAAATCTCGGTTAGTAGCTTCTGCAGACTTATACTGATGATGTTTTCTTGTGAGATCAGTTCTCTAAACTCCACAAGTTTAGTTGGATCCTTTGTCGTCTATTGACCTTTCTCCTTTGTATTCTAATAGCAAGCAGGCTTCCATACCCCTTTGTAAAGGACAGGATCTTCAATCATACTATCAGCCCCTTGTTTCATGTATTAGTGGCGTTTCCAGCAAACACTGGACTTCCATACAGAATAGATCATCTGGTCCATATTTGAGTTCGGCAGAGCTTGAATTATATGGTAAGCAATGTTCCATTTCTTTTCCCTCTTTCTTGCAGCCTTAATAGTATTCAACCTTGTTGACGGAGTCCAAATGCTGAACCAGTTATTGATCATCCTGTCATTGCAGGAGTTCAACCTGATGACTTTTTTGAGGATCTGCAGTACTGGAGATCATCTCTGAAAAACTATTGGTCTCTGCTCACTCCTTTGATTTTTTCTGACCATCCAAAAAGACCAGGAGATGAAGACCCCTTACCCCCATTTAACATGGTTCGGAATGTTATGGACATGAATGCTCATTATGGGGGCTTGAATAATGCGTTTTTGGAAGAAAGGAAGTCAGTTTGGCTTATGAATGTTGTGCCTGTTGGAGCCCAGAATACACTGCCTCTCATTCTCGAGCGAGGTTTTGCTGGGGTTTTACATGATTGGTAAGTACAACTGCGGGTAACTTTTGATGTAAAACAGTCAGAAGCTTCTCTTTCTGGAATCAGGATTGTCTTATCAACAATCTCTGTTTATTCTGTCAAAATGCCGAGTTTTCCTTTTTATTGTCAATTGCCATTATTTAGAAACAAAAACCGCCTTTTGCTATATATCCTCATCCTAAATTTTGAAATTGAGATGGTTGTAATGCCTCATAGCAATGGTGATTTTTGTTACTCCATCTATGTTGCCTTGCTCGCTTCCATCTCAACCCACCTAGATATATCTATACGTATTCTTGTCACTCCATCTATATCTGTCGGTTTGCAAATGTGTCATTGAGTAAATGGTCTGTGAAAAGTTACGATAGTAATTTTTTATTTGCTCATGTACTTCTTAAAACTCAAAATACTTTTTATTCATGCTTTCTGGAACTTTGAAAACCTAGTAATTATTTTGTTTCACGCAGGTGTGAACCGTTTCCAACATACCCTCGAACCTATGACATGCTCCATGCAAATGGTCTACTTTCTCATCTCAGTTCTGAGAGGTGCAGCATGATGGACTTATTGTTGGAAATGGATAGAATTCTGCGTCCTGAGGTAGCTTTTTCTTTTTTGGTCTAATATATACCTCATTACTTTTGCTTGAACGTATAAAGAATATCTTATTTAGTTTATGCTTTACTGATCTAAAGCTGTTTGTAGCTTTCTTTTCTTTTTCGTTCTTTCTCTGTAAACTACTTAGTGCAGCCAGCCCCTTTTGCATGTATCTACAATTTTAATCCTTGATGTATTTCAGTATGGGTACTGCAACTTAGTCTAATGCATAGACTTTTAATCATCTTATATGAGTCTTCTCATCTGACAAGTGATTTTTGATATCTGACATTTGATACAACTCTAGGGGTGGGTTGTCCTATGTGACAAAATGGGAGTGATAGAGCTGGCGAGAATGCTTGCTACTCAGATTCGGTGGGAAGCTCGTGTGATTGACCTTCAAAATGGCAGTGACCAACGGCTACTTGTTTGTCAGAAACCTTTTGTGAGAAAATGATCGATTCTGCTGTGGAAAGGTTTTCACCATCCAAGAACTGTACATTGTTTTAGCTCAGGTATTCCTTATCTCCCTCTTATCAAGGTCAACAATTTGCAGACTAGTTATCGCAATGATTTCTTGATATTTATTAGTTATGCCACTTTACATCACGGCCTTAGAATGAATACAGCAGATGCATGACTGTCATCAGTTGCTACATCAGCAACTCAATGTATCACTCTTTGGCATCTCATTGAGTACCTAGATTAAAATTCGCCTTCGTGCTGCTGAATGACCTTTCTTCGCCATCCTCAAGCTCTGGTGTGGTGATTGTTATGTTTGAGGAAGCGCAGAAATTATAGTCACACATCCTCACTTCAGTTATACTTTTGTTTAGGCACTCATTTTCAGAGAGAAATCTGCACATCGCCTATCGAAGTTGGTTAATCTCACCGGACCGGATCTCTCCTTTTCAGGTCAACACTAGAGAGTGAACCATCTGACGGAATCTCCACGTGGCTTATTCTTCAGTCGCGAAAAGAAAAATTGGACATCGGCCTCGGCTGAATTACTTGGTGTGCAAACTGTAGATCCAGGGGTTTGGCCGGAAAAGTAGCCGCATTGAATTTTGTTCATGCATCTGTAGCAATTCATTCATCCCGTGTTCTCATTTTTTTTAGTCTCCAATTTTTTTTTTCCACCTATCAATTTTGAGATTGATAATTGATCCATATGTTTGTATTAAACTCTCTTTTTTCCTGATATTTTTTGGATACCCCAAAAAAAATTGAAAGTTGTAGGAACCCTGGATCAGCAGGAAAATGCATAGAAGTTAGGCTATAGAAGTTTAACCTAAAGGGTCTTCATGAAAAGTAAAAACTGCTTGGTAAACAATAATTGAAGAGTACATCACGAAGCAATTTATAAAAAAGCTAATTAGTGAAAACACATTTGAAAAGTTGCGATCCATTTAAGCTTTTTAATATTTTATTTGTTTAAAATTAGAAAAAAATAATGCCCGCAACTAAATGTCGGCAATGTAAAAGAAATTTATTAACAAATTTATAAACAAAAAAAAAAAATTGGCTAAAAAACTCGAATGGAAAAAAATTACATTTAAGTGCACTCATTTTTAATTAGAAAAAAGTAATTTCATTATGATGAACGTGATGGTACGCACTTCAAGGAAAAAAGAATTTCATCCTTACTATTAAATCACGTAAATGCCACATTTTTAATTAGAAAAAAGTAATTTCATTATGATGAACGTGATGGTACACACTTCAAGGAAAAAAGAATTTCATCCTTACTATTAAATCACGTAAATGCCACATGTGGCATGTCAGAAACTGAATCATTATTTGAAGTTCTGGCCCACCTCATTTACATCATTACCCAAATTTGATCTTGACAATAATACAGCATGCCGAGTGAATGACAAGGCAGTGAGAATAATCTTTTCATCTCATAGCAGACCGGTCTAAAAGAAACCAAGAGAATCTGCATTAACAAGGGTTTGCAAGACAATTTTCTTATAGATTTGAAATTACCATAAGTGTACGCATCGGTCTATAACAAATCAACATGCAGACCACCTTTATACTTAACCAATGAAACCGAAAAATAGAAAGCCAATACACATTCATGCAAGTTAAAGAACAAAATCTCACATTTTGCTCCATCCAATGCCAAGACAAGACATCCAAGTATTCACTCTCAGCAGGTAGTTACAATTTAGAGCACAGCCATTAACAAGTTTGAGCATCCTAGAAGATTACTTGAGAAAATATTTTAGAAGAAACAAAATTGTGAAATTGCTTGTATCAGAACTGTTCGAGTTCAAGCAGCACCTAGTTCCCGGTTCAAATAGTCTACAAACATCCGCTTGGCGCTCTCTGCATCAGAAGGCGGCGGTCGCCCGCTTAAACTCGTTTGTCCTGTCAACTTAATGAAAGTTCGTCGGAGCCTTCTTAGCTCCGGCAGCCCAACTGATCTTGAAATGGTAATAGTCGGCAATCCTACGCCAACAGAGATCCCATTTGAAGGGCCTCCCAGGGCCTGGGATTGTGCTTCCACGATTGCGCTGATCACCTCCTGTGTTGCCCTGTCCAGCTCGTAAAGCGAATTCGCTTCCGAAAACCGCGCGTTCTGCGTAGCAATGGTCGGCTGCAAAACCTTGACGTCTCGTGATTTTGAGTCCACCTTTTTTGTCAAGTATGAAACAGCCTCTGTGATGGCAGCAGAAGAATTAGTCACTCCCTCTTTATGCGGCCATAGTTCGAACAAAGGAGAATCCCAGCGGTTTCTTCTATCTGGCCTCTCAAATCTGCTTGCCAGGTCCTCAAAAATCTTATCGTCGTATGCAGCTTCTCCCTTTTCCCTGCGTTCCTCGTTCCATTTCCGACAATGCGTTTCCTCTGCATCACAGAACACAACGCAGTACCTTATACCGGCGGCACGAGCCAAGCACCAGAGCTCATACCTATAGCCCTTGATATTGTTCAAAGAATCGACTATGACGACGTCTTCCTTCGACAGTGACCTGTCCACTTCAGACCGGAGGACTCCTCTTAAATTCTTCTCGGCAGGCATATCGGCATAGCTCTGATTGCGATCGAGGTGGAAGGACCCTTCATCAATTATCCTAACAACAGGCTTCGCTTCCGACTCCTTAAGGGCTTCAGCGAGGCAAAGCGCAGCTGTCGACTTCCCGCTGCATGGCTGCCCGCAGATCACAACCAATGCCATCTATCAATTGATGCTTAGATGGGTCTCCTCGGGGAAGTGCTTCCTGCTTATAGTTCAAACCATCAGTGGCTTTCACCCACTTGAGCCACAAATACCTCGCTTTCTCTCGGGTGTTTATTTACACTAGAAACAAGAGGCACAAGTGATAATGACATGTCTCTCCTAAACCACATTAAAACAAGTCTCACAGCATTTAACAGATATTATTCAACTTCTACTTAGAGAATTCGTTAAAAGGGATAGATAACCTGCATGTAAAGTTAAACATAAAAATGTAATCGACAGCAGTATTGCTGGACAGCAATTCTCTCCGAAATGGATGATATTCCAAGAGATGGCCACAGCACTGTTGCTTCCCTCGATCCCTAAACACTAAACTAGTTCTAATAAGCAGAGCTCATCTTCATGTTCACTGTTTTGTAGCTAACAGAGACACGACCTTTAGGATAAACATCAAATCTTGTATGCATGGCAATGCATACCGAATTGCCAACGGGTTGATGAGAATCAGGGGACATCTCAACCAAGTTTACGGACCGAAATTTCGCAAGATTCCTGAATTTTTTTTAAAAAAAAAGAGAAAACAAGGACCTGCGACCAGTGCAAAGGACAGGAATTGCTCCCCAATCGGTTCCAGTAATCCGCATCCCGCCCAAAAACACAAAGCAGTATCGCAAAATACCATCGACCACGTATCAGTTTCGACAAACGGAGAAGGACCCACTCGAAAACCCTAACTCAGACAGCACGAGAGTCCATAGAGCAATCCGCATAAACCAGGGGAAAAAAGAAATGGCCGAGAGCCGTACCGGGCGCTGGAGAAGAGACCGGAAACCGGCGCTCTCGTTTCTGGGGATGAAAGAGGGAAAGCGCATCCGAAGACAATTCCTCCGTCGCCGAGCGAATCTCCCCGATCCTGGCTAAGTCCCCGTTCTCCTCCGTGGCTTCAGTTCGCCTTCCTTTGTTCAGTTCTCGATCTATGTATGTTGACTTCGCCGCGAAAAGCCCCCTCCTCTCTCGTTCGACGCGAAACTGTTGGCCGGATCTTGGCCGGCGCTTATTGCCGCCGCCGGAGCTTCGCCTACCGTTGAAGCTCGCCGCTTTTAGGGTTGCATGGAACGGAAGAACGAAGAACAGCGCGACGAAAAAGGGAGAGAGGAAGCGCAAGCACTGAACCTGATTCTCCTGTTATATTAAAATTTAAAGGATACAATATATATATATATATATATATATATATATATATATATATATATATATATATATATATATATATATATATATATATGTGTGTGTGTGTATAAGCTACAAATAATCATAAACTACATTTAACCCGAGAAAATAACACAAATTATTAGTCAACTTCGATTTAATATATAATGTCAACTCTCAATTTTTAATTTTGTCCCATGTGATTTTGAATTATTGATAAATATTCAGTGTAGTTCTCGTCTAATATCTCAAACGACAAATCAAAAATTATTTTGATGATGTGAATGATTATACATTGAGTTGAATTTTTAAAAACAACAGCTCATCGCGTTTCATCCGCTTATCAATCTATTTTAGACAAGAAAAAATGAATTAGGCGTTGACATGTAACTTTTTCTGATTTTGGTCCATTGTTCATAAGGAATTGAAAGCTACATCAACAGAGTTCGCTAACTCAAATTATTAGAAATGTAATATTGTACATTTCCATATAGTTCATAAACTAAATTAATACTTACCGATAATTTAAGAACCACGTTGAATAAATAAAAATATATAAGCGATATAATATATTGAATTAGAGTTCATGAATTGTTTGTGTAATTTTCACCATATAAAAATTATATGAACTACTAGAATGGTTTTGCCTATCTTTCATCTAAGTTGACAATGGAGAAATTATGTAATAATAAAGCTCGGTTTATTTCACGGAAAATAATTTTCAAGAAAATGCTTTTCAAATTTTCCTACGTTCGCTTCACTGAAAATAACCAACAAAGGAAAACATTTCCTGCAATGGAAAAATCCCTTTCAAAAGTGAAGAAAATGTTTTCTACTTTTCACAAAGGAGAAAACAATTTCCACTACATTTTTTTTTCATCACTCATTTTAATTGTTTTTATCTATTCCTTTTTCTTTATTCTTCTTCTTCAGTTAGGCGTCAGCCACTAACTCGCTTGAGCTCACCAAATGACCGCAAGGCTTGGGCCTCACCAGATCGGCAATGCTGGAGCATCATTAGAAGGAGGTGAGGCTCGGGCCTCGCAAATTGACGACTCTCAAGGTGAGGCTCAAACCCACCCTACGACGAAGCTCACCGGCCATCGCCATGGCCAACGATAGACTAAGGAAAAGAAAAAGAAAGAAAAGAAGAAAAAAATAATTAAAAAATCGACATTTTATAAAAAAAGAAAATAAAAAATAGCAGAAAAATATTAATATAAATATAAATGATCAAAATGAGTGCATAGAGAAAAATCAAATCAAATACCGAACAATGGAAAAATATTTCATTTCATTTTCGGGGTTTAACTAAATACTAGAAAATATTATCATTTTCTTGAAATTTTTTTGATAATTTCTTTTTAAATGCTACATTTTTCACGAAACGAAGAGAACTTAATTACTAATTTACATTCGCAACACAGTTTGAACATTTCATTGTTGGGCCTCGGGCAAATAATTGGGCCAGTACAGTCAGCGGTTCGATCGAAAAGGCCCGGCCAGAATTGAAAAGCAGGGGATGCAAAGACACGTGGAGGCAACAGGTGGAGATGACTTCGGCGACTTTTGCTTGTTCCTGTTCAAAGTCGGTCGATCACGGTCGGCTGCTGTCTTGTTGCACACAGTGAAACTGCAAGTGGCTGAACTCTGTCGTCCCTCGGCTGTCGTCGCTTTTGTTCACTCTTTCTCTTGGTCCCCATTGGCGTCTGCTTGGTCGACATGCGTTTCTTTCTTTCTTTCTTTCTTTTTCCTGAAAACGATTGCCATCATGCAGGACTTGTCCCGTGTTGCAATAATACAGAGACATTGCATCCGTCCTAGAACCGAAATCACTTTTTCTTTTGATTTGGGAATAGATCTTAGAATCAGATTGGATCGGTCAGTTCGATCCTATAATCAGTTAGATCGATTCCACCATAAATTGAAACTGATCTTGCCTGATTCAATTTCAAGTTTCAATATGAGAATCAATCATCTCTACAATTTTCGAGAGTCAAATAATAATTCCCATAGATGACACCGCTTGTAAAATCCAACTTTGTTTGTTGAATTGCCGCATGGAGTTTAAGAATGGATGTTCGAGCAATTTGAAATACATCGGTGCAATGGCTAGGTGCTATTACATCCCTAAATTTATAGCAAATTTTCCGATCAAGTCCCTAATCCTCCAATCCCCAAAAAATTAAAGCAAATGTAACGGTATGGTGCTACCCAAAAGAATAATTTCATTGTCCATCATACGTTAGCTTCGATTGTCCATAATCGGAGAGGGGGGATTTGGTGGGGAAAGTTCTGTAAATTCAACGACTCAATTGCAATAATCACAAAGTTCGAGGATTGCTCTGAAAAGAGAGTGGAGTTTCAAGGATCAAATGTACACTTTCCCCAACAGAAGACTACACTCATCAAACACAATTTTTTTTTTTTTTGTCTTCTTTTGTTTTTGGTGGCTCAAACGAATAATTGGTATTTGTCTGAGAATTTTGCCGTAAGGACAAAAGAAAAAGGTGTAGCATGCACGCGAACGAGTATGGCAACATGGAAGCCGCCATTAATCTCCATTATCTTCCAAAAAAAACAAAAAATATCGCTTTCAAGCTGAATTAATAATTTATACGTTTCTAGAAAAAGAATTTATTTCTGTCATTTACCGAAAAAGAGTGGCTGAAACGTTAGGGAGTGATTTAGCCTAAAATGACTTGGTATCTAAAGGGGGATTTCTATCTGGAAGCAAGCTTCTGGTTTCTTCGTTGTCTTCTCTCTCTTTGATAATGCTTAGAAGTATGCTCAAACTTGGGCCATTTTTCAATATATAATTTATGCAATTAATTTTTATGATTTAAAGCGGAAGGAAAATGTTTTAAAATCTCAATGTGAATACAAGGCTAATGTACAATAGTTACAAGTAGAGAGAAATAGTTATAATTGTCCGTGTATATCATGATTCGTGTATGCATAATAGAATTTGGCTACAAACTACACGGTTGGATATATTACGAGAGGAATATTTGAAACGTCTGAGTATCATGATTTCTATACATAAGAAAATTAACAATCCATCATCACATTTGTGAATTAGAATGCGTAAAATGCAACATAAGTATAGAGCAATTATATTAGTTAAATAAATAAGAAGAAGTTATACAAAAACCCTAGAGATGAAATGCTTCTTGAAAAAGGGTAACTCTTGTACATGGAAAAGGAGTAGAAATGACAAATATGTAGAAAAGGAATGTGATGAACGTATCTTCTTAATACTTGTAACTATATGGATTGTCTTTGATTGTGAAGTAGATTACACGACCGTCTTCGATTTCAAAGTAGATTACCCAACCGTTTATTTTAAAAGACGTCTGTGTTCATGTTTTATAAGTTAAGAGAAGCTTCAAAGTTTGGATAAGGAAGGGTTATTAAGATTGATCAGCCACTAAATCACAAGGAAAACGAGTCAGATCATCGTTTATTAAAGGGATTTGCAGGAGTTTCTAAAGGCAGCACCTGAAGCACCGCCGTAAGCAACAGCATTCTATCAAAGTCAATTTCAAGTGGAAAAACATGGAACTGCAACCAATGCGAAACTTAGACACAGTCCTCATGAAAAACACCATATTTCAATTTTTTTCTACCGACTTCCTTATCGAATGAGGTTGTCTCTAAGTTGAGATATTGATGCATAATGCCTTGAGCCAATCGGATTAATTCTCATCAAATCCATCCCCTTTTCACATGTTTTAATAAGATATCAATGAATTCCACTGTAATAACTCGAGGTTTTAGGGTAAATGGTTTTGCACCGGCATTCGATTTCATGTTGGCAGCATTAGAGATGGAACTCTTGACTTTGATTCCTTAGTACCTCATTTCACCCATTCATGGGTTTCGCTTTCATTACTCGAAATGGATTTCAACTATTGATTCAAAGACGTTCAGTGGGTTCACTCTCCAGCCTTCATTGTCAGATCGGCTTTTGTGTGAGGCGGAGTTTTAACATATGAATATATTCTTTGTTGTCAAATGGCTTAGACATTTAGGGTTAAAAAATAGAAGTTGCACGTCTCAATTTCAAGTACATCATCCATTAGGACAGGAACAAGATAACCTCTTTCTTCTCAGATTCTATAAAGACAAGTCAAGCGTTGTTCTAGTGGAAATTGTCTTGGATTAAGAATGCATCAAAAGCAACGATCCAACGGAGACGAATCGGGGTTGATCTACCTTAAAAGGAAATGCAACCGCAGGAAGACTTTAGAATAAGAGCAAGACATCACACATGTGGTCAGCACCTGTCAGATGGGACGTTGCTTCGACCGCCTCCCATCGGATTCCATGTCCTCGATTGACAAAAGCTTTGTCGAAAAACAGAGTCAATGCGCCATCTCACGTCATTTACTATGCAAATCTTGATAACATGACATAGCTAATGAGTACATGAGATGTTTTATTTCAAATTTTTACAATCGATTCAACAATATCCACTGAATTGAGTTGCTATATAAGTTTGGATTCGAGAGAATTTCAAACTATACTTGTTTTCTTTTCTCTTTTCGGTACTAGAGTTGATCGGCTTTTTCTCCTCCCATCACGAGGTCAACCCACTCGATCACTGACCTCTCTACTCTGAAACGAGAGAGATTCCACTGAAAGAACCATCTGTCGGATGAACTGATGCTCCTCAGTAGCAGTAGGATCACGGACATCCCGCGGAATGGAAGAGCGATGCCAGGACCACTCCCCTGACCTAATCATCACCGAAACTTCCGTTCCGAAGATCCGATACTGCGACAGGGTTTTTGGCCCCCATCTTGTTTCCGGGAATGGAACTCTATAGTCTATAGGGCGTAAGGTACGCCATTTTCTTTCTCCCGAAGTGGAAGTAATGAGTGCGAGATGCTGGGAGGTCGGCACGGGGGGAGAGATGGGGCACATGTGAAGACAAGATGGAAGAGATGGGTAGTAAATCTAAGAGCATGACGCAGGCAGATCCGAGGACACAGGGATTAAGCAGCAGTCAAAAGGTAGTGGGGGTGGTTGGGTGAAGGCTACTAGCCTACTATGCTGATGGACGCTGCGAGAAACGCCCACGAGAAAGGCAAAAGAAAAGAGCAAAGGCAAAAGAAAAGAACAAAGGCAAATCTGATGTTTCCCATAACTTTTTCTTTCTCTCTTTTTTTTCTCCCTCCTTTTGGGCCACTATTTAGTAAGAAAAAGCCGAAAACAAAAACACTTTCAAATTATGTCCATCATGACACATTAAGAATCCCAAATTATGTTCTCTGTTTATCCTAAACTTAAATCTTAAACTTATACTTATTTGACAAATTTACCATTTTCTAAGATTCCGTTATGTCAATACTGTTTTAAATTTCACTTTAATAATGTAGACGCTATGTCAATACTGTTTGCTTTTTAGTATCCATATAGCCAGATTTTTAACTATTCATATTGACAGAATTTTCATTAAAGGTAAGTGTATCACATCCGTACAAGTTTGGAATTTTTCGATATTACCAAAAAAAATTTAAGGTAAACTTCTCACACTTACCATAATTTAGGGTTCTTAATGGATTTTACCATAAATATTTTCCTTTTTCTCCTTTTTGTATAAAAAAAGAAAAAATAAAAGAAAAAGAAAAAAGGGGGTGTGAATTCAAAAACTCAAAGCCGCACCACATTGTCAATATTCCGCCTCACCACAGCACGGCACAGCGTAAAGCCAATCTCTCTCTTTCTCTCCGCACCACTTCTTTGCATATTGTCCCATTTAACTTTGCCCCCCTCCCCCACTTACGTCATCATCGACCATCCCTCTTCCTTCCCCCTTATAAATTCGTCATCATTGCCTCGGTGCTTTACGAGTTAAGATTCACGAAATCCAACCATTTCTTCCACAGCCCTCTCCCATCTTTTCCTCGCCCTCGCCCTCGCGTCTCCTCCCTCCCTCCCTCCTCCTCATTTCTCCTTCCTTTCCCTTCCCGTTCACGACGGCCGACGGTCACGCTTACCATCACCCTTTGACCCGAGGCCACACAACCGGCGAGAAAACAGCGGGCGATGGAGAGGAATCGTCCTCGTGCGGCGGCGGCTTCGGCAATGATGGCGGGCTTGCTTGCGGGACTCCTTGTCCATGCATGCTGTGCCGACGCCATCGGCCGTTCCAGTTTCCCCAAGGGTTTCGTCTTCGGCACCGCCTCCTCCGCTTTCCAGGTCCTCTCTCTCTCTCCCTCTTCCTTCTCGCTTGTACTTTGGTTTTCTCATCAAATTCATGTCATGAATGGGTTCATCTCCTCCACGAATGGATCTCAACGCTCATGCTTCATCTGATTATACATTCGAATGCATCCCATTCACGTACTGCATGCGTAAGAGTTCCGGCTCGATCTCACGTGAGACCCATAAGATTTAAGAGCTCGGCCGCCCTAGGCTCGTCTCATGTGTTTAGGAGGAACGACGTTAAGCATGCTCGTGGGGACGCTCCCTCGGGCATGATTCCATTCGCGCCGTCCTATCATCACGTGAACCAGTCTCTGTGAAGCTACTGTACAGAGAGAGAGAGAGAGAGAGAGAGAGAGAGAGAGCGATTCGTGTCGGGCTTCTTTTTTCCCCCCTGGCTGTGAACGTTTCGAGGAAAATTAAAACATTCCCACTTGATCAATTCGTGTCACGGATTGCGAGAATATGGCGCGAATTCAAGGCGAGATTAGCGGCTCCTCCCTCCTCCCGCCCCTCCCCACTCCCCACCCGCACTGATTCCTCGCACGTTCCGTAGACCGGAGCGAAGTCATCTCTTTGTGGAAAGTTGAACTAATTATGCATTTGTTAAGATATGTTATATTATATCATGAGATATGCCCACTTCTCAGCCAATTCACCCACTAGATTCTCTTGCTCGTGCAGCTTTATTCCCTCCTTGCATTTGACTAAATATGGAATGTTTTTCACCAAAAGGATAGGAATTGAATATGGATTAGGAATTGAGTATGGATTTGATCGAATATGAGTCACTCATAAACGGATCAAAAGAAATTAAATGAATTTATTGGAGCTGGATTATTTTCGATATAATCCAAAATTAATTCGATCGACCCATTTTGACGGCGCTAATGTGGAGATGTGACATCCTCTCATCGGAATGAACGAAGGCTCTTGACCTGGTATTCACAGTAGGCATTTTAATGCAGGCCACCGGATTAGTCGTTTTTTTGTTTTTTTTGGTGGGGTTGGGGTGTGGGGAAGGAATTTAATGCTAACAGCGTACTTGGAAACTTCGTTGACTTTGTGAAGACCTGGTGGGCCGGTGGCTTCTTGATTTTCTTATTCCGACGGCAACGCTGGACGCATGATTTTTTTTATTTTTTATTTTTTTATTTTTTTATTTTTTTTTTCAGTTTGCTTCAAACGTCGAACTTAGGATTTAACGCTATTCCCGGAAAACATGGGTAACAAGTCGTGGGGAACATGTTATATTCTCATTTTGATATAAAGTCCTCGAAAAAAGTAATCCTTTTCCCCTTTGGTCGCACCTTAAAGTTATATTTTCATGATAAGTTTGGTATTTTTATTTTTTTATTCCATCCAAAGTTTGGTATTTTTATTTTTTTGGTCAGAAGCTAAAGCATTTCATTATGTAATCAAAGATGAAACACCCGGTAAAGGGGCGTCATTACACAAAAGGTCTCATAAAGTTTGTGGAGGTGATAAAACCCGATTCAGAAATAAGTAGTTGTTTTTATAGGCTTTAGCTACTTAATCTGCAACACAATTGGCCTCTCTCGAGCAATGGGCTATTTGAGTGTGTGAAAAGGCCTGTAGCTTTTCCTTGCATTTGCCGACAATAGATTGAACTTCCCAACTTAACTGCTCTGCACTATTTTGAATAGCTGTGATTGACGCTGACCTTGTTTCGTTTTCGTGGTTAGTACGAAGGAGCTGTGAAAGAGGACGGAAGGGGACCATCGGTTTGGGATGCCTTTTCGCATCAATTTGGTAATATGATAATAGTATTATTTTTTTCTTCCCATTTTATCCTAGTGATTGATTCTCTGTGAGTGACATAATTTAAGACCAAATAATTAAGATGCCCGGGGAAAAAGCAAATTGACATGATTGTAATGTCTAGTTTTTCGTCGAGTTCAAATCATTGAGCCCATTTGTTGGTATTATCGGGAATAATAAGACCGACGGGATGGAGACGAAATCACCTTTCCCTTTATCGATTCGTGTTTGGTAGCATGGAAGAAAGGTGCTCGCGTTTAACCAAACACAGGATCTAAGTGTTTATATATGTACGTGCGTAATCCGCACAATTCATGAATCGTGGAGTCGTTCGTGTATTGCTTCATCGGCGTAATCAGTAACTTGAATTCGATTGGCTCCAGGTAAAGTGATCGATCTTAGCAACGCGGATGTCGCCGTGGATCAGTACCACCGGTTTAACGTAAGTGTCTCTGTGAAAACCTGCTACGCATTTTTCATGAGAAAGGACAGCGATAGACGAGCTGAATCCAAACTAATAAATACCGTGCGAGCATTTACCTGAGGATGTTTCTCTGCTTGTGAACTCCAATTCAGGAAGATATTCAGCTCATGAAGGACATGGGAATGGACGCCTACAGGTTTTCGATCTCCTGGTCTCGCATCTTTCCTAGTAAGAGACTAGCTTATACATGCTTTTGGACGTTGAAGTTGTGAGTGATGATCACTGTTTACCTCGTTCTGTTGAATTTCGGCCAACTGATGTCATGCTCCTGTGATTTAGATGGAAGCGGCCAGATCAATCAGGCGGGAGTCGACCACTATAATAATCTCATCAACGCGTTACTGGCTAAAGGTAAACACGTGACGTACAGTACGAGCTCAATCACGAGCAAAAGCACTGTTGTCATGACTTTCCTTTTCAATATATTTGAAGCAGAGTCGAGAGTTAGCCATCAATTGGTTTTATTCCCTTTTCTCACCGAAGTTTCTGGCATCATCGCGCTTGAAAAATTTTCCATAGTTTATGTACTGCGCATGCCGTATGTCGTCGGTCGGCGTGTAAAGTATTTAAAATGGATGCATGTCCTTCACTGTAATGGCAAAAAGCTGAAGGAGAAAGGGAAAACTTCAGTTTGAAGCAGAGCATATTAAACGGGTGTGGTCACTGGTCATCGCATGCATAAAATTCATCCAAGAAACCAATGGACTAACCGCAGTCGCCTCTCTGATAATGCTGCAAGAGCAGGGATCGAACCATACGTGACTCTATTTCACTGGGATCTCCCGCAAGCTCTGGAAGACAAGTACAACGGATGGCTCGACCCGCAAATCATGTGCGTCACGCAGATTTTCTGCTTCACACGATGAACATATATATGTATTACCGACTGAAGGACTCAAAAGTGGAACAGAGCCTCGAGGTTGACCTTTTTCTTTTGCTTACTATTACTGCAGAAAGGATTTTGCGACATATGCCGAGACCTGCTTTCAGAAATTCGGGGACAGGGTGAAGCACTGGGTCACCTTCAACGAGCCGCACACTCTGGCAATACAAGGATACGATGTCGGGCTTCAGGCACCAGGCCGTTGCTCGATCCTTCTTCACCTCTTCTGCAGGGCTGGGAACTCTGCAACCGAGCCTTACATTGTCGCGCACAACATCCTGCTCTCACATGCCACCGCCGTCGATGTGTATAGAAAGAAGTACAAGGTCTGTGTCATAAAATGAAAGTCATTGTATCAACATTCCAGTTGCTTATGTCTTCCTTAAAAGACTAAAGTATATCCTTATCGACCCCTGATGCGCATTCCTAATTTGAACGTCGGCATGCCGAGTTACTAAGCTGTTTAGTTGTCCTGTGCAGCAAAAGCAGAATGGATCAATTGGTGTAGCCTTCGATGTGATGTGGTTCGTACCAAGAACAAACTCAACCGATGACATCGAAGCAACTCAGAGAGCCCAAGATTTTCAGTTTGGCTGGTAACAAACCATAGACACTTTCCTGGTTTAATAAATTTAGGAAGATAAATCCTTTTGAATGTGTGCGAGCAAGATGTGTTCACGAAAATACTGAAAGTACGAACTATGCAAGTAAAATATCGGGGTCATGAACACTATTTGTTTTTCATGGTAATCGCAGGTTTATTGAACCGTTGATCTTCGGAAATTATCCGAGCTCCATGAGAAGTCGGGTGGGAAGCCGCTTACCAGCAATTTCCAGTTCGGAATCTGCTCTTCTAAAGGGGTCTTTGGATTTCGTGGGTATCAATCACTATACTACATATTACGGCAGCAATGATAAGTCCAATGCAATGGGACTTCTACTTAATGACTCCCTCTCGGACTCCGGCTCTGTCACTCTGCGTAAGTAACCCTTCTTAGCATATCTCGAAGTTCCAGTTGTTTGGATCTTCTCTTTTTTAATTTTGGTGGTGCTAAGTTTTGTTTGCTGCTGTTTTCAGCTTTTAGAGATGGGATACTCAATCCAATTGGAGACAGGGTACGTTAGTTCCCAGCACAGCAAGAAACTTTCGATTTGATTAAGGCAAAGATCATTTAGAATGAAGTGTATCGTTCAAATGATAGCTTGTGATGTATTTTTAGCAATGCATGAATTTCTCTCCAGTTGTTTTTTTAACTAAAACTGTCATGCGGATGTCAATTTGCAGGCGAATTCAATATGGTTGTACATAGTGCCTCAGGGGCTCAGAAGTTTAATGAACTACATCAAGACAAAGTACGGGAACCTGCCTGTTATTATTACCGAAAGTGGTAAGTCCGCCGAGCTTTAAAGAAAAAAGGCAACTAGCTTACAGATGCTACATCTTTCTGTAATATCTTCACTGAAGTTGAAGGTCTTCTTAATCCAGTCATGACTTACTGAAGAAGAAAAGATGCTCAAATCTGTTGCCTTAGTCTGTTCTAACTTGGGTCTTTGCAGGTATGGACGACCCGAACCCCCCGCTAATCAACATCAAAGAGGCTCTCAAGGATGAGAAGAGGATCAAGTATCACAATGACTATCTCACCAACTTGCTGGCCTCCATCAAGTACGTTACGAATGTTACCGTGCGCTTTCTCTCTTTTTATCAGTCGAAACCGAGCTCTTTCTATGTCGATCTTCCTAACATTTTGCTTTATAACCGAACCAGAGAAGACGGATGCAACGTGAAAGGGTACTTCGTGTGGTCTCTGTTGGATAACTGGGAGTGGGCGGCCGGATACACTTCGAGGTTCGGCCTCTACTTTGTGGATTACAATGACAAGCTGAAGAGATACCCCAAAGACTCTGTTCAGTGGTTCAAGAACTTCCTGAAGTCTGCCTAAACAATTAATGAAGATGAAGGACGCGCCACAGTGGATACAGTGCCACAGTGGATACAGTGCTTATTCATTATCTTCTATTTCTGTGGAGACATATGATTTCATTACACCACATTGCTACATCTCAATAAATTTCAGAAATCTTTATGTTAGAAAAGCCAGAAGGCAAAAAAAATAAAAATAAAATGTAAATGGAATTGAAATAATCGCTTTGTTATTCCGCATACCCTTTTCGCCTGCTCTCGCGATGGCTCCTTCCTTGGTGAAGTCTGAAAATTGATGAACAGCATGCTCCGACTTGAGTCGCTAGGAGATCATAGATGGCATTAGCGCCGCGGGATTTCCATAATTAGTCAAAACTCTTTGCCCTCATAGGTAAAACCAAATTTCCAGTCAGCCGGCACGACATAATCCGATTGGACCATCTTGCCATTGCTAGCATTAGCTCGAAACGCACAAGCTTTGTCCGACCAACTGCCCTGAGCATTGCCAGTTCTGGCTCCAGTTCTGTGCCATCGGTATCCATTCGGATCCCGAACCCTTGATCTGAACTTCCTGGACATCGCCAGCTCCTCCCACATTGTACACCAAGACAAGAATCCAGTCCGAGTTCCCCTAGAACTCAAACTTGACACCTCCCGACCTAACACATCGGGCTCGGCGGTATAAGATAGGGACAAAGCCCACCTCATAGCTGGTGATCTCGCCGAACATGGGCTGTGAAACGTCCAAGTGCCGATTGGGCAGGTCGCACCAGTTCTGTCCAGATAGGCGGCTCGAAGGGCATAGATTGGTGGCCGTGATGTGGATGGTGTTGTTGAGGCACCACCTTGGAGAGCTGTGGCACTTGATCTCATAGCAGGCTCCACAAGTGAGGCCTCCATGGAAGAGGGCTCTGCTTAGAGCTGCTGTCTCAAGGCTATACCCAGTTGCCATGGTGTTCCCATAGCCGCAGCTTCCCTCTGCATTTTACACGTTATAGGGATGGACTCAAGCACCGAGATACAGCGTAATATTGGACATGCTGCAATTAGCTACTCCATAGTTTTGGCAAGCTCTACAGCTCAATTTTGTCGAGGTGCATGCGAATCTTTCGGCGTATTCGTGAGATGACGATAAAATGAGAGCGGCATGTTACCACAACCTAGAACGCAATACTAACTTCTCGTGCTATTTCGCCCCCCTAATTTCGGGACCGGCTCATTAAAAACCACGAGCTGCTTTACCCGATTGCTACTTTCTTAGGGAAAGGACATGTAAGGCGTGTTATGATGACGAGCGACGCCAGTGCAATCGAGCGCGAGAGCGTTTCTATATCCATTTACGACGACCTTGTTGTCTCGTTGAATTTCGTCTAATAACAAATTTGCCCAGAAAAGCTCCCAATATCCCGCATTTAGTAGACCGCGACGAAACTACCTGAGACTCACTCATTGTACCAGCGCCTTTCATGTCTCCATAGTATGTAGCGTGTGCTGAACTCTATCCGCCTCGGCTTGCGACAGAGCTCACGAGGCACAGGGCCGCGAGCATGATCGAAGCAACATTTATCAGACCACCCGCATCAACCTTTTTTCCAACGATCAATTCTTTTCGGTACCTAAATGAAATCACAAACTTGAAACTCTTCTTATACATGGCAGTCGTAACAAGCAACGAGGAGCATCCCAGTAATGGAATCGCATGTTTCTCGGTTCCTTTTGAATTAGATTTCACAGGAGGCATCGCACAATTCCACAATGCAGAAAGGTTTGCGTTAGAGTTTCCGTTCATGAGCAAGTTTGCGGACCTCAAGACACTTCAATGCGGTCAAAGCGAAAGTCGTGTCGACTTTTGGACGAGATGTTTAGCAGCATCAAGTGTAGGGCCTACTGCTTATACATGTATACGTTAACCCTAATAGATCAAATTCTGGAGGAAGGACAATTCTTTTTTTCTGGCTTTCATTCCACCGAAACCGTCTAAATTAGCCGTCGCTTCTCTGTTTAATTCGACAAAAAAATGGCCCTTTCTTTTAATTAATTGCCATTCTTTGAAAAATATATGGAAAAAGAAATCCGAGATGACCCCAAATGCTCATATGCATATGATTTCAATGATTTCTTGCGAAAACTAACTGTGACAAGAAAAAAATATAAATAAAAGTCGCTTCGAATGTTTTTTTTTTCCCTATCACAAACGTTCTTACAAAAGGGAACTTTTGATGGCATATAACTTGGACTAATACTGTGGACTCGGTTCCTCGTGCTATTTTCTGTCTGTGTGCTTTCGTTTTTTTGGAGGGTGACCATGCAGACTGCATGCAATGCATATTTTCCTTGTTTTCCGACAAAAAAAATATGTAACCTATAAACGCCCGTAGACGAGACGGGTTTATGCGTGAATCCAGTGTTTCATAGTCGTTAAATCATATCATCTTATATTGCACTATGATTGGATTCACATGATTCGAGTGCATCTTAAAATCTTCCCAATATATATAAGTTGGAAAAGAAGCACTGCCGACGAAAATTTTTGGTTACCCATTTCTCTTTGGCACCTCACAGAACATAATCTCGAAGCATCGAGAACTCATCCAAGAAAAAAAGAATAGACAGAGAGAGAGAAGAACATCTGTGCATAGAAAAGATGACCAGAAAGCAGATTTTTCTTTTTTAAAGACTATCCAGTGGGCTAACTTAGGACAAAGTCAAAAGGCTTTTTTTTACTCTGTAATGCTCTAATTCTCAATTCATTCTCAAACTTTAACTATACCTTTTTGCAAAGTGTGAGAGTGGAAAATCAAACTCCTTACCTACCCCTTCCCATTTGGAAAGAGTGGAAATGGCTTATTAGAACTGACGTTTTCATCGTTTATTATGATGCATCCCATCTTTATTCTATAATTGCCTCCAGATCTACGCAGAACTCCATCATCTCACTATGCTCCTATGACGGCAATTGGGTATGCTTGTGGGATCAAATCAAACACATCCGACGCGTGGACACTAGTGGATCCATATAATGTGGCACGCCATGGCAGATCAAGTGTCATTGCTTTTGGTTAAGCGCATTAGACGATGATTTGACGTAGGGAGCGCAGAGGGGGAGACCTTTCAATGGCAATTTGACGCGCGACCCGCGAGAGCCCGTGGAGGGCCCTCCACAAAAATTTTGCAAATGAGAGAGAGAGAGTGTAGAGTTCAGACATGGCAATTTAAGGACGTACTAAGGTCCGTCAGAACCCTATCTCTACATCGCTTGTTCAATGAGGATTGGGTATGCTCTGGGATTAAATCAACACATCCAACGCGTGGAAGGATTCGTGTAATGCGGCGCGGCACGCCATGGCAAATCAAAGTTGTTATCGCATGATGATGATGGTGATGATCAGCTAAGGTGGGGCGCTCGGAAGGGGGAGACCTTTCAATGGCGACTTGACGTGGGACCTGCGGGGGTCCGTGGAGGGCCATCCACGAAAATTCTGCAGATTAGAGAGAGAAAGAGAGAGAGAGAGAGAGAGAGAGGGTCGAGAGCGCAGAGGGATCTTGCTGAGTGGAGGACACGGACGTGCGTAATGAAACCCCGTCTTCTCAGAGATAATTATTGGTGGGGCGGAAGGTGGCTGGGCGTCCCTGTCGAGTCCATCGCATCAACAAGTGAAGAGGGTCATGTGCAGAAAAAAGATCAGACGAACAGAAATACGAAAAGCGGGTCAAACAGGATAAGGTGGCCCGATCGACCCCAATGCTTTTGCCCCTCAAATAGAAAATGCAAAGGGCACTTGGCAGGTCAAACCAAGAAAGAAAAAAAGTCATCAACATCCTTAAATTTGTACTATATGATATATTTACTTCAAACTTAAACCTATATTTATATGATATATTTATCTTAAAATTTAGAGGTAAATATATATAAGGTTTAACCTTAAAATAAATGTGCCATAAGGATATAAATTTGAGATTTTTTAATGTAAAAAAAAAGTTTGAGATAAATATATTATAGTAGGCATAATTTAGGGTCTTTTGGTAGATTTTTCCCAATCAATAAACCCTAAAACTCGACAAAGTATGTATGCCTACAATATCAACGTACATAGAGCACTGTTACAGATACTAAAACATTTAGAATTAAGTTTGTTAAATAAGAATTCGTAGTTAAACGAAATGATTGAGCATGTTCACATAATCGACCGCTGTTTTGACTTATCTTCCTGAAAATGATGTTCGGGCGCATGATGGAAGGGGAAGAGCATCTAGCAGAGCAGTCTACGAACCTTAGCAAACGCAAAAATCATTAAGGCGTGGTCAATGGTGGTTCCACAAGTCATGATGCCGAAAGAAGAAAGCGAGAACGTCGAGGAACAAAAGGGCAACAAAGCACGCAGCAGTAAAAGCTTTCAAGAGCTAAAAACCCAATGTAAACACGTCAAAAGTTCCTATCATGGAGGAGTCATGCACAATAATAACCTTAACAACCATAATAATAAGGATGATTAAGATTATCATCATCATCATTAGTCAATCCTGAGGAGCACCGGAGGGAGGGTTGTCGGTCAACTGGTGCATGCACCTTCGTGAGGGAATATTGCGACAGTGCAGCTTGGATTTGGTCGAGGAGACAATGGCACCAGCCAACCGTTTCATCATCATTATGTCCTATGGGAAATCTGTGTTTCGTTTTCACCGCGAGTCTTGTCATCAGTTTTACCATTTCTTTGTTGTCGCCCTCTACTTTATCGGTCGATTCTCGAATGCATATTAACGTGCGATTCAAGTTTGAGAAATGATGATGACGACGACTTAGTTATTTTGCCTTCAACTTTTTGGTGAGCGGTCGGGTCTAGGGATCTCTGTCCTCCCTATCCTTGAGTATACACATGCTCCAGCTGTTGGATGGTGAATAGCGGCCGGGGCTGTAAAAACTACCCTAATGGTTCGGTTCAGATGATATGCATGGAGAACAGGCATCATGATGATTTGGTTTGGTTCGGTTCGAGTCATACCAAATTGAAATGAACCGAAACACATTGAAAACGCTTCGAGTTTTAATGAAACAATTGAAAGCTCAAAGGAGAAAAAAATCCCCAGATTCGTTTTCATCGTCCATTGCTTCTCTATTTTCTTTCACCTGCTATTGCTTCTTCTTCCTCACGCATAACTTGCCGTCTAATCAACATCTCTTTCTCTATCAACTTCTTCTACACCTCCTTGCAGTCTCTCTCCCTCCTTTGCCGTCATACGGAGGAGACGTGCTGGGAGACACTGCAGGCGAAACGGGGTTGTCGGCAGCGTTCACCGGGTCATAGTACGACTGGGTCGCACCCTCGTCAGAGGACTTCAACCTGGCCAAGCCGCCCCTTGAAATGACACTTGGGGTCAGCGATTCCCACCTCTTCAAGTCCTTGTGAGCTGGCCCCCTCATGTCGATGGCCAAGGACTTGCCTTCTTTTGTCCTCGCTGCTGCCGTTGGCATCCTCTTCATCTTCTTCTTCGTGAATTATGGTTCAAGCAAATGGATAGTTGGGATTTTTTTGGGGGTGTTCATTGAATGAGGTTAGCCCCCTCTATGAGGCAAGAAGGAACGAAAGAAAAAAAAGGGGGAAAGACGAAAACCGACGCGAACTGTGCTTTGGTTCGGGGTCAATACAAGCCACGGTTTTGGCCACAATAAACATACAGTGTTTACGTATTATCCAGTTTGGGTATTACTAAGAAGTAAGAACCAATCTGAACCAAACCATTGACATCCCAAATACTGGTTGTATAGACGCCGGATAAATGGGGAGGAAAAGTGTGCAGATTGCAGATGCTTGTGATTAGAATGATTACCTTATGAACCTACCGTATCAATATTTGTCTTCACAAAATGAAGACAGACGAGACAGACGCAAGCGGAGAACAAGAGAGAGAGATGAGACTGATTCAACATACAGTTTCTTTGTTCAAAGATTAGGATATAAATAAGATCCATCCCATAGTCCCGCTTAAGCTTCAACCTGATGTAAAGTTACACTAAACATGAGCCGGAGGATACCATGGCTTGCGTCTTACTTTGATCCATGAGATTATTTCGTATTTTGTAGTTATGGGGTTTTACGTGTCTATAAGTAAGTTTTATCGTTTTGAAAAAAAGAAGGGGGAACAAAACACAATTCTCCACCCAACAAAGCTAACATAGTACAGTTTCATTACGCACCTAGCCTTAAAAGAGACCAAAGGTTGGAACCAAGAATGATATTCAGAGACTTACAATGCATGTTGGCATATGCAAGAATTACAAAATATTCAGAGATGTCCGTTCGAAGTTAATTCTTCTAGCTTAGCTAAACTATGGAATGGTGATTACATATATATACATGATCTAAGTATCCCTTGATGTAGGTTTCACATATGCTACACCAGCGTTAATTTACTACATTCGGCGCTGGAACTCACATGATCGCAGTTCCCCTAAGGTGAGGTCCACGAATGCATGAGAAGATGAGGACTTATGCTCCCGAAAAAACCTAATAGTTTCTCTTTCTACAAGTCACCTGGCTAAGTTCATCCTGAATCAAAACGAGGGTTTAGGCAAATCACGGGGGTAAATAAGCTTGAACTTTCATCCTCAAATTTATATCTATAGACCAAATGACAATGTGGATCAGAGTGTACCATATTTAACCTTTCCCATCACCGGTTACGCATTCCCGGAGGCACAATGTCCCCTAACAATCCCTGGTCAATGTCTGCCAAGTTATGCACCTGCAATGCACGGGAATCTCCAGACGAAGAACTCGGCAATTGGGTTGACCTTAAATAATTACTGGGAGGATGAGGAGGAGGACTTATTTCTTGAGGAAGCTGAAATGGTGGATGGTCCAGATATGTTGCTAGAGGAGCCAAACGTCCACCAACAAGGCCAGTGGCATCGCGACTAATGACAAATCCGCCTCGGGGGAATCCAGCACTGTGATGGCAGTGTTGGCCTTCATATGTTGTGATCACGATGGTAGGATCTTCAGAGGAGCGTTCCACTCGTTTCTTCACTGTGCATCTGCTATTTGTGCACCGATAATAGCTCCTGAATCGGCCCCAAACAAAAGTGAAAAAATGAAAATGCCGGGATTTTACGTGGTACTTCAGCAAAGAAGGAAAAAAAAAACACAACTCCCTCTGTTTCTTTGGGTAAATTAGTTTTGCCATCTTGATTTTCTGCTCTTTCATGTCCCTCATTTGGGTTTTTCTCATGCATTTCCAGCCTAAGGTGCCACATTGTTAAAAAATTCCGACAAACAGGAAAAAAAAAACATGGTAAAACAAAGAAACTACACAAAGCCTTGTGTTCATACATGGATATGCGCATGCGCACAATAGACCACCCTATCATGTTTGATAGTAATACATATTGCACCAACGCTCTTGTTGCTTACGGTCAATGAAACGACACGAAGGTGAAATTTTACGAGCAGCACACTTTTTTACACCGATACTGAGTAAAGTAAACCAAAGATTTACACCGCCGAGGGTCATCTTGTGGATGATCTCACAGAACATCAGAATATTAATATGTTTTACTGCACAGCAACAAGAATAGAATTTGAATATATGAAAAGACTGCTTATTTAATCAATCAATGTATGTTCCTCAATTTTTAATTAATATAAAAGTGGAATCTAATTCCAAATTCAAATTTTTGTGAGTTCTTTTCTCATCATATTTCATTTTCTCTCAAATTTGGAATTTTCATTTTTGTGCTGTATAATAAGAAAAATCAGAACATGTTAACCGATTGGCATTTGCAATCATTCTAGGCAGCATTATTGATGTTGTTGTACGACTTATCCATGTACATGGACGAAAGTTTTTAGTGGCATTCATATTGTTTTAACCTATAGCATAGACTCAATAGTTCAGATCTCGAGAATTACATTAAGCGGCTGCTTCTGTCTTTAAAAAACTCTCTAGAGTTTTGCATAATCTATTCACCATGACCAATTTTGTCCAATACATAGATGGCTACATAGTATACAACCAATAGGATATAGCAATTCCCAAATGATTTTCTCAAAGAAGAAGGAGGTATTTCTTCCTACCAAAGTGAAAACAAATAAGGTAAATTCCTCCTCATGGTAAATGTTAGCCATATGACTCTTTGAGTTCCTCTTGATTGCTTGAAACAAGTTACTTTCCCCTTCTCACCTTTCACTCTTTTTGAATCACCAAAAACAGATGGTTTCCAAATAACTCTTAAAAGTTCGTTTTCTTTCTATATCTTCTAACAAAGCAAGCAATGACCAAGATGATGAACGGGAAGAACACACACGTTGTCAAATAGAATAAAAAACTAAGCCACTTGCAAATGGTTAAGCGGAAATTTTGATCGTTCTGATAGATAGAGATGGCCCCCTCATATAAGATTATTGACTCTAGAGAGGGAAAAGTCCTTCCTCTTCCGAGCTGCTTGTGGGCAAATGTGAATATGGTCACTTAGCCTGTTAGCCATGCTTCATAATTGGAAAGACAAGCACCATGAAAATACATGCCAATTAGCCAAAGAAAGATGCCTTTCTGGATATTCCTCAATGTCTCGGCTACTTAAAGATTCAAAAAAAAAAAAAAAAAGATAACAATCTCATAAAGCCTCACCATTATTATTGAGTCATCGTGATACTTCCCAAAATCGAAATTATTAATCAATGGAGGATTGTTAGAATAGTAATTTTTAACTACTAATAAAATATAATTTGCACTTCTAACTAATATTAATAGTTATTAGTTATATATAACTATTCTATTCCAGACATACATTTAATTAGCGGGTCGGTGATTTTAAAGAAGTATAATCTCCATAATAGTCATTCAATGAGCCACCTTATGTCGTTTCACGAACCAAACGAACTACAAAAGGAAAGCCGTGAAGTTCTCAGAAAATGTTGGCAAACCGAACTGTGAGTAAGAAACATTGAGGCGACAAAATGGCATGGTAAGTAGCATACCTTGGATGCGGGCTATTCTTCACGGCCTTCTGTCCATACTTCCGCCAGCGGTAGCCGTCTTCGAGATTGTCGACCTCGCTCTTGGTCATGAATGCGATGCGCGGCTGCCTAATCCGCTTCTGGCCCTTCCTCCGGGCCTTATTCCTGGAAGAAGGACATTTTTATCCATCTATTGAATGACTACAAGAAATTAAGGGGGGAAGATAATCTACAATCTACTCCCGGAAGGTGAGCAATGAATTCGTAGATTCGAGCTAAAGGATTCAGACTTGCTTGCATAGCCCTTCTTTACAACATGCATTAAGCCAGGAAGTATTGCTCTCTAATTGATGCCGGGTTCCTAAGTTTTAAGAATCCCGCAACCTTCACATGTAAATTCGATCTAAACGTCGTACAGAAGACGCCGATTCTCAGCGGAAGAGATGAAGCCAATCGTTCGAATGAAAAAAGAAACCATCTCAGGCCAGCTCAAGAGAGGAACTTCCCGAGTAGGCAAAGAAAAGTAAAAAGGAAAAGCCAGATAGAGTAGTTCTAAGGACGAGGGTCGCCGCCATTTTGATGGGGGGACGAAACATCATCCCAGCATCGTAGGTAAATGAAAGCTAAGAAATGTTCCAGCTCCCCGCGACTGAAAACGGATTCGAATCACCACGGTATAGACTGAAAAAAAAATGGGGTGCAATGCCCCCAGATGCGCGAGACGCAATTCGGGGCGATGAAGAATTGCACGCGTGTAGGACATGCCGAACACAACCACGCTCTCAGCCCAACATTAGGTGTTCGACAAAAACCTAGTTCACTTACAGGAGGAGGAGCCAGAAGCACCAGTGATCCAAGGACGTCTACGCAAAACGCGCTGACAAGAAAACCTCAACACCAGCAGCCTTTGGCACGAGGGGGAAGGGGGAGGAGGAGGAGGGTATATCTTTTCGAATAATGTAAAGTTAAAAAGGGAAGGAGAGGCAAGTTGGGCTTAGTTTCAGTACATGCTCAGGAATCGACGCTGGAACATGCCGCGGAGGAGAAATAAAAAAAAAATCCCGAATGGACCAGACCATCTCCAAATGATCGAAATCCTCAAAAAAAAAAATTACGGGTCATTCTCTCTTTTCCCCCAGTTATCCTCCTCTCGCTTCGACACCGCGTGAATTAACCAAAAGAATTTCACTTTTCGAAAGAAAGAAAGAAAGAAAGAAAGAACGGGAAAAGGAAAAGAAAAAAGAAGAAGGCGCGTCCCCAAACTCTTTTGGGAAAAAGGTGCAGCACGCCATTCCCGCCGCAATGACGGCGGCGTCGGGGGACGTGATTAATGCAGCATCGGCCCCGCCGGTATTCTGGCGGTATACCACCTAGAAACGCCCGCGGTATTTCCGCGCGGAATTACGAAATTACCTCCCCCGCACCCAGCTCGCAGGAGCTGGAGCCGGAGCCGGAGGTGGGAGATGGAGATGGAGATGGAGGGAATGGACGTCGGGGCGTACGGACAAAAAGGGAATTGCACTCCCTCCCAAGCAGATATTTGGAAATGAATAGATTTATAGACGATTCTACCAAATCAGCGATTCTGTATCCGACTGACTCGTTCAGTTCAGTCCCCCTGGATTTTGACCCCCTTATTCCCTTCTTTTTTTTTTTCGCCTTTTGCCATTCGAATTGGGGTAATTTACGACTCGGCCCCAACCATCGGCAACCAATTTTTCGGAAGCTTTAGAAACCCTACGATGTAACTCACGGTGTCTCGGGCGGCGGCTTGCCCCCGGAGCTCCCGGACTTCTCCGGCGGATCCTCGCTCGCGCTCGAGTCCGACGCGTTCGACGTCGACGCCTCCCCTCCGGCCGCCGATGGATCGGATCCCCCGAATCCGCCGCCCCCGCCTCCCCCTCCCCCTGCGGCCGAAGAGGCTCCCGCCGGATCGAAGGCCCCGCCGCCGACGCGGGGGCCGGGTCCTCCCGGCGGAGCGCGCAGCTGCTCGCCGTCGGGGTGGAGGTTCCATCCGAACTCGCTGAGGATGCTGCTCTCGGTAGCGCCGGGGAAGTAGACGCCGTCGGGGTAGGGGCCGAGGTGCGGCCAGCTGGAGCCGCCGCCGCCGCCGAAATCGCCCCCCGGTTCTGGCGGCCTGTCCTCGTCGTCGTCCATGACCGCTACTTCATCCGAGGAGGAATCGGGATTGAGCTCGAGGGAGGGGAAGAAGGACGATTCCAGAGAGAGAACGAGGAGAGGGAGAGAGAGCTAGGGTTCGGTTTCGGTTTCGGGGAGGGAGGTTTCGGGGGGGGGGGAGCTCGGGTGGTGTCAGTGCATTAGTTGCGTCTACAGAGCGTGGAGATAGAGAGAGAGAGAGTAGAAAGAGACGGAGGAGAGATGGAAAAAGAAGGGGGATGATCGCCGTCAAAGTGAAAGAGGATGGAGGATGGAGGATGGAGGGGGAGGTAGAATTTAGAATTTAGAAGAGGAGGAGAATGATGTACGTGAGAGAGGGACACGTGATCGCAGGCCCCGACCCCACGCGCATATCTCTCTGTTCCTGAATTTTATTCCCTTTCTCTTGGCCCCCCTCCTCGCCTTGTTCTCTTATATTTCCGGATGATGATTTTTTTTCTTTCCAAAAAAGAAAAGTAGTTTCGTTTGAAATAATTAATTATTTAAAAGTATTGTCAATATCGATAACACAAAAAAAAAATTATTTTGTTCGTTTTAAGAAAATATTTTTCAGTTCATTTATTTCCCACAAAATAAATGCGCTCCCGATGGAAACGACAAAAAGGGGGAAGATTTCAAAAATATTAAACCTCCCCTCATCTTTTGCTTTTGCAAAGTGTTTCGAAGTTTTACGAATGGTTCAATCAATAATTGAATATTTCGAAAGATTTCAAAATTTGAGTTTTCGAAAGCCAAAGGCGTGAGTTCTGCAAAATACATAGAAAGCTAAACGTGAAAATTACTCCAAAAGAGTTCATGAATGAGCTAGAAGATGGGGGAAGCTATGGACCTCCCTGTAGCATACACATAATAACGCATCGCGTATGAGGAAAAACCATAGCTAGCAAAATTCAATGGACAATTCGTTCTATCCATTCTAAAATGGAAGATTATCTATGACAAAAAAAAAAAAAAATCGAATCTTGATATGCATAAATGTCCATTCAGATAATCATCAAACGTATTGATATTCTCGTGATGCGCCATCAATATTAACAAAAAAGCCTGCGTCTCTTTGAAAAAATAGACAGATTATTCGATTCAAGAGAATTCGATCCCGGTCAAAGATCCGGAAAAAAAGAATTTAGGCCGCCATAATCAAAAAAGGATTTGTTCCATATTATCATCCTTTTCCAATAAGGCGAGAGAGAATTATCGAATGGAAAAAAGAATAACGTACACACTTAAAAAAAAAAAGGAATATGTTAAAATACATTAGCGCGAATAAATCATCCGCATGATTGTTCCGCACGCCAAGCGTGGGTGGGCCCGGCATAAAATCTTCCGTTTTTCTTTCTTCAATTAAAATACCGGCGCTTTTTAAAAAAAAATTAGTTATTTAATTATTATTAATGTTAGGCGAGACACGTGTCGAATGTTCGGTCTGAGTTAGAGCACGATGGGATTTATTCATGGCATCCGATCTGGGCCGACGTTTTCCGAGACGACGTCGTCCTTGGTTTCTTTTTATCCGCATTGGAGTGTCTACGGTAGGAACGTATGTATGTTGATGACTGCTTGCTAAATTATGTGACAATTTTTATAGCGTCAGTACACATTAATATTTCCCTAGAAGCCGTACACTCTCATGAAACGACGCCATTTAATGTCGAAAGTGATTTCGATTGACGTTTATATCACACAACCCCACGTACTTTTGTCATCAATTATATTTATATATGTAACAACCCTCACGAAAGTGAAACACGCGTATGTAATTACTTTTCGCAAAAGATCAGTACTTTGAATATCTATAGCGCGATGATATACCATGTGTGTTCTGAACACAGTTGAGATGTAAAGTGAAGGGGAGTAACATACTATATGAAATATTCGAGATGTAAGTTGAGGTTGAACGAGGTTAAATACACGGGTGAAATTGAGGTTGTGGGATAGGTGGAGCTGGTGGGGAAAAGTTTTTCTTTTTTTTTTGGTCGGTATGGGGAAAAGTCCAATTAGCCCAAATTGCATGGAACTCAAAGGAGGCCACCTACCCAATTCCTGGCTTAAATAGTAGTACAGATATTATTCGCTTTCATGCACGCGACAAGTGGTTAATTTTTTTTCACTCTTCGTGTAACACCATGGTAAATTAATATTAAAAATGCATAATTATCGGATGGAGAAATAAATTATCTAACATCGTTGTTGTTTTACCGCTACGTGGAATCTTTTCTAGAAAGTTATTATTTAATGAATATTTTGTGACACATCCAATTACATCGATAACCAATGTTCATTCGAAATTCAGAAAAAGAAAATGGGAGACAGACGAAGTTGGTAATCGCATTTATAAAGAAAGCAAGGGATTACACCTTCATGAATTTCGGATTTTTTTTTTTTTTTTTTTTTTTTTTTTGGGTCTGACTGGTGGAGGTAGTTGACTTTTAGGACTTTTTACAATTTCTAATTCTTTAATTCGGCCAATTTACTTTCTTCCCTTTAAGGCTAAATTGCTCTATAATATTAAAATGATATGCGGACGAGGTTAAATGTTAAAGTTAAAAGCGAAACAAAACCCACTTTTCTTCCCTATATATTTATATATACATATACCTTATTTTCTGTCTATTATTCCTTTCCTAACTCCATGGTAATTTATTTTTTTTTTTTTTCATATAAGCACATTAATAAGATCCAAGTTGGATATGGCATGGGCCAAGTTGGAGAGGCCGATAGGTTTTCCGATTCCTTACGCTCTTGAAATGACACGACAAACACGAAGGGAAAGGTCCCATCGTCTTGATTGGCCCCCTCGTCTTTTGGCTTCTACTTAGGAGCACACCACCACTTTTTTTAATGCATCTTGTTCGCACAACATGTACTGAGTGCGGGAACGGATCTGGGATTGAAGATCTGAGGGCAAAGTTTAGTGTAAAGAAATTAATTTTCATATGGACTTTGTCTATTTCGTAAAAAACGAATGATTTAAAAAATACTTTTCGAAAAGTATCACTTATAAACGAATGAACAGAAAATGCTTTCGTCATTCGCAAAAATACTGAATTATGAATTAATGTTGATGATGAAATGATATAAGCAATCATTTTTAGAATAATATTTTTCAAATTATTTATTTCGCAAAAAATAAACTGAACTCAATCTTTTTAGTATTGATTTTTATTTTAATGACAAAAGAGTGGGTTTTTACTTGGAAAGTCTACATGTTTTCGTCAATGGGATAGAAAGAAAAGGTTTGGAAGATTTATGAGTTCGGAATTTTTCTTTATTGGATATGCCCTTCATGAATTTCGGATTTTTTGGGTAGCGCCGATGCTAGTGGATCCTCCATGTAAGACAAGCGTGCGAAAATCATTTACTGGCGCCTCTCGGAAGTCCCTATCAAATCGACGTAATTATTCACGACGGTCCAGATAGAAATATGACAAGAACATATGAACACGGGCATGGATAAAAATTTATACGAAAAATGCTCCGAGTCAAAGGCCGAGGAACTAACCGGATATTCTATGGACGTTCAGGTAACTGGGGTTTCTCCGTTCTCGTTCTTGAACTATCGTAATTCGAACACCTTAGAAACTCGGAATTAACTAATTGATGGTATCCGGCAACACGAGATGAATCGGAGTCGGCTGCGGAAGAATCCTGAGATGTCGGACATGGCAAACATACGTGCCGAATGCAGCTCTGAAAATATGAGGACGAGGAAGGGACTGAACTTGTTCGATAAGCCAAAAGGTGCATAGAAATCACTCGGAGCCGGCGGGCAAGGCCAGAGGAAAGTATCATAAAAGCAAGGTTAAGACTCGACGAGCGCACGCATACTCCACTAAATCGCGAGCTTTTACTTCGCACGCAAGTCTAGCTCGCGTCGTCGACCTCTAACTTCGAGCAGCTCTTAAGTTCAGAATTTCATCGGACCTTGGCGGACCGAGTTTGGCAATTAGTGTCGTGCCATGGCCAGTTGGGGGACAAGATATTGCGGCTCGCGCCAGGTCGGATGCCTGAGAAGCCCGCCGCTCGATCGGGCATGAGAATCCGATCGGGCCAATCCCACTTACTTTATGCAGACGCCCAAAGGTTGCGACTGTTGAAAAAAGAGGAGTCCTGCGGCGCATGCGATGCAAGCACGAAATTTAGAGAGAGAAGGCCCGGAACATTCCTTTTTGATATATATATATATATATATAAACATAGGGTTACGTATACTTTTCTACTCCTTAGTATTGATGTTCGTGTGATTTGATCCTCTCGCTTTTCTTTCTATTTTACAGTCCTTTTTTGACTTTCTTGATCTGTGCAATGGATTCTTTCTGTTAATGCGACAAGATTTCGCGTCGTGGCACTAGATCAGCAAGACTACTCGACATGGCCCAGGCTAGGGTAGCATTTTGAAAATTGGACCCGATTGACCGGTTCGATAAGGAATCGACTTGACCTTAAGTCTAGCTCATGGCCCCATGCTCGGCATGGTCAAAACTGTTTAACAACAATAATTGTGCCGATTTGCGTAAACCTAGGTCAAATAGGCCCTTCAACCGATCTTTTGATTTTCTAAATAGAAGACGAGATTGTAGGGCTTGAGATTCGATCTCCTCCATCCTACTCGGACCGACATGCGCTCATCAAACCTTGCTAAGCATCGCCATATGATTAGCGAGTCTCTCTTGTATGAACGCAAAAAATCTTCATCATGGCATTGTGGACCCTTAGTTCATTACTTATCATCGGGGTATGTCTTGGTCTAGAAGAAAGCGAGCATAATATAGTCCGTGTTTACCCCCTCGTTGGCTGCTTGTCCCGACACTAGCGAGCCATCTGGTATAACCTCCATCATGGTTTTCAAGATGCCGGCGCCGGAGAAGGTCGTCGGCGGGGGTGATCGGTTGAATAAGTTCTAACCTTTGTTCTTATGGCTTAGGCCATCTGTACTCGGGCATATGTCCATCCTACGTTTCACGACTAATTCCGTATTCGATTTTTTGAGATCGCCTCACGCTTCATATCCAATGGGTCTTTTTCCGAGGTCGTTGTCCCGTGAACTCGTCTCTCTTTCCATTGACAAAGAAGAACCGTGCTTTTGAAATATTCCAAGATGTGGGTTTTCTAGAGCATCCCGAATTGTTTGGTAGGACCGTGTTTTCCTGTCCGTCTCGAAAGACACAATGTCGACCGGGGGATGACATAATTTCCGTAAATGCAATTAGTGATTTTGTTCGATAAATTCGCGTCGTTTTTCGATTGCCCGCATCGGAGCATCGTCGGGACCCAACGTATGTCGCATTGAAACTCCCTAAATCAGACGGTGGAGAGCGTCACTAGGCGAACCGACGATGCGGGATGGAATCACATCGAAAAGAAAGACGCAAAGTTCAGATGCCATGATTGAAAGATCGAAAATGAGTACTCCGATTCTCTAGTACAAGGCTATGCTTGGGAAAGAAAAGCTTGCGCATCAACGGGCGTGTCCAAGCGTTTGCGTACCGGCAAACACGACTTTCTCGGACCCTCCCGCTCGAGCGATTTCCGAATTGGGCGGAACCGGACGACTCTGTTGATAACACGACAGTGATCACCCGGATGCTCTAAGAGATTCGGGCACTCGACATCTTTAAAGAGAAGCATTCTATGATCCGAAGTTGAATGTGTGGACGCTAACGTTTGGATGTATGAACCTCGACCATTGTACTTGCCTGCTGAGGCTGTACTCGGTAGAATTGGTCTGGTCAATGGCAAGGGTCGAGACCGATTCCTCCTTTCCTCCGCTCTGACTTATGATGGAATAAAATGCCAATTATTGCATTCAAATACTCTTCAATATTCCATAATAAATTGGAATATGAAAAAGGGAAGATATAGCTAGAATAAGGCAAGTTCTCTATTTTTATTTGCCAGTAAATAGTAGAGATAAGCATGCCGGTCGTACTTGATTTTCACCTGCCACTTTCACTGACTCTGGGAAAAATCAAGGAATCCAAATGGAAAGATGAAACACACACATCCGGAGCGAAGCAAATATTGGGCAGGAGTAAATCTTTCTTAATTGCACCGGTGCGAACACAATCATCGATTTTAGAATGAAAATATCATCCAAAATGTCTTAAATTTATTATACAGTGATCAATTTAGCCATAAACTTTTCAATTGTACATTTTACTCTTAAATCTATTGTATGACAACTAATGCAATTTTAAACAATTTTAATTGTGCTAGTTTAGTGATTTGCTGATTCAGTCATAAACCTTTTAATGATTTGCTCATATAGTCCTTTAGTGATTTTCAGTCAAAATCAGCTTGAACGACTATATCAGCTTTCGATACGATATATTTATAATTAAATTGATATAATTGAAAATTTTATAATTGAATTGTTCACCGTATAAAAAATTATGACTTTAGGGATAATTATCCCATTTCGAAACCCATACAAATTTCAATATGAACGATTCAAATCATATACCTGAAAAACCTAAAGTAGTATTTTCTAATTAAAATGTTTTTCCAGGAATAAGTAATTGTCCTTTTCAGTAGGATATGTTTCCTACCGGACTCTTAAGGGAAAATCAACAAGCTGATATGATTGTTTCCCCAACTTCGTACTAGAAATAAAATAAAGATTTGGGATGTGCTGTCATCCACCCGTGTGATAGCTATTAGGCGGTGAAAACAACCACTGATTTATAACTATTTCCAAACAGTTACAAAGAACGATTACACATAAATATTAATAAATTTGAAACAACAAATAACTTCTTAATCCTTTCGGTGGTTTTTTTTTTTTTTTTTTTTGTCGGTCCTACTCTATTCCTAATTTACACTCACTTACGCGTCCTCACCCCATCCCCCTGAGAAGGTGGGGATTTGAACCCCTCACCTCCCCTTTCCACGTTGGAATGGTGGCCACTAGGGCGAATCCCAGTGGTTTCCTTTTGGTGGTTACTACTTAGAAATTACACAAATCCTAAATTAACGGATATGGGCATAACCACCCAACGGTTATCTTTGTGTTTGATTTGCTCGCCGTCAATATCGGTGATTTTGTCGAGAAACTAAACAACTCTCGTCGATAACTTGATATTATGCTGTGGATGACTTCATTAGCAAATTGCCGATTCTCTTCACGACATCGATAATTATATTCATAAATGGTCAAATAATGCTCTCATTAACTAAATCTATCACTCGTTAGTCAAGTCTCGGCACCAGACTGCACATCATCGAGCATGGCCACGTGTTTGAGCACCGGCAAACGCAACTTTCTCGGAGCCTGCCGCTCGAGTAATTACCGAGTTGGGAGGAACCAGGTGACCTTGCGAATGACACGACAGATTTTATGTAGACGCTCGAAGAGATTTGGGCACTCCACATGGTAAAATAGAAGCATTCTACGATCCAGAATTGAATGTACGAAAGATAACGCCCGTATGCATGCGCCTCGACCCTTGTACTTGCCCGCTCCTTTCGATGAGGCTGTACATCGTAGAATTGGTCTGGTCAATGGCAAGGGTGACGACCCATTCCTGACTGACGCTGGAAGAAAATGCCAATATTGCATTCAAATTTTCTTCAATATTCTATGATAAATTGGAATATGAAATGAGGAAGATATAGCTAGAATAATGCAAAATCCCTCTATTTTAATTTGCCATAAAATAGAGGATATAAACAAGCCGGTCCTACTTGATTTTCACCTACCGCTTCTATCTATTGTGGGAAAAAATCAAGGAATCCAAATGGAAAGATGAGACACGTACATTCGGAGCGAAGCAGATACTTGCCCCGGAGTAATCACAAACATAGATTTAAAAACCCCATCTGAATTTCAACATCGATGATTCAAATCGCACGCTTGAAAAACCTTACTAAAATAGATCTATTTCCCATGACCATGTAATCATTCAGTAGGATATGTTAACTTCCGGATTCTCAAGGGATATTAAACAAAATTAGCAAGTTGATATGGTCGTTTCCCATACATCGTACTAGAAATAAAATAAGGATCGGGGGATGTGCCGACATCCATGTGTCCAGTAGCTATAGGCGGCGAAAACGACGACCTATTATTAAAATGACGACGAGGACGATAGCGAGTGATGTGAACATATTCGTATCGGACGGCACCGGGACGTGAAATCGACGACGGAGCGTTGCATTATTATGATAGCCATGAGATTAAGCAAAGGAGGTGGAGGGGGACCACGGGACATCATTCAACTTGAAGCAGATGCACTGAATCTCGATCGAATTCAATCATAAAAATTTTCCGTTTTGGTAACACATCATCATTGCAATTTCTATAGTGGTCTATAGTGGAAAGGCCCATACGGTGCGCAGAGATGCCCCGAAAGCGACCCGGATAGTGAAAAATAAAAAGAGAAATGTGAAAGTTACGGACAGATGAGTTCTCCTCCAGCTCCTCCGAATCCGGAAAAGATCACTGGATACGACCGGATCGTGTGAGCCTGACTCAAATAGAGCCATGGATGAGGTAAGCCTGACGTGGGACCTGCCCGATCCGACGGCGCGCTCGAGTCGTGCATACGTGCATCGGGCGCCCGCGACATCCGCCCCCGAAGCGCGATGGGGTCTGTGCATGAATCCGTGTGACGGAGAGAAGAGAGACGTGTACCTAATCGTTGCGATCACTTGTGCGGCTCTCGTCCATCTGGACTTTCATGGGGGGTCTGATGATTGCACTTGGGCTAGGCCCAAGGATTTGAGGGCATAGTGGGCTTACCGGCCGCCGCGGCCCAGAGCGAGGCCCATGATAAATGCTGAGTAGTGTTCATTCGTAGACCCAGATAAATATTGAGCTGATTATTGCACGGTGAGAAATCGTCTATTTTATTGTATGGCATTAAAGATTTGATGTAATAACTTTTGATTTGGAGGGTTTATCGAATTTCTTCTCACGATACATGGACAGTTCTATGGTAATTGAGAGATGGATTCTCCACGAATTATAACTCTTTGCATTTTTTTTTTTGTAACTTCCGTATAAAATTCGTAAATCGACCGAGTAATCAACATACATGATAAAAGAGCATTCCTTCTCTTGGTGGAGAACCCTTTGATGGATGCGCTCTATTATTATAACCTCACATTTCTAAGAAAGTGATTGGGACTAAGCCAATTGGCGATACTCACCAAAAAAAAAAAGGAGAAGCAGAAGAAGAAGAAAATTTTGAGTCGAGTGATTCCCATATTTGAATGTATTTTGGCATGATAGAAGTATGTACGTACGTGTTATTGCACGTGTATGTACGCGTCTTAATCTAGTTCATTGTTGCGAGTTGATGGAAGAAATAACTTAATTAAATAGTTTCTGGTTAACGACTATTTCATTTTTTGATTGATGAATCGATCAATGTAAACTTCATTAATAGGACATATTGGACGTATAGTTGTTCAGATCGACAAGAATTAGCAGCACAGATATCTAAAACAATTTGGATCGACTTCTAGGAAAATTACCCAATAAGCCCTGAACCTATTATACATATTTCAACTTAGTTCTAAATTTTTTAATTTTGCCAATGTTACCCTAAATTATTTTCGTGAAATTCAAATGTAATCATTCCGGTTAATTTTCGTTTGAGAATGATGACGTGACAATCCAATTATCGCTCCCGTCCTACGTAACATAACTAGCATCTAACGTGGAAAAACTTAAACAAAACTAGGTCGTTTTGTATATCTTTTTCCTATACTTTTTTTTTTCTTTATTTTGTCTTATATAATTCCTATTTATTCTCTCTAGCAATTACATGTTGTTGAGCCCAGAGAGTCGGTGTAGTTGAGATTCGTCACTAAAAGAAACAAAAAAAATGTAATTACTGTACATTATTAAATGACAAGAACATGAGTCTATTTACAATTTTACTTTGATTACTATTTTAAAGTGGCATAATACCAATGGCAATCAATCATAATATGAAAAATATCTCTAGCATTCCAAAGTCTTCACACTCTAAAGTCTGCATTTAGTGGACTATATATAACTCCAAATAGGACTTTTTGGGTGGGTGTACGTCTCGTCTCTATTTATTACTCTGTTCTAACAAAATTGTCATTTTTATATTTTCTTTTCATTTTCGATTTTAGGCTATAGTCTTTTTTAACTCTGGTTCAGAGAATAATTTCATAGAGGAAACAAAGCACCTGAGTTCAGCCGTGGCGGACTCAAATATTGATTTCAGATATTAATCCATGTCACGTACCGAACTATCATGGTGACAAATCCATGGCGACAAATCGTCTACTCTCTTTATCGTGTCTGCAAACAATGTCAAATATTGATCGTGTGTTGAAATTTGAATGATGCATGGTGACGAATCGTCTACTCTCTTGTATGACATTAGAGATTCAATGCAATAAATGACTTTCATGTTGGAGTGCTTATTGAATTACTTCTAATAACACATGACGAGTTTTGTAGTCTTATCGAAACATGAGTATTCATACCATAACGATTTGTCGTCTTTGCATTTTACCACAACTACTATAGAATGTTGTAAATCGATCGAGTCCCTAGAAGTAAAGTGAGTGTTTTGTGAAAACTCTCTCCATGGCTTTCTAAATTTCTCTCCTCCTTCTCCAGCCTGGTAGGATCCTCTGAGAAATGCAGCTCGGATAGTTAAAAATATTACCATCTTGGTTCTATTTTTGTGTCTCTAGACTCTGAAAAGGCTATCCCTAAAGGGCTTGAACGGGAGTTATTCGCCTATTGTGGGTGGTGGAGTAATCTCTGACAATTTGCTCAATCATTGCCTCCTATTCCTAAGGGAGCAACTAAGATCAAGCCACATGGCGATTTTCCTTTTTTTATGTGGGCCTTCCGTACTCCAATCCATGAAGGGAGAATGATTAATCCTTATTTCAAAATGAAATGCAAGGAAAGAACATATATTTCAAGAAACCATTTCTCAAATAGAGGATACGGAGTATCGTGAAGAGGGAATTTGCGTCCAAAATCCACGTTAAATACGCTAAGAATCTGGACCCAATCCCTCAAAAGCTATAATCTTTTTGAATTATGAGTTGCTTAAATATCGACCGTTTCATAATCCGCAATCTAATGCCAAACTTCTATTATACGAACACCATCTACAAACCACCGGCCGTGGTGGCTCCGCTGGTCTAGTAGGCAACCTCTATGATCCTCCGCAAGACAGGTGAGAGGTTCGACCCCTGGCGTGAGCAGCTAGGTGTATTAAGCGTGACGTCGTGGTGGTGGGTCCTGCGCGCTAGCGTCACTGCAGGGTTTACGGTGCGGCGCCATTACGGCAAGCCGGCCGGTGCACGATTCTTCATTGTCTGTTTGTATCCACAAATCGTTTCGTTGATATCGAATCGTGGCCGTTTGATACGTAACGTGAAATTTTCCCAACTCTTCGTCCCGTTGTCTTCAATCATTCATCTCACGTCCATTTTCACAATCAAGAAATTGGCGAGTTGACCGAAACTCACCCACCCATATGGGGGAAGGGCAAAATAGATTATGTATAATATTCTAATTTTTAGCCTCCGTTTCTTGCGCAGCAAATAAACAAAAATTATCGTCCGTATTGCTTACGAAATGATTTAATGAAAAATATTTTCATCGTTCACAAAAAAATTTATATATAAATTGTTGGTATTGAAAAGAAAAAGCTTTCGTTAACTAATTATTTCAAGCGATCCGAGTGATTATTTAAAAAAAAAAAATCTTTTTCAAATAATTCATTTTTCTTGAAACAAACGGAACCTATAATTAAAAAAAAGAGAGAGTATGTTTTAATTGTAAATAAAGTTAGAAAACATATAACACATCATGGAATTTGTTTCTTGATTAAGGAAGATGAATCAAAAACTAAGAACCGCATCCAATCGGTTATAAGGATCTTTGGTCGATGATTATTTCATTTTCGCATGGATGAAATAAATATGATACCATTAAAATCAATTCATCAATGAGAAATTGCCAGTGTCTTAGTTAAACCCATTTTTTCACGGTTGAGGCTTAATGATTAACCAACTATAATAGATATAGTTAAATAATAAGATATGCATTATATCTTGGTAATGGTAACTTTAAATTGACATTTTCTCTCTATAAAGTTTTAAGAAATATACTATTAAATAGACAAGGCATGTTCATATAAACATATTTCTTCCAAAAAAGAAGAAGAAGACATACAATCTTATTGATGATTTATCTAAATACGATAGACAGGTATCGATAATAATAATCGAAATGATCAAGCGGCACATCGATCTTATGCCTCAAGTAATCACTTGGATTTTGATGACCTTAGAGCACGAGATTCTATCTCATTCAAACTTGAAAACGGATAGACTACCAACGTAAGTAGAAGAGTTATGGATAATTGCATATTATCAAAAGATCTTATCTTTCTTTTCTTCTTTTCTGTTGGCAAGACTTATCTTTTAATCAACGTAAAAAGCCATGCGGAGTAGTGTAATCTCAAAATTTCAACTCCAAAAAATCCAATCTGGGATTTACGTGATTCCCCTTTAAATCTAATAGAATAATCTCAACGTGATTGCAGAAGTTGGTGTCCAGTACCAGAGAGAGAGAGAGAGAGAGAGGCCACAGAGGCCACTTTGTCTCAGAATCTCTCGAGACATGGCGGAGTTCAAGGCGATCTGTTGCTTTGCGGCGGTGCTCTCGTGGCTTTCGCTGTGCCTGGCGAAAGACGTGACGGTCACGGTCGCCGGAGTGACCGACGTGGCAAGGACCGATGATAACTTTGTGTGCGCGACAATGGACTGGTGGCCGGTCGATAAGTGTGATTACGGTCAGTGCCCTTGGGGGATGGCCGGGATCATCAGCTTGGTATGCTCTCTCTCTCTCTCTCTCTCTCTCTCTCTCGCATTGGCTTGGAATTCATGATGCGTGTCGATTGTTATCGTTGCCGGATGAAGCTGCACTGGAATATTGAGTATGTTTTTCATGGTTCTGTCGTCTTTTTTGCCTTTGCAGGATTTAAAGAACAAGATCCTGTCGAATGCTATAAAGGGTAAGTTACACCAAGAGCACAACTGAGTTTTCTAGGCATTGGAAATCTTATTTTAGCTTTTTACTGAATCAGACAGCTTCTGAAGGGTTACTTATCGATGAATTTGAACTTCTGCTTGAAGTTGAGAGCTTTACAATATATATAGTTCAGCTTACACGGAACCCAGCTTTCTATAGAGCAGATTTGATTATCGATGGTTGACAATCCATAGGAGAAAGGAAGTACCAAGTGTAGTTTTTTTTTTTTTTTTAAGCGAGAAAGAGCTTATTTATCTGATTTGTCGAGCCGCCGGAGAAACGGGAAGGTGCTGTTTTGCTACTCTAGGATCGAACAACGTGCTCCTCGATCTATTGGTATTGTTCCGATAAGGGCTTTTCTGTCGTGTGGCATTACAGCTTTCAATCCTCTGAGGATCAGAGTCGGAGGCTCGTTGCAAGACCAGGTCATCTACAAGGTCGGAGACGCGACACCGGTGCGCAAATGCCCCCACTTCAAGAAGCGAACCAGCGGCATGTTTGGGTTCAGCCGGGGTTGCCTCACGATGGACCGGTGGGATCAGCTTAATGAGTTGTTCAATGAGACCGGGTAACGATTTCTTCGCCTATATTCATCGGC
The DNA here is from genome assembly GCA_014182395.1 of Eucalyptus sp. ANBG9806169. Lineage (NCBI taxonomy): Eukaryota > Viridiplantae > Streptophyta > Magnoliopsida > Myrtales > Myrtaceae > Eucalyptus > Eucalyptus sp. ANBG9806169. Next base: position 40,613,874 of record CM024579.1, read on the forward strand.
ATCATCGAACTTCTCAAGCCGCAAACGAAATCCTAGAGGATAAAAAGAAGAAAATCTCTGAATACTAATCCAATTTTGCTTCGCAGAGCTGCATTGACTTTCGGCTTGAATGCTCTCATCGGAAGGCACAGGTCGCCCAATGATAGCGAGCATTTCATCGGTGACTGGGATCCATGGAACGCCCGCGATCTCATGAGTTACACCATCTCCAAAGGATACAAGATCGACTCATACGAACTCGGTAACTTGAAGCCCAAGTCATTGTTTATATACTCTTATTAGTATCTGTTTATATAACCTGACTAAACTGTTCTGCATTTTCTTTGATCAGGCAATGAGCTCTGTGGATCTGGGGTTTCTGGAAGAGTCGACGCCGACCAGTATGGAAAAGACATGATCGCGCTCAAGAAGATCATTGAGGAATTGTACCCAGACCCGGCCACGAGGCCAAAGGTCTTGGGTCCGGCTGGATTTTACGACCAGAAGTGGTTTGAGACCTTCCTCCAGGTCTCGGGACCCAACGTAGTCGACGGTTTAACCCACCATATATACAATCTCGGTGCAGGTACAACATACTAAGCCATCAGGAACCTCCAGCTTGATATTACTTGTATCCTGCAAGTCGAGGATAAAGTTCATCACCACATACATTTCCTCCATGCAGGTGTTGATCCGACTCTCATTGACAAGATTCAGGACCCGTACTTTCTGGACGAGATCGCTCAGACGCATAAGGATGTCATGAGAACCGCAGAGAGATTCGGACCATGGTCGGGCCCATGGGTTGGGGAAGCAGGCGGGGCTTATAACAGCGGCGGCAAGGACGTTTCACACACCTTCGCCAATGGATTCTGGTGAGGAACCTTACGGAAATAAGAGAATTGCAGATTGAGAAAGATTACGGAACGAAGCTTAACTTTGTGTTCATGAGCGAAAAAACAGGTACTTGGATCAATTGGGCATGACATCCCAGTTCAACCACAAGGTCTTCTGCAGACAAGCTTTGATCGGCGGAAACTACGGTCTCCTCAACACTACGAGCTTCGTCCCAAACCCGGATTATTATGGGTCAGTAGATCGCCTCCGCATGAGCAATTAACTTTGTCCATTATACCTTTGTTGTCCGATTATGGCTCGATTCTCATTTTCCTTCTCAACTGCATAATCGATCCTGTTCTATTCAATCAGCGCGCTCCTGTGGCATCGCCTGATGGGGAAACACGTCCTTGCGACGATGCACGACGGTTCTGCTCATTTACGTGCATATTCTCATTGCTCGAAGGACAAGGTAAACTCACTTCGGAAGGTCAAGCACGCGTTGCTGGCGACAACCCCATTTCTACCAATAATTCTTCGATGCCCATTTCTGCTTAAATTTTCTGACCACTCAGACATATTTTTTGGTTCAGCCTGGCGTGAGCCTCATCCTGATCAACATGTCGAACTCGACTTCCTTCAACGTGTCGGTCGTCAATGACCTGAATATATATCCTGCAGTCGAGCAGGCTTGCGGCGGCAGGCAACCTAGAGAAGAGTACCATCTGACGCCGAAGGACGGGAACATCCAAAGCGACGTGCTGCTCCTGAACGGGACTCCGCTGGAGCTCACTGAATTGTCGGACATACCTGAGATGAAGCCAGAGCTCGTCGACCCATCCTTGCCAATTGCTGTCGCGGCCGATTCGATAGTGTACGCAACCCTCAGGGACTTCAGGGCACCAGCGTGTGCTTAAGAAGTATCCTTCCCAAAAGTCTCCTGGATGGACAGGTTCTAGTGATGAGAAAACCTCTTTAGGAATCGTTTCCTAGGATTTAGATTAGCCGGTTAAGAGTTAGACGTCCTTTCAAGTTTAAGAAATCTTCTCAGTACCCAAAAACTTTTTTGTTCTGGTTGGTATACAAAATGTGGATTGTCCTTTCGCCGCACGCCTCGTGGTCTGAGGAGTTACTGTTTCTTGCGCATCATTCGCTTGCCGGGATTTCGTTCTATGAGCTCATCGACAGCGAAATCCGATCGATTGGATTGGGGCGGGGTGTCCGCTGGTCCCGTTCTCTGCGGGGAACGTGGGTTTGCCTCTTACGCCTCCCTAGAAGACAAAGCTGGGACAGCACATCTCGATAGTGCAATTTCGGGGTGTCGCTAGGATGAGCACATCCTAGTGACACTTCGTCGTTAGCGCTCGAGCTTTGACTCTTCCTATATAAAGCTTGAGGCAACAGACCCGTCACCCAAGAATCGCACGGAACCAGAAAGGGATGCATCTCCAATAGGTGATCTGGCAACACAGGCGGTGTTCCTTTGCCTCGCGCTGCAGGATTAGCGCCTGTGTTTTCAGGTCACCCCTTCGAGATGATCGTATTCCTTCCCTTTGGCTAATCAGTAACAGCATTGCCAAGTCAATTCAATAAAGGTAATCAGGCATTACCGATAGCGGGTTTTAACGGCTTCTATGTATTGACTGAATCCCGTGGTTGAGGCATACAGGGATCCATTTTCGTGGTTGTTCTTGAATTCTTTTTTTCCATTCATATAATAATTAATTTTTAGGGAAGTGAACTATAATTAACATGTAAAACTGCTGATTATCTTCGAGATCGTCTACCCGTTTTGTTGGGCCTGCTTTTCGGACACGTACGAATTCACAAGTTCGCGGTCCAATCTCCACACGACGATTATCAGAACAGAACGGCCCAGCGAATCGATTCTCTACAGACGTTAGCATCCGTTCGCGTATGTGCGCACAGGCACAGGCCAATCAGAGCCGCTGGAACGGCTGACCTTCGGTCAAACGCCAAAAACCCCTCGCCTTTCGGGAGAAAACCCCTCCCGGCGGCCGCATCCCCCGAATCCCCTTCGCGCCGCCATGGAAATGGAGATCGATTCTGCTCCGAGCGCGACGCCGGAGCAACGGCCGATCAGGGACGAAGACCTCTTCAAAGCCGCCGAGGGCGGCGATACCGCGCCGTTCAGAGCGCTCGCGCGGGACCAGCTCTCTAAGGCTCTCTCCCTCCGAAACGAGGACGGTCGGTCCCTCCTCCACGTCGCCGCTTCCGCCGGTCACGCCGAGGTGCTTTCTTCCTTCTTCGCCTTTGGAAATCCAGAGAGGCCGAGATGAAGTGCTTCGCCGGAGACATTGGTCCTCGCGTTTTTTTTTTTTTTTTTTGTCGAATCGTTTTAGCTTCGTTAGCGATCGCCACAGTAGGGCGCGAGAGTGCAGTTCGATTAGCCTGAGTTGGTGAGGCGATAGCCTCTTGGACCAGAAGTCTGGAAGAAGTAATTCTTTCCGTAGTTCCTCATTGCAGTGTGGATGATCTTGCATCGGCATATAGTCTCGACTCGGATTTTGTGCCGAAAACTCAAAGGTGCAAGCGGGGAATATGAATAAATGGCTTAAGTCTGAGACGTGGATAACCTTTGTGACAATTCCTGTCGAGAGTAAATTTATCAAAGATAAGAGACATGGGAAGCAACCATGAAAATTTCGAGTGGGCGTTCTCAGTAATTACATGGTTTATCACTGTCTAAAGTTTGAGAAGCACTTTCAATCGCCATTGATTACGTAGTGTAATCGTATACTTATCAAAATCTGATTCTAGTAAGTGCGGATGGCTGCAATCTACATATGCAGCATGCTAGTTTTTGAAGATTTTTATGTGTGGAGAGCATGCTTATTGCGCAAAGCTGTCATGGTTTCGATTTGCATGCTCAAGGGTACCATGAGTGCCTATGTACGATTTGCATGCTCAAGGGCGCCCATAATTTTTGTTTTGTGATAGCCTATGTACGATTGCAATCATTCTTTGCTCAACGGATATTCTAAGAGATCGCATAAATGACAGCATAAATCATTAGATTCACGCATTTGCAGGGCTTGTCGTTAAATACGTTTGGCTGTTTCTTTGTTCATGATGTTTGTTTAATCCATTCACTAGATTGGTTTGTGTTGAATTGTTTTCCATTCGACTGGATCAGATAGTGGATATACTGTCAGATGCTGATCAGTCCACAAGTGTGATAAACAGCAAAGATGAAGAAGGTTGGGCCCCGCTTCATTCTGCATCGAGCATTGGGAATGAACAGGTTGTGGAGATCTTGTTGAGAAAAGGCAAGTATGTCTGTGAGTTCCATGGTGTGCTGATGAGTCTGAAAACAGTTTAAGTACACAGACATGCTGATGGATTTGTGTGCTTTCATTTCCGCTCTTAATTTGTTAGGATAAATCTTCTATTGTTAAAACACTTTTTGGTTCTCTGAAGTTAGATAAGCCCTTGAAAATCGAAAGCAGTCTGAAGCCAATTCAATGAAATTTCAACTGAGGATCGATTCCTTTGGATGTTGTGTAAGCCCTTGGTTGGTATGTATCCTATAGTATCTCCAGCTCGTGAAGTGGAGTAGTGCCAGGCAATTGTTACGGGGTAAATGGAGAACTTGAGGATTCTTTTAATCAGGTTTCACTGTTAAGACACCATTTCCTTGCTGAATTCAATTGGAGTACTCAGGCTTTAGTGTTGTCCAGATTCAGCGTTTGTGGTAGGGCTTGTGAAACACTAATTCTATCTATGTGGATATGGTGAAAGAATTTATATTCTACACTTAGACTATGTAAAACAATAAATCACACAAGCATTAATACATTATGGATCTTTTGGCATGTGCGTGCCTCATTCTTAGTAACTGCTTCATGTTCACATTTCAGTGACCAGGCTTGTGAATCAATTTTGTACACGGCCTTTGTATACTGTGAGTGGTTGGTCTAGCTAGAGGAAAGAGAAGGCTGCTTACTGTTGTGAGTGTAATCGTGCCTAACCTCGGTAGCTAAGGATAGATGGCACATTATCATGCCAAATTCCTTGTTGTGTCCTTTTATATAAACAACCTTTGTTCAGTTCCTTCCATACATGTTGGAGAAAGAAATGCCCCTTTTCGCTCTTCACTTGGCTTGACATAATTTAGCTGTCACATGATGGTGATTCTTTGCAGGAGCTGATGTTAACTTAAAGAATGATGGTGGACGCACTGGTCTCCATTATGCCGCCAGCAAAGGATGGTTGAAAGTCGCTGAAACTCTGTTTTCACATGGTGCAAATATCAATGCAAAGGATAAGGTCAGTAATTGCACAATTGACTTCCTCTATACATGTTCGTTTGAACTGAAAACATTTGGTGTTGTTTATTTTTGGCGTTCATCAATTGCTTGACATGTGTAGCTTTCAGGTAGGGAGTACTCCATTGCATCGTGCTGCCAGCACGGGGAAATCAGAAATGTGTGAACTTCTGATCGAGGAAGGAGCTGAGGTTGACCCTGTTGATAAAGCAGGCCAAACGCCTTTGATGGCTGCAGTAATTTGCTACAATAAAGAGGTCTGACAACAGTGAAGTAGTCATGCAATTTGCTTTGTTTTGCACTGAATTAAAGGCTAGGTACAATTTGACGTGTATATCTGCAAACTAGTTTATACATTCATATAGATAGCCATGAGTCCTTTGGGCAGTTACTGGGATTGATAAATTAGAGTCAGCTAGATCCCTCCTTTAATGAGAGAAACTGAGGTGGGACGAGGCTTTTCACCTTCCTCCTGTCCTAGCAACCTTTGAATTGGTCTGTCAGTTAGAATCGCTGATTAGGCTATTCATATTCAAATTTGTAAATAACCATATGTGTAATCCTGCTGTTATTGCTGGGGCAAAGGCTTGCAGGAGCTTGAACCGACTGAGGTCAGGCTTCCTGCTTCTAAGTTCGAGATCCTCATCAGACCATTTACTTGTTTTATGTCGATTTATTCATGGTTAGGTGGCTCTGCTGTTGATAAGGCATGGAGCAGACGTAGATGTGGAAGATAAAGAAGGATACACCGTGCTTGGCAGGGCATCAGTTGACTGGAGACCAGCACTCATGGACGCTGCGAAAGCCATGCTCGAAGGATGATCCCTTTTGCAATCCGATTTCCCCTAACTTTTTATAGCGAATCGTTCAAAGTCAGAAATATTTAGGCAAGTAGACAGCAGAGAGTTGTATCCTGATGTTTCGATTCGCTTGGCATTGTCTACTTTCTGGATATAAAAATCACCGTTTGTTCCTGCTTATGATTCTCGACCCTGTTATGTTGAAGAGAAGACCCGGAGCTCTCTCTTCAATGAACTACTGTTGTTGCTCGGAATGAATAGTTCATTAATTTTGTGCTATGAAATGAATTTTGATAAAGTGTTAAAAGGGTTTCATTCTGTTAATTGTAATTACTGCACGGGAGTTCGTGATTTTGTTAATTGTGTCTTGACGCGTAATTTACATAATTCGTCAGATTGATTGGTCCAAGACTTTTTATATTATTGCAACTTTTCTGTCGAATGAAGAAAAATATAATATAGAAATCAGCTTTGCTCATGAGTAGGCACAGAGAGAGAGAGAGAGAGAGGGAGAGAGGCTACTCCTGAAATCCCGGAAAAGAGAAGTTTCTCCGCCTCTTATCTCTCTTATCTCTCTCACTCACTGTCGCCCAAGTCATGGGCTTATCTTTGCTCTCACCTCTGGCGACCCTGCACTGTAAAATCCCGTCCAAAAGCAAAGATGAACTCGCGGATGGCGGCGCTCCCATTCTGTCCACCAAAGCCTTCTCGGACGCTTCTCGCGCCTCTTCTGCAACACCTTCTTCTTCTTCTTCTTCTTCCCGCGTGTCGTCGTCAGCACGTCCCGTCGGCCCTCTTCACCGGACCGCCCCTCTCGCTGCTTCGCTCGCCGTCCTCCTGTGGTCGAATCCAGGTACGGTCACCAGCGTTCTTCTTCTATGGGTTCGTTTGCTCTTGACTCGAGGCGCCGTCGTCGTCTCCCGTTTCGTTTATTTAGAGCAATAGCATTGATTCAGCTCCAGTTTCCACTGGGTTTCTTCCGAAGAGTAGTTTCTGCCGAGCGTATTCGAATTTGATTCGTACCCTTTTCGCCTTCTGCATCTGCACGTCTGGTCAATGGGATGGAATTCCCAGTGTTCGTCTTTCTTGGTGGGGGAATGGTTATTGCAAAAGGGGAAGGGTGTGTTGGAGCTTCTACTGTTGAGAAAGGTCAGGTTGTGTTCGCAGATGTGCATCCATTACAGAAGGCTTGCGCGGCCCGCCGTACTTGGTATGCTAAGTTTCTGGATAGTGGATGCATCTAGAGTTAGGAGGTCCCATTGGTCGATTGTTCGCCTTTTTTGAAGTCGATGCAACTAGGTATGTGCTTTGTTTTAATGACTGTGGGGAGAAGATGTCGGTGCGAGTAGAATTTTGTGTAGCAGATGTGGATATGCATGGTGCACTTGAAGAAAAACAACCTCGACTGGTGTTTTGGTCGGGCATGCGTGCACTGAAGTAGTATAGCTTCTTAGTCTGAAGCTATAGTCTTATTCTTGTATAGCTTCTAATATGATTGAAGAGTCCGGTGTGCTCTTGCACTTCTTGAATTACGCCGGGTTTCGCGCGTGGTAAAATCACGAGGCGCATGCGATCGGCGTATGTAGAGGATTAGTGATGTGCGGATGTTGAACCCGAATTTACACTTATATTTTTCCTGCCGCTGCAGCTGAAGCCGGATTTCTCTCTGGATTGCCTGGAATAGAGTCTGTCCCTGGCCCAGAATTGCCTCAGATTGAGTTTCTCGAGCGATTCAATGGTAATTACCTTCACTTCATTGCATACTCTGTTTTGTCCTCTTGACCTGGCTAATGCCGGATTAAAAGATGTCGAGGTGTGCTTTGGCAGAAGAGAACCAGAAGAAGTACGCAGAGTTTGATGAACGGTTCAAGCAGTCTCCTCTACTCAAGAAGCTGCTGGAGAAGTCGGAGCTCAATAGAGAGAAGTAAGCTTTCAGTCCCGATTCTCTTTCGGAATTCCATAAATTGCGATCACGCGATGGTGAAAAAAGGCAGGGTGGGGTTGGCAAATTTGTCAGGGTCATGTGGCGATGAGTAATGCTAGGCGTAGTGGTGAACTGAGACTAGTTCAGAAAATTAGTATATAAAGCGGAAGTATGCCGCAAATCATTGGAAGCTGATCTTGTTATGTATCGACATGACTATACGCTGAAGTAGTAAATCATCACTGTGGTTGCCTTCACAAATCAGATCTGTCTGAGGCAGTTGTGTAGATAATCGGAGGGAGAGAGAGAGAGAGAGAAAGAGAGAGAGAGACTATGGATTGATGAGCTGATGAGAGGGAAAAGAGCTTGAATCACTCAGCCTGTCATTCTGGTGTTTCCTTCTTTTCTTTATATTTCGTAAGTGCAAAACCAATTTATGTTCACTGGGCTGTCTCCATTAGAAGCAAGCTCTCTCTTTCTCATAGACAGTATCCACGTTTCAGGAACAAGCAAGAGATACAAGACAAATACTGCATCCGCGGAGCCGAGTGGGGCGTGGGAGACTGTTCGGCAGAAGGCATGTCTCCGGAAGATCGAGAAAACTTCATTGCCATGTTAAAGCAGAAGGCCGGCGTAAAGTGAAGGAGTCCAACTGGAGATGAACGACCCCGTTAACCATTCAGGTCATCCTTGTTTGCTCGCGCCACCCGGATTCACCGCATGACACCGTCTGTTTTTTTCCCTCTTCCTTCCCTGTAATGCGTGATGCGGTTCTGATTCAGACGAGTAATGACCGGTCATGTGTAATGGTGATGAGCTCATCATAGCTTTTTATATATACGCTGCTTACCGAGCTTCAAGTCATGAATTCAATGCGACTTCCTCCGGCAGGACGAGCCGGACATGCTATAAGACCACCATCAACACTAAACGTTTCTCTGGCTTGCCTGTCCAATACCGCACGCCGATCGAGTTCTATATCATTTCGATCTATATTATTTTTAGGGGTGAGCAGTTTCAGGTGCCTGGAACTTTGAACTTACCTATCAAAATAAATTCCTTAAATTTTTTAAATTTAGAAGTTATCCGGCATAACAATAAATTTGGAGTTTATCTTATCATAAATTTGAGGACCGGTTTTAAGATCTATTCAAGTTCTACCTATACTTTTAATTAAATGATTGCAATAAGTCACCATATTTAATAACTATCATTAACTATAATTCATTGATCACGACTTATGTTTAGACACATGAAAATAGTCATGGATATCATTGAAAATGAAAGCACAGACAAATGAGCGTGAGGATCATGCAAAGATGTGAAACAAGGAAAACACAAGACTTTTCTAAGTTTCAAGTTCTCAGCTCCACCTAAGGTCTCCTTATTAAAATAACTTTCTAATTTGGGGAATCTAAAACTTATACCGCATATTCTAAAATGTTGAATCGGACCGCTTCCCGTTTTACCTTGAAATCATACCTGGCCCTAATCATTTCCCTGATGAAAATCACAATCTCTTATCGGATGTGCAATCCATCGCGTCGGCGAAGGGAGCCGTGTCCGACCATGCCTCTGTTTCTCAGCCTTCGTGACCGAGACCGAGCAGAGATTCGATTCGCATATGCTTTTGCTGACGGCGGAATCAGGGCCGATCCCAATTCGGCATACTTCGTTTTTACAGCTTAATTTGCGGATGGACGTGGGGAGGAGGTTCCCTAAGAATATTCCCCACGATTCGAAGCGACACCTCCCACTTGTCCTGACGGGAATAGGTTCCCGCGCTGTAAATGATCCAGTCCTCATCACGCTTTTCCATGACGCTTGCATGGCCTCCCCATTAGGCGATAAAAGATGGTGATAGAAAAGGCATTTTAAGGCAAATGTATATAAGCCTTATAGGGTCCATCCCAGTATTTGATTCCAGTCCTTTTTCTAGTGCTTACCCAGATTGCATACTTTCACCACATAATTACGAGCCCACGCGTTTGGCATCACAGGAATCAGCATCTTTCTTTTTATTGAGCATTTTATGCCTAGTCCGAATTGCCCATGATCTGAAAGTTCAAAATTTATGCAATCTTTCGAATCACTAAAAATCAATCATATTTATATATATATAATCTATTCAAATTTAAAGTACAATCTCAATAAAACGAAACTTCTTATCCCAAAAACAGAATAAGATAATGTTTAAACTCCCCCCACTCCAAATTTATTCCTGGCCAATGTGGCCATGTGGAAAAACAAATCACAAAACAAAACCTGATTGCACGCAATGCAAGAGCTGTCCTATGCACAGGGATTTGCAAATAAAATAAATTAAAATAAAACAGAAATCGACAAAATAAAAATAAAAAAATAAAAAGAAGAAAATCCCGTAATTGCGAGATCGGTCGCTTTCGCGAAATCCGAAAATCATTCAACTGTCGCCATTTCGCTCTGGTAAGGAAGAAGCATTCCTGCCTCGCTCGCACCTTCATTGATTTTCGCCAATCATCCGCATTCCATCATTCCGGCTCTCCGATCTCCCTTCTTCCCGCGCGCCGTCTCCGCCGCGCCGCCCGGCGCGATAGCCGTCGGACGGGTAACGGCACGTCGTTCGGTCCTCGGCGCGCGCAATTTCGCTCGCGTCGTCGTCGAGTTTCGCATTGTCCGCGTCATGATTTCTAGAGATCTCGAGTGCCGGAAGTTCGCTGTTTCATTCGATGATTGCTCTCGATTGCCTGATCCTGATCGCGTGCTGCGCGTGCGCGCGCGTTTGTGATTGTCTGCAGGGATGCGGAGATTCTGACTGGTCGGCATCTGGAATTGTCTGGTCACCTCTGGTGGGCGGGTGAACGCGGTTGGATTGACGGTTAGTTCGGAGATGGAGGGGGTGGGAAATTGACGACGCCGTTTGATTTTTCCTTTCTCTCTCTCTCCGCGGAAGGCGCCGGTTCGGCGGCGGCGGCGGCTGCGGGGGAGGGGTTTGCGATGGAGAACGGGAAGAATGTGGTGAGCCTGGACAAGATTCCCAGGTGGATCGACGTGGAGAACGGGTCGTCCCTCGATGAGGAAAATGGAGACGCTTCGTTCTATAACCCGTACTTTGGCGATCCCCTGACGTCGGTTTCCGGGGCGGATGCGGCGGGCAACGGGATGACTCGGTTTCCGGTGGACCGTGAGGTTAACGAGAAGATATACATCTGGAGGGGCACCCCGTGGAATCTCGACGTGGATGCGGTCGTGAACTCTACGAATGAGGTGATCAACATACTTTGTGCTCCCAGTCTTCGAACATCTTTACTAGGCCACAAATGGATTGCGAATCGCTTTTAGGTATGCCTAGGTTGTATTAGATGCGATTCAGCTATAAAGCAACCTGCACCCTAGGAAATTCAAAAGCGTTGTTGGATAGAGATCAATGTTTAGGTCTACTTCTGGATGATCCTGCACCTTTGCTGAAAAGTAATACAATGAATGATTCCTTTGCCATTTAAGTACCTTGAAGAATGCTTTATTTACATGATTTTGAAGCTGTTGCTGCTTAAGTTGCTTAAATTTTGCATGAGTCAAGGGATACTCTAATTATTCCTTGCTTCATTAACTGGAGAAGGGAAGCATTAGCAGCCAGTTAATGCCAGCGAGAGATGAAAATTAGATTTGTGAACTACGCTGTAGGTATCTGAATCCTATATTTATATAAGCCTATGACATTATATACACCGTGTGATTTTTCAGAAGCAGTAGTGTATGTACGATTATATAAAATAAAATAAAAAGTCTGAAATTACAATTACTTTGGCTGTTTGCAGAATTTGGATGATGCACACAGTAGTCCTGGTTTACATGCTGCAGCTGGACCTGATCTCGCAGACGAATGTGCTATGCTTGTGAGTAATTTTTTTCGCCCATTTTGATGTTCAAATTACACTATATATGATGTTAGAATGACCTCTTCTGGAGAAATGTTGCTGGAGCAATTGAAGTAGCATACCTGCGGAAGCATTTAGCTTTTCGTATAAATATGTGAAGAACATTACATTTGGTTGCTTATTTTCTTCGTGAAGTACGATCAGGAGATCTCCTTTTGTGAAAAGAAAAAGAATTGCAGGGCTAGACTGACCCATATCTGGCATTTCTTTTGTGATCCAGGGTGGATGTCGAACAGGGATGGCCAAAATTACAAATGCATATAACCTTCCTGCTAGGTCAATACTCTACTGACCTTTTACATTATTGTCTTCAAGCTCTTAGTAAAAAATCGTAAAGAATTTAAAGTAGAAACTTGAAACATTCTCCATATGGGTATCAAAGCAGAATTTCTTCTGGGTTCTCAGGAGGGTGATTCATACTGTTGGTCCAAAATATGCTGTAAAGTATCATACTGCCGCCGAGAATGCTTTGAGTCATTGCTACCGGTCTTGCCTCGAACTTCTCATTGAAAGTGGACTTCAAAGGTTGTTGGAGATAAGTCTTGCTGAATTATAGAGTTTTCTGATTTGTTATACCTTTCTTTAGGTAAAAACTCAACTAGACTTCATCTTACATGAGTGACATAACCATGCAGCATTGCTATGGATTGTTTATACACAGAGGCAAAGAACTATCCACGGGAACCTGCTGCACATGTCGCTCTAAGTGAGCCATCTATCCTGCATCTTTACCCTTTTGATAGGCTTTAAAGTTTTTTTTTTCTCCTTGGTACTGAGGACATATTTTCACATCCCTGAAGTATGCTTGTCTAGGAAAGTTTCAAGATTGATCGTGGCATTTTATTCTATTCCTTGCAACTTAAAGACATATATATCTTTAATTTCTTTCCTCAACTTAATATCCCTGTTTTTTAATTCTCAGAATTCTTTATGCTTTTTCCTGTTCCTGGGGATGTGGTATCAAGGGGTATTGAGTTGATTCTGTCTGGATATCTCTCGAAAAAGATGTCCAGTTCAATATTTTTTCCCCTCAATTTAGGATAGTCTCTGCACTCACACATGCTCCCCACAAACCCAAAATCAAACCCCTCCCCCCCAAAAAAAAAAATAATAATAATAATAATAAAGAAAGGTAGCTCTTGGAAGAGTAATGATAGTGTCATTAATCATCATACTGAAATGGGGAAGCTTCTTTTTTAGAGAGAAATCTCCGTTTGCTCTTATCTAATTCTAATTGGGACTTTTTTTTCAAATTTCTCTATCTTCACAAGGTTTAGAAAATTTGGAGGGATGCATTATTCTGGTATATCAACCATGCAAGAATTTTGTAGTAGTTTAATGAGGAGCTATTTATTTGCATTAGCGGTCCTGCATATTGTACTATAAGAAGCAGTCATGCAATAAAGTTGTCTTGTTTTTTATCAGGAACCATTCGTCGTTTTCTTGACAAGCAAAAAGATGAAATCACAGCCGTTGTCTTTTGCACAACTACTGGATTTGACACCGAGATCTACAAAAGGTACATAGTACTTGTCTTCTTTCATTGATAGAGGTCGGATTAAGAGGATAGGTATATTAGTAGTGGGGATTTAGGCTGTCTTTTTTGTGGTAATTTTGGTTTATGTTGTCTTAAGTTTTTTTTCTTTTTTCATGTAGATTGCTCCCTCTTTACTTTCCTCGAGATAAGCATGAGGAGGAGGTAGCCATATCAAAGCTTCCTGCAGAATTGTGGGATGAGAATGGTGAAACAGTTATAGATGAACGTAAAATAAGAATAAAACCTTTGCCTAAAAAGGCCTCTAAGGATCCTCCTCAGGCCCCAGTTGATGTTCCTGTCAGCAATGTTGGCTTGGTGAGAAGGTTAGTGGGCATAGCATTTGACTGCCAGACAAAATGGTTTATGTTTTAGTATTTGCTAGCAGCAGAATTAGAAAACTCCATTGTGATTCTAAAATGTTTTTAAGGGCATTTGATCACGTCATTTTTTTTATTTTTTATTTTTAATTTTGGGCATTGATCATTTTGTGTGGTAGGGTTAATGAGTAACATGGTAAAGTTTACCTGGGGATCTGTTAAATGTAGTCACTTATAGGTGCCATTCATTTGAGGTCACTTTTATTTTGATTTTCGCATTTCACTGCTTTGATCACATTCCTGTGATTTTATGGTGATATGAAAGTGACGCATAAGTGACATGGAGTCTGACTTGTCTTACTTTACCCATTCCCTCGGCACATCTTTCTTGATGTTGAGGTGTTAATCTAGCATGGGTTAAAGTTTTGAAGAAACCGGAAGTATCATGGGTATAAACAGGCATTTCTTCTTCCCCCATTATCTGGAAGTTGCCATTTATCTTGGCTTTTCTCATTGGAAATGAAAAATGATTTGGCAATGAGATGCTTATTGAAAGCTGATACCTTTGCTGCTTGTATACATACCAATTATGTTTATCGTCCATGGTTGCTGTTCCTTTACTCTTAGTTTTTTCATTTCTCCTCCAGGCATTATTGCTTTCAATTGATTATCAATGCAAAAGGTGGACCATCCAAATACCAATGCAATTTTTCATAAGATGAGGGAATAATATTTCGCATTTTCTGAAAAATAAGACTTTTCCTTGAATTTCAGAGGACAATATCTGTAAAGGAAAAGATTAATCAAGCAATGTAAAATGGCTGTTGGAAACATCTGACATGAGTGCTCTTGCTTTTTCATGTGAACCTTGTCCTCTGCTGCTTGTTTAAGATATAAACTGTTGAGAGATAAGACTCGAGATTGTTCATCTCCAGGAATTCATCGTATTTGGCTTCATACCTGGATCCTGCTTTCATGTCAATAAGTAAAGATCCAGACCAGAGGAGGAAGGAGCAGTGGGATAAAAATGTTGAGGTACGAAGGGGATGGAACTGGGCCAAATTTCTTGGGTTTGGTGACCTTGCAGGACCCTCTTTGACTCCTTCCGAAGAGTATACGCTTCATTCAAGTTACCTCTCTAAAGCTATTTCTCTTAATCTCTCTGACATTGCCGACATGAAAATTGTGTAAGCATCTCTTCATTTTCCTTTTCTGCCTCCTTCTGCATTGCATCTAATCTCTTCAGATTGTAGTCAGACTCGTACCTGAATCATGTCAAATTTCTAGCTTTTGACATTCTTTTCAATGACAATTGTAATAATGTAGCGTAGATGGGAGCGGATCAATAGTATAAGTGTCTTGATATCATTACTTATGAAGCCGGAGACGGCTCGTTATTTCTTGGTTTATTCTCTATCACCGGCTCATGAACCTTATGTTTGGCTGGCTTTGATTGGCACTTCCCAGTGTTCCCTCGTTAGTGTATATCTAAAAGGACCACTTTTGTTCTTAAAGATCATTTCTGTGCAAACGTCTAAGTCTGCAAGATTGGTGACGATGTTAGGATTAATTATTGATGAATAAACTTTGGTGCATATTCTTTTATCATTAAAAGTCAGTCTAACTTGGTCTTATGTTTCTTTATTAGATACCGTGGTGGTGTAGATAGTGAGGGTCGCCCTGTAATGGTGGTTGTGGGAGCACATTTTCTTCGGCGTTGTCTTGATTTGGAGCGATTTATTTTCTATGTAGTAAAGGTATGAAAGCTCCAGTTGCTTCAGTTTTGGAATTATGCTTAGATTTAGTCATATTATTTGGTGATGTTCTAAGTCTTGGCTAAGTGTTTACTTCTCTTGGGACCATGGCACTGATCCTGGTTTTGCCTAGTTTGAGTTATGTGCTCACTGTGGAGTTTCTCAAAATGTTAAGGGAGGACACGTATATCCCAAACTTTTTTTGTGACACCAAAAATCCTAAATTATGTCCACTGTGACACATTTACCTTCCATCACCCTTCCATCCAAAATCACTGTTAAAAAGCTAATGTGGATCCAACGTGGCACTTTTAGGGGCAAGTGGCTCTGATGTGGGATAAAAAAAAAAAGTAAAAAGAAAATTGCACTATTCTTCATCTTCTCTAGTACTTCATGAAGTATTATTGTTCATCGTCTTTAATTGCTTGGCCAAACTCCTCTGGCGTTCTTGCTTTGCTGCCTACTGCTACCTGGACATCCAGCAGCATCTGGTTGGCACTTGCCTGACCACCTGCGAGCCTCGAAGATCGACGTCAGATCCTCAAGCCAAGCTTCGAGCTCAAGTGGCCATGGCGGCTGCGAGCTTCGAAGCTTGGCCTTGGCAGCTTGAGACCACCTGCAAGCTTCAAAGGTCGAGGTAAGATCCTCAAGCCAAGCTTCGAACTAGAGCTGTCATGGCGGCTGCGAGCTTTGAAGCTTGGCCATGGCGGCTTGCGACCACCTGCGAGCTTTGAAGGTCGAGGTCAAATAAGGCAAGCTTCAAGCTGGAGCGGCCATGGTGGCCTGCCACTAATCTAGTGTTCTTGAGCTTCCCACTAATCAATGCGCCCAACCTGGCCCTGGGTTTATCCTTATTTTGCATATTATTGATAGTGTTCCCAGATGTGAGATATTCATTAGCGTGCCTAAGTAATGAGATTTAAAGTATTGCCAATAGGTCAGATGTTTCCACTTGAAGCTTTGTTTTCTGGACAAGAAAGTATTAATCTTCCTCCCCTGTGAAGATGATGAATAGTGCAATTTTTTTCTTTTTTCTTTATGTTTTTTCTTTTTGCAATGTGGCGCTCGCGTGGCACCACATTAGAGCCACTTGTCCCTAAAAGTGCCACATCATATTCACGACAGTTTTTTAATGGTGACTTTGGACGTAATGAATGGTAAATGTGTCACAATGGATAGTTTGGAGTTTTTGGTGTCACAAAAAAAGTTTGCGGTAAATAAGTCACAATAATGTGGGGTTCTTTTGTGGCTTTTCCAAAATTTTAGTGACACAAATATATCGTCAGCATTGATGGGAATTAACCGCTCAGGGAACAAAATCAGTGCTCAAATTTCAACATTTCCTATGCTGCAGGCTCAAGCATTTGGCATAGTAGGACTCTCCAGAATCATATCTTGGTTATGCTAAGGGCCTTATTCCTACTATCTGATATTTATTTGTAAACCAATTGGCCACTAGTATGAATGATTTTGTTTGGGTTTCATTAATATAGCTTTTTGACTTTTCTTTTACGCATCTTATTCATAATTCTTAGTAGATGTTTCAAGTTAATTCAGTTTTGAAAGCTGAAGAAGTTTCTTGCTCATTAAATTTCAGGAGTTTGAACCCTTGATACAGAAACCTTATTCTATCATTTACATCCACTCGGGTGCATCATTGCAACTGTGAGTATCCCTATGATCTCAGTAGCATAACTACCTCACAATGATAGAATTTGCCTGGTCAAATTGCTTTATGTTTCAGGGATGTGCTTTTCATCCTAGAATTCCTATGGCTATTACACTAATTAAAATAAGCTTAGGAATCATCTCCATGATCGCTGGCTGGTTGAGATCAAGAGATTGCTATGAAGTAAACATTAGCAAGAGAGGGATGAGATAATCTTTGATTCATCAGATCATGATAATGCTAATGTTGCTCCTACCCTGCAAAATGGCTTGATATCTTCAGTTTTGTACTTTTGAAACAGTTCAAGATTATTAGCCCCTCGACCTTGCAAAAAGCTCCAATTACCTTCTTTTGTTTCATTCAGGATCACCAAGAGCGTAGAAACTGTATGTTTAATCAACATCTGATATGTGAGGAGAGAGCAAAGGAGTATTTGATAGTTGCAGGCTAATTGTTTGTAAAATTGTATTGGGGAGTCTGGAAATCACCTCTTTGGTTGGTTTAGACATTTTGGATATTTCCTGCATGGTGTCTCTCGCCACTGTGCTAGAACCTACCTTAACCCTGTCCTGTTAGATGTTCACTTAAATTTTTTGTTGTCATTCAATAGGGAGTAACTTCTGGATGAGACTAAATAAAACTTCTAAATGGATTTATGCACAAGAGAATAAAATTCTTCTGCAAACAGACAATAACTTGAATAGACATATACTGCTTTCAGGATAATTAATTTCGCGCAGCTTTAGCCATGATTACTATAGTTACGACACCATGTCTGTTCAATTAGTGTAAGTTACAACACTTTGGCGATCCAACACTAATTTTCTACTTCATGCTTCTTTCTGGAATAAGCAGTATACCAGATTTGGGATGGATGAGGAGGTTGCAGCAGATACTTGGTCGTAAACATCAGCGAAACCTGCATGTATGCAATTCTTGAGTTACTTTATTTGACCAAGTTTACTGTCAAGCAATGCCAATTGCTATCTGTTTCCCTATGCAGGCATTGTATGTTCTTCACCCAAATTTGCATTTGAGGGCTTCAATTTTGGCACTGGAGTGGTTCGTTGACAATGTGGTATGTCTGAATCTTTAGTGTTGATGCCCCACTTAGGACTGATCCCTCTGTGGGAACCCAATTTTATGCAAGGCTCTCAATATTTTACTTTTTAGGTGTGGAAGAAAGCAGTATATGTTGATCGGCTGCTCCAATTGTTCAGATATGTTCCTCGTGACCAGTTGACTATTCCAGACTTTGTGTTCCAGTTGAGTGTTCATTGCCTTTTCATTTCTATTGCATTTTCTATTTATTACAGATGGACAGTATTTCATTTCATCATTATTCCTTGTTGAGACAATTGAGGGCAAATCTGATTTTGAGAGGTTAGAAACGATCAAGTTGCCATACATTTGGCGCTAGGCTAAGATATGTTTTCCTCTAAACACGATCCGCATCTGCCACTATTGCGCCTATGCATTTTGAAGTGGAAATGAAATTTTCATGCTTTAAATAGCCTCGTTATTGCAGGCATGATTTAGAAGTGAATGGAGGAAAGGGCCTTATTGTGGATCCTGGGCAAAATAATGTACAGCAGCAAACATAAGCACAGCCAATTTTGCACCATTCTTTAGGAGATAAAAGCCGGCCTCAGCAAAAGCAATCGAGTTTCTTTTTGCCTTTTACGCACCACCATGCATTGCGAAAAACAGGTTAATTTCTATATCACACACCATCATTCTTTTCACTGTCGTGATTTTTCTCATTCTTTGCATCTCTTGTATCTTAAAAAATATTTTGGGGCACTTCTCAGTACAGCAGAAATAGTAGAACGAAATCCCCCATTTCTTTTTCTTCCTTGCTCGTCGTCGGGACATCTCGGACAGCATGGAACTTAGTTCGAGCTTCTGAAGAGATCGCTCTTCTAATTGTATTTATTAACATTATTGCCAGAAAAATGAAATTGTCTCTCATGTCTGGAGAATTTTTTATATTCTCTCTCATGTCGATTTTCACCCGAGTATGAAGACCGCGAACTTGGCAATTTCTTTTCCCCCCTTGATCGCGTCGGACGATTTACCCAGATATGAGAAAGAAGGCAGACAAGTCATGGGATGATTTGAGTGAAACCATGAAATAGATGGTTCAGTTTGGTAAGTCCTCATGGCGCAATGAGCAAAATGATAAAAATCGAGAAAGGAAGGGCAAGAGATGCAATGTAAACAATTCATACCATGAATTCACTGGCTTACATTGATGACTGAGGCAAGAACGTTAAAAAGGAGTTTTTACACTCGAAAAGACGAGAGTTACTTACTATGTCAATTTTGCCCTAGAAATTAGATTAAAGAAAACGCTCAAAAGACCCCAATGTACTCACTAGATCAAATTCAAGTCATATTCACGCAGATGCTTTTAATATCAAAAGCATAATTGATACCGAGAGTCACTACATTTTTTCACAGAGAGCAGCATCAAAGTGAATATGAAAAGCCTTTTTTTTTTGTAAAATAATCGCATTGGTAAAGATGGTCGCAATTTCTCTATTGTTCTTTAATTTAATAAAAAAATCAATTAAAAGTATATCCACGCCATATTGAGCAGGTGAATTGTCTTCTGCTGCTTTCCTTTTCAACTTTGGATTTTTATTTTTTTTGGCTGTTAAACTTTGAATTAATACTATAAAAAAATTTCAAACCGATACATTCATGGTATTTTTATAACTAAATTATTAAATCATAAATTAATACATTAGTAATAAATTTACTCTTTTTTAATTTTCGTTAAATTTTACTATCAAATTAATAAATTGAATAACAATTGAAGTATCGGTTAAAAGTAAATTTGTCATGGGATTTACTAATTTGAGATATTAATCCTTAAATTTTTTTATTTTGTATAGAGTTTTTGTTTTCTAAATTATGTGATCTCTCCATCCGTCATTTCCCCCGAACCCTTGTATGGTAAAATACTCCTTTTCGATCACGGGAGAGCCGTGAAGTGGCAATGTCAAGTATTTTTCCATTTGCAGTTTTGCACCGGGCCAAAGGGACAAGCTATTTTCTCGAAAATTAAAAGGACCGATTTTTACTTGGTTATTTGTGCGGACGGAGAAGCTCGAGCTCGCCAGAGCTGCTCCTGGCTTCCTGGTGAGTGCTCCTGTTGTCAAAAGTTCTCCTTTGAATTGATGCGATTTTTGCCCCCTTGCGTTCCGTACGAATTCTGGGTTTTGCTTCCCATTCCGTTCGGTTTAATCACGGTTCCGTTTGTTTCCCGGAGGAAAATGAAATGGGTTTGGTGTAGAACGTGAAGTTACCGTCGCCGGTGATCTTTCCTTAGGTTCTTGATTCCGTTTCTTTCATTTCTTGGGTTGATGTTTAAGGTTTCTTGATTCAGCCAGAATGTAACCCGGAGTTTTGTAGTCTTTCGCCTCTGTTTGTTAGAATCCGAGGATGGGTGTCGTAGCATTTGTGTAGGCTTGGTATGTGTCGGGTGGTGTTCTCGGCAATTGAGTGCACTCGAGTCGGTGATTAATGGAGGAAAGTAGTCGAATTGTGATGGATTGAGGCTTTGTGGCTGCGTCAGTGTCGGTTTCAGCTGCCTGTGAGACCAAGATACGGCGTTGATTCGCTTTCAGTTTGAAAATTAGTTGAATTGCAAATGAAAAATGATAGAATTCTCTGTGCAAACTCGGCTGGGCTGTAAGTTGATACTGGAATGAGGTGAGAGTTGAGGTGATTTTCGCATGGTCTCTTACGTGGTTTCTTTTAGACTGCAGGTACAGAAAATTCTGTGTGACAGACCGGATTAGGTGCCGCACTTGCCTTGTGTAGCCAAAAGAATGCTAGCACTGTCGCTGAGCCCTGCGACAGCATTGGCGAAGAGTGTAGTTTATGCAACGGATTCATCATGCATGAGGCAATTTAGCTTGACAAAGAGAACATTCGCTACTTCAGGGTCAGATGGACAGTCTCATCAGTGTCGGTGCATGCAGAGTTTTTCCTTTTCTGCCAACCTTATTGCAACGAGACAAAGAGAAGTTGCAGTCAGAGCTGGATGGCTGTTTAAGGGGGGTGAAAAGGGGTTGGATGCAACCGTAGAGCAGAGTGAGAGTGCCAATGAAGATATACTCATGTTCTTTTTCCAGATGGACCTGGGAACTCGTGTGCAGGTGTTTCAAGTTCACTTAAGAATTTGAATTGGCGATACTTTAGTATCAGACTGCATACCAGTTCCAAATCACAGTTAGTGGTATCTTATATGTCATTGCTTTCTTGTTTAGTATGAATAAGGCAATTGTTTTGGATGAAAAATGGCCCCTGTAGTACATTGGTCATTCCGAAGGGCATTAGAGAACAGTGTGAGAAATCACATGGGTTATTTTAGCACATTATGATAAAAGTAGCCTAGTGGTCTGGTGATATGTCACCAAAGATTTTGGTTTTAGAGGTCAGAGATTCAAGATCGGGAATATGGGATGTATGAAGCATGATTTTTCTGATATGCCTAGTTGAAGAAATCACTGATCATTCTGCAACTCTATTGTTTGCTGAAAAAGAAAATCTTTAAAAGGACGTTTGATATTTAGATCTGTACAGTCTGTAAAGTAGTACTGCATTTTCTGGCATTTGAATATTTCTCAATATCTGTGTTGTCATATGGCAGTATGCGCTGAATTTGGAGCAGTACGATATTGCACAACAACTGAGAAACAAGCTTACTGAGGTTGAATCTTTTCTCTGGTTATGTATCAGTTATCTTAATGAGGAATTCTTATTCCATTGATTGATTATAGGGAAGAAGAATATTAGTTGTGCAACATTTTTTTCGTTATGACCTTTTAGACTCTTTCATCATGAACCCTGTACATTGAGTTCGGCCTGTGCCTGTGCGTCCTTGTACTGATATGAGCGAGGCATGCTTCTTGGAAGGTTGAAGCGGAAGTTATCAAGCAGCAAGAAGCTAAAAGGGGATCCTCTTCAAAGAGTGAAGCTCAAGATAAGGCCATAAGCATCATCCGTTTACGGTTGGTTTGATCTATCTTTCTTTTATATTCTCCTTAGGGTGTTTTAGATTCTCCTCCCTCCTAGCTTTATGTACTTCAGAATTGTATCATTTGCTCTGATGCAGTGCAGATTTGCAGAAAGCAGTTGAGAGAGAGGATTATGCATTAGCCTCTAAGTTGCGAGATGAAATTTCTACTTTGGAGGCAGATTCATTGGCTGCGTCAGCCAAAGCTCTGGCTTATGCGAATGCACAATATGCTTTTCGTTTGGGCCAGAAAGTGAAGCATAAAGTATTCGGTAGATGATCTGCACACCCTTCATTATATTGTTATTTATCTTTCACTTTAATTAAGTCACATGTGAACATTTTCAATTCAGGTATGTAAAACTGGTTGCTACCAAAGCAAAGTACTTGCTAGAGGAATGTGTCACATGAGTTTCCTATTTACTATGCGCTGTAGATGCATTTACAGTAGCAAATGTCAAGCAGATTGCTAGTTCTCAATTTTTGTGTGTGTCAAGTATGTCGCGCTAAGAATCTAGTTACATCAATTTTTGTTTCCTTCAACCTTTTTTTGCCTTATGCTGATTATGTTTCTAAAAGTTCATATTACGGTATCAGGATATCGAGCTGTTGTCTGTGGAATGGATCCTGTGTGTTGTGAATCGAATTCTTGGATGGAAGCTGCCCAGATTCAGAAGTTGGCTAGAGGTTCCAATCAGCCATTTTACCAGGTTATTAGTCTATTGGTGGTGCAATATCACTGCACAATGGAATTTCATGACTCTTTCCAATAGTAATTATGAGCTTATGGTATGGTTCCCAAAATACAATGAGAGAAGCCATATAATGTCTTTACATGAGTGTAACCTGGATTGAGAGTCTTGGTGTGCTCAAATCAGCTCTTGACCAACAGACTTTCCTTTTATGTGCATATTCCTCCAAAAAAAAGTCTTTTGGGAGGCAAGTCCAACGACTTTCTTGCCTTTTACGTGAGGCCTTTTTTTTCCCCCCATGAACTTGAAATGAGATAGCTGGCTCCATGCTAAGGCATTTGTTCAGACTTTATTTTAGCTAAGTCATGCTCCATTCTAAAGTATGAAAACAAATGTGTTTGCCAAAAAGAAATGAATTGCAGTCATCTTCTGGCCAAATTTGGAAAGATTATCTGCCATTTAATTAGGTGTTGATGGGACTAATTTTCAACAGGTATCTAGATATGAGTGGTCTGGTGTATATTTCTCTATGTTGATAAGCAGGCTTGCAGCACGTGGAGATTGTGAAGCTTGGCCTATTTTTCTGAGTAATTTGCATCACCTATCTAACACCATTTCAAAGTCACTTATGTGATGAAATTAAATAATGCCGCACAAAGAACAAAGAAGCAAGTATTTGAAGCTCAAATAATTCTCCTTATTTGAAGTGGGGCATGAGTGTTGTTGTTGTTAGCTTTGCAGCCACTGATTATCTTTGTTGGATATCCAAAAAAAGGCATATAACATATATTAAGTTATAAGAAGGGTTATATTGCCAGTGAGTTTCAGTTTTGTGCAGAGTCTATAGAACAACTGCGCATTCATACTATTGTAACCTCTGCCATCGGCAAAGTTACTTCTCCAGCTGTGTCCTTAATCTTAATTGCTTGAACAAGAGTTGGTAATATGATAGATTTAGTGGATATCTTTATATTGGATGCTCAAAACGGGAGCATTTTTGGTGCCTTACTTCAGTTACTTTTCTTGTTCAGGTTATGGTTGATGTATACGAGGATCCGAACTTACTAGTAACATATGGTACTGCTCAGTTATATAAACCACATTCAGTTGAGCAGTAATTGATTTTTGTTGATGGCATCTCATTTATGAAGTACTTTTGCTGGTCCTGCTTGGTCCCAATACTGTTGATTCTGCTCTTGATGCATCCTTGTTGCCTGCCCACTGATGAAAACGTTGCCCTATGTTGCAGTACCTGAGGAGAATTTGGTAGCTCCTGACCAGCCAGACAAGGTAAAGTGTGTGTGCTTGGAATCATGCTCGCACCGCATATTTGATGGCCTTTCAATTAATTTGTGTCGGCTACTCTGATTTATCTGCAGGATCGGTTTGACCATCCCTATATTTCCATTTTGTTTTACGGGATGGATGGCGCTGGAGATTTCATCCCAATCAAGCAGCTGCGTGAAAAGTACAGTCAGCCCCGTCATGAATTGCCCGTCAATCCAGAAGATCAAAAGGATGGAGACAATGCCTGAATGGGTGATGAGGAGCTGCTGCTTGCCACTGTATCTACTTATTCGTGTACAGGTGACTGAGACCAAGAGGTCAAAAGTCATTAATGCAACGTTAATGAACTCCTCAATGTATGTCACCAGGTGATCTCACTCATACGGACTTTTGTCTTCGGCAGGTAGCTTCATGTACCTCGAGTGGGCATAGACCGTGTTGATACGGAGCTCCCAGTGCTGTGGGTGTCGTACCGCGACCATTGGGGTGAAGTAGGATGCTTTTTGCTCTTAGCTTGCGGTTGTTTCACTGTGAGTAACTCTGAATGGCGTCGACAACATTGGTTTGCTAGTTGCTTGCTTGTATGTAGTTACTACTCGAGCCTCGGTGCCATCGTGTTAATGAGAAGTAACTTCTTTCGTCCAGACTTGAATGTCAAATATCACTAGCTTTGCCAGAATTAGTATGTCAAATGGTTGTGTATGCATCATGGAAAGTAAATTTAACGAATTCATGACAAAACCTACGTTTTACAAGATTGCAAAATGGGTCTTGTATATTTCAATTTAGGAAGCACTACCATACATTTTTCTACCTCAATTATCAGCATTTGGACTCTCAGAAAATGTCGAAAGGGGAACAGGCTTGAGCCGTCAGATCAAGCTCCGGATTAGGGATGCGGCAATGATAGAATGATCTATAAGGTGATGCTAAAGGCTTTGATTAGAGATGTCAAACTCAGATTGACAGCGCTCCTGTTATCCTGTGGCCACGTTTTGGAAATCATGCCAAAACCTTAACATCTTCAACGTCAGAAGTCGATAACGCAATCGTCTATCCTCATCGACCCGATGGCCCATGATGACACGCTGCGCGTAATTGGTAAGGCCGGTAGTTAGAAGTGAAAAGGAGACTCGAAACTTATGACAGCTAGGGGTGTCAACAGTTCGGTTCGATTTTTTTGAAAAACCGAACCGTTAGGAAAAACTTCCGAATTGAACCGAATGAAACCCGAACTGAATACGAACCAAATCGAAATTTTGGTTCAATTCGGTTTTTTGGTTTTTGATTTTCAGCTTTTAGTTTTGGTTTTGGCATTTGTTTTTTTTTTTTTCTGTTGTATATATTTTTCTTTTCCAAAAAATAAGCTCTTATCGGTTTGTTGGTTCGGTTTAGTTCGGTTAACCAATAAAAATTGAACCTGAACCGATAAAAACAATTTCGGTTTTTAATGAAAACCGAACCAAAAAATCCGAATTTTTTGGTTCGGTTCAGTTTTTAACACCTCTAATGACAGCTGACGCACATATGCGGTCCTTTTATCTTTCATATAGCAATTTGTAGTTTCTATTTTATTTTTATTTTTTTGTCTGGAAGTTATCCGATGAAAGCCAATGCACAGATGCGGTCCTTTTATCTTTTATACAGCAATTTGTAGTTTCTATATATATATATATATTGTATGTCTCCAGAATCGGTCTAAATTGAGGTTGCAAAACCGTCGTTATTGTCGTGGTCCCTCCATTTTGATATTCAAAGCGCAACCAATTGTTTGTAACCATGTGAAATGTGAGAGAGAGAGAGAGAAGGAGGGAGGGATTGAAGTTTTGAAATTTAATTAGGGCAAATTACATTAGAAAAAATCCTAAATTATGCTCATTGGAATATAAATATCTCAATTTTTTAACCAAAAATTCTTAAGTTGCCCATCATGATAAAAATTCTCTCAATTTTTTTGTCACAAAAAAAACTCAAATTTATATATGTGATATATAGACCCTCTATTTCAATTTCATCCAAAGTATATATATAACAATAATATAAATTCGGACGAAAAAAAAGTTTAGGGCATCCGTTTCATAATTAATGAGTAAGTTTGGGGTTTTTAGTGATAAAAAAATTAGAAATATTTCTATCATAGTAGATATAATTTTGGGCTTTTTATGGTGTTCGCTAATGTAACTATATATGACGAGAGAAAGCAACGCATTGGAAATTATTATTAAATTTGGTCATTTGTTTTTTTCCCCCCTTTTGCTTGAAGCAAATCCAAAAAGAGAAGGCTACTAGATGCCCGGAAGAGAGGGACGGATAATTTGGGGGGGGCCCACCCCACCCAACCAATCAAATTTAGAGAGAGAGAGATCGGGGTTGGGGTTGGGATTGGTGGAGAGAGAATCTGTTTGGTTGTGGGGGAACTTTTGACCGTTGACCTCCGAATGAAGGGCAGCGAAGCGAAGGAGGGAACGACCAGATGCGATCTTCAGACGCCGACAGAAACGCATCTTCTTTTCTGACTCCCCAACATCCTCAGATTCCCTCGACCAGTTGCCTCCCTTGGTGTCCCCCACGCGCCTTCCTCCCGCGCGTTACCTTTTCTTCCCCCTTTAAAGAAAAATAATAATTTACTAAAAAAAAAAATTTCTTTTTTTAAAAAAGAACTTTCGTGTACACAATCCATCTTCGCCGTCTACTTAGGTCTCGACAATTGTTTTATTTCTTTTACATGGACTAACTCTTTCTTGTAATAACGGTAAACATATATACACCGTGGATGGAACAACCTGGATGAAGATAGGGATTGATCTTTGGTATGGGATAGGTTAAAGTAGATGATATCTCGAATGAACTAATCCATGAGTGTTATAATGGATATCTTAACAGAAGTAGATCTCGGAGTGCAAGTTGGAGTCCTTTCAACGAGTGTAATACAATGTGAAGATTTCACAGATGATTTAATTGGATTTCATCTGACGCAAGTTCTTATGATATTATAGCGAAGCAAAGTACTTCTGAAAATCGCTTAGTCATCGAACGCATTCGATCCATCCTAATGTTCCTCAAAAGGAAAGCTTATGGTACGCTAGGCAGTCGAGGCATTGGCACAGGGCAGTACCTATTCATGGAGGGGTCGCACTCAGCCGTCGCGGCTGAAGCTAGGTGGGTTCACACCATCGCACTGGGTTGGCTCAACGCCACAAAAATTTATCACATTACGTTCTTCGTACGATGCATGCATATAGTAGAGAGCAAAACAACCACGAAAATCGGGCAGAAAAGAAGTCGAGCAAAGCAAAACTGTCTTCAACAAGATGAAATTATAAGACAGTCCAGCAAATGCTTAGACACAAACTTAAGCACTCGTCCTGTAATATACGTCCCATGGTCCAGATACTGTTCACCTCATTCTGTTTCTTACATCAGCAAGGACATTACATCCCAAAACGCAACATGCAATAGTCAAAAGGCCGTGGCTTGACCTTGAGAATCGAACAGGCCCTCAATGCTGTCCTTACTGCTGGAAATGCCTCTCCCGTTCCAACGCTCTCATATACAAAAGGACAGGTTTGGCACATCAACCGCAGGTCGCAGGAACTAAGATAAATTACATTCATGATACCGAAAATCAGCACCGCCTTTGCGAGAATCGCTTTCAACAGGGGCGATCATGAGCTACCCACCAGGCACTCCCTTCCCAAGAAAACTCAAAAAGAAGAAAAACAAGAAGAGATGGAAAAACAAGAGGAGAAAAACACAGGCATGGCAAACTTAACAATGCCAAACCCATCCTCAAATGTCAGGTAGGGTCGGTTTCGGACAGCAGTCTCTTGCTCTACTTTACCCTTTTCAGTTCGGTCCCTTTCTATGATCTACACAATAGTAAAGAGAACGGAACTGAAACAGCTCAAAAGAAAAATCCCACCAGAAAAAGTTTCTACAGCTTTCAACTCCAACTTCCATGTATTAGCATCCTGTAATAAAGTCTCGCCGTTCATCCAGGCATCACAACCCAATCGGAAAAGATGAAACAAGTGAATCGAATCACCAAGAGCCAGTACACTCCTTCATTACAAGAAAGTCATCCACTGAATCCAAGCACATGGTCTTCTATTGTGGCGACAAACGGTGGAGGCATGAGCGATGAGATGCCAATGTTATCCCAACAAGAATACCGCAGCATTATTCACGAATAATACAGAGTTTGGTAGCCAACAATAGACTCCACGGAACCAAATTTTGGGGAAGAATGTACAAACAGAATCCTCATGACCATACCATCCCTCCATCTCCCAACCATGGAACTTACTCTGGCATTCCATCTTGAGTAATTAAAGCGAGCCAGTTTTCAGGATTATGTTAAAGCAAGTGAAGGAGGATTACCAGCTGGACATCTTTGCCGACGAGGTCGCCTTGTAGTCTTTCCCCATCCAGTTAGGCTCCTCTCTTCCAACCCGACTCCCACTTCTATGTTGTTCAGCTGTTGTATCAACGGAGCACAATTGGGACCCACAGATGTTACAGCAGAGAGGCTACCAGTAGACCGCCGCCTCCCTCTTGCACAGCCAGTTCTAGAGTTCCTTCTCGTCAATCCAGATTGCCACACATGGCCAGTTGCTCTCATAAGCCCTCCAAAAGTCTGAAGATCTTCAGTTACTTCATGTCGAGAAAGAGAAGCTAGGCCCGGAAGGATATCCCTCTGGAAGTCCCTCCGCTGCCTCCCTCTTCTCACCTGTCCCCGCCGGGGACGACTTGGTGTCAAAGTGGCTGCGGCAGATTCATCGACGTTGAGGGTTTCGGGGATGAATGGTTTAGGCAGGTATTCGTCCGACTTTGTTTCTGTCAATTTCAGTGTCATGGACTCGAAGTAATCTGTCTCTTCTGATGAGGAATCTTCATCACACCGTCTGTTTATAGCTTTTGAAGAAGTTTCTAGCCTGCCCCCCATACCATCTCCACAAGAGAGAACAATATCAGCAAACCAGTTGAGTGGGTCCTCCAGAGACTCAGGTGATCTGCTATTTATCTTGTTCAGATAATTTTGATGGCTGGCTGATGAGATGGCAACTATCGTCTCTGCTGCTACTTGCACAATTTCATTCTGTTGATGTCCATTTTCCTGCTGCGAGGAAAGCATAGATCTTTCACCTTCCTTTTCTGCAGCTTCTACATCAAAACTGATGTCCTCACTCTCTGGAACCAGAGGAGCCTCCAGATCTATCCCAGATATCCGCTTTCCGTTGGTACAAGTAGTGGAAACCGATGGCATCGCAACAGTTTCATCATCACTCACACATAGATTCAAATCAATTTGATGCCTAACAGAGCTCGCGGTTGAACCTATTCCTTTCTGCACGGCAGGGGTTTCTGTAGGAGTCGGCTTACCCAACTCAGATACAGAATCACAGGGCAAATTAATGTCGAGTAATCTCACTTTCTTCTCTTTTTCCACAACTTCACCTTCAGACATACGAGGAAGAGATGCAGACGGTGAGTTAAGAGAAAATGAATCATTCTTCA
Source organism: Eucalyptus sp. ANBG9806169 (assembly GCA_014182395.1). Classification (NCBI taxonomy): domain Eukaryota; kingdom Viridiplantae; phylum Streptophyta; class Magnoliopsida; order Myrtales; family Myrtaceae; genus Eucalyptus; species Eucalyptus sp. ANBG9806169. The sequence continues at coordinate 40,643,422 of CM024579.1, forward strand.
AAATAGGCGGCTTATCGAATAACGGAAACCCAAGAATCTTTTTATTACTTGACGATGCAAATGCACCAACATCACTCCTCTTAGCATCAACTTCATTGGAACGCAAGTCCGATCTTGTACTCTGAGATAACATTTGAGTCAGACCTTTTCCAGCTTCATTATTGCTGGTCAGGCAAATAGATGATGAAGGTTGATGTAAATTTGATCCTCTAGAATTCAGATCGCTTCTCACAGTGACCTCATTCTGTCTGGCCGTTTTAGCCATCAACCAAGGCAGCATCACAGCATGGTCCTCTCTTTTGTTCTCTGCATCTGTGATTCCACCCTCATGTGGCAGAACCAAGCTACTAGATGTACCATTTCCAAGTACTCTGTTCAGATCTACCTCTCTTCCAGAGTTAGCATTAACAGAACTTGAACATCCATCATATTTAGCAGAAGCGCGATCGACAAAGTCCTTTGAGGGTAGCTTCCTATCGCCAAAAGACTTAACGTGATCATAGCTAAGACTCGGGAAGCGGCTGGTTAGTTCCTTAGAATCCAGAGAAGACCCACTGCTAAAGCCATTCTGATTGAGCAATTCCTTCCCAAATCCTCTGTTGGGTCTAACATCCCTATCATGCCACTTGTCACCATAGATTGCATGGTTCCGATCTCCTGGATGAGTACTTGCACCGTTGGTACCGGATGAAACTATGCATGGATGCATTTGAAATGGAAGTGACTTCTGGCTTAATTTGCCTGCTTTTTCCAAAGATGACATTACTGATTCTGGACGCTGAGCATTTACAGAGGTTTCTAAGCTACAAATGGTCCTCTCCCTGCTTTGACTGACTGTGCTTTGATCAGTTTGATTGTAAGGAGCGTCATGGACTTCATTGCGCAAACCATGGATATGGAGACCATGAGAAGTAGATTTCTTGCCCTTGACGTCCCCTGTGGACAAAGAGATCATTGACTCCAGAATTGCAGCCAAAATATGTAAAAGATTATAAAGTGAGAATGTCATTCAACTAAAAGCACTTGAACCTACAATCTTACCATCCCCACGCGCATATTTGACATCTTACCCACAACAGCCACGCACAAGTAGCCTGTCTAATCACGATAGTCTATATGCACATTCTCTAGCATTTCAATGATCAAACCACTACTTGAAAATCTGCTAAAACAGGAGATTTTATTAATCACTGCTAAATTTATTTTGGAGGCAACCATTCCAGGTAAGCAACCATCTCTGTTACTGTAGTCTGTATAACAAAAATCACCAAAACCAAAGAAGGCCGTCTGACATTTGACAAAGTAGGCAAGCATACGGAAAAAGCAGCATGAAAATTATACAATGCAGATGCTTTTATCCAAGAAGAGAAAATTTTAAAGATAAAAAAGTAAAAAGTGAAAATCATGAGAAGAGAAGCATAAGCATATGCAACAGTAAGCCCGATGGCTAGACCAAAGAAACCTTACCAGCTTCAAGCATGTGCGAAAACAACCCTCTTCTGTTGCTCTCGCTGACCTGATGTAAATTGAATAGAGTCCCATTATTGCTTCCGCGATGAGAGCTTTGAGCATCATCATAAGGTAAGCCTAGATTGATTGATTTTGGCTTAAAAGAGTGTTCCTGAATACGGCTCTCCCCATGAGGCAATTCATGAGTCTCAAGATCAATATATGGTGAGGCACTAGTTTCGTCAACCTCAATAGGTTGATTCAGGTCAGCCACATTCAATTTTTTCGCATGTAAACCAGACTCCGAGGCATGTCCCACACTATCGGTCTTCCCACTATCTCCACGAACAATATTTACAGCATTGGGAAAGCCAAATTTACAATCTTGATTAGGAAAATTTGACATTTCTTTCCCACAGTCAACCTGCTCTTGATCATCAGTGTCAATGTACTCATCAGCTGGGAGTTGAAGGTCGATCATTTTTCTCCTAACCTTTGAGGGTCTGCAATCAGGCGCCTCAGAAGTCTTGAAGATACCTCCATTTGGAGAAGCAAAGGTAGCAGGTGGCGTGCTACGCCCCTTCATAGAATTGATGGGAGAATGGATTCCTTCAATATTTGGCCTAGCGTAATTGGGGTTTGGAAAGGGGAAGCCTGGGATTTGCCATCTCCAAGTGTCTTCACGTGTAGTTTGAGACTCCAAAGGGCTTGATGCTAGCAATGTTTCAACAGGCATGTGATTTTTTAGCGCTTCTTTCCTTCTAACTTCATCCATCAGGTCCTTCTGTATGTTGTACAGACGGTGTAGTTCAGACAGCTGGATAATTGACAGAAACAATCAATTTCTTAGTCCACGTGTTCCCAAATCGGGATATACTCAAAAAATTCAAAGCAATGCGTGACCACAGTTCGGAGCTATAATCCATGATTTCTCTAATGTGTTGGCCAGCAATCCACAATTTATCATAAGTTTCATTCAAGTAGTCAAAATTCTTGAACCAACTGCATGAGTGAAAAAGGCCAAAATCGCTTCTACATGCCTTATCTAATGAAAGGCTCTCTAAGCATGAAAATTAAACAAACCAACACATGTTTGTGAATCAAGTAGTCCATTCATGTTACAAATGAAGATTGAAAATGCAGCATATCAAATGAAAATCCAAGTTAAAATCCAAGTATATCAATAACCATACCTGTTTCTTGAATATGGCCTCCTGCTCAAGCATTTGTTGCTTCACCCTATCTTTGCCGACTCCAGTATAATTATCTGCAGCTGTCCCCAGCAAAAAGCCATTGTAATAATGCCCATTCTGCAAGGTCCTTTCTCCATTAAACAGTGACCAGCTACAACTGTTAGAATCCTCATTCAGATCCCTCATCGAGTGATGTCCAGGAAGATTGCTTTTCAGTTGGATTTCTGTTCCCATCACTGGCAGTCGATAAAAGAACACTTTAAATAAATAAGCAGAATAGCAAATTAAGGATGTAGAGTTCCCAAGAAAAGGGGAATCGAGATAAAATCCGAGGACAGACTAGTAAAAGGAAAAATAATTATCTGCCATACCAAAAGGAGAAGAGGGATTGACTAAAGCTACATACTTGCAATAGGAAATCCCCATAATCAACTTATAGTAGAAAATTTACACGCCACACCAACCAAAGAACGCAATACAGAGAGAGAGAGAGAGAGAGAGAGATTTCCACTTGTTCCATATCCAGTATAGTATTCAAAAGTACAGATTCTACATAGTTAGCCTCCCTTAGTATAACGATAACTAGATTCGATCAGACTTCAGAATCTTAGATGGACAGAGATATCGATTGCTACCGATTTGGAATGGAGATTTCTTAATTCCCAAGAATCTCGAAACTTTCATTCCTTAGATTCTTCCGTATCTGAATTTACATATTTACCAAATGAGATGCAAAAAAGTTTATATTGTCTGTCTAGAGAACTGCACTCATCAAAATTCCAATGCAACCCAAGGATTATCCCAGAAACGAGCAACATTACCTCTCTATCCCCATTCCATTATCTAACTATCTCTCAGGTGAGAAATGTGTCCATCCAGTACTAGAGTTGCAACACAAAAGAGTATCAATTATCTTGATCTGGGATCAGGCTGAACATTAAACAATCGACTATATACCTTATTCTTTCAGATGCCATTGGTTACTATTAATCGGGTACAAGTTGATTGAAATTGCAAATTAGATTCCACAAGGCATTCCCATAGTCTGTGCCAAACCCAACAAGCAGAACTTACTTTGTCAGAAAGAAATCAAAGAGCAGAACACCAAATTCCTTGGGAATGGCCAAGCAAACGAAAAAAAAAATTAGGGTCCAAAAATCAATCAGTAAATAACTTGGTGAGACAAATATTAAAAATGGTCCAAATATGTTGCCCACCATTGTCTTCCCCTTTCACTTCCCTTGGTGCAGGTGTTACAGGAAAATACGAAAATGGGCCGCACAGAAAAATGCAACTTTTTAGTAAAGCACTGTCTGAAGGATTCTAAAAGCTAAATCAGCAAGCATATTTTTATCATTTCTGGATGCCGCTAACCCCAGAATTCAGAGAATGTATTTTGCAACAAACTTAAAATGCAGTGCATAAGACTAGACTACGAATGCATGCCACGAATTTCCTCAATCTACAGAAGCACTTCAGTTCAACATAACTGCACTTCACTCACTTTAGAGTAAGTGAACACACTCTCCCACTACCACTAGATCATCCCCACAATCTCTTTACCAATCCAAGCAAGAATCCAGCCACTTCTTATCATTCACTCAAGTTCTTCCACGAAATCTATGAAATGACATTAGCCGTATCATTAAAGAGTCGGGCCACATTTCGGGGAGATCACTGAGGCACTGAGCTCAAGTGAAGTCTATCATTGAACAGCCCCTCCAGGTACTCTTTTAATTAGTCTAACAAGCATAAAAGAACTCAAATGAGGTAACAAAAGATAAACCCCACGGGCACGAGCCAATTCCCACTCGAAACCGATTACGAGGCGCGAGGAATTACGCCCACCACGCACGCCCGCCCCGAATAATAGAATTACACAAAATTAACAGCAGAAAGTTACGAATCGACTCTGAGCTCCGTCCAATTCGACAGAGTGGCAAGTCAGGAATCAAATGACAGAGGCAAATCCGTACCACGAACCAAATCAAAGGACCTCAAATTACGACCGAAGAAAAGAGGACAAGAACGAGATAACCAAGAACACAATCAGCAGCATCGGGCGGAGACAATCAAGAAAACGAATTCTGCGATGAGGGGAGGAAGAATTTTTACCTCAGCGCAACATGGTCTTCGTCAGCTCCCTCCTACCGCAAGAAATCATCCATGGATCCAATCACTCCAACGGAGCCTCCACATCAGACGAAGCGAAGGGGAAACAAAAATCCCACTAAAAGAAAAGGAGAAAAAAAAGGAAAAAAAAAAAAAAGGAAGAGGACCCAACTAATAAGACAGGACAAAGGGAGGATAAATAAGCTAAAAACTGAAGATTGGGGAAGGAAAGAAGGGGAAAAACGAGAAAAGCCAAGGAATTTGGTAATTACACGAGAAATAGCGAAGTGGGCAACGTTCGCCACAACATTGGACGAGCTTAGATCCTCATCACTCACACTGAGGAGGAAGAAGAAATAAAAAAAAATAAAAAAGAGGAAAGAAAAGAATTTTAAGGGAAAACGAGATTTGGGGGGGAGCTCTCGATCTGCTGGGCCACTGTCGTCTCTCTCTCTCCTCTCTCTCTCTCTCTCTCTCTCTCTCTAGTCTCTCTCTCTCTCTCCTCTTTCTCGGGCGAAGAAAGGAGTTTTTCGTTCTAGAGAGAGGGGAAGGGGTAGAGAGAGAAGGGAGGGGGGAGGGGAATGATGAGAGAGAAAGGGAGTCTTTTCAGAGAGAGAGAGAGAGAGAGAGATCCCAGATAAGAAATCTTCACACAAACAAACGACCTTCTAAGAACAGTGACATGAAATTTGTCAACATCCGGTCTCTTTTTATTCTCTGCTTTTTCTTCACTCCTCCTCCTCCTCCTCCTCCTCTCCCCCTGAACTCCTCTCTCTCTCTCTCTCCAGCTTCTCTCTCCAGCTTCTCTCTCATTAATTATCCCTTCTCCCCTTTCATTTGCTGTCATGGCTTGCGCCCTTGTGATTCATTATTGTCATAATTATTATTATTAGGAGACTAAACAGGGTAATTAATATATTAGATATATTCACTTTTTCCAGGGGAAAATATTCTTTTCTGGGTCTTTGTTTTTTTTTTTTTTTATGTTTCCTGGAAACGTGAAAAAAAAAAAGGGAAATTGTAATGCATTTCTAGATTCTCTCCACCTTCCTTGCTTTTCGTACAGGCATTAAAAAAACCATTGAAAAAGCTGTAAGAAATCCCGATGAAAAGAAATTTGTCAAAACCCCTTCTCCATTCAATGCTCCTTCTCCCCCTCCCCCCTCGCATTACACGTTACGAAGCATGCGAGTTTCCAAATCCAAAAAGAAAAAAAAAAAAAAGAAATTACAAAATCGGATTTTAGCATTTCTTTTTCTTAGGAAATGGTTTAAAAACAAATTGCCCTTCGGCCAGTTTCGTCTGGATACTTATTGACATGACCCACCCGTGGAATTTGAAACCTATGAATTGCACGATTACACAATGTTTTTCCCAAAAAAAAAAATATATATATAGCTAAGTAAAAGACCGTCGAGCTTTAATTGACCATAGACACATCTGACACAATTTCACATTTCATATCGAATTTAAGAGGGGAAAAAAAATAAGAAATGAGATTGCAATTAACTTAATGTTATATATATTTTGTATGCATACCTTTCGAGTTCTTTATAGGTGCAGGAGGTGCCATGAGATCATTTCTTTTCATTGACAATGGTGAAAATGAGCTATTAGCATCAGACAATCTTGACTACGGCTCATCCTCAACAAAAGTCCATCACCATCACCGCACCATGATGCTAGTGGGAACAAAGCAAAGGTTATTCCACACCACAACGGAGATCAAACTTACGTCGCGGGCAAACCAACGCTCTTCATAATCAATAAGCAACTCAGAGGTTACAAATCATCGGCACGAGGTTTAGACCACTCGGAAGTAGGCCCCATGCCACCAGGCTAAATTTCCACGACGGTAATACAAGACGAATACGACTCGATGCACCGGGAGCACAAAAAATAAAAATAAAAAATCTCGATACCGTCGTGTGCTCGCCACTCATGATATTTTGACATTTGGAATCTATCCAGTCAAAAAGAAGAAAAAAATTCCTGCCTAACATCTATTTCATTTAATAAAAGCAAGAAAATAATTGTATGGTCTCTTGCAATTTTTTGGAAATGCATATAGATGGTTTGATTTATCCGATGATAGTCGATAAGGCGAGTGAAGACGATATGCTGGATGGTTGGCCGATACGACAAGGGACACAACCACCTCGCGAGTCGCTGCCCCCTTTAAAAAGCTCGTCGTTAGTCGCTATGATAAATCTAAAATTAAATTAGGGCCCAATCCCCATTAAAACTTCCACTTTAAGCAGGGTTTAAAATCCGGTTTTAATACACGACCGGACAGCCGGTGGGCCCCGCCCGGCGTGAGCAGGATGAGGTTTGCTTTTTCCTCTTTCCTATATATCTATATATATAATATTTTTTTTATTTTTTTATCGGGGGGTTTTATACCGGAAAAAGATGCCCTCGGTTATGGGCCGTAATTACGGGGGAGGGGATCGGTGCTGACGCGTCGCGCTCCCATTGGGGGCACTCCTGTTTCCCCAACGGCGGAAGCCTACTTTAGTTAGATCGCTGTTTGCTGCATCGTTTAGAAAGGCGATTAGTGGGGGGAGAAAAAGTAATAAAGAAATGGACGCGAAAGATCCTCGGACACGTGGCCGCTTTTAGCGGACCATCAAAAAGATCATACGACGCGCGCATTCGGAATGTCTCGAGTCTCGACGCTTTGTCCACCACCGTGTGTTTGGATCTTTTCCCCCCTTTTTTTTTTTTTCTTTTTCTTTTTCCTTTATTCTTTTTTTTATTCTTTTATTCTCTTTTTTTTTTCCACACATGTTTGCGTGCCGTGTTCCTTTAATGGGTACGATCTGTATTTTAATTTCGTAGGAGAAGTGCAGTCGTCAATCTCTACCGAGCTACTGAGTTTTTTTTTTTTCTGAAATAGGTTTGGATTTTGATAATCTGAATGTTCCCGTTCGAGCGAGCACTAGTGTGTCAGAGGACTTGAGTTCGATCGTCTCAAAAAAGGCACGAGGTTCTCTTCTTTAATAAGTCGGAAAAGCGCCGGGATGTGTTTGAATTCCGTGCAACGATGTGTTCTCGATTTGTACAGTTGATAGAAGCATTTCGGGTGCACATTCTACCGTTTGGCAAGAATTAGGGGAAGGATTTTGTAAGTTCAACCCGAAAGTTTAAACTTGACAATTAAAATGGATAGTTTTAACCCACAAAATAATCCCCGACTCTAGTATCGGATAAGAAAAACTTAAGCTCACAAGTCTATGACCCAAAAAAAACAAAAAAGGATAAAATGGTTGATGAAGAGAGATCACATAAATATAGAGAATATATAATTTATTTAGACAAGTAATGCGACACACTTTAACACTATATCACTTTGAAAATAAAAAATTTCATTCCACAGGCACTAATTAAACGTGAAACACTAGAATTAGATATATTCAAAGTGGTTTCGATGAATATTGCTCTTTGATTAAAGTTACATTTGAAAGTGAATTGATTTCTTATGTGAATTGGCCTCCTGAGATGTAAGGATGAGCACTTTTAGGATTGGTCCAGGTTCTCTGGAACTATGGATCCTACCAATTGGAAGTGGTTCTCAAATTTTTTGATCTATAACCAATCATATATACCTTAGAAGCTAAAACTTACCCCGTCACATGTTCCAAAGTTAGTTTCAGGAATTACCTAGGTTCGACCCGTATTTTCAATTGAACTATTGCAATTAATTACCATCTCTAATTACCATTATTCACCGCTACAATCCACTACCACAACTCACATTTAGATGCACCAAAAAAAAAGAAAAATTAATAAAATAAAAGTCATGATTATGGATATGGCGGAAATGGTGTTCGTACCAGTAGTTCCAGAATATACATCGGAATACCAAAAGTTCCGTAAACATATAAAATAAGAAAAATACAAATATCGTGAAATCAAGACCTGAGCCCATTTCCTTCGATCCAATTATCCAATTCCCAATTTCATCATGAAACCATCTTCGCCTCTTCCGAAATGTGTCAAATGTATGGGCGGCACATGTTGCCTAGCCATAATTTGTGGATCACTTTGTCTTACTTGTCCTCGCCTTTTGTCATTTCAGTCATCATTTTAACTCCGCTAATTTGAATCGCGAAACATCTGCTCTTCTACCGCATTCGGGGCTAAATGTGGACCAGACAAGATCCCCTAACTCGATGCCGTTGCTCGCCTCTCTCCTCCTCAAGTTCCCCCCCACGCCGACAGGGACGGCTACCCTAGATATTTCTTTCGACCGTGGTGAGATTACTATTACATAATTTCGATCCCTTCGTACAATTCCTTTCGTTTCGGTTAGATAAAAACTAACTTTTTAACCCCGAAGCACATGAGTAAAAGGCCGGACTATTATTTACAACCGAAAAAAGTTGATTATATCGATTGCCTGTCTAACTAACGACAAACTAGTGAAGATACAATTGCGGGTTCATCGACCTCGAAGGTTTAGATCACGGGCAAAGTGAGCAGTTGTAACTAAATTGAGGTGTCTGCAAGACACTGTTCGACGAGTTAATTACATTAATTGCCTGTCTCCATTGTGTTTGAGGATCGCATATCATCCGAGCATGATATCTGTCGAATTTGGTTTTATGAGGTCCAAATAAGCTCACGAGAATATTTGTCATCTGGAGGTGAGACATCAGTTTTCATTTCCAATTAAGATCCTCATCTGCCGCGGGCCACCACAATTTAGCTATAGATATATCTCAATAGTGAGATGCGAACCAAGCAAACCTAACCACATTTTCATGTAGAAAACAAACTTTTTCCCCCTTTTTTCATGGGGGAGAGAAGATGGCGTTTTCGCGATTTCCTATTCGATTGATTCCCGTTGTCTCCATAAAGTACCGTGTCTTAATTATCTTTTACCGTTGAATTCAAACCTTATTATATGTATTAACCATTCAGCAGATATCGCCGATGATTATAATTATTTTATTTTTCGTTTCAAATGGTAGAAAATCCAGAAGTCGCCGCTAGTTTTATTTATGGCGTGTTCTCTGCTCGCACCAGCTATATATGTACGTTTTGGAAGTGATTTTGCCCCATGTGGGTAGACTCAGAACATGATCAGCTCTGACCTTTGCCCAGAAAATCAAAAGTCAATTAAAGAATTGGATGCAATATTCCCTTGGCAGAGGAAAAAATTAAATAAAAGATTTATTAATGATCAGATCTCGATCGTTTTTTTTATATTCTGACTGGCGTCCGGATATGTGATTAAAGCATGAGCTCATTTACTCCAAATCTGATGGCCATCGATGGTAGCAAAGTCAAAGTTCTTGTCAATACGAGGGACAGAAATAGAAGATGATTCAATGTATTTGCCAAGTAATATACAATTACAGACCCCCCAGAGAAGGTAATACATACTTACATTTCATGGATTAGGGATTTAAAACTTCATCGTCATAAAAAGAATGAAATTGCCCAATTTAGATCGCTTAAAATAATCGGTAGTGTACTTTGCTGTCTCGTGCTACTTTCATTTCCAAGGGAATCAAAAGAGTTGTTTATTATCAATAAGTTACTTCAGTAATTTTCAACCAAAATTAATTAGAAGAAATATACTAATGAATCGTCAAAATTTTTATGACTAAAGTAACCAATTTATAAAGTTTTATGATTGAATTGACCATTGTACTATAGGTTTAGGACTTTATTGGACAAATATCCGTATATTTTGCTATCTTGTGCTACCTTTATTTACAGTTGTATTGAAAGAGATTTTTTTTTATTAATGAGCCTCAAATCCCCAAAAAAGATAAAATCATTTAACGTACTTCCTTGCATCTATAAACTTATCTGAAAATAGGCACCGCATTAATTTACAACCAAATCGAAAGAGTTTTGCTATCTAAAAATAGATTAGGACTTTATCGGCAAATGAACCCAACCGTTCAGACAGCAAAGTATATGGATATTTTGCTATCTTATGCTAAGTTTGTTTACAATTGTATCGAAAGAGTTTCTTTCTATGAATAAGCCTTAAATCTCCCCTCCACCCCTCCCCCCTTTCTTGGCATATGTCAACTTATCCGAAAATAGGCACCGCGTTAATTTAACATCGAGAGATGGCAAATCGAACCGAACTGTTTAGGTGATTTTCTTAAATGAAATTAACGGTCAAAATTACAAAATCCCAATAAGAAACTCTCGAATTTCGAAAAAAGAAAAAAAAGTAATGCACACGGCGCGGATCGAAACGCTAGCATCCAGCCGTTCTGTCCACTTGCATTAACGAACGCTCGAGTTTAACAGCACTAAGGAGTTAATCAGCAAATCTATTTTCCTCTCGGCGGGTGGGGGTAATCCCAACTCGTTGTCGCGAACATTGACTTCCGAAGGGGATCGGAAGTCAACTCTACTCTCGGCTCGAGATCTAGAATTTTCCCGACTCGACAAAATTAAGGAAAATATCAGGCTGGCGGAGAGCGGGAGAGAATCTTTGGATTACGCGGGGCATTTAAGGGGCGGGGGGGACAGAGGTTGACCAGACGAAACACCGGAACGGAACGAAACGAAACATCGTTCCAAGACCCAAAACCCAACCCCGACGGCGACGCTAATGTCAATGCGGTTCATTCATTCGACACCGATCGATCCAATTATATATAAAATCGCGATTTTCAGTTGAATTTTTCAAACTGACAACGATACTCCAACAGCGACATTAATCGGAGCGCGGTACGGAGTCATGGACGGCACCACTGAAATTCCCCTCCCCCCCCAAAAAAAAAATAAAACCTATTCATAAAACTGCCGTCGTCGCGGCATTTATTTTCCACCAAAAAATTCATTCCCGCGATAAAACATAAGATAGACCTAATTATGAGTCGGGACGTATGTTGAGGCCATCAAGACCGAGAGCAAGATAGGAGGCTTGGAGCGGGGGTCCTTTTTAATGTTCTAATCATCTGCAACTGGCAAATATTTTTATCTCGAGATTAATTGGTGTGATTTTTTTTCTTTTCACGCTGCCGGTATGTAATATACCATAGCGGGCTTAATTCACTAAACTACCCTTAGTAAGTTCGATCTCAATTCTACCTCGAACTTTTTTTTTTTAATCGGAAAAAATCTCGAGCTTTCACTATAATCTGAAATTTGCCGCCGTATCCAAAAATCGCAACTAGTTTCTTCATAATTATCAACATCAAGGCTAGTGAGATGTTCAAGACCCGCGACTTCACCAACACCCTCGCTTTAACCTACCGATGTTGATGATTTTGAAGAAATCGGTGATGATTTTTTGGACTTGGGACAGACTTGAGACTAGAGCAAAAATTGATTTTTTTTTTTATGGTCTTTCAATTTTGAGATAATGTACAATACGATCCCTGAACTTTTAACTTATTTGATATGATCCATGAATTATAGTGTAACGTGCAGTATCATCATTACATTTTTAATCTACTCAATATAATTCATGGACTTTCGGTATATGTTCAACTTAATCTCTAAATTATGTGAAAATATCAAATGTTATACATAAATTTATATTAATTGAATGGTAATATTTGAAATTGGATCTAAAATTTGGGGTTTTTTTTTAGAGAATTAGGCATACGTCATGAATTACATCTTATTTCCATAAGTAAGCTCGCTCGGGGCACAACAGATCTCGAGCATGGATTGGACAAGACCCACGTCAAAACCCAGACGAGCGGCCCGATCATGAGGTCATTCGCGATCGTTTCGATTTGTGGAATTGACTCGAAAAATTTACCAAAAGAAGAAAAAGGAAAAAAAAAAAAAAAAAGGTCTATTGTGGAGAGAGAAGCGGGGGAGTCTCTTCTATGCGCAGCCGGTCGTACCACCACGAGTCCTCGTTTCTTTATTTTTCTTTTTCAGTTGAGTCCTTCTTCTAGGAAAGCTCCTATCCTTTTCATTTTTCCATTAAATCATTCGGCCACGATCCGTCCCATGTGTACCACCATTCTCTTATTGGCACGTAAAAACAAAACCGAACCCAAAAAAAAAATATTTTAAACAAACCCGGAGAATTGACGAGTCGGAATCCGGATCGCAAAATGACCCATTCGCCCCTACGGGCGCATCCCCATCGGATTGGGCGGATTTTTTTTTTAATAATTAACCATAATAGGGGTTTTTTTTTATATATAATTATTATAATAGGGGTTGTTGAAGAGATCATAAGACCGAGGAGGGAGAGGGACATGATACGAGGTGGGGCCCGCGTCATTATCGAGAGAGACGTCTCGCTTCATCGGCAGCGGACGGGGTTGGGAATGGATTGCCAGTCAAGCAAAGGAAGAGGGAATAGGATTTATCTATTATTATTAATCAAACTCTCTTATAAAGGCAGATATTTTTTTCTTCCTTTTTTTTTCCCCTCCCTCTTTTTTGGGTTAGTGGCCGTGTAGACATCACGATCTCGATTCCTACCCAATGTTCCTTTCTCGGACCCAAAAGTTATTACGAGTGGAAAGAATATATATTTATATTTTTTATATGTATTTCCGGCCGTAAGTGGATCGCGATCAATCGAATTGAAGATGCGGGTTTTAGTGTTGCCATTTTTCTTCCCCCATCCTTGATTGGAGAAATTTTTCTTTTGTCTTGGTCGGTGTTGTCTGGTGGGGGGATGACCATCGAGATTGTCCGAAAGTTTGCTCGAGGGAGGACTATTTTCCCGAGAAAATTGTTCTTTTATTTTTCGATGTTTCAATGACGGAAAATCAATTCAAATATAGAAAAGTATTCTCCGCGAACTGAAAACAACAATCTTAGATTGTGTCGAAAATGACTCCCTTTTAATTTTAATAGCCCACCAAACAAATGAGACGGCAACCATTTGATTCTCATGAAAAAAAAAAAAACAATACCCTCGTCACGAAATTCAGATGTAGCTGATATTCCTGTAAATTGTAATTAGCTATCGACCGGAGACATCACAAGGGTTGGTCATCTGCTCCGATCAAAGACAATAAGGGAAAAAGCGGAAAAATCGGCCCTGTAGTTGGACAGACCGGAGATGAATGTTCGGCCCCTCCGGTCGGAGACGGTGGCGGGAAAAGGGGAGAAATCGCCCCGGTAGCTGGACCGACCCGGTGACGTCACGTCGGGTCCGGACGTTGGAAAAGTATAACATGGGAGGGTGGGGAGGGAAGACCCGACCTGACGGTGGTCCCCTAGAGAGAGAGAGAGAGGGAGGCTTTTCTGCATGGTCGCGATCATGGGAAAATATGTGGAGCTTTCGAAAGTCCCCCCCAAACTAAGTGGAAAGATTTGGCTAAAACTAGATGTGCCGGGCCCCACGCCCCGCGCACCCGAGGGGAAGGAAGGGGAGAGTGTTTTCTGCTCCCTTCCTTTCGAGATTAAGATCCGATCCGTCCCCGCCCGGGAGGAGAATCCCCCATTTGACCCGACATTATTTATTGACGGAAAAAAGGTTAAAAAAATCCACGGGGGGGAGGGGGCGTGGAATTCGCGTTGGCGCATGAATGCGACGGGGGAGATCTAAAGGACCCGGGACTCGTTCGCTGCAAGGATTCACCCGCAATGCGTTCCCCCTAAGTTTGCCAAAGCTTCCCTCTGAAGAAAAGCCTCCTGGACTCGCTTTTTCCAATCCATTTTATCTCGTTTTGTCGCCTCCTTTTTCTTTCTCTCTCTTTCTTTCTTTTTCCAACCCGGGTCGAGGATAGGGTCCGACTCTGGATCGTTGACCCGGGTTCGGGATTTCTGGGTTCGCCGGTGATCGGCGCTGCCCGAGACCCTTTAGTTCGCATCGGATCGGGTCTCGGGTCTTCTTCTTCACGTCGCGCTTCGCTGTTGGATTTTCTGATTTTTTGTTGGGATATATGTGTATAATTCCGATCGGAATGAATGGCGAAGAGGGTAAGGTCTAAAAGTTGGTTTGACTTTAACAATGTCTGGGAAGCTTCGAGTTTTATTCCCATGACATTCTTTCGCGTCGGAAGCTTCAACTTCTGTGCGTCGTACTCGCGCAGCAACGATCGAGATGTGGGAGAGCAATTCAATCCCGGAGCCGATGAATATCCCTATGAGGCTATGATTAAGCTTGAAAAAATTTAATTTTTTTATGGACAGATGATGTGCGCGGGGATTCGAAAATATATCTTATTTATATATATGACACACCCGACGGCGATGGTATAGAATTCATTTATTAAAATTGATATATAATTTCATACGAGCTTATTCTTTTACGTCCATTCCTATAATTGGTTTCCATATGACTGGTGTATATTTTGGGCTAAATTTGCACGCGGCTGATTTTTTTTTATACATAACCAGTCAATGAAAGACCTTTCTACAGTGGAAACCTAATCCATCATTACAAGGCAATCGCATGCATAGGCCAACTCCAATTTCTCGTGTTCACAATGGAAAATTGGGTTCACCCCATATTTTCAGAAATTTCCCCAGAATTACAAAATTGTCTAGAAGAGGACAATTTGCCGGCCACATGCTGCACGAGGATTTTTTTTTTATAATTATTTATTCCCTCGAAGAGATATGAAAATAGTGCCGTGAATATAATGTGCGAGGGACAAAAAAGAAAAGAAAAAAGCATTTTTCCAGAGGCGAGAAGAAGACACGGACGACTTTTGGGAGGAGCAAAAAGCTCATTGGTCCCAGGAGAGAATCCTCCCAAAAACTCTATCGAAAAAAAAAAAAACAATATTAATAATATTAATAATAAAGAATTCACGGTCGGAATTAAAAAACTAGCAGGTAGAATTATTTTTCCTGTCTTTTTTTTTTTTTAATTTGAATATTCAAAAAATTACATTGCATGCACTTCACAGTTGTTATCATCACCAGGCAACAATGTCAATAATTGCTATTCCTCCAATAGCTGTCACAGCACAAAAAGCATTGCCCTTCTTCCTTCCCCTCTTTGGGTGCCCGTCACATGGCCTTCCCCCTAAATTTATAAATTTCACCTCACTTTGGAAGTGACTATTAATAAAGAAGACCCTCGATGTATCTTTTGCTACATTTACCTCGAGGTAGCTACGCCGTCACATGCTACAGGTCTCGAGTGTGTCAAGGTCCACGAACTGGGTCGGGGCAGATCCGGCAATATATGCCATGAAAAGAAAAGAAAAATCAACGCGAGACCGTAGATATGGCGAATCTTGAATTGAGAATAGAAGTTCAAACCCATTTATTTATTTATTTTATCTAAAAGTTCAAGCCCATTTCGTTCGCATAAGAAATTGAATGTTCCTTGTGGAAGTTCGGAGTATAGAATCGAGACATCAGAAAAGCGAATTCTCTTTGAACTGAGTCAAGATTCTCTCGCCCCCCTATCTCTGCGCCCACGAATCTTTGGGCTTTTTCAAACCCATTTGCCTAGCAAAACCAAAACCCATGCTCATGCTGAAGTGCATCCAATGACGAAAATGCCCCTCGCCGCCACGTTGGGTCAAGAGATTGTTTGCATCGCAAAATAAACGATGACGCCATGATGAGTAATAGGTTAGAAATTCTAATATAAAAAGTTTAAATTGATAGATGGATGGAGGCTACGTGAATATAAAAAGCATTTAGGATCAATTGTTAAGCGATGTGGGATAATATCATGACGTACTAGAAATAACAAAAGATTGTAATAAAAAAATCGGCCGAGCTGAAAAAATGTAGCAAACATGCGGATCGACTCGGTTGTAATCCAATAGCCCGTGCCTTCAAATAGAGAATTAAACAATTGCACGATGAAAACAATTGGACTTGCAACCTTGATGATATCAAGCAAGGACGCGTGTCGTGAAATATACTACATATATATTGTCGACCCATTTTTCTAATGGGATAATTTTTTTAGGAAAAACGGCTAGTCTAGGGTTACACCATCCCAGAGCCAAAATACATGTAATGTAGAGCTGTATAGGTGGATTTGATGGATTTCATTTGAGTGCTATGTCGTTGATGACTAAATGTTAAACCTAATAAGAGTATGTATCAATGTCAAAAGTTTACCGATTAGCATTTCACTCATCTGTTTTTTTAGCACTTGACAATGTCTTCACTGAGTTTGGATTGATCATCCTCTCCCTTCCGGAACAAACCAATGAGAAAAGCAAGGGAAACGTTAATGATCTCACTATTATTCATTAGCTAAGAACTTTAACATAGACTTTAAAATTTCTAAACGATCTATCAGATCCCAAAATCACGAGATATTTCAAAAATGATTATATTATGAAAATATCACTTCTTTTCACACATCAAAATTCGATACAACACTTGCATTTTGGAAAAGTTACGAAAAAACCATACGTCAATATATGGGTCCGCATTCATATACCGTAAAATCTTCACGTATTCTGGATTAAAGAAAAAAAAATATAAAGTGAAAAATGGCAGAAGGTAAAATACAAACATGCGTAAGTCCAGCCAGGCGCAAACCAATGAGAATTCGGTGCCCCCCGTAAAGATTCCGAGGCTGTCTCGTCTCGTGTGGAGCCTTTTATTTTTAATTTTTTATTTTCTCGGGCCTTTTTCTCCGGGAAAAAAGTCCACCCCAACGATAAAAAAAAACCTCGTGTCGCCCCCCTTTTGCGTTCTCATAATGACCGTCCTTTTAAGGAAAATGTCTCATGGGCAGATAGATCGGATAGATGCTCTTGTCGCTTTCTTTTTTCTCTGTCCTCTTTTTGCTTTTTGGGTCGCCGCGATCTCGACGTTTCGGCACGTGACGTACGGGTCGCCTTTTGGGCTGGGCCGTGCTACACGCGCCGGACGAGGAGGTCTTTCGATGTTCGACGACGGATCTATTCTTTCCTGTCCGAGGACCGCGAAGTCGTCGCTCGGTTTTATAGTCGCTTACGTCTTCGGTCCGCGAGGGGTACGAGTTCATTTATTATGGTTTGTAACAAACCCTACCGGCCACAAATAGACTGACTTTTAGGCTCCGTGGAGATGATATTATTTTAACGAGTCAATAGAAAATATTTTTCGACTCCCCACCTTCTCAGGAGGGTGGGGTGGGGACGCGTAAGTTTCAAGAGTGGGTTTCGACTCCCACGCCCTATAAGAGGCGAGAGAAAAGTCCGAGAGTGAGTGTAGAATAAGAATAGAGTAGAACTGAAAAAAAAAAGAAAAAAAAAAAGAAAATATTTTTCTAAAAAAATAAAATTCAAGAAAATCATTATATTTTTCAAATTCTTAATTGAGTATTGGCACTTGGATCAAAAACTTTATCTTTGGGCATAGGAATCCCAACGCTCCTTCATGAGCCTTTGGCAATGGAGTCGGATCCCTGACACTCGAGCCTAGATCCATCGAGGCCAAGCTTGAAACTTTAACGCTTTGGCCCGGGTCCATCAAGGCCGGACTCGGGATGCTGGATGTGATAACATCGAGACCGAGCCCGGATCCTTGATGCCCCACAACCAAATTTTAAAAAAAAGATTTCAGATTTTTTAATTATTTTGTTTATATTTATATTTATTTTCTTATTCCTTCTTCTTTTGCTGGTCTCCGAGCCTTGGCAATGATTAGCAATCGCCCACAGGAGAGAGCTCAAGTCTTGTCATATCTCGTCTGTTGGCCCTCACTCGTGCCTTGTTGTCAACGGTTTGCCAATGCCCAGCAACCAATGGATGAAGAATCAGAGAATTTTTTTTAAAAAAACATATTTTTAAACCACGAAATTATTCATGTCAAAATGTTTATGCCACGTAAAACAGCTAGTGTCAACGTCAACAATTTTATGGTCAAATGAGATTTCTTCACCAGATGACATAAAAAAAATTCCAGTTAATTTTTGGATTTCAGTAAAATACTATAAAGTATTGTCATTTTTCTGAAAAAGGAATTCTCAAAAAATATTTTCTAGGTATGTTACATTTTCTGCGAAACAAAACGAAGCCTTAGAGTGTGTGCTTATTTTGCGGAAAATTAACAGTCCATAAAATATTCCCCAAAAAATAATTACTTTGTATCACTTTGTAAAAGTGAACAAACATAATTTATTTTCATTGCCTAAGAAAATATTCAAACATATATTACCGTCGATAATGAAAATATTTTTTATTACCTAGTTGTTTCAAACGATTATTCTAAGAAAAATATTTTTAAATTATTCATTTTTGTGAAATAAATGAAGCTTTAAAATATAATGGATAATCTTTTGAAGGGTCTTCGGTGCCCGCAGCCACGACCTTCGTCATCGGGACCTGGAGTTATACTCGTTTTTCATGATTTTTTTTTTAATGAACATCAGAAAGATGATTTTCATATTATTTATAAACCCGATAAAATATAAGAAAATTCATATTCCTCGAAAGCAAGTCCATTTTAAAAAAGTTTCCTTGGGAAAGTTGACTATCCGTTCGTCGAGAACATTTTTTGGTGGGAAGCGGGAGTAAAAAACAAGGCGCAAAGCAAGGAAAGAAAGGAATAAAAGAAGGGAAAATGGACGGAAACACGACAAAGTGCTCGAATAAAAAGGCGGAGCATTGAATGGAGATGGATTTCATTCCATGTATCGCGAGATTCCCGAATCCCGACCGAACTGAATCTCCTCCCTACCGATCGATTGTCGTCGTCAGTGCAGTGGCTTCGGAGATCTTCAGATTCGTTTATTAGGACAATCCACGATATCGCTTGCCGTACGACGCTCGAGCAACTGCCGTTTTGGCCTCTCTTTCCTCAAATAAAAACGTAGATCAGATTCTCGAAAATCTGAGGCAACAGTAAAAGTGATGGGGCGTCATTTAATGAGTGACTTGCCTCCTTCTTCTGTCGTCGTCCTTTAGGCTCCTGCTTAAATGTGCGCGTGAAAGAGAAGCCAGCGTCGTGGTACGAATCGCTTTTTCTTTTCCTCTCCAGATCCGTGTTGCGATGCGGACCGTGGGGGTGATTACTCGGTGCATCGCGGTACGTCGCGATTTGATAGGGTCGCGGGACGGGGGGGACCAGCGCGGTGCGATGAGGATAGCAAGCGCGATCGCGGCGGCGTGCTACTGCCTTGGGCTGCTCGTGATGATTCTGGCCCTCGACGTTAAACTAACGTCCTTGACGAACTTGATCGGGATTCAAGGTATCTCTCCTGAATTTTTATGATCATTGGTTTTTCGGCTTGGTTAATCTATTGGTACGGTGGGTGGTGGATTGTAGAAAAAATTACGAAAAAAAATTCTAAAATCATTGTACGAATGTCAATTCAATTTTAAATTTTGATCAATCTAATCATAATTTTTTCGACAATTTGTTATTGTGATACTTTCGAATAATTTTGGCTACAAATCATTGACGTGAACAATTTTTGTAATTTTTAAATTTTTTGATAATATTTTTCCTTCTTCCTTTGCTAATCGCTTGAGTCTTGGCCATGATTGACAACCGACCGCAAATGATGCTCAGTGAGGTCAAGCCTAGCCCAAGGCTAGTGAGGTTGAGCCTCGCTGGTTGCTAGATCTTGGAGAGGTCAAGCATTGCCTATAGTTGGTTGTCGGCTAACGTTTAGGCCCAATTGGCGAAGCAATAAGGGAAAAAAAATGAATAAAAGAAAAAAATAATTCAAAATTTATCTCTTTTAAATGTTGCAAAAATTACCCACATCAGCGCTGTCAATAACTCACATAGAATAAATGTCATATATATCGATAGTTTAGCCAAAATTAACCGTAATGATTAAATTAATAGGGTTTGGAGTTTAATTGACATTCGTATAGTAAATCTCTATTTGTTTTGTGAAAAATATAGGATTTGGAAAATATTTTTCAAAAAATAATTACTTATATCGTTTGAAATAATTAGTTAATGATTATTCACAACAATTTATGTTTAAATTTTGGGTGAATAATAAAAATATTTTTCATTCATTCGAATTTTATAAGTAGTACAGATGATAATTAAAAAATATTTTTAAAATAATTTATTTCTTCGCGAAACAAATGTAGTCTAACTTCATCACTCCTTAATTTTACCCGGACCATATGTTACGCACATTCCATATGCTATTGGGAACGAGGAATTTAGCATTGTCTTATTTTCGTGCAGTGCTAAAGGGCTGCGCATGGGCTGTCAACCCGAGGGCCTCGGCCTCGTCGTCGTCGGACATCCGAGGATCGCCGGTCTCCTGCGACCGATCTCATGCCACCTACGATCTTTGCACCGTCGACGGCCCTGCTTTGCTGGACCCCGCGACGGCGACGATCTCTTCCTTGGACCGGACCTCGCCGCCGCGCGCCCCGGTAAAGACCCGCCCTTACACGCGGAAGAGGGACCGGAGCGCGCTCTCGCGGGTCAGAGAGGTGACCGTAGCCTCCTCGCCCCCGCCCAACGCCACCTGCGGCGCCACGCAGGCGGCCCCCGCCCTCGTGTTCAGCGCCGGCGGCTACACCGGCAATTTCTTCCACGAGTTCAGCGACGGCCTCGTCCCGCTCTTCATCACCGTCGAGTCCATATTCCCCGACCGCAACGTCACCCTCGCGGTCGTCGACTGTCGTGACTCGTGGCTCCGCAGGTACGCGGACGTGCTCTCCCACCTCAGCCGCCGTCCGGTCATCAACCTAGACAGGCAGAAGGAGGCGCTCTGCTTCCCGGCCATCACCGTCGGCCTGATCAAGCATGGCCCGATGACTATCGATCCCAAGCTGCTCCCGCATCCGAAGAGCCTGCGCGACTTCGCCTCCTTCCTCGACGGCGTCTACGGCGGCGGCGCGGCGGCTCCTCTGCCGAGTCCAGCGGCGGGGGGAAGGCCGCGGCTGGTGCTGGTGAGCCGGCCGAGGAGCGCCGGGCGAGCGTTCCTGAACCTGGCGGAGCTGGAGGCCCTGGCGGAGAGGATCGGGTTCGAGGTTCGGCGATTCGCGCCGACGCGGGGGACGCGGCTGGCGGAGTCGTACAGGCTCGTGCGGGGAGCCACGCCATGGTAGGGGTGCACGGGGCGGCGATGACGCACGCGGTGTTCCTGAGGCCGGGGTCGGTGCTGCTGCAGGTGGTGCCGGTGGGGACGACGTGGCTGTCGGAGGCCTACTTCGGGAGGCCGGCGAGGGAGATGGGGCTGGAGTACGTGGAGTACAGGATCGGGGCGAACGAGAGCAGCCTGGCGGAGGAGTACGGCGCCGACAGCGTGGTGCTGAGGGATCCGAGGGCGGTGGTGGGAGGGGAGTGGAAGAACATGCGCCTGTATCTGAAGACGCAGAACGTGAGGTTGGACCTGGGGAGGTTCGGGGCGTCCCTAGGACGGGCTTACGTCAAGGCCAAGGCGTTCATGGAGACTGGAGAGTCGAGTTAGCAAGCGATTGAATCGAGATGCCGGACTTAGTCGTAAATTTTTCTCTTTTCTTGTACTATTAGGCTGCGTTTGGTAGTCCGGATTTTAGTCAAGATAGGATAATTTGTTATCCTGTTCAATGTTTGGGAATATCCACCGGATCAGACAAACCCGGATACATTCGGATAAAACGCCGGATAAAAAATCCGGGGGAGGGGGTGAGATAAGCCCGTATTGGATAAGAATTTTTTTTTTAGGAAAAAAAGAACTTAATAAAAAGATAATATAATATAAGCATTTATGTCAAATGGATACCTTCACCTCTCTGATTCATTATCAGCCCTCTTCTTCCACTTCTTCTCCCATCTTCGTTTCTTGTACGCCAGCAATTGGGCACCCCTTCCTTTGGATTATGGACTTGCTGAATCTAATGACCAAGAGTTGCTTTTTGAGATGAATAGGGCATAAGTTTTCTCATGGGCATTTGTGGAACTAATTGAAGCATTGCTCGTGCCACCTCAAACATCGATGGCTGGAACTTTGGCTCCACCAGCACCACTTCATCAACAATGCTAAAATCCTTATGAAGTATGTTGAATGTCTCAAGGGAAGATGTGAAAATGGTGATGGTGATGAAGTAACTGTAACTGACAACTTGGGGCGTTGATCGATTTGAGACAATGCAAAGACTACTCTGGTGGTCACCTAAAATTCCCCCACCCACCCTCTCTGTCGTAGTCTAAGATTTACCGATTTGCATTGCCGTTGCACGGCGATGTTGGTGCTTGCCGTTTTCAATGGTGGCCACTGCGGAGGTGGCCACAATTCCTAGATCTAGGGTTTTTCCATGGCATTTAATTAATTGAATTTTCTATTTTTTAAATTTATAATTTAAATGAATATCATATTTATTTTTTAATCTTATCCTGAAGTGCACCAAACACTTGATAGGATTAGAAATGTCCGCCTTTATTATCCAAATGATTTAACATCCTACTTTATCCCATCCTATCCTAATAATTATCCCGACAACCAAACACAGCCTTAGAGGAAGGTGAAATCAATAGCGGTGGGCATGGTTTTGGGGTATAACAGAACCAAATTGAAAGATAGTCTGGTTTCGAATTTTAGAGTATGTAAGATAGGTCTTAATTTTCGAAAATTAAGAAGCCGCCGGTACCAAAAAATCTGGAGAATTCTCGCGTAGATCCATTTCGATTAAAGATGCAAGCCAAATTTTGGGCCGATGAGTCGCGCCATTACCGTTCTCGACAGGCGTGTTTTTCTCGTTGCTGGGCTTTGAAGGGCACGAGCCTTGTCCGGTCCGGCCCGACCCACGAGCACTTCCCAGGAACTCGTTTTTCAAAGCAGAGCGGGAAGTCGCGAGCCAGAGCTCCAGGGCGATGTTCATACCTTCTCTCTCTCTCTCTCTCTCTCTCTCTACCTGCATCTTCTTCACCAGACCAGCTCTCCCGCTTCCGTCACCGGCCGCGCGCCCCATTCCGTTTCCGGGTTTCGGTCACCTCCCGAGAAGGAGAAGAGCGCTAGAGCGGCGCCCGACCCGAGAGCCCGCCTCCGCAATCCCTCCGGCGGATTCCGGATCTGCACGGCGGCGCTCCGATGATTGCAGCTCGCCGGAAGCTCGAGAGCCCCGCCGGGGACGCCATCTCCAGAGTCCGGTTCGCTCCCCGGTCCAACAACCTCCTCGTCTCTTCTTGGGACTCTGTGAGCCGCGGTTCCTCTCTCCCGAATTAATGATTTTTTTCTTTTTTTTTTCGCAGTATTTTGAGTTTTGTTTTCCTTCATTCGTTTGGGATTTGATGAGCTGTGCTCTGCGCAGTGCCTCAGGTTGTTCGACGCGGATAGTTCCGAGCTCAGGTTGGAAGCTCCCTCCGAAGCCGCCCTCCTCGGTTGTTGCTTCCAGGACGAGTCTGTTGCTTTCGGTGTCGGCTCTGATGGTTCCGTGATGAGGTGAATCCGGTTCGCGAGACCGTACCGGGAGCCGAGTTCTTTTTTTCGCCTTTCCATCTTCAATTACTGCGTTCTTTTTCCTTTTGCCCATCTGTTGATGCTACTAGTTCGTGCGTTTGTGCCTCTTCGCTGCTCGAGCGAGTCGATAGATAATTTTGTGGAATTGGGCTTCTGAATTAGGGAGATCAACAGCTCACCATCGTCAGGAACTTGGATTTTCTTGCTAATTCGGGTGTTTGAAACTTAGTAAATGTTCTAAACTTAGGCTTGTGAGCATGGCATCTTTCGAAGATTTAGACTTTACATGGTCTTGCTCTATAGCATGCGCACGAGGTTGCGTCGATCTGCCCTTTTGAAGTTCTTGGCGGTTACTTCTTTGTTCCCTACTGTTTTCGTGCAGCCCTTAATTTTATAGTCAGGCTTGTTGGGGTTGCTGACATAAATGTCTTGTCGGTCAGTACATCAGATTCCTAAACAATGTGTGGTTTAAGTCGTTGCTTGAACATTTGGGAGGAGTGATGACAAGGTTAATCCATGGGGTCTATTGTCTAAGCGGTATAGCATCTTATAGATGTAAGGGCAGTAATTTTTCTTACGTTTGACTGCCCCACTGGCTGGA
Source organism: Eucalyptus sp. ANBG9806169 (assembly GCA_014182395.1). Classification (NCBI taxonomy): domain Eukaryota; kingdom Viridiplantae; phylum Streptophyta; class Magnoliopsida; order Myrtales; family Myrtaceae; genus Eucalyptus; species Eucalyptus sp. ANBG9806169. The sequence goes on from CM024579.1 coordinate 40,668,002, forward strand.
TTTTGTCTTTAGTAAGATCCTTTCCCTGAATCATTTTGGAAACTGTATGTAGGTACGATTTGCACTCTGGAGCTCAGGACACGATTGGAAGTCATGCTGATATAGCAACCTGTATTGAATGCTCTGATCAAACTTGTAAGTTCTCAACACTATCTCACCCTTGATGTATCAGATACCGAACATATTTCTTCCATTAAAGGTAAAAATCTCTTCAATGAAGTCATTTCCCTGGCATCAATTTATGGTGTGGGCTTGTAGAGAGGTTTAAATCTGGAACTTGAAGCTTGTTTTACACACGAGACATCTGGATCTAAATAATTATGTCAATAGCAAGTTTGTTGAAAGATTAAAAATCTTCCTTTGTGAAGAATAAGATGTTTCAGGCTCTCTGTTCTTAAAATCTCCTTTTCCTGTAAGTGGCACTTAGGGTGGAATGTGAATACAATTTTCTGTAAGAAGTTCTAATTAGGTTTCAATTCAACTTGCACAAAAGTTGTAAATCTAGGGGGACACAGGTTCCTGGTTGTTATGAAGTGTTCTTATTTCATCTTTAGCTAAGTGCTGATCATCAACTGTGTGTTTGGTATTCGACAACCTATGTAAAAGAGAACTCACAGACAGCTTACTTCCTGATTCTATGCCAAGTGATCTATCCCCAGCACTTTTGGAGGTGCACATACAGGGACAATAGAGTAGGGCCTTCACAGGATTCTGACAAGTAGCTAGCAAAAAAGGAGATCAAAATGTGACGTCAGATTCTAATATTTCTGGTCACTCATAATCACAAGCTTTTCTTCTACTTACGATATTTTTTTGCACTTGCTGTTGTGTCTTGGTGCAGGTCAAGTGATTACAGCTGGCTTAGACAAAAAAGTAGTTTGTTGGGACATGCGCATCGATAAAGTTATCGCAAATTTAATTAATGTAAATGGAGAAGTGGAGTCCATCTCACTATCTGGGTGTAATCTAATGGTTGCAATTGGAAATTCAGCATATGTGTACGATTTCCGCAATTTAAAAAGACCCCTTCAATTGAAAGAATCACCAGTTGATGCTCGTATAAGATGCATAAGCTCGTGTGTTTATTTCAAAGGTATGTCTAAGGACTACCCTAGGTATGAATATGGCTCGAGTGTTATACCCTACGTGAGATCATGGAAGGAGTAACTTTGATGCTTTAAACACACCTTCATGGTGGTGTCTTCGCAGGATTTGCCGTTGGATCAGTTGATGGACGTGTGGCTGTTGAGATTTCTCCGTCATCCAATTCAAATGACAGCAGGTCAGTAGAATGCTGCACTTCTTCAGCCGTCAATACTTGGTCATGCAAACATTAAAACTCTAGGATTATAGGATAATTATATAAAGTTCCATTAAACTAAAATCTGTACTAATTGTTCTAGTCTGACAATCCACGTTATATACCAGAGCCATTGTGCATCATATTCTCGGAAATGCACCATATTTGTGATCGATGACTTTTTTTGGTAGAAAAAGTATTATTTAATCATAATTAGATTATTTCACTATGAAAATTCCGTAATGTTACTGGACGTTGTATATGATTTTGGTTAAAAAAGCCTACTTGAATTTTCTAGCATCAATACGGTGTAAAATTGCACTTGTCTTTTGTCTTGCACTGAATCAAAGTTCCTTTTTTCCCCTTTATGTTTCTCTTGCCAGACTGCAGCATATGTATGGCTTAAAATACTGACATGTTGAGTTATATGGTCCGTTGCAGCTACACATTCCGGTGCCATCCGAAGGCAAAGAATGGAAGAAATCACTTGGTATCGGTGAATGACATTGTATTCAATCCGCTGTATGTGAAATTCCTTTAGTAGCTGATCTTAGCAAATTATGTGAATTCATAGTCGTATGGATGTTTATGCAGGGGCTTGGGTTCTTTTGTGACTGGCGATGATGAAGGGTATGTAGCTATATGGGACGCTTGCAATAGGAGAAGACTATTTGAGGTGCTATTCACGTGATCCTGTATTCTGTCCAGGCGAATTAGTGAAATTCTTGTCATTACATGATTTGGTAATTGTTTTGGAATGTGCCTCTGGTGATACGGAGGTCAATACATCTACTATGATCAGGGAACTGATTTTCCACCTTGGTAGATTGTACTGTATATGTTCACCAGACATTTAAAAATGGCATTTTTATGATGGTTGAAGATTTGTTCTTGTCCATCTTATGAATTGTTGGCCTGCTGTATCCAGATTCAAGTTAAAAAGAATTGCATCATGTCTTGAGTCTCTTGACCAATGCGTATCTGCACCTTGCCACACGAATTTCCTCCCATTTTCTGCTGTTTTTGTGCTTGCCCTTTTTTTCTTTCTTTTAGTAGCAATGGGCTATTTCGCATATCTCACTCCGGCATATTCTGCTTTCAGCTACCCAGATTTGGAAATAGCGTGGCGTCTTTGTCCTATAGCCATGGGGCTAGTCTCTTGGCAGTTGCGTCAAGCTACACATACCAAGAAGCTAATGAATTGTAAGTAGAATTCTTTTGTCTCACTGTTCAGTTGAAGGTAATGGAGCTTGATTAAAGAAAAAAAGGAAATATATATATGTTTTTTTTTCTTGGTCGAAAGACAAAAAGGATATATGAAAGGCATCATATTAGATAGAATTGTACATGCATATCGGACCTTAACTGTGCAAAAGAATCGAGCTGAAAAGCGACTGGATCAGCTAACGGAACTTTCCCTCCTCTTATTTATGGTTTCCCTAGATGATATTGTGTTTGCCAACCTAACAGCTAAAAGCATTCCGTGTCTTGACTTTTCGTCAGTGGCAAGGTTTTGTAATCTGTTGTGTCCTTGTCTTCTCCTAGCAGGGAGGAACTTCCTGAAATACATATATTCGAAATGAATGAGCTTCGCCCCGGATCAGCTTCAGCTGGTAGTTCAGGCACCAAAATGCTGTCTATTTGATGCCAGACATGGAGGTTATGGGAATTATCTACCAAGCGTTCGCCGTCAGTTGCTTGGACAAGCAGCAATCTTTGGCTTTTGCTATTGCTTTTGTTGTACTCTTCACGTGTTGTCCCGTTGTATCATTACTGTTCTTCCGAATTATTGATCAACATAGCGTGCAAATGATCACCGTGTACCTCGTGTTTCGCCGTCCCTTGTTTACACAGAGACTTAGACAAATTTCAGAGAAACAATCTGAAATGAAGGAATAGTCTTCTAGCATTCTGTGTAACAAGCTACACATGGATCTTCAACTGGGTAGTTCAGTGCAAGATTTAGTTCGTGATATCTTGTGCTTTAGCTCTCAGCAAGTATGATCTCTCAATCCAATGGTTAGCAAATAGATTCGCGTCCACTCACGTGTCAATCGTGCACTATGAATTCGACAAACCAAGCAACATCATTTCGTCTTCGGATCTTGCATATGAATGGACGTATGAACCATTAATTGGTACAACATTTGACAAAATGAAGATCCTTAAAGAGGACTAAAAAAAAAAAAACCCTTTTTGGTCCTCACAACGGCATTGACTTGAGACTCGATTTTACGGAGCATTATAGATATCCAGCCTCTCGTGGTTCCAACAAATTCAGACCGTCAACATGACATATCTCCACGCAGATCTTGACATTAATTATGTATCGCCGGTCTCGTGGTTTTGACAAATTTGGACCATTGACATGACATATCTTCACGCGGATCTCAATCTCAAGATTGATTATATATTTGAATAGGTTGAATTTGTGGTAAGTCCAACCAATCATGATGATCACAAGTGCTATAGTCGCAAGAGAGGAGGAGGAGGTGGAGGAGGAGGAGTTACTCGACTTCAACAGCAGCCCACGTGCGCTATTTTTAGCGGCTCCCGTTTTGCCTTTTTATCCTGCGAAATAGTGGAAGAGGGGGACGGGGGAAGATATTTTTTCCTTTTCTCTGGAAAAAGGATCCAACGGTGGAAAACCGACCCGACCCAAATCGAGCAAACCCTAGGGCTCCTTCTTCTTCCTCCTTTTTCTCCTCCCCCCCACTCCTCTGATTTTCCACATTTGCTCCCTCTCTCTCTCCTCTCTCTCTCTCTCTCTCTTCTCTCTGCGTTGCGATTCCAATTCGGCGGAGCCGCCATGTCGGACGAGGAGCACCACTTCGAGTCGAAGGCAGACGCCGGGGCCTCGAAGACGTACCCGCAGCAGGCCGGCACCATCCGCAAGAACGGCTACATCGTCATCAAGAACCGGCCCTGCAAGGTCTCCCTCCCCCCCTCTTTTCCCGAACTCGAAGAAACGGCGTGCCGTTTCTCTTCCTCCGTCGCGTCGAGCCGATCGACTGATCGGTGTTTCGATTCGCGTCGATTCCGCTATGTTTCGGTCGATTTTCTGCTAATCGTGCGCTAAAAATTTGTTTTTTCGGGGGCCTCCTGGTGCGCGATTGCCGTCTTTTTTATATTGCTTGTGGTGGAATTGGCGATTGGTTGGGGGTAGATCGGCTATTTAGGCGATCGGGAGGCGGTAATCTTCGCAGATTTTAGCGGTTTCTCTTGCCGAGGCGCCGCGAGTTTTGGTCCGCCGAGCTCGTATTTCGGTCTTGTTTCCTGATAATCATGATCCTTGTTGCTCTACCGGTTGGAAAAATTCCCACTTGATTGTGTGTTTGCATTGACCTTTCTCTAGCAAAGTTGGTACGCCGGTACCTGTCGAGATACTGGCGTATTGAGAGGGAAGATCTTGAATACATGAAGCGAGTGAACTACTGGGGACGAATCTAACAGGAGGCGCGAGCGCTGTAAATTGATTGTCTACATGATTTGACGCTTTGACCTCCACTTTGAAATAGTCAGCATCTAATCATTTTGTATTGGCATGAATTGCCAACTTAAGTACTACCGTACGAATCACCACCTGTATCGAAAATCTGAACTTTTCTAGTCATATACCCCTCTTCCTGTCTTTGAAGTTTCTGTGCAATACTAATTTTATGAGCTGCAACTTCAACTATATGTTTTCTGTGCACGAGAATATTTATGTCACCTGGCTAACTAGCATCTTTACACCGATGTTTGTTGCTTGCAGATTGTTGTCCTGTGCTTATGAGTTGTTTGACTTTGATTGGGCTATGTACCCACGGCCTTGGCTAATACCCTTTTTTCCAACTCTTTTGGCTTCACTGTTTTTGCTACAGTCTGTTCGCATTTGATCCAAAATTGTGAACTTTCTGGTCTGATGATCGGCTTTGTATGGATATCTCCGTTTTCACTGCAGGTTGTTGAGGTTTCTACTTCCAAAACTGGCAAGCATGGCCATGCTAAGTGTCATTTTGTTGGAATTGACATCTTCAATGGCAAGAAGCTTGAAGATATAGTTCCATCATCTCACAACTCTGATGTATGGATTTTTTAATTCTAGTATATATTCCTTATACTTAAGTATATTTCCTATTTCTAATTAGCCTGATATCTTTATACTACTTTTGTAGGTTCCCCATGTCACTCGTACTGATTACCAGCTGATTGATATTTCTGAGGATGGATTTGTAAGATCATATTTAATTTGGTAGAGTCTGCCTTTTTGTTTTTATATTATATGGAGCCGCTCATGGGGCTCTGCTAATTTCAGTTGAGTCTGCTGACTGAGAATGGGAGTACAAAGGATGACCTGAGGCTTCCAACCGATGAAACTCTGCTCGCACAGGTCAGTCTACTTCAATGTGAAATAGGATCTTGAGATTTTCTAAATCTTCTTCTTGATGGGTGGTTGGTTCACATGTGAAGTCAACATTTCCATTTCCTGGACTGTTACTTCCAGCCTATTGCAATCAGCCTTCTGTAAAGTAGTCTGTGTCTGACTCGATGCTGTTAGTTTACATGCTTCTTTTTGAGTAAAGATTCTTCAAAAAGATCTCCCAGCAGCCTTTGTTACAGTTGACCATTGTGTTCTCTAGATTTCCAGCAACCTCATAATTTCTTCTTTTTCTTGTTATGTCATGTTACCTTTTGTTTACTCATCACTTATTGGTGTTTATAATGTGTTCCTCCATGAGCTCCACAGATCAAGGATGGATTTGCTGAAGGAAAAGATCTGGTTGTCACTGCTATGTGCTCCATGGGAGAGGAGCAGATCTGCGCTCTCAAAGACATTGGTCCCAAGTAACTGTACCCTAGTATATTCATAATATGCTCAGAGCTGATGAGATGAAGGTGTCAGCTTTGCTTTTATGTTGGTTGGACAACTAGGGGTTGATGTCTCTGGTGATGGGTTAATGAGATGTGACCCCTACTTATAAGAAGCATTTTGGCATTGATTATTTTGTTTATGTGACACTCTTGTGTTCTCTGAAGAACTATGTGGATCATTTGCCTGTCTTATGGTGCGGAGAATGTTAATTACATGGCTGGCAAAGGCTGTATAGAGGCATTGTTGCACCACATTCCTCGAAGTTTGTCGCAGGAGAAGTTAGTTGTTACCTGCTGCATTGCTGCCTTTTTTTTAATTCTGTTTGCTGTATCTTTTGGCTGTATCTTTTCGCCAAAAGATCATGCAGGAACTTAAGTTTGGTGTTTTGGAACAAATGCCTTATCAATTGTTTGAAAGCTGATTTGCAGATGGGCACCAGCTGGTGAGCCCTAGCTGTTTCCTTGACTGCTTAATGCAGGAAAACTATTCAGGCCATGATGCTAAAGAAAATTGAAAATTGCTTGGATATGCCTAATTTACGACATTGGCGTACCGGCTGATTTGGTGTGAATAGTCTGTAATTAGATATTTAAGTAAGTGGATTGTAATTGATACTTAGTAAGAATTGCCACATAATTTAGCATGTTTAGCAAATTAGATTTAATATACACCTGAAAATGTCAACCGGTAGATGTGAACTCGAGTGTTTATTCTGATGAGGCTGTTTTATGTTTAGAACTGTGATTTGGTTCTACTGCCATGAATGAGGCCTAGGGAAATCTATGCTGAGGACGATACTGAAGCCAATTAAAGCTTTCAGTGGTGTTTGTATGAGAGATGTCTAATTAGCGTCCGACCGGTCTGGCCCCTTATAAAATTTATAGGAGCTGCTGCACTTTTGGGGCTTGAGCTTCTAAAGTCGATCTTTTGGTAGGATATGTCCTAATAAGGTAGTAGATTATGCGCAAAGATGAGCACTGTACATCTGAATTGTTTGGATCGGATGGGGCTCTGGTTTTTCTCTTTTCAGTAAACCCCATTGTCATCTCGACCGTCTTGCTTAAATGATCAAAACCGGGTGACTTGCTTAAATGATCAAAACCGGGTGACGATTACTTGGTATTGTCTTGAATTGTGTGGCTAGGGTGTCCCATCTCCTCAGCATCGAAACGCACATCCTTGTCATCAAATTCGCTGCTATACAATCTGAAGCTGTTGGTCCGGTTCGGCCTAAAAGCCAAAATCCTCGGTACGTGGTGTCCTATTTCTGAATGTTGATACCTAGCAAGAGGTCCGGCGTAGGTGACACGGCATGGGGTGTCGGAATGTGTCATCATAGAGGCTCCTGCCCTCGAGTTCGGATCGTTGCCCTTTTGCTCGTACCCAGATGCGCAGTTTGCCCCAGAACGGAGGCAAGACATGTGGAAAGGGTGTTTTAGTGGCCATCATCATCTTTGTCCATCGAGTTAATTCTCTAAGGAAGAACGATCACGGGGGCGATCCAAGATCCTCTCTCTCTCTCTCTCTCTCTCTGTATCAAAGTAAATCTTGAATCCGGGCCCACGTGGTGGCACGAAAGTAGTCATGCGTGAGCGCAAATAAAAGCTCACTTCGAGTGCCAGTTTGTCGTCGTTAACTGGTTGTACGGAACCCCAGCCCCACATGACCCCAATATCTAAATGCCCAACTTGGGGGCAATCAATCTTCTGCTCCTGGTCCCCAGAAGCTCTGCATATTATTCCTCCAACCTCAATATCCGGGCAGCTCGGAATATTTGAGGATGAGGATCTTTAATTTTATTGCAGATGCTCCCATCATCTGTCGTGTCATTAGGAAACCGAGAGGAAGAAAATCCCTCACCGTAGAAATGGCGCCTCCACCTTTAGGAAAATGTTTCCACTTTCGGACCTCTTTTTTCCCCTTCTTTTTTTTTTGCCGTCGGGCGTATCGTAAAAAAAGAAATGCGCAGATGCCAATCATCTGTTTGCGAGAGTCCAAACGCATGCAACTGCACGATGTCATGCCGTCTGTGGCCGTCGCGATGATGTTGTGTGACCTGAATTTAGAGATTGTTCCGTGAGAACACAAAATCTATCGGATCGGATCCAAAGCTCTGTGAGCACGCCTACATATTTTAGTAGTTCAGAGATTAACAAGCCAAATGGCAGTCCAATAGTAAAGGCGTCCACTTCATTCAATTCCGTCACGCATTTTTATTTACACTTTGAGTAAATTTCTGAACGGCTCATACTGCATTCCTTTGGAGATTTTATGGGCGCCGGCAGCTGAGCATGACCGGACCTTCGAGTCGCAGGTGTTGCAGACAACCCCACGGAAGGGATCGGTATGAGCTTGGATCGGAAGTGATCATTTCTAATCTCTCTCTCTCTCTATAGCAACATCAATCCCCGCACATCTCCTAGTAAAGAATTAGGGGAAATGGGCAACACGTTCTGAGTGTGATTTTTTGCAGTAACTTTTACAGATTACACGGCCGGAACTAAGTTAAACTCCATGCATAAGAGATGAGGGGCGATGACTTTAGCTAAGCCCCAAAAGTCCAAGCATGCCACGCCATCATTTATCACGCCCTAAGACTATGCGTAGGCATGTTCAATGTATGAAAAGAAAGGCTATTAAATTTATCTTGGAAGAAGCCCTAAGCGGCTGCTTCCCTGCAACTTCTCGATGCTAACATATACATATATATATATATTTCCCCCCCTCGAGAGTGTACGTGCCCAAAAAGTCCACTCGTGCATCGAAGTCGTCGGGGACAGGGTCGTAAATTCGGTGGGGATGGGGGTTCCCAACTTGCATGGCGTTCGCCAATCACGTTCGGCTTTGGGGCGCACGCTCTCGGGATATTTCCGTCTTCTCGAGAATTGTTTAGTATTTCGCAGTTTGATTCTGGAAAGTTAAGAAACTCGAACAAGGCAAAGACAATCTCTCTCTCTCTCTCCCCGATGCGTCGTGGACTTCTTCTTGATTTTCCATTCGATTCCGCACGACAAATACCCAAAAAGGTTAAACTCATCGAAATCTTGAAAAGTAGAGGGGAGAAAAAGGCCGAGCAGACATTGTCTTTCCCTGCCTTTCCAGACATAGAAAGTACGAGAAAACAAAAGGGAAACGACCAGAGAGAGAGAGAGAGAGAGAGAGAGATTTTGGTTTCGCCTGTCAGGATGGCGGGCAACGACCAACCGCCGCCGCCGCCATTTCATGCCAGGCCAACGGCTCCCGCGCGCCCCTCGCTCGCCCTCCCCCGCACCCCTCCGTTGACTCGCTCTTCGCCAGCTCCAGCGGCGGCAGCAGCGGCGGCAGTGGCGGGGGCTGGCTGGGCGGGATGGGCTTGGGTCTCAGCCCGGGCCCCATGACCATGGTCTCCCACCTCTTCCCCGATGGCGAGGACTGCAAGTCCTTCTCTCAGCTCCTCTCCGGCGCCACCGCGGCTTCTCCCACGGCCCAGTATCTCGGCTTCTCCCTCCCCTCCGCCGGCAGCGCGCCCGAGAAGACCGCCGTTCTGCCCCCGGGAGACTTGCGTTTCAAGCAGAGCCGTCCGGATGGATTGGCGGTCACGCAGTCGCTGTTCGCCATACCACCGGGGCTGAGCCCGGCGGCTTTGCTCGACACCCCCAGGACCTTCCATCCTGTTCCGGTAATCATTGTTAGCGAAATAGGTCCTGTGCGTTTTACTTTTTCCAGAACACATGGTTGTTTACAGCTGTGGCTAAGCTTAGTTGGATTTCATTCGTCTTGCTGAGTAACGTCCGGTACAAATTTAGATTCATGGCTAGTAAGAAAGACAATGTTCCTCCATTAGTGATCCATGATTTGGCGAAAAGTCTCCTTTAATGCTCAAGAGAGGCGCTAGTAGAGTTCAGCCTTTAATTGATGATCTTGCTTCGAACACTGATCTTGATATGTAAATTGCCATTTCGGCTGACTTTTTAACCGATTGATTTCGCGGCTTTTGCAGGGGCATCTAGGAATGTCATACCAACACGGCTTCCTCCGCATGGGCACTCAAGGTTTGCAAGCTCAGCCTCATCACGTCCAATCCGGGTATGCGTCGGCATCTTCCTCGACCGCCGCACTATCCTTAGGAAGGATGCAGTTTCCGCCCTTTGCAGTGAGCACATCGATGATGAACCAGCGGAACTTGTCCTTGGAAGGACCGAAAATTATCGAGTCAGAACCCATCGACTTCTCTCGCCCCGATCAGAGACCTCCCGTGTCTTCATTTGCCGTTGATAAGCCCGCCGATGATGGCTACAATTGGAGGAAGTATGGTCAGAAACAGGTCAAGGGAAGCGAATTCCCCCGGAGCTATTACAAGTGCACGCACCCTACCTGTCCCGTCAAGAAGAAGGTCGAGCGCTCTCTGGATGGCCAGATAACCGAGATAATCTACAAGGGACAGCACAATCATCAGCCCCCCAAGGGCAATAAGCGCGCGAAGGACTCTGGAGCTGCTAATGGGAGTTCAGACGTTGAGGAAAGTTCTCAGATTCCCCTTGGATTGATGCCTCAGGATCAGGACTCTAGCCAGGTCACACCTGCACAGTTCTCCGGGACAAGTGACAGTGAGGAAGTTGGCGATGCTGACACTGGAGCCGATGAAGGAGATGAGGATGAACCTGAACCAAAGCGACGGTACTAACACCAACAATACTAATGAGTATTATTAGTATTTCATGATTGAGCGGTTCTCATGGGATGCTGATGAAGACGTTTTCATTTTTGTGCTGCAGAAGCATGGAGGTAACGGCTCCGGATGCAGGATCTTTGCATCGGACCATCACAGAACCGAAGATAATCGTGCAAACGACAAGTGAAGTCGATCTTTTGGACGATGGCTATAGGTGGCGCAAGTATGGGCAGAAAATTGTCAAAGGCAACCCTTATCCAAGGTGTGATGATGACTTCTCTAATTATCATTCGTCTATTCGAGCTGAATCCAAATTCCATCCGAGATAGTCCGTCTGCTCTCCTTTTTCCTCAGTCCAGATGTCGTTGCTAGTCGTTATACTATTTCCATGTGGTTATGAACTGATTTTCAAATTGCGCAGCAATTTCCGATACTCTAATAGACTACCAAAGATCACCAGCCATGGACCATGGTTACACTGTCCTCGTTGATTATACTTGCCATGTCCCTCGCTTATCGAACAATATTTTCCATGCCGCATAGTGGATCATTCACAGTGAAATTCCGACCTTGCTGGACAATAAGGCAGCGTGAACATATTTCTTGGAGCCTGAATATTGTCATTGATGTTACATAACAGTGAGCTATGACGGCATGCTAAATCCCTGGTTACCATTTCTATCTGTTATTTTCTATTTAGAAGTACGGATTTTGACAACTTTGAATTCACCTTTTGCACGAGATTTTGGTGAAAATGATTAAGTAAACAGGTGATAATTTAGGTATACAACTTGTCGCTACTGAATCCTGCCTGACCCCTCTGTTCTACTTCCTTCCGTATCTTCCTCGTCTGCAAATTTTAGACTATAAAGAAGTATCAGCATATGTTCCATAGGCTGTTCACACTGAAAATGATTGAGGCCACCTCATCCGGTTTTTCCTCTCTTTCGGGAGAGGCGGGTGTATGAAGTGGAATTCATAATGCAATTGAATTTGCGAGATCATTTTAGTGTTGCAATGTAAAATACAGCATATTTTACGTTTGATGCTGTAAAATTAGAACTTCAAGCTACGCATTTGCAATGAATTGCCGCTTTGCTTATGGTCACTGACTTTTTAATCTTCTCTCTTTAACACGCAGGAGCTACTACAAATGCACAACTACAGGATGCAACGTCCGGAAGCATGTCGAGAGGGCTTCAAGCGACCCTAAAGCTGTCATAACGACATACGAAGGCAAACACAATCATGACGTTCCGGCTGCTAAACCGAGCAGCCACAGCGTTGCCAACAGCTACGCCTCACAATCAAGACAGCAACAGAATGCAGAACTGGAGAAGCATGCCGTGTTCGGAACCAGCGCGCAACAGCAGCTGATGTCCCGTTTACGTCTAAAGGAAGAACAGCTAACCTAGGTTTCCTCGTCTGTGACCCCCGGAATGTGGTGCAAGTAGCGCAGAGATATGTTTGTGAAGGAGGCTATGACGAAAAGTTAAAATTGCTTTGCTCGATTTTCCTTTTCGTACTGGGAGGCTGCAGATTTTGGTCAATGCCAATTGCTCTGATTTTTGCACATATTGAATAATACATCGGGAGAAAAGTCCCGGAAAAAAAGCCGCTTCGAGGGCGAATCGCCTGGGTCCGAGAGCTCTGGAGGTACTATTGTGCTGTAGTGTTAAAGTGGTTAGAACCTGTAGGCTTTTTTAACATGACTTGATTTGAGATTGTTTCACCTGGCTGCGCATTCTTTCTGTACATTGAAACGTAAGTGCTGTCCACATAATTTGTTTGGGGTTGCGGATGACTCTTGAGTGAAATTTCTGGTGTTATCTCATTCAACAATTTGTTCTGAAACTCATCATATCCAGATGGAAGAGTTCATTCATGGCATTTAGAACGTGGCTATTCCCGAAGTGGTAAAGCCCAAGAGGCTGAGAAACCCACCTCCAAAGTTGGAAATCCAATTTGAGGTCACGATTTGAACTGCAGGCCCACCGCTAATATTCTGCATCTCTCTATACACAAACTCTTGAACTCTTTGTTCGACTGTATGGAATGGAACTGTTAATACACAGGTACGAGAAGCATAGAAGGTGAGAGAGCGAGTGCACAGAGATCGACGCGTCAGTTTCAAGAGAGTAATCGACCGTCGTGGAGCCGCTTTAATCATCTTCGAGTCGCTGTTTGGTCTGGGGACGGCATGGGCCTGACGAGAAAGCTAAATTGGTTTTATTGCAGGGGACCCGTTTGGGTTTGGTAGATAGATTGATGAAGAACAGGTAGGAGAGAGAGAGAGAGAGAATGAGAATGGGACTGCGTGGGACCATAGCAATTGCTACATGGAAGGAGTTTGATCATCAACGGAGTCACATGCTTGCCCCAAAGTCGAATGATGAAAGTCATCCCCACTCAAATATTCCATGCTTTCGATTTCACAGTGGATGAGAGAATTGCCATCACTTCCGCCTTTAATTCCCACCCGATGGCCCTACAAGATTGAGAGATTAGACTTCTCTTTTTGTTTTGCACAAACAAACCTTCCATTCCATCGAAGCAATCTAAATATCACAAGGAGGAACTAGAACCTACATTTAGATGATAAATTAAGGAAGACTTTGCCAACACTATATTTTTGAACTCTAGATGGGAGATCGTTAAAAAAGAAGAAGATGTGGTTTCTATATGATGAAAAGCCCATTTTGCATGCTTGTGAGTAACTGTGTTACTAATTATACCGGTCCACTTTGAGCTTCATTTTGGGTTGTTGCTAAATTGGAAATGAGAGTTTGAGACGAAAGGATGAATACACTAAGGGCAAAAGCTCTTTTCTTGAATAGCATCAATTAACACATTCCAATCACTTTCAAAGATCGCTTTGTGGGTACTGAGAGACTGAGTAGCTTTGCAAGTTAGAAGAATCCTCGTCTTGTCCACACTTCGAAAACTAAGCCCCTTTTCGATCATGCAGTAATACCTATGGTCCTTTTGTTATCCTTCCATACATTGAACTTTAACTCCTGGTTTCATAGCGGAATCCAAGAATTTGTCCTTACCCTAAATAGAATTCGGTCTTTGCTTGGCTCAACTTTGTTCTCCTTCTTAAATATATTCGAATATTTCCATGAAATCTTATATGACCATAAAGGAACTAGATAGTATGACCATATAACTTTGCCACATTCTAGTGCAGAGGGTAGAGAATTGCTGCATTGAGGGCAAAGAGTTTGTAATTCAATTCCATTCTTTATGATATTTTTTATGGATAAAGAAAAGCGATTCACCATCTCTTCTAGAAGTTTCACGCAAACGAGATAATACCATATGAGCTTTGTCTCCCCAAAATTTGGGCTAGAGGTAATGTTGTGAACAAATGTGCCAAATTTTTCGTCCGAGGCTCCACACGACAGGTAAGAAAGGCATGGGATATGGAGCAATTGAAACAAGTTGGCTCCACAATGTGAGACATTAGCTGTCCTCCACAACATCATTGCATAACGCTCATGAACTCCACCTTTCCAGATTCTGTTCCAAATTCTAGCTAACATAGAGAGATATTCCTGGACAGCAGTACTCTTTATGCCAATCTCATCCCGACCGGGCTAGGTTGGATCGGGGAAGTTGTTGCCATTTTCAGTTTGTGATGTGACGAGTTTGTAAGCAGATTTAACGGAAAACATTCCATCGGTAACCGGATGCCTAATCGGGTTTGTCCACCCAAATGGAGTGCGGCTCATGGATTTGAGGAATGGGTTATACTGAGGCGTGGCGAAACGTTGGATTTAGACTACTCAGTTGTGGGGTAATATGGCAAAAAGAACAGCTAAAAAAGAGAGAGACAGAGAGAGAGAGAGAGGAGAAATATTTCTTTTCCTTTTCTTCCCCTTATTTTCCTGGTTGGAATGAAAATGAAAATCCAGGGCAAGTCCACGCTGGCTCGTGGCGCCGTCGCTAGAGGTCGGGGGAGACGGAGACGGATAGCTCGGGCGGGGAACCCTCCAATCAAGTCGCTCCAAGAAGGTGGTGGTGCCCGCTCACGGGTTCAAAGCTCTTGCTCCGTCCCGGACAAAAAGAAGCGGCGTCGTATCTGGTTTGGACGACGCGGGTCGTCGCCATTGGCGTAGAACACCGCTCTGCAACTTTATTTTGTACTTAATATTAAAACCGGGTCGGATTCCTTGCCCAGGTCAAACGTAACCCTCTCTCTCTCTCTCTCTACTTATGTTTGTTTGGTCTTCAGCTCCTTTTCTGAGATCTGCAGATTCTCTGCTCCCCCCCCAGTCCCTTTCTCTCCTCTCTCTTCTCGTGCTCTGCTGTTGCTTTCGCGATCCGCAAGCGTCGCGGTGTCTTTCTGGATCGCGTGCCGTCGCGCCGGACCGAACGATGAGGTGCCGGGATGCCGGACACGAGCGTGAACGATTTTTTTTTTTTTTTTTTTTTTTGTCTTCCTGTTTTTTTAAAAGCTCAAGAAATGATTTTTCCACGTGAAAACGCCATTCGAACCGGACAACATCGGTCATTTCGATGACGAAAACCGAAGTTATCTGTTATCTTGGAAACCCAAAAAAAAGAAAAGAAAGGAATTTAAGTTTCGGGATGTGATTCTGTTTGATCTAATTTTACATTGATTGAGGGAGAGTTCTGTGCCGAAATGCCCCAACCCTCTTTTGTTTAAGAACACCTGCATTTTCTACTTCTTTGCAACGAAATTGATAGCGATTATGAAAGTTGTATCAAGAAGAACTAAAATAAAATATAATAGAAATCACTAAAAATTCTAAATTATATTAATCATGTCGTGGCACATTTACTCTTTTTTTTTTTTTTTTTTTGTGATACAAAAATTTTCTAAACTTGTATTTATATGACATTTTTCTTTTTGACTCGTACATTAAGAATGGATACACAACAACTAGCTTAAATTATAGGTATCTAAGGTTGGATCGAGATTTGAATCACGGCATTCCCTTTTCGATTTTCTTGCATCTCAATTCAGGTGATTATGCCTGTTTTCCAGTTCCGTGAATTATGTCATGGATGCGGGTTTGTCGACACCCCGTTTTCGGTCCTTGCTTGCTAACATATTAAACTTTTTGGGGGAAAAAAATAAAACGATTCGTCAATTCTTTTTTCTTTTTGGGTTGTTTTGATTCTAATTTTAAATTTTTCGGACAAAGGGTGTTTTGGGAATTTGGCGTGCTCTCGACCTGTCCAAGCGGCGACAGAGGGTGATCCAAAGGAGTTAATGCCGCCGAAGGACTGCGTCAGTAAAATACAGTTGGCTTTTTGAAAAGTCCACTCACTTTTCAAATAATGTTAAAAAAGGTGCAAACTAAATAAAATAAAATAAAATAAAATAAAATAATGGATGGTCCACCGTAGATTTCGTGAAAATAAAAACTCAGGATCACGTACTTATCTTTTATTAGAAAAGGGTCCCAAATATACAAATAAAAATAAAAGAGGAAAAATTTAAATGGTAGGTCAGAGCTTCGGCCCAATCTGGCTTAAGGATCACGTACTTATCTTTTATTAGAAAAGGGTCCCAAATATAAAAAAAATAAAAGAGGAAAAATTAAAATGTTAGGTCGGGGCTTCGGGCCAATCTGGCTTAAGTAAACAAGTCATATTTTCTATTTTGATTTCCATACATCATTTGGAGAGAGAAATAGCACTAGAAAATAATTATTTCAAGTTTGAATAAGGAAAACCATTCCCCACTTTTTTTTTGTTTGACTATGATTGAGAGAGTAAACATTTTCACAATTTTCATTTTGAGTGATAATGCAACAAATTGTTAAAGTGATAATAGTACCGTATGTCTGACTAAAAAGTTTTTGATAACGAAAAATATTTGGTGATCGGGAAATGTGATTTCTTTCTTGTCAATGGAGAAAATCATTTCCCTCGATCTAAATTTCTTTTTCTTTTAGTTTATGGAAAACTCTTTTGTATACTGATTGGTTTTCATCATCTAAATATTGAAAAGCCAAAAAATTATCTTTTGAAGATAGTTCCCTTTTTCAAAATAATTAAGAGAAAATTTTGTCATTTTTCTATTCGACGTTCGAAACTTTACCATCTAATCCCGACAAGAAAATGCCAAACGCATCTTATCGGGCCTTTCAAAAAGCCCCCCAACACAAATCTCGTCACTACACCACCCACGACGCAACCATCAACCCTCTCTCGTCCTTTTCTTACGTAAAGTCACTCTCCCCCTCTGCGATATTTTCTTTTTTCCTCTTTTTCTTTGGGGGGAAATAGATAAAAAGATAATGAAAAAAAAAACAATGTTATATAGCTATTGATATGGTATTACCCTTTTCCATTTTCTCTCTTTCTTGCACGAAAGCATAATAGTATTTGACGACTTCAATCGTAATATCGAAAGTCTTGAGTTTTTTTTTTTTTTATTCGAAAGGATGACATTCCATAGCCATATCAACGCACAATGCCGTAATATTTCAATAACTCTAAGCACTTCACATCGAACTGAGCATCTCTGATCATGAAAATTTATGCTCACACCACATATGAGATGAGATCTCCACCGGCCAATTTCTCAAAACATTTGCAAAACATTGTTGTTTGTCCCTTCGAGACCAACCATGTAAATCGTGACACTCGTCTCATCTAAATCGACAATCCAATATCGATTGTGGAAGAAACTGGTGGTCAGTTTACGAATTAATTTTTGAGGCAAGAGATATGTCAAATTACCCAATATTGATGAAAATAGGTATGTCGACGAGTTTGGAATTGGGTTCAGTCTTGGCGATCATCTTGAGTAAAGGCATAGGTTATTGCCGTTTCAACCCGGGCCTAACGTGCGAAGGAGGGATTATTAGAGTTATCTTGCTTTAATCGTGAAAATAGTTGGTACGGATCGACTACCCTAAATATAATACAAGAATTGATCTCATCTCACTCGCCATTTAGGCACGGATCAACCACCCTAAATACAATTCAATAATTGACCAGCTTGACTCTAAAAGGATGGAGCCGTGTCTTTTCCCCCAAGCAGCAATTCAAGTCGGAGAAAAACAACGTCCGAAGACAAAAGTGGTTGGGCAAGGATCGCATATTTCTTGCAAGCAATCCCTTCGGATCCAAATCATGGAGCAGATAGCAATGTCCTTCCTTCCTCCATAGAGCCTACGAACCCCCTCGACTGACTTTCCGCTCGGTGACGATTTATTTAGCGCCACATCATTGTTGCTTAAAAGAAAACTTTCCCCGTCTGCGGTACTTGCAAGGCGTCCGAAATTTCCAAACTACGGATCGAGCTCGTGACATCTCGCTCCCGCGATCCTGACCCGCGGAAAAATAATCCGGTAGGGCCGACCGAGGACGGGCGGCGACCGGGTTCGGCTCCGCCATTGGACCGCCCTCGCCCGTGATCGAGAGTACGGGAGAGGGCATTAAATGAGGCTTTTTCGGGTGTGGCCTGCCGGCAAGCGGCGAGCTACCGGTGGGGGATGGGATGGGATGGGATGCGTTTGGTTGCGACTTCCCCCCGCCCCGCCTCGTTCAATGATTCACCCACCCTCCCTTCCCGCAACACATGGCACAGCTACAGACAAGGAACCGGGAAAAAGGAAAAGGTGAAAAAAAAAAAGAGGAAAGGGGGGGCATGCCCCCCCTGTAATAATGCCCCGTTCACGAGCATGGATTGCAAGCCCCAAAACCAGACATCTCCCCCTTTCTCTTTCTCGGCAGTTCACTCACAGTCCCCCAGGCTCCCTCTGCCCAAGTAAAAAGGAAAAAAAAACAGAGAGCTTTTGCAGAAACGAAGAAGAAACCGGAGGACCCTTTTCGATCTTTCGTCTCGCCCACCTTCCGTTTGGCTGTAATCTGGGTTTGTGGGTGGAGAGAACCCAGCTCCAGCTGCTCCTTCTGATCTCTGTTTTCTTCTAAAGTTTCAGTTTTTTTGGCTCCTGAACCCTTCACGCAGTTGTTTTGGTTCTGTGTCTGATGAGACCCGATTGAAATGCCAATGCAAGCGTCCGTTTTTGCCGTACCCTGCTGTTAAAAATCGTTGCTTTTGTTTTAATTTATTATCTTCCTTTTGCTTTTCCCGGAAAATGAGGGAAAGTGGAAGGAATCTCTTTGAAAATCAAGGAGGAGACAAATCCAAGTGATTAATGTTTTCTTCTTTTCTGGTCACCTACATTTTCGTCTCCGCATTTTGTTAGCTTTTCTCCTCCTGGTGTTGCAAACATTTGAAGGGGGAGATGAGAAAGCATGGATGGCAGCTTCCTTACCACCCTCTGCAGGTACCTCCCTCTTGGATTAGCTGTGTTCCAGAGGCGTGGCTTTTGCGAAAGATTTCATATTTTTGAAGATTTTTGGCTGTTTTCTTGGTTGCATTGTGAAGGTGGTGGCAGTTGCTGTGTTTCTGGCATTGGGGTTTGCCTTCTATGTGTTCTTTGCGCCCTTTCTTGGGAAGAAGACGTTTCAGTACATTGCGATGGGCATCTACACTCCTCTTGTGAGTGAAGTACTTCACTTCTTTCTCTTTCGGCAAAGAATTTGTGCCTGCTTAATGTGTTTAGCTAAAGAGGGATCCAGATCTGTACCATTTTTGCTGTTTTTTGTTTTTTTTTTTGTTTTTTTTTAACTGGGTGTTATATACTAGTCCTTTCTTTTCATGATATGCGCCTCTTCCTTTCTTGGTTCTTTCCATTCCCGTATACATTTTTTCTTAGATCCTTTGGAGTGTGCCTTCAATTCGCAGCACTTGGCGTCACACTCGTCAAAAAGCCTCGAACTTTATTATGCGATTGACCTTCCAATTGATTTGACGATAGCTTGTTATGCAGACTGAACAGGTTGTGGTTAACTTGTCCATTGGGTGGGTGGTCTGTAAATTTGATTCTGTCAGTTCTCGAGTTAAGATTTGGAAAGCTGTCTTTGACTCTCTTTAAGTGGTTGGAGATTTCCATTGTTTTAGAACTGCTTTTGGGTGGGATCGTTATTTTGAGGTTGGCAAATAGAGACAGATGATTACTTTGTGCTGCTGCCAATTTTTAGCCGGAGAAAGTTAAAGACCATAAATAGAAGGGTGCTTGTGAGGAGGCTAACTGGGTTGTGTGGCGCCACTGTTATAGAGCAACTGCCGGCTCTTCTGTATCAGCAACTGAAAGTTAGAGGTTGCTGGGTTGTGGCATGCCCTCTTGTAAGTAAATGACTGGCAAAACCTTGGATTCAAGGTTGCTTGACATTGCAGCAAAATTCTACTATCCAGATGGACGCATATACGCTGAGCAAGATGCAGACTGGCTTACAGCATAAATCACCATAAATTAGGCTTCTCTGCACATTAGATGAAAATTATTGTATTGTAACTTATTGTAGATGACGAAAGCAGATGCCCCACCTTGTTATCATTTGAAGTCTTTCAACTCTGAATTTCAATGATTCTTGGCCTTTAATTTAATATATAATGCATTGTCTGCTATTTCTGATCTGATCCAATAACTCCTCTGGCCTTTCAGATTACATGTGTTTTCGGCCTGTACATTTGGTGTGCCGCAGCTGATCCTGCAGACCCAGGGGTTTTTAAGTCTAAAAAGTATGTCAAGGTTTTAGATAATGGAAAGTATGTCCGACAAAAGGATTCCAAACTAGGAGGTGAATCAACTTCATCTATACATGATGCCAATAATGCAGCAGCTGGAGGCAAATCTCTTGACAAGGATGCAGAGATTGCGGCAGCAAAGGAGTCCACTGCTGAAGCTGAGAGGAACAATGCACCGTCAAGGCATACCACTTGTTGCGCATTAGCATTATTTCCCTGCGCTTTAATGTGCCAGTGCTGTAGCTCGAGTGATGAATCTTCTGAGAAACACATAAGTGAAGATGGCATGTTCTATTGCAGCTTGTGTGAAGTTGAGGTTCGTTTGAACACCACTGTTCTTTGTGACACAAAATGGCCTTGCATTGTCGATAATCATTCCTGAAAGTAGCATCTGCATGCAACAGTTGTTCCTTTATGGAGTTTGCATCATAAACTTGTCAATTTGCTGGATCATAAGTTTATAGATGCGTACGAAAGTTTGTAAGATCATAAGTTTACACATGCATCTGACAGTTATTATAAACTTATGTAATTCATATGATGTTCTGTTGCAGGTTTTCAAGTACAGCAAGCATTGTAGAGTTTGTGACAAATGTGTTGATAGATTCGATCATCACTGCAGGGTATCGCGAGATCCCAATTATTGAGACATTCATGCACTCAATATTTTTCAAGTTGGAGTTATCAAATCATCTCACTTGTTGTTTTTTCTTTTTCTTTGTAGTGGCTGAATAATTGTATTGGTAGAAAGAACTACAGGCAGTTTTTCACTCTTATGGTATCCGCTCTTCTCTTGGTAAGCAAGAATATATAAACATTGTTTCTATGTAAATCCTGTTTATTAAAATGTCGTTGAGATCCTGGCTTTCTTATCCTCCGTCTCCCATTGCCTCCAGTATGTCGGATGCTTCACTCTCCCGTGTTCTTGATATGTATTGCCATCATGATGCATTTCTCAATTTACGAAGTGTAAATCGATCTGAAAGTTCTCTAATATGCATAAAAGCTGGATGGCCCTACATTAGCTCTTTTACATCTATCGAGTCTGAGGAGTTCCTGTTTGGTTTGCCATTTGTCTTAGGTCTGCATCATTTACTCGGTATTTACTAGACTGTTCGTCCAACATAAAGCAATAATAATTCTCACCTCAAGTGAACGTTACTTGAATTTGGTTTACGTTTTGGCCATACTGTGTCATGACTTGAAAATGACCTCCTGGGAGTCTTTTGTTTTGTTTCCTTCATGTTAAATAATTATTGACTTGTAAATAGCTTGATTTTGCATCTTGGCCTTGAGACTGCAGCTTATTCTGCAATGGTCTACGGGTATGCTCGTGCTTGTATGCTGTTTTCTCGAGAAGAAACGATTTATGGTGGATATTGCAACCAAATTGGGGAGCAGTTTTTCTTTAGTGCCCTTTGTGATCGTAGTGGTAAGATTGTCGCTCTTTCATAATCTAGTAGATTCATTTGGACTTGCTTGTATATGTACTGAGATTATCTGCATGTCACAACTTATTACATCAGTGTTAATTGTTATATACAAACTATTGAATGAATACTTAGCTACTGGAATTAATCGTGTTGCAGGTGGTGTGCACCATCCTGGCGATGATTGCCACCTTACCTCTAGCTCAGCTTTTCTTCTTCCATATACTTCTTGTAAAGAAGGTAACTCGCCACTGACCTGCTCTAAAGTAGTACATTAGCACCTCTCTTGATTGTTTAGATTTAGCCCTTTTCTTTTTCTTTTTCCTGTTTTCCTTCTTATATCTAATAGATTTTTCTTTTTTCTTACCATTAAGTTTTATATTCTAATGTATCCTTCCTCTTCTTGCACGGACTGAGATATGATCACTTCTGGGCCTTGTTTTGGTTTTGAATTGAGTATTTGCTCTTGAAAATCTTCATCTTTCATAAACTGGTAGTACTTGGTTATGATATTGTATCATTAGTTCACTTCCAACCTTCACTTTAGGACATGGGTGGTTGGCTGGCCATTGGTTTGAATATTGTTACCTTTCTTGTGGATTATCTGTGGTTACCGTTCTATTGACTTTTTCCCTTTTCATGAACAAAGTGCATTGTACTTCCGGTTTTCTTGTGCCATTTGCTTCTGTGATGAAAATAATTGAACTTGTTTTACATAGTAATTTGCCTGAATATTTCATGTAGTAACATAGCCTTGAATTGAATCTCAGGGAATTAGCACATATGATTACATCATAGCTCTGAGGGAGCAAGAGCAAGAGCAACAAGGAGTAGGCCATCAAAGTGCACAAATGTCTCCTGCCAGCTCACTTACTGGATTGAGCAGTGCGAGCTCTTTCACAACTTTCCACCGAGGTGCATGGTGCACACCGCCGCGATTGTTCCTTGAAGATCAGGTACTCATTAAACTCGTGGAAGTATGAATTGTTCAAAGCGGATTTTCTTATATTTGATCATGCAGCTCTGGTGTGTTAATTCATCTCTATCTCTGGAAAGTCAAGATCGTCCTCGTTTAAATTCCTTGTTGAAAATTAGACCTCCCTCCCTGGGCATATTTTTGGGCAGATCTGAGGCAATTAGCCAGCGTTACTTATGATGTCTCCACAAAATTTTCTTTTATGAGCATTATGAACTCTATTTGCTTAAGTTACAAAGCTTATGTTTATGCCATGTGCCATGAATAAGCTATTTTTATCCCTCCTCCAGTTTGATGTTGTCCCTCCAGACACTGGATCTGTTAGTTCTTTGGGCAAGAAGACGGTGGGAGAGGATCCACCAAAGAAAAAGAACCCTGGAGCAGTGAAAATCAGTCCGTGGACACTTGCTCGCTTAAATGCAGAAGAGATCTCGAAAGCTGCTGCAGAGGCTAGAAAAAGATCTAAGATACTCCAGCCTGTCGTGAGACGAGAATCCCCCTTTGGCCTAGAAGCTGAAAGGAACTTTGGAAGCAGTAGCCGACGTATGATACCGAGGCCTGATAATAATAGGAAGCGGCCAAGTAAGCGGGTGAGGCTCCCAGCTGACTTGGCCATGGAGCCAATCACAAATCTCTCAATGAAAAGCGCAGAAAAAGGTATCCCCGAGACATCGACAAGCTTCGCTCCTCTTCAGCTCGAGGCTCGGAGTGCTTTCCAAACAAGCCGGGCCATGTCTAGCTCCAATGAAATTGTGGGGTCCTCCCCTGACAGCAGCCTGGAGTCTCCTGACATCCACCCTTTCCGAGTCTCCTCCTCAGGGCCTGAAGAGGGTAGGCGGCCGACTGGACTACCTGCTGGTTTGGCTGCACAGAGAGGATTACCTCTCTCGAGATCAACCAGTGATGGGTATGAAGCATCAGGTGGGGAAGATAGTGACAGGGTTCCTTCTAGGTTTGTTCAGAGGTCAGCAAACTGGAGTAATCTTCTATTGGGGTTTGATCAGGATCAGAGGGTTGCAAGATTGAAAGCGTCGTCGTCGTCATCTTCTCAGGTTGATCACAGAAAGCTTTGACCTGTATTAAGTCTTGCTTTGGACTGATTTGATGAAGAAGCGATGGAGTTCACAATTCTTTCATTCATGGACAAGGGTCATCTTGGCTTTTACATTCTAATGCTGTTCATTGCCTCTGATATCCTTAGATTGAAGGAGTTTCGATAAGCTGTAAAAAAGAGTTTTTGAATTGACTATTTGGCAAGTGGGATTGGCTGAAAAAATCTCTCTTCTTAACTTGGCATATCTTGGTTCTCACTCTTCTAAACCCACAGAAAGGCAAGTTTGAGATTGAACTTTTTGTAATCCTTCACCTGGCAAGGAGTTGATGTCGAGTACCATTTTCTCTCTTGCAAAGGTGTTTTAATGTGCAGATGTTGATTTCTACATTCGGTTCTTAACAGTTTATGTCCAAAACTTGAATCGGAAGCCCATAATCAGGAAGGGGAGTGGGACTTTCTACTGAAGATTTAGACATGAGGATTCGTAAGTGGGGCTTTCCACTAAAAATTAGACGTGGAGTTTTCCCCCAGCCAACGTAATGAATTGGCCAGAATGCGCCATGTATATTGACAAGTAGGCCATGAATACCTTTCATTTGAATGGGAAAAGAAAGTAGGGACGGCATTAATTTGCGAATAGTGGCTGTATAACACTTTACATGCGCAAGCTAAGCGAACAAACAGGCGAACAAAGTGGAAGCAAGATAATCTGTATGCCTCTTTTCGTTTCATCTCAAGAATATAAGGATGACAGAATGAGTGTCATAACGTCTATGGCTACAGGACCAACTGCAATCTAAACTTGTTCATCGTTTTACAGTATCTGTTCGATTGATGGCAGAAATTTAAAGCAGATTTAGCAGCTTCAATGCGTGTTTACCAACGGAGAAGCTTCTGCCTCTAGCGAACCAGTTAAGCTGGATATGCATCGCGAGACAACAACCGTACGGCGGAAGGCTGGTAGCTAGCATGCAGATTCGCACGGTAATTCAGTCAGATGACTAGCTAGTGTAGGGCAAAGAGCACAGTAATTCCTAAGTATTAAGCTTCAGTCTCAAACTAAACGCCTCCGGTTATATAATGAGAATGAGACGAAATAGTGGATTAGGACGACAGAATGAGCATTCGAGCAAATCAACTGCAAGAAAGAAAAGGCACATCTCCATATTGTGATACCTTTATCGCACATCATTAAGTGATTACACCGAATCCGATCAGATTCTAACTGATGTAAACTGTATAGTTGCTCGTACAGTATACGCGCCTCTGATTGTACAAACAAAATTCAACAGGTAGAGGCCACACACATGGGCGATGTCGAGCTACACTACATTGCTATGAAACAGAGTTGCAAAGGAAAGCGATCTCACAACTACCTGAGTCAATGACCGAGCGCGCCGTCGCACCATCGCGAATCGATCAAGCATGTGCGACATAAACCACGTGAGGGACCTTCTCGTCATCGAAGGGCAGACTAACGTACTCCCTCGCGAACTCCTCGGCGATCTCCATGGCCAGCTCTCCGTGCAGAGCCTTGCAGTACATGTACAGCACCACGGTCGCGGCCAGGCTGAGCTGCATCAGCATCGTGAGCAAGCTCGACGTCGACACGATCTGGGCCACGAAATACCAGCGCCTCCATTCTTTCCCATCGATTACCGATTCCGAAGTCGACAGAGTAATAATACACAACAAAACCCACGACAGAACTCCGAGGTACAGCGTCAGCGACAGCGCCACGCCTCTCATCCCCTTCACCAGATAAGCGCTCCGCCGCAGCGGAGCGAACCCGTAGCTCGATTCGGCCACCACGACCACGTTCGCCAGACCCCACTGCACTTGCAGATACGCCAGCACCAGCACCAGGGCCACCGCGATCGCCGCAGCTAATCCGAGAAAGTAAGGCGAGGAATAGCTGATTTCGTGACCGATAGCGAGTTCGGCCCCTTTGAGGATCAAGAACCCTAAGATTCCGGAACCGACCACGATCGAGGAGGTGATGGCTTGGGTGCAGATGAGCGTGGCCAAAAGCGGGAAGAAGGACGTCCCGATGGACTTGATCGCCGACGGGAGCTTGACCGGCCGGCCGTAGAACCCCTGGACGACGCTGTAGGTGATGGAGCACGTGGCGCAGATGGACAGGAGCGTGAGGAAGCAGGTGTACCCCACGCTGACGAGCACGCTCCTCGCGTCGACGCTGCTCTGGTGGTGTTGGGCGGGTTGATTGAGGAGGGGGGAGCGCCGGAGGAGGGCCTGGGCGTGATACGGGTCCGAGAAGGAGGAGAAGGAGCTGAGGAGGAGGCGGTGGAGAGTGGGGTAGGCGGCGACGCAGAAGGAGAGGGGGAGGAGGAAGAGCACGGAGAGGGCGAGGAAGTGGCGGGAGTGGGCTTTGAGTATGCGCCGCGATTCCGATAACACGGTCCAGAAGTTAGCCGGCGGCGGCGGCGGAGGAGGCGGTGAAGGTGGTGGTGTCGCCGTCGCCATGGCCGAGAGCTGCAGCTGGCGTCGTCGTGGATGATGATTCAGACGAATGGAGAATGGAGAATGGAGATCGCTATTTTTATAAATAATTAATCAAAGTAAAATAATTACATAAATGAATAAAGCATTTCTCTTTTTAACTCCTTTTCTTACAAGGTAAGCAAATAAGCATGGCCATGTATACGAACGGTGGAGAGTTAAGGAAATGCCGCTTATAAAAGGTTTGGACTCTTCCTATGATGATGTAATTTGACTTGAAAGAGTCATCGCAAGGAATGTTCAGCATTGGTAGGTTTGAAAATCAATAGGCTCTTCTAGAAGAAGGATGGAAGAATTTTCGATGAATTTTCAATAGATTGTTATTTAAAGCAGACAAATATTTTTATTGTTATAACATTGGTACGGATGCCTCTATTATGAAATCGATCGAGCTATGTTTGAAAATCAATATTCTATTTTAGAAGAAGGATTTATGCATTTTCAAGGAATTTTCAATAGGCTGTATTTTAAAGCAGGCAAATATATTTATAGTTATAGTATTGGCATGAAATTGATTAAATAAGTGGTTGGACTTATTTGATTGCGGTGGATTCAAAATGTTTAAAACTCAATTACACATTTTCAAAGACGTAAGTAGATTGTTTGTGATTGCCTAGACCTTTTTATTGGATAGGATAAGGTCGGACCGAATAAAAATGAAATTTCTAATGTCTTATATAATATTTGGAAAATACAACGTTACCCAAAATGAATTGAATGGCAACTCTTTGATTGCATGTTATGTATTGTCATTGGCAAATCCTACCTCACTCTCGTTACCCTTCTCCTTCTCCACCTCCACCTCCACCTCCACCTTCACCTTCTCTTCGATCACGTTGGAATGACTGCTGACCGCCTAGATCTCCAAGCTCTTACGGATGTCCAAGCTGCCTGGGCATCATTGTTGTGCAAGATGTTCAGCAACCACTAGTCCCTCCTCCATTTTCATTTCTAGCCCGCAATCTTCAACAACGCTAGTGTAGCTGCCACCCTTACCCTCATGGCTGATGTCGAGTTTGGATGAAGCTGTTGCAGATGAAGGTGTCGCTGCTCATGTGGCTGAGGTCAAGTTAAGCTCCTATGTGGCCGAGGTCCGATTGAGCTTTGTCGAGGCAAGCTTAGCCATGAAGGAGCTTTAGATGTGGCCATGGAGCTCATCCGGGGTTGAGATTGACTGGAGCTTGTAATAGTGATGAGCCTCATCGGTGACAATGAAGACGGAGCTAGGTGGATGGCTATGGGTGGAAAGAGTTGTGGTTGACATTCATGAGTGAGTTGAAGGGACAAAGAAGAGAAATGAACGCAAGATATGTTTTATTCACATTTATATCACGTCCAAATGGGACTATTTTATTCAAGTTATATCTCTCTTATATCTAATGATAATATTAATTACGTCCTGACTTTTTATCTTGGTTAGCGAATATAACTTTAGGCTTCGTTTGTTTTGTGGAAAACGTTTTCTTCATTTTACGTTGTTTGGTTCGCTTAAAAAAATGAATCAATGGAAAACTCAAACTTAAATTTAGAAAAATGATTTCATTTTTTTAAAAAAACGATTTTTTTTTTTCAAAATATAATTAAATATCAGTACTTGGACTCGAGACTTTGTTCTTATACATGGGAATCCAAAGCTTGTTCTAGGTCCTTGACATTAAAGACCAGGTCTCCAGCACTTAGGCCAAATATTGGGCCTCAGATTCCCACAGTTGAGTCCATCAAGGTCCGGCCCAAGGCCCTAGTGCTTGTGCCCAATGCCTCAACACCAAAGCTTAGGTCATAAAGGCAGTGTTGGGGTCCTCAATGCTCAAGCTCTAGTCCCTAGCACTTACACCTGGCTCCATGAAGGCTGTGCACAATTTCTCGATGCTCAAGCTTGGGTCATTTGTTAATGAAAAGTTTGTTTTTA
Organism: Eucalyptus sp. ANBG9806169; assembly: GCA_014182395.1. NCBI lineage: Eukaryota > Viridiplantae > Streptophyta > Magnoliopsida > Myrtales > Myrtaceae > Eucalyptus > Eucalyptus sp. ANBG9806169. Next base: position 40,696,277 of record CM024579.1, read on the forward strand.
TAAAATATATTTTCTAAAAAATTGAACTTTTAATTACTTTTAGTCTTTCTTTTTCTTTTTCATTGGTTGCCTTGGCTGGTGAGGTGGAGCCTCATTGGACTTGGGGGAGCTCATCCTTTGCCCGTGGTTGGTTGCCGGTCGTTGGAAAAAAATTAGAAAGTTTGTACATTTTGGTAATTTTTTCTACCAAATGGCGAAAAATAATTTCTAATTCATTTTTATTGATACTCAAATTTTGGCGACCTATTTAGTTATTTATCACATAAAAAAATTAGGGATCGACCTTGAATCCTAATATCTATATATATATTCTCATATAGATGGAAGGAGCATTTGCATTCATAGTAATAGGCACATATGATTACGTTGGAATCAATGGACTGGTGCAGCGTGTTTTGAGCCCAAAGTGAATTGGACGAAGCCCGTTGAAATACAAACTCGGCTGAAAATTGGGAGTAGCAAAATGCGTATTTCCAAGATAATTATGAAAGGTTTACATGTCCTGCCCCGCATTTCAGTTCCAAGGGGCTAAAATTCATTCAAGAAACCAGGAGCGATCTTTGTAATCTCTCTCTTTCTCTCTCTTCGTGCTCTTTCTCTCCTCAGCATTCGGCAGAAACAAACCAACGAAGTACCTCGCAGCTGCTCTGCGCACTGATTCCCTCCTTCGGTAATCTCTCCCTCTCTCTCTCGATCGATCGATGTCGAAGGACGAATGTTGGACTCGCGCTTGGTAGGATAGGAGCCGACATGTTTTCGGAACGCGTTTGGGGCTGACCGTTTTCTGTTTTCGCGAGCGCCCCTTGTCGGAGGAAGGGATTGGGACTAGTTTGAATCGTAGGTTTTCTGTTTACCTCCTCTTGGCCTGAGAGTGTGATCAACGATGATTCAGCGTGCTGCGCGCTTCCCTCGTGCACTGTCAAACGCCTGAATTCCTTGTTTTTTCATGATCAAAGGTATGTTTCGGATTTCGAATACGACATTGGAGCTGTGGAAGCTTTTGGCTCGGATGAGAGTGTTGTGGCGGTCGATGTGTGGATGCGAGGTCGGCCGATGCCTCTTTGAAATGTCTGACGATTTCGTTTGGTTGGGGAACTCGAGAGAAGAAAGTGGTGAACTGGGGTGTAAGAAAGTGAATAGGACAATGTCTGTCTATTCCATTGATTTCTGTACGTACAATCTAGAGTATATATCACAATACATGTGTAATGTAAAAGGTAACTAAATCATGTACATACTAGATTTTATACAAATTAGACTTTAATTGATCTGCTGTATATTCATTGCAATCCAAAGATATCCAAGCATATCTTGCGTATCTTCCAACACTCCCCCTCAAGCTGGTGGCTTGTAAATATCCAAGACTCCGAGCTTGCTTAAGAGATACGCATGCTGACTTTGACATAGAGGTTTGGTGAACATATCTCGCAGGTTGTTCTTCCTGTTCCAATCCACTTTGTCTCGATTATGCCCTCCCCGTATTTTCTCTCGAGTAAAATGGCAGTCCACTTCTATATGTTTCGTTCTTTCATGCACTATGGGATTTGATGCTAGTTTAAGAGCTGCATCATTGTCACAAAATAATCTGGTTGGTCCCTGAATTTTTACTCCAAGATCCCGAAGTAGCCCTCGTAGCCATACTATCTCACATGTTGTTTTCGCCATAGCTCGGTATTCTGACTCTGCCGAGGATAAAGAAATCGTTGGCTGTATCTTGGTTTTCCATAAAAGCAAGGAATCTCCCATCTTAATGCGGCTTGATGATGGATCTCCCGCTCATCGGACAGTAGCATAATCTACATCACAATAAGCTGTCATCTTCATATCACATTTACTGGAAAGGAGAATCCCGAGTCCAGGACATTTCTTCAAGTACTTCACAACTTTTAGTGCAGCATTCATGTGAGACTGCTTCGGTTTGTGCATGAACTGGCTGAGTGTCTGTATGGCATAACTAATGTCTGGCCTGGTCATAGTCAAATATATGAGTTTCCCGACAAGTTTTTGATAACTCAATGGATCTTCAAGTACTTGATCTGTTTGTTGAGACACTTCAGCATCATAATCTGCCATAGTTAATTTAACATTTTGCTCGATTGGAATCACAACTGGCCTACATCCTGACAAACCTGCTTCTGATATAATCTCCAATGCAAATTTTCTCTGGTTGAGAGATATTCCTTGATCTGATCGTGCAATCTCTATTCCAAGGAAATATTTGGGTGCACCCAAATCTTTTATGTGAAAAGCGGAATGCAGGTATCTTTTGAAGGCTTGAATAGCCATTTCATCGTTTCCCATAATTAGTATGTCATCTACATATATCATTAAGTATATAGATGACGTACCTTTAGTCCGTGTGAAAACAACATAGTCAAATCTGGATTGTTGGAAACCCGCAGCTATCAAGGATTCAGCAAATTTGGCATACCATTGTCTGGAAGCTTGCTTAAGTCCATACAGGGATTTGCGGAGACGACATACTCTATTCTCCCCCTGTCTCCGTAAGCCCCGTGGAATGTCCATATAAATTTCTTCCTCTAAATCTCCATGTAAGAAGGCATTGTGGACATCCATCTCGGGTGCAAGGGCCGGTTACGGGAAGGCACTACGAGAGAAATGAGCATACAGTAACATCTTTAGCGACATGGGAGAAGGTTTCATGATAATCAAAACCTTCCTTTTGGGTGAACCCTTTAGCCACTAATCGAGCCTTGTACCTTTCGACGGATCCATTGGCCCGATATTTGATCTTGTATACCCATTTGCACCCAATAGCCTTCCGACCTTTAGGTAAGTAGACAAGTTCCCATGTGTGGTTGTCCATTAAGGCTTGCAATTCTGCTGTCATAGCTTGCTGCCACTTTGGATTAGTGCGCGCCTCATCATAATGGGATGGTTCCCGCTCCTCAGAAATGCGAGAAATGCAACAACGATGTCCCGCGGACAGGCGATCAAATGAAACATAAGATGAGATTGGAAAAAGAATACCTGGCGAGTTTCTGACGCCACATACATAATCTGTCGTCCAAGTTGGTGGACGCGGGACTCGCCGAGAACGCCTTGGTGGGATGTCTGTAGGCGATGATGGACCTGATCCACTATCAATAGGAGTCGACAAGGAAGCCGTACCAGAATTATTTGAAGTAGAATTAAGCACAACTTCATTATCGGAGATACGTTGGCTGGATTCCAGGGAAGGCGTCAATGTCATGGTGGATGCAGAAGAATCCCTTGTATCTATAGGTGTAGGAAATAAGACATATTCTGGACCATGGATAGTCTCTTCAATAGGAGAAGAAGATTTATGTCCTTGGTCATCTGTGTTTGGTTCCTGTATAGTAAAAGGAAAAATATCTTCCTGGAACGAAACGTCTCGACTGACAAAAAATTCCCCTGTAGAAGGATCGTAAACCCTGTACCCCTTTTGTAATGTGGGATATCCCATGAAGATACAACGGCGAGCACGAGGACTAAGCTTGTCTCGGGGCCCCACTATAGTGGCATAACATTGACAGCCAAAAATCTTCAAATGACTCATATTTGGCTTTCTCCCAAAAAGTAATTCAAAAAGACTTCGCCCGTCAAGAATCTTGGTCGGCATTCTATTAATTAGATATGCCGCAGTCAGAACACAATCTCCCCAAAAATTGTCAGGGATGGAAGCTTGAAGTTTCAGTGCGCGAGCAACATCCAATAAATGACGATGTTTCCGTTCGACTACTCCGTTCTGTTGTGGAGTATATGTGCAGGAACTCTCATGCAAAATTCCTTGGGAAGAAAATAAACCAGAACATTCATGGTTAAAGAATTCCCTCCCATTGTCTGTTCGTATTCATCGGATTGTCTTGCCAAATTGAGGGTTCGATAAGGAAAGAAAAGCCCGTAAATGAGATATGACATGTCCCTTAGATTGCATGAGAAAGAGCCATGTGGCTCTTGAATGGTCATCCACAATGGTTAAGAAAAAACGGGACCCATCATGATTTTGTGTGTGGTAAGGACCCCAAACATCAACATGTAATAAGGAAAAAAAATCATCTGCACGATTTGAGCTCAAAGGAAAGGGAACACGAGACTGTTTGGCAAGAGGACAAATATGACATTGAGGACAAGGAAATAAAGAACTGTGGCCCATTCGAGAATGCAAAAGGAACTGTTTATCATTGGTAGTCAAATTACACAATGATTGTTTATTACAATGAAATTGATCAAGATTTGCCGAATTCTTCCAAAAATATAGTCCTTCAGACAGATTACCCCAGCCCATCGGTGTCCCAATCGAAAGGGCCCGAAATGTACAACTATCGCAATAAAGGAAACCTTACAAGAATTTTCCTCACGGGCTCTAGACACGGAAATGAGGTTAAATTGAAACTCTGGGACATATAGAACATTTGTGAGAGTGAGCTAAGAGCTAAGCTTGACTGTTCCCGTTACAGTCACATGAGCAACATTTCCATTTGGCAATTGCATAATAATAGGACTATCCAGTGCTTTATAAACAATAGTAAATAGCTTCTTATCACAGGCAATATGATCACTAGCTCCAGAATCAATAATCCAAGTATTCCTTGATATGCTATTTACTAAGCAATGAGAAATACCTGTAAAGTTGCTCCCCCTTTTTGAAATATCCAATTTTTGCAGTGCTTGCATTAATTGTTGATATTCAGTATGTGTGATGGACTGTTCAATTGATCCCATGGGCTGATAAGCCGTTGCTGCTGATACTTCCTTCTTTTTTTCTCCCGGCGGCCATGCAATTTCCAACAACTGTCAATTGTGTGATGAGGCCGTTTGCAGTAATCACAAAATAGCTTGCCTTTAGCCTTTAAATTCGAGCCATAGCCCGGCCCATAATTGGGCCCTTTGTTCGGCCCAGAAGTCTGCGAAAAAAGAGGGCCGTTGGATCGATTTGATCCGGAGCCATCCACGCCATCCAGATCGTCCGCGTAGCGCGGCCCTTTAGAACCGTCCGATCGCTGCGCACGATCTGGACCCTCCATCATCGAGCCCTTAAAAGGGCTTTGTTCAGCAAACCCTAGCGAGGGGTTCCGCCTCTTCTCTAGGGTTTTCGCCCCTCTTTCTCCCCTGTCGATTCTGGCCGCGAGAGCCAGACCCTCCGTTGCCGATGCTTTGTTCTCCGTCGAGGCGAGTCTCTGACTCTCCTCCTGCACCGCGAGTTGGAAAATTCGTCCAATCGGCGGCGGAGGCTCCATGGCCAGGATCTGTGACCTGAATGCAAGGTAAGATTCGTTGAGTATTAGCAAAAAACAAGTCTCATCCTCTCGGTCCTTGATCCGCTTGTATTGTTGAAGAGTTTCTTCGGTCCCGATGAGTTTTTCTTCGACGGCTTCAAGCTCGTTCCAGAGAGCTGATAGCTTGTTGAAACAGGCCGTCACGGTCGAGTTTCCTTGCTTCAGTTCGGAAAGGGCTTGATGCAGCGAGAATATTCTTGCTCGATCCAATTTCCCGTACATCTCTTTTATATTGTCCCAAAATGATTTTGAGTCCTCTGTTGGAGGCAAACCGGCGGCGATTTCTGGACTAATGCAATTTCCGATCCATGTACGAACAAGTCGATTGCATTTTTTCCATTGTTGCCCTAATTTCTCGTCGGTCGGAACGGGTACTGTTCCGTCGATGAACCCTTCTTTGTCTTTTGTGATAAGGGCTCGACGGAATTCCCGTGCCCAACTCGAATAATTCTCGGATCCTGTGAGATGGTTGCTGATGAGCTTCAACTCAGGTCCGTCTGCTGTGGAAACATAGAGCGCGTCGCCGGGTTCAAGCTTACCCATGGCGGCCGCGAAAGGAAAAGGAAATCCTGTTGGAAATCCCGTTGGAAAACCAGTGCCGTTTGTCGTCTGTCCCGAATTGAGAAAACCCGCATTTGAATTTGCTGAACCGCCCATCTGCTCTTGGTCGGTGGTTGAGCTTGCCCCAATGTTGGTCGGTAGGCCTCCATCGGCCTGCACGCTCTGGTAGCCCGGCTGTGATGAATCTGGGATAGGTCCAGAAATCCATGGGTATGGCATCCATTGATATGGGCACCCTGAAAAGTTGAACCCTGGATTGAACTGAGCTGGAAATTGTTGCCAGGGCGTGTGATGAGCTGGAGTTTGCCCTTGGATAGACTGATGCTAAGCCAATGAGGTAACGACAGTCGACTCTGGATTTGAAGTAATAACGGGTTGATTTTCAGGGGTTGAGGTAGGTATGTGTGGATTTGCCATGATGAATAGGTTGATGGAAATTGAAGTGGTTCTGTTTTGTTGCAGGTTAACAAGGACAGAAAGAACGGGATTCGAATTCCTACCGGAAGCTGCTTTGTTTTGCAAGGATTGCAACAGCAGAAGCAGAAGAGGAACGGAGGCAATTCGATGAAGCTTGCGGAAGCGATATCAAGATCAGAGATAGCTCTGATACCATGTAAGAAAGTGAATAGGACAATGTCTGTCTATTCCATTGATTTCTGTACGTACAATCTAGAGTATATATCACAATACATGTGTAATGTAAAAGGTAACTAAATCATGTACATACTAGATTTTATACAAATTACACTTTAATTGATCTGCTGTATATTCATTGCAATCCAAAGATATCCAAGCATATCTTGCGTATCTTCCAACATGGGGTTCTAATATTTGACCACGGTTTATCCATTCGGAGCAACTTTGCTAGGCAAACGGGGTTCCCGAATGTTGTGTTTGATTTTCTCAGGACTAAACCTGGGTGATCAGTTGCCTTCTTAGGTTTTGATGTGCATGTTTTCCGAGGATGGAATTTGCAAGCCAATTTCAAAGGAAGAGTAACACGGTCGGGTCTTAGATTTTCGCTGAGTACTTCTTGTCGTTTTAGAGCAGGCATAGCACCCAAAAAGCCAGGAATGAGAATTTGTGGGATTTTTTTTATCTAGTTGGATTTCAAATGGTTTTTTTTTTTTTGGTGCCGGAGGAACCGCCTCAGCCAGTAGCCCAAGCCCAAGCGTAAAACATACTTTACCTTCAATTAAATGTGGGGGGTATAGAACAATTTATGAATTTGACATAAAAGCACGAGAAAAAGCTTTGCGCTATTTTGGGAGTTAGATCACCACATCACATTACTAAGTGGCTTTCAAAATATGTGTCATTAAAATGCTTTTTAATTTTCTTTTATAAGGCAACTTTATAAGGCAAATGGGTTCATGAATATCGTCTTAATCTTCTATTGGGGTTTGATCAGGATCAGAGGGTTGCAAGATTGAAAGCGTCGTCGTCGTCATCTTCTCAGGTTGATCACAGAAAGCTTTGACCTGTATTAAGTCTTGCTTTGGACTGATTTGATGAAGAAGCGATGGAGTTCACAATTCTTTCATTCATGGACAAGGGTCATTTGGGCTTCCGAGGACTAATAGACCCATCTTGGCTTTTACATTCTAATGCTGTTCATTGCCTCTGATATCCTTAGATTGAAGGAGTTTCGATAAGCTGTAAAAAAGAGTGTTTGAATTGACTATTTGGCAAGTGGGATTGGCTGAACAAATCTCTCTTCTTAACTTGGCATATCTTGGTTCTCACTCTTCTAAACCCACAGAAAGGCAAGTTTGAGATTGAACTTTTTGTAATCCTTCACCTGGCAAGGAGTTGATGTCGAGTACCATTTTCTCTCTTGCAAAGGTGTTTTAATGTGCAGATGTTGATTTCTACATTCGGTTCTTAACAGTTTATGTCCAAAACTTGAATCGGAAGCCCATAATCAGGAAGGGGAGTGGGACTTTCTACTGAAGATTTAGACATGAGGATTCGTAAGTGGGGCTTTCCACTAAAAATTAGACATGGAGTTTTCCCCAGCCAACGTAATGAATTGGCCAGAATGCGCCATGTATATTGACAAGTAGGCCATGAATACCTTTCATTTGAATGGGAAAAGAAAGTAGGGACGGCATTAATTTGCGAATAGCGGCTGTATAACACTTTACATGCGCAAGCTAAGCGAACAAACAGGCGAACAAAGTGGAAGCAAGATAATCTGTATGCCTCTTTTCGTTTCATCTCAAGAATATAAGGATGACAGAATGAGTGTCATAACGTATATGGCTACAGGACCAACTGCAATCTAAACTTGTTCATCGTTTTGCAGTATCTGTTCGATCGATGGCAGAAATTTAAAGCAGATTTAGCAGCTTCAATGCGTGTTTACCAACGGAGAAGCTTCTGCCTCTAGCGAACCAGTTAAGCTGGATATGCATCGCGAGACAACAACCGTACGGCGGAAGGCTGGTAGCTAGCATGCAGATTCGCACGGTAATTCAGTCAGATGACTAGCTAGTGTAGGGCAAAGAGCACAGTAATTCCTAAGTATTAAGCTTCAGTCTCAAACTAAACGCCTCCGGTTATATAATGAGAATGAGACGAAATAGTGGATTAGGACGACAGAATGAGCATTCGAGCAAATCAACTGCAAGAAAGAAAAGGCACATCTCCATCTATCGAATTGTGATACCTTTATCGCGCGCCATTAAGTGATACACCGAATCCGATCAGATTCTAACTGACGTAAACTGTATAGTTGCTCGTACAGTATATGCGCCTATGATTTTTACAAACAAAATTCAACACGTAGAGGCCACACACATGGGCGATGTCAAGCTACACTACATTGCTATGAAACAGAGTTGCAAAGCAAAGCAATCTACCTGAGTCAATGACCGAGCGCGCCGTCGCACCATCGCGAATCGATCAAGCATGCGCGACATAAACCACGTGAGGGACCTTCTCGTCATCGAAGGGCAGACTAACGTACTCCCTCGCGAACTCCTCAGCAATCTCCATGGCCAGCTCTCCGTGCAGAGCCTTGCAGTACATGTACAGCACCACGGTCGCGGCCAGGCTGAGCTGCATCAGCATCGTGAGCAAGCTCGACGTCGACACGATCTGGGCCACGAAATACCAGCGCCTCCATTCTTTCCCATCGATTACCGATTCCGAAGTCGACAGAGTACTAATACACACCAAAACCCCCGACAGAACTCCGAAGAGCAGCGTCAGCCACAGCGCCACGCCTCTCATCCCCTTCACCAGATAAGCGCTCCGCCGCAGCGGAGCGAACCCGTAGCTCGATTCGGCCACCACGACCACGTTCGCCAAACCCCACTGCACTTGCAGATACGCCAGCACCAGCACCAGGGCCACCGCGATCGTCGCAGCTAATCCGAGAAAGTAAGGCGAGGAATAGCCGATTTCGTGACCGATAGCGAGTTCGGCCCCTTTGAGGATCAAGAACCCTAAGATTCCGGAACCGACCACGATCGAGGAGATGATGGCTTGGGTGCAGATGAGCGTGGCCAAGAGCGGGAAGAAGGACGTCCCGATGGACTTGATCGCCGACGGGAGCTTGACCGGCCGGCCGTAGAACCCCTGGACGACGCTGTAGGTGATGGAGCACGTGGCGCAGATGGACAGGAGCGTGAGGAAGCAGGTGTACCCCACGCTGACGAGCACGCTCCTCGCGTCGACGCTGCTCTGGTGGTGTTGGGCCGGTTGATTGAGGAGGGGGGAGCGCCGGAGGAGGGCCTGGGCGTGATACGGGTCCGAGAAGGAGGAGAAGGAGCTGAGGAGGAGGCGGTGGAGAGTGGGGTAGGCGGCGACGCAGAAGGAGAGGGGGAGGAGGAAGAGCACGGAGAGGGCAAGGAAGTGGCGGGAGTGGGCTTTGAGTATGCGCCGCGATTCCGATAACACGGTCCAGAAATAAGCCGGCGGCGGCGGCGGAGGAGGCGGTGAAGGTGGTGGTGTCGCCGTCGCCATGGCCGAGAGCTGCAATTCAGACGGGTAGAGGGAGATGGAAGGAGATCGCTACTAATAGAAATAATTAAGCAAGTAAAATAAATAAATAAATAAAACATTTCTCTTTTTAACTCTTTTTCTTACAAGGTAAGCATGGCCATGCATACGAACGGTGGAGAGTTCAGGAAAATTTGTTTTTTATTTTTTATTTTCAGTGGATGGATTGGACTGGCAATATAACATGCGATAATGCCGCGTATAAAAGGTTTGGACTCTTCCTATGATGACGTAATTTGATTTGGAATAGTCAAAAAGACACGTCCAGCGTTGTTAGGTTTGAAAATCAATAGGCTCTTCTAAAAGAACGATGAATGAATTTTCGATGAATTTTCATTAGGTTGTGAAAATAGGTTGTGTTTTAAAGCAGACAAATATATTTATGGTTATAATATTGGTATGAAATTGACTAAATAAGTGGTTGGACTTATTTAATTGTAGTGGATTCAAAATGTTCAAAACTTAACTACACCTTGTCAAAGACGTAGGTAGGTTGTTTGTGATTGTCTACACCTTTTTATTGGATAGGATAAGGTCACATTGAATAAAAATAAAATTTCTAATGTCTTATATAATGTTTGGAAAATACAACGATATTCAAAATGAATCAAATGACAACCCTTTGATTGCATGCTACGTATCGTCATCGGCAAATCCTATCTCACTCTCGATACCGTTCTTCTTCTCCACCTCCACGTCCACCTTCACCTTCTCTTCGATCATGTTGGATTGAATGCTGACAGTCTAGATCTCCATGCTTTTACAGATGTCCAAGCTGCCTGGGCATCATTGTTGTGCAAGATGTTCAGCAACCACTAGTCCCTCTCCTCCATTTTCATTTCTAGCCCGCAATCTTCAACAACGCTAGCGTAGTTGCCACCCTTACCCTCATGGCTGATGTCGAGTTTGGATGAAGCTGTTGCAGTTGAAGGTGTCGCTGCTCATGTGGCTGAGGTCAAGTTAAGCTCCAATGTGGCCGAGGTTCGATCGGGCTTTGTCGAGGCAAGCTCAGCCATGAAGGAGCTCTAGATGTGGCCATGGAGCTCATCCCGGGTTGAGATTGATTGGAGCTTGTAACAGTGATGAGCCTCATCGGTGACAATGAAGACGGAGCTAGGTGGATGGCTATGGGTGGAAAGAGTTGTGGTTGACATTCATGAGTGAGTTGAAGGGACAAAGAAGAGAAATGAACGCAAGATATGTTTTATTCACATTTATATCACGTCCAAACGGGACTATTTTATTCAGGTTATATCTCTCTTATATCTAATGATAATATTAATTACGTCCTGACTTTTTATCTTGGTTAGCGAATATAACTTTAGGCTCCGTTTGTTTTGTGGAAAACGTTTTCTTCATTTTACGTTGTTTGGTTCGCTTAAAAAATGAATCAATGGAAAACTCAAACTTAAATTTAGAAAAATGATTTCATTTTTTTAAAAAACGAATTTTTTTTTCAAAATATAATTAAATATCAGTACTTGGACTCGAGACTTTGTTCTTATACATGGGAATCCAAAGCTTGTTCTAGGTCCTTGACATTAAAGACCAGGTCTCCAGCACTTAGGCCAGATATTGGGCCTCAGATTCCCACAGTCGAGTCCATCAAGGTCCGGCCCAAGGCCCTAGTGCTTGTGCCCAATGCCTCAACACCAAAGCTTAGGTCATAAAGGAGTGTTGGGGTCCTCAATGCTCAAGCTCTAATCCCTAGCACTTACACCTGGCTCCATGAAGGCTGTGCACAATTTCTCGATGCTCAAGCTTGGGCCATTTGCTAATGAAAAGTTTGTTTTTATAAAATAAATTTTCTAAAAATTGAATTTTTAATTACTTTTAGTCTTTCCTTTTCTTTTTCATTGGTTGCCTTGGCTGGTGAGGTGGAGCCTCATTGGACTTGGGGAGCTCATCCTTTGCCCGTGGTGGGTTGCCGGTCGTTGGAAAAAAAATTAAAAAGTTTGTACATTTTGATAATTTTTTCTACCAAATGGCGAAAAACATTTTCTAATTCATTTTTATTGATACTCAAATTTTGGCGACCTATTTAGTTATTTATCACATAAAAAATTAGGATCGACCTTGAATCCTAATATCTATATATATTCTCATATAGATGGAAGGAGCATTTACATTCATAGTAATAGGCACATATGATTACGTTGGAATCAATGGACTGGTGCAGGCAGGTTTTGAGCCCAAAGTGAATTGGACGAAGCCCGTTGAAATACAAACTCGGCTGAAAATTGGGAGTAGCAAAATGCGTATTTCCGAGATAATTATGAAAGGTTTACATGTCCTGCCCGCATTTCAGTTCCAAGGGGCTAAAATTCATTCAAGAAACCGGGAACGATCTTTGGACAGCAAGGGCATTGAAGTCTCTCTCTCTCTTCGCGCTCTTTCTCCTCTCGGCATTCGGCAGAAACAAACCAACGAAGCACCTCGCAGCTGCTCTGCGCACCGATTCGCTCTAGGTAGGTAGGATAGGAGCCAACGCGTTTTCGGAACGTGTTTGGGGCTGACTGTGTTCTGTTTTCCCGAGCGCCTCTTGTCGGAGGAAGGGATTGGGATTAGTTTGAATCGTAGGTTTTCTGTTTACCTCCTGTCGGCCCGAGAGTGTGATCAACGATGATTCAGCGTGCTGCGCGCTTCCCTCGTGCACTGTAGAACACCTGAATTCCTCGTTTTTCCATGATCAAAGTATGTTTCGGATTTCGATCATGACGTTGGAACTGTGGAAGCTTTTGGCTCGGATGAGAGTGTTGTGGCGGTCGATGTGCGGATGCGCGGTCGGCCAATGCCTCTTTGGAACGTCTGCCGACTTCGTTCGTTTGGGGAACTCGAGAGAAGAAAGTGGTGAACTGGGGTTCTAATATTCGAACACGGTTTATCCATTCGGAGCAACTTTGCTAGGTAAACGGGGTTCCAGAATGTTGTGTTTGATTTTCTCAGGACTAAACCTGGGTGATCAGTTGCCTTCTTAGATTTTGATGTGCATGTTTTCCTCCGAGGATGGAATTTGCAAGCCAATTTCAAAGGAAGAGTAACGACGGTCGGGTCTTAGATTCTCGCTGAGTACTTGTTGTCGTTTTAGAGCAGGCACAGCACCCAAAAAGCCAGGAATGAGAATTTGTGGGATTTTTTTTTATCTAGTTGGATTTCAAATGTTGATCCGAAAGAAAACATACTTTACCTTCAATTAAATGTGGGGGTATAGAACAATTTATGAATTTGACATAAAAGCACGAGAAAAAGCTTTGCGCTATTTTGGGAGTTAGATCACCGCATCACATTACTAAGTGGCTTTCAAAATATCTGAGCACTGGTGTCATTAAAATGCTTTTTAATTTTCTTTTATAAGGCAACTTTATAAGGCAAATGGGTTCCTGAATATCGTCTTGATCGTCTCGGGACTAAACCTGGGTGAATCGGTTGCCTTCTTAAATTTTGATATGCATGTTGTCCGAGGATGAAATTGGTGAGTGAATTTCAAAGGAAGAGTAATGCTGGTCAGGTTTTAGAATTCACTAAATACGTTTTGTCATGCTGGAGCAGGCATAGCGCCCAAAAAGGCATGAGAATTTGTGGAATTCTTTTACCTACTTGGATTTCAAGAAAGAAAACATACTTTACCTTCCATTTTATGTGGGGAATAGAACCAATTATGACTTCATCATGAAAGCACGAGAAAAAAGCTTTGCACTATCTTGGGAGTTAGATCACCAAATCACATTTCTAGGTGGCTATAAAATGATATGAGCAAGTGTCATTAAAGAACTTCGTACCATCTTTTTTATATTCGCACCGTAATTCAGTCAGATGACTAGCTAGTGTAGGCAAAGAGCAGAGTAATTCCTAAGTATTAAGCTTCAGTCTCAAACTAAACGCCTCCGATTATATAATGAGAATGAGACGAAATAGTGGATTAAGACAAAAGAATGAGCATTCGAGCAAATCAACACCTATCCATGCCCAAGAATATTGATAGAGTCGAAGTTGGCGCGTGTGCTCGAAGAAAGAGAGAGTACGGAAACAATCATGGAAGGCTGCACACATAACATATCAGTTTTTAGAAACTCTGAAGAGTCGGTCTTATCCATTCTCGAAGGGATCCTAGTTTGTTCTTCTTGAAAATACTCCTGTAAAGACGATCTGCTTCCCCAGCATATGTAACCAAACAAAGGCGACAATCCTCAATGACCCTTTTGATCTAATATCTGCAACCCGTAAGTTACTCATGACCTATTAAACACCGTACTGCATTTTCAGCCCTCCAATGAATGATGCCCTACCGACCAAAAAAGATGAATGATGCTTTGTTCCGAAGAAAGCCAAAGAACACTGCAGTTTTGTATGTCCAAACAACTTGAACATGTGCTGAGAATCAATTCCACAACATCTGAACAGCAAAAATGAGTCCAAATAGCATCCCTCCCCACCCTACTTAGAAAGTGGCGACACAATACAACGCGACGATGTTTTCGCTCGGTACACAGGCGTGACTTATCTCACTGCAATAAAAACAAGGCACATCTCCATCTATTGACTTGCGATACCTTTATTACACGTCATTAAGTGATTACACCGAATCCGATCAGATTCTAACTGATGTAAAGTTGTAAACTGTATAGTTGCTCGTACAATATACGCGCCTCTGATTGTACAAACAAAATTCAACACGTAAGAGGCCACACACATGGGCGATGTCGAGCTACACTACACTGCTATGAAACAGAGTTGCAAAGGAAAGCAATCTACCGGAGTCAATGACCGAGCGCGCCGTCGCACCGTCGCACCATCGCGAATCGATCAAGCATGCGCGACATAAACCACGTGAGGGACCTTCTCGTCATCGAAGGGCAGACTGACGTACTCCCTCGCGAACTCCTCGGCGATCTTCATGGCCATCTCTCCGTGCAGAGCCTTGCAGTACATGTACAGCACCACGGTCGCGGCCAGGCTGAGCTGCATCAGCATCGAGAGGCAGCTCGACGTCCACACGATCTGGGCCACGAAAGACCGGCGCCTCCATTCGTTCCCATCCATTAACGATTCCGAAGTCCACAGAGTACCAATACACAACAAAAGCCCCCACAGAAATCCGACGTACAGCGTCAGCGACAGCACCACGCCTCTCATCCCCTTCACCAGATAAGCGCTCCGCCGCAGCGGAGCGAACCCGTAGCTCGATTCGGCCACCACGACCACGTTCGCCAGACCCCACTGCACTTGCAGATACGCCAGCACCAGCACCAGGGCCACCGCGATCGCCGCAGCTAATCCGAGAAAGTAAGGCGAGGAATAGCTGATTTCGTGTCCGATGGCGAGTTCGGCCCCTTTGAGGATCAAGAACCCTAAGATTCCGGAACCGACCACGATCGAGGAGGTGATGGCTTGGGTGCAGATGAGCGTGGCCAAGAGCGGGAAGAAGGACGTCCCGATGGACTTGATCGCTGACGGGAGCTTGACCGGCCGGCCGTAGAACCCCTGGACGACGCTGTAGGTGATGGAGCACGTGGCGCAGATGGACAGGAGCGTGAGGAATCAGGTGTACCCCACGCTGACGAGCACGCTCCTCGCGTCGACGCTGCTTTGGTGGTGTTCGGGCGGTTGATTGAGGAGGGGGGAGCGCCGGAGGAGGGCCTGGGCGTGATACGGGTCCGAGAAGGAGTTGAGGAGGAGGCGGAGGAGAATGGGGAAGGCGGGGACGCAGAAGGAGAGGGGGAGGAGGAAGAGCACGTAGAGGGTGAGGAAGTGGCGGGAGTGGGCTTTGAGTATGCGCCGCGATTCGGAAAACACGGTCCGGAAGTCAGCCGCCCGCGGCGGAGGAGGCGGCGGCGGCGGCGAAAGTGGTGGTGTCGCCGTTGCCATGGCCGAGAGATGCAGCTGGCGTCGTCGTGGATGATTCAGAGTCTCAGACGGATACGGATAAGGGAGACGGATGGAGATCGCTATTTATATAAATAATTAAGCAAGTAAAATAATTAAACAAATAAATAAAACATTTCTCTTTTTTAACTCTTTTTCTTACAAGGTAAGCATGGGCCATGTATACGAACGGAGGAGAGTTCAGGAAAAATTGTTTTTATCTTTTATTTTCAGTGGATGGATTGGACTGGCAATGTAACATACAATAATGCTTATAAAGGGTTTGAACTCGCCCCATTCTCTCTCGCGTGGAAAAGTGGAGAGCTTTTCTACCATTGGTGTAGCCATGTCTCCTATCTCTTTGAGAATAGAAAAGCTGATCCCCGATTGGAGTTGCTATGCAAGAAATTAGGAGATATGTGGTCAGAAAATGACATTATTGATCTAGAAGAAATGGATGCCTTTGAACAAGAAAATGACTGTAAATTGATGTTGATCGGTAAGCTGTTCACAAGCCCCTCTATTAATTTCCAAGCTTTCCAAAGTACAATGAAAAATGTATGGAAAATAGATAATGTCGGTATCACTCTGTTGGAACAATGTCACTTTTTGTTTGCTTTCAAATCTGCTACGGATATTAAACGAGTACTAGATGGGGGTCCTTGGTTTTTTGCCAACCACATTCTCTTGTTGAAACCATGGGAACCTAACACACCTCCTCGTTGCTATGATTTCACGAGAGGAGCTTTCTGGGTGCATATTGAATGGTGTAATGAGAGAGTTGTAAGAAAGATAGCCATGGAGTTAGGAAATGTTATAGAAATCAAAACAAAAACAAAAGGCTTTGCGGCATTTTGCATCGGAGAGAGTGAAAGTGGAGCTCGACTTGTACGTGCCTTTGAAACGGGGGAGTGTAATCAAATGTGCTGGAAATTTTTTTTGGGTAGAGTACAAATATGAGATGTCACACCCCAAACTTCGAGCATGTGCCCATTCCTCTCTGGTCGATAAAATTTGCCACTTCCTAGGCCGAGTCGCCAACCCTTTTATTTTATTGCACATGCGGAAGTGAATTACTAATCCCCTGACATCAATAGCTTGGGATAGAAAAGCAGGAAACGGATTCACAAACAAAACATGCTTTTATATACACACTGAGTTATATACAAAAGTCAACAACCACAAGCCTACAAAAGACTAGTTCTAAAAAAGAAGCTGTCCTATCTAACCTACACCTCAGATCACCACAGCTCGGCTTCGGGTCCTCCACTCTATGGCCCTGAAAATTTAAGCCCACGACCGGGTGGGATATAAATCTTAGCGAGTTCACGCTTTAAACCCCGATTAGGAGGGTAATATGCCTAGAAGTGTCCTAACCACACAATCATACAACAACAGATACTTACCTTGCCTCAGATCCACCTTGCAGGTCAGTACAATTCATATTCACCATAAATAAAATCGATGCACACAACAATTGAAATGCCTCACTCAACTCAATAAATCACAGGGGTCCCGATTATAAGGCCAAACCGTTATGATACGTCCTATACCATGTCACACAGTTTTGTCTCATATTCTCTTCTAGAAGAAGGATAAATGCATTGTCACGACCTTTTCTTTTCGTTCGGGGGAAAATGAAGAATGGTTTAGGGGTATTTGCCTAAAGAGGCGGACCAATGGCCCTAAATTAGGCGCGGGCTCTCCCAAGCCCATACCTCGCGTGACATTGGATTTTGTTTTTTAGTTCTTAACAACCTATGTATTTCTAGGAGTCGCCACTAGCCTATTGGGGTCGACTAGAAACCAATCAAGACACGGGAGTGTTATCTCAATTCCTACGCAACCAGAGATTTCTAGGAACGGGGACTTGTTTACGCCAATGTTTTTATTAGCGCCCTTGCGGTACCACTAATTTGGAAGGTTTTAATCTAAATGGCCACACAATCTTGATTATCAATTATAATATTTATGAAACCGCTAAGTGTTCATGCAAATGTTTTTGTAGTTTTTTTTTTTTAAATGTCTAGACTAATCCTAACATAATTTAAAAGAGAAATTTACACTCAAATTAATGAAAAGTGGTGCATAAGTAAACATCCAAGAAATTGAAATAACTTGAAAATAAATGCAAAAAATGAAAACCCGATACAAGTCGGGTAAATAATATTACATGGCCTTGTTATCACGCCCGGGACAGGACCCCGTGAGCAAAATGGGAATTTAAATATGCATGAAATTACTCTAGATGCATGCAATTACTCTAATTAATTTTAATCTACGCATATTAGATTATTTACAAAAATGGTTCTAAAATACCAAAATATCATTTAAATTAAGAAAATGGCCTTTTGAAATTAGGAAAATCTCCTAGATGTCATTTTTGGCTTAATTTGATAACATCCAACATTTTTTTGATATTTTTGAAATTTTCATATTTTTTCTTTTTTTTTTTTTAATTATTTTAAAATAATAATAATAATAATTCCTTAAACCGATCTATGCTAACATGGAGTAACACAGCACATGAATATCACAATAATCAAGCTCAAGTCGACCGTTTCAAGATCGAAACTTGATTTGAACAATTCATCGAACACTTGGCTTGCATCAAAACACCTCAAAACGACTTCTTCGGGCCATGTTCGTGGTCTTCAATCTCGGCCCATAAGCAATCTCATGTGAAAGCAAAGTATCAAGGATATACTATTACATGTAAAGAACCGGTTTAGCTAGAAATCACAGCCTAGAACTTGCAAGAACCAAACTGAAAACGGCCTCCAATATGCGGGTTGGAGCCGTTTTGCAAATATGGTATGGAACCAAGTCAAACAGCCACGTCAAATGCCCAGATTGAAGCCCCGACAACCATCACATGCAACATCTATATGAAATATTACTCCACTCGGATGAAAATAGGTAACATGTAATCTCACATGCAACAAACATCACCAAAAATGATCAACCGGACGCATCAAAACGGACTCTCCAAGAAGCCCACATGCAAAGTCTATACTGACCAGCCAAGAACTAATGTGGATAGGCTTGATTTTTGACGATCTCATAGTTCACACGAGAATTTAAAGACCAAACCAAGCTGACCTATGTATCACTTGTACTCCCATATAACATTAATCAAGCTCATGAAGATAGAAAACACATGTAAAGGGGAGTAGCAAGTCAAACATGTATGGCTCTTGAAGAGGTTTCAAACACTTAAAAAAATTTCAGCCTCAGAAATCAGTTTTCCGGGCTGGATTTCCTCTTGATTTTCCTTATCAAAACGTGTTCAAAATTAAACCAAAATACATCTAGGATGCTTACCTTGCTTCCTAGCTTCCCTTTCAAGTGACTCTTGGCCAAGGAAACCAAGAAATTGTCCTCTGGGAGCACGTAGAAGTTGGTTCCTTCAAACTGAAAGTGAGATATGCAGAAGAAAAAGTGACAACGAAGGTTTTCGTTGGCTTCCAAAATTAGACTTCCAAACCTCCTTTGTTGGCCAAGTTAAAATCAACCCAAGCTATATGTATACTAGTTTGGGCTGCAATTCATGTCTTTCCTCATTTGTCTCACACGTTTCTCAAAAACACTCGCTTTTCCTCACTCGTGACCAACCGGGCTCAACACTTAGAAAAATTTTCGGAGTTTCTTGGCCCGCCAGAAGGGTGTATTTCGGGGGGCTTTAGGAGACCTTCCCGAACTCCATTTGGGACGTGCGACCTATGGATGGAAAGCCCTTTGAGTGAAGTTTCACTCTCTAGTTGAAGGTTTTGGGTAAGTTTGGCCGCAGGTGTGTGAAAATTTCGTTTTTCTCTCTCAAGGTCGGTCTGGAATTTCTGGGTTTGGCTTTTTTTGAGTTGCTTCTGAGGGTGCTTTTTGGGTACGATTGTGAGCTCTCTCTCGTGTTTCTTGTCTTCTCTCCCTTATCCCTCAAACGAGCCTGCTTCATAGATCTTATCCACTGCATTAGGCAATCACGTGATCGGCTTTTTGCCCTCCTGCCAAGCCCACCAACTGAGCAGTCTACCCACTTTCTGACTTAGCCAAAATTTTAAAATTTTACAGCTGTTGAGTGTGCGGATTTTGCTGCGACTTTCCCGTGCATTCAGCAGCTTATCCCTGGCCAATTTCCGTCCACTGGCACTACTCATTATGGTCTTCAATCACGTGCAAAGATCAGGCTGGATGGGCGGCTGAGTGGGATATGGTGGAGCCACCAAGTTGCTTACTCAGCAACTCCGAAATGAGACCAATTCGTGGACTAGGTTTTGGTAGCTCGTTTGAGTGCTTTAATCCATCAATTTGGCTGCGGTTTTTGATCAATTAGCAAGCTCATGTATAGTAGTTTAAGATCTTGGCTAGATTTAATAATTTTACTCACTCAATATTGCAAGAAAGTCCCTCAAAGTTGGCCATTTTCTTAGCCGAAAATACCAATTTCAATGCAAATTTGGTCCTTTTCGCCCGATTTGATTGATTCGAGTTGATCCAAGTTCAATTTCAACTTAATTGGTGACCAAGATGATGATTTAAGGGTTCGGGCCAATTTTTGCAAAATTTGCGAATTGGTCCCTCAACTTTTGGAAATTGCAATTTGGCCCAAATTTGCCATTTTAATTCCAATTTGACCTCCTGGGCTTGGCTAGTCACATTTAGATCTTTGGCCCCAACTTTTTTTTTTTTTCTTTTTTTCTTTTTTTTTTTTTTTTTTTTTATTTTAATTTTAATTTTTTTTTATATATTTTCAATTTTTTTTTTTAAGTAAAAAAATCTTCCATTTAAAACACCATATTAAATGCCTAGATAATATGCAAGAATTTAACTTGAAATATTTTTGTGGAAAAACAAGTTCCCATTTTTTTTTTGAAATGATTTTTGGGCAAAAATTTAGGTGTCGACATACGCATTTTCAAGGAATTTTCATTAGGCTGTGTTTTAAAGGAGACAAATATATTTATGGTTACAATATTAGTATGAAATTGATTAAATAAGTGGCTGGACTTATTTGATTGCGGTGGATTCAAAATGTTGAAAACTCAATTGCATATTTTCAAAGACGTAGGTAGGTTGTTTGTGATTGCCTAGACCTTTTTATCGGATAGAATAAGGTTGGACCGAATAAAAATGAAATTTCTAATGTCTTATATAATGTTTGGAAAATACAGCGTTACCCAAAATGAATTGAATGACAACCCTCTGATTGCATGTTACGTATTGTCATTGGCAAATCCTACCTTGCTCTTGTTACCGTTCTCCTTCTCCACCTCCACCTCCACCTGCACCTTCACCTTCTCTTCGATCATGTTGGATTGAATGCTGACCGTCTAGATCTCAAAGCTCTTACGGATGTCCAAGCTGCTTGGGCATCATTGTTGTGCAATATGTTTAGCAACCACTAGTCCCTCCTCCATTTCCATTTCCGGCCTGCAATCTTCAACAACGCTAGCGTAGCTGCCACCCTTACCCTCATGGCTGTGTCGAGTTCGAATGAAGCTGTTGCAGTTGAAGGTGTGGCTGCTTATGTGGTTGAGGTCAAGTCAAGCTCCTACGTGATCGAGGTCCAATCGAGCTTTGTCGAGTCAAGCTCAGCCATGGAGGAGCTCTAGATGTGGCCATGGGGTTCGTCCAAGGTTGAGATTGACTGGAGCTTGTAATAGTGATGAGCCTCATCGGTGGCAATAAAGATGGAGCTAGGTGGACGGCTATGGGTGGAAGGAGTTGTGGTTGACGTTCATGAGTGAGCTGAAGGGACAAAGAAGAGAAATGAACGTGAAACATGTTTTATTCACATTTATTTCACGTCCACATGGGACTATTTTATCCAGGTTTTTTATCCCTCCTATATTTACCCTTATTTTGTCTTGAACAGCAACCAAGCATATGATATGATAACATTAATTATGTCATGACTTTTTATCTTGACTAGTGGATGTAACTTTAGGCTCCATTTGTTTTGTGGAAAATATTTTCGAATAAAACATTTTCTTCATTTTTTGGCGTTTGGTTTACTTAGAAAAATGAGTCAATGGAAAAATATTTTCTCAATAAATGGAATATTTATGCTTAAATTCAGGAAAATGATTTTATTTTTGAAAAAAAATAAAGATATTTATCAAAATATGATTAAATATCAGCACTTGAACTCAAAACTTTGCGCTTGGACATAGGAACCTAACGTTAGTTCCTGGCGCTTAGGCTAAAGTCTGGGCCTTTGATGCCCACACCGGGGTCTATCGAGGTCGGGCCCAAGGCCCTCATGCTTGTGCCCAATGCCTTGACACTTGAGCTCGAGTCATAAAGGCTAGGGGTGAGCAACGGTCTAGGGTTGACCCTAGACCGACCCTGGACCAGCCCAACCCTGCCGGTCCTAGTCCGGTTCCCAAGGGGATTGGGTCGGTCCTCGGTCCTGAAATTCTAGGACCGACACTGTGCGGGTTGGTCCTCGGTCCTAAGAGTTTTTGGTCGGTCCAACCCCGACCAACCCCGTATATATATTATATTACATTATATTATTTATAATTATTTTATATATTCAAACCTAAGTAAAATGTCTGTTATTAAACCTAAGAGTTATGGTGAGATGTTCTATCAATAGCACTAATAGTCTGTTATTAAACCTAAAATGTCTGTTATTAAACCTAAAATGTCTAGGGTTGACCCTGGACCGGCCCAACCCTGCCGGTCCTAGTCCGGTTCCCAAGGGGACTGGGTCGGTCCTCGGTCCTGAAATTCCAAGACCGACACTGTGCGGGTTGGTCCTCGGTCCTAAGAGTTTTTGGTCGGTCCAACCCTGGACCAATCTTGTATATATATTATATTATTTATAATTCTTTTATATATTCAAACCTAAGTAAAATGTCTGTTATTAAACCTAAGAGTTATAGTGAGATGTTCTATCAATAGCACTAATAGTCATTTCAATTTAAAACTTTTGTTGAGTATTAATTATGTGTCGTTTGTTTTGTTTTCAGTGTTTAGAAGTTCAAGTGAATTAACAAGATGTGAAGTTATATATTCATGGTTTATATTAAGTATTTTGACATTTTTATGGTTTAATTGTATTTTACTAATGAATTTCAGCTGCACTTTACTTTTCAATTTGTGTCAAATGGTAGAAGTTTTTGAAGAGTAGAGTAGTACCGCAGCTTATTCTTTGCTACGCTTATTTGCTAGTCAAGTGGTGTGAAGCTCATTTTTTGGTTGGGTGGACTCTACATGATCAAATGCAGGAAAACGCTTTTGCATATAATGTTATGAATATTAAAGATAGATGATTACAAGAACTTTCCATCTTGTCCCATATCTCGATGAGCGGTTAGCAGGTACGAAATTTATATTATTATGTCATTTTAAATTTGCTAAATATGTATTGGTATTTATAGTTTAGTTGCACAATGCCGCATTGTCGATGGATGTGTAATTTAAATTTGTAGGTTTGCTTTTTTAGGGAGTATAAAAAATAAGACAAAAAAAATTATCGATCGGTCCCGGGTTGACCGAGGCTAACCGGACCGAACCCATTGGGTCGGTGGGTCCTTGGTCCCAGCTCAATAGGGTCGATCCTCGGTCTTAAAAATTGAGACCGACACCGTACGGGTTGGTCTTAGGGTTAGGGGTGGCCCAGACCAACCCGGACCATGCTCACCCCTAATAAAGGCAATGTTGGGGTCCTTAAAGCTCTAGTCCCTTGCACTTACACCTGGCTCCAAAAGGCCATGTGCAAATTCTCGGCACTCAAGCTCGGGCCCTTTGTTAATAAAATGTTCATTTTTTTTATAAATTATATATTTTAAAAAATCGAATTTATAATTATTTTTAGCCTTTCCTTTTCTTTCCTTCTCTTTTCATTCTTCTTCGGTCGGTCGCCTTGGCGGGTGAGGTGGAGCCTCACCGGTCTTGGGCGAGCTCACCCTTCGCCTGTGGCTAGTCACCGTGGCCAGCTGAGCAACAGGGAAAAAGAAAAGGAAAAAGAATTAAAAAGTTCGAACATTTTGGTAATCTTCCCTAGGTTTTTTTCATTCCAAATGGCGAAAAATATTTTCTAATTTATTTTTGTTGACACTTAAATTTCGGCGATCCATTTAATTGTTCATCACATAAAAATATTAGGGATCAACCTCAGACCCCAAAATTATATATAGGCACGTAATATAGGCACACATGATTACGTTGGAATCAATGGACTGGTGCAGGTAGGTTCTGAGCCTAAGTGAATTGGACGAAGCCCGTTGAAATACACACTCGGCCTAGCTGGCCCATTATCCTCTAGGTGGCTGAAAATTGGGAGCGATCTTTGTACAGCAAGGGCATTGAAGTCTCTCTCTCTCTCTCTCTTCGCGCTCTTTCTCTCTCATCATTCGGCAGAAACAAACCAACGAGAAGCACCTCGCAGCTGCTCTGCGCACTGATTCGCTCCTTCGGTAATCTCTCTCTCTCTCTCTCGATCTCGATCGATGTCGAAGGACGAAGGTAGGACTCGCGCTAGGTAGGATAGGAGCCGACATGTTTTCGGAACGCGTTTGGGGCCGACCGTGTTCTGTTTTCGCTAGCGCCTCTTGTCGGAGGAAGGGATTGGGATTAGTTTGAATCGTAGGTTTTCTGTTTACCTCCTGTCGGCCCGAGAGTGTGATCAACGATGATTCAGCGTGCTGCGCGCTTCCCTCGTGCACTGTAGAACGCCTGAATTCCTCGTTTTTCCATGATCGAAGGTATGTTTCGGATTCCGAATACGACATTGGAGCTGTGGAAGCTTTTGGCTCGGATGAGAGTGTTGTGGCGGTTGATGTGTGGATGTGAGGTCGGCCGATGCCTCTTTGAAACGTCTGACGATTTCCTTTGGTTGGGGAACTCGAGAGAGGAAAGTGGTGAACTGGGGTTCTAATATTCGAATGCGGTTTATTTGTTCGGAGCAACTTTATGAGGCACACGAGGTTCCTGAATATCGCGGTGGATTGTCTCAGGACTAAACCTGGGTGAATCAGTAGCCTTCTTAGGTTTTGATGTGCGTGTTTTCTGAGGATGAAATTTGTGAGTGAATTTCAAAGGAAGAGTAATGACGGTCGGGTCTTAGATTTTCGCTGAGTACTTCTTGTCGTTTTAGAGCAGGCATAACACCCAAAAAGCCAGGCATGAGAATTTGTGGGATTTTTTTTATCTACTTGGATTTCAAATGTTGATCTGAAAGAAAACATACTTTACCTTCAATTAAATGTGGGGGGTACAGAACCGATTATGAATTTGACATAAAAGCACGAGAAAAAGCTTTGCGCTTTTTTGGGAGTTAGATCACCACACCACATTACTAAGTGGCTTTCAAAATATCTGAGCACTGGTGTAATTAAAATACTTTTTAATCTTCTTTTATAAGGCAACTTTATAAGGCAAATGGGTTCCTGAATATCGTCTTGATTGTCTCAGGACTAAACCTGGGTGAATCGGTTGCCTTCTTAAATTTTGATACGCATGTTGTCCGAGGATGAAATTGGTGAGTGAATTTCAAAGGAAGGGTAATGCTGGTCAGGTTTTAGATTTTCACTAAATACGTTTTGTCATGCTGGAGCAGGCATAGCGCCCAAAAAGGCATGAGAATTTGTGGAATTTTTTTACCTACTTGGATTTCAAGAAAGAAAACATACTTTACCTTCCATTTTATGTGGGGAATAGAACCAATTATGACTTCGTCATGAAAGCACGAGAAAAAAGCTTTGCACTATCTTGGGAGTTAGATCACCAAATCACATTTCTAGGTGGCTATAAAATGATCTGAGCAAGTGTCATTAAAAAACTTGGTACCATCTTTTTTATATTTGAAGGAAATATCTGCATTTTCTTGTTTTGCCATATTGATTTTTCCTCACTCTTCCTTGCAGGAACTTCTTTCCGTCCTCTCCTCGCGTTTCATTTGCATCTGTGTAGTACTCAAATGGACAACTACCGCCTAGATAAAGTTCATAAATTTGAGGAGTTTGTTGATCGACGTCTGAAACCAGATCTTGTTCGTGCCGTATCCGAGCGGTATCTGCTCTATTCTACTTAACAGTTTCTTCTTTGATTAGTATCTTTAATATCTTAAGCATTTTTAAGAAGACATTTGTCTGTGAGTATGGAGGGCAGAAGTCAGGGATGATTACTGTGAGGGGAAAGTGATGTGAGATGCCAAAGACTCGATAGATAGATGGCAATATTTTCTCGAGCGGTGGAAGCTGATTATTCTGGCCAAACAACAAGCACTCCCCTACATTTAGGCATTGCATATCATATAAGTCTTCTGTGCACTCATTTCATGAATAGAAGATTCTATTTTTTGAGGACTCCTTTTGTTTTGCCCTTTTTTCAATCTGCAGCTTATTAACTTATGGCTGCATTTGACTGTCGAAGCTGGGATCGTCTAGAATTCCCTCTGCTTCTGAAGCTTATGTCTCTGGGCTGTGACATAAGCATGGATGGCTGTGACGTATATGTCAAGTTGTCATATATCATCTGGAAGTTGGAATTGAATCCCTGCATAGCTCCTCTTTAGATTCCTGAGAAGGTTGATTTTGGCTTAATTTTATTAGATTTATCTGGGTTATGGTTCATGAGTAATTTGTCTAGAGGGGCTCTTCTAACACAAAATGGTGGTATATTATCAAGCTGAAGCGTGCCATGCATTAGTAAGCTGAACAATGGATCAGTGCAATTATTTAGCTGATGTGTGGCTGACTTGGCCCTTGTTTTTATACAGGGATAAGGTTTTCGAACAACAGAAGACTTTGTATCCTTTTTTAAGTAAATGGATTCCTCATCCTTATATGGAATGATTTGTTTACTTATCATCTGGAATAATTGATTGTCATACACACTTGATTTACTTACAATTTTGATTATCTCCTTTCTTTTAGTAGTGTTTCAGGAGCATTCACCAGTTTGAATTTGCAACTTTATGCTTCGATAGTCCTTTGATTTTCTTGACATTGTATTACTTTTAGCTCAGATTTACGAAAGAACATTGAGAATCTTCAGAAGAATAGTGTAACTAGTCTTAGGACATTGGTCAACCTTGGTTCTGAGGTATACATGCAGGCGGAGGTGTAAGTCCTCTCTCGCTCTCTCTCTGATTATTCCCTGGAACCTTCGAATATTCTACCTCGTAATGCTGGTAGGAGACAAGTCTTGGGCTAGTCCATCTTGTCTTGCTTTTTAGTGAAGTTACTGCTTGACGAGCAGCGACATATCCATACTCGATATGCTTGTTCTTTTCTGTTTATGTTAATGATGGTAAGTTCTGTGAATAGAGGGTGCTTGTGCAAGCTGTGCTGAGGCTTCAATTATGTTAAAATTAGTACCAGGACACTAAACTTGTTTAGCTTTAGTTATCACGTAATTGTATTTGGAGTGGGTGAAAAATGCATGAAACTGAGTACTTGTTATGTGAAAATAGGCGATGTAGAGTCTGTTCTTCCAATGCTGGTTCCATTTTTCTGGTTTGTGGTGGCTTTTGAGGTTTAATTCAGTAATGGCACACATTTGCAGGCCAGATACGCAACGCATTTTTGTAGATGTTGGACTAGGATTTCATGTGGAGTTTACATGGTCTGAAGCTCTGAATTACATATCACTAAGGGAAGAGAAGTTAGCCAGGTTTGCACTTAAACTGATGTGATTTCAAAAGTCTAAATATAACTGCCACTCTGGAGATAGGGACTTCTCTTTCTTATCTCCTTTTTCTTACTCCGACAGTTCATTCTGTCTCATCTTGCAGGCAAATAGAAGAGTACACTCATCAGATTGCATCAATTAAGGCACAGATAAAGACGGTATGTATTATGAGAAAATATGCTTATGCTTTTGCATCTTTGCTTAACCGATTGAATATGCTTGTACATCATCTCCAGCTAAAATTTGGTACCCTTTGAGCAAATAAACGTGGACAATACACAATGCTAGGAGTACCCTTTTTTCTTGGCCAGACAATGCTAGGGGTTCTTTGTCTCTGCAAACTTCCTTTCCTTTTCTTTTTGCCAAAAAAGATGAAAATGGCACTTATCTTACCGTCTTAGGTTATGCAGAGCTTATCATCCTTACACTATACTCCCCTGCTTGGGGAACACCCATCTCCAAACTAATGCGTTGCAATGATGACTCGATTTGTTTGCTTCTTGATATTAAAAGTTTAGACTTGTCCGTACATAATGTCAAGATTGACACTCACTAGAGTGATTGGAACATAAATCTTTTGGAATCCTCATGATTGTCATTTCGTTTGGTGGGAGTGAAATAGCTAGATGGTTATTGTGCAGGTATGCGAGGGAATCAGGGAGTTGCTTCAACTTCCTGCCGAAGCGACCCTACAGGAACCCATATTCTGATGCCAAATTAAAATTGTCTAGGTAAGACTCTTATTCTCTATGAATATCTTCGATCTAATGAGAGGAAGATGAAAAAATAGGCAGCTGACACATTCTGCTAACTTTTCATGTGGAAGATACTATGTTTCTGGGCTTGGGTTTTCCTGTCAAATGGTCTTAACTTCAGTTTTCCTTTACAGCCAACTACAAAGTACGTGCGTGGTTAAGAAATGGCGCCACAGATAATTTGCTAGAGATGAATTTCCATGCAACATGTAAATCAAGACTTTAGAGCAGCAATACCTTGTGCTTCTACCCTCTAAATTCCAGTGTGTAGGATTGTTGGGGCCATCAGCATATTCGTTCTCTGGCCTTTTTACAGCCTGACTACCTTTGCCGCCATAAAGAGTGTCCAAGTGAACTTGTAATCTGCCTCGCAATTCTATGAGGCATCAATTTAAAGTTTTGGCATTCTTTTATCGTTCCTGGTCACGTCTTTGAATACATTGAGTAGCTATGGTGATCTGATGAATACTACGTTTGTAGCTTTAATTAGTGTAAACTTGTAGCAAGATATTCCCATAGACTCACTGGTTGGACTTTCGTGTGGGCCAGAAACGTTTTGGGCTTTGTGCAGAAGCTGGGCCTTGGGATATTTATGTGAGCGAATCCGATAAAGCCAGGATGGGACACTGGTGCAGTACACCCCCACACACATTGCACGTTGCGTATTATTTGATGTTGCTTTGTACAGACAAATACTAGTGAAAACAGTGGAAATCCATGAGTGGCTGGGATGAAAAAAAACAAGAGGGGTTGGATGGGGATTGATGAGACGGGCGGATGCTCCAAGGAAAAGGGGTGTCGTGCTCCTGGATGGTTTGTATCGTGGGGTGGGGGAGGGATGGGATGGAATGGCATTGTGATGCTGTTGATATGAGGGGTCGTCACTTTGGGGGTTCCATCACCACACACAAGGAATCTCACTTGTTTTTCCTCGCTGGTTTTTCCTTGCTGGGGATAGAGAGAGAGACACGCACACACAAACAGACAGGCAGACAGAGACAGAGAGAGACAGGGAGGAGCAGAAATTTACTGGTAAAAGCCTATTTGGAGTACATGCGAGAGTAGCAGCCAATGCACTTGGTATCTCACTGACATGAGGAAATATGACAAAGCAGAATTTCTATGCACGAAATCTTCGTAGGATTGGCAAGGTCAGTGCTGGGTTAGGGTTCCCGCCTTTGTCCGAGGCCCTCTGCTTCACCGACAAACTTCATTCTTGCGAATTTTTATCAGATTGGGTGACAAATTTAGTCCGACACAAAAAATTCACGCCAAGCCATGATCAACAAGGCGAAATAAGATATCATGTTTTCGAGTCATGAACATGAATTAATATAAGGAACTCCTCTTTCACCATCTCTCCATGAAGCCGCTGAAGTCCATCAAGAACCGTACTACCTCCACCTTCGCCATTGCTACTCCAAGAATATGCACCCATTCGATTTCTGTTGCATGCGCCCCTAGTACCTGTCTCTACCCACCTCTACATTCGTCTACACAATTATGCTTTTGATCTCCATGTTCAAACTTTGCCGTTGCCAAGATCGCCTCCATCCATGATTATGTCTATAGACAATATTGCGCATGTGACATCGAATACGATCCGTCACTTGCGACAAGTGTAATTGCTTTTATGACATGGGCAGTCACGAAATCCGAGGTAAGACACCTTAGGCTTGTTGATTAAGGGCAAGTGGGATGGAATTAGAATCCGACTAGGAAGCCGATAGCGCGAGCTGAACACATGATTACTTCCTTGTCGTCATCTGTTGACCGCGATCCGAAGATAGGATCAGGAGCGAAGAAGAAACAAGACCAGCGGATACAAACAAAAAACCCATCTAATCTCCAGTCCGCATCTTATGCCGGCTCGAACCACTAAATCCCTAAATCACGATCACGCATAAACAGACCACACAAAAACTTTTTAACAAGAGTGCAATGAGTGTCGGGTCACATTGAATTGCGATAAGGCCACAATGCATCACATCACCTATCCAATTTTTCAATCGACCTCGTGATTACAAAGACAGAACTCGACATATGTTTGACCCATGAAATACGAAAAAGTAAGACTCGACTTATTTCTTGAAAAATAAATAAGTATGTTTTTCTAAAATTGATCACTTATATAATCTAAAATAATTGGTTAATAACCACAATCGAAGCGTAAATATTTTCTTGAACAGTGAAAATATCTTTGTTCACATCATTTTTAGATTTTTTTAAAATTATTTATTTTTCATAAAATAAACGAAGTTGGAGAGGTCTTATTTGGACATTCGATTCTCTTTTCTAATGGAAGGCTTACAAACGGGGACCTCTCCTTGTCTTGTCTCGCGTTTTACTTTTGTTTTCCCTGTCCTTTCCTTCGTGTCCACTTTACCACGCCCCTTGCGGAGCTTCTTCTCTTCTCTGATGCCAGTCCCCCACACGGTGAAAAAGCAAATTTTGCTCATGTGGAAAACCAACGTTGGACTGAGATAATAATATTCGCGGGGTCGACTTCTGACAGGCAGATTCCCATTCAACTTGGTGAGGTGATCTTTTCGTTCGATTTGAAGTCTGGATTAGTGATGGAAAATTGAGGAGAGGAGAAAAACTTTCTAATCCCAGCCTCAACATCCCAACAATCTTATCATCCCTGACTTTTGATGTCTTTGATTGTTGGGAACGCATGTATGAAGCAGATGTTTGCGTCACGGCATGTGAGGGCGCGAGGAAAAAGCTATCCTGGAGCGTCGGCTCCGCTGTCCATATGCGATAGCACCGGGCTCTTAGGTTGTTGTCCACGGATGTGAGTACGCAGGTGCAGTCCGTTTCTATGACTATACTCCGACTGTGGGTACATCAATCGAATCACTGTTTGCGACCCGAGATTCTATTTTATCATCAATCCAATCACCGTTCACATTTTTTCTTTTTCTTATCAATGAATAGATCTCTTTACTTGCTTAAGTGAACGGATGGAATGAAGGAACCCTGGATGTCCGCCGCCTCTAGCCGATGTGCACTAGAATGAGTTAAAATGCTATTCAAAAATGAATGGCCAATTTTGTGCTTTTTTTTTATGACCCATCCCTTTCATAATCGCAGCGCAGAGCAACAAGCCACAAGAGAGGCATTGCTTGCTTTGGTCTAAAATTCCTGAAAAATTAGCTTTTTATATATGTGTTTTTGTCAATCAATTTATTCGATCATATAATATGAATATTGAATTTTTTTGTGCGATCTTTTCATTAACAAATCTCGTAGAATTGTTTACATGACACCTACATCGACATCACTCCAGGAGTTCTCTCAATTAATTGTTGTACAATACCGAAATAAGAATTTGAAGATGTGTTGGTGGGGATTAAGCCATCAACAAGGGTCTAAAAGCCCTCTTGACGGCTAAGTGTGCCGCCGCCATCTCTAACTAACAACAAACACATATAATGAGGGAGGGAGAGGGTGGAAGGGTCGAGGGTCGACTCACACATGCCATCACATGCAAGGCACCATCCCTTAACCCTTCAAGTGGTGGTGATGACCGCAAATATGAAGTAAGGGCAAGACCATTTCCTAGATCTAAGGCAAAGGTTGTCGCCCTCATTAGCAACAAGGGTTAATGGCCCTTATCGCCAAGTGGCCAGGCAAACCTCTTAGAATTGCTGACGTGAATTCTATGTTAACGTCACTTCAAGGGTTCCACTCATCTACATCAACATCACTTCAAGAGTTCTCTCAATTAATTGTTGCTATATAATAACAAAATGAAAAATGAAACCTCAAAGATGTGGTGATAGGGGGTAGCCATCATCGAGGGTCCAAGTAAGTGTGCTATCTCTAACTATCGACAAACACATACAATGAGAGGGAGAAGGTGGAAAGGTCGACGGTAGACACACACATGCCATTTGGTGCAAGGCGCCATCCCTTAACCCTTCTATGTGGTGGTGACAACCGTTGACCGTTCCCACAAATATGAGATAAGGGCGAGACAAGATTCTAGATCCATGGCAAAGATTCTCGCCCTTGCCCTCATTAGCACCAAGGGTTAATGACCCCTGTCGGCAAGTGGCTGTGGTATGCGGGTGTAGTCCATTTCTATGATTATACTCTTGACTATGGGTACAAAATGGAGCAAAAGGGGATCATGATACAATCGTGTTGATGGATCCATGAGTTTGTGCCAGGCCGACCTATGAATTTCACTTGAGTTGAGATAAGCTCATAATGAATAATTTTATATATGAATCTAAATTTTTTACGTCTGTGTTTTCGTCAATCGAAATGTAAAGTCGAAATTTATTTAATTATATAATATGATTATTAAATTTTTTGCTTGGTCATTTTATTAACAAACCGTGTGATTGTTGACGTGACATTTACATTAGCATCACTTCAAGGATTTGTCAATTAATTGTTGTTAAATGATAAAAAAATAAGAAATAAAAAAAGTGGTGGTGGGGGAGTAGCCACCAACAAGGGTCTAACGACCCTCTTGGCGGCTAAGCGTGCCGCTGCCATCTCTAACCATCGACAAACACATACAAGGTGCCATGCCTTAATTCTTCACGTGGTGGTGACGACCGTTAAGCTTCCCACAAATATGAGGTAAGGGCGAGACCATATCCTAGATCTAAGGTAAAGGTTGTCGCCCTCGCCCTCGCCCTCATTAGCCACGAGGTTAATGGCCCTCGTTGGCAAGGGGCGAGGCAAACCTCCTAGAATTGTTGACGTGACATCTACGTCAACATTACTTCAAGAGTTCTCTCACCATCTACATCAACATTACTTCAAGAATTCTCCCAATTAATTGTCGTCATCTAATAACAAAATAAAATAAAAAATAAAAATTCAAAGATGTAATGATAGGGTGGTAGCCATCGACGAGGGTCCAACATCCCTCTCGGCAGCCAAGCGTGCCGCCACCATCTCTAACCATCAACAGAGGCATGGAATGAGTGAGGGAGAGGGAGAGGGAGAGGCAGAGGGTGGAAGGCTCGAGGGTCGACGCACAGGTGCCATCTAGTGCAAGGCGCCGCCCTTCACGCGGCGGTGATCGACCGTCGACCGTTTCCACAAATATGAGGTAAGGCCGGAGACCGTATTCTAGACCTAGGACAAACGTTCTCGCCCCCTCTCGATGTGGGGCTCCACTAGCGCCATCACATTAGCCCCAAGTGCTGCAACCCTTGCCCCCACCTTCCTACACCCCCGCCCTGTGTGATTACATTGATGCACTCGCCTCCGCTAGTGCCGTTACATGAGCCCTACAGCCGCCTTGTAGGGCCTCGACATGACGTTTAACGACAATGCCATAACTTTGTTAAGCTCTTTCACGAAAAGACCTAGGTGAACAGAAAGTATATAGTTGGATGACTCGACTGCATAAAAAAAGAAAAAAAAAATCCAAATATTCACCGTGTCGTCATCCCAAATTAAAAGAGTCTCCCTAGGATTTAGGATCTGCCCAATAAGACACGCTGTAAATTGCACGATGGCAGCTAGGGGTGCTTATAAGAATTTATGGATACGTAAAACTCGTTAAATTTATATGATTTATCAAATTTTTGGGTAGTTACCATGGGTCAAGTAAATAGATTTGACATTTCATTAGTTTGGAATCGGTATATATATATGGTAGATTTCAAGGTAATAAATACTACATATTCACTTTGGAATGTATTGAATATGACTCAATACCATGTAACTTAATACCAATAGCATTTTAGAAAAGGAAAAATTAGTTAATGAGTGACTCGCGATATTTGGTAAGTAGGGCTTTATTGGCATATTAGTCATTGAAGTACCGTAAAAAGAATAGTCTATTATGATATTTATAAATTCTCAAAAAAGTGGGCATCACAACAATGACTTATAATTTTTTGTGATATGATTTTACGATCCATTGCTATTTTTATAGTACATCAAAGATTATCACGTAATCATTGTTCATTAAGGACTTTATTATACTTAAACTGTCAATTATTCTTGTGAAATTAGTAATAAACGTTCTAAGGCTTTTTAAAAAGGTTAAAGATTGTCATCCAATTATTTTTTAAATGGAGATGAGTTACTAATAATCGATAGCTATAAGTCTAAAGACAAGAAAGGGAAACTTCTTCAGGGTCCTCTTGCTGCATCGGATGAAGATGTGGGAGTGAGTTTTTCCAGTTTACCCTGTAGCGATGTCCGATGAGTTAGCTGTTCATCTCTTGAAATGACGTCATTTCTTGAATGTGACAGTACATGGACTGGGACTGGAGAGAGAGAGAGGGAGAGAGCTGAAGAGACAAAAGGAGAAGTCGGGAAGTCAGAGCCTTTTGCTGCAAAAAAACCCATCTCTCTCTCTCTCTCGGTTTTTCTTCTGTCTCTCTCTCTTTGTGTGGACTTCGTACGAAAATTGGTTGGCACACTGAACTAAGTGGGGGAGGTAACTTGGCTGCCACTCGTACTGTCGACTGGCGTCGGCGGGTCCCCCAAAAGCTGGTTTCTCTCTTCAATGTCCTCCTCCTCTCAGCCTTCTGGCGTCTCTCTCTGTCTCTGTCTCTGTCTGACTCTCTTTCTCTCTCTACATCTGCAGTAGCGCCTGGCGTCTTCACTTTTTTCACTCCTCTGCATTCCCTCTGACACTGCATGCATGGAAATTTGGTCTCATACACTCGGCTACGTATGCGCCCCCCCTTCTTCTCTGTTTTTCTTTTCTTTCTTACGATATTATTTCGTGCGGCCGAGCCAAGAGAATTCTAAATCGACTTTTGATGAATTTCATCGGATTCGATGGAAGAATTCACACGTATTTTTCTTTATCTATCATATTCCTTTTTAGTACAGCTCGTACTCTTTTCTTTGTGAATCTCCCCCCACTCTTTCTCTGCTTTCTTTTCCATCTTTATAGTCTCCTCTGGTGCCTGGCTCGTAGCTTCGTATCATGTTCACGCCCGCAGAGAATTTCTTGGGACCGCCATCGTTTCTTTCCAAAAGCTTTTCCACGGTATTACAGCCTCATCATAACCGACTTGTCGCCGTCATCAACTGAGAGCAATAAATGAGGTGAAACATACAATGTTCGAAGAGAGCAACTCGCCCAGAGTTAAAAAGTCGATTAACTGCCAAGTTTGAGCAAACCCAAAAGTTGTTCTTGTTCTTCGTGACGAGGAATGGCTGTAGTGAAACTAAAGAAAAAGAAATCAGCTCCCAGCTGGAGATTTAGCTCCTAGGCCGCCCTCGGTTCTAGCCATTAATGGCCCATCAATGCCCTTAACTACTTACACTTTTCAGCC
Organism: Eucalyptus sp. ANBG9806169; assembly: GCA_014182395.1. Classification (NCBI taxonomy): domain Eukaryota; kingdom Viridiplantae; phylum Streptophyta; class Magnoliopsida; order Myrtales; family Myrtaceae; genus Eucalyptus; species Eucalyptus sp. ANBG9806169. Next base: position 40,731,632 of record CM024579.1, read on the forward strand.
ACATTCATTAGAATGCTCAGTGACTGGTGATTAGGGGGAACCGTGTCAGCAGAAGAAACGAATAGGCGAAAGAAAAGGGGAAGCCTTGTCATGAAGCAAGATACATGAAAGAAGAGGTTAGCTACCATTTAAAGGCATATGTGAGCATGGGCAGCAACTAGAATTTCTCGGATCAAGGACTTTGTACAAGTTTGCATTGATCTAAGCTACCGCGACATTAACCTTAATATGATTTGATTAGCGCAGTTGAAATAAAAAAAGAAGCTATGATCTAGGGTGATAAGCTGGTGCTATATCTGGACATCTCTCTGCTAATCTGCTAATCCAGAAAACTAACTCTAATTATTCGGGAGCCCCGGAAATAACTTCCTAGAAGGGAGGAAATCGGTGATCAGCAGTAGAACATAAGTTTCTTCACATTTTCGCTGAGTTTCGGTAGAGGCGTGGTTTTCGGAGGGCCGTCTCGGGACAATTGATACCCGTCTCTCGTGTGGGCCGACATCTCTGACCGCTCGAGGTATAGCCTGCCTCTGTAAGCAGCCAAATGGGCGTAGTAAGCCGGAGGCACCAATGACACCGGCTTGGTGCACCTCACGAACGTGTAGCACAGGTTGTAGACCAGCTTCTGGAGCTCGTCGGACGTGAACTCGTTCTCGTCCACCAGTACGTGGTAGTGAGCCGGCCGGCTAGTCCCTTTTACCCCTGAGTGGCTACACAAGTAGAAATCGAACTCCTTCGGATGTGTTATTACCGTGTCCACCACGGTCCCGGGTGGGATGTTCTCGTCAAAGACCTGGCTTTTGGTGGAGGAAAACTCGGCATCCTCCGGAAACAGCCTTGTGTGGTGCCGCTTCTGAACGACTACGAAGGTAACGGTTGGCCTATAGCCAGGGAATCGCGCACAGCCTCTCTTAATGGCGAGCAACTCCTCTTTAAGGACTTTGTGGAACTGAGTCTCGCTCACACCGTCTCTAAAGAAGATTATTCTCCTGGGCAGCTCCTTGACTTCGAGTTGGAAATCATCTAGTAGTTCTCCCACCATGTCGCCAAGATCCTGAATTATTTCCTGTCTATGGGTTTGAGACCTCATTCTGGATGCGTACTTGTTGGCAGCTGGCCAGTTCATGCTGCCTACGACAGCAGCAACAGACGGGCTGAAGTCATCGAGCGGGTGAGGATGAGTCACGTCCGCGCCCATGAATATCACCGGCTCATTTTGATGGAGAATCCGGGGGATTTGGGAAGGTAATGAATTGTAAAGCGCAACCGTGCATCCTCCTACTTTGGCATTTATCTTGAGTGCCAAGTTCGCGAGAAACTGGGAATTCAACTTTCCAAGGTTGGTGTACAAGCAACACTGGCTTACTATTCCGATAGTTGTCTCGGCAATCCTCTTTAGATCTGCATATCCTTTGTGTTTCTTCTCCATTACGCATAGGAGTAGTCGGAGGTTGTTATCTGCGGCTTTGTGGATCTTCTTGAGCTTAGACTCCAAAAGAACAACATTGTTGAGGACGTGATTTAATTCGAATTGAGGGGTAATAACTGGATTCTTGCTGAGATATATGCCTAGCTGTTCGCATCTCTGGGAGAGCTGCGAGATGAACTTCGGAATGCTCGACTTCTGATCCTGGGTTCCACCAAAGCTTATGAGGGCCCATTTTTCTATCCGAATTCCTTCAAAAACATGGCTATCCATGAGATTCCACTGCCGGTCTGGGCGAGACGGAACTAGATTCCTTATATGGCCATGCTCACCAAGTTTTAGCTTCGGAGGTTGCAAGATTCGACCATTCACTCGTGTCATCTCCCTTGAAATCTGGAGATTGAACTCTCTTTCCTGGTTGCCACTGTCAGTTAAGCAGACAACTCGATGATTCAGCGATGGAGTCATAAGTCAAGATTAAAAATCAGTTGAATAGAACCTTCAGGTAAAATAGATTGATACACTCCACAGATCTCAAAATTTACCTGGTTGGGCCGACATGTCCTCGCATCACTCCGTCGATGATTGCTTTGCGCTCTTTTGGCCTTTGGCAACCCATCTTGAGTATTCTTGCCGTCTGATCGTCAGAAAGTTTCCCAAGAAACTTCTGGCCCTCGCAAATCACGCATAGCTCCATCGGAAGATAACATGGCTTGCTTCTACTCGTCTGCAGGCACGGCAAGTACCTGAACTCGATTTCATAGTTATATTGATTCTTGAAGTAACTCACCAGCTTCAGATTTTTGCCATCCCTGTCCACGAACCAAAGATTTTCGGTCGGCGCCTCGGTCAAGCCGTAGACCCGGTATCTCTGGACGGTTTCTCTATGGCAAACGAAGATTCGGATGTTCTTCAAAGCCTTCTCGACTTCCTTCCTTTCTTCGACGCTCAGGCTCCTGGTCTTCCTATGAGAAAGGTCTCTAAGGAACTCGAGCCGCCTCTCCAAATAGGGGATCACTCCAATGCTTTCATGGAATGCCGTCACGGAGAAATCCACGTTGAGCGAGAGACCTTGCTGCGTCGGCCGCAGGCTCTGGAAGAACCCCCTGACTCCGACAGCTCCTCCCCCGATTTCTTTGCTCCCGCCCGTGGAGCTCGAGTACATCGAACGGCCCATCGGTATGCACTTCTCTGCAGGGCTCTCCCGCAGCACCACGTCCAGTGCATGGAGGTAATCCTGAGGAAGCGGAACCCAGTCATCCTCCTCCTTGCTCAAGTAGCTGCTCAATCCCTTCCCGTCGAGCTTCGACACGAGCTTCATGTTTATCCGGAACAACCTGTGCTTGTGATGCTTGCCCTCCGAATTACTGCACGGCAGCATCGACTTGCTCGCGGGAATCGGCAGGTGGATGTAGAAGTCGAGCCTATCGTTCTGGAATTCCACCGGGCTGAAGAGATTCTTCCGCCCATCAAACGCGGGAAGGGCCCCGGAAAACATGGCCGAGTTTTCCTTCACTAGCTGTCGCTTGATTGCCCGGGCAACTTCCCTGGGTGCGCTCGGGCAGATTTCAACATTGTAATGGTAAATTCTCTGGGCCGGGTCGACCTGGACTAGAAAATGGTTGGCAAGAAGCGGAATAACCGGGCCCTCCACGCCGCCAGAATCTGGTCTCCTGGCGATGGCCACTGCTTCTGGGGGTACCCTTCTTCCATTTTCATCCTTCGCATTGGTTTGCCTCTGAACCCTCTGTGGAGCTGTTTCAAGCATTCGAAAAGACAGCATGGTGAGTTATATAACTCTCATCTTCTCCACTTGCATAACCTAGAACAAGATTCTAAGCCTCTATCATTGGGAAATAGACAATCATTGAACACGATAACATTAATGACCCCTACGACGAGCTGCTCAATTTTCGGACACACGACCTTCTTCTTTTTTCACCACAAGCACACGCCTTGCTTATACAGCCAACAGTACCCACAAGAGCCTTCTTGACTGATGGATGTTGGAACACAGAGAAGCACGGACAGGACTTGTAAAGGGTGAGTAAAAAAGAACCGACTTGCATTAACATGTGGGCAGAGCAAAGATTGAAAGCAGAGCACACATGCAAGAAGAACGAAACGAGAAAGCAAGAAAAGCAAATGAAACAAGCGGGTCACCGATTTCTCTTCTTTCTTTTGCACTACCCGGAGTGACTGTGGCATTTGGGACCTGGGTCTCGGAGGACGTGGCGAGAGGAGGAGGGCTATTGAGCTTGTGCGACGACTTCTTCACCAGGGCCTTCGAACCCAAGCACTGGCTGCGAGTCCGGCCGTGAGAGAGCGACGGAGGTGAAGCGAGGCGGGGAAGCGTTGGAGGAGGAGGAGGCAGGGGAAGCAGAGCGGGATAGTAAGCCCGGTAGCACTGGGTCTGGTGGCTACACAGTCCTCCGAGGCCGAACTGATTGTTGTTGGAGCGCTGCAACAGCTGAGGTTGAAGCTGGTGATGATGGTTCTTGATGGGGCTCCGGAAAGTTCTCGTCTTGGTGCTGCATTTCTCGTTGGCCTTCGACTCCTCAGTCTCATCCATGGCTCGATTCGCAGCGAGACAGGGTGGTGAGAGTGAGCAGAAGCAGCAGATGCGGCATACAATAAGGAAGAGAGGGAGAGAGAGAGAGAGAGAGAGAGAGAGAGAGAGAGATGGGCTTTCAGTTTTCTGAGGTCTCTGACCTTCTTTGTTTCCTTTCAAAGGGAAAGGTGCGAATGACCCTGTGGCAAGAGCTCGACAGCAGACCGATGGTCCTAACCGGGCGTCTCCACCTTAAAAAGTGAGTACATACTTTGAAAAATGTTACTCCGTAGACTTAATGTATACGAGTGATAGACCACGTGGACCACGACAAGGCCGCATTTCACAGCAAACTACAAGTTCTTGCATGATTATCACATTGCTCCTGATTCCGTCGGCAAATATAATAGATGCGTATGGAATGGAGATACTGATTTCACTCTATTGAGCCACTGACTCCATGTCAAACATGTGAGGCCAACGTAGCCTTTCGTTTTTGGTTCCTCGGGGGTCCAAAAAATAAGAGAAAGGAAGAAACTTTATTGAAGTCAATGAGGTGGGGGAAGGGGAAAAGTACAGAAAAGGCTTAAAGCACGATATCAGCACCTGTGGGAATTATATTTGTCTGATAGGGATTGGACCTCCATGTGCTCAGCCTGCAGTCCACACCACATTCCCTCGCTCTCATCTCCATATTTCCAGTCGAGTGTTTCATGCGAGAGAAAGGAAGATAAAGGTCCCATCTCTGTCCTAATCTCGTATGACCCTATTCTTGATTTCACGGAACAAGGGACTCTTCAGTGGATCCACAGGGAGAGACCTCCGCTGGTGCTCTGGTGGGACGGGGAAAGATCATTGGACGCCGCTAAACGACGAAAGTCAATTCTCGGTTCTCGTCCTGACCCAGTTTCCATCTCAATGAAGAAGAGCCAGCCAGTCGTTTGAAAGTCTTCAGCCCTTCATCACGCCTGTAGTTTAAACGAAAGAAGACAACAGCGGGCATCAGGAACTAAGAATCTTCTTCTATTTCCATATATCTATGAAGCTGCTACCTAAAAACTATAGGAGTGATGGGTCCTCCCTAAGCTGAGGATGACTTAGAGTTTCCTCATTGACTCCTATTCATTCCTCGCGATTATTTTATGCTAAACTTTCTAGCTCGCCAGACCACCTCTTTGACCCGCTCCTTTTCTCACTCGGGTAAAATTCTAATGAAAAACCATCCCTTCTCTCCCTCTCGAACATTGGTCTATCCAGTATTACTTTTAGCCTCCCTTTTGCCTCATCTTTCTACAACATGATTAGTGGAAGTGGCTGCGAAGATGGGGTCCTTTTTAAAAGAGAATTTTCCATCGGATATGAAACATGGTGTTGGAATGCGGTGATGGGGACACCATGATTAGGAGTGGAGCCGAAGGAGAAAACACACTATTCAACTCCTAGTTAGGATTCTGGACCACACCAGGGTACCCCATCAGATAGAGGTCCGCTTGTCCCTTTTTTCCATATAGAGAACATTTTCCAGCGGATGGACCGATACATCGGATTGAGCAGACCCCTAAACAGTTCCCAAGACTCGACAGCAGCTTGACACGTGGCTCGAGCTAAGCTATTATTTTACCCCCTCCGGTTTCCATAGCCATCATTAAGGGAAGCTGAAAAAAAAAATTATTGTTTAGCCTCCAATGCAACTGGGTAAAAATGAGGAGGGGTTTAAGAGATATCCCCATATCTTTGAATCTTGATGATGGGGTCTATACCTTTGCTAGCCTTGCTCTTTTTCTCCAATTGCACTCATTATCATGCTGAATGGAAAGGCTAAAAAACAGAGCTTTGCGCCGAGATATGAGACTGTTTTTCCCCCCAAAGGATGATTTGTTATGATCTAGTTGGGGAATAAAGAGGGATAGTGTTTTCTGCCTACTTAACAAAAGATATGCGCCACATGTACTTATTAACTGAAAATTTCATGTAGTAAAAGTAAAAGATGGAGGAAGGTACTGCCCTTAGTTTGATTAGCGATTGAATTTGCGGTTAAACAATGGCCTTAAGCTGCAATCAAATATGCAAGGAAAATCGCGCCTTTATTTTTAACTCCTTAATTTGTGATTGGTTTTATCTATCAAACGAATGATGAGTAACTTAGCCGTATTTAGTAACTTTCGGTTTCATGATAATGGCATAGTCAAAAGTCTCAGTGGCCACTTTTTGGATGCTCCTTTTCGTTTGTATTAGCAAAATAACAACGCATCCGATTAAATGATAAATTAAAAAAGTCTCTAGGCAGGACAGCTCTTATCAAGGGTTTTCTATGTAACAGTTTACTATTATAATGGAAGAAGCCATCTCTCTCCTTCTTCACGGGTTGACTAGAGCTTTTGTTTCTCTAGTTGAACCAATGATCCTCCCAACCAAACCCTCTGCTCATTGGTTTACTGCTTCAAAAATTGACTTCCTACTGTCCATTACGATGGCTCTTGTTCAGTAGCAAACGATGAAGCAAAAATGAGATGATACTCTCTACTCATGACGTAAATCCCCCACTCATCGCTCACTCGAGGGACAAGTGGATGATGAATTCATTCATAACCCTATATCTAACAAGATAGCCTAGGCCACCGTAATCTTGTTGCGTTTGCTTATATATAATATTCAGACAAATTCAAGGAAGACGGAGAAAAACCATAATGAAAATCTAGAATGAAGGGAACGCAAATCTTGGTTTGTCTATATGTTGGAGGAAAGGAAAATAAGTGCATGCTGAGGCGGCTTCAAAGAGATTCCGGATGCCATCAGATCACACCCCAATGGAGTAAGATAGTGATTTTTTCTGGATTGTTTTTAATTCCCCCGCCATTATTAAATTCAAAGACATTTTAATAAGAATTGAAGAGGGAGACATTGATAATGATTCGCGGATAAAATAGTATTTATGATCAAATCTCAAGATTAGGACATGGACTTTGCAGCACTTGACATTTGAATGATTTGTTTAAGGTTGTATCATTTAGGGTGTCCGGAGTCACTTCACCTAGTGCTTCTGACCGAGGTTTGGGTGCCTTTCTCAAATTGTCCGTCCTTCTTTGCAACGCGACAGTGACAAGTCATCACTCATTACACTCAGTCTTATATCTATAAAGACAATCTAGAATCTCAACTAACACTACATTGAGTTAAGAGCAAAAAGAGAAGAAAAAAATGCAAATAGTTTCATTTCCTGAGAAGTATCGATATTTTCGGCTTAATCAGGATTGGGAATTCGCAAACATTTGAAACTTGCGGAGACCTCTGATCAGAAGCCATCCACTCACTCTATTTGGGACAAAATCCTGAACTTCTCACTTGAATGATCTTCCTCAGTTACATATGGCCGACGGCAATAACGCCTGCCTTTATCCCGCCCCCTCTCGCAGAAGGCGAGGAAAACGCACAACTTGGCACTTTCCCATGTACAGGATTCTAAGCTAAAAATTCTTGAGATGGTGCTCCCTTGTGTAGAGAGGAAACCTCAGCAGCAATGTTGAGCTCTGACCTTTTGTTGAACTAAGCTTGTCAGAGTTATAAAAAGTAGAGTCGAGGAAGAGGGTCGAGCTGGAGGAGAATTGGGAATCTCACAATGCTTTGGTCTGCGTTCTAACAGATGCAACTAGGAGATAACACAGTGAACGAGTGCATCTGATAGTTGCGTCAATTGATAGCTAGTATCAAAAAGAGAACCGGGACGGCTTCAGCCTCACCACGGGCTGGAATTCTTGCCGCATAGTTGACACTTATACCGGGCTAAGCACAATATTTTTCATAGACACTGGTATTATCATGCATTTGCAACTTCTCTCTCTCAACATCCCAACTGAAGTGCACTGACTAAGCAAACATATATGTTATAGTAGTCTACAAGATCATTGGATTTTGACTGTATCCAACCAAGTAGCACTCAATTTATTCAATGCACAGGAAGTATGTTACTCATCGCCACAGCTCAGTTGCTAGATACAGTAGCCCTTGGCTTCTGCTAGGAGACACTAATGATGGTAGTAGCAAAACTGAAATCTGACCAGGAAAAGAGAAATAGGTGCCGTGAAACTGAAGGAGGCATTCTTGTTCAGCAAAGTTCATACCAGCAAACTGAAGGACGAGAGGCAATATTTTCATCAATACCAACCTGGGAATGCAATTATACAGGATGACACAATGAAGTCCCCCTGTGGTATGATGCCGGTCGAAGTAATCTAGGAATTCCAAATGGATTTTGCAATGTAATCTCCTGTTTGGTCCTTTTCAACATACTTTCTAACTCCACGTATGATACAAAGATAAAAAAAAAACAAAACAAAAAACAAAAAAAACAAAAAAAAACCAAAATTGCTAAATGTCATTCTGATATCTAGATGAGCTTCTTTTTCTCGAAGAAGGTCTTGAGGTGCCATAGTTGCAAGCCAGCCACAGACAAGCAAACAAAAAGCGAAAGGCAACTCAGCCACGCCATTTTGGAGTTGGTCGCTCGGTTGAGTTCCTGCATTTCTTCTTCCCTGAAGAATTAAGTAAAGAAACATAAAGTTGACATCTTCACGAAGGGACTCCAAAAGAAATCTTAGATGCTACTTTATAATTGGAAGTGCAAACAAAGGTATCCCACCTGTCACGAAGATAGAACATCTCCTCATGAATGGAGCTGATCGTGTCCTCCAACTTCTTCAACTCCAGTTCCATCCCCTGATATTCAAAAGATAAAGAAAGGATGGGTGTAACTTGGATGAGTATGTCAACAGATAACTTAAGATGAAGAAATGGACAATGATTGCCGAAGATAGATAGTGTATGAACAAGAACAGACGATAACTATTCATATCAGATAAAAAAATTCTTTTCCTCAACCTTGCTAACTCCTTCTGGTAATGTATTATTGTCCATTCTTTAAGCAAAAAAAGAAGATTTCTTGAATTCCAATAAATAGTCCATCGCAAACTAGGAGACGATATTCTTTTAAAATACCTTCTGCCTTGAAAACGCACCCTTGAATTTCAGTGGGAAAAAATTGTAAGGCGCCTTTATGAAGATATAAAGCAAAAGCAGGGATCCTCAATGTATTGACCAAATTATCACACATTGGGTAGACAGTTCCTATGGGGCATGCATCTGTGCCTCAGTGCATTTCAGCGCTATTGCTACGGTTAAGCAATCCTCTTTGCACCCAAAGATAGCTATAGCTATGCCCATTCAATGACTTTCACCCTATACGTTCCCCAAAATGGGAGGTAAACAGTCGCCCGGGTCCGAATCATAATTAAACCCTCTCCTCTCGCTATTTAATCCATTTGAGTGAAAAAAGTTATATACCACAACAAACCCGTTCATCAATGCCCAATTATTTAGCTTCTATACCTTCTTAAATTACAAAGATGTCCCCATTATAACTTTGAGCGTACCGGCCTAAGTAATTTTTGAAGTCGATAAGGAAAGAATAAAAGAGATAGGACCACGGAAAATTTTAGGGCAATAAAATGGTCTCCATTCAGGAAGAATTCCCACACTACATCAAGACTTCCAGGGGATTAAATTACTGCAGAAAGACAGGCAAAACAAAACATGATGCAGAAGGAAGGATATGAGTTGTGCTTAAGAAATTTTTGGCCGTTCTTTCAATAGTAATCCTCGCATACACACAGATGTTGGTGTTCATTTTTTTTTAATCAATCTTAATGCCAGTACTTTTCTCATCTGCCGGAACAAGGCAATAATTATGATTGTTGGCTCTTTTCCACATAAACAAATTAAAATGGTGTTTACGCTAGAAGTGAATTATGATACCCCTAACATGATGGTTTCTTTGAAATTGTTAAATATTCTTGGTGACGGGTAAAGACAAAAAGAATTGGCAATTTCCTGCTTAAGGCATGGTAGAAAAAATGGTACTAACACAATGTCAATAGAACTTATAGGAGGTGTTTCAATGTAGATTCTGTTTCCAGATAATAGGAAATATGTTCTTCCAATAGACATAAGACTCTTGCTTTTCCCTTATAACTTTACCAACATTGATAGCCATTCAAACTCCCATCCCTATTCAGCACTTCAACTAATTCAGCACTTCAACAAAAGTAACTAAGGTATCTACAACACATTCACCTACCACTTTCACACTAAACCCATGCCATGCGTTATCATTGCTTCTTGAAAGAGGGAAGCATGCAAAGTTCGAGTTCAGGCAGGAAGAATCAGCTGGCTTCTCTTTCAATGCATTCATTTCAGATTACTTCATGATCCTTATGCTATCAACTAGGACGGTCCAGCGACCTTCAGAAAGAGTTTGCTTACTCTGTGTTCAAATCTTATCTCTTCTTCTGTCAACTTAGAATTTGATTTTATCCTGTAGAGTAGTTTAAATCATAAAATACAGAAAGTCCAAAGCAATTTTGAATTTCTAATCTCCCACAATTGTTCCCCAATTCTTGCCGAAAACTTTGAGTGACACGTATAAACTGTTGTTCTTGTCACATTTCACTTCAAAAGGCCAGTTCAAACTCCACCACGTCCAAGATCTCACTTGAAGCTACAACTTCTTGATCTTCTAATTAGGCGTCTAGTGCAATGTAGAGCCAGTGGTTCGATGACAAAACATTTGAGAAATCTAAAATCATAGAAAATTTGATTGGCCAGAAATCTAATCTCCAGGCTACATGAATCCTTATAAGCAGAAAAACACTACTTCGTTCCAAATGACAAACGGGTTGCACTATCCCATATGGGACACTCACTTGCTTCTTCCTAGCTCCGGAGCATATGCAAATCAATCAGGACAAGCAAGCTGACATGCAATTGTGAGTATAGGCATTATCTCTTCCCAAAGAAAGAAACTTTCTCGGAGAAACGTATAAACCCAAGAAACTTTTGTAAGATAACAACACCTAAAACCGCATAAATCTTTGGTGCTCGCAATGAACAGCCATTGAGCTATGTTGAAGATATGGGTGTCTCGTTTGACAAGGTACACAGTGTGCCCCGTTCCCCCCATGCTACTTTAAAAAGAGGAATTAGAATTACGGCACTCAACTACATCTACCAACTTGCGATTAACTTCATAAATTCCCGACTCCATAACGCATTAGACAACCCACCCCCACTCCCCTTCCCCCGAAACAAGACATTACCTTGACCAAGCCATTACTTTCCCCATTCCATCAAATTTCGCCGTGAAATATAAAGTAACCATCAAAGGGCCCCCAAAACCCAAACTTAACATTGGCCAATAAAAGCATCTCATCGAAATCACACGCGAAAAGATCTGTGAAGTAAGCTCACATCAACTTTGCCTTTCTTGGCAACGCTGCCCCAATCCTTAGCAGCCACACCGGTCCTCCAATCAAACTCGACGGTCACCGTGGTCGGCGGCCGGTGATCCGGGGTCCAGAAGCAGGCCATGTAATCCCCAGCCTCCGCGGCCGTGAACGCGAACTGGCCCGACTCCACATGGTCCGCGTTGTGGTAATTGTTCCCGTAAGTCGACGTCACCTGCACCAAAGCACACCAACAAAAAAAAAACACCATCAAGACCCCGCGAACCCAAAACCCAATAACCGGATTCGGAACGCGATCGAGCATGCGATGGGGGCGTTACCCTGACGGTGAGATTGTGGGACTCGGGCATGGGATGGCCGTCGCCGTTAGGGTTGACGACGCTGTACTTGCCGACGGTCATGGAATTGCTCTTGATGTCCTCGGTGATGCACTTGGTGTTGCCCGATTGCAGCTCGAACCGGATCGATCGGCACGTGGCCGCGAGGGACAGCAACAAGATCGGAAGCAGGAGCGCACGCGATCGGATCATCGCGACGGTGGTGGGGAAGACGAGGGAGAGGATCGATCCGGACGATGGGAAAGATCGGCTTCGGATCTTCGGAGGAAGGTTGCCCCGATCGAAGTCAAAGGTTTTGGTTAAAGCTTTGGACTTTGCTCTGAAACTGAAACCGGTCGTCCGCTAAAAGAGAAAAAAAAACACCGATGCGCTTTTAACCCCGGAAAGGTGACGTGGCAGATGGGAGGCACGGCTTGTCTAGTTTGCGTGACGTGGCGAGCGCTGATTTGCTCTAGCACGTAAGTGGGATTCTTTTCTCGCTGGCGGAAAAGAACGGAGCCATAAATCAGCCCGGTAACACATATTCCTGAGGGTGGGTTTGTTTGTGTTTTTGTTTTTATGTTTGGAAACATAAATAGAAAAACTATTTACATTCCTAAATGGTTTTGAACAAAAGAACACGCGTTTAGTAAAAACTTCACGAAATAAAAAAAAAGAGCAAATATGTTTGGTAAATTTATGTTCTTTTTTTTTGTTTCTTTTAATTTTTAATTTCATTTTTTTTTCTTTCTTTTTCTTTTTTTTTTTTTTTTTCTTGCTTTGGCGGTGGCCGCCGGCCTCCCATGGCCGACGACCGGCCGACGAGGGCCGGCGAGGGCCGGCGAGGGTCGGCGCCTTGCCCGGCCACGGTGAGGAGGCTGACGGCCAAAAAGCAAGAAGAAGAAGAAAAAAGAAAAAAAAAAAAAAAGAAAAGAGAAGAGAGAGAAAAATTGTTCTTTGTTTTTGTTAAAACAAGAAACAATTTTTTTTCTTTTTTTTTTTTTTCTTTTTTTGTTCCCTGGTACAAAAAGCAGATTTGGAACAAAAACGCAAATAAACGCGTTTTTGTTCTTTTTTTTTCAAACAAAAAAAAAAAAATCTGTTCATAAACAAAAACAAAGAACACAAACAAACAGGCCCTAATTTTCCTATTTCTCTATCGTTTTATTTCTTGAAATAGAAAAAGAAAATAATATATTTGCGAATGTCAATTAATTTTTTTATTTCTCCAAATAGAAAAGTACAAAAAAATTTAAAAAAATTAGGAAAAGAAATTTGTTGTTGCTTGAAACAAATTCTAAAAATAAGTCATTTTATTTCTTTTCTTCTTCTTCCTCTTCAGTCGCCCCCGTCCACTGCCGCTACCCTTCGCCTACCACCCCCTCTGCTTGACAACCGATTAGAGGAGGAAGAAATAGAGAGGAAAATAGTTACGAAACATATTATTTTACTCATAAATTGTTCAAAGGAATAGAAATAACAAAGAACTATTTGTGAAAAGAAATTGTTCATAGGAACATAAATGTTATTAAACACACCCATGGCTATTATAAGCTTGGTACGGGCTGACCAAAGGCTATGTGCAAGGGGTGCACGCGGGATGCACATGCACGAACAAGTGCAATGTACATGTTAGTGTGACTATCCGAATTCTCTTGAACATCCTTGGACTAAAGAGTGGAGCTTGGTGACGGGATTTAAAGTGATTTTATGTAGAAATGATGATATAAAATGCTTGGAAGAATGGTGTCATGACATTTGCGTTAGGAATCCTTTAGTGGAACAAATACCATATTATCTTATATATTCTCTGAATGTGGCATTTTGATTTCCCATGCGTGAATTGGTCAAGAACTAAAACTGTTCTTTTGATAAGGTTGTCGCATGCTAAAACCAGTTGTTGTATTAAATCAATCGTTGCCGTCCTGTGACGATGGGCTTGGTCATGTGCTAGCCGAGCTGTTTCCTTTTTAGCCTAGCCCATCGAGCTAGGCCCATTGGGTCCAAACCTGCTCTTGCATTAGTAACGTCAATTCTATTTCTTCATCCCGGGCGAGATTGAACGAAGGTTCTCAAGCTCGGCGGCGAGCCTCTTGGCTTTGAAATGCAAATGAGGGGATTCGAGTTAAGAGTTCCTTCTTTTCTCGATTCAGCCTGCTTGGCTAGGCCTTCTTGAAGGCTCACTCGGCCGTCATTTTGAAGATGCAAATCTCAGCGATGCGTCTATGGCCACTAAAATTAATGCCGAGTACTTAAAAGAGTCTATGGCTTATGACCAATTTCCCAAAAACAACTCAGAATCAAACACGGCTGACAGCCCATTTCAATGAAGAAAATGCAGTGTGATTTTTTTTTTTTTTTTTTTTTGGTCAGTCCTACTCTAATCCTACTCTAACACTCACTCTCAGACTTTTGCCCATGCCATCTTGCAGGGCGTGGGAGTCGAAACCCACTCCTGAAATGAAATCTTCCCCACCCCAATCCCCCCGAGAAGGTGGGGATTTGAACCCCCAACCTCCCCCTTCCAAGATGGAAGGGTAGCCACTAGGGCGAACCCCTAGTGGTTAATGCAGTGTGATTTTGAATGCATTGTTTTTCTCGTGTCACGTGTCTATCGATATATAGAAAATATAGTATTTTTTATTAAGTATGATTAAAAATGTCTTGAGATCACGTATTAATGAAACTCTTTTTAAGTATTTTTAAGTCAGCCTGGACTTTTCGATGCTGGAACTCGTTGTGTGGACTCAATTCATCGTAGACAAAAAATGACAATGCATATCATCATCAAATCAGTTAAGATTTGCCTGGTTTTTTTTTTTTTTTTTTTTTTTTTTTGGTCGGAAAATACTTCATTGATTAATACTAAGATGGTGGATTACAAGTAGTGCGAAAATCTAAACATAATATAAGATAAAGCTCGTGCGGGGGTTTTGAGACCCAATTACTAGGAAGAGATCCGGCATTATGGGATTTTGCGATCCAATTAGCAGCTCGATTTGTTTGGCGCGGCTCAAACAACAAGTAGACGTTAATCAGTTTGAGTTTTCGCGTGTATAATGTGAAGGGCATGTGTGTTGAACAAAAATAGAATGAGGACATCACATGCGTGCATGGACTAAAGTCCAATGGAAGATTAAAAAAAAAATGTCTCTTTATCTTTATGCTGCTACTTATTGATCACATGCTTGTCTTTTTGGGTACCACTACCACCCACTCGAGTCTCGTGCTATATAATGCAAAATCCTGGCAAGCATGAGGCTGGCTTGCTTCACTTCAAAGGAAAGCTTTGGATTTTCTCAGACTTGCGATTTGCTTATGTAAAAGATTGAGGGAGTGAAAGAGGACCACCGAAAAAGTGATGCTCAAAGAGTAAAAATCCTAGGCTTGATCAAAAGCCTTCTATATTATAACCCTAAGGCTGTATTTGATTATCGGGACGAGGACTAAGGTAAAGTGGGATGGACTTAAATAAGAGATCCCGAAAGTATCTTTATAACCTATCATCCATAGAGATCGACTGTACATGAAAGTCAAATACTTACATATTTTTATCACATAAGCAACTCGGAAATTTAAAATACCCAAAATTAGGATTGGAGAAAAAAATTAAATAAAACAATCAATTAAGCGCCGGCGGACCTTTACTGTTTCGGTGGAGACCCTTATTGTAAGCAATCACCACAATGGTGGTCGCCAAACTATTGGAAACCATGCAGTGATGGCTATTTTTATTGCAGTGATATCCGGATAAATCCGAAATCGCTCCCTATTCTCTGGTATTCAATTCATTCAAGAACTATCACATTTTTTTCCCATTAGATATGCGATCCCATGTAAAGGGTTTGGAGAGTTTGAGATCTGGTTATGGTCGATATACGAAATCTCCGACTTTACACAAAAGAAAAACTTTTCTCGTCCATATTTAGTGTATGGATCCTTCAAATCTTTTTCCCTTTTTGTCGCATAGGTGACTTTTTTTTTAAACCAGTAACTAGAAGGTTTTCTCTTTTTAGCATTTTTTCTTAACTATTAAAAGGATATTTTGAACGAGTTACCCTGATAATTCCCTATCCGACAGCGACTCTATAGCTGAGGACTCAAGGGCGTAGAGGCGTGACAGGAGAACATGTAATATCTTGTAAATTACTCTTTATCGTATTATAGACACGACATTGATTGCTTTGATTCTTTTCTCAGAATTTGTTAATATTTCGAGCATCTCGAGATTTTCTGATTAATTTAGTCGGACCAAGCTGCGGGATGAATTCAATATATGAACTCGGTCAAAGAAGCAGACGACATAAAAAAAAAAAAAATGCAGAGCAGAGCAGTTAATGCAGGAGAGTTTGGATGATACTTTAATAAATTCATAGATTAGGGGATCGGAATACATTCTTCCATCACATGCCAGGGCACTGCAGAAACAAAACAATATGGATTGGGGGAGATTATCAAGATTGTATTTTATAGGTTTTTCCACAAATGTCAAAGAGCTGATGTGGAGACCTAATTACCTAAAAATCTATTAAAATACCGTACAAGTAGCATTAACCTAGAATAGTTTGTAACTTTGTACGCGATTTGAAATGATTCGAGTACGTGAGTTTTAGTTCATGAATTGGAAATCCCATCCAAATATGTTAATTCCGCCGGTTATGTATTTAATCATTTCTTATCCTTCATCCGTCAGTTTATAATTCCACCGGCTCCAATTCTTTATGATATATCCAAACCATATCGAGCATGATAGTCTAGTGATAAATGAGTCATATTTCATGAGGTCACAGATTCAAATCATAATATGATCAAATATCTACCAAGTTTGTGCTTTGGATATTTGCTATTCCGTTTAGAAAGACAATATGTTTTCTAGCAACCTGGTGTGATGGGCTCGTGCATGGATGAGCGAAATTAGTGGTAATGGCTTAAATCGAGTATTCTATAACCATGCTAGTTGCCTTTGCAATTGTTATTTTGATTGGTATCGAAAGACGCGCATACATTACATAAGTACGTTGAATAAGGCTCCACAAAGAGTCGATGCATGAACATGAAAACTTTGCTTTCTCTTCTCCCTCAAAGAACCCACCATAAATAATCCAATTTACTCACAACTTTCCTCTTCCATTTCTAACCACATTTTTCTAATACCTCTCCTTCCTCTTTACTTTGGGGTAAGAGTTTCAAGATCTGTATTCATTATTTTGACTGTCGCTGTTTTCCCTAAATAGCTCCACTAACTTCAACTACATTGACACCCTGATTCCTGTCTGAATGAGTAAATTCCATTCTTCTTGCATTTCGAAAACTCCATTCTTAATCATTGTCTACATGCCGATTGAACACTTTCCATTCAAACTAAAGCTGTAATTTACTCCCCATAATATTCTCGCTGACCCCAAAAAGATTAAACAAAAAGGGGCAGAGAGAATTCCCTGTTAACGTAAACAATGCACATGCTCCCCCACTCAATTAAATCAAGTATTAAATTAAGCAGTCAATTGATCATGCCTGAAATCAAGAAAAAGAGATCAATTTTTTTGATGGGTTTGAGTCAATTATTATCAATATACGAAGAAGGATCGACCTGTCAGAGCGGGTAAATCACGGCATCAATGAGCTCTCCCCCGTCTCTTTCTCTATTTCTTCCTCTAGAGAGAAAAGATTGAAACTTTGCCATTTCCAACCCAACCCAGGTGAAAAAGCTCTGATTTTTATTCTTGGGTCAGTCGGCTCACGAGCAGCATCGGGGGTGGATCGAGCATTGGGCATTGCGTTCGAGGATCGAGGAATGTTCGGATCGTTTCTGGGTCTCGTGATGGAGAGAAGATCATGAGAAGCTCGAGCATGCGTTTGGCGGTTGTTCGTGTCTTCGGTGGGTAACCAGTAACCACTTTCGGTTCCCGTCCTTCGCTCGTGATTTCCGTTACTTTTGCTGTCTCTGTCCCCGCCTCTCTCTCTCTCTCTCTCTCTCTCTCTCTCTCGGTTGATCTCCGTCGGAATTACCTTGAAGTCCTCGCCTTTTGTCCTTTCAGGCGAGAGCTCGTTCTGATTTCGATAGGCGACGGGGGAGGAGAGCTGTCGCGGTGCCGTGTGCTGGCTAGGGCGTCGCGTGTCGAGGTTTCGAGGTCCTTTCGATCGGGCAATGCGCGGCGCGTTGCTGGGTCCGTTCGCGATTTGAAAAACTGCGTTTGGAGAGTTTTTTTTTTTTTTTTTTTTCCCCGGTGATCGATGAGTTGGCGATGAGGTTTGCGGGAGAGGAATGGAGGTTAGATCGGAGGGCGGGATTCAGGTGAGGTGCGACAAGCTACCGGCCCCGGTGATCCCGAGGACGAGGTTGCAGGTTTGGTTCATATGGGTGTGCTCCAGCATCTTGCTGTGGACCTGTTTGGTCCAGCTGATCACGGTCGGGGAGCTGTGGCGGCCGCATTTCTTCGAGAGGATATCGAATCGGCTGTCGCATTCTAATCCTCTGCCGCTCGTCATTGAACAGACGGCGCGGTTGCCGCCGCCGCCGCCGCCGCCTTTGCTTCTCGCAAGTGAGTTCTTTTCTAGATGCTATGACTGTTGGATTGTGCGGAATGTAGCTCGAGTGGTTTAGGGGTTCTCGCGTGCTCCGAGTCCTTTTTTTCTCGGTAGGAGTTGTGATTCATACATCTTGTTGTGTATTGTGCATGATGGAATAAGTTCTCTAGTTTTGGGTGCTGGTTATATTGAATTATTTCGTAATCCTACTAGTGATTTTAAAATCTCTTTTCATGTCTTGATTAGTTCTGTCATGGAACTACTAGAGCATATGCTTCAGCTGAAGGGAAAAGTAATGGGTGCTAAAGAGAGCTCTAGAACACAGCTTTACAAAGTCCATCAATGCAAATAATCAAGCGATCAGTGAAATAAACTCTTCTATGTTTGGAAGGGTAAAATGTTGCTTGAGACGGGGACGGGTAGATCACATAGGGCAGTGATAGTTCTCCCAGAGGGACAAATAATTTTTCTTGAGTCTCGATGAAGGAACTTATGAGAGAGATTTTAATGTGACTTTTCTACAGTTTTTGGTAGAACTGGTGAAGTGAAGTCAGATTTCTGGCTTCTTAAGTGTCAACTTGGCTATTTATTATCACTAATCTGTTTTGTGAGTTCTTTTTATTACAAGAAATCAGTAATATATATATATATATATATATATATATATATATATATATATATATATGTAATTTGTGTTTTAAATGGTTCTGGCTAAAATTCTGAGCATTTGTAGTTCTTTTCTTGAAATATAAGCAATGCTAGTAGTTCTTTTGTGATTATGTCAATTTTATCATTTTCCAACGTCAGTGGTGATAGGTGTTTTAATTTACCTGTTTCCTCTCATTTTTTATCTTTCTTCTTCTTATCGAATGCAAGTAGTTGACTCTTTCAACTTCTAGGGAACTATACAAGCAATGGTTTTCTGAAAGTGTCTTGCAATGGGGGTCTAAATCAAATGCGAGCTGCGGTAAGCACATCTATGACTTGTTTTTCTTCAGTAGCATGAAATCACTGATTTAACATGCAATTTCAGATCTGTGACATGGTGACTATTGCTCGCCTTTTGAATCTCACTTTGGTAGTGCCAGAGCTCGATAAAACATCTTTTTGGGCTGACCCTAGGTATATTCTGTCTTTGGAATAGCTTTTGTTCAGTGTGCTTTTCTGCAGCTGGTTCAAGGTGTGTAATTTTGTGATATTGCTGCAGTAATTTTGAGGATATCTTTGACGTGAGACATTTCATTGATTCCCTAAGAGATGAAGTTCGGATTGTAAGAAGGCTGCCAAAGCGATATCAACAGAAGTATGGTTACCAACCCTTGTGGATGCCCCCTGTTAGCTGGTCAAACGAAAAGTATTATTTGGAACAGGTTTGGCAATATTTATCTGCTTGTTACAGATAAAAAGATTGAAGTATGGCTCTAATAGAGGTCTCTTGGGTCTAGCTGATAAATGAAATTGGACATGCATTCAGTAATCTGATGATTGGTAATTGGTATATGCTGTCATAGTTGAAACTTGGATCCACTTTCAGTCGAATCCAACCATGTTTTTCTGTACATGTCTCAATTCCATCTCCTTTGCCTGTGCTTGTGCATATGCATCGTCTTTTGACCCATTATAAAAGGCCTCAAGTAGGGAAAGGTGCTACCTAAGTGCGTGAATCGGTTGGCCATTTGTGTAAGTCTTCATCTGGGCAGGGCATGACCTTCAATTGGTTGTGCATTTGCATCTCATGTTTCCTGATGGCCTGCATCCTTTTCTCCTTCTTCTTTAAATTTGGTTGCTTTAGATTGTAGTGTAATGATAGCATATTATGCTGATGGAGATTCACTCGACCATGTATCTGGCCTTTTTGTCTGGTTGTGATTTAGCCATTGATCACAATTTAAATCTGAGATATTTGCCCTGCGTGGCATGCCATTCTGCATACAGAGAAATTGGCAGTTGTAGTGCTTTAATGTAGTTTTATGTCGTTTACATATATGTTCCCTGGGTAATATCTTTGCCTATGCCATGCAGATTTTGCCACTATTTAGCAAGCATAAGGTGGTACATTTCAATAAGACAGATGCTCGTTTGGCAAACAATGGAATTTCACTAGATCTTCAGAGGCTCAGATGTCGAGTCAACTTTCAGGCTTTAAAATTTACTCCTCAGATCGAGGCTCTGGGGAACACATTAGTCCGCCTCCTTCGAGATAGGGGGCCTTTCATGGCTTTGCATCTGAGATACGAGATGGATATGTTGGCTTTCTCTGGATGCACCCAAGGTTGTACAGCAGAAGAAGCTGAAGAGCTCAAGCGAATGAGGTTTGTCTTGACATGTGCTTGCTTTATTGTTTGCCATTGGAATAATTTTCATTTAACTTAATCAGCTGATGTTGTGCTACTTATGCCTCAAGGAAAAATCACAAACCTTTTGAAACCTCAAGGTGCAAATTATAGGTTCTTGAACATAGGTGTAAAATGTAGATTAACTAGAGATGCATATTGCATTTAAGGGAAAGTCGATGAAGTGTTTGTATATTTCTCTGTACTTACTTATCTGATATTTTGCCTTAGGAAGGAATATGTTTTTTACGTCTTTTTAAGTTCATGTGACTTTACCCTGAGATGGAACTCTATAATATTCCGTGGCCTATGCTACATTTTAGTCAAATCCTGTGGCTTTAGCTCTGAAGCTCTAGGTGTCGCACCTGGGCAAAAGTAAGCTTGATTGAATACGAGGAATGTGGCATTAGATGTATTTCATCCTTTTATTTCATCAATTTATCTGTTTTTCTCGTTTCTCATATGTAAAATGTGTGGCCACATGAATTGTGCTTTTCATTCAGGTATGCATTCCCCTGGTGGAGGGAGAAAGAGATTGTATCTGAGGAAAGGAGATCACAAGGTCTGTGTCCTCTGACTCCGGAAGAGACATCATTAGTTTTACAGGCACTAGGTTTCGACAAAGACACGCAGATTTACATCGCATCTGGAGAAATCTATGGCAGCGAACGGAGATTAGCCGCATTAAGGGCTGCATTTCCACGGATTGTGAGTTAACATATTAACGTGCTGTTATATTTCTAATTCAGTGACCAACATCTTCTGATGCTAGCGGTGTTGAACTCTCTGAAGGTGAAAATTGTACGGAGAATGTTAAAAAGTTCCATCTTCACCTTGAGGGCGTATGTAAAAATGATCCAAGAACAGTAGACAGTGTATATAAAAGGATGCTTTAGCAGCTGCTAATGCTTGTATTAGAACATCCATTGATGCTTTGCAATTGGCATGAGGATGAGTCCATCTCCATGTAATCTGACACTTAGTTCTTCTAGCTTTTTTCACAGATTTTACTTTTATGTCAGGTTAAAAAGGAGATGCTGCTGGATCCAAAGGAGTTGCAGCAGTTCCATAATCACTCGTCACAAATGGCGGCTCTAGATTTTATGGTATCAATAGCCAGCAATACTTTCATCCCCACATATGATGGAAATATGGCAAAACTTGTGGAAGGTCACCGCAGGTAAGCTGTCGACTTGATTGATGTTCTTCCATTATTTCCCTTGGAAGAACAAGACAAATAAATTAGGCCTATCCCATTTTCTTTCAAAAGGCTGTGTGCAAACTGTGACATTTTTTTCTGCAGATATCTTGGATTTAAGAGAACCATTCTCTTAGATCGTAAAAAGCTTGTGGTGTTACTGGATTTGTATCAGAATGGGACACTTTCACAGAATGATTTTGAAGTTGCTGTACGTCTGGCACATGAGAAGAAGATGGGACAGCCAAGTCACCGCAGAGTTATTGTTGATAAGCCCAAGGAGGAGGATTACTTCTATGCAAATCCTCTGGAGTGCCTTTGCGAGCAACGTGACTGTGATGATTTGCTAGGCCCGGGCAAGAGGAACTCCAGTGAAGTCTAGTTGATTGCCGGCGATGATCAACTATTGTCATCTGAACATGTTCCGTACAATATGTTCACAGGCTTGGGATTCAAGTTGGTCTCTACAAAAGTTGCAGCGCGCGGTACAGCTGCATTAGTTTTCCTTACAATGAGATACGAAGACACTCTTTGAGTTTGTTGCGCGAGCTACTCTGCTTTCATCATCGTGAATGGTTTTTTGTTTGACCATGAGAAGCAAATACCCGAGAGCCTAACAAGCAGCAGCAAGCAAAGCATTCTTGTCTTCCTTCTAGGGCAACTACAAAGATAAATTCATCATTTTTTCTTGTCCATAGTTAACGATTGTAATCTGTTGAGAAGTCCCTGAAAGTGAGAGTGTACATTTTGCCCTTTTTGTGATAACACAGAATGAAAGCTTATTTGGTTCATGTCTATAATTTTGGTTGGTTAAGGATCCATTGAGATGATGACTCGAGAGACATCTGCAATTTCATTTCAATTTTATTTCTTAACGTCATTAGTGATGTTTTGAGTAAAATAGTAAACAAAGTCAACTGTAGCCAAACCTAAATTTATATGGGGGTTGCAACATTTCTTAACGTCATTAGTGATGTTTTGAGTAAGATAGTAAACAAAGTCAACTGTAGCCAAACCTAAATTTATATGGGCGTTGCAACATTCGGCGAAGCAGCAATTCTTCGAGCTTCACTTTTTGACCGTTACATGGAATGGAAGTAAGAGAGCGCGCACTGCAATTACAAATTTGTAGGGACACAGTGCGATGCAACTTAATGTGCCCTTCAAAGAAACTTGGTCGATTTACGTACCGAACCAGGGATCGTTTCCTCTGGCAAAGCAGTGCCACGAACCATGATACAAACAGAAAACTGCGAAAGTTTGGTTCTTTGCCTACACAATGAAAATTGGCAGAACTAAAACAAATCCCTGTAGTTTCTTTTGTTCCCTCGGAACTTCATCCAAATTGGAACTCGCTCGCCAGAGTAAGGTACACAAATTGTCGATCCATCTAAGCCAAGTCTGTAATGTTTAAGCCTTGGTACAACAGATGAATACACCGATTATTTTGCTTGGCCATCCCTTGCATACTCTGGAAGTAGGAAAAAGTTTCTACAGTTTGTTCCTTACTTTTAAAAACAACCTCAAGGCAACGGCATGATTAAACTTGCGTACTGGCTCTATAAGGAGGGTATAGAATCCTTCTTAGGCTGGCAATAAGTTTCGCCTTCCTCGCCAACCAGACCAAGCTCCTTCAATCTCCTCTCATGGTGGTACTCGAGCTTATCCAATTGAGCTTCCTTCTCCTTGAAAATACCCTCAATTTGCTGCAACACCCGCTTCTCACCTACTCTAACCCTCACGGCTATCTCAAGTTTGTAACCAAGGTTTCCTTCCTGAATTAGCTTCTCGTCCTGCAAGTCATTGCATTTGAATGGGGGAAAGCATAGAGCAATTAGGTGGGATTTGCTTCTACAGCTTTCAGGAGATAACAAAATAATCTGATCTAAGAGTCGCCAAACTTTATGCAGCAGAGACAAAAAGATGCATGGTTCTGTACAAATGTGATCATTGACAAAGGTTTTAGCGCATCATTTTCTTAGACTTCCCTATTTTTAGTTTCATTGGGCTTAGATCGGGAAATATGAACACTCTGCAAATACTAGAACCGTTAAATGACTTGGCTAATTCTGACAATCTAAACATTTTGCCACATTTGGTGTCGAGACTAACAGACACAAGATTATCATACCCTTAGCTACCAAAAAAGTTTACTACCATGATTGATTTCAGGACAGAGACGACACGCTAAAGAACTCTCAACTAGGCCATTTTAACCCTGTATGGTTCAGCGAAGTCCAACCAAACCAATTTCCCAGGAGAAACCATCCCAACAAAATTACCCGAGTGGAAATCAGAATGTTACATGTACCTGTTCAACTGTGGTGTGGTAGCCTGAAAGAGCTGATTCACAGGCATCTATGACCATCTTGCATACCAGCTCCTCGTTCACATGACTAACCGGTAATTCGAGAGTTTTCCAGATAGATTTCCTGTAGACAGGTTCCAGGAGGAATGCATCTGTTTCTTGAAGTGCCACAAGCCGCAGATATGGAAGAATTGCTGGCGGAAGAGGACGGTCCATAAAAATATCAAAGTATGCTGTCTCACCCAAATCATTGGCTGCTGCAATATCAAGCTTCTCCCGATGGAAGGGGTCTGACTCAGATATGTTGAATGTAAATGTATATGAGTTGCGATTAGTATTTGGTTCCACAAACCCATAATAAAGAGCCAAGTCAGCATTGCTCTTCTTTAATCCATACTGGATGAAAACCTGTCCCAGGAATCTGTTAGTCACAATGAATGGTCACAAATCACCGCCCTACCAGATGAGGCTTGTGTAATACCATTTCTGGGTAATCAAATGAAACTTTCTCAACCTCTGAGGATTTCTTGACGGGTAATCAATGTGTTACATACTACAATTAAATTAGGTCAAGATTCATTTCTCTGTGACTGACGGGAAAAGATATGTGCTATGTTGAGAGCGATATCATATTCATAATATGTCAAGTGGATCATCAATTACTAAATCAGCTCAACAGGCTTTAGAGGTTTACCTGCTCACCCTCTTTGACAGGCATCGTTGACTTCAAACAGAAAAGGAGGTCCCAAGAAAAAAGACCTGCCGGTCCATTAATCTCCTCTGCATTATCTTCTCTTGTTATGCTAGCGCTGTGGTTAATCTGATGCACGAAAATAATATGGAATTCATAAAATTTCTGGCAGACTGATTGAGCCCAAAAGAAATGCAGACAAGTTCATTATCGATTTACAATAGGAAAGATCGATCGACTTACTAAATCCACGAGTGGAAGCACAACAAGTTGGCCCCTAAGGTGTGAGAATGCCCGCGATCTCAGCATGCTAAATGCCCAAAGAAACCCATCCAGCGTAATAGAAGATGGAAACAGCTGCTCGTGCCGTGATATGATTTCTTCTTTTACTTTATCGTATTGACTCTCTACATGCTCTTTCATCTCCCTGGTCATCCGCAATAGTAAGGTTCCTGGATGATTCCGCGCCAAAAAAAAAAAAGTTCATTCATTGATATCCAGAGACGAGGCAATTAAACCAAGGCACATAGAGCAAAGCACGTCTGCGATGGAGAAACCACGCGGACCTTTTATCTCTGCAAGCTCTTCTTCTGACCTGCACTGGAACCAGAAAACAGAAGCACACAACTAATCACCCCACAATCTTAGACCATCCAATAGAATTAATAACAAGTCTTAATTTTTTTATAGGATTCGCAAAGCAAACACGAAACCCACCAATACAATGTCGAGTCTGTTCGCTCCGGCAATATATCGATGTAGAACCGCCACGGCGAGTTGCCCCTCATCTTCTCCCTTATCAAGAAGAGAGAGACAGCCACCCAGGGCTTCAAATCGGTGCAGAGATAGCCAATCTCTGAGGCAGCGACGGTGTCCGGGTTGATCCACAACCTTCTGGGGACCTTCACGACAACTTCATCTTGAGCAATGTCGCGCCGAGCGACGAGGCCGAGGCCTTCGGGAACGTAAGCCGGGCGAACCGGGCACGTCGAAGAGACCACGCCCTCCTCGGCGAGCCACTTCCAGAAGGTCCGGACGGAAGGCGGCAATGGCGGGTCGGACTGGAGGGGGTCGACATGGAGCGAGGAACGAGTAGTTGTGGAAAAGAGAGGTCTTTTGAGGGTGGTCTTGAGGGGAGACGAGTGTTTGAAGGATTTGAAATGGGATTGAGGAGGGAATGAAGGAGAGGGTGGAGAGACGGAAAAGAAGAGAGTGGACATTTTTGTGTTGTGGATTGGGTGTCTGTTTTCTTGGATAATGTGGTGTGAGCTGCGCAGTCAGTGGATGAGGTGTTTGTTTGTTTTTCAGTTATCTTTCCAGATGAGGTAAGGCGCAAAAAGTGGAGAGAGAAGGTGGTGGGGTGGGGGTGGAGAGAGAGAGGCACTAGATCAATGAACAGGGCATCAACAGGAAGATAGGCATTCTTGAATAAGCTAAATCAATACAACGTTTAGGATATTCAAGTGATCGATTACCTAATAATTATTCGTCCACGAGTCACTTAAAATGAATGGGTTATTTGAGTTCGTTAAGTAAACATGCTAGAGCTTTTTTTTTTTTTTTTTTTTTTGTTATTTGGTCGGAAACATATAAAAGCTTGAGCAGCGAAATGTCAATTGGTGAAACAGCCTTTCAAGCTTCGACTCCATTAGTTTATTAAATGCTCAGAAAATCTCATAGACTAAGAGGTGGTTGATGTTCCTCACCAAAATAAAGGTGTAGTGAATCAATGTCCTTTCCCACAGGGCAACTCCAGAACCGACCTCTATATCTCTAAGTAAAGCAGCAGGTTTTTTATGCACCTCCGCTTTACAAAGTCAGTCCACGAAGCGTTTTAATTGGCAGAGGAAGAAGATAGTTATGAAATCAGGTATTTAGGCCGAGCGCGCAAAATGTCGGTTCTTCTAGATTAACATCAGAAAGAAAGAAGACCCTTTTATGTTATATCTTTGTGTTGGCTTATACAAATAGAACGAATATATCAAGCTGATCTTTATCACACCCAGAGTCAGGTAAAATACAGACCGGTAATATAGCACCAGGGCTGCACCTACCAGCTATATCAAATGGTCATTGCAGCGATATAAATACAGCAACAAACATTAAACATGGCTGCAAAGTGTCTATAATCATCTGCATGTAAACTAAGAATACGCAGAGCCTCATTCAAGTTGACCTTGCACAATTAACAGAGCCCAGGCAGGTGGAAGTTGGTCGGGGTAGACAATATGGCAGAAGGATCACGGAGCAAAAGCCATGCAGAGTAAAGTCTTCTTAACATAGCTGTTGCAAGGAAATGAAGCAAGGAATATCACGTTTCTGGTTGTGCTTTCTCTGTCATTATCCAAATTTGGTTTGGAGAGTAGGGAAAGCCAAATGCAGCGAACAACATTGCTCTCTTGCTTTCTGTCATATTAGACCAGGATCCCATGGGAGTGCACATAAAGTTTTACTTCTCCCAAAAGATAATGTCGCCTTGCTCACCAACGAGACCAAGATCTCTAAGCCTCCTTTCTTGGTAGTATTCCAACTCATCTAATTCCATTTCTCTATCCTTGAATGCATTGTCAATTTGCTGCAGCACCCTCTTCTCCCCAGCTCTAACACCGACTGCAATCTCTAGCCTATGGGCGAGATCCCCTTTTTCTGCAAGCTTCTCATCCTGCAAGATGACATTTTACTATTGAACCTTTTTCACAAGTATTTGCAAAATTTAAATGTTTGGAGTGCTGAAACTTTCAATGCTAGGGAAAACCCAGGGCTAAATGAAGGCAAGAAAAGATGAGGATGGAGATGTCACCTATCAGATAATTCTATCCATTTGTACTGTTTAAAATGTATATGACATCCATTTGCTACATAATCTCAATTAAAAACCTAGGCATAGAATCTGACTTCTGTTTCTATATGATGAAACAACAGATGCCAAAAAGTACTACAATTCTTACTTTAGTTCGCCAGATGAGTAGTTGAATTTAAACGATGTACAATTTATAATGGAATTTTACCTCTTCAATTGTGGTATGATAACGAGAAAGTGCAGATCTGCAAGCATCTCGAACAACACAACATATTAGCTCCTCATTGGCCTGACTTACAGGCAATTGCAGGTGGCCCCATATTGTGTTCCTGAAAAGGGATTCCAAGAGGAAAGCATCTGTTCCTCCTAGAGCTACTAGCCGCAAATACGGAAGCATTGTTGGTGGAAGAGGTTGACCCAATACTATATCAAAATATGCAGTCTCACCCAGACCATTTGACTCGGCTATATCCAGCTTGTCTCCAAAATATTGATCCGACTCAGATATCTCCAGTGTCAACGTATATGAGTTACGCTCTGACTTTGATTCTATGAACCCATAATCCAGAGCCAATTCAGCATTGCTCTTATTCAAATCATACTGAATCAGAACCTGTTCACAAATTTCTTAGCATCAGAAAAGAGTAAATTAAGCTTTTGAACAATTCATGGCTCATGTTATGCCTGATTCAATGCCAATACGATTACATCTGGATTCACGAGAATTTTACTTAGTGATAGTTAGGTGCTACAACAAAAATGCTAGATCCTCGTTATACAAAAAGGGAAATGTAGATCAAAGATTCACCATTGCAAAGTATTTGTTTGTTAAAATTAAATATCTTTCGAGTCCAAGAATACCAGAAAGACCAAGATCTCAAAATTTACCTGTTCACCAGCTTTGACAGAAACAGGGCTCCTCAAAGAAAATAACAGCTCTCTTGAGAAAAGACCAGCACCTTTGATTTCATATGCATAATCTTCTGTGGTAATACTGGGACTGTGATTAATCTGAGAGGGTTTCAGGTTAATAGAAGTTCAAATCACCAACAAGAGGCAAATTCTCATTTAAGAGGAGAAATAGGATGAAGCGAACTGACATGTTTATTGGAGGCTAAAATTAGCTGTTTGTAGAAGAACAAATCCTTACATGGGTAATAAAACATCTAATAGTAGATAATAATCAAAACTGAACATCCAAGAAGCTTGCTAGAGGATTAGTTAACCCCATGTCTTTATAGCAGTTTCCCACCATAGTTTCTTCAACGGTGGCCAATGATTTACCACATCATTCGTGGAGCCACCATTTGCATAGGAAATCAATCAAAGCATGCATGACCTATCCCATTTAGCAGGCTATCACTCATAGACATGGATAACAAGTACCACTTAATTTTTCTGTCTCACAAGTTCTTACAATGAACGCAGAAAATTTAGGTTTGATAAACTGCTAGATGTACTTGTTTAATGCTAACTGGAATAGTTAGCAATGTTAAGTGTTCTCCAGAAGAAAACACAGCGTAGTTGGATTTTTAAGGTGTATTGCTGTCATCCTGCATGAACACAGGCCAAACAAACAAAAGGCATATCAAACTATTTCTTTGTCGTGTTATTTGCTCATATAAATTCATGCTTTATTTTTCCTAATAAATGCATATGAGCCTCGGTCAATAAGACTCCAAGCAATTTCCTTCCTTTTCATGCTACACGAAAAATTAAAAGTTAATACGACACAAGTTCCATGTCATGCCTGGTGACCAGAGTGATATTCTCCAGCCACCTGAGTTAAGATAAGGAACAACCCCAGCTGATAGAAGTTAATTAATGTGAAGAAGTTAACAATACTTACCAGGTCTGCAAGGGGGATCAACACAAGGTTTTGGCCACGAAGTCTTGAAAATGCCCTTGATTTAAGAATGCTAAATGCCCAGAGGAAGTCATCCAACGTTATATGAGAAGGGAAGAGCTGCCCGTTAGGTAATATAATCTCTTGTTCCAATTTCCGGAATTCACTCTCCACATACTCTTTCACACCTAATGTTGTGCTCAATAGCTGGGATCCTACAATGATGAGATCCACTTCACATAAAATTGGCTTAGGATCATGCCTAGTAATTACAAAGCATGAAAAACATATCATCCTTCAGTCATAACTTAGAAATGTCCACATACTATCGAAGCTGGGACACCAAAAAAACCTAGATGTCATAATGTAAAAATGCAGGGAGAAAAGTCGGAACTCCATCCACGAAGGTTTCAGTGTTGATAAACACGTTCATAAGAAGTTATAACGACACTATCAAAGGGTCTAAATCATCCCCGAACATGAATGAGTACAATCTTATCCAGTGGCTGGGGCGGCTCATTGCCCCAGCTTTTGGTTGCCAAGCTATTGTGAACATCTAATAGCAAAGTAGTTTTAAAGTCAAGCTTGGTTCACTGCATTAAACAACTAAGGACACTGACACCAAAATCAAACACCGACAACCTTTTTGTTTGGTATGATCAGATAAATGATAGGAAGCTCTGGTTAGCAACTTAAGGATAGTTTGCAGTGACTCAGGCTTTTGGTTGCAGCTTTTGGTCTTTTCTGGTGTAGAATTTCATTTCATAAACACACGAAGCGGCGTTGGAGTACGAGAGGATTTTTTTTTTCAAAGCTGTCAAATAGGAAGAATCCAGCGCGCAACTTATGGCAAACCAAGTATATTTGGCAGGACATATTTATCACCTCGACCATCTCTAGTAACTCCTTGCTGCAGCTCACATGACATGCATTCTCATATGCACTAGCCTTAGTCTTTCATTATGTAATTCTTACACAGTAAAGGGAAAAACACACATGCACTCACTGTTCAAA
Source organism: Eucalyptus sp. ANBG9806169 (assembly GCA_014182395.1). NCBI lineage: Eukaryota > Viridiplantae > Streptophyta > Magnoliopsida > Myrtales > Myrtaceae > Eucalyptus > Eucalyptus sp. ANBG9806169. Next base: position 40,761,939 of record CM024579.1, read on the forward strand.
GCATAAGGCAACTAAATTCCAAAGAAACATAAAGAAGCGGTGGGAAGAAGGCAAAACGAAAAGAACACTGCGCAAACCTTGCAGCTCGGCCAGCTCCTCTTCTGACCTGCGCTGGAACCAGCAAAACTAAAACCAATCACCCTCCAAAATCTTAAACTCAAACACGCTCCATGTCACCATCAACATATATACACGGAGAACAAAGAAGTAATATACGAAACAAGCACGGCGGAAAAAATGAAGCCAAACCCACCAAAACACAGTAGAATCGGTGGACTCCGGGAGGACATCGAGGTAGACCCGCCACGGCGAGTCGTCCCTCAGCTTCTCCCTGATCAAGAACAGAGCCACGGACATCCACGGCTTCAGGCCCCCGCAAACCCGCCCGATCTCCGACCCCGCCACCGCCTCCGGGTTTATCCACAGCCTCTTGGGCACCTCCAGGACGACCTCGTTCCGGGCAATGTCCCTCTGGGCGACGAGGCCCAGGCCCTCCGCGACGACCGCGGGCTTCGCCGGGGTCTTGGCGGAGACGACGCCCTCGCCGCGGAGCCACTCCCAGAAGGCCTCCACGGCGGGGGGCTGCGCCGGCGCCGGCGTCGGCGGTGGTTGCTGGGAGCGGAGGAGGGAGGCCGAGACGGAGGACCGTTTGCAGGGGAGCGAGGGGAGATGGCGGAGGCCGGTGGGGCGTGGGGAGAGGAAAGTGGAGAGAGAAGGGGAGGATGAGGAGAGAGAGAAGAGCTTGTATCTGTCCATCTTCCTCTCTCCCTCTCTAGGCGGGTTTCTTGGCAGCTCGATGATGGAGCTTCGGCAGGGGAAGGAGAAGGCGTTGGCAAAAGGAAGAAGATAAGGGGGGAGCTTCTTCTGTTTTCTTTTTCCTCTTCTTCGGATAGAGAAATTCGAAGTTTCTCATTTTTAGTCCTTCCTATTTTCACTTTATGTGAATTGTTGCCATTGAATTTTCCTGCTTCACTCGTTTACTCCTACTTCTTTCCCTCCAAAATTTCAAGAAAAATAAATAAATAAAATTAAAAGCAAAGGTCACTAATAGTTTTTATGCGGTTAAAAGGGGATTTCTGATTTAAACCGAAATGTAGTTCTAATTCTTTTGGGGGGATTGAAATTATGTTTCGTGTTTTATTCGATCATTACATGAAATGTTCTAAAATGAATTTTGTGCTGTGAAGTGCAATATGCGATGAGAATAGGAAATGTCTCCTTTTATCAGGTTTGGATTTGTGCTGATGCCTCGGCAACGATCCGCAAGATTGAGAAGGAACGAGCACCCAAGAGGCTCAGGTCCTTACTGTCATGATCATGCACCAAAGACACCATCGAACAATTGGTAAATCTGCAGAAGGAAATGATACACAGGAGGTAATCAGAGGGGTCCAAGTGCAAGAGTTTAGAAAGAGAGCACACGGGACCGATGCTGCCATTGCCCATGAATCTGAAATCCAGCTCTTGATGTACTTATGCCTAGTGAGTTGAACCAGCTCGCTGTGGACATTGTATGTCGCACTCGACTGCTAAATGCCGATATACCGACTTCCCTTTTCGATTTTAATTAGGTGAGTATGTCGCACTCAACTGCTAAATGCCGATATACCGACTTCCCTTTTCGATTTTAATTAGGTGATAGTTCCTGCAACGATTAGTTTGATGAGGTGAAAATGCAGACATCCCGATGCGGAAATCAGAAGCCCCATCAAAGTGAAATGAGCTGCAGCGATAATGGTTGGAAGCGAAGGACTATGCTTGAAACCAACTTGCTACTACTGCCAGAAGCACTCATGGCCTGTTGACCGAGAGCAGCACCAATTTCTGCTGCCTATCTTTCAGCAAGAAATCATTTTGGATACCAGCCCAGTTACAAATCTTTATCTTCCCCAAGTCAGCCATCCTTTTGACACAGAAGGTGTGGCCAACTGAAAGAAGATTTGAGTATCAACTTGAATCTGGCATAAGACCAGCAAAGCAAACAACAGCAGGGCAGGCAAAGCTACAATCTGATGAAAATATAGACCACCTTTCATTACATTAGGCATAGCCCCTCGTGCAGAATGTTGCGATTATCAGATTGTGATTGTGAGAGCATACGTCAAAAAATAACTAAAAAATCACCGAGCATTCCGAGCAGGGTGACAATTAAATGAAGTTTTGGCAATGTCGTGACAAGTTATTGCTCGAGCGTGATATTTCATCATAAGCAAATCTGCATATTCAGTAGAAAAATCAATGACATTGTCCAATGCTTTATTGAGTTCCTATCCAGACCTTCATCCAGGCAATGAGATTGACGATCCATCAAACCACAGCCTAATTCTCTGCTGTAACAACAACCTGTAGGCATCATCAACTACCAAGACATCGTCACTGTTCGACGCATGGAAAACAAGAACAGCACCCAAATGGCCTTAGCAATATGTGAATCCAAAGCAATACGATGCAGTCATAGATAAGATGCCGAGCAACATGATGAGTCGCCAAAGTGGATTCAGCAACTCAAATTTGCATTTATGCATGGAAGATTTCATCCTATGAGCTCATGAGACATGAACAAATTGTATTTGATTTTCATCTCTTTCCCACTCTCCCCATCAAATTCTCCTAAACAAATTGGCTTAACCTCAACATCAAAAATGACCTCCAGTTCCACAATCATGGATATTGGGAAAAAAAAAAATGCAGTACAAACGAGGCCAAAATTTCTCTTTTTTCTACCACTAGACTTGATTGAGGAGTCGTGCCTGTGCTGTCATCTCTCTCCCAAACCATCTCGCTCGCTCGAATCCTCAGAACGCCCGATTCCCCCCGCCGAACCATCCGATCCGGCGACAGAACTCGCCCCCGATACCTCCTCCTCCTCCAATTCCCTCGCCACCTCTTCCTCCGCCTCCTTCTCGACGCGCAGGATGGGCTCGTAGTAATCGGAGTGAGCGTCCATGCACCTCCTCAGCGCCACCGTCGCGTCGAAGCACTTGTCCACGACGTCCTCCTCGTTCTTCTCCGCGTCCTGGATGCACGTCTCCCACGCGACGAACTCGTCCCTGCACCCGCCGCTTTTCATGAACAAGCAGAACCCGCACTCCCCTTCCCCTTCCCCTTCTTCTCCACTTCGCTCCGGATGATCCGAAGCTCCGCCGGGAATGTCGCTCCCGAGGACTTCCGGGTCGGTTGCGGAGGGAGATTCGGAGGGCCGTGGATGGGGAGAGGACATGGCGGTGGTCGCTAGGGTTTGGGTAGGTGGCGGTGCAGGAAGGAGGGACAGGAGAATTTTCCATGGCCGCTTAAACCCTGCTGCTTAGAACCTCCTTTGACTTTGGATTCTCGTCCATCTCCCAACAACCTTGGAAATGAGAAAAAAAAAAAAAAAAATCCCTCCAAAAATCCAAGTTCCAGGTTAAAGTTCCAGGTTAAATCAAGGTCGGAATCAACTTGTCGTGAGATGTATACCTCTTTTCCGAAATTAAAAAACTAATTATTTCATTTTCATAACAAAAGATCGCATCGTCACAATAGACGTGCCCAGCCGTGCTGATTTCAAGCTAGTATTTTTATCTGTGCCACATTCAAAATCCTTCGCACTAAATTTGATTTGAAATGCTATTATTTGCACCACTGGTAATACATGTATTGACAAGATAGCGACGTAAAATTGAGCAAAGAGCTTCCGAAAAGTCACAATACCCATTTTCACAGCCGCGCGAAAATGCACCAACATACGTGTGAAAATTGGAAGTCGTTGCTTTAGCTTAGAAATCTGCCTCTACCTTGTTACCGCAAAATAAATCAATGTCGCAGCTCTATGACCCATCTCTCTGATTTTACCGTAATAGATATAGACTACACAAAAAGGGAATGCTCGTAGATACAAAAGTTCCTGCGAAATATGGGAAGAGCAAGAGCAGCTTATCTCGTATATTCATCACATGTATGTTCTTTGTCCGCTTGACAAGAACATAAGCCAATTCGTCAAGTGATAAGATCATCTCGCTCCAAGCAGCCATCTGGACCATACTCATTTCATGCTCCCTTTCCCAGAAGTCCTTGGCATCGATTAGATGCATCATCTCCAGCTGCAGCTGTTAAAGATTCACGAAGATTCCTCCTACTAAGTGGCATCCCAAGCACACCCCCCGAACTCAAAGTTCAATCATGTTGAGAATGCACGTTAGCATTTAACTGAGGTGGCACGAGACCTGTTCGTGTCGGTAAATTTTGTCCGCCATCTTTTATTCCATATCCAAAAGTTCCTTTTCTTTGTCACACGGACAATTACTAGATCTCAGATCTTGACCCATCAAGATGTCTCCAATGAAAAGCAATCAAAAAGCACTAACGCATTTTAAGGAGAAGTTTGTCATACATTCATTGAACACCCATGGAACAGGCACCTCTAAACACCCACGGAACAGGCACCTTTCAGCCAACGAAACACAGTGGCCATACACAAAAATATCCATCGTTCAGATAGACACAGGCAAAAAAAGGTCCCCATAGAAGCAGCATTCATCAATTCTTTCTCCCTTCACACAGGATAATGTGGTAGCCATGCCTGAACATTTTCCCAAAAGTACGAAGTCAGAAGAAAGTCATATTCATTCATCACCTAATAAAAACTTCCAAAAGCAAGAAATCTTGGAGCAAGATTTGTCTTATACCATCAGTGAAAGTACGGAGTAACCATCAAATATAAATGAAACGGCCTTCCAATGGAATTTAGACATACAAAACCCATCGTTGTACGGCAAAGTGGCAATATATCTCACAAACAGGACAACAATCATTTTCTCATTTTATTAACATATTCATCTCATCTACCCACTCCAAGAGAGATATTATGCTCATCATTATACAGTTCACCCATTTCCTGTTTGCCATATTGGAGCACCACATAGCATTTCAAAAAGGGCTGTCTTCAGCGATTAATTACCTCAACTTCATGCAAACTTCATGATGAAAGCATATCAGATGGATACGTTAGTAATAGCAGTCAATCTGCCCCTCATATAGTTTCATATTAAGTATTTGCATTATGGAAGTGAAAGGAAAAAACGAACGACTCATTGAGAAGTGAGGTAGAATATGTAGATACATACGTTGATTTAAATGCTGCACTTGTAGCTCCAATAGGGGTACCGAATGCAACTTCTTGAAATGGACCAGCCATCTTTCCTCGAGGAAACCATCCTAAATCACCGCCCTTCTTACCAGATGGGCACTCCGAGTACTCTGCAGCTAACTGTCAATTAAAACAAGCAGAAACATACGTCACAAAACCATGAAGAGGCGGAATAGCCAAGCAGTAGCCACTCAAGTTGCTCTAAGAGTTCAAGCACATTTTGCTATACATTAAACCTTAATGCACATATGTGTTATAGCAATTAAGCACTCAACAGGAGTTAAATACAGCTTAAATTTCCTTGGATGTCATCATTTTCTATAAGGATGATCACTCCCACAAAAATTTAATTTTTTAGGTCCTCATATAGAAGGAAAACATCTTCTCTCTCACTCTGCTCTGCAGAAATGACCATGCCTAGGTTTCCTAAGAATTGGAACAAATATAGAGAGGAGGGCTAGTTGCAAAGTTTCATACATGATCCGGACATACATTTCCTTCAGTCTCAAACAAAAGAATAGGAAGAAATTTATAAAAATCCCTGAGGGATCAAAAGAGGTAAAAAGATGTTGCCCTAAAGTCTTGTTGGGACATGCACGGAGCATAATTACCTTTGCAAATTCAGCTGGAGGAACCTTGTCACCATTGCCTAGCCAGCCATCCTGCAGTTTCTTGTATGCTTCGTTGATTTTGCCTTGCTTTTCACACAGTATATGCCTAGCTGAACAATATTGGAGAGCCAAATTAAGAAGCTTGAAGTTACTACAAGGTGAAAGTGAAACACTGTCAGCTTCCACTAACTAAATTTTACAAATTACTGAGAGTAGATTTCACAGTACTGAAAACAAGTGCATACTCGAGCATGGTTAATGTGCTTATTTCTGAAAGTTATGAGATTCCGTAGGCTAGCTACACCCAATAGTAGTTGCAAGTTGTGACTGGATGAGTACCAAAAGGAAGAGAAAACAAACCTCGGTCCCGTATGTTCATGCAAAGTTGTCCGAGAGAGGAGCATTCACATGTCAAATGCAAAAGTACCATATGCCTCGACAACTACTTACTGCATACTCGATACAAACAGAGAAAGACTTGAAGAAATGACTCTTTAAGGAAAAAGAAAAAAAACATAGAGGAACCAACCTTTGACATAAGTGCAAGTGCCTAGCCCATCTGACTTGCCGGCTTTACCTTTCCCCTTGGAACCAGCCTCATCGCTCCCACCCGCCACTTGCTTCCCCTTCCCCTTTCCTCCCGAGTCCTTCGACTTCGAGTCCTTCCCCATTAGCGTAAACCCCTGAATCTATAACACGGATGAGCAAATTCTTAATGCCTAAACAGGGATTGTTAACATAATCTTGATGGAAACATAAAACTAGCGGCTGGCAAAAGAGCGCCAAGACGAAAACAAAAGAAAAATCTCCAAACCCCAACAAAAATCACAGCACAACACTCGAGAAGCATTGTTCTTCTAGTAACTTCGATCACTGAACACTAAGCTTAGAAAATTTAATTAAAAAAAAAAAAAACTCAATAGCGCAGCCTGAAGCTAGACTTTCACCCAATAGTCCACAGAGGAAATCACCACAATCGAAATCAACCGAGCAAGTAGCAAAATAACAGTCTCCACATGACGAGAGCGAGCAGACGGCACCTATCAATTGAACCAATCAACAGAATCCCAAAACAGCTCCGGCACCAGACAGAGCATCATCGAATCAATCAGCTCCGGGATCGACCGACCGACCGACCGAAGAAGTCGTTTCGCGCCATCCGCCGGCGAATCACGCGAGACGATGAAGAAATTAAAGAGAGCGCAGAGGCGAAACCTTACCGATCGATCGACGAGGGAGAAGAGGAGGCAGTCGACGCACGGAGACACGCGGCATCGGAATCGCCTCGCGCTTTTGTTCCGGTCCTGTCGACTGAACCGGCGGGACTGTCGAAGCCCACGTACCGTCCCGGTCCGGCCCGGCCCAAGCACACGGCTGAGGCCCTAAAATCATGGCCCGGTTTTGCAGTCGAAAATCTTGATGAAGATCTCGATAGCCCAATTGGGGGCTGAAATTGCCGAAATCTCAATAGGTCAAATTCGCTAGATTCTTTTTTTGGCACGAACCCGCAATAGATGCTCGTAACTCAAGGATTCCTATACGTGCGCCCTCGCATCGTCGATTAATCAAGAGACATTAATTGCAACCAAGCCCTAGATCATTTTGCTTTCAAGCCGTACCAAATAGGTTGCTATGACATGATATGACAGGAAATTAATCCGAGATGTGACTCAACTTTGACATAGCTTGCACGAATTAATTCAATTCGGTGCAATGTCATTTTCGCTTTGTTGAATTGAACAACATACGAAAAATAGATCATATGGTTTGGGGACCTAAAGTGTAATCCCCAAACCACAAGGATTGGAGGGAAACATAGGTACCTTCCAGCAAGTGCATTGTAGCCGGGACCGAGACAAGTCCTAAGGCCGAGCCCAGAGTATTTATTGCCTACGCTTTTTTTTTATCTTTTGTTTTGCTTAATTTATTGCCTACGCTTGAAAAGTATGTTTCAGTATCAAACTAGAATAACCTTTCCCACCCAAGAAACTAAAAAGAGGAAATTTATCCAAAAAAATCATAAATCTATTGCACTTTTACCAATTCGGTCATAAATATTTTAATCATGCCAATTGAGTTATAAATATTTTTCATGTTTTATCAATTGAGTCGATTCAACCAATTTTGACTAAAAATCATTAACATGGACGTTGGCCATCCTATGTGATACGGTCAGGACGGCTTACGCTAACGTGAATGATTTTTAATAATGTTCAGAATTATTATTTATTATTTATTATTTATTATTTATTTCATTTTCTTTGTTCTTTTTTTTTTCAACTCTCGCTTGGCTAACCATTATTGGAAGCAAGCAAGGGCCTCCATGCATTTGCTTAGATCCAGGCGGGGGCTGCAACACCCGTGCCTAGTCTAGGCAATGGCCCTAACACCCTTGCTTGTGGCCAAGGATGGTCAGCTAGCACGGTCATTGGCTAGAGTTGTGTTAACAAAAAAAGGAAAAGAAAAAGAAAAAGAAAATTCAAAAAATATTAAAATATTATTAAAATTGTCAACGTCGGTAATAGCCATGCCATATAAGATAGTCGGTGTTCATGTCAGTTATTTCTTGCCAAAATTGACTAAATGAACTTAATTGAAATTACATGAAAATCTTTAAAATTCAATTGGCACGATTAATAGGTTTATGACTTAATTGGTTATGACTTTTCAGACAATTTTCCCAAATAAATAGTGCATTAGTTCCGAGAAACCTACACCGCAACAATTTATTTCTACATCAATACTTACTTTTGAAACGTGGACAACAAATTATTGGCTTCTTTAAATAATGTCGTTACGAAATATACGTACTGAGTGACCACAACAAATTTTTTCCTCATAGTTTAAAATCAAACACAGCTACTAAGATTCGTTAGGCATGGTTCGGCAGATCCCAAGCACGCTCAACTTCCAAGTGGTCCACCCTGTGCGCTTTAGCTTCATTGGGTGTTCGTCTCGACAAAACTGGACGGATCAAAAAAGCTTTGCTTCCATCAGCAACGGAAGGTTCGGATCACCAGAAGCCGGTCGAAACGATGGGTGCGAGCATTGAATTGCGGATGGCAGGCCGATACGCAATGATCCTCGGTCAAAGAGAGATGGTTCAGGAAGTTAGCTCAGGAAGAAAAAGGGTTTCTCTCACATGCAGAAGTGGAGAATTCAATAATGGCATCAGTTGAAGGAAAGATGCGATTAGAAAAGGAGATACCCTCCCGCTGCGTGAGCTGGCCGGAACTGGAATGGCAAGTAGAGCAGGTCGAGAGATGCCATCGAGACGGGCTCGAGCCGCCCGAACGAGCATGTGCATGGAGGAGTGCGACAGTGCTGCTCTCCTGCTGCATGGCTTCTGCGCAAGTTGATGTCGTGTTTCACATGTCCTGCTCCTTCTGTTGAGGGGTCTGCCCGGTGTAGCTTCGGAACCCTGGCCACTGCCAGAGCGGTTTATTTTTCTGGACCACATCGATGCAGATGAATCGCCTGCATGTGGAGGATTCCACGAGTGCCGTGGTCCGAACCATGTGCGATTAAACATATAATTTACAGCACGACTTCAGCAAACACGGTTAAACTTTATACGCGGTTTTACCCAATGGGGGATGCATATATAAGGAAAGAATTATTCTCGATGCATGGAAATCGAGGGGGGCGGTAAAAGAATTCGCTGTTTGGGATCCAGTCAAAATGGGATGGTTAGGATAAGTATTAGCAGTAACGTCGTCAGGACTCTATGCTTCCTAATTCTGTCCGTGTCAGAGGATTGTTTTCAACGAGCCTACATGGCTAAGTTCACTTATATTACCATCCTGGAATTAATAATTATTTCTTTCCGGTCGATTGCTTTCGGATAGGGTTAATCTCATCTTGGCTGGAGTAGCTGGACATCATGATTTTTTTTAATCCCTTTTCTCTCTCGTTTCGAGCACGTGTTAGGTAGCTGACTTCTTAGGAAAAGTTCGAAGAAAGGTAGATTCTCTTTTTAAGGAAATGAAAGCGCTAACCACTTTGGTTCTTGTTCGCTTCCGTTTTGCTGGAGATGATTACGAAAAGCAAAGATACACAAGCCGTAGAATTTCAAGTGAAATCCATCACTTATATCATGATGAAAAATAACCCGATATCATATGTCATGTCGACGTATCATCACATCAGCTAATAGAGCATCCAGCATACCGAATTATCAAACGAACATGTTTGAAGAACAAGAACTCGTGGCGCTCGACCGGTACAAGGACATTACATTAGAAGCATCCGCGTATGATGTAGTTGTGCAGACTAGTTTTTCCAGCTGTACAGGCAACCTCAAAGGCGCACTTCCTCGTGCGAGGACAAAAAAACCATGAACGTGAGCACCGATCGAACGACTCACGGTTGTCTGCTTCCATGGACCACGACACAGAGAGATAGATAGCTTATTGATGAGATCCCATTCAAACATTGTGGAGCAAGTCAAGGTCATCCCGCTCTCTCTCTCTTCTATCTGTCATCTTTCTCTCTCTTTCTCGGGTAAGTAACTAAACTTCAGCTCTCTTGCCATACGGTCGCTGACTTCCCATTCCTCGAGATCCCCTCGGAACTCGAAGCTCTCCTTTTGAAGGACTGATGTTGACTGAGAGATGGACGAGAAGAGGGGAAGAGAGAAGGGCTTCTTTTTTAGGTGTTCACGTTCCTCTTCCACGAAACCGACAGCTCTCTCTCCCTATCCCGCTCTCGCGCGGACCATCCGCTGTTCCAAACAAGCTGGCGAGGCAGCGAGCAGGTGATCCACTTGAAACATAATTTGGAAAAAAAAAAAAAAAAAAAAAAAAAAAACCAGACGAGTGATGGCGATTTTCGTTTTGCCTTCTGCTGTTATTATTCCTGACCGAGGAAGGGGAAGATAATTTAATAGTGAGGGATGGCGCGGTTCCATCTGTCCCCACTTGCCCACTTGGTTTAGCAATTTCCCATGGCGCCCTGAAATGATAATGAGCGTTTCTTTCTATAGATTCGATTCGTCCCGGTCATTTTCTATCCAAATCCAGGCTGGTCTGAACCGCAGCTTCCTCAAGGCCCCGTCTACATTCCATATTTGATAGAATGTACAGAATGGACCTCTCTCTCTCTCTCTCTCTCTCTCTCTCTCTCTCTAGGGCTAGGTCTAGAAAGCTGCATGGCTTTAGGACCATCATTTTTTGCATGCAGAATTGCTCATCAAGCTAAATGCATGAAGATCTTGACTCCGTAACGTGGAATACCCGACTAACCTAACGTGGTGTATCGTCGTCGCCCGGCATGTTCTTTTTATTTCCTTGATATATTGGGATTTCGCTAACAAGTGTCCCTAAGCTGTAAACATGCACGCCGGGAACACTTCAACTATTTCAACAAAAAAGAAAAGAAAAAAAAACCCGTTAGTGTCCTTTTGAAGAATTTCTACTTTCAACTCCTTACATTATTGAATTTCTAGGCGATGTTTAGACATCTGCTATTGATTTTTCAATCACTTAACAAGCAAAATTAAAGGAAAAAAAATAGGTCGCTTACCATTTCTCAATCATATATAATTTGGTGCTATATTGGTACCTTATTTTGTCCAACACAACTCCGACGAGAGTTACTAAATCAGCATCTATTCTCTGTGAAAAACGTACTCTTTTTATAGTGAATTACAAATTAGTTTACGCACTTTATTGAGATAATCACCCAAAAAAATGTTTTAAATTTATCTTATAGATATTAATTCAATTCTAAACTTTTCAATCTGATCAATTTAATCACAGTCTTTTTTTATGATCCGTCAATGTAGTCATTCCCATTAATTTTGACACAGAGGTCTTTTTCCTTTTATGTATATAGATTTGATCACAACCTTCGTTTAAAAGCCAAAATATCTTTCCTACTGAACTTTTATGGGTCGTGTGCTGTCGTGCATGGCACGGATTTCATTTCTAGCATATAATTCAAACTACATAGAACAGAGGGAGACAACCTTTTTTTGGGGGTCGACATGGGATTCGCCCATTGGACGTGCTCACAATCCTCGGCCACAAAGATATTAAAATGGAAGAAAATCAAATTCCAATCATTTTTCACGTTTCTCCCTGTGGAGAAATCGTGTCAGTGGGACTTTATCGCACTATTGCCAATAATTTGTATATATATATAGCCAAAAAATACGTATATTATATAACATATGCTTGTCTAACTTTCAACTTCCGAGCCCTTTATGGTCCCGGCTTCGCAAAACATTCTAGAAGACTCGACCTAACATGGCCTCTGGATTTTGCTAGTGTCGTATTAAGGTTGATGACACATTGTCATTGTCGTATTAAGGTTGATCAGTGTAACAAGAGAAGATTCATCAGGGGCGCCCCCGGGCGATGCGGGATCTTCTACTCTGACTCACCTCACTCTCTATTGTCTCGATCATCTCGATTAATGATCACAATTGAAACATGCTAAAATCGTGGTCGTTAGAGGCATATAGAGAACATTGATAACCATATCAATATAAAGAACACTTGAAGACTCTTTGCGGAGTGATGTGAAACGATAGCTCGCCAGAAAAAAAATGGTCATCGCTTATACACCAGAAAGAAAAATCCATTCTCGAGCAATCTTAAAACGTCTTCAAAACCTCCATCGATGATGGACGAGCCGTGGATGCTGCACGGTCAAGCTAACAGCGCATCGAGAATTCGACCGGGCAGCCTTGGAAGAACGTTCACCGCGTTGCCCCGAGATTCGGCGTATCCGAAGTTCTTATTCTAATGTGGCGCCCCAGGGAAGAAAGAAAACGTGAATCAACAGGAAGCGTTGCTACGCAGATCCGAACACAAGTGGTGGCTAGTCAAAGGACAATTTTCTAGTCCGGAAACGCCATCGAGGCGGAGAGATCGCCCCCACGCACACGTCTACGGTCCACAAGAACAGGCCGGCGGAACGGGGAAAAGTAACGAAGGAGGGAATCGAATTGAATCACGTGCTTCGATGCAGGCGAGGTAGGCGGTCCGGGGGCACAATTATTGGGGGCGTGGTCGGAACCGGCCGGCCTCGCTCTCGATATTTTTGGTACTTAGCCTTCCAATCCGGTTGGCTGGTTCCTTCCCTTTCAAATCGCCTTGAAGGTTAGGTGCCCCGCGGCACGGAGGAGGAGGACGGCCTCTCAACGTAAAGTCAAGGTTTGCAGAGCGAATGTTCTGGTTCTTCCCCCGTGGATTGAGACGGTCCAGTCTAGAAGAGACATGACGTGCATAACGTAGCAATAATTGTCTCGAGAATCATACGGCGGGTAGCTCGTTTCCGAGCTAATTGCACCGATTCAGTCTTAAGATAATTTACCAATTTTATCATTCTTAACAAAATTGGCCAAAAATTACTGACATGGACGTCCATTGTCCTATTGGTATGATCAACGCTGAGGTGAGCGATATTTATAAATTTTCTACAACTTCTCTATATTTTATTTTATTTTTATTGACTTCTGTATTTTTTGTATTTCTTTATTTGTGTCGGCCCGGGTGGTTGGTGAAGGTCGCTATGCCTGCAGTACAAAAAGTTAAAAAATGAAGAGGAGAAGAAACAAAAGAAAATAAAAATCAATAAAAAATTGTTTAAAAAATTCAGAAAATTCAAAAAAACAAATTACAAAATCTATTCATATCAATGCTAGCCATCCTACGTTTCAAACATGCCACGTTAGATTACCAATGTCTAGGTCAAAGATTTCTCATTAAAATTGTCCATAATGATAAATTGACAGATCGTCAAAAGATTTAAAATTTAAATTAGCCACCAAACAATAGAATAGGACTTGTTAGACAATTTTCTTAAAGAGTGTCAAGCTAGCCTCTTTTTTTTTTTTTTTTTTTTCCTTAATAGCGTTAATATTGGTACGTATTAATTGAGAAAGGAAAAGAAAGAAATGAACCAAAGATGAGAACACAAACGATGGTGAAGTGCGTCAACTGTGATCGCATGTGAAGATGCATCGAATGTCTAATCCTATGTAACCATGTGAAGATGCATCGAATGTCTAATCCTATGTAACCGTCGAATGTGAGCGCATAAAGGCGAACGTGGCCTTGCGCGATCATGACAAGTGAAATTGACATGCGATCTTATGCAATCGTGACAAGTAAAATCGATACGTACAAATCTGCATAATGTGATAACGGCGGCATCACTCTATTAAAAGAATTAAGTAGAAATGGAGTCGAGCCACGACGAGAGTGCTGCTTAAACTTAATCATCATTAGCAGCCCTATTTAACTCGTGTCCCACGTCAGAGGAAAGTAATTTTTTGACTTCTGAAGATCGTACAAAATTCCGCATGCATCTAACTTCGTTTGGTACTTCAAGAAGGTCGAGAGCATATATCGCCTCGAATATCAGGCTAGCGGCCCAAAAAAGTTGGAAATCTATTCGTTTTTTCTCATTCAAGACTTGGGTTTTTTTCATTTTTTTTGGGTCGAATCATTGAAGACTCAAGCTGTTTATACAAGACCAGGGGGCATGCATTAGATCAATCCTTCGTGCACGCTCCTTACGCCCAATAAAGAGGATCAGTAGCATGTTGCTGATTAGTAAAATCGAATGTAGAAAACCACATCCAATCCTTTGGAAAATGCGAAGTATGAGAGAACAAAACTTCGGAAACTCGCATCTCATCGCTCGGACATTTTTCTGGGCAATTGTTTTCTTTCCTTTCTATTTCAATTCCGCATACACGGCACAAGAATCAACTCCAGATTGAAGGTTCTTTTTATCCACCGTTCAATGTATACACAAGCACCGCTGCATATCTATCACGGTCGTTTCAAATTCCTCCATCGCTTATTGGAGGAAACTTTCTTTCATCCGGTTTTTGACCGGTGGACTACGAACGTGGACATCACCCACATTTACATCTGATTAACTACGCATGTAGGTGATTTCCATAAGTTTTAACCATTAGTCAGAGTCACGGGCGGAGGAGAGGAAATTTCCTCCGCCCGAAAGAACGAAAATATAAGCCCTTCCATCATGGGGCATCATCCAGACGTGAACCGATTGTGATACTCTTCATTAAGAAATTTGAATACGGAGAGAGAGAGAGAGAGAGAGAGAGAGAGGTCAACCATGGATTGCAAATTGGGAATTGACACATAAAAAGAAAAAGGGAAAAAGAATTGGAGTAGTAGGGGCTTGTCCCTGGCGGTTGACAGGTAGAAGCGAACCCCCATATCCGTTCTTAAACGGGCCGCCCAAGTCATCAAGAAGAATAGTAGATAAGAATGGCAATACCCACGGTGAGAGCAGGACTGGGTGAAAATTAATCAAAAGTCCTTTCTTCATCTGATGCTCTTCATGGTGCACATAAATCTATTAACCAGTCAGCCTAAATTATGAATTAAACAAGTGCAAAATCCAGAGAGAGAAAGAGGGAAGGAGGGATCAACAGTCTTACCGCAGCAGAACCAGTGCTGAAATTTGGATTCAAGAGGTCCTAGGAAAAAGTACAGCAGTATTTTTTGCATTGGCAGGGTGGACTTACAGGTTAAGGAGGGGCAAAGGGTCACTTCACCTGTCCTTGTGAGGCTGCAAGTGAATTACGAGGAAGCTGCACACACGCACCACAGCAAATCGGAAGCCATTTTCATTTATAAATACTGACCAAAGAAGCAAGAGGGGGGAAAGGAAAAAAAAAATCCCTGGTATTAGGCCTCCTCCCCCCTCAACCCACTATAAATATGCAATAATTTTATTGGCATTGGTTTCTGCCAGTGATATTTGATCCCTCAGCTGCTTTTCCTCGACTGAGTCCTAGCCATGGACGCAGTGGCAGCATCAGCGGGTTCGAGGATCAAAACCTTCAACGTCCTCATGTCTTCGTCCACCGGTAGGATGGCTAACCCCACAAACTTGATTCAACCGGTTTTCTCTTCCTCCAGGAAGGAAATGCTCCCCCTTTATACTTGCAGCAAAACTTTCCCTAATAGATTTCATGGCCTCAAGAGATTATATCCATGTTCTGGCTCTAAATCCGGTCCAGTCCCTCCCATCAGCTGTTCCATGAAACCGCGCATTGACAAAAACAATGCAACCAACAAGAATCCCACCACCGAGCTCCATCAGAAGTCGACGGCGCCAAACCTGGACACTCCGCCGGCCAATCCGCCGGCTACATCAACTTCTTCTCAAGGTCTGGTCTTTGACTTGGGTCCTAGCAATTCCTGGGATTGCCTGGATGTTGGTTCGCCAGTGGTGAAAAGGTATATTGGCGACAATGAGGAGAGATGGTACATGTGGTATCATGGGAGACATGGCAGCAGCAACAGCTCTGAGTCCATCGGGCTTGCCGTTTCGAGCAATGGGATCCACTGGGCACGGGGAGGCGACACAGTTAGATCTTGTGCAGATGCAGGAATGGTGATGAGCTGTCGTGACAGTTGGTGGGCTTTCGACACTGAAAGCATCAGGCCATCTGAGATGGTGATAATGTCCAGTCCGATGTACAGTGCCGTTTACTGGCTTTACTATACAGGATATAGTTCGGACGAAATTGATTTGTCTGGAGTGCCTACCATTTCCTTTGGAAACCCAGAAAGATTTAGCGGTGATGGGGACGACAACGGAAAGAGTGCAGTGGGCAAAATTCATAAATCTCTGCCCGGCTTGGCCTGCAGTCAAGATGGCAGGCACTGGGCCAGAATTGAAGGAGATCACCACAGCGGAGCTTTGCTTGATGTGGGATCTGAGAAGGAATGGGATTCTTTGTTTATCGCAGGACCACATGTTATAGTCCACGAAAACGATGATCTCAGGATGTATTATTACTCCTTTGACAAAGATAATTGTCAGTTTTCCATTGGACTGGCAAGGTCCAGAGACGGAATCAGATGGGTCAAGTATGGAAAAATCCTGGGAGGTGGATCAAGCGGTTCCTTCGATGAGTGCGGAGTCAAGAATGCTTGCGTGGTAAGAAACAGGAAAGCAGGAAACTACTTGATGGCCTACGAGGGTGTCGCAGCAGATGGGAAACGGAGTATTGGAATGGCAGTCTCTGAAGATGGCTTGAAGAACTGGAAAAGGCTTCAGGAAGGCCCGGTGCTGCAGCCTTCCGAGGACGAAGGATGGGACAATAGAGGGGTGGGTTCCCCATGTCTAGTCCAGATGGAGAACAGCATCAATGAGTGGAGACTGTATTATGGAGGCTTTGGGATAGGAGGAAGGACAGGAATCGGAATGGCTTTGTCTGGAGGCAGTGACATTAGGACATTCAGAAGATGGGCCGGGTTTTGCTTGTAAACTAGATGTACATATTGGTCTGTGATTACATATTTCAGCAACAGTTCCAGCAAACGAAGTTGTTTCTTACTCATAATAATAGAATAACATAAGGGCCGACCAGTGGGGCATTACAGTAATGCGAAAAGAAAAAAAAGCCTTTCTTTTGATATGTTTTTACTTTTCCACCGTAAGATAATCCTAAAGGGAGCAATGTATGCAGAATTTTACATGGCATTTTGGACAAAACAGAGGATGCTGAATCTCCAGGTAGGATTCTCTCTAACCAAGGTAAAAAACTCAGCAAGTCTCTTAGACCAGTAAATTAGGCTGTAGTTTATGCCAGTCAAAGCACATGCCTGGGGAATGTAAGCGTTTACCTTTAATCTAGCTTACAGTGTCATCTACAAGGCTGAAGGGATCACTAGGATCATCATTATCTTCTCATTGGCTCTTGATAGCTTCTGCTTCAGACTGCTTCCCAAGCATCCTCTGAAGCCATAGAGAGATTCAGAGAGCCGAAACATCACATGTGAAAGCAATAAAGGCGGACACTAAAATTTTCTGAAGATAAACTCATTGGTTGGATAATCCAGTAATTTCTATACTAAAAGATTCTAAAGATGGTGGAAAACTCTAATGCAAACATTGATATCAGCAACAAAGACGCATTAGATGAAGTGTGTACTACGACTATCGACACTTGATATGATTAAAAGCCTGAAATGACGCATGTCTTTGGAGAATACATATTTAGTAAATGTTGCACAAAACAAATCCTAATTTTCAATTATATTTTACTATACCTTCAGAACTTCCTATCTCCAGGAAACCAGGAGCAAGGCTGGGTACATGAACCCCTCCCTGGACTGCACAGTGCGGGGACCTTGTGCACTAGGACACCTTTCTAAAAAATAGTTGAGAACTTCCCAGCCATCATTAGAGTTCCCTGCAAAATTCTCTTACAACCAAACAGTGTCATACACAAGGCCAAACTCCTATGGCATGAGTAAATGAGTGAGTTTGGACTAAATAACTTGATACGAGAAAAGAACCTAGAATAAGCTGGTAGGTGGAAACTTAAGTTACAAGGAAACAAATGATGATCAGAACTATGTTATAGAAAGATATCTCAAAACACCAGATGCATTGTATGAGGAGGAAAAATTCTACCTAATAAGCCACAAATTTTACCCATTCTGATGAGAAACTCGTCATAAATGTTCTCCTTATAAAGTAAGAAACAGCGCCCTTAAAGTTCGCAGAAAAAGATATCTACTATTTCTAATGAGTGCCATTGCCAAACTTTTAGTAAGAAAACATATTTAACAAACTAAAAGCAATTCGGTTTGTAAACAAAAAACATATAAAGGTGCATAGTAAAGGCTGAAGCTATCAGAATTGAATGCAATTAACTAATTCATCCAATGCAAACAGAGTTTCACGTTTCACGTGCTCACATGTCACTTTCTAATTTTTTCTGCATCAGATGGAATAAAGAATGATGGTCCACACAGATTCCAGCTTCGTTAGATATGTCTTCTCATGATTTAATTTCTGCATGTAGTGGATGAAAGTACTTTACATATACCAAGTTGTGTAAAATTGCAATACGAAATTGTGCATGCAGCATAGTATATGGTACGAGATGACTCTATCCCCAGTAATTCAGAACATATATGACGAATACACCATTAGCACTCGAAGGGCAAAACATTGCTCTTGTCACTGCACGCAAGTAGCACTTCACCAATAAGAAATGCCACCTCTCTTGTCATAAGAATTTATCCTAGTAATCAAATTACGAGTGAGGAACACAGATCAGATGTTTTTCCTAACGATGATCATTGAAAAGGGCGACCTCCCTTATGCTTATTACCGAGTTGACTTATACATGACTTATTTCCTAGCTTTCCTCGTGAGGGAGCCGAAACCTAGCAAGACTTATTACAGAACATGTCCATTTCAATGTCGGGGTGGCAAATAAATGGGAGGATGTGATGCATTTAAATTATAGTAATAATTCAGCTCAATGCGTACAATATAAACAAACAAAGAGAATAGACGTACTGGAAGAATCTCGACAGAACCCACTCTTATTTCGTGAGGGATGAGAACAAGAATTCAGCATGGACCACATTAAATTCCAGAATAGACAAATGCCAAAAACCAAAGAATGACACAAAGTCACGTGAGGCACTAGTTCATGAGATGGTATGTTAATTTAAGTGTGTAAGTACAAATATTTTCCTCTTGAAAAATTTCACATACTTCTTCAAGCAATGAAAGGAATTTTCATCTAAAGAAGGTTGACATCCTTCAAAAGATTTGGCATTAGAAAAATTCTACCCTAGAACTCACTGAAGATCTTTTTGCAGCGACATCTAGAGGAAAAGTCCAGTGAGAAAGGTGGCTGTCCTTTCAGAAAATGAACAGTGGAAAGTTACATGTCCATGGGTGCACAAAAGATAAGCTACAATTCTCCCTGGAATATCAAAAGAAAAGGGGGATGATCCTTTCTTGTTGGAAAAGTAAGGAGAACGAATATATGAGTGCAAAATTTTGAAGATTTTAAAATTTTTGTGAGAAGGAAAAAGAGGGAGATGAGAAATTACAGGTGTTTTCCTTCGCGTTTTCTTCCTCTTTGGCCTCCGAAACATAGTATTAAGTAAAGTTCTTGCCCTTAAATGCCCATCACAAACAAGCCTAAGAGGACCAAAGAGGACAACTGAGCTTTCTGGATACAGAACTCAGAAAGCGAAAAGATATGACGATGTCTCAAACTATATAATAGTCAAAAGATGACGTCTGTGAAACCTTGTGCTCACTAGAAGCAGACTCCGTTTCCCTTTCTTTTCAGAAGGAAAAGCAGTAACTGGGGACAATGAAATTGATTGGTCACTTCAAACTTTAAAAAGGTATGCTCCCAAGAAAACGAGCTGAACAAGGTGATCAACATTACTCGATAAGACAAATACGCCGCCACCAAGTCCTCTTGATAACCTGAAATGACGTCAATGCTTTATACGACTCTCTGTGCCATAATCTTCCTCTACACCTGATCTTGACTAAAGTTGCAGAGATAGACAACTAGAAAATAAAAAGCCCATGACACATGCAGGTCAATATGCTGGAGTCTTTTCATCTACAAGCTCAAGCAAAGAAAAAAAGAACCCAAGTGGGCCGTTTGAATAAAGAATAAGGAACCCATATCCAGGAAACTATAAACCACTGAACTCATCAACATGAAATGCCTCCTAAAGCAGCCAATTTAAAGAAATAACATAAAATCCTTCAAAGCCATCCACAAAACCAGTAATAGTCAGTTATTAGACGTAAGATGAATCAGTAATTAGTAATAATCTCTCTGCTGGTATGATGACATTTGATTAGAAATCTTATCTCATTTTCTAGAACCAGGACCCGTGCATATCAGCTCCATGTGTGCCCATTTGCTTGAAAAATTGCAGACCGCAGTTTCCACTAAATCATGATCAACAGTCCGGTACTCTCGGTGATAAGAAAGATCATAAGCAATTAAGTTTGGATTAAAATAAAATTTCAGCCCTGTAAATGCAATTATACAACCCTAAGCATCAATCACCATGACATCTAAAACCTCAGGTGTTGCTAATACCCACGGCAGCACAACAAATGCCCTGATAAAGAAGTATGTCAAAGAACGTCAATGAAAAGATAGTCCACGCATCTTCACAGGCTTCCTCAACGTACAAAGTATCGTATCTCTCATAGACCAGCTTGTTGGGGAGAGCTCGGATATAACAATTCACCACGGCCAAACGCAATCCAGGATCAATTTCTCCCCCGATACTAAATCAACTTAAAATCTCTTAACCCCCAGCAATAACCAGCAATGTATAGCCTCACAAAATGCAAATATAATACTGAAATGATAAGTAGACAAAGCAAATAACGACACCAAGGATTTAACGTGGAAAACCCGATGCGGAAAAAACCACGGACCGCCCAAAAACATCCACTAATCACCAAGAATAGCAGGATACACAAAGTATTCTTCTCTAGTCACACACTAGAGGTTCAACATCAACATTACAATCATCTTCTTCTCACCACATAGGTGGATAAACAAGTTTTGAGCAAGAAAACCTTAACTGCAACTGGAGAATTCGGAGACGGTTCTCGACGAACAAAAACCATCAACTCGTAGCCCTCGGTCTCACGAACAACATACTGAAATTTGAGCCGATTCCGACAATATTTGGCCTTCGAATCAAAGCCGCAAAGTTGCAAGCTTTTTCTTTTCTTCTATTCTCCCTTCGGTGGTTTTTCTTCTCTCTCTCACTTTTCTTCTTTTGGATGCGCACACCCCACGTACGACAACTCCCTTCTTTTTGTTCTCTTTTTTTTTTTTTTTTAATGATGGCTGGGCCCCACATGCAGGTGGACCCAGCCAACAAATCTCCCCCTCCACCTCATGTGGGAAGGTTTGTCATGCCCGCTTTTCTTCTACAAGTGTCAAGCTTCATCACAGGCAAGGCTTTGGTTATCATGTCGGACTTATTGTTGTCGGTATGGACTTTCTCAAGTAGGAAGAGCTTCTCTTCTAACTTTTCTCGAATCCAATGATACTTCACATCAACATGCTTCGACCTAGAATGAAACACCGGATTCTTGCTAAGATGGATGGCACTCATGCTATCGCAATATAGAACAAATTTCTCTTGCTTCAAGCCCAACTCTTGTATGAATTTTTGCATCCACAAAAGTTCTTTACCTCCTTCGGTAATAGCAATATATTCCGCTTCAGTTGTAGACAAAGCAGTACATTTTTGCAATCTCGATTGCCATGAAACAGCTCCCCCTGCAAATATTATTATAAAACCCGATGTGGATTTTCGAGAATCAACATCACCGGCATAGTCCGCATCCGAGTAGCCACTCAACTTAGGCTCCGCATTTCCATAACATAGGCAAAGTGTAGAAGTGCCTCTAAGATATCTCAAAATCCATTTAACAGCGATCCAATGCTCCTTACCTGGATTAGAGAGAAATCTACTCACAACACCAACTGCATGAGCAATATCGGATCTTGTACAAACCATGGCGTACATCAAACTACCCACGACCGATGCATAAGGAATATTCATCATCTCAACCTTCTCTTTCTCACTTGAAGGACACTCATTACTACTCAACTTGAAATGGCCTGCAAGTGGAGTACTCACCGGTTTACATGTGCTCATGTTGAATCTTTCAAGCACCTTTTCAATATACTTCTCTTGAGATAACCACAATTTCTTATTCTTCCCCGTCACGAGTAATTCTCATGCCTAAGATTTGCTTAGCCAAACCTAGGTCTTTCATTGCAAAAGCTTTACTCAACTCATTCTTCAAGCTCTTGATTTTCTTGGCATCATGCCCAACAATCAACATATCATCCACATAAAGTAGGAGAATAAGAAAATCATTATCTGAGAATCTTTTCATAAAGACACAAGAATCGGAGTTTGTCTTACCGTATCCTTGTTCTTCCATGAATGACTCAAATTCATATACCATTGCCTTGGCGCTTGCTTGAGACCATATAAGCTTTTCCTCAATCTACATACAAGGTGCTCATTGCTTTTAACTTCAAAACCCTCCGGCTGCTCCATATATATCTCTTCTTCTAGGTCTCCATGAAGAAAAGCTGTCTTTACATCAAGTTGTTCAATTTCTAAATTTAAACTGGCGGCCAACCCAAGAACAACTCGAATAGAAGACATCTTTACAACCGGTGAAAAAATCTCTTCGAAGTCTATGCCCTTCTTTTGACGAAAGCCCTTCACAACAAGTCTAGCCTTATATCGTGGTTGTAAACTATTTTCTTCCGTCTTCAACTTGTACACCCACTTATTTGTGAGTGTTCTCTTACCTTTAGGCAACTTCACCAATTCAAATGTGTGATTCTCATGCAAGGATTTAAGCTCCTCTTGCATAGCTTCATGCCACTCATTCTTTTGTTCACATGATATAGCCTCTTCATAAGTTTCTGGCTCTCCCGCATCGTGAGTAACACATACTCATGTGGCAAATATTTTTGAGAAGGCCTACGCTCTCTTTCGCATCTTCTAACTTGAGGTAGGATAGATTGCTCTTGCTCAGCTATTTCACCTGTCTCAACCGAAGAATCAACATTATGTGAGGACTCACCATCTTCATGATTTCCATGCACTTCTCCCCCATGATTTCTATCAACATTAGAAAGATTTGGGCTGAAACTAACTGAACGTTGAGTTGTATTCTTTGGTCTCTCCGCCTTGTCAATGTCTTCAATAGTTTGATACTCACAAAACACCACATCTCGGCTTCTAATGACTTTCTTTGCAACTGGATCCCATAACCTGTAGCCAAACTCTTCATGTCCATAATCTAAGAAGATACATTGTTTAGACTTGTCATCAAGCTTGGATCTTTCATCTCTTGGAACATGCACAAATGCCCGACAACCGAACACTTTTAAAGGGCTGTAGGAAACATCTTTGCCACTCCAAACTCTCTGCGGAACATCACCCTTAAGAGGA
The DNA here is from genome assembly GCA_014182395.1 of Eucalyptus sp. ANBG9806169. NCBI lineage: Eukaryota > Viridiplantae > Streptophyta > Magnoliopsida > Myrtales > Myrtaceae > Eucalyptus > Eucalyptus sp. ANBG9806169. Next base: position 40,785,467 of record CM024579.1, read on the forward strand.
ATCGATGGAGATAGATTTATCAAGTCCACTGCTGTTCTTATCGCTTCACCCCAAAATGACTTAGGCAACTTCGCATGAGAAAGCATACACCGAATTCGATCATTAATTGTCCGGTTCATTCTCTCTGCTACTCCATTATGCTGTGGTGTTTTTGGAACAGTCTTCTCAAGCTTGATACCATAATCCCTGCAATAATGTTCAAATGGGCCTCTATATTCACCACCGTTGTCAGCCCGAACACATTTCAGCTTCTTCCCGGTTTCTCTCTCCACATTGACATGAAATTGCTTGAAAGCCGCAAGTTCCGATCTTTAGATTTCAAAGCAATAGCCCACACTTTTCTAGAACAGTCATCAATAAATGTCACAAAATATAATGCACCTCCAAGAGTTCTAGCATCCATGCAACAAACATCAGTGTGAACCAAATCAAGTACATTTGATTTCGTGTGTGGAGAGGAACTATGAAATGAGAATCTATGTTGCTTACCTGTAAGACAATGAGTGCATTCCTTTAGATTTTTGTCCTTCAAAGATAAAAGGTTCTTTCTAGCAAGAGTTTCAAGTCCTTTCTTGCTAAGATGACCCAGCCTCATATGCCATAAATCAACCGAGGGATCCTCCACTGCATTTACCTCTTCTTTAATCAAGTCGCTTGCATGGTGTAGAGAGAGCCTGTCTTCTTACCCTTTGCCACTACCATGGAACCTTTAGTCAACTTCCATTTGCCATCAAAGAAGGAATTACAATAACCATCATCATCTAAGGCACCCGTAGAGATCAAGTGAAGTCGAATATCCGGAACGTGTCTCACATTTTTCAAGAGCAAATTACATCCGACATCGGTTTCCAAATAAACATCTCCCATGCCAATAACCTTGGAAACATCATTATTTCCCATCCTAATATAACCAAAGTCGCCGCTGCGATAAGAAACAAAGTAATCACGCCGTGAGGTGACATGAAAAGAAGCTGCAGAATCAACAACCCACATAGAGTCTTGGCATGTAAGATTCACACATCCGTCGTCACATACGAACACAATATCGCCATCGGATGCAACCGCCGTTGTAGCTTGTTTCCCTTCTTTCTTTTGATCTCCATTTCTATCATGGAATCTATCTCTCTTTGGCAACCAACACTCTTTTGCATAATGTCCCATTTTGCCGCAATTATAACACTTGACACTCCTTCTCGGTCTTGATTTTGATCTTCCTCTTGACTTGCCTCGGGTATCATTTCTTTGAAACCTTCTTGATTGACTTCTCGCCCTGTTTTCTATAACAAGAGCATCCGATGTAGAAGCATAATTCAAGCCTTTTCTTCTTGTTTCTTCATTGAACAAACTTTCTTTAACCATGCTCATAGAAAGCACACCAAAAGGAGCTGAGTTGTTTAATGCCACAACCAAGGTGTCCCAACTATCGGAAGAGTACCAAGTAATAAGCATGCTTGCAATTCATCACCAAGATCAATCTCAAGATTTGTCAGTTGATTTACAATATTTTGAAATTCACTCAAATGTTCCGCCATATTACTCCCTTCCTTGTATCTCAAATTCACAAGTCGCTTAACTAGAAGAGCTTTATTTTGTGGAGTTTTTCTCTCATAGAGATCTTGTAATTTCTTCCACAAAGTGTCCGCCTTCGTTTCTTGAGCAACGTGATGGAACACACTATCATCAATCCATTGTCGGATAAACCCAACAGTTTTCCGATTCATTCTCTCCCATTCTTTGTCTTCCTTATCTCCTTTGGCTTCATCACCCTCAATAGGATCAAATAAGTCTTTGCAATATAACACATCTTCCATCCGAGGCTTCCAAATAGAAAAATTCGAGGCATTTAACTTAAACATGGTGCTGCTGGTTTCTTCCATTTAACACTAAAATTTCAACCTTAGCTCTGATACCACTTGTTGGGGAGAGCTCAGATATAACAATTCACCACGGCCAAACGCAATCCAGGATCAATTTCTCCCCCGATACTAAATCAACTTAAAATCTCTTAACCCCCAGCAACAACCAGCAATGTATAGCCTCACAAAATGCAAATATAATACTGAAATGATAAGTAGACAAAGCAAATAACGACACCAAGGATTTAACGTGGAAAACCCGATGCGGAAAAAACCACGGACCGCCCAAAAACATCCACTAATCACCAAGAATAGCAGGATACACAAAGTATTCTTCTCTAGTCACACACTAGAGGTTCAACATCAACATTACAATCATCTTCTTCTCACCACATAGGTGGATAAACAAGTTTTGAGCAAGAAAACCTTAACTGCAACTGGAGAATTCGGAGACGGTTCTCGACGAACAAAAACCATCAACTCGTAGCCCTCGGTCTCACGAACAACATACTGAAATTTGAGCCGATTCCGACAATATTTGGCCTTCGAATCAAAGCCGCAAAGTTGCAAGCTTTTTCTTTTCTTCTATTCTCCCTTCGGTGGTTTTTCTTCTCTCTCTCACTTTTCTTCTTTTGGATGCGCACACCCCACGTACGACAACTCCCTTCTTTTTGTTCTTTTTTTTTTTTTTTTTTTTTTTTTTTTTTTTTTAATGATGGCTGGGCCCCACATGCAGGTGGACCCAGCCAACACAGCTCCAGTAAATTGCAGCTTCCTGAACAGCACGCCAAGGAGCCAGAGACGACGATCGAATCGTCCTCGGATTAACAAGGTTGCGAAAGGAACGAAACGGGGTCTAAGTAGCTAATCAATGTCATGGACTCAGATTGGAGATGATGCCAGTTAAATACCCATAAACTGTAGCCCGACGCATAACACTCGCGAGCATCGAATCCAATTTCCACAACACTTCCCAAAATCAGATGCAAGATGCCAGCGAACAATGCCCAACATCAATTCGGGGATCCCGGTTCAAGCACTAAAAGCAGGTGCCATGACTCTCACTGTCAGGATGGATCAGAGTCAAAGCCCACTCATCAACAGCATCAGAATGCTTAATACCAAACACAAACTTGACCAACACATGCCAATTCGCTCAGCTTCTTCTCTTCCTCTACGCTAAAACACCCATCCTAGACACATTTCAGCTTCCTCCGCACGAATCAGTCCGGTTTCGAGACGAATACCCATCGAAACTTCAATTCCATACCGAAAAGGAGGATTCCGACATTATACAACAAAGGAAGGACACGAACCAAGTCGCCTAATTCGCCTCCTGTCTGGCCACGCTTCGCTGCGACTCCCACCAAAACACGACAAAATCCCAAAAAAAAAAAAAACACTTAAGAACAGATAATGGTCCATTACGCCAATCAAGGAACACTGACCAGAGATGGCGACTTGAGCTCGGAGGGGAAGATTCTCGGCCAGCCGCCGTCAATGGCTCGTCGCCGGCCACGGAACGTGAAGCTCCGCCGCACGAAAGGCACGCTGGAGCAGGAACGGGGACTGAAGTGGAATTAAATAAGAGTTCAGGGGTTTGTCATTTAGTAAAAGCTCTTTGCTAATTAAAATAATTCGTTAGCGACTTGGGCCTGAGGCCCATCTTTGTTTCTTCTCCTCCGTTCGTTGGGTTTTCTTGCTCGGCCCAATAACCCGGCGTTTCCAATCAAATGTAAAGGTTTAATAATATGACGAAAAACTTTAAATTAGTATACCCGTGATAAATTTATAATACACTAATTTTTTTTATCACCAAAGACATCAAATTAGAACACATATGACAAATTCACCCTCTAAACTGCTGAATTGAATTATATGTGGCAGTTAACGGATATATTTTATCTTCCGTTTATCACAAGTACACTAGTTTATGTTTTCCTGATGAATTAATCAAATCTAACGGAAATTAATTGAGAATAAATTTATCACAATGCACCGGTTTGGGATATTTAGTGATAAATTTATCGCAAATATATTAGTTTGAGATTTTTTGTGATATTAATTCAAATGCAAATAGATAAAGTATTATGTTATCAAGAGAAAATGTGGGCTAAATGGGCATTGGTTGACTAATCGAACTCAATTCAACTTGATTTTACACTGGCACTCAAAGAAAGAGCTTGACCCACCTCAACCCCAACTTGCAAGTAGATCTCAATCCATATACGAGCTCAGGATTAGATGTATCAAAAATGAATTATAAACCCATATTTGGAGGCTGGGTTCTTAATCCAATTCTCTCTAGATATGTTCCTAAAAAAATGCGATTCAAGCGAATACTTCCCCCAATAAAGAGATCTTGATGGAATTGCCACATAGCACAATTTTGCCAAGAATCAGCCCACTTGTTTCTTGAATGATAGGAAACATGAGATAACAAATCCAATCTTTAACTAATATTTCAAATAGCTATCGCAAATTCCAATTTATTGTGTTTCGCCTCTTACTCAGAGAAAGACAATAAAAAAAAAAACTCTCAATCATGGAAAAATTCAGATATTTGATATCTTTTTCTTTGAATGAGATTTCAATTCCAAATTAAAATGATTATCATAATCCAATTTGAATTGAATATCTTGTGTGACAACAAATATGATGAACTTAAATTAATGAGACGATAAAATTAAATATCTTCACATATTTTTACCCAAAGTTTAGACATTACATTAAACACATTAAAACTTCAAAAACCACATTGTAAATTGAGCTAGAGTTCAGAGACCAACAACTTAAAAAGTCGGGAATGATATTATATATTATGCTAATGTTTAAAGACCATTTGTGTAATTATCCTAAACTAAATTTTAAGTAATGAACGATTTACTGAGACAAAGACCGTCCTACTTTGCCAACACCTCATTGCATTTTAGAAATAAGAAAGCCATCTTCGGCACGAAAGCACATCGGCCGGCCAAACCATCCGGTTACTAGAGATTTTGACCATTTTGAAACCGAATTTTTCATGTGAGATATTCAGTCCGGTGCAGACGACAGTAGGTCAAAAGCCGGGACGAACTCGTGTTATAGGTACTGGCTGGAAAAGAAGGGTTACAACCTTTGCCACTAGACGGCTATTTTGGATGAATCGACCTATTCCTCGCGACATCCGCAACTATATAAGTTGCACCCGCCATCTATCAAGAGAAGAAAAATCACACAAAAAAATGACCATACAACTTTATTCGATCACAAATAAAATTAGAACCTCAAAGGCAATTAACAAATGAAGGCGCGCATATGCTCCCGTGAGCTCGAGATGATATCGCCCCTGAAGAAATGCTGAAACAGTTCCCAATCTATGGAAAGAGGAGTTTCCTTGGTCTCAAACATCAGACATTCTGACAAGCTTTTCGTAGAGAATGCGGTCGTCTCTACCAGTATTGCTCTCCCATAACGCGCACGCCACCAGTTCCTGATTCAGTCAAACCCGAATCACACGGTGCCAGGGAAATCGAGAAAAAGGTGGAAAAATCCCTACATCTAAAAGAATTGCATGCAATTTCTTACCTTGACATCTCTATGACATAGGAACTTCCCCAAGGTGTGAATGATCAACCTCATATCTTCAACCTAAAAAAGGGAAGACAACCCTTTACTCTCCCTGACTAATTATAGAGTAACATAGGAAAGGAGATTTTCTACTCACCCTTATGTATCCAACTCGGTTTCTGTCAAAGAACCTGAAAGCCTGTTCAGAATAATATAACCATCAGAGAATAAGTATCACTTGAAGAGCTAAGCGAAAAGCGGACAAAAAATATGAGGCAGCAGAACATGCCTGCAGTAATTCCTTATTGACCACACTATCCTCAACACCTGCTTGTTTCATCCCTGTTCCCACTTCCTCTCCTTTTACAGGTGCGCTAGTATCATGATCTGGCTTAGACCCAGGAGTTGTCGCACTAGATTTGTCCTTTGCAGATTCCTCATCCTTCACCGGTTCCTCTGGTCCACTCTCTTTGTCCCCGCCTACCTTTTCAGGCCCAGTATTGACATCAGTATTCTCCAATTGTTCAGTTGCCTTCAAGAATCAAACTAGAAAGCAATTAGACAATCGTATCAAAAATATCCAAAGATTGAAGTAACAAGATGCAAAGCACTGGTTCACACAGAACAATCCGCAGCATAGAACAATCATCTAATTTCAGATCAAGCAACAAACAAGCATAACGAGAATTGCTTTGCTTGCCTCTTTAGAAGTCTCAAGTTGGGAGGTCGTTTCCTCCATTTCATCAAACTCTTCTGGATCTTCTTCAGGATCTTCCTCAAGATCCTCATTATTATCTGCTCCTTCATTCATTCTCTCATCATCAACATTGTCATTGGAATCATTGTTGTCCTTAGTCTTTTCATCTTCTGGTTTAGCAGAAACATCAGCTGTCTCAAGAATAGCTGATTTGCTTTTCGGAGGCAGTTCAAAAGTCTTCGATTGCTTTGGTGCTTTTTTGTAATTTCCCGTCTCTCGATTTTCTTCTCGCCTCCTCTTGCGCTCATTTCTTTTTTTAATAAATTTTGTACGCAGTTTCTTCATTTCAAATCAGCACATGAAAGGAGTAGAACATTTAGCTATTCAGTCAACTCAAGCATTTTATTCAGACGAGGTGGAAAAGGCAAAAAACCCATCCAAAGATACCTGCAAAAAGCTAAAGAGACGACATCCCATCTGATACTGGAGCATCTCATAAAGTGATTCTGCAAATACTGAAAGCTACAACAACAAACAAAGAATTGGCATTGTTGTTGTATCTCATGCATCAAAAGGAACTAGTACAGATAATAATACAACACCATTGTCAGTCCAAACTCATACACAAAGGCAGATCAGATGGATGTCACATGTTGAAGCCAAGGATCTCACCTCAAAGTTTGATTCTTCGGCATCCTTGTCAGAATAGTCTAAGAGTGAATCAAGTGAAAGTGATAATGAACGCAACTGCAACAATTAACAGCACAACAATACCAGAAGTAAGCTGATGTTTGACATTGATACAAATACACAGCAGTCATGACAATAAGAAACTCTTAGGGTCAAACCTACTTTAGAACCCTTGGGACCTTTTGTTTGTAGAATCAGGCCTGGGCGGGGAGGTTCTTCAACCTTTCTCTTTGCCCTAGTATCTTCATCTGATTTTCTCAAAGATTCATCTTTCTGATTTGCATCTTTTTTCTCCTTATCATTCTTTGACTCCACCTCTCTCAAACTCTTATCCATGTGAACATCATGCTCGGGAGCTTTCTGCTTCTCAGCTTTGCCCTCAGCTATAGTGCTGGAGCCAATTTTCTCTTCAACTCCCTTTTCATCCTTTTTTTCCTCCTCATTGACCACACTTTCTGCTGCTGCCGAGGTCTTTGAAGTATTCTGCATCTCAGGAACTGATGCTTGTGACTTTTTCTTGCTAATTACTTTCTTCTTCGGTTTGTTCACTTCGCTCACCTGACTTTTGGTGTCAGCAACAGGCTTATCCATTTGCCCTTCCTTGACAACACTTTGTTCACCACCATCTTCCTTAGAATCAGCCACCCCAACATTGGCTTCCCCATCCACAACCTTCTTCTTAGGTACTTTTTTAATTATTTTCCTCTTTATGGTTGTCTTTGCACCACTATCTTGCCCGACCATGGCACTATCAGGATCAGTTATCTCTTTAGTTTCCCCTTCGGTGCAATCTGTCTCCATTTCAGTTTTCATCACAGACTGCACACCTTCTTTAACCGCAGGAACTTTCTTTACCACCTTTTTCCTGATAAAAGTTTTGACAACAGTAGATGGTTCATTCTGCTTACTTGCCGTCTCTGATCTTGTGTTACCATCTCCAGCATCCTTATCAAGCTTGTCACTTTGTTTACCATCGCTTTTCTCCATTATAGCCTTCTTGTCTGCAACCTTCTGTTTTACAATCTTCCGTATAATCTTCTTCTTCCCAGTCTTGACAGTGCCAGCCGCCTGAGCACCAGTTGTTTCTCCTGATTCCTTTACTTTTTCATCCTTGTCCAACTCAGCCATTTCATCCGCATCCTTCTTCTCATTTTTGCCACTTCTTTCTTCAGTTTCACCTCCTTGGACAAAAACGGCATTTTTATCTTTCTGATCACCATCCCCGTTCTCTCCAGAAGTTCCAGAGTCGTCGTTTTTCTCAGATTTGCCAACCATTTGTGAATCTTTTAAGGAATTTAAACCCTTGTCTATTAAGAAAACAAAAGAAAAACGGCAGCATGCATGTTAGCGAAACAGGAGAAAACATTGGGAATTCTAGCAAATTTCACTCACCTTCGGTTCCCTCCATCCTATCTCCAGACTTCTGCAATAAAATTATGATTTTAGAATACCAATAAAAGACTCCTCATGTTCCACTTCATTGATAATTGGAGAATAAAAGACACTAAAAACTGACATATCAAGCTACACGAGCACTATTATACATTTATCATTACTGCCTCTTTGTACTGATGCCAAGTCAACTACCATCAATTGGACAGATGAACAGGCATCAAATACAGAATGCATGGAGCCCGCTGGACAAAACCAAACTAAGAGCAAAACCTGTCAACACTGACAGCTTCCGCCACCAGGACCAAGTTCCTCAAATATGCAATTAACTGTGACTGTGACCCAAACAGCACATCTGAATTAGAATGTACATGCGACCACAGTACTTTCATACTTCAGGAAGAAAATTAAAGATGTAAATTTTTCTTTCCTTTCCCTATCAAACTTTACAGGGACAGAACTTAATGATGTTTAATATCGAGTTCAATATACTAAAATCAGAACATCAGATCAGTTCATCAACAAAGCAGATGAAATCCAAACCTAAGGTTTTGATCAAAAGTGCAACTTATTTGGCCCCATAATAAAAGACCATTTAGGCTCAGTCAGGTTCAACCTTTCTTTCCAATACCCCAAAACAAGGTATCATTCTTGAGACTTGCCAGTCACATGTTATGTGATCTCACTTGGAGTCCAAGAAATTTAAGACCATACCACCAATCTCCAGCAAACCACTGTCCAAACATGAAGCGACAGAACACTCGCACAGTAGCATAGTCCTTCTAATTTCACCCACCAATGAAAGCATTACATTGCATGGCGACCACTTCAGTTTGATTAATGAAAGACTGAGAAAGTATCATATCTTGGGCCACATCAAGGAACATTCACCAGTAAGCTGTTACTAAAGAATCTAGGTCAAAGTTAAACTGAGCGAAACAGAAGGTTTGGTAAGGAAAGGACGCCAGTCACTTTTTCCATAATACCTAAATCGTACATGAAATTCTTCATATAAAAGTATTATAAAGATAAAATCATAAGAGTAGCAGTAAAGTGAATAGATGACAGAGTCAAGGGTTAGTGGATGAGCATTAAGGTGGAAGAACTTTTTAAAGAAGACATCGAGATGCAGTAAGCACCCAAAAACAACAGATTTTGCATTTACAAGCAAACTTCTACATGCATAAAGACCAGCACATTCAATTGCAAAGCAACTTCTGTTCATGTTGTGTTTGTCTTACATGAACCATTGCTAATAAACCACAGCATCAATAAAAATACAAACCTCATCTTTTAAATTTCTTCTCCGTTCTCTGTCAGCAACAGCATTCTTATGAGCAAGCCACTGCTGCCTCCACGTCTCCAGTGATGGAAGACAGTCCGACAAGTCAGGGACAAAGAGTACAGTGATCTCTTTATGGCTAAAGAGGCCATCCTTCCCAATTCGATCATAATGTATCTGTAATGTCAAAATGCAAGAAGAAATGAAACAAATTTTGAGCACATGGGCACACAAATACACTGCATGCATGCACGCTTACATATATGCATGTGATGAAGGATATCAATGAACACTGTCATTTAACCACAAAGTCACATACAAACACTACAAACCAGGGCAAACAAATGCTTTGGACACATACACTGCTTGACAAGGTAAGTGGAGTTCAAAAAAGCTTGATCACGCAGACAAGGCAATAAACACAGTCATATATCTTTAGTATTAGAGACGTGATTAGAGAAAAGCATGCTCTATGGGCTGACAGAATGCCCGCAGTGAACTAGAATGAGAAATGACCAACGTTAACCATCATTACAAGCACGCATGACCTCGGAATATTCGAATCCCAACTCTGGTTTTTATTTTTTTGGAAGGGTACCATTCTATGGGCTAGGTGGGATGCAAAATAGCAAAAAAATAGAGAGAGAGAGAGAGAGAGAGAGAGAAAAGAAAGCTAGTTACCTCGAGGAAACGATTCCAATGCTGACAATTCTGCAAGTCAAGCTGAGTGATATCTTTAGCATATCTGAACATTTACAGCATTTTAATGATTTAGCAAGCACATCTTAAAAACCAAAAAGGAAAAACAAAAGGCAAAAGAAAGCGAAGACAAACCTAAGGGCTGTCTGTATTAAAGAAGAATCATCAACAGATGGATCACTGCCATCATTACAATTCCACGGTCCACCAATTGCCATAAAAGAATGATCCTTCCTAAGAACAGCAAACCTTAAAATGTTACAAATATGGGGAACATGATCACCAAAGCTCTTATCAGACGATAGATTCTCCAGGGCGCTCCTGCTCTGTCCACTCATCAGAATCACCTACACCAGCATCAAACAGCGCATTTTAGGGCAAACATGCAGCATTAATTGGGCCAGTATATTCAATCCACAAGGAGTTTCTCAAATTGCACAAATATATAAATCAACAGAATCACAGACTTGACCTGTGTCTGTGTCCTAAGATACATAGCAAGTTTTGTGAATACAAAAGAATCGATCCTCAAATTTAAAAAATGAGTCTCAGTAAATGAGACACCCCCGTCAATTTCAAAAGGATTATCCAACATAAGGTAAATAGGTATGTCTCCCCATTTGAATGTGAAGAGGGATACAAATGGTCAAATTCCATCTTACCAGGACTTCTAGGGTCGAAGGAATGAAGACTAAGGTACAAGAGTTCCTTTTAAGTAGATTGAGGACAGAGTCCTACAATTGCAGATTCAAGGGGGATGCAAATGAAGCAAAAGTGAAACTTGAAGACCAGAGGGTGAAAAATTGTAAGAAGAGAAGGGGGATCAAAAAGAGTTGTTCAGAGACAAAGAAATAGGAGAAGGAAGAAAGGCAAAGGAAAAAAAAGCAAAAAACGCCACCTAACCTCCAAGAGTTAAATGGACAAAAAAAGAAATGCTCTAAGAGTAAATTCATCGGCATAGCATTGAGGTTGGAATCATGGAAGGAAATGTAAAGCGGTGCCTCGTGAAGACAATGACTTAAGACATATGCTGCCACAAGAAATATTCACGAATGTAAAATGTCAAAATTGAGTATATCCAAAAGACTTGCTGTGGCTCCCCAATACAAGTCAAACTTGTTTATAGTGGCTTAGGGAAACACTAAAATACACTGGAGAGAAGTCCAGCTACAATATATATATATATATAGAAGTAAATGTAAATATAATATGTAAACAGGTAGGAAAAGGTTATCGACGAGTTGAAACTCTAGATCAACTCATGAGTTTTGATCCTATATGCTATAAGATATCAAATAAATGACTTACAGGAAAAATATCAGAAAAAGATATATTTGTTCTACATAATAATATTGTGAAGGGGAGCCTTGGCCCAATGGTAAAGTTGTCACCCTGTGACTCGGAGGTCACAGGTTCGAGCCATGTGAACAGCATCTTGCAATTGCAAGGTATGGCAGTGTACATTAGTGGTGGACCCCAGACAAAGCCAGAGCATGATGCACCAGGCTGCCCTTATACAAAATACTATTGTGCTTATGCAGACAATAAAGTTTGCTTTGCTTGCATGAACTAGAAAGTCAAGAAAACTTCAGGTCGTCCACTATATCATCAATTCATCCTGACAAGAGGTTACTAAACAGGAATGTGCAAGAAATTATCATAAATTTGGCAGTTTTAAGTACCAAACATTAATCAAGTCGTAAGGATGGCCAGCTAAATAGCATTTTTCAGTTAAAAAGATACTAATCACAGCAACATGAAGATTGAACTTGACAAGATAATGAACTGATTCAAGAACCAACATCTGAGAGCTAGTGCTGATTAGGATCGATAGATTTTATCTTTTCATCCTTTTTCACTAGCAAACTAATCTGCAGACCTCATTTCTATTCTGTCCCTACGAGTCGAAATGCAAACTAAGGACTCGAACACAAATCTGACACACTTAAGGCTTCACTGACACAGATATAAACAGAAGCATGTAACAGTATTCACGAGCCAAGTTAATCTTAATGACTGATTATTAACAGTACGCCATTAGGCACTTTACTTGTACCCATCCTGTCTGCAGTAAACTTTGGTACTTGGCTTGGAGTGTATATCAACATAGTGAATTTTTGAGACAGCATAAATATGTACTCAATTAACTGCAGTATGGCAAATGCTACAGTCATCATCATTTTAAATTAAAAAAAGGTGGAAAATCAGGTTGGCTACACGTCCAAAGCTCTAGGAACAACAAACCTTAGCGTTCCAGACGATATCTCGATGTACTGGTTGTTCTGAGTCATTGGAGAGGAGTTTGGCGGATGACTCTTTTGGTTCAGCTGCACTCTCATCTTCAAGAAAGTCGTGCTCAAAACTGTCCCAGTCAACAAGATACTACATTTCATCAAAATATTATTCACACCCGCTATAAAAAGACAACCAACCATCTTTGGGCCATGAGAAAATCTTTACATAACTAAAGGAATGTTTTTACATAGTTCATAGCAATCCTAATGGAAGATTATTACTTCCACAATTTCCAGTACAAAGTACCAGAAGCAAAATAAGGTAGCATGAATAGAATAGACAATACAAGGTACCTGACAGGGGTATGTAATGAGAGCTTAACACAATCCTTAGGCCAACTCACCACCACCTGAAACACGATAGGGTTCAAGTAAGAGCACATATAATCACTTAAAAGAATTTTCTCATCAAAAGAATGACATAATAAAACTGCAAACCTTGGAAAATTCTGGAGACACAAGAAGTCTTGGATAGCGTTTATCCAGAGACATATAATCCCTTTCTACAGCTACTAAACTGGATGAGTAGACCTGCAAAAGAATATTGCAAGAGCTTAATTATGAAATACAACAAATCGCACCAGAAACTAACAAGGAAGACGCATTTATCCAAGGCTTATTAGTCTCTGAGACCATTCTTCACCAGAAACCAATAAAGAAGACACTTTTAATCGAGGCTCACTAGTCTCTGCTGCTATCTCTTTAAGCAAAAATTTATAATTCTATCGGGAGTAGCAAAACAACCATTGCGTAATATCCACAGAAGTATACTAATACATATGCACGCGCATGCGCATATGCACGTATCTTTTTTTATGGGAATGATCAAGAGGGGAAGATAAAGAATGGTCCCAAATTGTAGAACATGTGTTCAACATGTAAGAACATCTTATGAGGAAATCTTGGCAGTCAAACCACAGTGATTCGATATACAATTGATGCTGGTGATAAATGATGCAGCTCCGCAGAGAAAATTCTCCAGTCAACAAGCTATTTTTTTAGCCAAGGCAAAGTTTTTCCTTACTGGCTAACAAGACTCAACTTTACGAGCCAGCTCCAATTTTTAGATCAATTCTCATAAGAGAGGCATCATTACGAAAAAGCATGTAGAGGACTTATGGGACTGGAGAGGCGCAAGATAGGACTGGAAAGCATTGAGCAGAGTGAACGATGAAGAGATTTGAAGAAAAAGAAACGTGGGGGACAGAGGTAAAGTGATGATGAAAGGCAAAGTAGCACTAGAAAGCAGAGAGATGGAGCATTTCAGAAGAGAGGTGCCTTCAGATTCTTCAACAATCGATGTATTCCAAGTTTAGAATGTCAGAGTAATAGATAAAGCAAAGTGAGAAGCCACTTGGCCAGGAGTAACATAAGGAATCCCAAAGCAGAAGCAATCTTCCCCTCAGCAGTCGCAGATCTCTGGAGGAAGATAATCTCTTTAATGAATGATGAATAGGACAATCCTTGCATTCCTTTTCTTTACCTTGCAGACATATTCTCTCCTTATTTGTTTAACAGGTGAAGGACGCCTTCAGAATGACAGAACAGGAGCAAGTTAGTGACGAAGGCACAGGAAACCGAGTAGGTACATATTCACACTAGAGCAGGACGCAAAGTAAATCATCAAGGTCCACCTATTTGAAGCTTCATGATGCGGAGAATCTCGTCGCAAAGATCTGCCTTCCTTTGTCAAAGAAGAACCTCGTCGGTCCTTCGAGGCCCTCGGAGGAGTCCGTTCTCGTCCAGTCTCTAATAAACGTTTTCGCTCTCGTTCTTTTTCCTTGTCTCGTTTCTCCAAAAAGCGTTCCCTTTCTCGAGCTCTTTCGCGTTCGCGTTCGCGTTCTCGTTCTCGTTCGCGCTCCCATTCACGTACCCTCTCCCGTTCGCGTTCTCGTTCGCGCTGGCGTTCCTTCTCCCTTTCTCTTTCTCTCTCTCTCTCTCTCAGCCGCTCCCTGTAACGCTCTTCCTCTCTTAACTCAAATTCTTGAAGATAACTAGCCCTGTCATCCTTGTCTTCTTCAATTTGAGGATGGCTACCGCGTGATAGTATGCTACTCGAGTAATCGGACTCGCTACCGTGAAGCCCTTTTCCAGTAGTATAGTCCCTCCCAGGAGGCAAGCTCACTCCATAACCAGGATTCAAAGAACTTTGCCCATAAACGTGATCGTCCGCATTTCTTCTCGGGCCTGCCCCTAATATCGACGTTGCTTTTGGTCCACCATAAGAGGGAGCACCAAGCATCGACAAGCTTTGAGGATCAGCATCCATTCTACCTCCATAAGACACGAGATCTTGGTCCAGATGTCGGTTTGCAGGAACTCTTGCTGCAAGATATTCATTTTGTCTGCCAGAAATGTGTTGCTACTTAGTGGTGTAAGAAATATTCCACCATTTTATTAAGTTTATTCCAACATACTTAACAATCTTTGAAGCAGACCATGGACCACTGCCTCAGTCGATGGGCAAGTAAGGTGAACTTGGGTAGTAAACCCAAGACATGAAAAGAAAACGAATAGCATATTGAACAGCAAGTACCAAGAAGGAAATTTCCTCTAAGTGGATGCAAGATGCCTAACGCAGAATTACCTGGAGCTTCCATCGAGTGCAGTGGAATGACGTGATTGAGTTTTCAGCAAGTGTTCTTGTCGAAGTAAAGATGTCTGATCCATGCGATCATACATCTCAGACTGTCAAGACAAAAAGAAGCAAAGACTAAACCTCCAAAGATTGTTTGTCTAGCAAGAGACGAGTTTAAATTTCATCATCAAAAAAAGAAGCAATAACAACAAAAAAGTCTCTACAATAATAATTCAACAAGAGAATTGGATCCAGTAAGAATTAGAAACGATAATAAGACACCTGACGTTGATGACCAAACCCAACAGAATCAGTGAATCTTCCGGTTGGCTCCATCTGCACATCTCTCCTGATATAGGCGCCTTGTCTTTCAGCATACTGTCGCCTTTCTAAAGAAGGATAATCAGGAACTTTTTCTGCAAATAATCCCTCATTTTTTCGACCATAACCATGGTTGGATGAGGAGACATATTCACTGGATGTAAAATTAGGAGAAGCTGATATAGATGAGGTGTAGCTGCTGCGACCTTCTAAAACAGACTGCCCAGCCCCTTTATTACTGAGTGCCGGAAGCTATAACAAGAAGATTATAAGTAAATTATAAATCAAGCACTATCAGTATCATAAAGCATGGTGGATTCAACACCTTCAATGCTAATTAAGCTGAACATTCAAAGGACCAACTGCCTCGACATTTAAAGACAAAAGAAAACTTCACGAAAAAAATGGCGAAAAGGATTAAATTCTCTAGAGATACATCTACAATATAAAATTGATTCAATCTTACTGAGTCCCCTCATAAGACTCTTCTACGGTGATGCTTTCTTTGAGAATCCTAAAAAGAAGGAAACAAGAAACAAAGAAAATTCATTTACAGAATTTTAAGTATTCCACCAAAAAAAAAAAAAAAAGTAACTTCGTTACGCTTATGGTATGCAGGAACCGATAGAAACAGTCGTCTATTCCTGATTTTTGTAAATGGGATGCTTCCCCTTTGAAATTGTTTTGCTTTACAGTGACGAATTCCTTCACAGAAGGCATAGTATAGGACAATAGATTCATATTGCTCTTCTAATAAATGCATCAATAAATGATTATCTCCTTTTTTAGAAGGGCCAGAAGCAATCATGAAAATGACCGTCGATTTTCTTCATTGTGTAAACAAGATTCAGCTAAGACATCATAAGTTTCTTCATTCTGTTAAGCATAAAAAATGTTTCTTCTCTGGTATCATTGACACAAGAAAACACAACACCAACTCAACAAAATTGAGAAATTTCCATGACGAATAACAAAAAAGGCAAAGGAAATTAAATCTAAGAAGAAGACAGAGTCAACTTTAATCTTAAAATGGAAAAAAGAAATACAAAAAATGAAATGAGAAATCTTTGAAAAACAATCTATCAGAAAATTCATAATATAGTACGATAGAATTATATTAATCTTCTAATAAATGTATCAATAAATGATTATCTAACAAATTAAGAACAATTATGAAAAATGACATGTCATTTAAGACTGTTCAAATAGGTAGGTTAAAACATTATAAGTTTAGTTTCAAATACAAGAATACCTTTCAAAATCAGGAAAAATTTCCAAATTGTGAAAGGTATTGAGAGACATCAAAAATTTCTCGCCATTTTATAAGATTCATGAAAACCCAATTCAATTCAGTAGGATCTTTCACTCACATTTTTTTCCACCAGAAACATTTTATTAAATTCTTGGACCCCAAATGTAGAATATCCTACTTTCACACAACTCACAGAGTTCAACAAGACATCAATATTTAGGAAGATCATAAAAGGAAAGGAAAATCGACACTAAGATTAAGGAAAGGAAAAAATACATCCACAACAACAAAAGAATTGAAATAATTAAATAGTTCAAACCTTTTACCCAAGAGCATTTTATCAGACACGTCAATGCACAGGTTAATTTGATATTTGAAAAAAATAATTTAGCAGTCAGAGATTCTCATCACACATGCCAGACAATTAAATTGAATGTCCAATGTCAAAAAATGAGATATTCAGGATTTGGCCCAATGAATTCATACAGCAATCAAGGAAATGCAACGGGAGGAATTGCACCCTGGTTTCCAGTGGTGCATGACCATTAAATAAATTCTAACAAAAAGGAAGCACGACTGAAGCTTAAGATCGTTGAGAAGATCAGCAACAATAGATACACATGCAATTCGCACTGACCTGCTGAGATCCACTCAAACCAGCTGAGCCATACACAGAACTATACTGTCCTCCATAATGAGCTGCAGCTGAAGGATGAGCCCTATATCCACCAACATCAGCTTCCTGCAAGGCACCATGGATTGATGAATGCTGAGAGGCCAAAGACAATTGAGAGCCCCCATCAGGTCCACCAGCAGAGCCTCCCGAATATGCAGGTCCCATCTGAAAACTATAGATGATAAGACTAGACCCAACAGAACTTCATGTCACACAAGTTTAAAGTCCCTTGGATTAACATATCCTTCGACAAGCAGTTCTAATTCAAGGAAACTCGAGCATAGGACAATATCGTGAACAAAACAACAAGGTGATTCTATGACTTTATCAGTCCAATGGTTTTGGATCAATCAAAATTCCATATCGAAAGTGACCACAATACTAAAATCATCACAAAGGTCCCATTCCCAGTTATAGAATCTAGTAAAAAACCGATTTTTAAGCCTTCGAATCTGGTGCTCCTCTTCAGAAAACATAAGAATCTGACAAACTCTACATGAATAGTCTTTACTCACGTGCCACATATCCCGACTACTATCCGATACGCGCCATTCTTTGCCATTCAAACCTGCGCCGTACAGATTATCCCTACAGATTATCCCGACGGAATTCTGCGATCGGAATTCCCAGAAACTAAACTTGTGTTTCCTTTAAATCCTCTAGCGAGCCGAAAAATCGACTCGTGCATAATTGCCCAATCCATTAGTCAAGGGCCGAAACATCATTACCCAACATGCCATTATCGACCGACGGAAAAGAACATCCCACAAGCAACATAACGAAATTCCAAATTACAAATTACAAATTAAAGAGAACGACGAAACGATACGATACGGAGAAACGGTACCAATATAAACAAAGAAAAATGCAGAATTTGAAACGAGAGGACCCGCGTAACTCACCTTCTGACCATATCCGGATTGGCCAGAATACGACTGTTGCCCGTACGCACTGCTCCCTCTAGAGGAATACATGCTCTCTCCCGGCAACAAATTGCTAATCCCACTCCGCGCCGAACGTGAAAGATAAGCCGACGAACGATTCTAGCAGCGCCGCAAGTCCCCGGACCAAAATACCATCCTTCGTATTGCCGGAATTCACGCCGAGAAAGGCGCCCCGCGGGAGCGAATTCGCCGGAAATCCGGAGGAGCGCCGGCGCGGACTTGCAGAGGAACAATTTGCTCAGCCGGTAATGGCCAAAACCCTAGGAAACGCAGGTGGTGCAGCAGGAGGAAGACGAAGATTACGAAACTGTTTCGCCCTTTTTTTTCTCTTTTCTTTTCTTTTCTTTTTTTCTTTTTCCTTTGTGCAGTCGACGTGAAAAAAAAAAAAAAAAGGAAAAGAAAAAAGAAAACGAAAAAACCGGGCCAAGGATTTATCGGGCTCGAGGAGATAAGTATGGGCCTGGACAGGGAGCTTCATGGGCCCGGGACTGCAGCTCGAACTCGAGCGTATGGGCTGGGAGGGCCCAAACAGGGCTGGGCTCAATAATGGGCCATCCGGCCCATCTCCAGCGGTTCACATATCGGATTAGAACTGAATACTGATGGAGCGTACTTTTTCAACTGAGCCAAGCCCCCTAGGATCCTGACACTCGGGAGTTGGACCCGTGACATCACAACCCAAACCCAGGACCACATATAACACATCACCTAGGCTCTTCATATTATTTCTATTTAAAGACTAGACGTTAATTAATTAATTATCCACCATCCAGGCATGAAAAAGATATCAAATCATCCATTCAAACACGTGGTTCATTTAACCATTGGAGGTTCGCCCCAATGGCCACCCTTCCATCTTGGAATGAGGAAGTTAGGGGTTCAAATCCCCACATTCTCAGGGGAGATTAGGGTGAGGACGATTTCATTTCAGAAGTGGGTTTCGACTCCCACGCCTTGCAATGAGGCAGGGCAAAAGTGTTAGAGTAGGATTAGCGTAGGATCAACCAAAAAAAAAAAAAAAAAAAAAAACACGTGGTTCATTTGATTAATCTAAATTTATTCTTAACCGAATTTCGCTTGCATTAATAATAAAACCACTCGAGACGCTCAAGAGTCATTCGTGCATCAAAATACGTCAAGGACTCGCCGATCATGAGTTATTAAATGCATGCATTTTTCAATGGAATTTTACTTTGTCATGCCATGTGTAAGGTTCGAAGAGGGCGGAGATCGATTAAATAGACGGCTCGACATCTTCCGTGATAGTAACCACATCAGTTATACCTTGGGATCTTTGATACTTTCGAGCACGGGAACGTAGATCTCGACGAAAACTATTCCACCAACCTTCCAACATCACACCTCACGCGAGGCGCTATCGAGCAACACCTGCACGACCCTCGACGCTTCGTTTTCCATAGGATCAGACGCCAGTTCAATCACTCCATTAAACAATTCACGAGAGAGATCAAAACAATGTTTATCCTAAACACGACAGGAAGCCCCCCCTCCCCCACGTCCATAAAAAAGAATAAAAAAAAACTGTCAGCACCACGCACGACCTAACCTATAATCCAAACTTTAATCTAATGTTCAATACCCTCGTCGCGAACATGAAGAAAATGCCAGCGCTGCTGTGCCTGCTTTCCCGGGGTGCCTCCTTTGTCGCCGCCGTCGAATTCATCCTCATGTCGTCGAATATTCCAACACCTATAGTCGTCGATTCCCGCAGCCAATCGCCCCCGACACGGCACGACTAAATGCCTTTTGGACCGACAGTAGCACTTCCAACAAATCTGCCGAAGAGATGTTAGGATACGACGTGCGCAAGGAACCAAAATTTACCCACCCGAGCGTGCAACTTCAGTTTGACTTGCCAATGGATAAACTCGAACATTGCGGGCGGGGGACTCGGAAATCTTTCCCCCGTGGGATTTTCAGAGAGATTGGGTAAATCCAACTCCATCGCGGCTCAACCGCAAGCCGCCCGATAGAAAACTCCGCGATCGGGCCATTGCAAAGATGATCGATCCGGGTGCTCGCAGCAAAGAGCCCCGCGGTCGACACGATCTTGCACGGTGGTTTCCTACATCAGGTCCCCATCAGGACCAAATACCATTTCGATTTCGATCGATTCGAGAAAAAGAGGTATGAAACGACCCTGGGTTGTGTTGAGGCCCGCCTGGTTTCACTAGGTAAGGGTAATCAATTATAGGGTGGGTAGATTTCATAATTGAAATCTGAAACTTTCATGGTTATAATAGAATCCTAGTTTTTAGACCCTAAAACCTAACCATATTTACCTGGAATCGATTCTAAAACCTACTCTATTTTTCTAATCGATTCTGGGGTCTACCTCAAGAACTTGTTTTCTTCTTTTTTGGTTCCTTTCTTTGGTTTGTTTTATGTATATATATATATAGCAAAATCATATGAGACTATAGATAACAAAACAATTCAAAGTAAAAGATGAATGATATAAATCCCTATCTGCCAAAGACAATAATCCATAAGATGAAGTTGTGTACAATTATAAACGATAAAAAAGAGTAATTAGTGGATTGGGTTGTATCGGACGCATATCCCTTTATTTAATATATATATATATATAATTCTTTTGTTTTGTTGGTAGAGTGAAGGATAACATATAACATAAATTATCAATTATAAAACTCTGTTCTCCATTTATTCATAAAATTTATGGAAAAAGGAAAAATTGATGATGAGTGCTGAGAAAGAACAAATGACAAAGAAGTATTGAGGTTAGAATCTAGTAAGGGTGTGCAATTGAACTGAATATACTCGGGAACCGGATTAGCCCACCCGGAAAACAGGATCGAGCACCCGTTCCCGTTGGAACCGGTTCCCAAAATTCGAAACCGATTTAAACCAGTCCGGGAACCAGGTCCAATTGATTACCCACCTAGGAATCGGTTTTGGAACCGATTTGGGAACCTATTTTGTAAGTATAGGTCCAAAACCTTTTTTTTTTCCTTATTTCTATTCTTACTCCCGCAATCACACAACATTTTTCCTTTTGGCTCTCTCAAACACGCATGACACTCCTTCTTTGTCATTCCTCTTCCTCACTTGCTTTCTTTCCTCATCGGGTCCCTCTCGCACCGTCCGACGGACATACGGTGTTCGTCGCTGCCAAATTCTTGTGTACCACGTGTCAAATTTTTCATTTGTAAGAGGAGTTATGCTTGCATAAATGAGTAGCTTCATGTAGTAGTTATAAGAACAAGACTAATATTATACCAATGTTTGTTACTAATTCTTTTCCTTAAGATTTTATTTATTACAATTACCCACATGGATCTTTAATTTTTCGTTTAGTCAAAAAATTCATGTATTTATTTATTACAAGTGCTTAACGTTTCGATACAAATTAGGAGGGTTACGTTATTTACTTGCGTATTAATATAAAATTCGAAGTCGTATAGGATATTGAGAGATTTCAACATAGATTCCAGTGAAAACAGGGTCGACCTTGGAACCGAACCGGAAAAACAGGGCGGATTGAGTATAGAGTCCAATACAAACATAATCGGGTATATAGTTCAAAAAAAAGGAACCAATTATAACATGGTTCAGGTCTAGACCCTACCCATCCTGGTCCCGATCACCCCTAAAATCTAGGATAAAAAGAAATTGGGATTTTGATTCTTTTAACTTATAAAACTGATTCAAAAATGAATTTCAAAATAAAATGGTCCGGTCCAGTTTCTGAATAGATATTCATTTAGAACCCATCTCCGGATCAATTTCGAAAATTTGGAACGCGTTCTCTAAGCAAATCCCCGGTTTGGCACCCATGTTATACCACTGGAGAGTCGAAAATGATCCCGAGGTGGGGATCCCTCGGTTTGGAAGCTTTCGAAGGGATCTAATAATCTATAGTGGTAGGGCTTAGCCAAAGAGAAGTTGGTGAGCGCGGTCCAATCGGAGATGGCGCTTTTTGGCTTCTCGCTCCTCGAGAGCATATTCTCTTCGCGTCGTTCTCCACCTTCGAGTTGCGGATCGACACGTAGTAATAAAATTCGAAGTCATCAGTGCAGTTACGGCGTCGCGAAACTGTCTCTGGGGTCGATGACGTCAATCGTTCGGCAAAGTCAATGAAGCTTTGCTTTCAGACCAGAAACCGAGTGCTCAAAAAGTTCGGTCGTTCGTCCAGAAATTATCGTATCTCTTTTTGGCCCGATTTGCACGAGCCAGATCTCAAAAGTTGTGCTCCTTAATAAGCATATAAGGCAGTGATAATTGACATCGGATGGATCGTGTTTTACCATAAGGCCTTATTAATCCGATTTGGGACGTGGACCGTCTCAATTTTCCCTACTCAAACAAGTGATGTCTCGTCGAGTTTGGTCTGCCCTAGTCAACGTTGTTTGGTATTCGAAACGCCGTTCAATCCACCCCTTCCCCTCTACCCTATCCTAGAAGTTTTCTAAAGTCATGCCTCATCTTAACATTTTTATCACGACAATTAAGTCGAATCAAATATGAGTCTAGTTCGTCCGGGAGCGACTAGTACAGATACAAGGAGGGGTCTCCTTACAATTTGATAGAATCTAGTCAAATCATGTGGGTCGATCTTTTAAAAGGGCGATGAATTCGACGTCTATCTCACTTTTAAATAATATTTCATATCTTGTCCATCGACTTCGTAATTTGAAATATCATAATTTTTAAACCCCACAGTACGTGACCTCAGCATGAGCATCATCCAATAAATAGGTTGCACGGAGTCTTCTGATCCCGAGGGAGATGGCGGGTTTGGTAAACGAGCTTTGGCTTTAGATCTAATATGCTAATCAAATCCGAGCTAAGCTAGAACATCACTAACCGCAGCGCGGTTTAAAAAAATCGAAACCTTCGTCTCGATACAGAGGACCTTAAACCCACACGTGACCAGAAAAAAGCAAACGAGGAATATAGTATACGGACGGGCCGATCTCCACCGGGTGGGGCCCGCGCGGTGAGGTGGCAAGACGAGGGCCACCCAGTTCCGAAAGGGAAGACGACGATCGCCCTGCGCGCCCCGTGCTTATCCGGTCAATGCCGTCGCGGAAACGTGTCGCGCGCGTGGAGTGGGGGGGGACCGAAAGCGACGTTTGGCGCCCGCCGAAAAGAGGCGTTTCAGTTCCGCCGTTCTCTCCTTTCTTGACACGGCTTGACTTCGCCCCCCCCCCCCCCTGCCCGGAGATGCGATGACCATTGGCTTATTCCACGACTTTGGCCGGGGGTGGTTTGAAATTGCTTCGAGGAATTTCTTTTTAATTATCGCTTTTAGGCCGTCAATTTGCAGCACGAGTGCGAAAAATTTAATGATATCCTTAAAATCGAATATGATTGGTCGATCCATCTGGAATAGGCCAGACGTGTGTATCCATTCTCGATCGACTTATCCTTTTCAATCGGGTTGCAAAGTATCCAATTTGATACTCCGCTCGACTTCAAAAAACTCCTATGATTGCCTTGTTTCTGAAAAAAAAAAAAGGCCACTTTAGTTCGATCAAATGCCTAGTGAACAAATGCCTAGTGAACACATGCTATGTGATCCTCAGCTCGATTTCGAAAAACCCTGGTGATTGCACTGTATCTAGAAGAACTAGTGTGATATAAATTGAAATGCTTACCACTTTAGTACTATCAAGCGTCCAATGAAACATGCCATACGATTCTCGGCTCAGCTTTGAAAAGCCTTGGTGGCTATCCTATTTCTAGAAAGAACCATGCTTACGACTTCAGTCCCACTAAGCACCTGATGAAACATGCTAAAAGTGGTAAGGCTTATCTTATGGGGGCCGAAGATGGCGTTGGCAAGGCTTGACCATGCCCTTTTTAGAACACGAATTATCAGTCCAAGCTTTCTTTTTTGGTTGGATTGAGAATAGTCCAGTTGAGCAGGACGAGGGCTCGCACACGCAAACACCGATGCCACTTCCCACGTTATCGAGGAAATGGCCAGTAGTCACCCACTCAAGATCTGACGAGAACTTGAAATTATGACCATAGAGCCACCTCAAAAACTCCAAATCCCATGAAGTTTCCTCCCAATCAAAGCTCTCTTTTGTGCTCGGAAGAAGCTCCTTTACCTCAACAACGATCCCCCGCCAATTGAACCACCCGATTTCCCATCAGCTCGTACTTTAAAAAGATCATCACGCCCGGTTATGATGAAAGCGCATGGATACTTTAGGCCTCCCAACCCTCCTTATCTAGAGAACATATTCTATTTCCATAAAGAGCAGCGGTCAAAAGCGCCGGTTGCGCATGTAAGTTCGTGTCCTAACATCATCCGTCAACGCTTTATCCATTGAACTCAAATTCACCATCGGTACGCGGCTTCGCTGTCATCCTTGGCGAATCAACCCGTGCAAATTCAAGTAAGACACATGACCGATCCGAGTGTGTCTTGGAGGGCCATAAGCCATCATGTTGATCACCGAACATCCCCGATTCCAGCACGATCCCCCACGAGGTTTCAAAGACGTCTTCAACCTCAAGCCCACACAAATCAAGTTTCCGACTATTCAAGCGCGAACAATCGGCGACGGATCCCTCACTCAATCTATTTGGACCCACATGCGATATTTGGCTTTTTCTATAGACTCCTCGATATTTTATGTCGATTCCTCAATATTATCCTAGAGGGCCATGAACCATCATGCTAATTACCAAACATCCCCAGTTGATCCAAACAAGAAAAAATTAAATGCGATTTTGCACCACGAGATTTCGAAGACGTTTTGATCGTCAAACCCACGCGAATCGAGTTCTCGACTATTCGAGCATGACGGATCCTTCACTTAATCTATTTGGACCCACGTGCTATTTAGCTTTTTCTATCGACTCCTTGATATTTTATATCGATTCCTCAATATCGTCATGGAGGGCCACGAACCATCATGCTAATCACCGAACGTTCCTAGTTCCAGCACGATCCAAACAAGAAAAAAGTAAACGCGATTTCACTCCACAAGGTTTCGACGACCTCTCGAACCTCGAACTCACATGAATCCAGCTTTCGACTATCCTAAGTGTGAACGGCCGGCGACGGATCCTTCACTTAATCTATTCGGACCCACGCACGTGCGATTTCGAGCCTTTTATATATCGAGAAGACTGCTCGATATTTTATGGAATCCCGTCATTCACGCCAACTGCAGTTCCCCGGTTGAAAAATACGTTTTACCAAGAACTAAACAGGTTAGACAGGTGCATAATCGAATATCCACCTAGGGATGGAAAGAAAGGAAACCGCTCGAGCTCCGAGCGGATAAGCTCGAGAGATTTTTATCCTCTGGCAGGTCAAACTGTCCATCCGTCCTTCCGTCCTCGGTCAAGTAAAACACACCGGACGCTTTTGGATCGTAGCGAGGGAGAGGGATATCCATCGAGGCGTTCCTTCTGCTGTTGAAAGACCTGGTTGTAAATTTTTTAAAAAATGGCCGAATATAACGAGACGTGTAGAACCAGGGGGGCTGCGATATTTCCCTTTTATCTAGAGCGAGGTTCTTATGGTAAAGTACAGCACCAATTATATATTAATGTGGAAGAGGAAAAACCGAAGGGATAGGGAGATGGCAAATTGCCTTACTTCAGCAGGCTGTGGATAAGATAGAAAGCACCCCCCCTTCGTACATGATTTTCTAGGAGGAATTCAAGTCAAAGCGCTCGCCAATCAAATCCAAGCAGGCCCCCCTCCCCCTACCCGCAAGACGACAAAATCCAGCAAGAATAAAAGGCAGAGGCCTCTCCATTCCAATATTTCAAAAACCTAGTTTCTCTTTCCAGCCTTCCTTTTCTCTATAGGTTGGCCTCTCGAGTCCCTCTCTCTCCCTCTCTCCTCCCTCTCTCCTCTCTTTCTCTCTCATCATCGTCATCATCACCATCCTCAGCTAAAGAATAATTTATCGAGTGTTAGTGGGGAACTCTACTCTCGCCAATCACCGACCGTTGTACTCCTCAATTTGTCTTTGAGCTCTTCGTGTCCAGCTGTTGCTGCTGCTGAAATGAAGGGCCTGTCTGTTTCTTCTGGCTCTGGCCTTCCTCCCGGGTTCAGGTTCCACCCCACTGATGAGGAACTGATCATGCATTACCTAAGGAACCAGGCCACGTCTAGGCCCTGCCCCGTGGACATCATCCCGGAAGTGGATATCTACAAATTCGATCCCTGGCAATTACCTGGTTGGTCCTAACCCTAGAATCCCCACCACGAAAGAAAAGTTTGAATTCCGCGACAGTTTGTGTGTGATTTAATTTGATCGTGTTGTGTGGTGTGGTGATTAATGAAGCTGGTTTTGCTTTCTTGGGTCTGTAGACAAAGCGGAGTTCTGGGAGAACGAGTGGTACTTCTTCACGCCGCGGGACCGGAAGTACCCGAACGGGGTGCGCCCCAACCGGGCGACCGTGTCTGGGTACTGGAAGGCCACAGGCACGGACAAGGCGATCTACAGCGCGTCCAAGTACGTCGGGGTCAAGAAGGCCCTCGTGTTCTACAAGGGCCGCCCGCCCAAGGGGACCAAGACCGACTGGATCATGCACGAGTACCGGATGACCGACGTGAAAGGACAAGCCAAGAAACGGAGCGGGTCGATGAGAGTAAGTCAGTTATTGAAAGTTTTGATTCCGGGGCTGCTGCTTATGTGAAACGATGTCATCTGACCCTGCCTGGCCTTGGCTGCATCTATTTCAGCTGGATGATTGGGTGCTGTGCAGGATCTACAAGAAGAGGGCAACCGGCAAGACATTGGAGCCCAGGATCGAAGAATCCAACCATAATGTCCAGGCGACCGACAAGGCCTATGCCAATCTTGATGCTACCGACCAGACAATGCTGAAATTCCCGAGGACATTCTCCCTGACCCATCTGCTGGAAATGGACTACTTGGTCCCATTCTCGCACATCCTATCTGACAATCCCTACAGCGCAATCTTTGATTATCAAAACAACATAAGCAGCAACAACTCTGCAAATGACTCTGCTGATCAGAAACCACACGGGGGACATTTTCCCCACCACATGGCAGTTCAGAACAGTGCCTTGAACCAGAACATGGTCATCAACCCCATCTTTGACCTCCAGTGATTCCTGGGGGGGCCCAGAAAATGGAAAAAAAAGAAAGAGAAAAAATTCATGGCTTTTAAATAGAAAGCAGACTTGAAATTTGATTATGTGAAGAATTGAGTATTGGCTGGACACCAGCCACTCAAGAACCGAAAAAATTCTGTAATTTGATTGCTAGGGTTTTATATATATATATATATATATATAATTATATAATGAATCTGTGAAAATTTTTACGTAATCTCAGTCCTTTCTTGCGAGTCTCTTTCCCGGGCCGGGATGACGACGAAAACAGTAGTAGTCTCTTTCCGTAGAAAAATTATGGACGATGATGGCAAAGCTCGGGGGGGGTGGTCAGCTTTCTTTTGTCGTGATGTAATCGGGCGATGCCAAAAATGGCTGTTCATCTTCCTTAATCTATGGCAATAATTATCGTCATCTGCGGATAAGACCGGACCATGATAAAACTCTTGAGGCTTAAGTTATCTTTTCGACCTTTGCTTCTCGAATCAATTCTCTTCTATCGCGCTGCCAACTGGCAGGAATCGGGCAGCAATCGTGTGCCGTGCGCGTGTTCTCATCAGAGGAGATACTTTTCGAGATTCTGAGGAATATACCGTTGGAGAAACGAGAGAGATCCCAAGCGTGCGCCGAATGGAAACCTCTTCGAGTGTGAAAGATACTTGTCCTCCTTTGGCGGGACTCTAGTGCTCTTAACTTCCATTACAAGTAAGTCTCCGTCCATTTGGTTTGCTTAAACACTGGGACTAGGATCTCGGCTTTCTTCGTCGATCGCGGGTTTGTCTCCTCTCACACGTACGTTAACCAAACCAGAGCACTGTATTTGCCAAGTTCACGTGTACGCAATAGCGTAGACGATTGTCTGCTCAGCTCGGTTTCGTTTCGACACTCTTTTAGCGTTCTGTGAAGATCTCTTTGAGCACTGGATTAGTCCTATTCGTGTCATCTAAGAAAGCGCTCTCTCTCGGGTGCTGAGGTATGCATCTAGAACCACGTGTTCCAATCGAGCTTGTGGGTTTTCAAAGAAAAAGCGAGGGAGATTGATCTGAACTCGAACGGAGCCAAAAGATCGGTCAAACGACCACGATAAATCGAACTCTACAATGGAAGTCCTAATCAAGCAAGCGCCGGATTAGTCCTATTCGTGTCATCTAAGCAAGCGCTCTCTCTCGAGTGCTGAGGTATGCATCTCGAACCACGCGCTCCAATCGAGCTTGTGGGTTTTCAAAGAAAAAGCGAGGGAGAATAATCCGAACTCGAAAGGAGCCAAAAGATCGGTCAAATGACCTCGATAAATCGAACAACCCTACCATGGAAGTCCTAATCAACCATCACTATTTAGTAACTACCACTTGATCCTATTAAATCGTAGATCAAACCAGAGAGGGCCCCTAGACGTGGCTCACCCACCACATCCTGTGACCCCATCACAGGGAAAATGCCAACTACTCCATGCTGAAACTTGCCTGGAGTCCTCCATGCTTTTGCACTTGGAAGCCAACTCAATTGAACTAAGCGAAAATGAAGGAATTGACATGAATAAAACAAACAAGACTTTTCATTGGATTTGTGCGCGCGCGCGCACGTATATATCTTGGCATCAGTGTGAATGTTAGGTATAAGGACTATGCACAGAGGCACGACTTCAGCAAGTCAAAGCCTCATTTCACAGAATTTGGAAGTGTAAATGACGCCTGGTAGGCGCACAGAAATCTTTGAACAGACTTAAGTAATGAGTTTCTCTTGTTTGTCTTTCCATTCATTAACTTGCGCATCGATTTTTGCTTCCACTGTCGCACAAAATCCAGGGTATGGCTCGTATCCAAAGAACATCTGAAGGGCCTGAAAAATTGTAAAAAAAAGAACTGGAGAATATCAGGAACATGTTTAAATGGAAGAGATTGTGCATGGAAGGACACTAGGCAAATGCTTTAGAGAAATCACCTCCAGCAACACAAAGAAGGGAGCCATCAAGAAGGCTTGAACGAGGTTGTCCAGAAGAGCTGGGGCTCTTTTCTGTACAAATTAATTCATGATCAGCTGCAGATATGATTGCCAATTCCTAAAGCTTTTTCAAGGGAAGTATTAGCCTACCTCAAAGACCCCATGGCCAATGAACTGCCCAGTCCAACACACTATCTGAGCCACAAGAACAACCTGTTCAAGAAGATGTCAAATGGTCGAAGTGAGTAATCCTCATTCAATTTTATCATTCACCAAGAAGAAAACTAGTAGTTTGGTGCCCAGGGAAAACGGGTTTATTTGGAACATTGCCTGGACAAACAACGCGACAAATAATGGCACCAGAGCACTCTGAAGTTTCCCCAATAACTCTAAAGTTTAATCTCTCAGAAGAAAACAGCATTCATGGAGTGCCATGAAAGGAACAAGAGAACAAAAATTAATGAATGGCGAGTTTTTGTTCTTTGCTGGAATTAGCAAATGCTACTAAATCTGTTTAAGATATAAAACAACACCAAGATTGCAAGATCCTATGAATGCCAGCAACCTCCTTATCCCAACGAACGAGATGGCTCAAAGAGTATGATTTTCAGGAACTATCATGGAAATTCATGCACATATACAACTAGTAAATTATTAATCCCACGAATCTTAAAACTTCCGCAGCACTGAAAGAAAGCCACATCCTTTTCCATCACAGGATAATCATGTGCCATCACCCCTTTCATTATGTTGAATGTAGCAAACCGTTCAGCAGAAAAAGGAAAAGAAAAGAGTAGCGAGAAGAAATTGCTCTCAATCTTTGCAAGAGGAAGATATAGAAAACCAAATAAACATCAGTTCCATTTGTCACAATAAAGTACTCTGTGCATGTATGTGTGTGCTTTGGTTTCATTTTTTTACCTGAACCCTACATGAGTAGCTAATAATGTTATCAATAAAACTGCAAAACAGCATCGACACTGCATAGGCCCCTCATAGTTACTTAGGCCTAAGAATCTTGACCAGCCTCTACTGTTTCCACGGCAAATGGAACTTGCCAGTAAAACTATTCTATCAGCTGGCACCACGTGCATATATGACAACGCTAATTGATCCAAATTTGCGCTGCATCTTTGAAACTCTGATGATAATAAGAAAGAAACATAACTCTCTGGAGAAACCATATAAGTGAAAAATGAGAGCCAACATAATAAAATAAAGAGTACTGCGATCGCTATTTCAGTGAACATGAAACAATGATGCACCTACAAGATGAATATGGACAGTGTGAGTCCACATGCTATCCTTAGTTCTGAATTTGAAGATCACCAATCCTCACAGATTGCACTACCAGGCCAATAATAGGGGAGCAACTGCACCACTCTCCTTTCGTAGTTCTGAAGATAATTCACAGCCGGAGCTCAAAGGATAGAGAGCCAAAAGCTCCCAAACTAAACATTCTACTTAGAACCTCACCACTACAACCGACCGAGCAACAACCAATATTGCACACCAAACACCAAAGTGCAAGAAAGACGTATACAACACCAGAAAAACGATCCAATACGGCTCGATGAAACAACACTACCTATGTGTAGCCGTTTTTCTGGCCATCTGCCTATGTGTAGCCTAACTGCTCTTACATTCCTAACACTTCCGGGATGAGGGCACAGCTGAAGAAAGGACTCAATTGGAAACTCATAAGCAAAACTGAGTAAAAAAGAAAGCAGGCTATTCCACTGAAATGAACCCACCAAAACGAGCAAGCAGATAACAGAGTCGGGGGCTTTCAAGAAAATCACCTTCCAAGCGACAGAGAACCCGAGCCTGCCCGCGACGAAACTGGCAGCGACCCAACACATCAGGCA
Organism: Eucalyptus sp. ANBG9806169; assembly: GCA_014182395.1. Taxonomy (NCBI): domain Eukaryota; kingdom Viridiplantae; phylum Streptophyta; class Magnoliopsida; order Myrtales; family Myrtaceae; genus Eucalyptus; species Eucalyptus sp. ANBG9806169. The sequence continues at coordinate 40,816,609 of CM024579.1, forward strand.
GAGCAGAGCGGCGAGGGACCCGGCCCTCGGGTCGAGGAACACGTAGAACGCGGCGTAGACGAGGGCCAGCAGGCACCCGACGTTCAAGACCAACGCCAGGCCGTGCCCGAACAGGGACAGCTCCATCGGGGGGAGGCCGAAGAGAGGCGGGGCGTAGCAGAGGAGGAGCAGGGCGGTGAAGAGGATCGGCCACACGAACACCATGTGGATGGCCACGTTGACCGGGTTGCTGTGGTACGCGCCGTAGAAGGCGAAGTGCTTCTCCAGGTCGAGCAATCCCGGCTTCGCCATCTCCGTCGAATCCGGCGGAAGCCCTCGATCTTTCCCCCCCGGGAAACGGTTGGCGGGTCGGTCAGGTTTTTCGCGGGTCCGAGCCCGGCGAGGAGGATTTCGAGGGCGGATACGGCGGCGGCCGCGGGTCGGGGGAGGCGAGAGGCGATGGGAAGCCTGGGAAGATGGCGGAGGACGGCCGTCGCTGGGATTTGGAATACGGTTGGTTTGGTTCTTTCCTTCTGGAAGCTGTGACTGGTTGAGGAGTCAAGGTCAAATTATTCATTTCATAATCAATAATTTCTTCTCATTCTCCAAAGATATTTCCTCAATTTCGTTACAACTCTTTTGATAAAAAAAAATTAATATATGCGAGTTCAAATTTCTCGTGATAAATCTATCTATCAAATATAAAACCAAAATTTTAGAGATCACATTGAATAAATTTAAAGCCTAGGGACTGTGTTACATATTGGAATAAATTTAGGATTACATTACCCATTAAGCCAAAATTCAATAATCATTTATTAGAGATGTCTAAATGAGGAATCGCTTAAATTGAATCGGACCAGTTGATTTGGGCTGGTTCTCGATTCCAAAAATGGAATTGGTGTCCAAATGGTTATGCTTTATCAAGTCGACTCGAACTAACTATATATATATATATATTTTAAAATTCATTCAAAAAAATAAAATGACTAACTTTCTCTTTATTTGTTCACAATATATGGTATCAAGTAATGGGAAAAAAACCGATTGGTTCCATTTGATCGAACTAGACATCAATCCGGTCCCTAGTTAGTAATTTTCAGAATCGGTCTAGTTTCTAGTTCCATCTTGAAACCGAATGGGATCGAAAACCGATCATACCTACCATTTATATAATTATCTCTTTATTTTTCCATTCCCATATTTTTATTTATTTATTTATTTATTTTGTAGTTTGAATTTCAAATGATAGATAAAAGAAAAAGTATAGTTGAATATAGCATTTGCCAAATAAAGGAAAATTCAAAAGTAAATGAAATTCAAAAGAAAACCGAGAGAAACAACGATGAGTTAATTTTTTGATATTCTAAAACGTAACTTATTTTAGCTCAGTTAATAAGTTAAAGTCAATACAGATATTAGTTTATTATTATCATATTTCTTTTTTTCTTTTATTCATTTGCTAGAATTGTTATTTCATAAATTTGGGGTAACATTACTAAGAAATAATATAATTCGGAACTTGGGGCTACCTTAGACCCTTGGCACGATTAAGGGAAATCCTTGCCAAGGTAGGAGAGTTTCTTTCTTACATGAGCCTCGAGCGCCTCTCCACCATTCTAGTGGGTGGTCTAAATGCGTTTTTTATTTTAACGTATTGGTGCCCGCACATCTTATATTTCTTGTTAGATTTTGTATCTTTTTCTTGCCCAAATTTAACCAATACCTCTATGTACTTTACTTCTCGATGATCCCAAGGTTGAGAGGCCACACAATTGAATTCTTTTAAGGACATACTTAGGTCCATATATTTCCTTAGCTCATAATGTAATATTAGGTCTTTTTCTTCCTCATCAATCGCATGACTCCTATTATTACAATATTCATCTACTAAGAAATAGACATTGTTGTCATTCAACAATTTTCAACTATTTTATGACGTTAGCATCGGATCATTAAAAATTGCAAAAGCCCAAGCAAAGTAATTGGGTCGTTTCACGTTCAAATGAGAAAATATTAGGTGGGTGGAATATTCTATGTAGGCCACGTGGAAAACCAACAGCAATGGACAAACGAGAGAGTGTAGAATAGGAATAGAGTAGGACTGACAAAAAAAAAAAAAAAAAAAAAAAAACCCTCTACTGCAGCTACAATAGACCTTCTCTCTCTTGCAGACCCTCCCTCTCCTCTCCTCTCCTCTCTCCTTGTTAGAAATCACTTCCTTCTGTTATAGAGAAAGAAAATCGCTCTCTCATGCTCGAAAAAAATCACACCTTTCACTCTCGCTTTTCCTCATTCTTTGTGTTGGGATCGTTCGGATCCCCAAAAACCGGATTCGGCACCTAAACCGAACCCCTAAATCATATGCGGAAGATAAGCCCGGGAATCTAACGTATCACCGATCAAAAGCACACCACGGATTCGAGCGTACCTTGTTGGCCACAGATTAGACACCGATGCCGTATTGAGGAAGAGATTTCAGTCCCGTTCGATCCGATGTCGAAGGTTCGCCGTGAAGTGGAAATGGCGTCGCTTCTTGGCCTTCGAGAGAGAGAGAGATTCTTGGGAGAGAAATCTGAACGTACTAAATACGAAAAGGTGCGTTCATTCTCTTTCTCATCCCTTTTATAGGTGCCCTTTTCCACGGGCCTAATTCCCGTGGGCCGGGCCCTTAGGCCCATCGTGGCCGGGCCGACTTAGGCCCATGATTAAATCCATCATCTCCCACTCGCACATGGTGGTTCAAAAAACCAGCATGGGCGGATAGGCCCAACTTAGGCCCATCTACCGAAAATCCCTCTTTTCCTCTTTCAACATTCATACCGGGTGAATAATCCGTGCGACCAAAGATACTTTGAGAGCTCGTTGCTATACATCTGTTAGGAATATATAGCAGCTCATATTGGGCATCATTTTCCGAGTAAATTTAGTATGCAGTACCCTAGATCGATCGATCACATTTATATCTCTCTTAATCTCATTTAAACAATGATATATATATTGTATTCACAATTATGATTATCCCAAAGACAGTCATAATTGGTCGACCAGTGAATACAAAACCACAATGTGATTCTACAAATCCGATCTTCCTCTTTCCTTCAAACTCTCAATTTCAGTTCAACTTGCTTTTCTAGAAATGTCCCATTAGATCGAATCATCTCATGACCATTGGCAACATTCTAAGATAGCAAACACTAAATAGAAATCTTGAGAATAAGTAAGAGTCATGAGGGCACTAAAAATTGAGGAACTCTATTCCTCAAGAGTCTCACACGTCATAAAAGTTGAGATCAAACTTTGTCACTCTTTTAGGTCGTCTCATGCATACGTAGTATGAAATACGTATTACGGTATTTACTCCTTTCCCATGGAGCGTATGTCTACACAATCAATACCGTACGGATGATAGTTCGGACATACCCAATGTCTAACTTGAGTTCACGTATTTACTCATTCACAAAATTCATCGAAACTCACATCTGGCATCTTAGACAGATAAAGTAAAATGTATGGGTTATTTTACTTTCGGACATCGTAAGTATTATGTCCTCATCTTAACACTCAGTTAAGGCGACATACGTATTTTAAGCTTAAGCTCTCGATTATCACCTAGATAATAAGCTTAAAAAATCGTCTCATCTCTATTTATCATATAGTAAATAGAGGCGATTACCCGTGTGAGAGGGCTAATCTCTTATCTGTCCAACATACTTCCTCAACATAATATAATGTACTAAGCATTAAGATGCATAAAGATCAAACAAAAGACTCATAGGCATTAATAATAAAACAACATTAGTTCATACATGTGAACAACTTAGGGAAATTACAATCCAGTACATCAGACTCTACGCAATCCTTGAGATATTACATGACCACAAAACACATCTCTAGGTATTGGCTTTGTCATAGGATCTGCTACCATTCTATGCGTAGATATGTACTGCAAGTTCATATCCTTTCGTGCAACATTATATTTGACAAATTTATACTTGGTATCTATATGTTTGGTCTTGCCATGATATTTTGGATCTTTAGTGTATGCTATAGCTGCTTGGCTATCACAATTAACTAATAATTGATTTGCAGCTTTCTTAATAACACCTAAGTGATCCAAAAAATCTCTTAAGCCAAACTCATTGTTATATTACTGCTGATAATGCCACGAACTCATCTTCCATGGTGGACAAGGCTATACATGTTTGTTTCTCACTGCTCCAACATATGGTGCCATTATTCAATAAGGAAACAAACCTAGAGGTAGATTTCCTTTCGTCTAAACCTCCTCCCTAAACAGTTTCAGGATAGCCTTTGAGTTGCAGATCCTTTCCTTGATAACTCATCGTATAATCAGCAGTTCCTTTTAGATACCTCAGTATTATCTTAACGGCTTTCCAATGTGTTGGACCTGGATTGGATTGGTATCTACTCACCATTCCAACTGCAAAACATATGTCGGGTCTTGTACACATCATAGCGTACATCAAGCTCCCAACTGCACTAGCATAAGGAACATGTTTCATTTGTTCCTTTTCTTGTGGAGTCCTTGGACACAGATCTATGGCTCAATCCTTCACCTTTTGCAATAGGAGTGTCTATGGGTTTTCAATCTTGCATACTAAATCGTTCAAGAACTTTATTTATATATGTTTCTTGCGAAAGAGACAACGATCTCTTCGAACGATCTCTTGAAATCTTAACTCCAAGAATGTATGCAGCCTCACCCATATCCTTCATCTCAAAGTTGGAAGATAACCAACTCTTGACAAGTATGAACAAACTCCATATTGCTTCCTAAGCAATCGATATCATCAACATATAATGATATGATCACAAATTGATCCTTGGATCTTTTGATATATACACAATGATCCTCATTAATCATTGTAAAATCATATGCCATCATGGCATTATGAAAACGTATATACCATTGTCTCGATGACTGCTTAAGGCCGTATATCGACCTCAAAAGTCGACACACCTTGTCTTCTTGGCCTTTTACCATGAAATCAGTTGGTTGTTCCATGTATATTTCTTCCTCTAATTCTCCATTGAGGAAAGCAGTCTTTACATCCATTTGATGTAATTCAAGATCCAAACTAGATACTATTGCCGAATAATGCGAATCGAGGTAAATCTCACTACAGAGAAAACGTATCTTCATAATCAATCCCTTCCCGTTGATTATACCCCTTCGCTACAAGGCGAGCCTTATGCCTTTCTATCGAGCCATCAGCCTTTCGCTTTACTTTGAGAACCCATTTGTTCCCAATAGCTCGCGTCCTTTTGGAAGATCAACCAGTTCCCGACTTGGTTTGATTTCATTGACTCCATTTCCTCTTCCATTGCATGAATCCATTTTTCCTTACTAGGGCAATTTAGAGCCTCATTAATATTTCTAGGCTCATCCTCATCTTGTGGAGCAACCATAAAAGTTTCCCCTTCAATGTCAAAACGTCGACGGGGAATACTTTGGCGACTTGTTCGCCGTATGGGAGTTTGTGCTCTTTGCACATCATTCCCCATTATGCTCCCACTGGGATTAGATAATGATGTCGTCTCATCATGTGGTTGCAATTGAGAATGAGTCAAATTCAATTCATCACTTCTCATATTACTCCCACTTGGACGAACTCCACTAAGATCATTATCTTGATCCGAGGTTTCAAATAGGGTGTTGTCACCCCTATTTCGCCCTTCTTAGGAAATTCATCCTCTAAGAATGTGACATCCCGTGATTCAAATTCAGTTATACTCCCACTTTCCCGCTCACCTATGAACACATACCCTTTTGAGTATTCTCGAGTATCTTATGAAAATACTCTTCTTTCCTCTCGGGACCCAATTTCCCAAACTTGTGAGAGGATTCAAGTGTATAGGCAGCACAACCCCATAGCTTAAGAAAACTTAAGTCTGGTTTTCTACCTGTCCATAACTCATATGGAGTGGAAGCAACGATTTGGAAGGCACACGGTTAAGTATATAGGCAGCGAGATAACAGCGCATCACTCCAAAAGGTGATAGGCAAGTTAGCATGCGCCATCATGGACCTAACCATTTCTAGTAGGGTTCTGTTTCTTCTCTCTCGCAACACCATTTTGTTGAGGAGTATATGGAATAGACAACTGTCTTTCTATTCCTTTTTCATCACATGATTTTCTGAACTCATCGATAAATATTCTCGACCTCGATCGGATCTCAACGCTTTTATTTTCTTGTCTAATTGATTCCCTACCAGGTTCATAAACCTTTTGAAACAACTTATTGCTTCAGATTTGTGAGAAATCAAATAGACATATCCGAATCGAGTATAAACATCTATAAAAGTGATGAAATAAACAGCCCCATGCCTTCCTCTCACTTTCATTGGACCACGTACATCATAATGGATTAAATGCACAGAAATTCAGCTCTTTTTTTACCTTTTCCAAATGGTTTCCTTGTCGTTTTCCCTTCTAGGCAATGCTTACAGATGGGCAAATCGACTTTTTCAATATTACCCAACAAGCCCTCTATGGCTAGTCTGTTCATATGCTGTTGGCTAATATGACCAAGTCTAGCATGCCATACATTCACATCATTATCATATGTATTGTGAGACGTGAGAAGGGAATAACAAACATTTGCATTAACATAGTCAATATCTAATACAATGAAACCATCCGTAAAGTAACCATGACCATAGTAGTTTGTATTCAAATACAAATCTACACTTCTATTATGGAAGTTCACATTAAAACCTAATTTAACCAACACTAAAAACAGACACTAAATTCCGACGAATCTCCGGAGCATACAACACATCATGAAGGAACAAAGTGCGTCCATCACGCATATTCGGTTGGCATGTGCCAATTCCTTTCACTTCACTCTGGAGTTGTTTCCCACATAGATCCACTTAGTTCCGGTAGGTACTCGTCGGAATTCCATGAAGGATCCTCTATCCTTCGCTATATGGTCTGTCGCTCCCGAATCCACAGTCCACGAGAGGATTAGATTCGGTCAAGAATACGAACTTGACACATATGCAAAGTTCCCAATTGTACCAAGGGTGTGTACCTTCTTTGGCTCGCGACAATTGCAAGCATAGTGACCCTTCTGGTCACAGTTGTAACACTTCACCCTTGAGATATTCTTCACATGAGGACGTTTTCCTCTCTTTTGTTGGTTAATTCTTGGTTTCTTGCAAGAAGGACTTGATCCCTTGCATTTCCACATATTGAACGAATCAATGCGCTTGCGCTTAGAGCATGAAGCCCCTTCTGAGCTTAAAGCAACACAGAAAATATATGTTTGCTGCTCTAATGCCTTGAGGCGATGATCGCCTAACTCAAGGTGGCGCACATCCTCTAGATCTTCCATAACATGGTCAAGAGCTTTTAGTGCTATTTGCTTTTCCAAAGACACATTGAATTTTCATTTGCCAAATTTCATAGTTGTCACCTTTGAGCTTTTCTCCTTTACTCAGCTCGGCAACTATGCTCTTTGTGGCTGAAGCCATTGATCTGAACACATCAAACATATATGCACGAGTTATTAATGCCTATTATTTATGCATCTATTTTGCACAAACCCATCAAAATAATTAATAATTTTAAGTAAGGTTTCAGAATCAAAAGGTCACTATGTTTCCAATCATCCTCCAAAAAATCCTAACTTAAAACTATCATTACTATGATTGTCATATGCAAAATCAATTCTATGAAGCTACAAAAACTTCTATTACTACCCACAGCTACCTTCCCACAGCAACTAGCAATTACAGAAAGCAATAGATAATTGACATACAATATAACAATAAGGCTTTCACATAATATGGCTAACATATAGGTTGCTACAATAATTAATGATCAGGTAGATAACAAATTACATAGGATGTTCACATAGCACACTCATCAAAAAAACAGCTAATACATTTTACAAATAACCTTCACACGAACCGGAAAGATCCTATTTTGGTCAATTTCTTGACCTTTTCCCTTGCAACAATGCAAAGTAATATTCGTTTACAAAATCTATCACAATTTTCTTATATGAAGCAGCTCCGTTGACATCCCATATGCGATTCAAGACATCTTGCCATTCAGGTGGAAGAGTGTTAATGAAAAATCGCACCATCTCTGACTGTGACATGGGATGACCATTCCATATGACCTGTTGAATCTTCCCGTTGACTTCAAGAACATGATCAATTAAGTCTCCTTTCTCCCATCGATAATCGGGCCAACTCAATTGCTCAACTTAAAAGCTTTTGCCTTTTGTTTATCGGTAATCACGCGAATAGGCGTACGTAATCGAAGGGGAGGCATTGTTCCTGCAACAAATGCAGAACAATATTGGATTACACATAATCCACATAGACATAATTGAAAAAAGGAACAAATTCCTTTTTTTTTTTGGTCAACGGTCAACGGAAGTCAACGGTCAACGGTCAACGTAAGTCAACGGTCAACGGTCAACCTTCGAAGTCAACGGTCAACGGAGTCAACGGAAGTCAACGGTTGTCGGTCCACGGTCAACGGTCAACTGACTGGTCGTCGGACCGGTCGGACCCGAGCCGTCGGGCCGGACGGGCCGGCCGGCTGGGACCGCCCGGGCGGACCGTCCCGCACGTGCCGCGCGTGCGCGGCCGACGTCACGCGAGATGTCATCCGGCACGTGCCGCACGCGTGCCGGCGTCCGCGGGTCGCCGCCGGTAGAGTCGCCGGCCGGTGACCGCCGCCATCGGACGCTGGGCTGACGTCGGGCGATGACGCTCCCCGGCGATTCACCGACCGTTGGGTGACGCCATGCCGACCGGCGCATGCCGGTTCGCCGGCCGGCGGCGCGGCAGCGCGGTTCGTCACCGGCGCGCGTGCTGCGCACGCGCTGGACGAACCCGGGCCCAGCGGCGCGTCGCGCCCACGCGCACGGCTTCGGCCGCGGGTGTGGCGCGTGCGGTGTCCCCGGCGGCGCACGACGTGTCGCCGGACTCGTCTCGACGTCGCCTTCCTCCCCGTGCAATCAGATTTTGGTTTCGACTTACGAAAATCGAAAATATATGCGAACAACTCTCGGGTGTCGGGATTCCTTGCCCCGATCCGTACGGCCAAGATCAATTGCGAAAAAATCAATCATGAAACTTCATGCAACATGATACAAGTCGGGAAAACGCTAACACGGGCTCGATACCAATGTTGGGATCGTTCGGATCCCCAAAACCGGATTCGGCACCTAAACCGAACCCCTAAATCATATGCGGAAGATAAGCCCGGAATCTAACGTATCACCGATCAAAAGCACACCACGGATTCGAGCGTACCTTGTTGGCCACGATTAGACACCGATGCCGTATTGAGGAAGAGATTTCATCCCCGTTCGATCCGATGTCGAAGGTTCGCCGTGAAGTGGAAATGGCATCGCTTCTTGGCCTTCGAGAGAGAGAGAGATTCTTGGGAGAGAAATCAACGTACTAAATACGAAAAGGTGCGTTCATTCTCTTTCTCATCCCTTTTATAGGTGCCCTTTTCCACGGGCCTAATTCCCGTGGGCCGGGCCCTTAGGCCCATCGTGGTCGGGCCGACTTAGGCCCATGATTAAATCCATCACTTTGCAACCTCAGCTCTGCTCTCTCTCTTCCACAAAGCGCCTCTCTACTTGTGAACCATGATGCCGACACCAATGCCGCTGCCTCTGCCTCCAGAAGCCCCGCCATCACGTATTTCCCTCACTCTTTGCAACCTCTGCATTGCTCTCTCTCTCTCTCTCTCTTTCGGAGCTCTCTGCTCTTGAACAATGATGCCGGTTGCCTCCATTATCACTTTTCGCGATCTTCGCTTTGCTCTCTCTCTTCCAGAGCTCTCTGCTCATGAACCACTATGCCGCCATCTCCGTTAGCTGCCTTCGCATCACCTCCGTGAGCCTAGTTGTCGCGTTTTTCCCTCACTTCCCAACCTTCTCTCTACTCTCTTTGGGGAAGGTGATTTGATGTCTCTGTTATGTTCAATGGACCTGAGCAATTTTTCCCGAGACGATTTGCTTGTTGTGGTCGTTGAAAATTGAAATCATGCATTGCACTTATGAGTCCTTGCTCTGGCAGATATTTGGAATGGTAGAGAAGGAGATGGAATAGCGAGTGGAACTTTTTAACAAGTAGGTCCTCTTATCTAAACTCAAATTGCTAATTTCACCAAAGCAATAATCTTTTCTTTGTTTATATGGTGTAGTTAATGGATCATTGATATGGAACCACATCATTGGTGTATCTAGTGTCCTTTCATAGTTTATTTTAGACACCCGAACACATGCTAAGTTTGTGCCAAAACTTGGCACGGATTTGGTACAGAGGCACACTTAAATATCAAAATTTAGGAAAGTGACATTAAGTGTCAAAATTGAAACAAAATGGATTAGTTAAGTGCCAACGGCAAGAAAATCTTGCCAAAATATTGACGTGACGATATTCCAACGAGACCAGTGCAAAATGACGTCATTTTGCAAGCTAATGTGTCTAAATAAATGCAAAAATGACGTCGTTTTGCTAATGTGACTAAATCATTAATATAAATATTAATTAAATTAAATTTAAAACTAAATTTTTAAAAGGTTAAAAAAAGATGAAAATGAAGATTGCAGGTGGCAAGGGCCTTCTGCCTCCTCTTTCTCTTTTTTTTTTTTTTAAAAAAAAAATAAAAATATTTTAATTCAATTAATATTTATATTAAAATTCAGAAAAAAAGAAGAAGAAAAAAAAAAAACAAAACAAAACAAAATGACGTCATTTTGGTTTTTCATTATTGACTTAGCTCTCCGACATGCCACGTAGGCGAGTTATGTAATTAAAAAATTGTTACTTAGGATTTCCGATCACCTCTGCTAGACTTAACATTTAGGTGTCCTATTTTTGAAAAAAAAAAGTGGTACTTTCGTAATTTTTTGCACTTCAGGTATTCTTTTACGGTTTATTTTATATAAGCACACATATTTTTCATCTCGGTTTTAAAGAGCATGTCTTCAGTTCTTGTACCAATGCGTTGTCACCAGTATTTTCTTTTATGGGAAAGATGAATCAAGGATGTGTTAAATAAAGGAGAATTAAAAGTAAATGAAATTCAAAAGAAAACTGAAAAAAACAATAATGAGTTAATTTTCTGATATTCTAAAACTTAACTTATTTTAGCTCAGTGAATAAATTAAAGTCAATACGGATATTAGTTTATTGTTGTCATATTTATTTTTTTTCCTTTTATTCATTTTTCGGAATTGTTATTTCTTAAATGTGGGGTAACGTTAGTAAGAAATAATATAATTCGGAACCAAAAGCTACCTCAGACCCTTGGCTCGATTAATGGGTATCATTGCCAAGGTAAGAGAGTTTCTTCCTTACATGAGCCTTCAATGCCTCTCCACCATTCTCTGGTGGCTGATCTGAATGCGTTCTTTATTTTAACGTATTGGTGCTTGCACGTCCTGTATCCTTCGTTGGATTTTGTATCTTTTTCTTGCCCAAATTTAACCAATATCTCTATGTACTTTACTTCTCGATGATCCCAAGGTCCAGAGGCCACATAAATGAAGTCTACATACTTAGGTCCATATGTTTCCTTAGCTCATAATGTAATATTAGGTCTTTTCTTCTCTTATCAATTTAATGACTCCTATTATTACAATATTCATCTACCGAGAGATAAACATTGTCTGTCATTCAACAATTTTCAGCTATTTTATGACGTTAGCATCGGATCATTAAAAATTGCAAAAGCGCGAGCTAAGTAACTTGGTCGTTTCATGTTCAAATGAGGAGTGGAATACTCTACGTAGGCCATGTGGAAAAACCATACAGCGATGGACACGCGAAGTTGGACCTCCCATGGAAAATTATTCAAAATTTACTACTCTCCTATGTCTCTCTTTGTCAAAAACCCTTTCCTGCAGCTACAATAGACCTAAGCAATTTTTCCCAAGACGATTTGCTTGTTGTGGTCATTGAAATCGTGCATTGCACTTATGAGTCCTTGCTCCGGTAGATTTTTGGCATGGTAGAGAAGGAGATGGAATAAGGAGTGGAACTTTTTAACAAGTAGGTCCTCTTATCTATAACTCTAATTGCTAATTTCACCAAAGCAATAATCTTTTCTTTGTTTATATGGTGCGGTTAATGGATCATTGATATGGACCCGGATTATTGGTGTATCCAATGTCCTTTCTTATAGTTTATTTTAGACGCCCAAACCCGTGCTAAGTTCGTGCCCAAACTTGACAAGGATTTGATACAAAGGGACATTTATGTGTCAAAATTTAAGAAAGCGACATTTAAGTGCCAAAATCAAAGCAAAATAGATTAGTTAAGTGACAACAGCGAGAAAATCTGGTCAAAATGCTGATGTGATAATTTTCCGTTGAGACAAATGCGAAACAACGTCGTTTTGCACATTAACATAGCTAAACAAGTGTAAAAACGACATCATTTTGCTAACGTGACTAGATAATTAATATAAATATTAATTAAATTAAATTTAAAACTAAATTTGAAAAAAATTAGAAAGAAAAGATGAAGATGACGATTGTAGCCCTTGCCTTCTGCCTCCTCCTTCTTCTCTTTTTTTTTTTTTTTAAAATAAAAATAAAAATATTTTTAATTTAATGAATATTTATATCAAAATTAAAAAAAAAAAAAAAAAACAAAACAAAACAAAAGAACATTGTTTTGGTTATTCGTTACTGACTCAACTCTCCAGCGTGCCACGTAGGTGAGTTATGTTATTAAAAAATTGCTATGTAAGATTTTCGGCCACTTTCGCCAAATTTGGCATTCAAGTGTCCCATTTTTTTTTTTAAAAATAGCTCTTAAGTGTTATTTTCGTAACTTTTGATATTTAAATGTTTCCTTGTACCGAGTTTGGCACTTCAGATGTTCTTTTGCCGTTTATTTTATATATGCACACATATTTTTCATCTTGGGCTTAAAGGGTATGTCTTCAGTTCTTGTACCAATGCGTTGTCGCTAGTATTTTCCTTATGGGGAAGATGAATCAAGGATAAATGTGCTTTTGTAGTTTATGGATCATCAAGAATAGGTTATTTTTAACTTACGGTTCAATGTCACTCTTGCTCATATTTTATTGCTTATGATTCTGGTGGTGAGATCACGAGTGGCATTAGACATGATTTTGACTCGAACATCTTTTATGTCAATGGCATTGAAAATGTTCAGCGGAGGAACTTTTTAAAAATTTTAAAGTCTAGTGGAATGAATTTTCATAAAACCTGTGATCTAAAAGCCAATTTATAGATATATATATTTTGAATTTTTCTCCTGAACATAATTGGAAGATCTTTATAAGTACTAGCATAACAGCCCCCGAGCAATCATTTGTCTTTAGTTGATTCTCACAACTTATACGATCACAAAATTCTAACTAGAAAGGTCATCAGTGAGCACCAATCATGCATCATTGAACTCTCTTCAAACCCTACTTCAAATACTTACATTAATACTTCCTCGTGTTTCGACTACAAACCCCAAGAGTTTATTAGTAAATAAAACCTACATATGCACCAAAAAGCTTCCTTCAAACCATACTAAAGGCAAATGATTGCCCTAGGGGCTGTTATACTAGTACGTATAAAGATATTCCAGTTATGTTCGGGAGAAAAATCAAAATACCTATCTATAAATTGGCACTTAGATCACAGGTTTTATGAAAATTTATTCTATTGGGTTTTTAAATCTTTTAAAAGTTCCTGTGCCAAACATTTTCAATGCCGCTGACACCGACAAGGATGCTCGAGGCAAAATCATATCCCATGCTACTCTTCATCTCACCACTAGAATTATGAGCAATAAGATACGAGCAAGAGTGACACAGAACTGCAAGTTAGAAACAGCATTTTATTGATGGTCCATAAACTACAAAAGCACATTCATCATTGACTCATCTTCCTTAGGAAAGTACCAATGACAACGTATTGATACAAGAACTGAAGGCATGCTCTTTAAGCCCAAGATGAAAAACATGTCTGCATATATAAAATAAACTATAAGAAAGGACACTAGATATACTAATAATCTAGTCCATATCAATGATCCATAATCTGCTCCATACGGACAATGAAAAGATTATTGCATTGATGAAATTAGCAATTGGAGTTATTGTTAAAACGTTCCACCCGTTATTCCATCTCCTTCTCTACCCGTTACACTAGATATACTAATAAACGTTTCAAATTGAATACACGACCTCCAAACAATGCAAAAACCCATTTGCTAAACATTGTGTTCATCAACCATCCCATCCCAATTTCTTCTCAAAGATTAGCCCGATATGATGAAGTACGAATAATGTATAGGAGCACGAACTTCTGTACACATCACGACGGTTTATGACGTCATGTCATAATCGATTGCTAAACGAAAGAAATGAGGTGCTAGGATTGTAAAAATGACAAAAGTAAGTACAATAATGTATCTGGAAAATCTTATATATAACAATTACACGGTCAACACTAATTGCAGCAAGACGATTTAGGTTGGCCTTTTTTTCTTTTGACTTTTTCATTTTGCGATTTATGCTTTTGAGTTCTTTGCAATCCGAAATCCTCGACGCTTTTACAGGATTCGAATGTTAACAAATAAATCGACATGTGCTATTCTTAAAATTTTTTCTTTTGAAGTTTGGGTATTATTTTGAATTTCAACGGAAATGGAGAAAAAAATAAAAGTGGCAGCTTCATGTCAATATATCATACTGGGGACCGCACGTGGGAGAAACGTCACGTGCGGCAGCGATGACAAGTGGCGAAACATCATTGGAAGCTTGTCAGCACTGACCGAGCTCCTTCATCACCTTCGAAGCTGCGGAAATGGAAGGCTTCAAACGATTTTATCCGGAAAGGAGCAGCAGCAGCAGCAGAATACCATGAACGCCTTCACTCAAGCCACATCTCCGCCGCTCCACTCGCAAGCCACCACCAAGCCCCGCCTCACCCACGACCGCCGCCACCGCCTACGGCCCTCCCTGCCCGTCGCCCGGTCGTCCCTCTCCGGCAGAGAGCCCGTCGCCTCCCGCCGCGGTGCCGTCGCCTCCACCCTCGCGCTCGGTCTCCTCACCGCGGCGGGGGCGGCGCGGGCGGAGAGCTGGGGCACGCGGTCGTTCCTGATCGAGCGGTTCTTCCAGCCGGGGCTCTCGCCGGAGGACGCGGCGGCGAGGATCCGGCAGACGGCGGAGGGGCTGCACGACCTCCGGCACATGCTCGACACGATGTCGTGGAGGTACGTCATCTTCTACATCCGCCTGAAGTCGGCCTACCTGTCCCAGGACCTGAAGAACGTGGCCTCGACGCTGCCGGAGGGTCGCCGGAGGGCTTACGTGAGCAAGGCGAACGAGCTGGTGGATAACATGGCCGAGGTACGTGCGGGCCTCGCTCTCAAGCTCTCGTGTTATGGAGTTCGGATAAGCTAGTGATTAGTAGAAAATACAGCTTATGGTAAATTACATCTGCAATTGGTTTTTGAATTATCAAAAGACACATGACAATCTTGAATTAGAAATTGGAACAGCCTATAGTAATTATTTATGTGCGATTTCACGTAGGGAGTTTAATTGAATTGATGCCGCGTGCATGTTTAGGTCCGATTACAATGTGTTTGAGCCGTGACCATTTTCTTTTCAGTTCGATTACTACGTCCGCACTCCCAAGGTGTACGAGTCCTACCTTTTCTACGAGAAGACGCTGAAATCCATCGACGACCTCGTGGAGATGTTGGCATAGGAGAGAGAGCAGAAGGCGTGCTCAGCGATCATGACCTAATTCGCGGCGCAGTTCGAAGGCGTGGCTCGGCTTTGTGTCGAAGGTGCTTGCTGAATCTTGTGTGATTTTTTGGCTACATTCTTTTCCGAGTAAGGAAAGTCTTTCTTGATTTTGAACTCATGGCTGCTCTTCATTAGCATGAAGATCAGAACAATCTCAAAGTACATAAACGTGATGTGTGAATGAAGCTGATATTTATACAGAGCCTGATTCCTTAAACTGTCCCTTTGCAAGTGTTGATCTCGACTTTTAATTTCTCAGAAACCCGAATGTTCTCGTGTTAATCCTATGACCTTGGAACATCGTTTTTTTGACCGACGTATCCCGTTAACCACGTCGTCCTTCTCGAAGTACATTGTTCATGAACTGCAGGTGTATTTAGGTTATGTTCTGTTTTGACTGGAGACTGAACTGGTCATGTCACATTTATTTTCATTAACAAAACAAAGAACACTTCGGTTTACATTTGAAATCCTCAGGCGCTCAATCAATGGAATCCTAGAGTACACTAACAGAAGTGAAGTTGCACTATGCACATGCTTGTGCGCATTTTATGCATACGAACTGATTCAAAGGAAGAAAATTTTAACCGACAGACCCGAACACCTGGAGACACAGAGTACTGTGATGCCCTGGCCAGCAGTGAACGCATTAGTGTCGAGAAATGACCACGGCAGAGATAATGATCAGCAATATCATGGCGAGCATCGCTGTGAAAGAGCCGATCAAAGATCCCGTGATTCGCTCGCAGAATGTGCTGAACTGTTGGCAGATGGCGAACCAGTTTGCGCTGCTGTTGCCGTTGTGGGCTAAGTAGATGATGGCGGCGGCGGCGGATCCTCCGGCAGTGAGAAGAGCCATCGTTGCCTTCAAAAAGTTCAAAGATGCGCTTTATCAGATTTAGTGAAATTTTTATGACGATGCGTGTAAAAGAATTCTCACTTCTTTGCATGATAATAGTACGTTTTCTAGTAATTTATATGGAGAGTTTCGCTCTTTACCGTGTCGAAGATGATCAAAATGATCCTTGTGATTGTCAACTCGGGCCGCTTGATGTGGAAGATGGACAACGGGATCGAAAGAACGAGATAGCCGCAGACGATGCCGTTCGCTATGACAAAGAACCTGCTCCACACACGCATCAAACATCATCTATTCGCTCGACCCGGCAGAACAAACATAAAGAACGAATACAAAAGCTTCAATCGAGTCGGCTCACATGAAAGACGGCAGATCGTTGTACTGGGCCCTGAACTGTAAGAACTGAGTGAAGAAAGGCAGCGTTTGGTTAGTCGTCGCCATGGCTATGGCACTACCCAGCGTCCCGATGGCCGCGACGATACGAAGAGCGAAGTCGACCATCGACATCCATTTCTTCAGCCCTTGAGCTGGCGGGTTCGCGTCCAAAGCTTCAGCGGCTTCAAGCTGTGCTGCCTTCATGTTGTCCTGTCGCAAAAACCCCGGTAAAAGTGACTCTCTTTTCTAGGATTTTCCAGTGAATGCTTCAGTTTGATACAGCTGAGATTGCCTGAAACGGGTTAGAGGAAGAGTGCGTATTTATAGGGGACGTGATTAGCGAAGCTAAATCGTCCGTCATGGGCATGCGCCTATCAAAGCGAAGCTAAGTGGGAATTAGGTACTGCCCATGTCAACCTGCTTGGGGTTTTGCTCCTGTCCTTGACCCGAACGTCACTGTTCGATAGGGTTCGTCGCCATCAGGATCGTTCTGGATTTTGAACCAACACGATGGTGGGACTCCATCCGACTCTCCGACGAGGACGGTACCCTGACCAGTAGACACCGGAAGTCGCGGGCGTGGCCCTTTCCTGGAAGTCAGTTTGGCCTAACTCTTTCGCTTTGTTGATTCTCGAATTCAACTTACGGATGCTGGTGGTTTTGTTCCTGCACGTAGTTTGGTACGATCCCAAGCTTTGCTCGCGAAAAGTTAACCGAGCTCCGTCAGCGACTCCATCCTTTGACCGGAGGAAGAGAGAGGAGAGGAAAAACCAGATTTGACTTTTGTCTTTGAATTCTTCCTAACCTCCAAGATTGTTTTGACCCGAGAGGGAATTCGGGATCCGAGAGTCGTATCAATTAGGTTGAATTTGCTCTCTCTCTCTCTCTCTCTCTCTCGCAATTTTTGTCTCTGCGATTCGGTACAAAGTGTAGAACTAATGGATCGAGGCTATCTCCATAAGCCTCCCAAAAAGAGGGAAAGGGTGATGAGCTACAAGTGGCATTGGGTTTGTCACTTTGAGCATGTGAAGAGGCTCTGTTCAAAAGTCCAATGGGCTTGATAGACTGCTCATGTTTGCACCGGCCCGGCTCAAACCATATGGGCTCTCTCACAAATCTCTTGGCGAGTCCATGTTACCTACTTTTCCTTATTAGGCCTACTTACGCCCTGTTTGATAACCGGTCAGACAGTGATTATTTTTGTACTTTTGTTCTCCGGAAAAAAAAAAAATAATAGAATTTCATTTGATAACATCACTACGTTTTTATTCCCGGAAATAGATTTGGAATGGAATTAATAAATATTAAAAAAAAAAAGATTCTTAGTTCCAAGGAACAACTCAAGAATCAAGCAATTTTCTTCTTTTCCTTTTCTTCTTCTTCCTCTAGTTGGTCGCTGACCTCAGCGATGGCCAGTGACTAGCCAAACAAGAGCTGGCGACCTTGCTCGAGCCTTGTTGGCTCGAGCCTCATTGTGGTTGGGCGAGGCTTGGCCTTGCCTTGGTTAGGTGAGGCTATCAGGGGGGTCGATGAGGTCGCTAGCAACTAGCTACGAGAAGAAGAAGAAGAAAAAAAAAAAATGTAATAAAATCATGAAAAATTAAAAGAAATTCTAAATTGCAAAAAAAATGTGAAGGTCGTACCAAACATATTTCTATTCTAGGAATAAAATTTTTGCGTAATTATCAAATGTTTTCAAATGCTTAAAAACTCGTCCAATAAGCATAATAAAAAAAATAATTCTAAATAGAAATTATTCTCATGAATTGAATAGTTATTGAACATGCCCTTATTATTACCTCCTCATTGGAAAATAGAACAAATACATTCGCTGAACTTAAACTTTTTCCACTGGGACCTTGAACTTGAAATCCATACAATTAAGTCCTCCAACTTGTTGTATATTTTCCAATTAAGTTTTTCCATATCATGTTCCAATGAATTGAAGTGACTTAGGGCCTGTTTGTTAATGTTCTTTTTTCTGTTTATAAACAAAATTTCTGTTTTTTTGTTCTAGGGAACAAAAAAAGAACATAAACGCGTTTGTTTGCATTTTTGTTCCAAATCTATTTTTTTGTTCCCATGAACACATTTGGAATGTAAATAAGAAAGCAAAACAAGAAAAACGTGTTTCTTGTTTTTGGAATAATTTTTAAGAACAAATTTTCTCTCTCCCTCTCTTTTTCTTCTCTTTTTTTTTTCTTCTTTTCTTTTTCTTTTTTCTTTGACCGATCGCCAGCCTCGGCCATGGCCGGCGATCGGCTGTCGAGGGCCGGCGACCTTGCCAGAGCGTCGCTAGCCCCCAAAGAAGGCCTCGTTATGGCCGGGCGAGGCCGCCGGCCCTCGTTGGCCGGTCGCCGACCATGGACGAGGCTGGTGACCAGCCAAAAGAAGAAAAAAAAAATAATAAAGAATAAAGAAAATAAAAATAAAAATATATAAAAATTTAAAAAAAAAAAAAAAAAAATACAAATTTACCAAATGTGTTTCTGTTCATTTTTTATTCCCTAAAAAGTTTTTACTAAACGCGTTTTTTTTCAAAATTGTTTCCTAAATGTAAACACTTTTTTTCTATTTCGTTCCCTAACAATTTTTAAAAATGTTGCTTACCAAACGCGCATTTATTCATTGGTAATGCTCACGAGTTCACTATGGAGATAATTGGTGCCACTGTCAAACGAAGACTCATTGAGGATCTGTTTAGCATGGTTAGGGTATGTTGTACTTGCAATCCAGTTAACACAAACTAATCGACAAGTCATTGATTCTTGCATCAGCCTTTTGGTCGGCTTTAATGTTACGCAGCCTTCGATTTGCCCCAAACTAGAGGCCAATCCTACAAGTTCAAGAGCTCGATTGCAGTATTACAAGTTGAGGCATCGTAGATCAGACGTGCATATTTTCCCAACCACAACGAAAGTTAGAAAAGATGCCACGGCCACAGGCCCTACCTCGGACAGAAAGGACTCTTGGTCACTGTCATGAACTGGTCCTCCCCACATTGGTGTAGGACAGGAGGGCAAGTGACCTAGACACATGCGCTATGTTTCCAGACAAGGGCTTCCCCTCATCAAAGTCCTTAACCGTCTTCTGGGTCAACTGCTGGCCCCCCTTTCGATTGTGAAGTCAAGCCTACTCAAAATTTATGGAAGCCCATTGGAGAACGGGAAAAAAAAGGAAAAAGAAAACACTTTAAGGCGCGGTAGGACCACCTTCTCTCTCTCTCTCTCTCTCTCTCTCTCTCTCTCTCTCTCTCTCTCTCTCTCTCTCTCTCTCTCTCTCTCTCTCTCTCTCTCTCTCTCTCTCTCTCTCTCTCTCTCTCTCTCTCTCTCTCTCGTCTCCTTAGCCACATCTCTTGTGAATTCTCTCCGTGCTTTGTGAAATCTTGGCCCAGTACATTGGAGCAAGCATTGCTGATTGCACTTGGGCCCAGACGGACTATCAGGACATGGCAATTCAACCCACTAAGATGTTCAAGCGCCCGGTCGTTTTCCGCCAATTTTCCACCAATTTGCGAAAGATAAGACGGTGATCAAGACGACCCGGGAGAAGAACAGTCGCCAGTTTTAGAGTAAGTTTGAAGTCACACCAGCTATCTTAATGATTGAGCCATATCCAATCCACATGATCAGGGCAATTTACATAGATCCAATGTAATTAATCAATTTAAAAAGCTCGAATATCCAAAGAGAGAATCATAACTAGTTTACCAAATACATTTTACTCAAGAATCGGGCAATGTTAGCCTCTGACAACATCTTCAAAAGTAAAACAATTGAAGTACAAACCTCAATAGAAATCGTATATGCATGGCATGTTGGTCAAATCTAAAACAACCATCAATCTAGGGTAACCTAAAATCCACACAAAAAATTATGGGTTGGGAATGAGATACCCGAGTTGTTTAGTCTTGCAAACTGCCTAAAATCAAATGATCAAGCGGTCAAATTCAAGAGACCAATCTGAAATTATAGAGCTCGTGGACGGTATATGTCCCATTCTCACACCATCATACATCACATATTTTAGCTTGCAAAGTAAAGATTATCGAATATAACTCACTTGTCATGAAGAACTTACATTTTCCCCTGCTAGAAGACGGCGAAGAGTTGGGGGGGAAAAAGGAGAAAGAGTTGCAGACAAACCAGTCCCCTTTCGAGACAAAATGAAAGAGCATCCATCAAGTTCTCAACTAAAGCTCGCATGCTATTAGGTGGGGAAACCAGGTTCTGTCACTTCGTCCCTGAAACATCACCACAACCGGTCTCATTCACATCCTCAAAATGCACTAAAGTCCTTGAACAGTGAAGCCCTTGCTTCCGCCTCTCTCTCTGCTCTCGGTTCTCGCGCTTTAATGATGATGGGGGGAAATTCGTACCCAGAAAAACTGGGCTAGACGTCCTTCTGCGACCACACCACGTGATTTTCATGTGATGGAGGGTCCCATTTGCGACTGCTGTTTTCGTGCTGAAGAAACGCAGAAGGATCGGTCGAACAGAACATAATCCTGGGAAAATAAAAAAAATCGAAGATGTTGGCTCCTTTTGCATGTGAGGTTGTCCCTCTCCTCCGCCCACGGTCGCTCCGCCATCGCCAGTCAAACCCAAGCCTCTTTTGTGGACTCAATTTTTCCTTTTCCTTTTTATCTTTTTATCTTTTTGATTTGTGTGATTTAGTATATGATCACTGCGGTAATTAGTCAAATGAGGTAGGGCTTACTTTCAAGCGGTTTGAAATCTCTCTTGTCATAAGTACGAATTCTCCGATTGCTTCTGGATCTCGAGAAACCTTGATTCGTCTCCTAAATAGGTTCGACATCGTATCGGGACGCAATATAACCTTGGGTCTCTTTGATTAGCGTTATGGGGGCACGACGGCGACAGACTTGCTTGAAATTAATAGTAGCATTGGCTCAAATTGAACAATCCATCATACATGTGAAGTTCTTGTGGAAAAACTCAAAAAGAGTCGTCGACATACTCGTCCTCTTCCCGCCCTTGTTTACTTATTACTAATCAAAATATGCAAAAGATGGCAAGACCTAGGGGATAATTATTAGGTCAACTCAAAGAAGTGGAGTTGCTTTTATGGCAAAGCTTCATATTCTCTTGACATGACAATCATTTCTTTCGTTATTTATTATAGCTAGAACCCACAAATCGACGGACATATTTTGATGAATTTGTATTGAATGGCAAGCTGGATTTCAAATGAGAATATCAAAGATCCATCCATGAGGCCAAGAAAAAATCGATTCAAAATGTATATTTTGGTGAGGTGGAAAAGTTGAAATTGCGGTTTCATTTGCTTTGTATTTGTAACTAGGAAGGGTTAGGGCAGACGGCAGAGGAGAAGGGTAGGCGACGGCGGCGTGATGCGCCTAGATGACGGCAGGTTGTGGCTGTTCGTGGAGAAAGAGCGAGAGAGGCGAGCAGGATTCCCGGCTGTGGAAAATCTGAAAACAGAATTGCCAAGTAGAAATCGATCAATGAAATGGCTTATGAAAAGTTGGGTTTGCCCGGATCACCTAACTTTATTTTTACTATAGCAATCCTCCAAATCAAATAACGCGTGCCATATCGTGATCCATCTCTAACCTAATGAATGATAACAACCCTAAAAAAGGTGGTTGAAATAATAGAAAGAAAAAAAGAACCTTACGTTCCTCTTTCTCCATCGAAACTTAGATGCGAAAACAAATACGGGCGAATCCTCTCGAGCGCCAGTACGGGATTTATATGTTCTTGTAATTATCGATACTTAGATTAGTCACATGCTTGAAGAGCTCCCGACATCGAATTATTCATTTCTTTTTTTTTCTTTCGAAAAGAAAAATCGGTAGAAATTTAATACGGGGGACCACCTAATCGAGAACTGGCCCATCCTCTAGTCGGTCCATGAGCTCCCGGGCCAGGATCGAGTGCACATGGGACGACACTCCAAGGGCTCTCGTCGCCTCGTTCAAATTCTAATCTCTAAAGTCCCAACGGTCCGTCCATTATCGATTCTTCTGTTTTTCCACCGTCACGGCCGTGGTGGATGGTCGATCGTCGCTATAAATGCGCGAAAATCTCTTCAATGGCAATCGCCACCCCGTGGACAAAACTGTCATATGCGCGCATGCGCTAGGGACGTATCCCCAAGTTGCGTCCGCATGTCGTATGGCTGCCCTTGCGAGAAGTAGCAACAGGAAGACCACCCGTTCGATGGGTCGCCCTCGACGCGAAATTATCTTTCATCATGTAGCATTTTATAAAAATAAAATCCCACGTTATCTTCTTCTTCTGTTTTTGTCCGTTTAGTCGCCGTCGTGTTTTCAATTGCCTCCACACGTTCGTGAAAAGCTGTGAAAAGAGAGGAGGCCGGCCTGGGTCGTCATTGTTGGTTCAAGACAATTTTGGAAATTTGAGAAATTTTTGTGATAACGAAGAGAGTGGGAATTTTAATTTTTTTTTGATTTCTTGGTGTATTTTCCTCTACAGGTCATTCGTGAAGTGATTTTGTCAAGAAAAAGACTATCGAAAAATCGAAGACTGTACTATATGTTGGAGGATATGGGTTTGAGAGAGAAGAAGCGGTTGCTTAAAGTATTACACAAAAAGACGTCAAGTTTGAAACGCTCAACAGTGTTACCTTCAGCATAGGGAAACCTTAGAGTTTATATATATAAAAAATTGAACCGGCCCATATGGACCCAAATAACCGTCTTTTTCACATTATTGGCCAGATGTGTGAACATATTAATTTTAGATTATATTAACAATATATCCAACAATCCCCTCAAATGTTCACCATACAACACAATCCAATAAGGTAGTCAGTGTGATGTTCAAACAAATATGAATCATCCACATTCAGTCCAAGACAATTAACTCAGATCTGTTCTGAGAGCATCAAATCAAAAACAAGTATTAGGAGTTTTAGATTCAATCTAAAGTCATTCAAATCCCCAAAATAAATCTTAGACTCAGTTTACAACCAATATATGCATAATAATGTTCACAAAATAGAAATAGCAAAAATGCAAGTAAACTGTCAAGTCCCCACATGCTCAAGATGATATATATTCATAGGTCATCTTGGTCAGTATCCTACTCATTAAGCTCTCCTCCATCTCTACCATCCCCTGAAGAAAGCACCAGATTTGCAGTTCCAGCATGAGTCACCTTTGCCTCACCACCATTGCAATTTTCCACAGTGTCTTTCACTTCTGTGATCTCAGTGAGTAAGTTCTTGTCATTTGTAGCATGACAAGTAGCGCCACTGTCCAACCACCACTCAGAAGAGACTCTAGCCTTTCTATTATTCATCATTCCAATGAAGGCTTGAGGCTCAGATCCTCTAATAAGCATATTGGCCTCATTCTATGGTGTGTTATTCTTTGGCTTCTTTGATAACTTACACTCTATTGCCCAGTGACCCCACTTTCCACAGTAATGGCACTTGCCCTTCTTCTAATTTTGGAAGATAGTCTTTTTGACCTCTAACTGTAAAGAGGATTCACCTTTTGGTGACTTGAACTTTTTCTGAGGTTTATTGGAGTGTGAAACAAAGTTGGCAACTGACTTTTGTTGTCCTACTTGTTCCAAACTCTTCCTAGTAATATTTTGATCATCAATGTGAATATACCTCTTTAATTCATCAAGTCCCATCTGTACCTTCAGTCTGTGCATTTCAGTCTTGAAAGAACTCCATTCAGTTGGCAGTTTGCTTAACACAAGACCGACAAAGAGATTATCGGACATATCAGAGTTATCATCTTTCAACTTGTTCCTCATATTCTCAAATTCAACTAACTGAGAGGTAATGCTTGAATTCATAGTGAATTTAAAATCAAAGAATTTCTCTGCTAAGAGAGTTTTAGATAGCCCCTCTTGTTTTTGGAACTAAGCGTTCAAGTGAGTAGTACCTTTACTTAAAAAGAATTTCTCCGCTAAGAGAGTTTTAGATAGCCCCTCTTGTTTTTGGAACTGAGCGTTCAAGTGATCTCATATCTCTTTCGCCGTCTTATACTCACTATAAGTCATAGACAGATTAGGATTTAGAGAGTTCAACAAATAATCTCTACAAAAATCCTCATCTTTGTTCCATCGATATTCATCAACATCTTCAATGGTAGAAGCAAAATCGCTCAATACAGTATAGAATATGTCACGTTTTTTCATGCCAAATTGAACATGTAATTTCTAGCCATGAAATTCAGTAACATCAAACGATTGAAGCTTCATAATATCATAGGAACTACGCTTTGCCATTTTAATTAGAGCAAAGTGTTAGAAAGAGTGCACCTTGGAGTCCGAGTCACAAAGTTGAATAACTCCCCTAACATTGATCAAACTGCTCTGTAAAGATGGAATTTGCCAAAACAAACCCTAAAAACATATGTGGAGCGCCCAAAAACTTTAAGATGGACTGCCCTTGTCGCTGAAACTCACTGAAAATTTCCGCCCCCGAAATTCGCTAGAAATTCAGATGGAAACTTCAGGTTGCCGTAACTTCTCCGTCCGACCTCTGATCGACGCGAGTGACCACTCAAAACGTTCGTATCGACGAGTAGAACAAAGCCCAAGTGGTTTCACGCTCTAAAATTGGCTATAATTTTTGGATTTTTGAATCAAAGATTTCGGTCACCCGAATCTTCAAACTCAAATCTCGGCCAATACCACCGTCGAAATCAAAAGTAAAATACACCCGTGAGTTCGTCTTGACGAGATCTTCAAGAAGACACATTTCTCGCTCAAATCCAAAGGTTATGGGTTTGAGAGAGAAGAAGCGGTTGCTTAAAGTATTACACCAAGAGACGTCAAGTTTGGAACGCTCAACAGTGTTACCTCCAGCATAGGAAAACCCTAGAGTTTATATATGTAAGTTATTGGGCTCCGGCCCATATGGACCCAAATAACCGTGCTTTTACCTATTGGGCTTGTATGTGAACATATTAATTTTAGATTATATTAACAATATATCCAACAATATATTCAACGTCTCTCGTTGAGAAGGTCAATGTCCCTTTTCTCATGATATGTGTGCCGAAATAATTTCCGTATTCACAAATGGAAATCATGTTATCGAGGCGATTCTCGGCATGTGTTTCCATATAAGCAAACAGTGTCTATATTGGAGTTACCTGGCACAACATGATTCCGAAAATGAGAAAAGTCTTAATTCAATGGATATCATTACCAAGATCTAATGAAACTTACTCAAATTGTGGAGACTTTCCCGTTCAATAACCAATTTCCATCTTCTCTTTCTTCCGACTATTCATACAGCTAATTCAAATCCAATTCTATTTATTAAAACCACCATTAATCTCTCTCTCTCTCCTCTCTCTCTCTTTCTCGGGGCTCAAAGAGGAAGAAGCTGAGAGGATAGAGAATGGAGAGAAATCCTAAAGCTCGTTTGTCTCTTCTTCTTTTCTCTTTATGTATCTTGCCGTCGCTTGTTCATATCCATGGAAAGAAGCAAGGAGACGCTCTTGATTCTCTGTACAAAGCGAAGTATGGTGAGTCTGGGATCGACGCGAGCCTTTTTCAGGTGAACGACAACTATGAAAATCTCCATTCTAGGGTTTACCATCAAGAAGGACTGAAGGAGAAAGATAGGATCAAAAGTTTGCCCGGACAACCGCCGGTCGAATTCGATCATTATGGTGGTTATGTCACTGTCGATGAATCAGCCGGTCGAGCATTTTATTATTATTTTGCCGAAGCAGTGCAAAATAAGCACTTGATGCCGCTTCTTATATGGTTTAATGGAGGTGAGTGCTTTAGGTTTTCCAATTTCGCTTTATCTCCGATGCAAGTATATTATTCTCTTCGCTCACGAATTTATCACGGTTTTTATAGTCAAGATATATAATTGCATGGTAGTTACGACGTCATACTAGGGTGAACTTAAACTTGATCAATCGATATAGTATTTAATACTACCATAATATATAACTTTGTCAGGACAACTAAACATTTTTCTAATTGTCGTGGTTGGTACTTTGTCAGGACAACTAAGCATTTTTTTAATTGTCGTGGTTGGTTTTTATTGATTCTGAAACACTTCGAGGTGTCATATTGATAGCTTAATGAAGCGGTGTTTTGCTCTCAAGTGTTGCTACACGTCTTTCATATTTTTAGGTGCAGCGTATAGTCAAAGTATATCGATATAAGTTATCATAGTGATTTTCCATTTTCTAATCTACAACATATGAATTGATTATCAGTGACATAAAACATCGCAGAACTGAATTTGTCCAATAAACGTAGCACCGTCCTCTTCCTTATTTTCTACAGAACATACACAAGCACAGAAGAGCCATCTATCACACTTTTGGTTGTCTATTAACGCCATTACATTGTCAATCATACCTATATTATTTTCTGGTGCATTTAAGTGAGTAAAACTTAGCTATTTATGCTGTTTTTTCAGGTCCCGGTTGCTCATCTCTTATTGGAGCAAAGCAGGAACTCGGACCGTTCAGAATCCAAAGCGACGGGAAGACTCTCTACAGAAATAAATTTGCATGGAATAGAGGTACGGTTTTAAAAGAAATTTTCAAAGTATTTCACCTTTTTCTTTTTGCTGATAGGGCAGATGAATTATTTGTTTTATGAGGGCAGCCGCAAACGTGTTGTTCCTAGAGTCTCCGGTTGGGGTCGGTTTTTCTTATTCTAACACAACGTCGGACTATAGAACGAACGGAGACAG
This sequence comes from Eucalyptus sp. ANBG9806169, assembly GCA_014182395.1. Taxonomy (NCBI): domain Eukaryota; kingdom Viridiplantae; phylum Streptophyta; class Magnoliopsida; order Myrtales; family Myrtaceae; genus Eucalyptus; species Eucalyptus sp. ANBG9806169. Next base: position 40,844,317 of record CM024579.1, read on the forward strand.
CAAAACAGCCGCGGACAACTATGTATTCTTGTTAAATTGGCTGGAGAGGTTTCCCGAGTACGAGAACAGGGATTTTTACATTTCAGGCGAGAGCTACGCGGGTCATTTTGTAACGCAGCTCGCTCACAACATCCTATCCAACAACAAGGCGGCAAATAAGACCCTTATCAACCTCAAAGGGATTATAGTAAGTTGTTTTGCCGAGTTGCGTAGCCATTTATTATTGAATATAGTGCATCTGAAAATCGATCTCGGATCCTCTATTATGAAGGATAATTCCTTGGCCTAGAGAAGCCCACATCCTGATGACTCGCAATATCTATTAAAATATTGGACATCGGTAGATTGCTTGAAAAAAAAAGGATTGGTTTTAATTAAGGACATATATGGATGCTGCAGGTTGGAAACGCAGTACTCAACGATGAGACGCACCGGAGTGGGATATATGAGTACTTCGCTACGCATGCATTGATATCCCAAGAAACGTGGTACGCAATTCAAAAGTATTGCAACTTTTCACTAGATGCCAGCAAAAGAGGAAGCCAATGCAATTCGGCAACGTCGGAAGCAGATAGAGATGTTTCCTATATCAACACTTACGAAATCTACGCCTCTCCGTGCTTCTCCAACCTGACTGCTCATCCCAAGAAGACCAACGTGAGCTCAAATTCTTCTGCGTTTTTTTCTTTTTCTTCACGCAAACTTTTCGCACTTTTGAACGGTAACATGCAGAAACATAACTCAAATTGGCAATGGTCATGGATTTTTCGGGTTGCGTTTGGTTTTGGCAGATCATGGACTTTGATTCTTGTAGCGATCTGTACCTGCACGCGTACCTGAACCGAGAAGATGTGCAAGAGGCGCTTCATGCTAACGTGACGAAACTCGATTACGGCTGGGACACGTGCAGCAGTGTTATCGAGGGCTGGAAGTGGGGCCCTTCCACTGTCCTCCCTCTCCTCCAAGAATTCATGTCCAATGGCCTCCGTGTTTGGGTGTACAGGTTTGTGTGTGTGTGTGTATTTGTTCGTGGGCGATTGAAGTGGGAGTATGACTAACGAATAACTGAAAATGCAGCGGGGATACGGATGCAGTAGTGCCGGTGACGTCCACCCTGAGGTCTCTTAGCGAGATGAGCCTCCCTACGAAGAGTACATGGCGTCCTTGGTTCCTTGGGGGCGAGGTGAGGCTGGCGTATTTGTTTTCACGACATCGACCGCTTATAGTTACATACCCTTAATTGTTCTTGTCTTGGGTGCCTCCTCGGAGAAGGATCAATGGGCTTGATTTGCTGAACTAAAAGTAATCCGCACCGGCTTTAACGCGTATAGGTCGGAGGCTACGTGCAAGTGTACAAGGGAGACTTGACGTTTGCGACGGTGCGAGGAGCGGGGCATATGGTGCCGAGCTATCAGCCCAAGAGAGCTCTCTCTCTCATCTCTCACTTCCTTGCTGGTTCTCTACTCCCATATAAATAGAACCTCAAGTGCCTGAAGATGATGGATTAATGCTCGAGGACTCACTTTTCTCTCCATTTTCTCCTTCTTTCTTTGGTAATTAATTAGGGCGCGCATGGAATTCTTCAATTATTTAGAAATTCAAGAACTTCATTGTTTCTCTTTTAACAAAGATATTGATGTGGAGTGGAATGTGAAAGTAGAGAAAATTGGCAAAGATGTTGAGATGCATGTATGGGTTGTGTTATATAAGTCTCAAATTGGAGATATGATATGGTGGAGAAAACTTAATTTATTCTAGTTGATTTATAACTCATTGACTTAATTGTTTTTGTAGAGATAGGTTTGACTGAATATATTGACGAAATCGAACTTGAACTTCCTTGTAGCAGTCTTCCCTATGAAGGCATTAGGCTTCTACTATATGCTCCCAACAAATTAGTTGTTAGGAATCAAAAAGTGGAAAGTCAAGATACTGCACTAAGCAATATCTTCACTATCGGTATCAAGTTTTAGGGTTACAATTACAAAAAATATTGCCTAATATATAGTAAGAGTCTATGACATACAATTTATAGCAAAAATTTCATGTACACTATTGGCAACAATAGTTTTTATGGTAAGAGGTAAGAAATATATTGAGGAAATGCTAAATGTACAAAAGATCACGGCACCAAAAACTTACACTCAAGATGAGGAAATTATTATGAGTGGAAGGATGCCATGATGTAAAAGCCACAAACGTGGCACCCAACAACACGAACAAGGACACACAACGACTAAAAACAAGCACGGCATGAACAACCAACTTCAAGATACAAACACCTCAGCGAAGGAGGAGAAAAGACCTCAGTTCCAGAGCAATAGCAGCTCCCTCAAGCGTCGGCTGAAAAGGATGGGTCGTTAAGGGTCCCCCGAGAAGATGATGAGATCAATGCCCTAGTTTTTCTACAACCTTCTGTTCCTGAAGTTATCATCAACATTCCTGAAGGTGCTAGCCCTATCTCTTACCACCTTAAAAATATGGTTCTTCATAGCCGAATCGGTAAGGGGTTGATCTCTAAAGAGGACGCTATTAATATTCTTTCAAATAATATAACAAAGAGCACCAAAGGAAAAGCGAGCAATGCATTTAAAGAAGTCCTTGCCCATCAAGAAGGATGTGGCCCAACGGAGGTTTTCTCCCCAAGATCTATTATGCCAAGGTAAATTGCATCTAGCCGCCCAAAAGAAAGCAATACCAGCCATGACAGAACAATCAAAAAATAGATGATCTATGGAATCAGGCATACCATTGCAAAACGCGCAAGATCCCCTCTCAATTCTACCATGGGACAATAAAAGGGCTTGGGTGGGCAGTTTGCACTTAACAATAAGCCAAAGGTTAAGTTGATACCTTGGTGTGATTGCATTATTCCGGATGAAGGCATGCCAATAGACAATAGTCCGCTTCCGCCTGATGGCCTCCCAAGCAGTTGCGACTGTGAACCGACCCGATGGGTTTTCCCTCTAGCAACAATAGTCCGCTTCCTAAGATAGGATCGGAAGGGGGTGATCCCACGACTCAAGGACTATCTTGAGAGCCTACCCAGCATCAGAGAAAAGATCTGCAACTGAAGCCTGCCTAGATAGCCCTGAGCTATAGATAAGTGAATCAGAGAAGATTAAATTCAAAGGTCCCCTAGGATGCCAGTTATCAAACTAAAGTGAGACCGAGTAGCCATCCCAAATACTCCAGAAGAAGGCATTCCGAAACTCGCTCCTGAGACTTAAGAGTTTCTTCCAAGCCTAGGAGCAAAAGGTTGGCTTCCTAGTGACCCAAAAGTTCCTATCCTTTAAAAACATGGAATGAATCCACTTGCACCATAACGCCTCCTTATCGGAGAATAGGAGCCAAATATGCTTGAGCATGGCAGCCCTGTTGCAATCTCGAAGCCTCTTGATACCAAGCCCTCATTCCTTCTTAGGAAGACACACATCTTCCCAGGCCACCTTGGCACCTCCTTTACCCAATTCCGGGCATTTCCATAAGAATTGTCTGAGGATTTTCTCAATCTGGTCCAAAACGGCTATAGGTAGAATAAAAACGCTCGCCCAATAGGCTTGGATAGCATGAAGAACTGACCTAATAAGCTGTAGACGGCCAGCCAGAGAAAGGAACCGATGAGTCCAAGATTGAACCCTTGCTGTGATTCAGTTAACGAGAATGCAACGGTTGGCCTTTCTGAGCCTCGATATGATAATATGAACTCCCAGATATCAAACCGGCAAGTTACCTTCATGAAACCCAAGCTTGGAGAGAATCTGATTTCTTAAGGAAGGCGTGCCTCCAGCAAGGAAGATTTTGCTCTTATTAGAATTTGGGCGCAGACCACTCCAAGTGGAGAAGGTTTGGAGGCCTTCTTTGAGGAGAGCCATGGAAGGCAAGTCAGCCTCACAAAACAAGAAGACATCATCCGCAAAGAACAGATGCGAGAGATTCATCGACTTGTATCTCCATAAGAACTTAAATTCCTGCTTCGAAGAGCACCTGAATAAGATCCCTGAAAGAACCTCCATAACCAAAGTAAATAAATGAGGAGAGATTGGATCACCTTGACGAAGGCCACCACCACTTACAAAGAATCCATGAAACTCCCCATTAAGTGAAATTGAAAATTTGGGGGTGTGCACACAAGTCATAATAAGTCGAATCATAAACTCGAGAAAATCAAAAGCCATGAAAACTTCCTCAAGGAAACCCCAATCAATTGTGTCATAGGCTTTCCTGAAATCCACTTTAACCGCACACTTAGGTAAGTATGGTCGAAGATGGAAGCTAGAGAAAAGCTTCTGGGCCAGTAAGATATATCCCTAATACGCCTGCCCTTTACAAACGCGCTTTGAAAAAGGGCTAATCGCGCTCTTCAAAACTAATGCAACCCGATGGGCCAGCACCTTGGTAATGCACTTATAGATAGTATTGCAACAGGCAATGGGTCTATAATCATCAACGCAAGTTGCGTTAAGAACTTTTGGCACCAACACCAAGATGGCGTTATTGATCTCCCTTAGAAGCTTGCCGGGTGGTGAAGAAGTCCATCATTGCTGTAGTAACCAGATGCCCAACCGTCTCCCAGTTTTCCTTAAAGAATTCGACTGTAAAGCCATTCGGTCCAAGAGCCTTACCCTTAGCTAAAGAGAATAAGGTATCCTGAATCTCCAACTACGTGACCGATTGGGCTAGGAAACTAACATGTTCGGCCGAGAGAGGATGTTGGATGACCTCCCGAATCTCCTCAATCGAAGGGCTTCCGAGCTCAACCTACGGCGTCAGGAGGTCTTGAAAGTACTCAACAAATCTTTGCTGCACCATGAGTGGCTCGGTGACAAGGTTCCCCATGGAGTCCTGGACTGAGAGAATTATGTTCCTCAATTCTCTCTTATTTACATATTGATGGAAGAACTTTGTATTGCGGTCTCCCTCTCTGAGCCACCCGACTCTAGACTTTTGTCTGAAGAAAGACTCCTCCATGGACTACAGGTTGGCGAAGACACGCCGCTGTTCCTTCTCCAACTCAGCAAGATCAACAGAGGCAGGGTCCTGCTGCAAGTCCGCTTGCGTGGTCTCTAAGGCCACCCTCGCTTTAGTCGTCCTAGCAGAGATATTAGAGAAAGACTCTCTATTAAGGAACTTTAGCCGATATTTGAGAGCCTTGAGTTTGCAGACAAGTCTGAACATAGGTACTCCTTCCCTTGGAGCCTCCCAAATTTGAGTGACAATTGCATTGAACTCCGAATGCTTCATCTAAAAGTCAAAAAACTTAAAAGGCTTTCTTCGAGGAATCAGGCCGAGCACCTTGACCACCATAGGTGTGTGATCCGAGATGCCTGGAGCTAGGAAGGAAGCTTCCTAGTATGAGAAAAGAAGGCTCCATCTACAGTTCACCAGGACTCTATCAATCTTCATTGCCTTCCTAGTAGGACCTGAGGAAGCTGTCCAAGTGTACCTGAAGCCTACATATCTTAAGTCTTCAAGTTTCGCTTGTCCCAAGCACTAGCCAAACTCGTTGAAGCATGAGATCCAAACATCCGAGCCGCCCACTCGATTAGAAGGGTCTTTTATAGCATTAAAGTTTCCCATCACAAGCTAAGCCGAATTTTGCAAAGCAACGCTTCTAAGGATAAGATCCTCCCACAGAGATCTCCGGAAGGTAAAAGTGTGCTCGCCATAAACAACTGACACGCAGCAATCCACTCCAGAATCTAACCATTTGAGGTTCCCATGCACCGCTTGACTTGTAATAGAGAAGGCTTCAAAACTAACCCGTAAGGGATCCTATCCAACCCAAATCCTGCCCCTAAGGGAGAACTCATAGTTTGTAATCCAAGACCAATCTCGTAGCAGTCTCCCAGAAATGGGATCGAAGAGAGTTTGCGGCACCTTGGTTTCCATCAAACCAACCAAAGACAACTGATTTGAAGAGACCAGGTTGCGAACCTCAGCCTGTCTAGTAAGGTTAACAAGGCCCCTAACATTCTAACAATTTATGTACATATATACAAAAAAAAATGGGAGAGACCAAGGCTTACCTCCGCTTCGGAGGCTTGCGCCTAGTGGTAGGCAGAGTAGCACGAACCGAGGAGGGGGTGGGTCAGGAGAGAGAGCCAAAAGCTTGTCCTATATAGTCTCGACAACAGTAGTAGTAGGAGGAGCTTTCGGAGACGGGCAAGGGGACAACAGGTCATCATCTAAACTCCCAAATCGGTTGGCCGATACATTTGACTCCTTGCCATTGCTAACCGGCTCAATAGATGAAGCTTCAGCAGGGCTAATGGACTCCTCTTAACTGGTTGGCCGATACAATAGTTTCTTCTTTGTTTTATCATGAAAATTACATGCATGTCATTAGTAGTAAAAAGCCTCTCTACTCTAATGTTACTTTCCTAGAGGACTCCACAACTCTATCAATTTCTCACTTGGAGACAGATATTAAAAACATCAATAGTCTTTTATAGTGTTCATTTGTCTTTATAAGCCAAATTGTCCTGGTGTAATGGCCTTTTCATGGACACCAATTGAGGTAAAGCACATCTTAAGTTTTTCAATGGTGACAACCTTGGTAAACATATTTGTTAGATTTTTTTCATCAAGAATGTTCTTCAATGATAGTGTCCCGTCATTTATCAGCTAATGATTCTGACAATATTTTAACTCAATATGGTTTGTTCTCGAATGAAATACCGGATTCTTTACTAAGCAAATAGAACTCTGATGACTATCATTAAAGTTAACATTACTATCTTGCAAGAATTCTTCAACCAAATCATCTCTAATACCAGTCGTTAGGAATGAGACTCGTTAAAGAGAAAAAATAGGGAAGAAGACGCACAAATTTTTACTTAAAAAACCTTTTCAAAATAAAAAATGGAAATACCATAATTCCACATCAGATAATTTATTCACTATGAGTATAAAAAATTTTAAGCTACGACAACGAAAAATATTGTCATAGTATATAGCAGAAGTTTAAGGCAAACAAGTTATAGTAGACATTACATGTTTGCCATAAGTGGTAATACTTTATTTTTGTTTTAACATGAAAATTATATGTATGCCATTAGCAGTAAAAAAGCTTCTTTGCTTTAATATTACTTTTCTCTATCATAATTCACAACTCCATTGGAAGAGAGGGGACCACAAAGAAAGACTTGAACTTCTTTGTTCTTTAGGGCTTAAACATGACAATGTGTAAATTAATTAGATAAGTCTTAGCAACGATTGTTTTAGAAAGCAAGCGATCGAATAATAAAATAAATAGAATAAGAAAATAAATCGGACACTAGATTTACGAGGTTTGATCATAAAGATCTTCATTTACGGGAAGAGTAACGACGAATTTTACTACACATTAAGTGATAGAATGTAGATTACACACTCGAGTCATTCAAACATTCTCAATGTTTCTCTTGCCTCAATTACATTCAATAATGCACACAGTGTTTAACCCTACAAATCCTCTCACAATAATCTCTCAATCTCGTGAACACTAATACTTCTTGGATGTCATTCACTAATAAGCTTTGCCACACGAGAGACACAAAGACTCGTTGCCAAGCACCCATCACCTACAGACGTCTCTCACAAACAAAGGAACCACAACACTCAAAGAAAAACAACACTTTGATCAACAACTCACGCCCAAAGCAATCAAGTTTTTCCATCTCGTGTTCCAACGAATTGAAGTGACTTGTTGATTGGTAACGCTCGCGAGTTCAATATGGAAATAATTGGTGCCATTGTCAAACGCAAACTCATTGAGGATCTGTTTAGCAGGGTTAGGGTATGTTGTACTTGCAATCCAGTTAACACAAACTAATCGACAAGTCATTGATTCTTGCATCAGCCTTTTGGTCGGCTTTAATGTTACGCAACCTTCGATTTGCCCCAAACTAGAGGCCAATCCTACAAGTTCAAGAGCTCGATTGCAATATTATAGGTTGAGGCATTGTAGATCAGACGTGCATATTTTCCCCACCACAACAAAAGTTAGAAAAGATGCACGGCCACAGGCCCTACCTCAGACAGAAAGGACTCTTGGTCACTGTCGTGAACTGGTCCTCCCCACGTTGGTGCAGGACAGGAGGGCAAGCGACCCAGACACATGCGCTATGTTTCCAGACAAGGGCTTCCCCTCATCAAAGTCCTTAACCGTCTTCTGGGCCAACTGTTGGCCCCCCCTTTCGATTGCGAAGTCAAGCCTACTCAAAATTTATGGAAGCCGATTGGAAAACAGGGGGGAAAAAGGAAAAAGAAAACACTTTTAAGGCACAGTAGGACCGCCTTCTCTCTCTCTCTTCCTTGGCCACATCTCCTGTGAATTCTCTCTGTGCTTTGTGAAATCTTGGCCCAGTACATTAGGGCAAGCATTGGTGATTGCACTTGGGCCCAGATGGACCATCAGGACATGGCAATTCAACCCACTAAGATGTTCAAGCGCCCGGTCATTTTCCGCCAATTTTCCACCAATTTGCGGAAGATAAGACAGTGATGAAGACGACCCGAGAGAAGAACAGTCACCGATTTTAGAGTAAATTTGAAGTCATGCCAGCTATCTTAATGATTGAGCCATATCCAATCCACATGATCAGGGTGATTTACATAGATCCAATGTAATTAATCAATTTAAAAAGCTCGAATATCCAAAGAGAGAATCGTAATTGGTTTACCAGATACATTTTACTCAAGAGTTGGACAACGTTAGCCTCTGACAACATCTTCAAAAGTAAAACCATCGAAGTACGATCGTATATGCACGGCATGTTGGTCAAATCCAAAACAACCATCAATCTAGGGTAACCTAAAATCCACACAAAAAATTATGGGTTGGGAATGGGATACGCAAGTGTTTTTTTTTTTTTTTTTTGTCAGGGAACTCCGTGTTCGACAATCGACGAGTGGGATACGTGAGTTGTTTAGTTTTGTAAACTGCCTAAAATCAAATGATTGAGCAAGCAAACTCGTTCCATCTTTTTCCATTCAAGAGACCAATCTGAAATTATAGAGCTCGTGGGCGGTATATGTCCCATTCTCACACCATCATACATCACATATTTTAGCTTGCAAAGTAAAGATTATCGAATATAACTCACTTGTCACGAGGAACTTTCATTTTCCCCTGCTAGAAGCCGGCGAAGAGTTGGAGGGAAAAAGGAGAAAGAGTTGCAGACAAACCAGTCCCCTTTCGAGACAAAATGAAAGAGCATTCATCAAAGTTCTCAACTAAAGCTCACATGCGATTAGGTGGGGAAACCAGGTTCTGTCACTTCGTCCCCGAAACATCACCACAACCGGTCTCATTCACACCCTCAAAATGCACTAAAGTCCTTGAACAGTGAAGCCCTTGCTTCCGCCTCTCTCTCTGCTCTCGGTTCTCGCGCTTTAATGATGATGGGGGGAAATTCGTACCCAGAAAAAAACTGGGCTAGACGTCCTTCTGCGAGCACACCACGTGATTTTCATGTGATGGAGGGTCCATTTGCGACTGCTGTTTTCGTGCTGAAGAAACGCAGAAGGATCGGTCGAACAGAACATAATCCTGGAAAAAAAAAAAAAAAAAAAAAAAATCGAACATGTTGGCTCCTTTTGCATGTGAGGTTGTCCCTCGCCTCCGCCCACGGTCGCTCCGCCATCGCCAGTCAAACCCAAGCCTCTTTTGTGGACTCAATTTTTCTTTTTCCTTTTTATCTTTTTGATTTGTGTGATTTAGTATATGATCACTGCGGTAATTAGTCAAATGAGGTAGGGCTTACTTTCAAGCAGTTTGAAATCTCTCTTGTCATAAGTACCAATTCTATGATCGCTTCTCGATTCCAAGAAGCCTTGATTCGTCTCCTAAATAGGTTCGGCATCATATCGGGATGCAATATAACCCTTGGGTCTCTCTGATTAGCATTATGAGGGCACAGCGATGACAGACTTACTTGAATTTATTATTGGCTCAAATTGAACAATCCATTATAGGTGTGAAATTCTTGTGGAAAAACTCGAAAAGAGCCGTCGACATGCTCATCCTCTTCCCGCCCTTGTTTACTTATTACTAATCAAAATATGCAAAAGATGGCAAGACCCAGCTAAAGAGTGATTAGGGGATAATTATTAGGTCGACTCAAAGAAGTGGAGTCGCTTTTATGGCAAAGCTTCATATTCTCTTGACATGACAATCATTTCTTTCGTTATTTTTTATAGCTCTAGAACCTCACAAATGGACGGACATATTTTGATGAATTTGTGTTGAATGGCAAGCTGGATTTCAAATGAGAATGTCAAAGATCCATCTATGAGGCCAAGAAACCATTGATTCAAAATGTATATTTTGGTGAGGTGGAAAAGTTGAAATTGCGGTTTCATTTGCTTTGTATTTGTAACTAGGAAGGGTTAGGGCAGACGGCAGAGGAGAAGGGTGGGCGACGGCGGCGTGATGCGCCTAGATGACGGCAGGTTATGGCTGTTCGTGGAAAATCTAAAAACAGAATTGCCAAGTAGAAATGGATCAATGAAGGGGCTTATGAAAAGTTGGGTTTGCTCGGATCACCTAACTTTATTTACTATAGTAATCCTCCAAATCAAATAACACGTGCCATAGCATGATCCATCTCTAACCTAATGAATGATAACAACAACCCCTCACAAGGGTCGTTGAAATAATAGAAAGAAAAACAGAACCTTACGTTCCTCTTTCTCCATCGAAACTTAGATGCGAAAACCAATACGGGCGAATCCTCTCGAGCGCCAGTACGGGATTTATATGCTCTTGTAATTATCGATACTTAGATTAGTCACGTGCTTGAAGAGCTCCCGACATCGAATTATTTATTTATTTTTTTTTTCTTTCGAAAAGAAAATTCGGTGGAAATTTAATACGGGGGGACCACCTAATCGAGAACTGGCCCATCCTCTAGTCGGTCCATGAGCTCCCGGGCCTGGATCGAGTGCACATGGGACGACACTCCGGGGGCTCTCGTCGCCTCGTTCAAATTCTAATCTCTAAAGTCCCAACGGTCCGTCCATTATCGATTCTTCTGTTTGTCCACCGTCACGGCCGTGGTGGATTGGTCGATCGTCGCTATAAATGCGCGAAAATCTCTTCAACGGCGACCGCCACCCCGTGGACAAAACTGTCATATGGGCACATGTCTCCAAGTTGCGTCCGCATGTCGCATGGCTGCCCTTGCGAGAAGTAGCAACAGGGAGACCACCCGTTCGATGGGTCGCCCTCGACGCGAAATTATCTGCCGTACTGTTGGAGAAGTATGGTCGACGCGGGTTGAGTTTTTAGGGTACCAACCAAATCTCGAGAAGACCCCATCGAATTTCGCTTACTCTGCTCAAGCTCTTCGACGGAATAGGTACACTCCGACAATTTGTGTATCGAAGAAATGATGTGCGCGGGCTTTTATACGCCGGTTGGCGGTGGATTGGTTCGAATAAAAAAAAAAGAATATACAAGTCGAGAGATTTAATTAAACAAAAGGGTAAGTACATTAGAAGTCATAAAACTTATTATAAAAATGTAACTAAGTCACGATATTTTCAAAGAGTGTAATCACATTCTTACAATTTTGAAAAAGTGTAATTAAGTCATAAGTTTTATCACGAAAATACAATCGAGTCATAAAACTTGTTAAATTGACTTAATTGCAAATTTTAAAAGTTTTAGAACTTAAATTACACTTTTGTGACAAGTTTCGAGATTTCAATATACTTATCCCTTAAATAAATTACAAGTTCGAGGATCATAAATTAAAAAATGATGAAAGTTCCCGGATTGGAGGTGCAATTTTCGCCGACCCGAGCTGAAAATTTTGATTAATTAATAGCCCAAAGGATCCATGAATCCAATCCTTGCTGGAATGGTCATCGAGTCTACTGGAGAAGTCATTAGATTTAATCCAATCGACTCATTTCCAGCTAAGATCAGAATCGTGGGGCGTGCCTGGCTCGGAGACGATGCGTGAGGATACATAGATTCTTCGAAGGCGACGTTGGATTTGGTAAGAAGTATATGGCTCGGAGTCTTAGGATTTGAAAAGCTTTTCTCGCACAAACAAACGTCGTTAGCGATCGCATCGTCGGAGAGAAACGAATCGATGAAAAAAGAGATCGAGTCGAAAGTCAAAATTCACTGGAGCTAAAAAATCAAATCGAGAGCCCATCATACCACACTTATCGTGTCACGTCTCAATGTCTCTAAACGATTTCAAATGCAAATCGAAAAATCGAAACACGTTATGGTTACGCAACCGAGCACGATATCGATATATCCCCCTCATGCGCATCGTTTTCTCCATTCCAAAGCTTTTTCGTAAGTTCTTCTCGGCCGGATTCGTGGACCCGATATCGTAGATAGGGTGAAATTGAATTTTCCCCTTTATAAAGCATGAAAAATCTCGATCGATTAGATTACTTTCATCATTTAGCATTTTTATAAAAATAAAATCCCACGTTATCTTCTTCTTCTGTTTGTGTCCCTTTAGTCGCCGTCGTGTTTTCAATTGCCTCCACACGTTCGTGAAAAGCTGTGAAAAGGGAGGAGGCCGGCCCGGGTCGTCGTCGTCGGTTCAAGACAATTTTGGAAATTTGAGAATTTTTTGTGAAAACGAAGAGAGGGGGAATTTTATTTTATTTTTTTGACTTCTTGGTGTGTATTTTCCTCTTCAGGTTATTCGTGAATTGATTTTGTCAAAAAAAAGACTATCGAAAAATCGAAGACCGTAATACATTCAATGTCTCTTGTTGTGAAGTGTCGATGTCCCTTTTCTCATGATATGTGTGCCGAAATGATTTCCGTATTCTTGGCAATATTTACGAAATTGGTTTCAAGTTATTTCATGATCAATGATGGTATTCAGCGAAAATAAATTATGGATGAAAAATTAAATAAGCAAGATAGGCTCGAGCTTCGAATGAGTATGTCGTGACTCTTTCTCAGATTTTGGATTTCCTTTTGGTACTTTCCACGTTCAATTCAAAGTGCGCCGTTGAATGGCGGATAGCTTCGAGCTACCAAAGGTAGAGTTAAAGCAAAGGCAGCATGAATCCACTCAGATGAGTGAGTTCCATCTTTTCCAGGCAAGCCTCCCCCTAATTGCGGGCCGATCTTTTCATCTTCCACTTTTCGTCTCGAGGGAAAATTCGTTGGTAGATATGAAACCCGACCCGCCCGGATCCAGCTAGGCCCGGAAACAATGCCGTTTCTACGAGGTTGCGGCAGCACGGCGATTTCACCGTGCTCTAATGTTCGAATATCGATCATTTGATTATGTGTGTTGTCAACCGTCGGATCGAATATCTTGTCGGCGTCGGCCATTTGAATTGAGCATAGCAATTAGATCATATTAGTGGGGCTCGAGATCACGAGAAGGGTGTAGAATTTGTACCTCTGACGTGGGATAAGGTTTGTTCGTAATTATATTACAATTTGCCCTCAAACAATTCACGAGGTTACTCTTTCGATTTGATATGCTCTGTGAAGATATTAACTCATGTAAGTCAAATTGCTAAGGTATGAATTCATTCGGTTACCGTTTAAAAACAACTTCTTACACGAGTATTTCCCCCTCCCCTCTCTCAATATTACAAAAAATAAAAAAAAAAATTCAATGTGAGAGTGAGTTTAGAAAGTGAAATTTTGTTAAACAAACCCATTTTCCCCAAAAATCTCAACTAGTTAACAAAACAATAGTACAATCACACAATGTTCATCATAACTTGTTCAGAAATTAGAGCAAACTGTTCTAAAAGTTTAAACTATCAAATGAAAGTATAATTTTATTATATAAATGTTTTAACACGTTGCCTCACATTTAATTTGATATTTTTACTTGAGTTCTATAAATTCTCACATGAGCTCGAATTTTTCCAGACTCTATTTATCTCTCCAATTAAATATATCAATGTTTAGTATCGGATGAAAGACATGACGGGTACACACGTCATGGGAACTCCAAACTCGTCCCGGCGTGGCAAGCCGCATGTCCTTTTGACCCCCCTCGACCCCAGCCTGGTTATTGCAAGACAAGCACCGCTCGCCCGACAAAACTAATCACAAAGATAAAGATCTACTCATTGCGATTATAGCTTTACGTGGAATTTGGGAGGCGGCCGTTAGTTGTAGTGCCAGCTCTTAATCACGACCTTATTACTTTTTCTGGAAGCTCCCTTTCTTTAATCCCCCTTTCCCTTTTGTCCCATCTAGAGAGAGAGAGAGAGAGAGAGAGAGAGAGAGGAGGGAGGGACTTTATTGTCTTTTTATTTTATTCTATGGTGATCTGGACCGTGGAAGATTTGATGCATGGCTTGGAGATGTGATTAAGCACATGATGACCGGACCGCTTTAGCCCACGAACCGCAACCCAATGATGCCGCACCACATGCTGTCGGATGTGGTGTCAACGCTGCAAAAGTCAAGTATGGGGACACCACCAGACCCAAAAAAAAAAAAAAAAAAAAAAAAAAAAAAATGTATGGGGACACCTAACCTTTTTCTTTTTCATAAAATAAAAAAAATTTCTGACGGTATTCGAGGTTACCTCATTTTCACGTTCCGCATAAATCCAAGCAACCGTCATTTATGGAAAATCACTCTGCTCCCTTCGCAAACCTACTTTGATTTTTCTCTCGTTCCTCTTTTTCCAATGAGGTATATGGAGCCAGCGCGCCGCTCAAATTTCCCGAATAAAGAATTACTCTAGCCAGCTAAAGATGATCGAGATTCTACAGGAATTGTTTATAAAAATATATTCTCAAGATAGAAAACTATCGAAACCTATTGGGGGTGTGACTCAATAGAAAAAAGAAAAAGAAAAAGAGCGGACTCGATCAAGTGGGTTTTTTGCAATTTAAATTTTACTTTCGACGGCTCGGAGTACTCTCCTTATTGTATTTTTGCCCAGAAATTAATTTCTCAATTTCAATTTCTGAAATTAAGAAGTTAAAATTTTAGCTTATAATTTCTTATTCAAATCTATTTTTGAAATAAAATCAACTCTGAAATAAAAATCAAATCGTTCTTAAATGGATTTATGTTCCAAACTTATTCCGAGAAACAGAAAAATAGAGAAATAGAGAAGTAGAAATTTTATCATGCGCCCGTTAATTCGAAAAGCGCGATACATAGAGTTCTGATCATTTCCAGAAATTAAAAGAGAGAAAATCTCGATCCTGTATCTCAGTGATGGAGCCATTTCCTTCCGCACCTTTGGATTCAATCGTGAGTACAGCCTGCTGTCCTAACAAAAAGAGACGTTCGACATCAAGGCAGGTCGTGACAGAGGACGAAAAGATGATGATTAATCGAACTAATCGTAAATCAACAACGCATAGAAGCGCGAAATCACGGAGCTTCCATCAATCAATCTAAGAGAAACGAGGAGGACAAGGACGATGTCGACGTGAGTTAGCGTCTTCTTTTGACTTGTAGCTGTAGAGCATTAAATCCCAGAATTTGGACAGGCGACTAAATACTAAACGCAGCGGCCCACGGCGAAAAAGAACATTGATAAATCCAAAAAATAGAAAAAAAAGAAAAGAAAATCTTAGTTCTGTCGCTGACAAGATATAGCCGGCCGGCCCGGCCCAATTAGCTTCAAAAGTTGTGCAGACAAAAAACTTCGGCGATTTTTCCCCTTTTATTTTCTAATTTTTTTATTTTTGTTTTTGGACGATGGGAGGTCTGGAGTCTGGACCGGTCTTAACGGCAAGTTGGTTAGTTGGTCACGAAATCTTTTTCTGTCTCCCTGCATGTGCATGTGGGGGCCCGCAAGGATCCTGCTCTGATCGTGCCTGTTCCTTCTGAATTAAGTTTACCCTTTTTCGTCCAAAATTTTGACATAACATCTAACTCTTTCATGCGAAAAAAAACATCGTGGACTTACGTGTCCAGATTTGAATGTCGCGAAAGTTTTTCGTGTGTCTAAAATTGAAAAAACAAAAAGGTCGAAGTTCGTTCGTCGTAAAACTTAAGTACACACAGGTTTTTTTCTCGCGTTCAATAGAAATTAGCCCAGTTCAAAAATTGGAGATCATTTATTCAAATCATGCTTACCAACCGTCTGCATCGAGGCCATCTATAGAGATCGAGGGTCTAGGTTTAGTGGATACCCGAGCCTCGCCGTATATTCTAGGGGCCCATAAGATAAGCAATGCGTCTACGCTCGAGCCGTGGAGTTTACTAAGAGAAGGAAGCTGAACGTTGGATTGCATGGAAATCCTAAAGTCATTATCTTAGGCTGCTATGTATGGAAGACGCTAAGCAGAGGAAATTTCCTACTCCTTTCTCGCAAAAGGAAATTTGAAGTTTTTGATGTATGCAATCTTCCTGGGCGTTGATTTCTGCCGAAGTTGGAGGACCGATTCGGAGCGGATTGCAGGCTTCTGTAGCCTACGGATCAAAAGGGTATTATTATTCACCGATTCATCGATGTCGTCGTTATCGCTTAACGATACGAGATCCACGCAGATGGGGCCGCGAAGTTTCCCCCTTCCGATGCAGCACCTGCCGCCTCTCGTCTGTCATAGCGCGAGATTTGTCATCGACGCGCGCCGTGTTTGTTTGTCCTGCGAGGTTTTTCATCGAGAAATCTTTCCAAAAATCAGATGGAAAGAAGGAGAAAAAAAAACAAAGGAGAAAGAGGCCAAATTGGATTTGAAAAGCTAGCGCGGCGGGGGGTAGAGACAAAATGATGGCATGTGCAGCACTGCTCGCATGGCTTCGAAACCGAGCGCCGGTGCATGTATGGCGGGTCTTTTCAACAAGGACCCCCAGGAAGAGTTTGCGATTTTCTAAATATGTTATTTTCCTCGTGTTACATTCGATGAGAACTGAACGGATTTCAAAATTTGATAATTGCTCAGCGGTTCATCTGACTATGGAGCAGAGGCTCTCGAATTCGAATCTGAACATCTTCCGTTCTCGTGGGGGGAATGGTGATTATGTTATTACTGGAAAAGAGATAAGTTTTGAGCCTGAACGTCTGGAGTTATTGGACCTTTTGTCACGGGTCGAGTCAGCCTTCTTTCATCACAGTCGCCGAGGCGCTTTTTGGTTATGGGGAGTCGTTCCTTCTGACGAGTTTGACCAGGCCAGGCTCGGAAAAGCTGTCGAATGGTGAATGGCCGCGCCCAGAGCGTGGCTTGAAACCCTAGCGGCTAGGGCAACCCCATCAAAAGACGCGGATGCATGCCGCGGGCAGGAGAGAGGGGGAAGTCGAGCAGCAGAGCCTTGACCCCGGTTTGAAACGCCGCTCTCCGCACGAGATGTGGTAAAGCGCGCATGAATGATAGGAGCAGGTGGAAATTACGAGAAAAATACGTGATCAATTTGATCTGGTAGAAAGAGACTACATCGCATTTTTAATCTTCGAATCGAACCTAACGCTTCCGTAGCGTGGTGCCATCTGGACGATCGGCTGTGCTCGACAAAAGTTTTAAAAATTTTGGAAATTTGCAGTACGTACACGGCAGACATGGAGCATCCGATTTGTGATCTGTGACGATCTCTCCTTTGTCAGATGTTAATCAATCTGGAGCTAACAAAGCCCGCTTCTATATTCATATATTATTTGGCAAGATGCTCGTGTTTAATTTTTGCTGGCGTAGAAGCTAAGTATTGCTGCTCAGATCTGGTGCACAAAGAAAAGAAAAAAAAGCAGGGGAAGGCCTCGTCCAAAGGGTTGATATGATGCGATACTCCAGCAGCAAGAATCTCGGCGCTGCCACTTCGCTGAATCGACACGGAATCGTCCGTACTTTCATTACTCGTACATTTTCCTTCTCCAGCTTGCTCGTTCGTAGCTTATTTAATTCCCAGTTCCAGTCCGATCGCACCGCCAGAGCAACTGGCTTAATGATGAGAGGGTTGACTTTTTTTAACGAGGTCACCGACTGCCCGCGCATGGAGAGATAAGCAGAATCTTGGCTGAGGCTGAAGTGATGGATTTTGCCATCTTCGGATACTAACGTGAGCGGTGCATAATAATTGAAATCAAACGTTCCATAATCGATGCATGAGACCTTTACGATGATATTCGGATAGGATCAATAGCGCCGATTGTCCATTTCTATCACTTTATTTCGATAAAGAAGAATGATTTCGATCGATCACAATCGTGAAAAAATGAAAAGCCTTTGGAATTTATCACATCCAAAGTATCATCATGCAATTCATCGGAAGTCGCGAAACGACCGATCGCATAAACTAGGAACAAAAACACATTAAAGGCAGGGTGAATTTAAATTCGAATTTCGAATTTCGGAAAAGCCTAGGTGTATGTCTCACGAGTGACTCGCGACTCACGAGGATGGAAGGTTAAAAAAAAGGAGTAAAAACAGAAGCAGGGAGGGGGTAAAGTGGGGAATTCACCCCCGAAGCGACCCTCGTCCCATGTGAACGCGGGGGTTTGTCAGATGAAAACGAATAAACCCAACTGGGCCCCACCCCCACCCTTCTTTTTTAAATTTACATTTTTAAACCTTTTTCAATCCGTTCCGCATGCCTGAGGAAATTTCCCGCCGAGAAAAAGCAAGAAAAAAAAAAACCCAAAACGGCGCCGCATCGGGCCGCAAACGAACGAGGGAAAATCCCAAGCGCATGTGCCTCGCTTTTTCACTGCTAGGAGTCTACCGCAATAACTAACCAACTCCCGCCCCCTCTCTTTTTTCCGGTAGCAGGTTTTGGTCCCCCACAACATTGGTCAGTCAAATAAAAATAAAAAGAAAAAGAAAAATTCTAGCCGAACAGTTACCCCCGGGGAAATTCTCTATATAACGCCGTCGATTCCCCCCAACTTCTCCACAACTGCCCTCCGCCGCTCATCTCCCTCGCTTGCTCTCTCTCCGTCACTTCTCGTCGCTGCCTGTTTCGGGACTCTCCAGGTAATCACATTCTCGACCCCGTTTCTAAATTCGACGAACGGTTGTGAATTTTCTCGAATGGGGATGTGCATTTTGTTCGAAAACTGAGGCAAATGCTCTGTTTCCTCCAGGACGAGGGGGTGAAAAAATGGCTCTTGCTGGGCTGCTGCTCGTGGTGGGCCTCCTTGCGACCGCGGCTTCCGTCGACGGCGCCGGCGGTGGAGGCTGGATCAATGCTCACGCCACCTTCTACGGAGGCAGCGACGCTTCCGGCACAATGGGTATGACGGCTTCCGGATTCTTTTGTAGCCAGTATTAGGAAAGAAAATGCTCTTGTTTTGTGGAATTTGGGGACTTTTTAGAAACCCATCGAACGAAAAACGGGCGGTTCTTGGAGGATATTGGGCTTGGGCTGTGGAAGTGATTTCGATTTGGTCCAGTTCGTGTCGATAATTTGTGAATTCTGTTCTACTCAGGCGGGGCGTGTGGGTACGGCAACCTGTACAGCCAGGGCTACGGGACGAACACGGCGGCGCTGAGCACGGCGCTGTTCAACAACGGGCTGAGCTGCGGGTCGTGCTTCGAGATCCGGTGCGTGAACGACGGGAAGTGGTGCCTGGGCGGCTCCATCGTCGTCACCGCCACCAACTTCTGCCCGCCCAACAACGCCCTCCCCAACAACGCCGGCGGGTGGTGCAACCCGCCCCAACACCACTTCGACCTCTCCCAGCCCGTCTTCCAGCACATTGCCCAGTACCGCGCCGGCATCGTCCCCGTCGCGTACCGGAGGGTGCCGTGCCGGAGGAGCGGGGGCATCCGGTTCACCGTCAACGGCCACTCCTACTTCAACCTCGTCCTCGTCACCAACGTCGGCGGCGCCGGCGACGTCCACTCGGTCGCCGTGAAGGGTTCGCGGACCGGGTGGCAGACCATGTCCCGGAACTGGGGCCAGAACTGGCAGAGCAACGCCAACCTCAACGGCCAGTCCCTCTCCTTCAAGGTCACCACCAGCGACGGCCGCAGCGTGGTCTCCAACAACGTCGCCCCCGCCGGGTGGTCCTTCGGTCAGACCTTCGCCGGAGCGCAGTTCCGCTGAGGGGCTGGAGAGGGATATATGACCCCGTGGACGGATTTAATTAGTTCACTGGGTTATATTAAGTACTATATTAGTATAGATATGGATATGGTCGGTCCAAAATGAAGGAGGGGCTAGTTTTAAATGGCTCCTTTATAATTTTGGGTCATTAGTGATAATTGTTAAGGCTTACTAGGTGAGAATTCCAAAAGGGTCATTTTGTTGCTTCTGCAATTCTCTGGCATTTGAATGCAGAAGTTTTGGGGCAGTGGTGGAGTCCTTACCACCCGCCGATGGTAATTTCTATTTTCCAATCTCTTTTCCTTAATTTGGAGTGAGATCAGGGCTTGGCCCAGCAAGTTTGTTTTGCTGGAAATGACCTATAAGCCCTTTGTTAGCGAGTAAAGTTGTAAATTTCCTTCTTTTGGAGTAATGATCAATGAAGGAATGGATTGATTCTACTATGTTTGCTAGTAAAGCTGTGAATTTCCTGTTTTTTTGGAGTATCCATCGATGAAGGAATGGTACTGGTTCTTACTTTTTTGTGCTGTAGCTACTAGCTATCACATCTCATGTCTAGTCCAGCTTCCGCGCTGCTGTCGATCCACGACTGGTTTCAGAAGCGACCGTATGTTCTCACTCGTTGAGTAAAACCCGTTCACCATGGCATTTTAGCTTCTATCCCGGATCGATTTTTCTGTTCCTTGCCCAACTGAAAAAAGGAAAAAAAACCGGCAGACGTCGCAGCAATTTAACAAATTCCGTCTTCTTCTACTTCGAGAAAGGGAAGGGAACTATGCAATCGGCACCCGAGAGAGAATTCCTCGCCCCGATTCGAAACAAAACTAAAACTTTAGTGCCCGTTAATGATCAACTACTTAGTCGAACATGGAAATTGGGCATGGATTGATGGCCAAATTTTGTTCGATTCCGGAAATTGCGACGAAGCTTCAAGTCTGCGTAGAGTGGATACCCTTAGACCGCCGATGGAGGAAAACTGAAGTTGGACTTTCGGGTGGCTGGGAAGCGCCCGCCCCCATTGTCGGGTCCAAAATTGAAAAAGAGACCAAGGAAGAATCGCGACTTCAATTTGGGGCAAACAAATCGGGTCGCCCGGAGTATTTACTGGGGCGCAGCGAACCCGAGGAGGGGGGTTGGGTCGCGAGGGCGACGGGTCAAATCGTTTGGTCTCGAGCCGTGCGATCGCGCGGTACGAGATGTATCTCCGCCGTTGCTCTCTCAAAATATCGCGGAAGCATCCGCGAGTTTTTCACATTCGCGGCAGTGGGTGGGGCCCACCACCCCATGTGCTCCGCCGCATAACGTGCTCTCCCCTCTCTCTCTTTTTTGCTTTTGTTTTCTTTCTCCAGTTTTGAATTTTCAATTTTTTTTTTCTTTTTTGCGCGACTTTGCCGTAGACCTACCTACCTCTCCGGCGTCGTTTGAAGTAGGTTGAGTTGGTATTGGTATATCTGCTAATGTATTTTAAAGTGTCGAATTCAAAGGGAAAGAAAATACCCAAATTAGGGCTTTCCCTTTATTTTATCGTTTTGTAGACGGCTATCCCTCTATTTGGAAAGAAAGGTATCATCCCTCGCGACCCTTCTTACGCAAACTTCTATCTAGTTTTTATTTTTAGTTGGATAGATCAAAACATTTATTTAACGAATAAACAAAAAATAATACTCTTTTTTTTTTTTTTTTCATTTAATGTAAAAAAATCCCACTTACAAGTAATAGAATAAACCCAAAAAAACGGGAACTCATCGTCGGTTCTAGCGTCGGATAGGTCAATTCTTGATTCCACAAATTAGGACACGAACCTACCTAATCAGGTTCCACCCACCCTCAAACAATCACCCCTAGCAAGTGGCATTATTATTCTTATTTTATTGAAAAGGGGGCATCCCATGTGAACAAATTGCTGTTCACAAGCAAACAAAATTTAGTTTAAAGTCGCAAATTTTGCTTGCGGCGGTTTGCGTGTGGAAGCTTCAAGATCAGCGATACAACTGAACTCAAGCTCATCATTTGCAAACTAATTAAGGTTTCGTTAGAGTTTACATAGTCTAGGGTATTGCACCTATAGAGCTACCTTACAAACTAGGACTGATTAGTTGTCAGTTCGCTCCGATCCTAAGGTGAAACCGAGAACTGAACCAGGAGGACCGATTTTCATATTCTAGGACCGAAAATCGGACCGATCAACCGGTCCGTGGAACTAGTAATTTGTTATTTGAGGACAAAAATAAATTAAAAAATATTACAACTTGCTTCTTATTTCCTTGGTCTAAGCACCTGATTGAGGTTCACATCACACTCTCCTCACACCCTCTTTGTTTTGTCAACCAGCAAAGAAAAAGAAATCATTTTTTCACACATAATTTGCAAGCGTTGTCATTTTCTTTAGATAAGATAACGCTCTACTCTTGTCAACTTCTACCGCGAAGAACCTTGAGTAATGGACGGAATGCGCACAACTCATCATCATAAAGCATCAGAACAACATAAAATTGAGAATACATGTCCTCTATTCTAGATCGCGATTGTCATCAGTCCTTTTAGATTTGTCATTCTCTCACAACTTGTTTGTTAGGAGGCGAGGCATGTGACCCATTGCAGGGACAAACTGCAAGCAAAGGAACTTGCAAAAGCTCTTCTGTGATGGGGAAGACTCATGGCATCTGCAGATGACAAAATTCCGGTGATGCTATTTGTAGTTCAAGTGCCGAAGAGAGGCTTTATCAGGGAACCATTTTCTTGGTTGGACAGCTATTCTCAATTGCTTTATCACATTAATAGTCGAAACTCCAAATCTTAAATATTTAAGATTAATAAAAGAAGATAATTGTTTGTTATCTCTATACTAGTTATCTCTCAAAGAAGATAAGGGAAGGTGGGGGAAAGCAGAAAGCAAAAACGACAGGAGGGTTTTTCCCTTTTTTTTTTTTTTAATCAACCGATCCGGTCTGGTTGATTAAAGGAAGGGAAGGAAGGGAAGGTTGATCTGTTTTTCACCTTGAAACTGGAAACTGGACACCCTTTCCAAGAATTGCCGAGATCCGACCGAACTAGTCTGGTTTGGGAGGTTCCCGTTGTACACCTCTATTGCAAACCACTCACTTATCCAACCATCTTGATGGTTGCACTTGACATTGATTTCCGTTATGATTGCACTTCTCAAGGATGCCCCCCATCAAATTCTAAATCCCCACCACCCATACAAAACTTTGAAACCCTAACTGAACCACTACTAATTGCCTCGTCGCCATCCATTAGACCTATCAAATGGGTGGGCTGTGTCAAAAATTATTTGACATAAATCGATTTATTTAATCCGTTTTAATTAATTTTCATACAATACAAATTTAGTTACTCATAGTCAACATGACCCGTATTGTTAAGATACTTTCATATTGGATCATGTACAAACTAAGGTGAGATTGCGGAGTGAGCGAGTATAAGAGAGAGTTATAGAGGCAAGATGAATTCAAAGTAAGTTGTGAACCCATATAACACTCAATATTATTTTGGATTTTACCATTCAAAACATATTTATGACTCATTTGTTGAATATATATATAACCCATATAATAATTTAGCTAATCAAATAGGGGTAAAAAAAAAATGAATTTATAACCCATTTTGATTTGTTTATAGCCTACCATCACGATGATCTTCACGCCACTTCACCTTCTTACTCTTGGTTCCCTACCCTTGGTGCCAGCCCGTGTGTGTACTTGTGTCTATGGCAACCTTAGGTAACGTAGTGCCACAACACTGTCTGACCTCTATTCGATGTCATGGGTCATTCGGGCCATTAACAAGCTCTAATCAAGGTTGCCCATAGAGGTTTGTGTCCTCGGATTGAGGTCACACGAGGCTCTCTTCCGAGGTTATCCATGGCAGCTTCTAAAAAACTCGGGGCGTCCATGGAGGGGGAGATTGTAGACGAGGTCACGTGATAAGGCCACTCATCTAGGTTCTACCTAGCGCTCTTCTCAAGTGGATGGGGGTTGACGTGGCATACAAACTCAAGATTTACCTGCTTTAAGGTTAGCTTATTATCATCAAGGAAAGTTTTCACTTCTACAATATTCTAATTAATTTCCATCGTGAATAGCTAAAAGATAAAACCAGATTTACAATAAGTTTTGGCCATAATTCATTTATTTCACGCGAGACATAAAAGCACGTGATGGTAGCGGCACAAGTTTGGAGTGAAAGTCGTCCCAAATCCAGCCTAATGTGACACTCGATCATACCATCAATTGAACTACCACAAATCCATCTCAAACTTGAATTTTTTCGATCATTTGTACTCCGACCACGGCTCCATTAGAAACGATATCCTCTTAAATCAAGGATAACCCCGACGTATCTAAACCGGCAGATTATCAGAGACTGTGAAACTCATACGAAAAAGCTCGTGCTTTCCTTTGGGCCCTTTGGGCCGATTCATACGGAATTTTCCAATATCGCCATCCCCACAGTCAATCTCTCAGCCATTTAAATGGATCGACTCCATTTAGCTCGAATGGATATGTCCAACTGCCATCTGGTCTCGGGTCACCCTCGCCAAGCCAATGGATCCGTATACATTCCCACAGGAGGCCCAAAATCCATCGCGAAACCAACGAGACGCACAGGCTTTCTCGTGGGCCGGGCCTAAAGGAAGAAAAACCAAACATTCTCGTGGGCCAATCTCAGGGCCGAGAGATTAGGATGAGCCTTATCGGCCCACCTGACGTCGGATCGAGACTCGAAGCCCCCGAACCGACCCGACCCGGTCAAAACGAAGCAGGAAAAACGTCAAACACGTCATCGTCATCTTCCTCCTCCTCCTCATCCTCCATCGTCACCAGACTCACCACCACCGCACCGAACCCGGGAGAGCGGAGATGATAATCCAGCTCCACCACCACCCCTCTCCCCTCCATCCAATCCTCCACCTCCCCAAGCCCCTCCGGACCCACCGCCTCCGCCTCCCACCCTCCGCCGCCGCCGCCGCCGCCACCTCCACCTCCACGTCGGACTCCGGCCTCCTCTTCCGCGAGAAGCTCCTCTACCTGCAGAGCCTCAACGTCGACCCCGGGAAGGCCCTCCACCACAACCCGGACTTCCGGTGCGCCCCGCTCTCCACCCTCCGCGCCGTCGAGTCCTGCCTCGCCTCCTTCGGCATCCCCCGCCCCTCCCTCGGCCGCATCCTCGACATGTTCCCCCAGCTCCTCACCTCCGACCCGGACGCCGACCTCTACCCGGTCTTCGACTTCCTCCTCCACGAGGCCCTCATCCCATTCCCGGACCTCCCCAAATCCGTCCTCCGCTGCCCCCGCATCCTGGTCTGCAGCGTCGACGCCCAGCTCCGTCCCGCCCTCGCCTTCCTCCGCGGCTTCGGCTTCGTGGGCCGCCACGCCATCACCTGCCAGACCAGCCTCCTGCTCGTCTCCAGCGTCGAGCACACCCTCCTGCCCAAGATCGAATTTTTGCGGAGCCTCGGGCTCGAGCACGGGGAGGTCTCGAGGATGGCGATCAGGTCGCCCGGGCTGCTGACCATGAGCGTCGAGAACAACATGAAACCCAAGGCCCAGTTTTTCCTGCGGGACATGAGGGGGAGCCTGGTCGAGCTGAAGCGCTTCCCGCAGTACTTCTCCTTCAGCCTGGAGCGGAAGATCCGGCCACGGCATCGGATGTTGGAGGAGCACAGGCTGGAGATGCCCTTGCCCGAGATGCTCAAGATCAGCGACGGCGAATTCACCACGCGGCTGATCGAGATGCGGTTGCGGAGAGTCGATGCCCGGGGTTAGTTTGTTCCTCTTCCTCCCTGTAGATGTGTACATGGCATGAGAATTTGTCGCTGGGAATAGATAGCCCAGTTCCGCAACGTTGAAGATTTTTTGCTTATATATGAGAATAGTACAGCTGATACATAGATGATGATGAGTTCTATTCTGCAATTTTTGAAACTTACTCCGCGTGACAAAGCGCCTTTCTTGATCTATTGTTTCGAGCTGATTTACTCGAGCGAATAGCTGATGGGCTCATTCTACACATTGGTCAGCTGCTGTATAGATGCTCTATTGAGAAGAGTTTGGAATTACTGTAACTTCGCTTGCATCCTTAGGCCTTATTAAGGTTATCGGTTGATTATCCGTGTGATTACTCGTTCAAGTAGCTGTGACTACATTTGTAGTGTCGAACTGGTGTTGCTTGTGTATAGATCATTAGTCAAGTTGATTGCACATAGATCATCAAGTGCGCCCATGAAGTTATTTGTTAGCAGTGTATCCTTTAGTGATAAGCAGTCTGCCAGTTCTACAACTGTATAGCTTTCGCATTGTTTGCTCATACTGGAAATGTGCAGTTGATATTAATTAAGCTCGATTTTGTGTTTTCTGAAGTTTCTTGTGGTGTGCTACAGAGCACAAATCACCAAGTCGAACAGGTGTCTTGCTTGATCAATCATTTAGGAGCTAATACACTTGTGCTATGAAATTGAAATCAGCCTCTTGTATAGATCCTTCTGGAGAGTAGTCTTGGAATTCATTCAAGATCACTCACCTCATTTGGCCTTCTTAAAGGTGTCTGCTGATTATGCATGCGGTCACTTGTGCATATAGCTGCTAAGAACAATTTTAAGCGTGACATTGAAGCTGGCTGTGGGTAAGTCACTTGTCGAGGACAATGCTGGACTCGGAATTACATCAAACTCGCTGATTCGTCTCCCTTGCCTTCTTAAGGATCTGGGTCTATTCTGCATTCAGTAGCAGCATTCTATATGAAGTGATATTAATCCTGCTCATGTGCCTTTTAGCACGAGATGTTTACTTTTCTGCCAAAACAATTGTAAGGTTAGATGTTGCTCTGGTGTCACTGTCTCTCTTCCATGTACTCTAGCAATCTGATATTTCTGATGGATATAATCAATTTGTGGATTCTTCATCTGCAAAGACTACTGTGGCCAAACTATTATCTGAAAGATGTCGAGAGTTTTTCATCTTTACTTGCTTTGTGACTTCTTGTATTGTTCATTTAGTTATGGAGCAGTTATCCTCATCCTTGTTGCACGGGTGTAGCCCATTTGTCGCATACTTAGCTAAGTGTCGTTGCAGTACTCTTTTCATTTGTGCGTACTGAATAACGTTGAACTGAAGGTGTAGCTAGACAATACATGCAAGCCAATGCATAAGACTCTCTATTGTTGTTCGTAACGGATGTCTTTTTTTCCCCTTGCGAAGTGGTTTATAGCATAATATCAAAAGATTGCTCACATTATCTGTTAAGTTTATGTACCTGCGAGCAACCTAACATCCACTTGCACCATACATCTCCTGCTGGGGGTTGAGCCTTGACACGATCGATTGAACTGCCTTGTGCAGAGTTTTGCTTTCGCCCTTCATTTTTTCGCATACACCTGTCGTTGTACTAACTTATGTTATTCTCTAATGTTCTGCTGGCATTTGAAGTTCTCAAACTGTAATTCCAACTTATTTAGTCTCGTAGAATCCCCATCCTTGCAACTCAAATCTTCTGCCAAAACCGAGGAAGTCGCCATGTTAAATCATAATTTACATATAGACCATTTAAATTTTGTTCTTTCGACTGCTCTTTCCGAGCCAGCTATGAATGGCTTCTTTGCTTTTCGATTCAAGCGGCACTTGTACTTTTGAAGTATTGCAAGTCGGGATTTTATTCAGCTGTCATATTGCAAAGCAAGCCGAGACTCTCTTTCCGTTCACAACTCTTTGCGTAACAGGCATTTGAATTGCCTTCTGTGTCGCCTTTCTCTTCCCCCTTTCTTTCCGCCCTTCTCTTGGGATCCAAATTCAGAATCGTTTAACTGCCCCCCCTGCACACGCATTGGCATTGGATCCCAAAGACTGAAATGCCGATGCAATCCTTGAAAAAGGAAGGAGAAAGGGTCAAGGGCAGTGCAATGCTAAAAGTTCATAAGGCCTTGGGAGCAAAAAGGAGTGGAGTGGGTTTCGACTCCCACGTCCTGCACAGAAGCAGGACAAAAGTTTAAGAGTGAGTGTTAGAGTAGGATTAGCGTAGGACTGACAAAAAAAAAAAACTATTAAACACGTTAGGAAAAATAAAAAGAGGACGTTTTTCTAAATCATTTTATGAATAATTGGCCTAAACAGGAGGTGACGTGTAATCCACTGTGTCCAGGATGCATTCCATGTAAAATTCCCAACCCAAATGCCCAAATGAAGATAAAATTTTGGAGCGTCCTATGA
Source organism: Eucalyptus sp. ANBG9806169 (assembly GCA_014182395.1). Classification (NCBI taxonomy): domain Eukaryota; kingdom Viridiplantae; phylum Streptophyta; class Magnoliopsida; order Myrtales; family Myrtaceae; genus Eucalyptus; species Eucalyptus sp. ANBG9806169. The sequence goes on from CM024579.1 coordinate 40,872,484, forward strand.
TCGATGGCCTTGCAACTTCGTACTCCGCCGTGGTCTGGGGGTTTTGAGAGGACATCGCATCGAAAATACGAGCCTGCAATTTTCTCTGTCATTAGACATCATTATTTTTCTCGTTTCCGGATTGGAGGAAAAAAGGAGGAAGTGAAAACAGGGGCGGAGGGAAGAGGGGTGGGAAGGGATGACTTGATCGCGAGCCACGTCCCAACAGGCGCTGCATTGCAGTGCCATTTTACGATAACGCCAAAGGGGCACGTCGCTTCAAAACGTCCGTACAAATCCCTCTCTGACAAGACGTTGGTGACATGTTGCATTAACCACATCTGGCGAAAATCGCTTCGCTAATCCTATTCAAGTGGCCCGTAAACAGAGGAAGGAACGGAGGAAGGAGAGGCCTGCGCAGGATTCATCCACTCTCTCTCTCTCTCCCCAGTGCTCCCTTCATCTTTGTCCGTGCCCGACCCTCTTCTTGCATCGAGCGCCTGACGTCGTGCGGATCATGGGGAGGAGCGGAGGAGCGCTCGACCTTAGCGCTCGACGTTCGTGTCGACCACATTTAGCAGCGCGCTCCGCCGTATCTATTCCGTGACGGGTCAGAAGTGAGCAGGAGCGCTGTTACGGATGCAGAGGGGGCTTTATAATGATGATGACCAGATCTTTAAGTTCCCTACGCCAACAGGACGCGACCTCCCCTGTTCTTTCATTCTGAATGATCTCAGATCTGTTGTGTCCATAAATGGTTATCGCGGCCCTTTCGTATTCCCTCGTCCTCCCTCCCCTATTTGCCCAAACGTCGGTGGCACTACCGCCCCGCTGTGTGTGTATTCTTTTGGTTTCGCTGCTGTACGATCCCTCTGTTTCTTCTGCGCAAGCAGCTCTCTGTAGAGAGTAGAGAGAGCCTAATCTAAGGTTGCTGACTTCAGACGGGGGTTCCTACAGGTCCGTAGGCTCTTGCAGTCTGCCCAAAGCTTTTACTTCATACTTCAAAGTTTAGAACCACCATCGCCCCTCTGGCCAACGAGAAAAAATGCATTTGTAACCCACGAAAAGACATCGACCATAAATTGACTAAATTATCACAGATAAGGGCAGACCCGTACCTTAAAATACAAACAAACGGTTCCGGATTTATTCGGAACCTGAAATGGTTGAAATAAATTCTATAATTTTTAGAATTTTAAATCTCCTTGCATATCCCCAAACCTATTATCTAAACCTATTATCTATTGTATTATAGGTTTCAAAGTCAGTTTTAAGAACTACCAAGTTCCACTTATATTTTTAACTGGACGATTGCAGATTAAAAGTTTCAGTCATAGATATCGCTGGAAATGGAAATTCAGATTTGTGACTTTAGATTACATATTTATTATTCGATGCTATAATATGTTGCGAGCATGAAGACAAAGAACAAGAAAAACATAGACTTAGTTTTAGGGTCTCAATTCCTAATTTTTAAACCTACCCGTCAAAAAAAGATTTTCTAATTTTTGGAACTTTGAACATACCTTAAATATATTAGGAGTGGTGGCACTGGTCCAGTTCTAAATTTTATGATTCTACTATAAAATCATACTCACTTTTACCTTCAACTCTTTTTTGATGAATACTTTCGAAATGCACGTATCAGTTGTATTAGAAATTTGACTTGATTTTCTCCATGGCTGAAGGTATTAGCTATTGTCATGCTACTCTGGCAAAAACTTACACCCGCTGTGCTAACAAAAAGAATCTCATCGTGCAAGTTGTCATAGTCATCTGAATGGGGAGGCCATAAACTCGAAGAATAGGGAGCAAGACCATAAAAGTCATTCATTTGTCGGTGAAATGCTTGTTGAGCATTGTTTCATAAGTCCATTTCATTTTCAAAAACCGATCTATCTCGTCCCGTTTTAGTTTTTTACTCATTGGAATTTCTCAAGCAAAAAGTTAGAAATAGCTTCAAGCCTAGCCACACCTCATCTTAATCAACCCTCCTTATTTTTCGTTTCAAATACAGATGGAGAATTTTCAAGCTGCAAGATTTTTTAGGAAATAAAGCCAACCAACAGATAGAAGCTTCATTGATGACTACGAGTTCATGAACAAGACGGTCGTTTACAAATTTACTCGGCCAAGGACACAGTGACCACCCTGAAATGAGGAACGTGCGCAGCGTTCAATAGCGCATTTATGCTTTTTTTCGAGAGAATAGTTATATGTCTTTCAACGACTTCGAAGGGGCTTGCGGGTCTCCGAATGTGGAGGGTTTTCCATTTACTTGCAATCCATTAAGGAACAGCGAACTATCTTAACGATGAATGGATGGTTCGTACCCGCACAAACACGCATCACGAGTTGGAAGCAGAGAATAGTCGACTGTTTATAGCATGTGTGTTTGTGTGTGTCCCATTGACGTTTAAACGCTTGTTCAACTTCCAAAGTGAAAACAAGTACTTTCTCTCTCTCTCTCTCTCCCTCCCTCTCCCCCTCACCCTCTCTCCCCCTCTCCTGCTCTACTCTATACATGCATCTATGAGGCGCAGAGACTGTGACTCTGCGGATGCGGGTGCGGGTGCACTATCGCCGTTTCTAAGGTTTGTACAGGTACAGCTTAGAGGTTCCAGAAACGGAGAGAGAGGCTGGCTTAGTGATGCAGAACAGTATTAGAAAACAAGAATTAAGCCACATCTAAGAAGTGTAAGAAGATGCCCGGATGACCCACGTTTTTTTAAAGATTAATCCACCTGGTAAGGAGGGGAGGACACTCATCATTTCATGCTGGCTGATATCCTCCCTCAGACTCGACTGAATGCCCTTGTACTGGCTTTCAAATTACTCTCCACGTTATCACCAGTTGCTGTCCTGTGTTTGTTGGAGGCTACAGAGGTTGTTGCCCTATAACAACAAGGGTGTACCGTAAATCAACTAACGTACAAACTATGCTTCCTGTTGCTTGTATGTTCCAAGGGGACAACCCCAACAGAATCTTATACAGGGGGAACCCTACATTTTATTTTGAGGCCCCATGTCTCTCCCCCTATGCCCTGTGAATGCGATTCTTTTCTTCCTTCCATCTAATCTCATTTAACCTTCATCATTGTCTAGCCACATCCTTCCTCTCCTTGGAGTCATCTGATTGTTGCTGAGCCAGAAAGATTTCAGCATTTGGCCTACATTTGATACTCAATTGATCCGAGAGTCGTCCCTGGGCATCATCGAAAAGAGGCATGACCGAATTTAAATCAACACTGACCTCATAGATAATATTTTGAACCTTTGCAATCTAGCAAACAATTTATTATATAGAACAAATTTTATGGTGCTAATAATAGCACAAAATGTCTCGAATGAATAATGCTCATAATTCAACTTCTACAGTGCAAGAAAATAATTTTGTCGAGACACGAATTGGTTGATCCGAACACTTCAAGTGGGTATGTTGGGGGTGCGCGTGCAAAGATCACAAAAGAACATGATCTCCATCGCCCCACCGAACACCAAAGGAGGGTCACTGATGCTAATCCGAGAAAACTGCTGTGCTGTCTGCCTCTCGGTTTGGAGAATCAACAACATTTCCAGCTTAAGTCTCACATCATGTGACAATGAATGTATCCCCTTAACTAAATGTCGGTACGTGGTCCTCCTCTTGTCCCAGCCCCATTTGGCTGGTAATGTGGAAATGGCCACGAGCATCTGTCTTCATTTACGAACAGCCTTTGAGCGTGACAGCTCCTCATCGTTAAAGCGTTACAGCTCTATAGTCTCTACAGGGGATGAACTATACTGTTCCTTTGTGTAGGGAAAGGAAATGAAAAGGAGAGGGTCCAGAGAATAAATATGGATAGAAATGCGTAATTAGTGAAAATGGAAAAAATTATTTTTGCTCAACTTGTATGGAAGAGAAGAAAGTGCAGGCGATAAAAAGCCAAGGCTCCTCCTAGAAGATAATGAACGAAACAAAGTCAGGAATTGACCACATCGATATTAGATTATTATAGGCGATGCGTCGTTGGTTTTGTGATCTCATCCTTGCGTGATACGTGATCTGCACAGCGTTTCCCGTTCTCTGTCTCCGGCGAAACATTGAAGCATATGAAATGAAGAGGCCATCGTCACTTTGGTAGGGTTTTGCTCTGAATGGCTAGGGCTTTCCATAAGATAGAACTTACAATAACATAAACATAATTTTTAGGAGAATTTGAGAAGAGGGCGAGTGAAATTCAAAGTTACACCGGAGAGTAAAGAAGATCTTTCAACCTTTTTTACAATTATTTTTTCTCATTAAGCAGGTCTGAGACTTAATAATAAATTAATAAAAGGGCATCTTGCAATTAGGGTTTTGGGACTCATCGATATGTTCTTACTTCCAAGCATATCTAACTTTTATCAAGCACAGGGAGATGCAAAGAAAATCTGGTTCGGAGCCGGGCTGAAAATTACGAACAATGAAGTTTTCCATTTATAAAATCAGTCTAATAAAAATAACCCATTTTTTCATTTGTCAACACGCGATCGATGCCATCGCGAGTAAATCGTCGCCGGAAAGATCACCTTCGCGTTCATGAGTTCCAAAGTATCGGAACTATAATGTACCGTGAACCACAGAGAAGCTACCCGCTTGTCGTTTTCCCCCATGGTTCACGAAAAATTTGCAGATTTTGTACCTGGTTCTGCACGAGAATCCCCTGCCCCTGGTCTCCCGATGCAGAAGCCAAGAACCCTGTTTGCCCAGATGGCGGTATCCATCCCATCATAGGTACGAAAATAGCGAAAAGGTTTTCTTTTAGGTACCAATTTCTATTTTTTTTTCCTTTTAGATCAAAGTTGGAAACACGTGAAAATCGCAGTGGCTACAGTCCAAAAAACTAGGGCTGTACGAAGGAGAAAACGAAATGAATAGCAACCGCACTTTAACCCCCCACTATTACAATAAAAACTCTCGCAAAACAATTCAATTTTTATACCTAAGAAAGGTAGAGTGTCCCCCGCACTGTACGACCCTTACAAACCCCCGCATGTAATTTTTTAAGGGGTTGAGGATGACCAGAGGGGAGAGGCTCTCCTTCATTATTGTACTGGCTCTTCGGGTTTCAGTGCTTGGAAGGGAGCGCTCCCCCCATTGATTACTGAACCAAAAGCTCGATCGAGGGTTCGGTCTTTTGGCACTTTCGGCAATTGGAGAAATCACTTGTTTGTAGCATTCTCAGTTACTATTTTCTCCGGGGAAAGTGTTGGGGGAGTGGGGCAAGAAAGTGACCCAACGCTTGAGTTGGAGGAACACTATGCAGACTTGAAAATACACGTCAAGTCATAGATAGAGTCTAAATATACATACATACATACATACATACATACATACATACATATGTATGGTCGTGTTATGAAATCCAAACCGAAAATTGAAATTATGACAAAGCCCGATGTAATAGATCTCATGTGTGGAGAAAGCATGCATGGAGTAGAATTCTCTAATATAATGTGAAAAATGTTAAATCCAAAAGGATAAATTATGAGGTGAAGATCCTCGCATATACATGTGACCCTCATAAGCTTCATATCTACTCAAAATTTTTGCTAAGTTGCATATCATATTTATGACATCCTTAAGTCATTTGATATGATTGTTTTGTGATTCAATTACGATAATCCCCCATGTAATTAATATTGGATATTTCATCTAGTGATGTCACAATAATTATTTTATTGTAATAGTAATAAAAATATTATGGATAAATTACAAATTGTTTTATGAGTACTTGATAGTTGCATCTATGTAACCTTGCACTTGAATTATGAAGAAATTGCTTGTTATAACGAGAGAAAATCTAGTACTTATATCAAAACCAGTGCTTTATTATGGATTTAATGTCTTTTTTTTTTTTTTTTTTTTGAAGTGTAATCGGGCAAATTTATTAGAACGAGTATAGTCAGCGACTGTGTCAGGACTACATAAACACATCGTGTATGTGGACAAAAGAAGCCCTAGTCTCAAAGGTCTAAGAGAAGGGGTATCCTAAGTTTCTATGAATAGTAGCATCTGCTTTACTTACAGAAGAAATCTGGTTAAAAGTGACACATGAATGGAGAGAGAGATGGCTAGGGCTCCACTCGTGTGCAGCGGATTGCTTGCAGAGCACACGTGGTGAGGTGGAGGTACATTTCTTCAGAGAATAAAACCAAAGGCAAATATATGTATTCAGCTTTTTGATTCGGGGCACGTGTGCGGAACACAAGTGATGTGGGTCGTCCCTGATGAGAGGCTTCGCTTTTGCTTCTTAAGGCCCTTTTTGATAAAAAAAATATTTCTATTCTTCGGAACAAAATTTTTTGTTATTTTGTTCTGAGGAATAAAAAAAAAATAGAAATATGTTTAGTAAAATTTTTATTTTCGAAAATAGATTTGGAACAGAAATAAGAAGTAAAAAAAGTTACTTCTTATTCCCGAAAACAATTTCGAAAAATAAATTTTCTCTCTCTTCTCTTTTCTTCTCTTTCTTTTTTCTTTTGGTCGGTCGCCGGCAATGAACCAGACGAGAGCCGACAACCTTGCCGGAGGGTCACCAGCCCACGAAGACGCCGCGCCACGGCGAGGCTCGGCCTCGCCCGGGCTAAGCGAGCTCGGCCTCCTGCTCGCCTAGCCTAGATGAGGCTCCCCTGGCCACCGAGGCCAAGCCTCGTGGTGCTCGCCAGGCCACCGGGAGGCTCAACCTCGCCGGATCCGGGCGAGGTTGAGCCTCGCCCGGTGGTTAGGCGAGGCTCGGCAAGCTCGCTAGCCCTCACCCGACCGACAACCAGCCATAAAGAGGAAGAATGAGAGAAAATAAAGAAGAAAAAAGAAAAAAAAGGAAAATATAATAAAACTATTAAAAAATTTAAAAAATAACAAAATTATACAATTTTACTAAACACATTTCTTTCCTGAGAATATAAATTTTGTGCAGTTACTAAACGCGTTCTTATACTCGGAAATTGTTCTCGAGAACATAAACAAAAAAAAATATATTTTTGTTCAAAAATTGTTTTCCAAAACAGAAACGTTATTAAACGCACCCTAAGAAAGCAGCTGCTGCATTTCCAACTTTGTTCTCTTCCCTTCCAGCTTGTTGCATCTGGAACTTCAACGGATTCTAATATGATTCAAGGAGAATAATTACGTGTCAGCGAACATATGTTTAAGCCTAAAAGATGTATGAGATCACGGCGTCGAGTGCAAAACATGCAATTGAAGCATCGGTCCAATTTAAACTCGAGGAAATTAAAGTGACTGGAAAGAGGGGAGCTTTCGAAATAAATGCAGGACTGTAAATTGAACTGAATGAATCCCTTTAAGCTAAAGATGATTTCCTTGCACGTTTCCAATAAGCTTAAGATGAACTCCTCTGAGGATCAAGGGAAGCCTCCCAACTATTCAACTCGACCAAGCAAAACCATTGAAAACCAGGTGTGGAGATAGAGGGAAGAATATCAAATGATATAAGAAATATTTGTGGTAGGGCAGAGTTAGGGCTTGGTTGAGTAAGTTTGCTAGTTGAAAATTCCATGAAGTGGGCAAGTAACTACAAAAATGGAGATAGGCAACATTTTGCAAAGCTTTACCTTTTCATGACCTTTCTCTTTTCTTACTTTTGTAATGGTGGGTCATGCAGCTTGGCTTTGTTTCCCATTTATAGTTTCCTACCATGCCTCTCCAATGGTCACTCATCGACTCGAGTTCCTTTTATAGACATGTACAATTGGTTTAAAAGAAAGGCGTAACAGTATTATTCTGATCAAAATAAAAAAGTAACAAAAAGTTTAACAGGGGTTTTAGTAGAGTTACTTACATTTCCTTATTTTGAAAAGAATGAAAAGGTCTTACAACAGTTTTGATGAAGTTGTTGACATTTTAGATGGAAAATATGACTTGAAGAATGAATTTTTAAGAAATTGCAATAGATATTGGTTGGTGCGTTTTAGCTAGACCTTAAAGAATTGCATCTAGCGACTGGAGCGAAATTGTGGGGGCACTTGAGGATGACATGAAGCTGGCCTAAGATAAGGAAAATCGAGAAATTCACGATAGAATTAGATACACCGCATTATTACATCAATCCAGTGCTCTCATTCTTGACATACACATCTGCATGCAGTGCTTATTGACAATTGCATGCTGCTAATAAAAACTACAACTTATTCACTCCTTCCACAAGGAGAACCGGTGTGTTGATGCCTTGAGAAATCACGCCGCATCTCGTATGGTTAACTCCAACTCATTGGAAATTTTTTCCTGGTTTGTTATTGATTTTTGACTTCTTGGGAACCAAGTTTTCCCCCTTATGTTGGAGGTGTATAAACTTTTAAGATTCTAATAGTGCATTTCCCTTTGATGGGAATAGTGAAGGCTTTGAGTGTGAGGAGGAGATCCATAAACTAAAACAGAGATGAGGATAATCTCATTTCCATTAATAATAAGAAACAAGAAATAGATGAATGGTTCGTATCTCAAAAAGATTACCATTAATTCAACTGCAACTGAGGTTGTATGCAAAGCTTTTTTTCTCTATTGCCGACATAAGCCCATTTGGTTCGGCATTTGCAATGGGTTTTGGGACTCTAAAGTCCCTTGGTTAAATGCAAATGCGTTTGATTTGTGTTTTTATTCAACTTTGGGAAGATATAATTACATTTGCAAAGGGCTCTAAAGACCTTTAGTATAAAGTAGACATATTTTGGGAATTTGCATTCTTGGAATGCAAGTCTTGACCTCAATTACTGTTCATCTTGTTCGAAGACCGCTGCATAGAAAAGCCGATTGGAGGCCGACGACCATGGCCAAGGGGTTGCACGCGCCGACGATCATCGCTTGAGGGTCACCCAACCTTGACGACCATCGCCAAACCTCAGGCGACACGTGGGTGCGCGACCTCAAGCGATCATCACCTGGGGTTGCGGAACCTCAGGTGAGGCCATCCGAGGCCAGATCTCGCCATCCAACGGCCAAATCCAATGGCTAGATCCGGTCGATTGATGGCTGGACTTCAAAAAAAAAAAAATTAAATATCTTTTTTTGCTTTTTAATTTAGTAAAAAGCATTTACAAATGCAATTTTTATCATAAATTAAAAAGCAAAAAAGATATTTAATTTTTTATCAAATGGCATTTTAATCAAAATTGTTTCTCAATGCACTTTAAAATTATAATTCACCAAACGCTATTTGTATTTAGGAAAATTTCCTTAATCCAAAGATATTTACATTTTCTTAAGGATATTTCCTCAAAACCGAACCAAATGGGTTGTGGGACAGGTCCCTTCCTTCATAGGCCTTGACCATTTTTTCAGAAAGACTCGAGTCAAGGGATGTCAAAACTTCAAAACTCCGTCAAACTTATGCTTCCAAAAACCCTACAAAAACGCAAAGCAAGTAGTGGGAATTGACGGAAGAGCCGAAAGTATTTTGGACACCGAGAAGTATGCTAAGGGCGTGTTTGGTAACGATTCTGTTTCCGGGAACAGATTATGATCAGAAATTATTATTTTTTATTTTGTTCCCGGAAAAAAAATTTCTAAACATTTTAAACCGTTTGGTAACTATCTAAAATTTCTGATTCTGGAAGAGAATTGCGTTTGATACCGTGCTCATTGATTATGTTCCAAATTAATTTCTTTTAATTTTTAAATATTTTTTTTTACTTTTTACTTTTTTACTTTATTTTATTTTCTTTTATCTTTTTTTTTTCCCTTTTTCTCCTATTCTTCTTCTTCTTCTTCTCGCCGACCCTCGTCGGCCGAGCCTCGCCAAAGAACTAGGCAAGGCCTACTTGGCCACCAGCGAGGCTGGGCGTCATGAGGCTTGCCCAGCCTCGCCGGTGGCTGGGCTTGCCTCCAACAAGCTTGTCGGACCTCGCCCTGGCCTAGCGAGCTCGCCAGACCAGTTGCCAGCAACCGACGGATGGCGGTGAATAGCAACCGCGGGATGGCGGTTGATGAAGTAGAAGAAAAGAGAAGAAGAAGAGTTGGTTTTGATTCTTAAATTTATTCCCGGAACAAGAATCGACTTTTTTTTAATTCTTGATTCTACTCCAAATCTGTTCCTGGAAACAAAAATTTTACCGAACGCGATTCTATTTTCAAACTGCTCCTGAGAACAAAAAATTAAAGTTAGTTACTATTGGAATGGTTATTAAACAGGTACCAAAAATTCGTTCTGTAACTATTTGGTGTAATGCTGTAGAGGGTGCAAAATACGAAGTCTCCTTTCCATGCAGTGATTTTACTCGGATTAGTGTCGGCACGATGCAAATTTGCTCACTACTCACAAGTCATTTTCGCCATTTATTACGGGTTCTCTCCGAACTCCTTTGGGGGAACAACCTCATTTTCTGTAGGAAAAAGCATTGCATCGCCGTGTGCTTTGGTTCTAGAAAATCAAATCTCAGTGTTACTTTATCCCAACTCAAGAACGAGAGCTTGCGTGTACGTCATGATTTTGATATACAATGGATTTTCGTATGTTAAAGAATACTAACGACCGTGTTCTTGTAAGTCACGCGGCTATTAATGTACATCGTTAGACTAATAAAGTGGAGCTTTTGCCCGGACAAAAGAGTAAGGACGTCCATAATCTGAGCAGAAAGATATGTCTTCTATGGATGGACTTTGCTTCAGTCATGCATCATCACCCACCAGAAAAAACCAAGAAAAAAATTAGGACCAAATCTCACAAACGGCGTGAGACAGAGAAAGCAAGGTGGGATCGAGTGGGGACTTCACTCACTCCCGTGACGTGAGGTCCATGTATAGGGGCATCGTTTTTGGAATGCCTTTCATCTGTTTAGGAAAGGAGGAACACGCAATGCAGACCGAAAGGACAAGTTCCGTTTGGTTGTTGGGTCAACTTCAGGTGGTTAACCATGATTCTCAGGTATAATTGAATCCGTGACAGCCACAGCCCCTAAGCCCTAGGGCCCTAGCACTTTATAGTTAAAGCTTAGCTGGAGATTGAGAACGATCCCAAACAAGAAAAAGAGTAATTGAGGAGGAGCTGCCATGTTGATGGATGGAGTTGGAGTCCCGAGAGTGTCTAGTGAATTAGGCCTGGCTATAAGGGTTAGTTGGAGTGGAGTGTGTCTTGATGAAGCTCTCGTTTTCAATAAGTTTTCCACTGGTCTGCAATGAAAAGGAAAAATGCTTGTGTCGGACATGCACAAGCTCAACCCAGCAATGTCACATTAGCGATCCTTTCTTTGTCAATGCAGGGTGAGACAGGCAAGAACCCTTCAACCCCATCCTGGATTTATAGAGAGAGAGAGAGAGAGAGAAAGAGCATTCCAGAGTCACTTTCAAACGCGCAAGTGAGCAATCGACCCCAGCATTGAAGCCACTCTGAATACCGTTGGTTGGAATGTATTAGTGAATGGGGGATGTGCAGTGGTCGGAAATCAGTGTAAATGCAAAGAAACAGTGCGAAAGTTGGTGTCTTTTGGCAAAGCATCCTTAATGCCTCCATGTGCTTTGACGAATGCTCCACTCGATCCGATTAAGTTCGTCTTAAAAAAGCATATTCGTACTCGAGACGAAACTTACCAATTTGATTACTCCATAACAACACTTTCCAATGTTGAGAAGAGTTAGGGTCCGTTTGGAATCAGCTTTGGAAGGGGCTTTGGCCATGAAAAGCCCCTTGGGCCAATGGAGAGCGTTTGGGAAAAAACTTTGCAAGTCTCTTACTTGCAAAGCCAGCATTTTCAAGCTCGAAAGCCCAAGGCTGCCTTGGGGGTGCCTTGGGCTTTCGGCTTTTTCGGCATGCCCATCTTGCGTGGTCTGTTCACATTTTTTTTTTCCAAAATTGTCCTCACGAATTTTTCGTTTTTCCGGTGCATGCCCTTGTTTGAGCACTGTTCATCTTCTCCGGGCATAGAGGGACGCCGCGACGCAGGCGCTCGTCGTCGGAGAGCTCCACGAGTCGCAGATCTAATTGCGACCAGATGCGGTCGCCGGCGACCATCGCTTGCCGCACCGCGACCTCCGCACGGAGCTCGCCGGGGCCGCGTGACCCATCGTCGCAGGTCTGGTCGCAACCAGATCTGGTGCCGGAGGCTCGAGCGGCGACCGGATCCGGGTCGCGCGACCTCGCCGCCCATGGATCCGGGTCGCGGCGGCGTCGCGCGAGGTCGCGCAACCCCACCGCAACCCAAATCTGGGACGGCGAGGTCCTCCCGCGACCTCGACGCCCCGGATCTAGGTCGCCGGAGGTCGAGGCGGCGTCGCGCGACCTCGCCGCCCCAGATCCAGGGTCGCCGGAGGTCGAGGCGGCGTCGCGCGACCTCGCCGCCCCAGATCTAGGGTCGCCGGAGGTCGCGACGGCGTCACGCGACCTCACCACCCCAGATCCGAGGTCGCCGGAGGTCGCCAGCGTATGCTGCCCTTGTTGATCAATTTTTTTTAATTTTTCTTTTGATAATTTTTTTTTTTAACACAAAGGTCCTTTGTAAATGTAATTCCCCAAACACCATTTTGTTCAAAATACTTCACAAAGGGCTTTCAAAGTACAATTTACCAAACACAGTTGCATTTTGAAAAACACCTTTAACTCAAAGGTCTTTGCATTTTCCTAAAGACTTTCCCCAAAAGTGGTTCCCAAACACCTTTAACTCAAAGGCCGGAGGAGCGTTTGATGGTTATAGAAACTACGATCAACGCACCAACACTTTGTCACGCTAATAAGAATGTCCTTGCGACTGATATTATTAAAAGTATATGATCTAGCTATTCGAGAGGATTGAGTCGAACATTGCAATTCCTTGTCTCTTTGCAACAGTTCATCTTTCGATTGCATGTGGAGGATTTGTGAACATAATGTACAAGAAACTACATCCCTTCCACCATAAATTTTGTTCATGCTACAATATGTATAAATGTTTCACTTTTAAATTCAACTGTACTACTCTATTTCATAACATTCCTCTGTGCAAATCTTTACTACCACCAAACTAGCTGTAAAACGCGCGTTGAGTTTCATTGAGAGCAACAGATATGATTACATTTTAAAACGACAAAAATCAATTTCTTTAATCTAAGTCCTTATCAAAATCAAGTAATATGGTGATTTTTTTTTTTTGGTCGGAAAGTAATATGGTGATAAAAAATTGCATAATAATGATCATCTAAAACCTTGTTTAATACCATCAATGCCAGAAATGTATCAAGAAATTGACGTAGTTACTATACCATGATCAAAATTTGTCAGTCTGGTCATGGAGAAAACAACTCTTCCAATATTTCTAGGGACATAGGGTAGGGAAGCTAAGGGTGCGTTTGTTTGTGTTTCTGTTCTTTTTTTGTTCCAGGGAACAGAAATAGAAAAAACTATTTCTGTTCCGGGGAACAATAATAGAAAAAACTATTTCTGTTCCGGGGAATAGTTTTTGAACAAAAATGCGCGTTTGGTAAACTTGTTCTGAAATAAAAAAGAACAAAAACATGTTTGGTAAATTTATGTTCTTTTTTTGTTTCTTTTAATTTTTTAATGTTTATTTTTATTTTTTATTTTTTTCATTTTCTTTCTTTTTTTCTTTTTTTTTCTTGCTTTGGCCGGTCGCCGGCCTCGGCCATGGCCGGCCGGCGGCCTCGCCCAGCCATGGCGAGGCTCGCCGGCCCCGGCGAGGCCGAGCCTCGCCGTGGTTGGGCGAGGCCGCCGACCCTCGCCGGCCCTCATCGGCCGGTCGCCGGCCATGGCCGAGGCCGGCGACCGGCCAAAGCAAAAAGAAGAAGAAAAGAAGAAAAAAAAAAAAGAAGAGAAGAGAAGAGAGAAAAAATGTTTCGTTTTGTTCCAAAACAAGAAACAACTTTTTTTTTTTTGTTTTTTCTTTTTTTGTTCCTGAACAAAAAGAACGATTTGGAACAAAACGCAAACAAACGCGTTTACTTCTTTTTTTTGTTCCCGGGAACAAAAAAACAGAAAAACTGTTTATAAACAAAAAAAAGAACACAAACAAACAGGCCCTAAGCTAGTTAATGTGGGGCGAGCAGTTCAGTTTAAGGTTTCGTTCGTTTCACGGAAAATAGAAATATTTTCTCATAAGTCATTTTTCAGGAAAATGACAATATTTTCTAGTGTTCGGCTAAACCCTGAAAATGTTTTGGAAAATATTTTTCGATGTTCGGTAAAGAAAATATTTTGTAAGATTTCACCACTTAGACATGCATTACTTACCGACCTATAAATCCATCAAATATGAATTTGACTTTAAATCCGAGCAAATTTACTTCATATTTTTGTTCCCTCATTGTCGCCAAATGCTCATCTACTCTAAAAAAATGTTCGTATGGATTTTAAAAAGAAGCAAAGCATCTACAACCCTAATAAGAATCTTCCAATTGAGTGGCTTGTTCTCTTTTGGCGTCTTTTGTGTTCTAATAAACAAAAGAAAAAATAAGTAAAGCATATAGAGCCATTTACTTGAGCAATGTACAACTGCAGGATAGAGTAAATAAAGAAGATGATAAGCAAGAGTGTAGAGCGCGAGCTTGAGATCGATGAGCTCGAGGTTTGCCTAGCAACGGCCGACGACTAGCCAAGAAAGAAGAAGATAGGAAACAAAGAAAAAAAATAGAAAAGAAAAAGGAAATTAATAATTCGATTGAAAAAAGAAAAGAACAAGAATAAATTAGAGGAGGAAGTGGGGATTTGTAGAGGTGTGAGAGAAAAGAGATTAAGTGAGGAAAATATTTTTCACTTTTTTCACTTTGCAAAAGTGGAAAATATTTTCTCATGATTTAGAAGATTTTTTTCTTTTCATAGAAAACATTTTCTCCAAAAAATTTATTTTTCGTGCAACAAATACTGGAAAACCTGAAAATATTTTTTTGGAAATTATTTTCCACCAAACAACGAAGCTTAAGTTAAAACTCTCTTCCGTAGCTAAAGACCCATCTTTTCTCTTCCTCGGAGTCAAAGGGTTTGTTTCTTTATATTCTTTATTTCTGTTTTTGAAAAAAAAATTCTATTTTTTTGTTCCTGAACAAAAAAAAAAAACAGAAATAAGAAATAAGAATTTTTTTTTTTTGTTTTAGAAACACTTTCAAGAAACAAAATTTCTCTTTATTCTATTTTTCTTCTTATTTTTCTTTGGTGGCGACCTTGCCGGGAGCGTCGCCGGCCCCCGGTGAGGCCGGGCATCGGCCCCTAGCGAGGCTCGGCCTCGCCTTGGCTGGGTGAGCTCGGGCTCGCCCGCCTCGCCCGCGCCGCCGAGCCTCGCCGTGGCCGGGCGCCGCCAACCAAAAGAAGAAAAAAAGAAAAAATAAAGAAAAAAAGGAAAAATAAAATAAAAATATTTAAAAACTAAAAGAAACAAAAAAAACACAAATTTACCAAACATATTTCTATTCTTTTTTATTCCTAACAAATTTACCAATCGTGTTTTTCTGTTAAAAATTGTTCCAAAAATAGAAATAATTTTTTATGTTTATGTTTCTCAAAACAAAAAAAGAACAAAAACATGAACAAATGCACCCAAATTTGCCGTCCTCGTTATTATCATTGAAAACTGAGTTCCTGAGTCTCATCATGTCGTAAAAGAAAAGAGTATACAAAAACAAGAACAGTAGAGTTATCAGATCTCTGTCACCGTCCCTCTCCCTCTCCCTCTACTCTCTCTCTCGGTTTCCATCAAACGCAAAATTGAAACACTCAACAGTTTTTGCCGTTTCGAGCCTCTCTCTCTCTATCTCTCTCTCTACTTCTCTTCTTATTATCTACTGAGATGATGACTGTGTAACTGTCTCGAACCAGAGTCTCTCTGTCAGCAGATCCAGCGAGAGAGATAGGGGACAGGAATGGCGAAAAAGGGCGTCCATTTATCGGAAGCCAACGGCCACAACGTCATCGCGGGCTGCCAGTATCCCTCGATCCCGTCTCCGTCGTCCTCGTCCTCGACCGGCATTGTGAACGCCGACATGGGCTCTCTCTCTCTCTCTCTCTCTCTCTCGCCGCGGCCACCGGCCGCCACGGCCTCGCCGATCTCCTGGGGGCGACCACGAGCGACCCCATTGATCACTGGAGCAGGAAGGTCCACGGCAACGGCGTCAGAGAGAGCAACAGCACGAGCGACGAGCACGGCGGCGGGAAGGTCGACGGAGAAGCCGGCGGCCTGTCGACGATGACGAAAAGACTGTCTTTTACTTTTGGGTCGTCGTCTTGGTCGTCGATCGTGGCATAGGGAAGAGCTGTAGGTCGAGGCGGTTCGACCAGTTGGACCCGAGGATCAACCGGAGGGCGTTCACGGTGGAGGAAGAGGTTCTGCTCGATTCGGTGCTTGCTGAAGTTTTCTTGTGGCATACTATAGAGCACAAACCGGAGAGTCGAACAGGTGTCTTGCTTGAAATTGAAATCGAAATCGGCTTATCGATCCTTCTGAGGAGTAGCTTTGGAGTTCATTAAAAATCACTCCCCTCATTTGGCCTTTTTAGAGACCTCGGTCGATTATGCACGCGATCACTTGCGCATCTAGCTGCTAAGAACAATTTTAAGAGTGACATTGAAGCTAGCTGACGGTAAGTCGTTTGTCGAGAGCAGTGCTGGACTTGGAATTACATCGAACTCGCTGACAAGTCCCCCTCGCCTTCTTTAGGATCTGGGTTGATTCTGCACGTGAAGTTATTCGTTAGCAGCATTATCCATGAAGTGGTATTAATCCTGCTCGTGTTCTTTTCAGCACCGGATTTTTACTTTTCCGGCAAAACAATTCTAAGGTTAGATGTTGCGCTGGTATCACTGTCTCTTCCAGTCACTGTTAAGCTAGCGATCTGATATTTCTGATGGATACAATCAATTTGTGGATTCTTCATCTGCAAAGACAACTGTGGCCAGACTATTTATCTAAAGATGTCGAGAGTTTTTCATCTTTACTCGCTTCGTGACTTCTTGTATTGTCCATTTTGTTACTGAGCGGTTATCCTGTATTGGCCAAACCATTTGTTGCATACTTAAGCGTCGTTGCATTAATCTTTTCATACGTGTATGGCTTGCTTTAAGACTCTGTTCGTCATTTCAGATCATAATGTACGTAGACCATTTAAATTTTCTTCTTTCGCGTGCTCTTTCCGAGCCAGCTATGAATGGCATCTTTGCTTTTCGATTCAAGCGGCACTTGTACTTTTTAAGTATTGCGACTCGGGATTTTATTCAGTTGTCACGGTGCGCGAGCAAGCCACGACTCTCTTTCCATGCACCAACTCTTTGCGTAACGGGCATTTGATTTACCTTCTGTGTCGCCTTTCTTCTCCCCCTCTTTCTTTCCACCCCTCTCTCATGATACAAATTCAGAATCGTAACTGCCTGCCTCAGCACGTTTATTTCGAAAGCCAACCATGGCTATATGAAATGTAACATGAGTGAATTGGATAATGGCCTTGGATCTCAAAGGTCGAAATTGCAATGCAATCCTTAATAAAGGAAGGAAAAAAACAATGGGTTAGGGCAGTGTAATGCTAAATTTAGGTTGGACATGCCTCCTAAACAAGATAAGTGAAATGCAAGTCAACTTAAGAATTTCCCCGATATCAATTAAGTCATGAGAAGTTTGCAATAAAGCCTTGGGAGAGAAAATTTAGATGTCATCAATGTCATATCGATCCATTGTTTTTCTTATGGATCATAAAATGCCTTGAAAAAATAAATTTCTCTACATCATTTCGTGAACTACAGTCCTAAGCAAGAAGGGACATGGGTAATCTACTGTAACTAAGGATGTAATCCATGTAAATTCCAAAACAAACGCCAAATGAAGATAAAATTTAGGAGCGTGGCATCATCGATGGTCTTACAACTCGGTACTTGGGGGTCCGGGGGTTCTGAGATGACATCACATTGAAAATACGAGCCTGCAATTTCCTCTGTCATTACATGTCATTATTTTCTCGTTACCGGATTGGAGAAAAAAAGCAGGGGAAGTGAAACAGGGGCGCGAGGTGAGGCGATGACTTGATCGCGAGCCACGCCCCAACAGGCGCTGCATCGCAGTGCCATTTGACGATAACGCCAAAGGGACGCGTCGCATCAAAACGCTCGTACAAATCCCTCTCTGACAAGACGTTGGCGACAAGGTGCATTAACACATCTGGCTAAAATCACTTCGCTAATCCTTCTCAAGCGGACAGTAAACAGAGGAAGGGAGAGAGGTGAGGAGAGGCCTACGCCGGATTCATCTACTCTCTCTCTCTCTCTCTAGTGCTCCCTCCATCTTCATCCGTACCCGACCCTGTTCTTCTTGCATCGAGCGGTTAACGTCGTGCGGATCACGGGGAGGAGCGCTCGACCATAGCAGCGCGCTCTGCGGTATCTATTCCGTGACGGATCAGTAGTGAACAGGGGAGCTGTAACGGATGCAGAGCGGGGGCTTGTGATGATTACCAGATCTTCAGGTTCCCTACCCCAGCCTACCCCAACACGACGCGATCTCCCCTGTTCTTTCATTCTGAATTATCTCCAGAAATGGTTATCGTGGCCCTTTCGTATTCCCTCGTCCTTCCTCCCCTATTTGCCCAAATGTCAGTGGCATTACCGCCCCGCTCTGTGTGTATTTTTTTGGTTTCGCTGCTGTACGATCTCTCTGCTTCTTCTGCGCAAGAAGCTCTGTAGAGAAGTAGAGAGAGCCTAATCTAAGATTGCTGACTTCAGACGGGATTCCTACAGGTCCGTAGGCTCTTGCAGTCTGCCCAAAAGCTTTTACTTCATACTTCAAAGTTTAGAACCACCATCGCCCCTTTGGCCAACGAGAAAAAATGCATTTGTAACCCGAAAAGACATCGACCATAAATTGACTAAGTTATCACAAATAAGGGCAGACCCGTACCCTCAAATACAAGTAAACGGTTCCAGATTTATTCGGAACCTGAAATGGTTGAAATAAATTCTATAAGTTTTAGAATTTTAAATCTCCTTACATATCCCCAAACCTATCATCTATTATATTACAAGTTTCAAAGTCAATTTTAAGAACTACCAAGTTCCACTTATATTCTTAACTGGACCATTGCAGATTAAAAGTCTCGGTCATAAATATCACTATATCGCTGGAAATGGAAGTTCAGATTTGTGATTTTCGATTGCATATTCATTATTCGATACTATAATATGTTGCGAGCGTGAAGACAAAGAACAAGAAAAACACAGACTTAGTTTTAGATTCTCAATTCCTAATTACTAAATCTACCCGTCAAAAATAGATTTTCCAATTTTTGGAATTTTGAATATACCTTAAATATAATAGGAGTTGTGGTGCTGGTCCAATTCTAAATTTTCCAATTCTAATGTAAAATCATGTTCACTTTTACCTTCAACTCTCTTTTTCGATGGATACTTTCGAAATGCACGTGTTAGTTGCACGAGAAATTTGACTTGATTTTCTCCATGGCTGAAGGTTTTAGCTATTGTCATGCTACTCTGGCAAAAACTTACACCTGCTGTGCTAACAAAAAGAATCTTATCGTGCAAGTTGTCATAGTCATCTGAATGGGGGGGGGCATAAACTCGAAGAATAAGGAGCAAGACCATAAAACCATAAAAGTCATTCATTTGTCGGTGAAATGCTTGTTGAGCATTGTTTCATAAGTCCATTTCATTTTCAAAAACCGATCTATCTCGTCCCGTTTTAGTTTTTTACTCATTGGAATTTCTCAAGCAAAAAGTTAGAAATAGCTTCAAGCCTAGCCACACCGCATCTTAATCAGCCCTCCTTATTTTTTGTTTCAAATACAGATGGAGAATTTTCAAGCTGCAAGATTTTTGAGGAAATAAAGCCAACCAACAGAAACAAGCTTCATTGATGACTACAGGGAGTTCATGAACAAGAGGGTCATTTAAAAATTTACTCGGCCAAGGACACAGTGACCACCCTGAAATGAGGAACGTACGCGGCGTTCAATAGCGCATTTATGCTTTTTTTCGAGAGAATAGTTATCTGTCTTTCAACGACTTCGAAGGGGCTTGCGGGTCTCCGAATGTGGAGGGTTTTCCATTTACTTGCAATCCATTAAGGAACAGCGAACTATCTTAACGATGAATGGATGGTTCGTACCCGCACAAAAAAGCATCACGAGTTGGAAACAGAGAATAGTCGACTGTTTATAGCATGTGTGTTTGTGTGTGTCCCATCGAGGCTTAAATGCTTGTTCAACTTCCAAAGTGAAAACAAGTACCCTCTCTCTCTCTCTCTCTCTCTCTCTCCCCTGCTTTCCTCTATACATGCATGCACGAGGCGCAAAGACTCTGACTCTGCGGGTGAACTATCGCAGTTTCTAAGCTTTGTACAGGTACAGCTTGGAAGTTCCAGAAATGGAGAGAGAAGCTAGCTTAGTGATACAGAACAGTATTAGAAAACAAGACTTAAAAACCACATCTAAGAAGTGTAAGAAGATGCCCGGAAGGCCCACGTTTTTTTACAGATTATCCACTTGGTAAGTAGAGACAAGGACAGTCATCATTTCATGCTGGCTGATATTCCCCCCGGACTCAGATGAATGCACCGCACAAGCCTTCAAATTGCGCTCCATGTTATCACTAGTTGCTGTCCTGTGGTTGTTGAAGGCTACAGAGGGTGTTGCCCTATAACAACAAAGGGTGTACAGTGAATCAACTAATGTACAAACTATGCTCCCTGTTGCTTGTATGTTCCGAGGGGACAACCCCAACAGAATCTTATGCAGGGGGAACCCTACATTTTATTTTGAGGCCCCATCTCTCTCCCCCTATGCCCTGTGAATGTGGTTCTTTTCATCTAGTCTCATTTACCTTCATCTATGTTTAGCCACATCCTTCCTCTTCTTGGAGAACCTGATCCGTCTGTGAATAATTTCATCTGATTCATTTTCGACAAACCACATTTATATGGTTATTATGTATTAAATATCTGAATGGTTCAGGTGTGGCCTCACCAACTCTTTCTATGCTCGAAATGTTGCTGAGCCATAAAGGTTTCAGCATTCGTCCTCCATTTGATCCTTAATTGATTTGAGAGTCGTTTCCAAGTATCATCGAAAAGAGGCACGACCGAATTGAAATCAATGCTAGCCTCATAGATAACATTTCGAACCTTTGCAATTTGGCAAACAATTTATCATGTAGAACTAGTTTCATGGCGCTAATAACAGCACAAATTGTCTTGAACGAACAATTCTCGTAATTCAACGTCTACAGTACAAGAAAATAATTTCGTCGAGACACGAATTGGTTGATCTGAACACTTCAAGTGGGCATGTTGGGGTGCGCATGCAAAGATCACAAAAGAATATGATCTCCATCGCCCCACCGGACGCCAAAGGAGGGTCGCTGATGCTAATCCGAGAAAATTGCTGTCTGCCTCTCGATTTGGAGAATCGACAACATTTCCAGCTCAAGTCTCACATCACGTGACAATGAATGTATCCCCTTAACTAAATGTCCGTACGTGGTCCTTCTCTAGTCCCAGCCCCATTTGGTTGGTAACGTGGAAATGGCTACGAGCATCTGTCCTCATTTACGAACGGCCTTTGAGTGAGACAGCTTTCTCATCTTTAGAGCGCTACAGCGCTACAGTCGAGGCAGCTTCTCATTTTTGGAGCGCTACAGCTCTATAGTCTGTACAGGGGATGAACTATACTGTTCCTTTGCGTAGGAAAAGGAAATTAAAAAGGAGAGGGTCCAGAGAATGGATATGGATAGAAATGCGTAATTAGTGAAAATGAAAAAACTCTTTTTTGCTCAACTTGTATGGAAGAGAAGAAACTGAAGGCGATAAAAAGCCAACGCTTCTCCTAGAAGATAATGGACGAAACAAAGTAAGGAAATGACTATTAGGTTATTATAGATGATGCGTCGTTGGTTTTGTGATCTCATTCCTGTGTGATACGTGATCTGCACAGCTTTTCCCATTTTCTATCTCTGGCGAAGCATTGAAGCATATGAAATGAAGAGGCCATTGTCACTTTGGTAGGGTTTTGCTCCGAATGGCTAGGGCTTTCCATAAGATGGAACCTACAATAACATAAACATAAATTTTAGGAGAATTTGAGAAGAGGGAGAGTGAAACTCAAAGTCACGCTGGAGAGTAAAGAAGATCTTTCGACCTTTTTTCAATTAATTAGGCAGGTCCCGAGACTTAATAATAAACTAATAAAAGGGCAACTTGCAATTAGGATTTTGGGACTCATCGATATGTTCTTACTTTCAAGCATGTCTAACTTTTATCAAGCATAAGGAGATGCGAGGTAGATATGATTCGGAGCCAGGCTAAAAATTACAAAAAATGAAGTTTCCAATTAAATTAAAATCAGTCTAATAAAAATAAACCATTTTTTTTCATTTGTCAGCACGCGATCGATGCCATCGCGAGTTAATCGTCACCGGAAAGATCACCTTCGCGTTCATGAGTTCCAAAGCATCGGAACCATAATGTACCGCGAACCATAGAAAAACTAGCCGCATGTCGTTTTCCCCCCTGGCGCACGAAAAATTTGCAGATTTTGTACCGAGTTCTGCACGAGAATGCCCTAGCCCCCGGTCTCCCGATATAGAAGCCAAGAACCCTGTTGCCTAGATGGCGCTATCCATCCCATCACAGGTACGAAACTAGCAAAAAGGTTTTTCGTTACGGACCAAAAATGTTATTTTATTTTTCCCTTTTAGCTCAAAGTTAGAAGCATGTGAAAATAGCAGTGGCTACAGTCCAAAAAACTAGGGCTGTACGAAGGAGAAAACGAAAGGAATAGCAACCGCACTTTACCCCCCATTACTTCAATAAAAACTCGCGCGAAACATTCAATTTTTAAACCTAAGAAAGGTGGAGTGTCCCCCCCACTGTATGACCCTAACAAACCCACCATGTCCTTTTTGGGGTTGAGGATGACCAGAGGGGAGAGGCTCTTCTTCATTATTGTACTGGCTCTTCGGGTTTCAGTGCTTGGAAGGGAGTGCTCCCCCCATTGATTGCTAAACCAAAAGCTCGATCGAGGGTTCGGTCTTTTGGCACTTCGGCAATTGGAGAAATCACTTGTTTGTAGCTTTCTCAGTTACTGTTTTCTCCGGGGAAAGTACTGGGGGGGTGTGGTGGCGAGAAAGTGACCCAACGCTTGAGCTGGAGGAATACTACGCAGACTCGAAAATACACATCAAGTCATAGATAGAGTCCGCCATAAATTTATATATATATATATATATACATGTATGCACGTGCTCTGAAATCCCAACCGACTAGAGAAAGCATGCTCGAAGTAGAATTCTCTAATATCATGTAAGAAATGTTAAATCTAAAAGGATAAATTATGAAGTAAAGATCCTCGTATGCACATGTGACTCTCATAAGCTTCAAATCTAGTCAACATTTTTGCTAAGTTGGGGATCATATTTATGACATCCTTAAGTCATTTGATATGATGATTTTGTGGTTCAGATACGATAATCTCCCATGTAATTAATATTGGATATTTCATCTAGTCACATCACAATAATTATTTCACTGTAATAATAATAAAAATCGTATGGACCCTTGCACTTGAATTACAAAGAAATTGCTTGTTATAACGAGAGAAAATCTAGTACTTATATCAAAACCAGTGCTTTATTATGGATTTAATGCCCTGTTGTTTTTTGAACTGTAATCGGGCAAATTTATTAGAACGAGTATAGTCAACAGTTTTGTGAGGACTATATACACAGTGAATGTGGACAAAAGAAGCCCTGGTCTCAAAGGTCCAAGAGAAGGGGTATCCTAAGTTTCTGTGAATAGTAGCATCTGCTTTACTTACAAAAAGAAATCTCGTTAAAAGTGACACATGAATGGAGAGAGAGATGGCTAGGGCTCCACTCGTGTGCAGAGGATTGCTTGCAGAGCACACGTGGTGAGGTGGGGGTACATCTCTTCAGAGAATAAAACCAAAGGCAAATATATGTATTCAGCTTTTTGATCCGGGGTACGTGTGCGGAATACAGGTGACGTGGATCGTGCCTGATGAGAGCAACGTATCATGGTTTCGCTTTTGTTTTTCAATAAAGCAGCTGCTGTATTTCCAACTTTGTTCTTTGTTCTCTTCCCTTCCAGCTTGTCGCATCTGGAACTTCATGGGATTCTGATATGATTCGAGGAGAATAATTAGGGGTTGGCGAACAAATGTTTAAGCCCGGAAGATGCACGAGATCACAGCGTCGAATACAGAACATGCAACCGAAGCATCGGTCCAATTTAAACTCGAGGAAATTAAAGCGACTCGAAAGGCAGGAACTTTCGAAACAAATGCAGGATTGTAAATTGAACTGAACGGATCCCTCTAAGCTAAAGATGATTTCGTTGCACATTTCCTTATAAGCTTAGGACGAACTCCTCTGAGGATTAAGGAAAGCCTCCCAAAAATTCAATTCGAACAAGCAAAAACCATTGAAAACCAGGCGTGGAGATAAAGGGAAGAAAATCAAAATGAAAAAAGAAATATTTGTGGTTGGGCAGAGTTAGGGCTTGCTAGTTGGAAACTCCATGAAGTGGGCAAGTAACTACAAAAGTGGAGATAGGCAACATCTTGCAAAGCCTTACCTTTTCATGGCCTTTCTCTTTTCTTACTTTTGTAATGGTGGGTCATGCAGCTTGGTTTTGTTTCCCATTTATAGTTTCCCCCAGTGCCTCTCCAATGGTCACTCATTGACTCCAGTTCCTTTTATAGACATACACGGCTGGTTTAAAAAGAAAGGCGTAACAGTACCATTCTGATCAGATAAAAAAGTAACAAAAAATTCAACAAGGCTTTTAGTGGAGTTACTTACATTTCCTTTTTTGAAAAGTAATCAAAAAAGTCTTACAAGAGTTTCGATGAAGCTGTTTACGTTTTAGATGGAAAACATGACTTAAAGAATGAAATTTTAAGAAATTGCAACGGAATTGGTTGGTGGGTTCTAGCTAAACCTAAAAGAATTGCATCTAGCGTTTGGAGCGAAGTTGTGGGGGGCACTTGAGAACGACACGAAACTGGCCTACGATAAGGAAAATCGATAAAATCCGAAATGGAATTTGATACCATTAAGTAAAATCATGTATCCGTCGTGTATCAAGTTTGGGGGTACATTATTATTTCAATCAAATAATCTCCTCGTGATACACACATTTGCATATGGTGCTTATCGACGATCACATGCAGCTAATAGAAATTTTTTGAGAGAAGAAACTTATGCACTCCTTTTCTTGAGAAGAACTAGTGTGTCAGTGTTGTGACAAATAACGCCTCATCTCTCATCTTGTTTGGAGGACTTCCACTTATTGGAAAAAATTTTCCTAGTTTGTTGACTTTCTTGGGAACTAAGTTGCCCCCACTCTTAAGCTTCTAATTGTGAAGGCTTTGAGTAGGAGGAGGAGATCCATAAAATAGTATAATAGTTCAAGAGAGACGAGGGCAATCTCAGTTCCATTAATAATAAGAAACAAGAAATAAATTAATGGTTGGTGTCTGAAAAATTACCATTAAATCAACTTGCAGCCGAGGTCGTATGCAAAGCATTCTTTCTATATTGCCGATATACGTGGGTCAAGGGAAGTCAAAACTTCAGAACTCCGTCAAAGCGATGCTTCCGAAAACCCTACAGAAACCGCAAAACATACAGTGGGAATTGACCCAAGAGCCGAAAGTGTTCTGGACACTGAGAAGTATGCTAAAAATTCGTTCTTTAACTGTTTGGTGTAACACTGGCGAGGGTGCAAAACACGAAGTCTCCTTTCCACGCGGTGATTTTACTCGGATTAGTCGCGGCACAGTGCGAGTTTTGCTCCCCGCTCACAAGTCATTTTCGCCATTTATTGCGGGGTTTTGGGGTGAACTCTTTTGAGGGGACAGCCTCATTTTCTGTAGGAAAAAGCATCGCATCGCCGTGTGCTTTGGTTCTAGAAAATCAAATCTCAGTGTTACTTGATCCCAACTCAAGAACGAGAGCTTGCGTGTACGTCGTGATTTTGATATACGATGGCTTTTCGTATGTTAGCGAATACTAACGACCGTGTTCTCGTGAGTCACGCGGCTATTAATGTACATCGCAAGACTAATGGAGTGGAGCTTTTGAACGGACAAAAGAGTAAGGACGTCCTTAGTCTGAACAGAGAGACGTGTCTTCTATGGATGGACTTTGCTTCAGTCATGCATCATCGCCCACCGGAAAAAAACCAAGAAAAAAATTAGGACCAAATCTCGCAAACGGCGTGAGACACAGAAAGCAAGGTGGGATCGAGTGGGGACTTCACTCACTCCCGTGACGTGAAGTTCATGTATAGGGGCATCGGTTTTGGAATGTCTTTCATCTGTTTAGGAAAGGAGGAACACGCAATGCAAACCGAAAGGACAATTTCCGTTTGGTTGTTGGGTCAACTTCAGGTGGTTAACCATGATTCTCAGGTTTAATTGAATCCGTGACGGCCACAGCCCCTAAGCCTTAGAGCCCTAGCCCTTAATAGTTAAGCTTAGCTGGAGATTGAGAACGACCGAAACAGGGAAAAAAGAGTAATTGAGGAGGAGCTCCCATGATGATGGAAGGGGTTGGAGTCCCGAGAGCGTCTACTGAATTAGGCCCTGGCTATAAGGGTTAGTTGGAGTTGAGTGTGTCTTGATGAAGCTCTCGTTTTCAAGAAGTTTTCCACCGGTCTGCAATGAAAAGGAAAAAGGCTTGTCTCGGACCTGCACAAGCTCAACGCAGCATGTCACATTGGCGAGCCTTTCTTTGTCATTGCAGGGTGAGACAGGCAAGAACCCTTCAACCCCATCCTGGGTTTTTAGAGAGAGAGAGAGAGCATTCCAGATTCACTTTTAAACGTGCAAGTGTGCAATCGACCCCAGCATTGAAGCCACTCGAAATACCGTTGGATGGAATGTATTAGCGAATGGGGGATGTGCGGTGGTCATAGATCAGTGTAAATGTGAAGAAACAGTGTGAAAGTTGGTGTCTTTTGGCGAGACATCCTTAGTGCCTGCATGTGCTTCGATGAATGCTCCACTCGATCCCATTAAATTAAGTCTTAAAAAAGCATATTCGTACTCGAGGCGAACATCGCAATTCCTATCTCTTTGCAATAGTTCATGTTTCGATTGCATGTGGAGCCTTTGTGAACATAATGTATGAGAAATTAAATCTCTTAAGCCATAAATTTCGTTCACACTCCCATATGTACAAACGTTTCACTTTCAAATTCAACTGTACTAATCTATTTCATAACATTACCCTTTGCAAATCTTTACCGCCACAAATCCATCCGTAAAATGCGCTTCGAGTTTCGTCTAAAGCAACGGATATGATTACATTGTAAAATGCCATAAATCAATTTCTTTTGTGATGATGTCTAAGTCCTCATCAAAATCAAATTACATAGTCATAAAAAATTGTATAGCAATGATCTTCTAGAACCCTGTTTGATACCATCAATGCAAGAAACGTATCAAGAAATCGACATAGTTACCACACCATGATTGAAATTTGTCAGTCTGGTCATGGAGTAAACGACTCTACCAATATTTTTAGGGACACAGGGGAGGGGGCTAAGCTAGTGAACGTGGGGCGAGCAGTTCAGTCTAAGTTAAACTTTCTCTATAGTAGTGGAAGACCCACCTTTTCCCCTTCCTCGGAGTCGAATTCGTCGTCCTGTTTATTATCATTGAAAAATGAGTTGTTGAATTTCATCGAGTCATAAAGGAAAAATAGGATGCAAAGACAAGAACTGTAGAGCAGCAGCTCTCTGTCACTGCCCCTCTCTCTCTCTCTCTCTCTCTCTCTCTCTCTCTTTCTAGGTTTCCGTCAAATGCAAAATCGAAACACTTACGTTTTTTGCCGTTTCGAGCCACTCTCCCCCCCCTGCTTCCAAAACAAAACTCTCTCTCTCTCTCTCTCCCTCTACATTTCTTACTATCTACCGAGATGATGACTGAGTAATAGTCCCGAACCAGAGTCTCTCTGTCAGCAAGAACTAGCGAGAGAGAGAGAGAGAGAGAGGGAGAGAGAGGGGGCGGGGACAGGAATGGCGAACGAGGGCGTCTATTTATCAGAAGCCAACGGCCACACCGTCATCGCCAGCTACCAGTATCCCTCGATCCCGTCTCCGTGCTCGTCGTCCTCGACCGGCATTGTGAACGCGGACATGGGCTCTCTCTCTCTCGCCGCGGCCACCGTCCGCCACGGCCTCGCCGATCTCCTGGGGGCGACCACGAGCGACCCCATTGATCACCGGAGCAGGAAGGCCCACGGCAACGGCGTCAGAGAGAGCAACAGCACGAGCGACGAGCACGACGGCGGGAAGGTCGACGGGAAAGCTGGCGGCCAGTCGAAGCTCTGCGCGAGAGGCCACTGGAGGCCCGCCGAGGACACCAAGCTCAAGGAGCTCGTCGCCCTCTACGGCCCCCAGAACTGGAACCTCATCGCAGAGAAGCTGGAGGGCAGATCAGGTGAACGCCAGGAAAAAAAAACATAAAGTTTCCATTTTTTTTCGTATATTAAATAGCGAAAAGATTGGATTTTCTTGGTGATGATGACGAAAAGACTGTGTCTTTTACTTTTGGGTCGTTGTCTTGGTCGTCGATGGTGGCATAGGGAAGAGCTGTAGGTTGAGGTGGTTCAACCAGTTGGACCCGAGGATCAACCGGAGGGCGTTCACGGAGGAGGAAGAGGAGAGGCTGATGCAGGCGCACCGGGTGTACGGCAACAAGTGGGCGATGATAGCCCGGCTCTTCCCCGGGCGGACCGACAACGCCGTGAAGAACCACTGGCACGTAATCATGGCCCGCAAGTACCGGGAGCAGTCCACCGCATACCGGCGGAGGAAGCTCAGCTTGTCCCAGTCGCCGTCGTCTGGCTACGCCAGGCCGGACGAAACCCCCGCCGGCCATCGCGATCGGGACGACTACGACGACGCCCCTGCGAGGAGAGATTACCCCGCGTCGTTCGGTAATGTGGGGGTGTCACGCTGGGCAATCGGGACGACGGCATTCGATCATCATCATCATCATCAACATATTCTTGGGTTGAATAATGGGTTGAGCCCAACTAGCAATAATGGAGAAATACTGGCGGTTCAGAATGGATTTGATTTTCTCGCTGGTGGGTCATTAGCTGTGATATTTGCAGTTTCGTTTGGTTTCCATTTTTCTTGGTTCGAGCTGTGCTTCTTTTTTCCCTCTATTTCTTGTTCGTGCTGAGTATATCTTGCGTGCATTTCTCTTCTGGTGGGCATGTCTTGTCTGTGTGATCATCTTCCATGTCCTCTTTTGTGTTAGAGCAGAAGATATGACCGATAAAAATCTTAAGCATATAACTACGCAGATAGAAGGAAGGTCGAGACAAAGATTTTGTGCCGATTAGTAGTCTTTAAATATAATGCCCGCTTCAAATTCGAAAGGAGGAACGATCACGGCTGGAGTAGAACTGAGCCACTGTTTTATAGGTCGGAACAGCAACCACGACGACACGGCGGCGAGCTCGTTCCACCACCAAACGAAACCCTGCACGAACTCATACGGCGCCTGTCTCCACCCTCCCCGGTGGCCACCGCCGGCGACGACCCAGCCGTCGGACCAGGACCGCCGCGCGGTCAGGGACCCGTACGCCCAGTGCTGTTGCTCGGACACGATCGCGTTGACGACGGCCCATCAAGTTTCGCCTCCGCCGCCGCCGCCCCGGGAATGCGAAGCTCCTCCGTCGCCGCCGCAGCCGCCGCCGTCGTCACCACAATTCATTGATTTCCTCGGGGTCGGAGCCACGTGAGGGTTGGAGCTCAGAAAAGACAGGAGCTTTTTTTTCCTTCCTCTCGAGATTGGCTGGTGGTTGGGGAATCGTCAGTGAGGACCTCAATGTGGATCTGCTCCTACATAATGGAGAGAGCCATTAGAGGTAATCTGAAAAGATTGTTTCTTGCTGGACGTGTCAGCCAACCCAGGGAAAAAGCCAAAATGGCACCACCCCGCCCAGAAAAAAAAAGAACGAAAAATGAAAATGGAAAACCGAAAAGACTTCGGCCTTTTGTGTTTTTCTTCTATGATTCGTGTCTCTAATCACTCCAACCTGAACTTTCTTTGTGTTCTGTTTCTCGGACAGGGAGGCCTTAAACTTGTAATTTAACTGATTAATCTGACGGCGATGCAAAGATTACTGCTCGAATGGAGAACAGATCGAAGTATAGCTCGAGAGCTTATAAATAAAAATAGATGAAAGTCATTAATATGCCATCACTGTTTTTTCAAAGATCGATTCAGGCGCGTGCAGAAGCTTCGGAAAGGTCTGAGCTTCTGTTTAAGTTCACATAACCAATATGTTCCTCTCGTGTCAATTCGTAGTTGCAGCGTACACGAAATATGAGAGCACATCTCGCCATTACTGTTGGGAACGATAGGCTTTGCTCCTCTTTTAGTCAGGTCACAAAGCTTCGGTAATCCAAGGTGAGGCTCAGCTAACGTTTTCTCGTTTTTGGGCATTTAGATTTCGAGGATCAGCTTTTGCCTTTGGGCCAGCAAAGTTCCATTTCCTACGTAGGGGAGGCAAACTTCAAAGTTCTGGTCTAGTAATATGATAACTCGCTTCTCTTCTTCTTCTTCTTCTGCCGCCGCTGCTGCCACCGCCCGATGCCATCGCCAGAGGCGCATGACTCTACTCAGCTTTGATGTTTTACAAGGACCGGTATGTCCCAAAGCTGGTTAGTGGGGATGGTTCGAAATTCCGCAGGAATAATTTTTGTGGAGTCCAGATGCCCACCAAAGAGGCAAGAGTTCTGTGAAAAGCTTCGTACACATTCCCTGGTCGCCTTTGCTCCTCTGGAAACCCAACTCCACCCGAATTACCTCTGCCTTACGTGAGCGTGAGATCTTTTCAGTTCACGGATCGAACCAAATCGACCCTTAGTTTGTCCTATAAAGTTAAGCTATTTACAGTAATCAAGGGAACTATGCTTTATAGCTTAGCATACGCATCAATATGTTATTAGCAAGCTACACCGTCATGCACCTTCAAGTGGCGTTCGTCTAATGGTCATGTGAGTTTGTCGCGACCCACCCTCGGAAAATGGAATAGGTTTAAGGAGTATTGCCTAAATGACGGATTTAAGGCCCATAATTAGGCAATTGCTCTCTCAAAGTCCATACCTCGCACGACATTAAGATGTTTTTAAGAATTTTGCAATAAGGAGTTACTACTAGCCTATTGGGGTCAGCTAGGAACAAGTGAGACATTAGAATGTACCTCGCTTCCTATGCAACCATAAAAGCCGGCGCCGGGGATTTGATTACACTAACTAACTAATTAGTGCCATTTCGGTACCTAATCTTGTTTATTTTGACAATCAGTCAGTCTGGATTGATTTTTAAATTTATCCACTAACATATGATATGATCATGCGGGTACGCAATCATTAAAGTAATAATTAGTGATCAAGAAATTATTAAATAAATTACAAGGAAAAGCAATAATCTAACATTAAAAAAATAAGAAAAATGACATTCCTAACTAGGTTAAAGGGAAATCATAATCAATATATTGAAAGTGTGCCATCATTTGATAATTTGTCTCAAAAAGGGAAATATTAGAACCCTATTGCAAGGCCCTAAGACTTTGTTTAATTTTGAGCCCTATTTTTGTCGATAATTTTCCCACACTTTAAGAGAGAACTATTCAAAAACTAATTTTTTTCTTTATTTTATAAAAAATAAAAACATTCGAATTTTTTTTTAAAATACATATTTTTTGCAATTTTTTATTCCGAAAATAGTAACTCGGGCCGGGCCCTCGACCCGATCCAAATGTGGGTCGGGTAAGGACTCATGGGTTTGGGTCATGAACACTAAAAGCCTAATTGAAGAAGTGGGCTCAATGACTTAAACCCATTCGGAAAAGGGCCAAGATCAAGCCGAAATTTATCAAAGGAAAACACTTAAGCCCACTTACACTAAGATCACTTTAGAACAACTTCCAGCACGTCCGAAATAAGCCCAGCTCCGAAATTAGCCCACTTACTTGACCTATCCACAAACTCCTTCTTAGACATGAAAATAACCTTAAACCCAATAAACTAATCTAAGCCCAACAACAAAGTTCAGCCCGAACCAAACACAAGGCCCCCCGCGTCTTGAGTCCAAGTTGGACTCATCCCATCCCCTGAACAGCAGCTTCTCTCCCACTCCCACGCCCACGCCCGAGACTCCGCCAAGCCTCACCCACGTCCGCCCATCATCAGACAAGATCACGCAAATGCAAACATCCCCAAATCCCCGATACAAGATACCACCTAAGTAGAACCGACACTGACACGTGACACATTTTTATGATTATTTCAATTAAATCAATTTGAATCAAATTCATAATAAATAATTAATTAAAAAAAGCCTAGAATGAATATGCACTAAAAACAATAATTTGTCATTTATTAATATCATTCATTGTTTTAATTTGATAAATTCAACTCTATTTCAAAAATTCATAAAACTTGAAGAAAAAATAATCGATCCATATTATGGACTCGCATGTTAGATTAATTGGAAGAGGAAGAAAAAAAAAATTGAAGGGATGAATTGTGTATCATAGGAAGTGAGAATCATAAAAGAAGAGAAAACTATGTTTTAATTCTTTCTCAATTTATTATTTTTATTATTATGTTTTATTTTTTCATATATATATATATATATTGACATTTCATTTATTGAATTTTTAAAATTGACCTCGATATCGGAATCACGTGTTAAAAACTCGTATGTCAGAGTTCTGACTTGAGTGTCGGAGAGTGTCGAGAAAATTGACCAGGTGTCGGATTTTTCGACACGTGTTGACCGAGTGTCTGAGAGTGTTCGACATGTGTGGAAGTGTCTAACACGACATGAAGACTTTTTAAGAGTGTCAGTGCTTCATAGGATAGCATCAATTATCGGACCGCCGCCCTTCAACAACAGATATAGGTTGTTTGAAGACAAATCCATGAATACTAGATATAGCAAGCCTCTCAATTTCATGGTCTAGCCAAAATTTGGTAAGGCAACGAAAGACTCGCAGGATGAGCGGGAGTCCCTACCTGGCTCGGGGACGGCGGCTAGATGACGAGCTCGAAACGAGCTGAGCTATGGCCAGTTGCCTTGGTGTCTCCGAGTCAAGATCCTCGGGGCTAGGGAAGTTCGGACCGAAAGGACACTTACCGGATATGTGGGTATCGGGAAAGCAAAGTCGGGACGGCAAGGATAGCGGCCGGGGTCGTCGAACGGGACTCCGGCGTGGCCAAGCGACCGGAGAACTCCTCCTCGCTCTCAGTCGAACGCTCCCCCTGCCTCTGTCGTCTCCTTTACGCGGGGAGGGAAAGGCTGGGCCGGGCTTGGAGGAGAAGAAGGAAAAGAAGGGGTCGGGGCCCAGAGGCCCACGCCGGGAAAGGAAGGAGAGGCGGGTTTTTTTTTTTTTTTTTTTTTTTTTAAAGTATCTATTTGAGAAAAAATTAGGTGTCAACAGAGTTCCGTCGACATTCGTAGTTAGTCCGAGGAGAAGACGAAGAAAAGCGATTGAAAGTGAAGCAATCCTTTTTTGAGCATGACGATAGGGAAAATATTCATGCATGCCATGTTGCCTGCAGCCCTCTGAGTTTCAACTTGAAATGGACTGGATAGATAAAAGAACATGGGGTCTAGAATTCCGGCTCGAGCCCAGGAAAAATAGCCCGGAATCAAAGAGAAATGGCCCAATCGATGAATGTCTTCACGCGACGGAGCAGCAAAAATCTAAGAAACAGTCTTACAAAAGAGAAGCATCGGCATAGCTCCTGACTTGTTTTATCATACAAATTCGAAGTTCGGGTGGATTCGTCTCTACCTCTCACGTGCTCTCCTGGAAGTTCATTGACCGGCACAGCGCTGCGGGATTCGCTTGCAGCAATAGATTCCTCCTGTCGTTGAAGCTCTCGCCTTTCGCAATGGACCGAAAAGGCTGGGAGAGAAAACCGTCCGACTCCCCTGAATCGGAAGCTCCGTCCAGTGCTTCCCTTGCCCCGATAATCGATTGCTTGGTAGTTACTCTGGAATCATAGACATTCCCATCTCGCGAATGCTTCCCTAGTATCGTCAAACTTGGAGGACTAGTGCTCGCGTTGCCGTGGCTAAGTGAGGAGGGCAAGGAACCGGGCAGTGCATAAGCCCAATAACATTGTGGCGCTTGGTAAAATGAAACAGGGAAGCCTGGAGTAGATGCAGCAGTTGGGGAGTTCCATTGAACAGAATCCAATGGAAAGCCTCGATAATTGCAGGCTGCCGGTTCTGGTGCGCTACAGTTGCTTGCCCTCTCCGTTGAATTTGAAGCTGTCAAAGAAGATCCACTCGAACGTTCGTCGCTGAAGTTATCTACCCCCCTACCAGAACATGGAATTGCTCGTCCAGGATCAAGAAATCCGTTTATAGTACTTGGCACTGGAGCTGCAGATTGACCCCAATTAGGAGAATCTGAACCGAACCTCAGGATGGTGGTTCCGGCAGTTTTCAAATGACCAACACAATCAGCTCGAAGAGATTCAGGTACTCCTGTGTTGTGAAACAGCGCCGCTGTGGCTGCATAAGAGTTCTTGCTCTTACGACGGCCAGCACCAACAGGAATGTTCCTCATCGTTCCTCCGGCAGTCCAGTACCGTTGGCACTTTCTGCAGAGGTGCCTGGGCTGATTCAGGTTGTAGTTGTTGTAGTAACAGAACTTGGTATCCATGCTGTTGCATCGCGGGCACGGTAGTATCTTTTCGGGCTTCTTTAGAGTCGTTTCTCGTGAGATACTCGTTTCGCTCTCTTCTTTGTTCTGTGCAGAAGGGGGAGAAGTTTCTCTGCCCGTTTCATCTTTCTGGTTGATGATCGTTGATTCAGTAGAGTCTTTTGGTTTGTCTGCCGCCCAACATGATATGCCTTCTTCATATTTGTCATTCATCGGTTCTCTTTCAGATAATGCCTAGCAATTTGAAAAGAGGTATGGAGGATCAGAATTTAGTATGTTGTAGAAACAGGAAACATCTACTAGGAAAAGATAGATCCTTCTTTGAATAACACAAGACAAACAGACAGCATTTGCAGTTGAATAATACGCTCGTAGCATTTTAAACTGCGTTTCCTGATCATTTCACTGTGAGCAAATTCATCTTCAGTGTAAAATCCATGTCCAGTTCAACGAATTCAGCAGGTTTGATAAGAAGCAGAATTGAACAGAGAACAAAGTAAGATGAAGAACAGCAGTCCGAGAGATTGACATTCAATGGCAACCAACTCAATACTAGACAGTTGCTTTTGAAATGACAGTAGTTTTGGTCGATTCATGGACTGTGAAGCCGCAACTTCATGAATTCAGGGGGATCACCAAGTACTCCGATCATGTTAATTAGGAAGCAGCCAAGAATTGGTGGCGAATGCCCAGATCTTTACAGTGATAGACCGACTAGGATAACAATAAGGAAGCTTATCAATAACCAAGAAACCGAACGAACTAGCACCGCAAGAAAAGGGTTATTTCCGGCCTCTATCCTGACCAATTTGTTCACGCACCGGAGCGAACTTATTACCGATCAATGGATCCCGACCAGTTCATATGCTGCGATCTTCATGAGATTGGACGCGTTCGACTCCATAAAAGAGATAAAAATGAATCGGAAACAGAGCTTACCCTCTAACGCTAGGACGTACTAACCAACTAGAAGTTCAAGCATGCACCAATCCAGCAAGGCAGTATAGGAAAATTGAAGGGAGAGGAAATATACGAGGATTGGAAAATCAAGTTCTTTCCTCGTTTCAAAAAGACCAACTATGAAGGAAAGCTAATTCAACTGTCAGTTACCAATACCTTGTCTCCGCGAGTCTCCCCTGCTTCTCTTCCACCTCTCTGTTCCTGCCATGCAGCATCAGCAGAGACAGAGCCACCGCGATCCCAGGAGCCCGGACCTCCAGCTTCCGCAGCAAACTCTTTCCCACCTCCCCAGGACGGCTCATCGAGAACGCCTCGCCTCCCCCGGAGACCAATCGTCTGCCCAAACAGCTTTATCGCGGCATCTTTCATCTCCAACATTCTCCTCGTTGCCACAGCTCTGTTCTCTGTTTCTCTCTCTCTCTCTCTCTCTCGAGCAGTTCCAAAGGTCTCGGCAAAAGATTACCCTACTGCCCGTCTCTCTGCTTTCTCTGTTTTCTCCACAGCTAAGCCGGGGGGGTTCTTCTCTCTTTGTAGAAAAAGAGACCCCTGCTGCGAGTGCAAGCTCATGTGGGAAGATGCCACATCAGAAACGAGGGGAAATTTCTGAGCCACAAGTTCATGTGGCCTTTGAGATCTTTCATGCTGTTCGATTCCCCCACATCTCGCAAAAAGATAGTGCCCTTTTGTCCAACTTTTTCCCTTCCATGTCATCTCCCCCCCCACTCCTCTTTTCTCCTCTCTCCCATCCCCACGCCTTCCTCCTTTTGTCCCTTTCCGAAGCCCCTTTTCATCTGTTGACCGACTTCGTTTGCACGAGGGCCCTTCCATTTTCACCTCTTCATCTTTTGCTCCGTGCTTCGCTTGGGATGTGTGGTTCGATTGTCCGGAAATGCGACAGCCTCGGAGTTTGTCACGAACGGAAACCATGTTTTCGAGAATGACGATGAAGACAGAAAGATCGCTCCTGAATTGCGTTACAATGATTACACGAGACATGGAAAAAAGCAAGAATTTTTTTGTTCTCCTTGGCTTAAAAGGTCATAGTTTGCAAGGATAATTATTGTTTGGCCGAAAAAGAAATATGGGTATCTATCTATGCAACCACCTCTCGCGAAAACGTCATATTTAGGCAATTTTTTTATGGGGTCCAGATATGAAACCGACCGAATAGACTAATAAGACCTATGTCAAAATGGTACGATACGTTCAACTTGATTTTATATGGACTTGGCGATTGTGATGAACTGAACATGTATCCTATGGTAAATCTGTACATATCAAAATAAATACAATTATAATAACTTCGGTTATTTGTGGACAATGTCCTCATTTGTGATTATAAGTTATAACCTTCATTCTATCTCTTTTCTTTTTTTCCCAAATGATCTTTATGTCGTGTCCATCATTTAATTAGCATGAGGCATGTACCAGTTTCAATTGATTTACTTTGGTCCGAAGAAAGACATTCTCACCTTGTATTCATGTCATACTATATTTAGTATGACATGATAGTATGCCATGATAAATATAGTATATGACATGATAAATATAGTAAATATAGTATGACACATGAACCGTCAAATCATTTAAAACCTACTTAGTTGGATGGATATGAACCGAGCTCATATCCGTGTTCATATGATAACTTTTCCAAGTTTAGTCCTTTCTAAATGAATTTTCAAGTAACATAAATCCATATACTCCTATTACACAATCATATTTGTTTTTTCTCTTTTTTTTTTTTTTTTCATTATCAAGAAGATATTCATATCATGTTTAGTTTATAAGTTACATTATATCATTGTCTCATAAAGAAAGTAACGGATCAAAGAATTGAACACGAACATTAAAAGTCCACAACACAATGAGGACCGAAACTTATAGACTAAACATACATGATATGTTTAGTCCATAAGTTGTTTAGTCCATAAGTTACATTACATCGTTGTTACGTAAAGAAAGTAACGGATCGAAGAATTGAACACGAACATTAAAAGTCCACAACACAATGAGGACCGAAACTTATAGACTAAACATACATGATATGTTTAGTCCATAAGTTACATTACATCGTTGTTACGTAAAGAAAGTAACGGATCGAAGAATTGAACACGAACATTAAAAGTTCACAACACAATGAGGACCAGTTATAGACTAAACATATCATATTTAGTCTATAAATTACATAACATCGTTGTCACGTAAAGAAAGTAACCGGATCGAAAAATTGAACACGAACATTAAAAGTCCACGGCACGACGAGGGACCAAAACTTGCGGAAAGCATAATTGGTGGCTGCAATCACTTGGAAAATCATGGGGGTAGGTAAATTCCATTTCCATAAAGAGATAAAGTTAGATGAAATCCGGTGGATGATTTGTCGGAGCGACAGCTAACGGCAAGTTGCCAGGTGGGCTCGCCCGGTGGGACCCCGGAGGGGCCTTCCTTCCTTCTTCTAGTGGAGTGGAGGGCGTGCTCGCTCTGCTTTTCTAGCGAGGGATTTTGAGCACTTGCTTGAGTGACTGACACGTTTCGCCTCCTCCAGCGCGACTTTTACTCATTTACCCCTAAAAAAGAAGGCAAAAAGGTTAACGAACAATGACGTGTACATTCGCGATCGACATAGGATGTCGGTTGGTGGCAATCCCACGGCTCGATAGGCCCATCCATCATCGTCCGATGGGCCTAATGTTTTTTAAAATACCCTGATTTCTAACTTCACTTCTTATCTTAATTTTAAGTTATTTTTTCCCATAAGAAAGCTCGTAACTTTAAGTCCAGTTCCGATCTATTCAGTTTTTCTTTGCTTCATTAAAAAAAACCACAAACTTTTACTTGATGCCTAATTTTGTGTCCGTTAACCCTCTATCCAAAATTTTATTTTGACAAACGAAAGATGGAAAATTTCCGAGTGTGAGCTATATGAGTGTCTCGATCCAAGTGTCTTGAGTGCATACTGCCTAATCGCGAGAGATGAAAGACTACCAAGCATGAGAGATGGAAGAGTGAACGCAAAATTGAAGATCCCTGAGCGAGATTGGAAGGAAGACTCTTTTAAGAGTAAAGACAATTGACGAAAACAAACCCTAATTGCTCTAATTTTCACCAGATTTCACATTGAAGAAGATGTCATTTGGGTTGATGTGGAAATTCATATCCAAAAAATGTCTTTTTGGATTTGAAATTTGAGAAAAAATGAGAGTAATGACATGAGAATGCCACGTTAATAAAGGCAATTTTGAACAGAGGATTAATGAAGATAGATAGAGGATTCAAGTGAAAGTTTGTGGCTTTTTATGCGATGAAACAAAAATTTAGATAGAATCGAGACTTGACTTAAGGTTGGTGTTTTTTATGAGACAAAATAAACGTTAAGGATTGTACATTTACGATTGAAGAATGATTCCGGTTATACCCAATTGTCGCCTTGGCAATCTGACAACTCGGTAGGCCCCTCCATCCATCAATGTCTGGCAGGCTTCTCCAAATTGCTTGTCGTATTACTTTAGTTGGGGCTCAGAAAGTCTAAATGGTACATCGGATTAGTTTGGACATATGGTCATTTTTAAAGGGTCGAGATAAGTTCGATTGGATCGGACAATGACATATCTATTCCAAGTAGTTTTTATCGGATGAGCAGACTTTAGGGTCGGCCCCGAAAAATGAGCTTGAAAAAATTCATGAGACGTGGCTTTACGAAAGGTCCGTTAGAAAGCATGGATTCAGATGATAATAAAGCGAAAGACAACAATTCTCGATCATCAACTTTTCTTTTGGTAGTGTCAAGCAGAAAACAAGGTTGATGTTGGAAGTAAGTGGAGCAACATACAGCAACAAGTGCATCATCGGAAGAGAAGGATGTTGCGAGGCTTTATGATATACGACATTATCTCGATCTGCCTTTAACTTCGCTATCATCCAATTTCATGATAATTGGGTGCCTTTGAAATCCGAGCCGGATATCACTTGGATTCGGTTGTTGTGAATTTCGCTACTCATTATTTCAAAGAATGACAGTCGTCATTCGATGGCCTCTTTGAGAATTACATAGTAATTTAAGGATAGAGACCTTTTGTCCTCATTGCTGCTCTCTCATACGGTGTTTCTATTATCTTAACTGTTAATCCATATGAAAATGCGAGTCATGAAACCGTCCGAGCATACTTACTTCAGTGTGTTAAAAGTTACGAGTCATTGCAGTAATTTTTAGCAAACTCCTTATATATATTTCATGTAGTTCCTAGACTTTAGTACCTAAAATGTTAGCTTTTAAATAAATCAGGGAATTGTATAAGCAGTTGGGCCCAATACGGCCTTGTGGGGTTTGGAAATTTCTCCTATAAGTATAAATCCATCAAAGGCAGAAAAGAACTAAATCTTGAAAGTGAATGGCCCAATAAGGAAAGCCCTATTCCTGAGCAAAATAGAGAGAGACAAAAAGAGTGTCTCTTTTGATTTTTATGACAAAATCTACTTTAGTAGGTAAAAACGAGATCTGGCGAAACCCGAGCCATAACTCAAGCATGTAGCCCAAACATCACGCTTATCGCGCTTGGTTGCATGACTAAGGTAAGCTCACGGGATGATAATTTGGACGGGATGATACTTGTAAAATGCCTTTTAGATTTTATGTGAAGAGCAACGGTAGATATATTAATATTATCTTTTAAGATTGGTTTATTACATGATGCGCTGGACTATGATTGGCCTTCTTAAAAAGTATGTCATTTCGGAGAACTGATCACAATCCGACACATTGATGAACAATTTTTTTTTAATAGACTAAGGGTAAAATTTCTCTTATTTGGGTGAAAAAGGTCAACATCTCCATCTATAAACGGCCTCTCTACTCCACATAAATTGTAAATTCCACTTTGGTCGACCAATATTTCACTAGTGTAGGGGGAGAGTCTTTTCTTATTTAATCTAGTTTCACAAGCGATTTCTTTCTTTTTTGGCTTTCCTGTCTTCTGCACTCTTTTGCTTTTGTCCTATTCTTTTCTCTTTTGCAAATTGATTTCTCTTTCTTTTTTTTTTTTTCCACTAGCTTTTTTTTTTTAATTTTATTATTATTATTTTTTATACTTACAAGTAATAAAAACAACACAAAATTGTTTGGCAACATTCTTGAAGAATCTTTGGCAAAATTGATTGGCCGGCTATAACTGGACCGCTATGTTGGTGATTTTTGACGAAAATTGCCCCAATACACTACATTAGACTTTCATGCAAATATTGATGACTCAATCGATCCAATTGAAAAATTCAAAACTAAATTGACATCTCCATAATATACTTATAATCGATTGAGTAAT
The DNA here is from genome assembly GCA_014182395.1 of Eucalyptus sp. ANBG9806169. Lineage (NCBI taxonomy): Eukaryota > Viridiplantae > Streptophyta > Magnoliopsida > Myrtales > Myrtaceae > Eucalyptus > Eucalyptus sp. ANBG9806169. Next base: position 40,913,411 of record CM024579.1, read on the forward strand.
TTTTTTTTTAAATGAATGCGATAAAAAGCTAATAATACTAGCATGTAACTAAATTTCATTGTACCGGCAAGACATATCATCCACGGAAACTTTTCATGAATCAAAAAGCTTCGACAAACGTGAATAACGTGTGTAGTGGACTCAAATCAGAAATTTACGGAACCACCTTCGGATTAACCGAGGTTTGTTGTAAACCACTACTAAGCTTCCATTTCCTTTCTGCTTAGATTCTTCTCCAGGTGTCATATTTACTGAGGATTGATTGATTTTACTTCTGTCCCATGTTGAGTGGACTCAATGATTTGATAACTTCTATCTACTTTGAAGCGTGGGTGGCAAAGAAAATCATGGCGGTTGTTCCCCTTTGTTGGCTTGATGGGAAAGATGAAGAAAAGAAAAGAAGAAAAGAAAATCGAAAAGAAAGAAAGAAAGCGATTTCTAAGAATCTTATTGCAATTATTACGCACATACCAACCAATTTCTCATATTCCAAATGCACAATCATCTTTCTGGCATCCAATAGAGCAGCGGATTTCTAAATATGATGAAGGGAATCCTATTAGCTTGGAGCCAAGATTTTGCTCAATTAGTCTTAAATTTATTATACGAATATCAATTTAATTTTTAATTTTTGCACGAAATATTAATAGACTTTTTCTGGTCGATTTTTGGCTGAAAACCACTTACATGGGGGCGTGCTTATAGATTTAGAATGATTGGACAATTTCCCGGCTTGAGTAGGTATCCGAGATATGTTGATGTTCAAAGAGAAAAAAAATAAAATTTGAGGGTATAACACACGGCGAACCAATTATATCGGCAAGGCAAATTTGGCCTAAATAATTGGAGGGGGGAATATTTGTGCATGATACTATTTTGTCCCCATTCAGTGGGATCGTGGGGTCGGTGAGAAGGATGTTTCTCCCCTCAGTACACACTCCAAAGACGTTGCACATCACATGATGAAGCAGACGATGTGGCCATTTCTGATGATCTGACACTCGTTGGAGAATATTATTCGGTAAAAATCGCACCTCTCCCCGCAAAAAAGCAGAGTCTAATCCCCTCGAAGCTCGCCATGAACGATTTACCACAGACTAATCATGTCATTTTGGCACTGAGATTCGGGGCAAATATAACTTTGTGGTATATGATGTTATCATTAGGGTTTGTCATATCGGATCACGTTTATTTTTGTTAATCAAGTGATGTACTCTTGTCGTTTACGATAGCAAAAATTTCTTTTTCCAATCAGGAAACGATGGCCTGAGGTGGTTAGAGGTTGTGATTGTTGTCATTACTGTTGAAACATCATTTTCTTTCCGTTTAGAGGATCAGAAGTTTGCACGTAGTGGATTGTGATGATACCAGAAAACCTAAGTCCTAGAGATCAAGAAGCTCTCTCAAACCATAGACGTGCCCATGATTGGAAACCAACGACTCTCTCCCCTCGCCACCCTCACCAAACTCCTCAAATCAGTCGCCTCTTGAATGATCCTTGATCTCTTAGATCAGAGATCACTGGCCACGGTCACCGGTGACCTTGAGCTCGACGTCGTCGACGGTGTCGGGATAGCCAGTGGGGAGAGATCCGGGTGCGCAAACGACGAGAGTATTTCCATTCCACTTCTCGTGGGTACGCTATGTTATTGCTTCTCCAAACCCTAACACAGAAAACGCTCCATGGCGACCCTGACAAGCTTTCCTCACAGTGACATGAAGCTCACGTCACTATCGAGCGGCCGGCGTAAAATCACCCCGCGAAATCTTATATATATCCATGTGTAAAAAGCACTAGGATTTCAATTATATTCTTTCTAGGGAGACGGTGACCGCTTCCCTTTCGTGTCTCTCTTTTGCCCTGATTCCTGAGGCCACTATATTCTTCGCCATCTCCCTTCTTTTTCCTTGCCTTTGGACTTGTGCGTGGAGAGAGAATAATATGTGCAATCGATGAGGGGAGCAACTTTCCTTTTTTCTCTCTCTAGTTTTTAGATGACTTTTGATTCACCAGACCTTCTCCCAACCCACGAAATATATAAAAAAGAAGAAGAAGAAGAAGAGAGGGCAGGGGCAGGGGGGCCATTAGGGCATCACCCTAGAATCTACTTTACTCGTTATGGAATATATTAAAGCAAAGAAAAGAGAGAGCTTCAAGTACAGGCAGCAGCAGCCCTGATGAAAAGAGATAAATTGTGTGCTTCACTTGCGCCCCTTACCTTTTCCTGGTTTTTCAAAGTTTTAGGGGCCACAAGACGAATGCATACTCGTCGACAATTTCTTATATTCCTTTCTTTGGAGTGAGGATTTCAGTTTGGCCAAAAGGGTGGTGAGGATTTTTATCACCTTGATCTTATGGAAGAAGAAATGGACCGCGCATATATGCAGGATATGCTTATTGGTTCCTTTTCCCTTGTGGAAGGGTAAGATGAAGTAGAAAGAGGGAAAATTGTCCAAAAGGTCCTAAACCTATTGTATGACAACCACTTCAATCTTAAAACAATTAATTGTGCTAATTTGGTTATAAACCTTTTGATAGAGAATTGCTGACGTGGTGATCTACCAATTATCGGGCCTCACTGATGGCCGGCGGAGGTCTCTGGCCACTGGCGAGAGCCTCAACGCCCTCGCTTGAGTTGGGGCTAACGAAGGCAGTGACCTTTGTTGACCATTGTCGTGGCTTAGGATGGCTGATGGTGAGAAAAAAAGATAAAAGAAAAAGAAAAGGGAGAAAAGGAAAAACAAAAAGAAAAATTGCAGAAAATTTTAAAAATTGTAAAAGTTATCCATGTTAGCATTAATCGTGTTGCGTTGGACTATTGGCACTACTTAGATTGCCACATTAATGATTTTTGATCAAAATAAACTGAAATGATAAATTGGCAAATCATAAAAAACTTTACATCTAAGTTGGTACATTTAAAAATTTTAGAATTAAATTAGTTCGATTAAAAGGTTTATGATTGCATTGGCTGTTGTACAATAGGTTTAGGATTTTTTGGACAATTTTTTCCAATAGAAGCTTGTTGCAAAAACTTGAATGTTAGGTGTCTGGTAAGGAGTATCGAGTCACTGGAAGCATGTTGCAGAAACTTACTCAAAAATTCGCTATTGAAGTCTACAAGTCGACCACAGTGATGAAGTCTAGATATCCATAGTCCAAAGCACCATTAACGAAAATGTCCCAAATGAATGAACTAATGAGGTATTTAAAGGGAGAAGAATATGATGGTAAGCGGAATGGATCATACCGTATCATAATCCCGATATACGGAATGGTTGGTGGATAGGTGACCGCATGTCGAGTGGACACTAACCAATAATACTTGCCTTGTGTAAGGAGGCCATGAACTAACGACGGGTTGCCGCATGTTAGAATGACACAAGCCAACATCAACCAAGGACTAGGGAATAGGATAAAAAAATTCCGTAGTCCTTCAAATAAAAGGACTAGGGAACAAGTCAAACCATCCCTAATGAGTCTTACCAAAGTTCACCAAATCAAAACTCTTTAAAATATCCTAATTGAACAGAAATAATCAAGATTGTGCCACCAATTCTAAGGGCTCCCTACATATAACAATGCTCTCTAGAAGAAGGCTCCAATAAATTCCTAAGCAAAAGATATTTGTCAGTAGATTCAGATAATTAGCGCAGAAAATTGTAATTTCTTTTTCATAAATATAAAATGATCGAATTACACTCCCACACTGCTCATCCGTTTGTCTCAATTCTCTTTGTCATGTATTGGGCAACAATATTCCTTTCTTACGAGGCCAACAACCTGATAGAATCCTAAAAGCTCATCAAATGGAAAGAAAATGTGGAATAAGACCCATGTGGCTTTTGTATCGTGCCAAATCATTCATTTCAAGACTTAGACTAGATAGTGACTATGTTTATTACTGAATAACCCCATTTGGTCGGTTGAATTTTTATCTGCTTGCATGCCCACTTCTATCTAATCCATATCGTATGAAAGACGACATTCGATCAAAATTATTTGCATCTTCTCGCCGATATAGAATGCAGAAAACAAGATTGTAATAATCTTTTCAATTTTGGTATGATATGATGCGACATTTGTCCTAAATACTAAAGTTGACAGTATCAGAAATTTAGGTTGAGAATGGACGTATATGTGCACTAGAGTACTTAGATCAAAATTCAGATCTTAAATGGACTCCGACATCCCATACTTGCAATCAACTTCAGAACAACATAGGGTAAAGCTAAGGAAGCATACTAATGAATGTAGCAGACCGAGCGAATGAATGGCACTGAGAAGGCAGTGCTTTTGAGGGTGGGGGTGGGAGTGATCAATCATTAGATTTAGATTCCGGCGATGAACACGACAACAGCTATCGGCCGCAACCCAAAGAAAACCCTTAAAGATCGATCTGATTCAATTTGACTTTTACACGATCATTTGCTGGCCAATGACATGTATTTATCTTCTTTTTCCGCCCCCTTTTCCCTTGGGTGGAAATTTCTTTTGCTCGGCAGGATCCTCTCCTTGTTTGTGGAATACAGGCTAAAAAAGCTCATGCACTCGCTCTTCCTCTTCCCCTTTGGAATATGTTTCTTTATCATAATTCAGCTCTTTGATTGCATTGCTATATGACAGAGAAAGTGGAAAAAGCCATAGAACTTGTGCCTTTTTGTCACTTCATGGAGATCATCCAATCTAGTTTAGATTGCGAGATCATCCTCTGTGCATCTAATTTTTGAGACCACGCGGGAGTCATTAAGAACGCCGTCTCTTTTAGGAAAAGGATCAGCCAAATAATTTGAGGTTTTGTAAATTTAATGTGTATATCTCAATGTAAAAAAAAAGGATTTATCATATCGATTGAACTGCTCTATTCACTTGGTTCACCATCAAGCAATCGAATAGGGCCCACTTTGGATACCTTACTTAGAAAAAACCACATTCACCAAATTTTAGGATAATCGTCCAAAAGGTTTTAAACTTATTGTACAGAGGCGAATTCGGTTTTATACCTTTCAATTGTACTAATTTAATCCTAAACATATTGTATGACAACCAATTTAGTCATAATTTTTTTTATTGTACCAATTTAGTTCTAAACCTTTTAATAATTTATCTTTTGCCAATTTAATTCTAAATCTTTTAACAATTTGGGAATGTAGTCTTGCCGAGTAATTTTGGCCCAAAATCGTTGAAGCTATATTGACAAATCATTAAAAGGTTTATAATTAAATTAGCAAATCGTGAAAATGTTTATAACTAAATTAGCACAAAATGAAAATTTTATGATTGAATTAGTCACCGTATAATAATTTTAGAACTCAATTGGCATAATAAAAATGTTTAGGATTGAATTGAATAAGTTTATAATATTTTATACAATTTTTGCACCAAATGTTCGATTCCTCTCTCCCTCCCTCCCCCGGCAAGGTAGTCGACAATCTTAGATCAATGTCCATTGAGGTTGATCATTCCATTTAGGGTCTACACACACACAAAAACAGTCGAGCCATTACAAATAGTGTTACATCTTTTACTCGGACATGAGAGAAAGGACGACCGGCATGATAGGTCCTTTTTGGAGGCGCGACCCACGTACTTCGTGCCGGATTAATTGCCTCCTCTTTGTGTTTCCGTTGACAAGTGTGCGACCATCGATCGCGGCACATCACAACGTTAAAATTCCCTCCGGATCCCGGTTAACGAACGTCATAAAATCGGTAGCAGTGCATCAGGATGCTAAAAAAGAAAAAGGTACAATGACTTCGCGGTTGGCAAATAGAATAACGCCATCGTTTGACAGGTTGTACGAAGGACCCGGCAGGGCAGGGCAGGGGCCCGAGATTCTCTTCTCCGTGGATATTTCACCACAAGAAAGAAAAAGGAAAAAGGAAAAAGGGAGAGAGACAGATGCTTGGCCTTCAATTTTTCTACGAAAAAGAAATATGAACTCGACCAGGTTACGGGGAACTCGAGTCCTCCCCCCCCACTTCGGTATGATGATGATGATTACTGGTTGAAGACGACTCCTTTTTCCACATTTTCGGAAGGACAAGAAAGGAAAAGAACTTCTGGGGAGGAGGAGATAAGAGGGACGACACCGATTCTCTTCCCCCCTTTTTTTTCGGGTGCGAATCCTTTGTCAACAAAGAAAAACATTAGGTGAGGTAAGGTAAGGTGCCCGTCGTACAGAATAAAATGATTAAATAAACCTAAGTTGGATTCATTCATTCTTATCCTCCTCGCTAAGAGCGAGAGGAATCTGCCGACGTCACCGGTCGCTTCTGAGAACGATGGAACGGGTCCTGCTCGGAAGACGGAAGCATTACGGGAGCGCGAAGACCCGTTTTTTCCTCTTTTAGTTCTTCAAATGATGCAGTTTAATGACCCTCCGCGAGTATCTGTCTTTTGAGTACAGTGAGAGACGGTGGAATAGGACCCGTTTGCTAATTTTTAGCAAATTGATGTTATCATACCTTGCATTAATCCATGAAGAGAAGGGAGAAACAACACAGCACAGCATCACAGCATTCCCCTCTCTAGTTTGATTTGGATTATTCTCGAACACTCGAGGCTTCTCAAGAATAAGGAAAGCTGTAGCATATGCGTTGAGCATGCATGGACTCTTGGTGGGCCAAGCCTCTCGTTCACACGGGAATCAAGCAGAGAGAGAGAGAGGGAGAGAGAGAGGTGGGAAAACAGCTAGACAGAAACAAACCACGTACTTTATTTTTTGGAGGCCCTCTTTTCTATCCTTTTGAGACTCATCAAATTGATGCGTGTTGGCTTTCTTTAAATTTTAGCTGCACCAGAGATTCTCTCCATCCCCCCCCTCCCCTCTCCTCTTTCAAGTCAAAGAAGAAAGAAAGCAAGAAAAGAAAAGGAAATTCTCTAGAAAAGAAAAGTTGGTGTGGATTGAGAGAGATGGGGGAAAAGAAAAGGCAAGAGAGCCAGAGATTGAGTAAGCGAGGGCATATATTCCCCTGCCCCAACATTGCCCCACTCGTGTTTCCAGATATGGAGTGAAGGAACATAGGACAGCCCAACAACTCCACAAATTTTATATAGAGAACCCCCAGACACCTCCCACCATAATCAAACCAAAGCTTAGGCAGCCAGGGAAAGAAGAAGGATCAGAGACCCAAAACACTCCTCCTAATCCTATATTTATGTTTCTGTCATCACCCATCCTCTGTCTCTCGCTCCCGTCATCCTACAGACAACAGCTCAAATGGGTCTGCAAAACCATCAGAAGATGAATCTGGTGCTGTCCACTGATGCAAAGCCCAGGTTGAAGTGGACTCCCGAGCTTCATCATCGGTTTGTCGAGGCGGTCGCGCAGCTGGGGGGAGCAGACAGTTAAGTTTGTGTATTCCCGATTGTTTTTACATACGTTTTTGGGGTTCAGAAATGAAAGATTTGATCATCGGTATGTCGAGTGCCGACTGATGTTCGTGATTTTATTTGGTGGACAGAGGCAACCCCGAAAAGTTTGATGAGAGCGATGGGCATTCCTGGGCTGACTTTGTACCACCTGAAGAGCCATTTACAGGCATTTCTCATGCTTCGAATAGCTACAGTTATCATTGTTACTGATACCAATTGGGAAAGCTAAATGAAAAGTTTGCTTCTTTTTTTTCCTGTAGAAGTACAGGCTTGGAAAAAGCCAACAGTCAGAGTCCTGCATTGACACGAAGCAGGAAGGCGAATTCTACGCAACAGGTTGAGCCACTAACTAATGATCCCAATCTTTAGAGCATGTGCTTAATTGATTTCAATGATGAACCTGTTTTGTTGCTTAATTGCAGAAAACAAAGAGGTTCAGAGTGCAGACGAATATCAAGATACCGAAATAATCGATCCATCCACCTTCCAAATGAATGAGTAAGACTTACATTGATATATCACATCTTACTAAATATCGATAGTGTGGTGACTGGAACGGTAATACAGAGGGATGTACTTACCCATCCTTTTCATGTACCAGAAGCTTGCAGATAGCTCAGGCTCTCCAAATGCAAATGGAAGTGCAGAGGAAACTTCATGAACAAATTGAGGTAAGACCAGTATGCGCATTTCTCATGCAATTTTTGACTTGCTGCAGATGCCAATATGGTTCCACTTTTCTCTCAGGTGCAGAAGCATTTGCAGCTACGCATCGAGGCTCAGGGCAAGTATCTCCAATCTGTACTGAGAAAAGCTCAGGAAACATTGGCTCGGTACAATAATTCCCCGGTTGGCATCGAAGCTGCAAAAGCCGAACTGTCTCAATTAGTTTCGATGGTTAGCTCCGGTTGCCCCGGTTCTCCTTTCTCGGAACTGACGGAATTAGGAAGTTCAGACCTCAATGATGCAGCTAGGAAACAATTGAAAGGTATATGCTCAGTAGAAAGTTCGTTAACTTCTTCTGAGAGCTCGGGTCGAAACGATGAGAAGCCAAAAGGCAATGAGCATGGCGAAATGCACAACTTTAGTCCCACTTCAATTGAGCTTCGGTTAGGTAACATACGGCCGGAAGAAGTACCTTCACAGAACAAATGCAACAAAACCACAGGGAGGAAGAGATGTGCCAGCAGTGGCTCCGATGATAATGGTCTCATTGCAGAACAATCTAGCAAAAGTTCTCCGAGGACAAGTAACAAGCTGAAAAAATGTGGACTCCAAGTGACACTCGACTTGAATAGCCAATATCAGGCCGACTTCGATCCAGGCCCGAAAAGCATAGACCTGAACTTTCAGGGAATCGAACAGGCAAATGGGCATTTCTAGTTATTTTGGAGGTCCTGGGACAAGACAGGATTGAGAGGCTTAAGGAGTGCAGCACTGTGCATTGAAATTCAATCTGAATGCTGATCTTTTCGGTTGTAGACTATGTATATTGGCATGTAAATGGACCCGCAAGAATTCCTCAAAGCACATTATATATATATATATAAAGAAAAATCAATATATGTTGTGTGGAATCGTGTTTAATCTCGAGTCTCATATCATGGCCGATATGTGCCATCGAATTCTCTTTTAAAAGTACATCATCCCACTTTAAAGCTCGTCTTTACTAAATCCAGGCAAGTTGACTCCTGCACAAAACACTATCATTGTGTCTTTGTCTTCAACACAAGTGAGGCAGGATTGTAACTTAAATATGCAGATACATGAAAAGTGTAGCGACTAAAGAACAGAGAGTGGAGGAAACTCATCCTAGAAGCAAAATCATTAGTTCCCCAAAAGAAGTGGAGTGAATCATTGGACCAACCATGTGTACGCAGGCGATCTCAAAGCAAGGAGAATGCCATCGATTGCACCAGTAGCACTTAGATACTTGATTAAGAGGGAAACGAGCCGTTAGAACTAATAAATACATCACTTCTTCCTCCCTTCCGATCAGAGCAGGGGAAGGACCAAACATGGGGATTCTGCATAAAATTCATCTGCTTCCGATAAAATCGATCCTTTTACTTCACATTTTATCTTCATTTCCTTGTACACTATCTCAAGGTATGCAGCTGCACCTTCTAGTTCTTATCTTGTTACGGATGTAACTATGGTTGCATCGATTATGTTATCTTAGTAATTACTGCAAATTTAGATCGACATTGATCCAGATTCTGATGTCATCCTTTGGTCATCTTGCTCCACCATTCTAGGAAACAGGCCACCTTACATGACTTCGGACCTCAAAGAAATCTCCGGCAAGTCTTTCGATTACATTATTGTCGGGGGAGGAACTGCAGGATGTCCTCTAGCAGCGACTCTCTCTGAGAAATTCTCCGTACTGTTGGTCGAGCGTGGCGGGTCGCCTTATGAGAACCCCTTGGTCATGGATAGACGATACTATGGTTTCTCGCTGCTCAATACCGATGAGTATTCATCGGTGGCACAGAGCTTCATCTCCAGAGAAGGGGTTGAAAATCACAGAGGACGGGTTCTAGGAGGATCGTCCGCGATCAACGGTGGTTTCTACAGCAGAGCTAGCCCCGATTTTGTTAAAAGAGTCGGATGGGACGTAGAGCTGGTAGACGATGCATACAGATGGGTGGAGTCGAGAGTCGTTTTCCAGCCGCAGTTGACCCCGTGGCAGTTTGTCGCCGAGTTCGGATTCCTTGAAGCGGGAATTTACCCGTATAACTTCTATACGCTGGAACATGTCGAAGGAACAAAGATTGGTGGAAGCGTGTTCGATAATTATGGAACCAGACATACATCGGCCGATCTCCTAGAGGCAGGGAACACGGAAAACTTGACCGTGCTCTTAAATTCAACCGTGAGGAATCTCCTCCTAAGCAATCACAGTGAGCCATTCAAACTTTGGAAGAACTCGATCAATGCTTCATGAAGCTCACATACTCAACACTTCCATTTGCAATCTTTTCATTTTTTGCAGGTGATAGCAATGAGACGCGGGCTTATGGCATTTCGTTCATCAAGAGCGACGGGAGCTTGGAAGAATCGTACGAGGCTTACCTCAATCGCGCAAACGATTCGACATTGTCCGGTGAAGTCATTTTAGCTGCAGGGTCACTAGGGAGTCCCCAAATCCTGCTACTCAGCGGAATCGGTCCTCCTGAGCTTCTTGAGAAGTTCAACATCTCGGTACTAAGTGGCCTCATGGGAGTAGGACAAGGAATGCAAGATAATCCGTGCGTCGCGCTTCTTGCCGATGCCAAACCACAGAATCGTCTACCCGAGCCACCCGTGGTGGCCGGCATAGCCCACAATCTCAAATTCATCATCGAAGCGGGAATCCTCCCCGTCGGTCTCAATGCAACCAGGATGCCGGTCGCAGTCAAGTACGCCTTCCCAGCATCGAGAGGCACTCTGGAACTGAACAGCACGGACCCGAGGCAGAACCCCGCGGTGACATTCAACTACCTGTCTGAGGAACAGGACATGAAGGCATGCATCGAGATGGCGCAGCTGCTCCAGAGCGTCGTGAGGTCTCCGGCCATCTCTGTTTTCCAGGGGTTCGAACACAAGGAGGACGAGCCGTCAGGCGAAGAAGAGCTCACCAGCTTCTGCAAGCAGAACGTGCGGACGTTCTACCACTACCACGGCGGTTGCGGTGTTGGGTCGGTGGTCGACGAGGACTACAGAGTCTACGGCGCGGAAGGATTGAGGGTGGTGGACGGGTCGACGCTCCTGGAATCGCCAGGGACGAATCCAATGGCTACGCTAATGATGTTAGGGAGATACCAGGGCATCAAGATCCTACGGGAAAGAGGACAATTTGATACCTCTAACACCCAAGATCTTCGTCCCTAGCAAGCTCCGCGCGCAATAAAACCACGTAAAGTTGACAACTTTATAAATCTTCCTTGATGCAAAATCTTGATCTGAAGGTGCATTGATCGCATTTCCATCGATCTCTCTCTCAATTTTCGTCGGATGAGACAATTCGCATCGTATCATCGTCGCTTTCATTGTTTCGTTTTTGAATCGATCGCGTGACATCGAGTCTGGATTTGTTTCTAGGCAAGCGTCTGAATCTTTTCAAGAATGGCCACTATCACTACGATTACCATTGAAATAAATTAAAGTCGTCTAACGCTGTACAATCTATATAGAATGAAAAAGGAAACAAAGAAAACAAGAAAGAATCTTCGACTCAAATCCGTCGCTTGTCGCGATCAGGATCGCCTCTAGAAATCTAAGAAGGAGGAGGAGGAGGAACGCGATCGTCACTGTTGCCGCCACCGACGCCGAAAGCGAAGCTCACCCAGACTCCCCCTTCCCGCTTCCCGCCCGCCTCCCCTTCCTCGACCGGCATCTCGTACCTGCACACGGGGCACATCCCGTGGAGCCCCAGCCACCGCTCGATGCATCCCCCGTGGAACCTGTGCCCGCACGGCATCTCCCGCGCCGTCTCTCCGGCCGCGACGCTCTCCAGGCAGATGGCGCACTCGCACTCGCGGCCCTCCTCGACCTCCACGCTCGGCATGGCCTCGACGGACGCCCTCGACGCCGGCGGCCGCCCGTTCTTGGCGCCGCCCGCGGGGTCCGCGCCGGCCCCGACGACGACCAGGCTCTGGGCGAACGGGTTGATGAGGACGAACCGCGGCTGGGACCCGGCGCCGGGTTGGTCCGGCGCCGGCGCGGGGGTGGAGAAGCCGAGGAAGAAGGGGAGGACGAGGGTGAGGGAGGCGGCGTCGGGGGACGAGTGGGGAGCTTCGGTGGCCATCGATGGCGAGCTAGAGGCTAGAGATAGAGAGAGAGAAAGGAAGTAGATTTTGGATTATGGAGGATGAGAGCGATCGAGCAACGGAGGGAGAAGTTATAAGGGGGAAGGAGTTGAGACATGCTGGAAGCTCGTGGAAGGATCTGGAAGCTGTTCAGAACGTTGAAGATGGTGTAGAAGATTACGAGGAAAAACGGGACGTAGGCGGAGAAAATATTGGGTGGTCCGGGACCTCCACGTCAGCGTGGTCCCGGACCACTCACGCGGCGCTACGTGGAGCGTGGGCCCCTTGCTGTGTTCTGCAAATTTTCACCCCTCTCTGATCTTCTGCGCTTCTCTCTCTCCTCACGAGAAAATAGGGGGCGCGCTCGACTCGGCTCGCTCGGCTCGCTCGGCTCGCTGCAGAAGAAAAGACAGATCATGACTCTCGCCCGAAAGATTTCTTTCTCCTCAGTTTAATTTTCTGCAATTTTCTCTCTCTCACTTTCTCTCGAACAAATTGAGAACGATCGAGACCTGCGTTCTCATCTCTCTCCCCTCCGCCTCCGCTGGTTGCTTCCATCGCCCCTCACTCCGACGCCGATCCGACGCCGCCGACGCTCCTCCTCCTCCCTCTCGCGACGTCCGCTCTGCTCTCTCTCTCTCCCCCTCCGCGAAGTCGTGCCTCTCTTCCAGCGAAACGCGACGCCGACGGCCCTCCACCTCCGCCTCCTCTCGCGACCTCTAGTCCGCTCTCTCTCTCTTTTCGTCCTCGAAGTCGCGCCTCTCTTCCAGCAAACCCCTCCGCCGACGCCCCTCCGCCGGTTGCCTCCGCCGGCGTCGGAGTCCGTCGCCCCCGTCTCCTCCCCTACGCGCCCGACGCCAACGCGTCGAACCACGACGGCGAAAATGGAGGAGAGAGAAACGACGAAGCAGAAGACGGAGACGAAGAGGCAGAAGCGCGCTCGGGGTTCTGGACATGGGTCGTCGCGTCGGTCGCGTTCCGGCTCGCCCTCGTCTACCTCCCCAGGAACCTCCGCCTGTCCACCCGCCCCGAGGTCGCCACCCCTCTCCGTCGATCGATTCCCGATCCCCGATCCCCCGCCCCCTCCTCCCTTGAAATCTTGGAGGTCCATTTTCTGATACGATTTCTGGTTTTTCTTGTTTGTGCCGCCTGCAGTTGGCGAAGGCTACTGGTTGAAGCAGTCAGTGATGTCTCCCTACGCAGGTTCGGCTCCGTTCGATCTCTGTAGGAAGGAAGCTGCTTGTTTGCCTACTGGTGTGTTGCTGTTTGATGCTTTGATCCCTTCCACAGGTTCCATGTATCACGGTTCTCCTTTGCTGTTGCTCGTTCTCGGACCTCTCGCTGTCAAAAGGTAACTACCGGAGTATTATCGCCGATGCATTTTGAAGGCTAGGTTGATTGTGAGCTTCGCTGGTTATCTGCTAGAACTGAACAAGATTTATCTGGCGTTATCGAAGCGGAGGCTGTGGCTTGTGCAAAAAGTTGTTTTCGATTCCAGAAATTGAATTTCTTTTTAGGGGAGACTTGGAAGATGTTCTCCAGAGCAGTTCTGCATATAGGAACTGCATTTGCTTTAATTGTGTGGTTGATAATTTTTTTTTACGTGGTATGTTGCACCTCACACTTACTCTTTTAATGCCTTAACAGTGAGCATTTCTTTGGATGATGAGCTCCACAAAAGTCAGTGATAAAATTGGTTTTGAATTGTTGCTGATTAATCACCCGATAAAGCTCATTACGAGAACTGAAAATATACATGTTCGTTAAAAATATGCCTGCTTTCATGCCCTTGCTTTTATGTTGCCTTATCAAAGTGCACCTCTGCGATTGGAGATTGACCAGGGGCAAATTTTTGTTCCCATGGAGTTAGCAGTTCATTATTTTCTGTGGCATTAGTCAGATTGGAAAGCATGGTTCAAATGACAACAAGGGTAGAAAAAGTGACATCGAAAAAGAACTTGGATTCTCTGTCATTGCCCGTGGGCATTATATGGCTTTCTAATGTTTACTTAGTCTAATATCCAACATTTACTGTATTGGGAATAAGCATGTAATAACGAGATACTCGAAATGCTCGAGGTATCTGGTTAAGAGCACTTTATTGCCGCCTGCTACCAGACACATGGCGAGCATGAGAGAGCAAGAGCAAGCATACCACCAGTTGGAGGACAAGATGAGAAGAGAATGTGAGAAACGAGAAAAACAATTAATGGGTCAATGTAACCTTGAAAAAAGTTATTTAGTTACTTGTAGAGCAATATTGCTCTATGGTCAATCCCGCCTTTTGGTAGACGGTATTCTTGAGATTTATGTTTAGCTAGGTCTACTTATCTGATAGAGTTGTGCATACTTGAGCTTCGAGCCCACGTCTTGTGCTGAGCCTTCATGAGATCATCAATTAATAATAAAAATAATTACCTTGAAGAGGATATTTTAACTGCGCTCAGCATTTTGATAATCTATTTCGACTCTCTCTTGTCATGATGTGCAGTACACAGTGCTATTTCGGAGAGAGATTCATGCCATCCCTTCTTTCATTCAGGAAGCATCCACAATGACTTCTACAGGCGTCACCGACAATTATTTTTCTGACATGTATCACTCTCCTCCAAGGCCTTTGCCCTATGATGTAGAGCCAAGGCGTTTGTGCATGCAGAGGGATGGACTGGTTCCAAGGCATGAGAAGGGTTCAAGTCATGCCAATGAGGAATCATAACCTCTTAGGAGTGACACGGATGGGGAATCGGATAATATTTGCTCAGAAGGCAAATGGACTAACTATGCACATGAAAAAGGTTTTAAAGAGCAACCATATAAGACCTCACTTAAACTATCCTCAGCGAAAGCAAATGCTGATATTGGGCATATTTATACGACATCAGAAGAGGAAGATGTTTGTCCGACGTGTCTTGAAGGTAAAAGTTTTTGTATTAGAAGATTGGTTGCTTGTTGCTTTCTTATTGAGCTGACAATTATTAGCGGGCTAAGCTAATTCTGAATAACGTGAAGTGCTGAATAAGTTTTAGAAAAGGGATGAGACATAATCTTAGGCTAGTTCAACTTGTTCACTTTCATGCCTAGATGTAGTTGAGTTTTCAGCTTGTAAACTATTTAGAGATCCAATCTACTGGTGAACTTGATTTTTTTTCGAAAGAAATTACCTTACCATTGTATGCTTTTGTGCTTTCCTTTTTTTCCCGGGAATATGCTGGCACGATGCAGATTCTTTAGAGAAAATTTTGAAGAGGAGAACTTTCATCTGAAAAAAAAATAAAAATTGACAATAAGCTTATGTGGGAACTAGGGAAGTACTTTCATGAACTTGGAATTTGGGTCGATTATTGCCTCGGACGGTGGCAGCAGAAATATTGTGTGCAAGTTGGCTTGTTCGGTATCCGTATTGGTTTATAGTTTTGTAACATGTCACCGCAATGTTGTGATTAATTAAATTGTTGATGTTCTTGATGAATTCTATCAATTTTTACTGATGGTTTGGGTAGCTTGTGTGAGTAGATTCAAGAAGCTTATGGATCAAGATTGTGGAAATGAATCACAAAGTCTTGATCTGTATCTTAAAACATATCAGCTCTTCTTTTGGGATATGGTAGTTCCATCTTTAGGCAAGATACCGAGGTCCTTGGCTTCGTTGGACTTGGTTTCATGCTTATCCAGACTAGGTAAAAGTAAAGACATGTATAAGCATTGGAGATTATTCTGCATGATCAATTTTTTTTTTCTTGGAATGATGAATGAAATTTAATCAATAAGTTGCCAAGGGGTACTGCCTCTATAACAGTGGCTTCAAAAGGGATGCTGCTCATATACAAAATCTATGCATGAAGAGACTGTTTCTAACATTTCCAGCAAACTAGATGTATGAAATTGAACTTATCCAATGTTATAGTGTAAAAGAATGTAAAGAAAGGGAACAGTAATCAAAAGGGAAATGCTTGGTAGTTTCCTTAATGCTGATGTTACACTACATGGAAATAGTTGATTTGCCTTTTCTATGGCTAGGGAAGAATCGACTTTTGTTTTCTATGGCTAGGGAAGAATCAACTTTTGTGACAGCACAAGAACTTCATGAGTTGTTGTTGTTCTTGCATTGACTGGGTTGTTTTTTCAGGTTTTCGATTGTTGGTTTGAGAGCGGATCCATGCCTTATGCTTACCTCCATTACCCATTTGAGAATGTTGAACTATTTGAGAAGAATTTTCCTGGGCATTTTGTGGCTGAAGGATTGGATCAAACCCGTGGATGGTGAGGTTCTTACTTGTATATGCATTTCCTTATGAGAGACTCTTGAATTTTTGGTTTTATAGATTGTAGCAAAATTGTAACTTCGTTGTTTGGAAAGATTACTTTACACTCCCTCTTGGAGCTGTTAGAATGTGGTGATGTGAACAATGGAACCGATAAAACTGACTTGAAGGCATAATCTGCACAATTTAGTCTATCAAATGGTTCCGGATGGATTTTTCAGAATAATATTCAGATTTAGGGGTTTATTTGCAATTTTTTCTGCTACATGGTTATGTTTGGTAGAGACTTTTGTGCTCAGGCTACATGATATGGCTCTATTTGTTAGGTTTTACACACTTATGGTGTTGGCTACTTTGCATTATTTGGAAAACCTGCATTTAGGAATCTCATCTGCAATGGACTAGTTCTTGCTGAGGATGGGAAAAAGATGAGCAAGAGCTTAAAAAACTATCCTTCTCCCTTGAATGTTATAAATGATTATGGGGCCGTAAGTTTCCTTTCTTTCTCTGAATTCTTTTTATAAGATTGAAATTTGCATCATGTGAAGGACACTATTTAAGTTGGGTTTTGTCTCATATTGTGTATAGTGTGTCACAGGACGCGTTGCGTTTATACTTAATCAATTCTCCAGTTGTGCGTGCGAGGTTTTACGGTTCAAGAAGGACGGGGTCTATTGTGTCGTGAGTGCACGGCTCCACTATGACTATACTTTTGATTTCGAAGCATGTTTCCTTATCTTAATGATATTTCTAACTCGAGCTTTTTGCCTAATCCTTTTATGCATTCTATATTTGTTATATCGGGTCAAGGATGTATTTCTTCCATGGTACAATGCGTATAGATTTCTTGTCCAAAACGCAAAGAGACTTGAGGTTGAGGGGTCTGGACCATTCTTTCCATTTGACCAAGCTGCTCTTCGAAATCTTCTAATGTACTTGACCAATGGATATACTCAGCCACGCAGTCTTGTTCATTTTGTCTGTCAAGAAATGGATGGATATCGACTTTATACGGTCGGTTCTGCTGCTATATTGTGAAATTGCTTATAAATATACATTTGTATAATTGCATTTCGACTATATTGTGCTGATCGGGGAACTTGTAGAAGCTCATCACTTTAGTTAATCACTACCATTCAAATACAAGATTTGGT
Source organism: Eucalyptus sp. ANBG9806169 (assembly GCA_014182395.1). NCBI lineage: Eukaryota > Viridiplantae > Streptophyta > Magnoliopsida > Myrtales > Myrtaceae > Eucalyptus > Eucalyptus sp. ANBG9806169. The sequence goes on from CM024579.1 coordinate 40,930,995, forward strand.
TTGGGTGAATGTCGCTTGACTTAAGTGCGATTAATTCTGTAATGGTTTTTAGTGTTGATGTTAATAAGCAATTAGTGCCGTGGACATAATGCCATCTGCCAATTCTTTAGTAGCATTTAAGTCATGTTGATGTTGTTAATCCGCATGTACTGCCCGTGGAGGAGTTCGTTTTACTCAAGCACTCGCTATATGCTCCCACTTTGTCCCACACAAAGCTCACAATCATATCTAATTTTTTGTTAGTCAACTCTTATTAAAAAAATAAATAAATTAAGAAACCCCTTAAAATAAAAATATTTCATGGTATAGTCAAGTTCTCTTGGTTCTAACAAAAAACTCAGAGCGTGCCATATATTGATGTTCAACACAATTGATGCTGCCTTTTTCCCTCTTATGCTTTTTTTGAATTAGACGCATCTTGATTAAGATACTGTCTTGATGTGTTAGGTATATCGATACCTTGCCTGAAAATGACTTATTATAGGGGTTGGTTCCCCTTTGCTACTAGTTCAATAAGAGTTTACTTTTTGCCTAAAATATGAAGGTATCCAAACTTTCTTGTATAATGCGTTTACCTCTCTAAATTGATGATGTGCATGCATTCTATGGAAAACATTTGTATCTTTCCTAGTTCAAACTTCAGACCAATCCTGCTGGTCCTCTTCAAATAAACTGGAATAGCATACGATGTAGATACTAGATATTTTCTCTTGGAAGTTTAGGAGTCGAGAGGGAATTGGTGTGATGAGATAACATAAAGTCCTATTCAGATTTAACTTTGATTTTTGAGTTACAATGACACCCGACGGAAGTCACAAGATGTGATCAATTTCCTTTGCTAGACAATAAGTATATCTGGTTGTACTTGGATGTTTCTTTTGATGGTTGTACTTGGATGTTTTTCCAGGGCAGTATCAAAACTTTTGACTTTACTTTCCTCTTTTATTCAGGCCAGCCTTAAAATATTTGACTTTAGCATATAGCTTCTACAAATTTTTTGCCCCTTTCTCCACTCACTCCTACTTTCGTCTACTTATTTACAGCTCTCTCTTTTCCTGCTAAATTTGATTTTTGGCATATGAATCAAGAAAAGTGGCATATGATAACTATTTCAGTAAAAAACATAACTCCAACAAGCATTGGAATATTTACTTTAATATCAACTTTTTGTCGGTTGTACCCACCAAAAGATTGGCTTGTGAAGTCATCCTTGCCTTCTAAATTTAATCCCAGCATCATCCGTGCAGTACTCGAGAAGCTTTCTTCAAGAAACTTCCAGTAAGATCGTCTCATCCCGCATCCGTTGATATGCGTATATTAGATATGTCCTTTCCTCTTATGGGCATCTTGGAGAAAGAGGCTATAACAGTCCTCGATTATTTTTGTTTCTGAATATATACCATAGCAACTAGAAAGCATCGTGAATGTTTCAAATACATCGACATAATGGATTTGCTGGTACACCATCAAATTTTCATCATTTATTTACTTCCATATTTATGAAAGTTACTGCATTCGGGAAAAGGATAAAACGCTTATTTTTACTCCGAGTGACATAGGATTGCATTGTCAATCTTTTTTTATCTTCCTAAGCTTCCCTCTTAATGAACGCAGTTCAAAAGAGTTAGATTTCATTGTCATGACTATCTGAAATACTTCCATTAGCCTAATTGTGTTCATATGCTTGAGCCTGGAGAACTTTCATCACGTTCTTTCATGTGACCAACAGAATTTTTTGGGTGTCAAAGAAATTTGAAGGGGAAACTAACATGGTCGAGCCATGGTATGCAACTGCATATTGCGTAGATAAACTTACGACTCGACAATCCAGGTATCAAAAGATGTAGTCCTCATGGACCTTAACTGTTTATTCTTGTATAGTCAACTTCCAAAGAATTCATTTTGGTGTTCGCTTTTGATTCCTTATTATATATCGGGAGTGGGTGCAGCGAGCTCCGAGTGAACATCTTCGTTTGCCAGTGGCTAATCAGTTTATTGCCACTAACTTGTCCCTCAAGAAGACTGACAAGGTGGTCTGATCAATCTTAGGTCCATTTGGCGTGCTTTTTGAACTAATTCACCATCTTGACATTCATAACATTGGATCAGGTCATGTATCCAGTGATTGAACTTTCACACTTCTTAAGATGTTGCCGTTTATCTTACATTGGCTTGATAACAGGGTCTGCTATTGACATGATGACCAGCACCATAACTGTTGGTAGTCAAACCAACTGTTGCTCATAATGCTGAGGAGGATTTAATGCTGTAAAGAATGAAATTCGGGGTAGTCAAACCAGAAGGTGGCAAGCAATTGGCATCCTAAGGCATGTTACTCGTTAAGCTCCGTACCTTGGAGATTAAAGAAACATGCCATTGACTTCTTGCTTTGCACCATAGAAGGAGATATCTCACGGGAGAGAGAGAGTGAAACTCTAGATTTCTCATCATTTGTTCCTAGCCATTTTGCTGCCTTGCGTATATTATAATTAAAGATGTTGATTTTGTGCCATTTCATTTTGTATATTCTTCTTATCATTAAAGTGCAAAATCTTGGGATTGACAACGTCATCATGTACACATCGGATGCTGTGCTAAGGAGCAAGAGCACGATACTCTGCTTCTGTAGAGGAGCGACTGACTGTGGATTGTTTCTTTGCTGCCCAAGATATGAGGTTAGAGCTAAGGTATGTACAAAAACCTGTTGTTGATCTTCTTGTTTCAACACATCCTGCCCAGTCTGAATCTGAGAACCCATATAGGTGGAGAGAGCTGCGAGAGTGAATAAAGACTCCAAGATTGATAGTGCCTTTGACATATCTCAAAACTCTCTTGAGTTTATGTAAGTCTGCAATAGTGGGTTTCTGTAATTTCTGACACAGCTGATTTGTAGCATAGGCAATGTCAGGTCGTGTTAAAGTCAGATACTGAAGACCACCTACTAAGCTTCGATACTCAACAGGATTGGAGAGAGGAGCAGAATCATTTATCAGAACAGGTGGTTTTAGTGATACGGGGTGGTAATTGGTTTGCACTCAAGCATATAAGCTCGAGTAAGAAGATCACTGGCATATTTAGTCTGGCAAAGAAACAGGTGATCAGAATTATTTTTAACTTCAATGCCAAGGAAGTAATGTAGTGGGCCAAGGTCTTTCATAGAGAACTGAAGACTTAGAGAATGAATAAGGTTGGAAAGTAACTGAGAGGAGCTTCCAGTCAGGATTATGTCATCAACATATAGTAGTAGAAGAATGGTATCTGTATCAGTATGATAGATGAATAAGGATGGGTCAGTTGAGCTGCAAAAGAACCCATATTCAAGCAGAAAGTTACTGAACTTGTCAAACCAAGCTCGAGGAGCTTGTCGAAGTCCATACAGAGACTTCCTGAGGAGACATACATGATGAGGTTTCTTGAGATCTTGAAACCCAGGAGGCTGCTCCATGTAAACTATCTCATTCAATGTACCATGTAGGAATGCATTTTTGACATCTAGTTGATGGATTGGCCAGTGTTTCATCATGGCTATAGATAGAACTATACGAATTGTAGCATGTTTGATGACTGGACTGAAGGTTTCTGTAAAGTCAATGCCTTCTTCCTGATGAAATCCTTTAGCAACCAGTCGAGCCTTAAGTCTATCAAGGGTACCATTAGCTGTGAGCTTTGTTTTAAATACCCACTTACAGCCAATGACATTCATTTGACCAGTTCGAGGGATTAAATCCCAAGTTTTATTCTGATAAAGTGCATCCATCTCTTCTGTCATTGCTTTATACCAGCCTTTATGAACTAAGGCTGATTTGATTGTTCTTGGTTCAGTAGGTACTTCATATATAGCAAGACATGCATATCGAGGATTGGTTTTGATAATGCCAGACTTAGACCTAGTCTGCATAGGGTGAGTAAGTACTGTACCTTGTGAATTTGTCTGATTATTTGAAGTGTGTTGTGCCATATCTGATCCATCTGTTGTCGCAGTTATGGGAACTGGTATTTCAATTTGTTGTGGACTATTCTGAGTGGTGATGGACATTTGATCCGTAGAGAGTTCAGCTGGAGAAACAGAAACTGCTTGTTCTGTGCATTGATGTGAGACTATTCCATTTGTTTGCTGAGCTGTGGATTTCTTGTTCCCAATTTGTATACTGAGAAGTTGACTGTTTTATGTGATCTGTAGTAGATGAAGCTAGAAACTGCTCTTCTGCTGTCCACAACTTATACAAGTGTGTGTAGGAGGGATAAACTGTTGCTAATTTTTGAGAGAAAGGGAAGAAATTCTCATCAAATACTACATGTCGATAATGTAGACATGACCAGTAGTAGGGACAAGACATCGATATCCCTTATAGTGATCACTATATCCTAGAAAGACACAGGTTAGAGATCGTGGATCAAGCTTGTGCTGTGCATATGGTCGAAGACAGGGATAGCAAGCACAGCCAAAGATTCTGAGATGGTCATATCTTGGCTTCTGTTGATATAATTTGCCGAAGGGGGACTGCATCTGTAACTTCTGAGTAGGAAGAATATTAACAATGTAGTTGGCTGTTACAAATGCATCTACCCAGAACTTTAATGGAATTTTTGAATGGTATAGCATAGCCAAGCTAAGTTCAACTATATGTCGATGTTTCCTTTCAGGTATTCCATTCTGTTCAGGTGTATATGGACATGAGATATCTTTGTTGAATGCCACAATTACGTAAGTGAGTTCTGAACTTTTGGCTAATAAACTCTCCTCCACCATCACACTTTGGAAGGTCTTGATTTTACAGCTATGCTGATTTTCTACTAACTTTTGAAACATGAGGAAAATACTATAGAAATCGACTTCACTTTAATGGATATATCCAACTAAACCGAGAGAAATTGTCAACAAAAATGACATAGTACTTGAAACTCTGAAAAGATTTAACTGGAGAAGGCCCCCAGATATCACAGTGAATTTGTTCGAGAGGTTTTGTAGCTATAGAATTTGATAATGAGAAAGGTGGAGCAGTACTCTTAGCTATTTGGCAACTTCTACAAACAGACTGTAGTTCTTTGTTGTACTGAATCAGATTTTGATTTCTCAAATGCTTCAAGATACTCTGATTTGTGTGAGCCAGTCGTTGATGCCAGATACTTTCTGCAACAATTCTTTGCCTTTGAGTGAAGTAGACTTCTGCAGCATGAGGGTCTACTCGTACATGCCCTGCCCTCTAACCTTGCTTCCTAGCCTCATGGTTGTGTTGGTGGTGCTGTCCGTGATATACACACCGCTTTGTTAAAGATAAAGGAACAGGGGTAATCATCGGTTAACTTTGACATTGATAGAAGATTTTTCTTAATCTCGGGAACAATCAGGCACATCATTTAAAGGCAAAGCATCGGTTGCGGTATTTAGTATTGCATTACCAATGTATTTGACAGGTAAACACATACCATTGCCTATCATGACTGTGTCAGCATTATTATTTTTAGAAAGACTATGAAGTATACCAGCATTAGATGTAATATGGGCTGTTGCTCCAGTGTCTGGATACCATTCTTGATCATTTGCCTCTTCAATATGTAGAGCTGCTAGTGCTGTTGGTATCTCCTCAGCTTGATAGGAGTTATCAAACCGATACCAACAATGTAAGGCATCATGACCAGGCCTCTTACAGATTTGACACTCAAGTCGAGTGTGTTATGCTGTTTTCTCCATTTGCACCCTTTTGTGAAGAGTTGAATTTGATGCAGGATATGACCTGGTATCAGAATACCTTTGTGCTGATACATTGTATGGTCTAAATCCTTGAACAGGACCCAAGCCAGAGAAGGTATTGTGCTGTTTGAACTGCTGATTTTCTTGTTCATAGTTTGAGTTATTATTTCTGTAACTCATGTTTCTTCCAAGATAACCAAAGTTCCTGTATCTGGCATTATATGGTCTTCCTCTGTCATAATTTCTTCCTCCACGATTGTTTGTTCTTGATCCTCTAAGAATAGTATTCTGTGGTATATATTCTCTGTCAGCCTCTTCTTTATGTATAGCTTCAGTTTTCCTCTGGCCATAGTAAGCTAGGTTAGGGCTGAATTGATTTAAAGAGTAATTCTGTAACTTGGCTTCGAATCTTTCTAAGTGTGAGATCACTTCATCATATTCTGGTTGGGGTTTTAAGCAATAGATTGTAGTTTTAAAACTCTTATACTCAGATCCCAGACCTTCCAGAACTCCAAATAGTTTTGTGATTTCATCAATTGGTTTTCCTATGGCATTCAATTGATCACATATTGATTTGTACTCCCTAAGGTATGCTGATAGATTTCGTTCACGTTTCTGACAAGTCTGCAGTTTTCCTCTTAACTCGAACTCCTTAGCTACTGACTTTTGTGTAAAACGATTTAGCAAAGTTTGCCAAACTTCATAAGCAGTATTCAAGCCAATTATCAAGCTAAGTATATTTTCTGATAAAGCACCACTAATCCAAGAAGACACAAGCTGATATGTTTTTATCCAGTCATTGTAATCAGGATTAGTAACCTCAGATGTTTGACCTTCTTCTTCGACTTGCAATGTCTTTGCAGGTGGTGGAATTTCCCCATCCACAAAGCCAAACAGATCTTGACTCCTTAAGAATCTATAGAATTGAGCTTGCCATAGAAGAAAGTTATCCTCAGCTAATTTGATGGTAACAAAATTCGAGATATTAACATGAATAGGAAATGGATATCTCAAATTTCTTGCTGCCATTCTATTCTTCCTGATCGTTGATCAATTCTAGTTGCAGACACAAATTCTACTGATTTGTTGAATGCTGCTACAAGTATGTTTCTGATGAAGATTTAGATATAGATGAAAAGTATCAACTCACAGATCTGTTGGAAGATATAGATGTCTCAACGATCAATGAAGCTTTGAAGTTGACTTCACTCTGTTGTAGATTCAGCCATTTTTATATAGCATCAAGATGATTTCTTGAGGATGCATAGCTTGTGACTGCAACTTCAATTGATGAATAACAGAGTCCAAATCGAAGAATCGAAATTTGGTTGATCAGCCTTTGATCTTTATCCTCGAAGAATCAACTTCAGAACTTAGCACGAATCTGAGCTTCACTCTTCGAGCTCTTGATCAAAGGAGGAGCCGCTGAACCAGATTCATCACCATCGTCATCGCGGTTTCTGGATCAACTTCGAATCTGGTAATCAGAAGACCAGATCCAGTGAACAGAGAATCGTTTCTACTACTACAGCACCTTTGATTTGATTTCACAAGCGATCAAATGATCATGAGGATGATCGACCATTGCTTTGATACCATGAAGAAGTTTATGTGCAAAGAAGAAGTAAGAAAACTGTAGAGAGATCTTGAGATGGAAAACTTCTTCTTCTTTTCAATATATTTTCCAATCATGAGAGTTCATCTATTTGTATACAAAAGCTATTCTCTTGAAACAGTTTTACAGAACAACCGACTAACTAACTTCTAGAACTGAATTATACCAAACTAACTACTAAGCCAAGACTTGTAACAATATACAGAGTTTATCCCTTTATATTCTCTACTTCTTCTTGTATATCTTACTTCCCCTGTTCTTGCTGATATCAGTAATTGCATCAGTAGAGCTTCTGTTCTTGCTGTTCTTAACAGTGCGGACGTTCTACCACTACCACGGTGGTTGCGGTGTTGGGTCGGTGGTCGACGAGGACTACAGAGTCTACGGCGCGAAAGGATTGAGGGTGGTGGACGGGTCGACGCTCCTGGAAACGCCAGGGACGAATCCAATGGCTACGATAATGAGACAATTCGTATCGTATCATCGTCGCTTTCATTGTTTCATTTTTGAATCGATCGCGTGACATCGAGTCTGGATTTGTTTCTAGGCAAGCGTCTGAATCCTTTCAAGAATGGCCACTATCACTACGATTACCATTGAAATAAATTAAAGTCGTCTAACGCTGTACAATCCATATAGAATGAAAAAGGAAACAAAGAAAACAAGAAAGAATCTTCGACCCAAATCCGCCGCTTATCGCATCAGGATCGCCTCTAGAAATCTAAGAAGAAGGAGGAGGAACGCGATCGTCATTGTTGCTGTCGGAAGATATGATTTTGTAATTTGTATTGATAGGAAATCAAGTATATTTTAGGATAGGAAAAGATAGGAAAATATTATTTTCCTCTACATGAAACGTGTACAGAAATCAAATCAATGAAAAAGAAGACAATTGCTTCTTCGTTCTTCTTCTGCCTCTTGCGAAATCTCCATCTTCTTTTTCTGACAGTTGCGGCCACCGACGCTGAAAGCGAAGCTCAGCCAGACTCCCCCTTCCCGCGTCCCGGCCGCCTCCCCTTACTCGACCGGCATCTCGTACCTGCACACAGGGCATGTCCCCTGGAGCCCTAGCCACTGGTCGATGCATCCCCCGTGAAACCTGTGCCCGCACGGCATCTCTCTCGCCGTCTCTCCGGCGGCGACGCCTTCCAGGCAGATGGCGCAATCGCACTCGCGGCCCTCCTCGACCTTCACGATTGGCATGGCCTCGACGGACGCCCTCGACGCCGGCGGCTGCCTGCGGGGTCTGCGCCGGCCCCGACGACGACCAGGCTCTGGGCGAACGGGTTGATGAGCACGAACCGCCGTAGGGACCCGGCGCTGGCGCTGGCGCCGGCGCCGGCTTGGTCCGCCGGGGGCCATCGATGGCGAGCGAGAGGCTAGAGATTGAGAGAGAAAGGAAGTAGATTTTGGATTATGGGGGATGAGAGAGATCGAAAACGGAGGGACAGGTTATAAAGGGGAAGGAGTCGACACATGCTTGGAACTAGTGAAGGAGCGAGGAAGCTTCACAGAGCATTAAGCTATGTGGAAGGATCTGTGGAAGGATCTGGGTAGCTCCGCATAACGTTAAGCTATGTAGCACCGAAAACATCGACAAACGACATATGACACGCAATACGTCATTTTTCAAAAATAGAGAATTTCGACACGTTAAATATTAAATAAATATTTTTATTTTTAATTAATTTAATTTAAATTCATAAATAATTAATTAAAAAATGCCTACAATGAATTTCACTAATAATATTAATAAATTAATTCATTGAAAATTTGAAAGACATATTCATAATTAATACGTATCCATGTTTGGAAATTAGAATCAACTTATTTAAATAAATTTATGATTTTTTACAATGATCAAAATTTATTATCATTTAAAATTCAGTACTTTTATTTTTTAATTTCATTTATTTATTTTTTTCGATTAAAAAAATTTCCCCCACTCCCAAATTTATTTCAATTTTTTTCCTACCTTCCCACGTACTATTTCCCCCACGAGAGAACCCCCCTCCCTCCCTCCCAAATTTATTTCACCTTTTTCCCCTCCCCCACCCACGTGACAGGCCGTCATTCAAGTCTTCACCCCCGTTAAGTTTCCAAAACCCTAGCTACCGAAACACCTTTTTCCCCTCGCCGCACGACCTTGCAACCCCTTCCTCTCCTCACTTTTTTGCCCTCGCCGCACGGTCTTCCTCTCGATCCTTCTCCTCCTCCTCCGCCTTGCCTTCGGCCCTTCCTTACTTGCAGTTGCAGCCTCGTGGCCGATCCCGCAGCATCATTGTGGCCGCCCTCGCCTCAGTCTCTACGGCCACCCCCGCCTCGGTCTCTACTCTTTCTCTGGTGCCTCAGTCTCTACTCTTTCTCTTGCGGTTTCTCGCCGTCGCTCGCGGCCTCTCTCTCCTCCCTCGCCCTCGCTTCCATCCGATACGCGTGTCGAGTCGAAAAAAGTTGACTACGTGTTGGAAAACTCGACACGCGTTGACCACGTGTCCGAGCGTGTCCGACACGCTCCGACACGGAAGCACATAGACGTTAAGATGGTGTACAAGGAAGGAGAAGAAACGGGACGAGGGCGAAGCAGGTTCGGGAGCAAATTTGAAATTTCCCCACCTCGCGAGATATTTTCTTGGGTGCGGATCGGCTGCGGACGAGAGTACGGGAAGGATTCGTGTGGGGCCGCCCTCCGCGTGTCTAGATGGGTGTTGCGGGTCTGGACCGGCCCGCTCGCTGGATTGGGCCCTGATTAGGAGTCGTGGACGGCCCATCGAAGTTGGGTTCGTAGGAACTTTGATCCACGTGTTTTCATGGTGGGGCTACTAATGAGGGTTTGTTCCTTTGTTCTCTTTTAAGGTTCGTCTTCGACGATTAAGTAAGCTGGGGAAAAAAAAAAAACGTGATTGAGGCCGTTCGTTTCGCGGAAAATATCATATTTTCGGAAAACATTTTCCCGAAAATTATTTTCTAGAAAAAAATGACTATTTTTCGGTGTTCGATCAAAATCTAAAATTTGAGTGGAAAATATTTTTCACCGTTCGTTAAATTTCATTTAATTGTTCGGAAAAATTATCAAAAATTGAATTTTAATATTTTTAATTGACCAACAAATTAATTTTATTTTTATATTTTTTAAACAAATGAATTTTTAATTATTTATATTTTTAAAAAATCGATTTTTTTTTTTTTCCTTCCTCCGCCGCCTCCTTCTTCCTCCTTCTGCCGTCGCCGTCTCCTTCCTCGCCCGACGATGGCCGGCTGCCCGACGGTCGACCAAGACTCGGCCGATCTCGCCCAGAGCTCGCCGCGAGCCGCGGGCTCGGCAAGCCGTGAGCTTGCCGAATCGGCGGCGGAGCTCGGGCTCGCTTAGATCGGGAGCCCGAGCTCCGCCGCCAAATTCGGTGAGCTCGCAGCTCGCTAGAGCCCGGCGAAGCTCGCGATGAGCTCGGGCGAGGCCCGAGCCCCGCCCGGCTCGCCGGATTTGGCGAGCCGCGAGCTCATGCCTGTCGGCGAGCTCCGCCTCGCCCTATCTCGGCTTCGCCGGATCGGGCTAGGCGAGACTCGCCGGCCGCGGCTGGTCGTCGGATGCCACCGTGGTCGGGCCGGGCCGGACCAAAGAAGAAGATGAATAGGAAAGAAAGAAAAGAAATTAAAATCTCAATTTAAAAAAAAAAAAAAAAAAGAAAGCATAAAAATAAAATGAAAATGTATTAATAAAAAAAAAAAAAGTAAGAGGGAAGAAGTCATGGAAAACGTTTTCCACTTTTCAATGTTGTTTTTTCCAATGATAGAAAACATTTTCCTTAACTAGTTTATTTTCCGTGAAACGAACACCGGAAAATTCAGAAAACATTTTCTCGGAAGTCATTTTCCACGAAACGAACGGACCCTTAATTAACCTCTATAATTTATGATTGAGGTGATGGAATAGCACTTGGTTAGGATATCCATACTTGGCTAAATCGTCGGCAGATACGTGAACTGCTCAGGCTACGAGAGGACCGAGAAATTCCTATGAATGTCTGTTTGATGGCGTTTTAACCAATTTCTGAGATAAGGGAGGGAGGGGGTTTGGGAAGATGGCATGGGTTGCTACGGCGTTGAATTACTTCATTGTATTTTGTTAATTCCAAGCCAACCATAACACATGTAGAGACGAATCAAGAGCACATAATCAGCAAACGTTAGGGGTCATTTGGTTAGTTAAATCTCGAGAGATAATACTACATTAGATTGAGTAGCTTTCCCTCGTATAAATGTCTAAATTTTTTAGAAAATCCATCTAAGTTTAAAGGAACACATATGATTTTAATCTGGTAGAAGGGATGAAAATTTTAACTCATTTCGAACATGGTCCAGCATTTTGCGAGTTTTCCAATGGGAATGAAGGTGTAACACATTCTCCTAGCATAGGAAGTTGCGCTAATAATTTAGCCGTGAAATCAAACATAGCCCACTGTCTCACTATCAATATCGTTCCTCGGGTACACAAAGCCAACCTTGTTATCTCCTCAAAACTATATGAGGATCCACTTTATGACTTCCCATTGATTATAACCAAGATGCTTCATGTAATTGACAATACTCAAAATCTGTGAAATGCACTCCCAGTGTAAACTATGGTATTGCATTAGAATAAGGAACTAGGGGCATATGCCCTTTCTTCTTGAAAGATTGACGTGTGCAACAAAAGTATACCCATAAACTTTGCTTATTGTATGTCAAATCGTACTACAATTTTCTTAATATATTTCTTGGGACATATGCAAAATACCTACAATCCTGCGATGCAAAATCTCAAGACATAATAATTTCTTTGCGACACCCAAATTGCTCATCTCAAACTCAGCACTCAACTCCGCTACAACACATCAACATTGGGCGTACGACTAGCTACTATTAACAAGTCATCGACATATAACAATATGACAAATCAAAGATATGTGCTCCGATTTCCTAAAGTAAGCAAAGCTATTCAAGTAACGTGTGTCGCTGTATTAGGCTCCCAAGGTCTAAGCAATAGCAAATGGTTTGCGAAGGACCGTGGTCCAGCTCCTAGCGCTCGGTTTTCCTTTGCTTCAGATCTGAAAGTGGAGGCGAATATCCCTAAATCCATCTGTGAACCAGCTAAATTTTCATTCCTTCAAGCTTTCCGCATGGTATGTTGAAATGCTCGAAACATTCGCACTAGGGTTTGCTTATAAGTTGCGCAAAGAGAGGGTGAGACGGCACTCACTTGGTTTCTCATTGGATACCAAACCATCCATCACATCTCCATCATTATTTAACAAGAATTTACCTGATCTCCCGCTGAGAATATCAACGCGAGAAGCATCAGCAACATCGTCCTCATCCCCATGCTTCTTTTAGCCGTGGACTACTGAACGATCGAATGGAGCCAACAACGAATGACGTGAAAGTTGAGGGAAAAGCTTAAAAACTAAAGGCGAGAAGGATCACGGAGACAGACGGCCGGCTAGGATTTAAAGGGCAGGTTGGGATTACCGTAGCTATCACTACATAGGGTGGAGATGAGCTCTTTCTTAAAGAGAGATCTAGATATCGACCGACTTAATAAATCCAAAACCTAAGGATTCCCACGAACTGTAACGAATATTCTTAGATCGGACGTGCATTTTTTTATCTTGTGCGAAACGCCAAGCAACCCAATTCCCTGCATAATTTAAGACTGACATGGAGCTGGGACCACGCGTGCCATGTCCGACGGGCATGGATATCGACAAATGAATGCACCTGAAGGAACTATTCCTTCTCCATAGAAAGCTCGGCCACTGTCGTCTTTCGAATCGTTCAAAATAAATTGAATTCATCTCAAAGATACGGCATAATATGCATTTTTATTCATAAATTATAGTGGTTCGGCTTCAACACGAAAATAAATCAAGCAGCTATTCCGAAAGAAAGGCAGATACAAGTCAGTCCAACGGATGGACAAAATTATTTGCTTTGGCTACAAGTCAGTCCATCAGTGCCCTGATCAAAAGGAGGGAAACTGGACCTGCGAAGCACACCTGCCCCTGGGCAAAACGGGACATTTAATGAGCTCCGATCCCGAAGTGTCCACACAAACGAATATCTGATAAATCTGACTGTTGCCTGATGAATCCTTGTTGCATTCCAATCCAGGTTCGAATCCAGTGCCCTCCTTGATTGCTTCTTTCACGCTATCTATGCTATAAAACTCGTTGTTTGGCTTGATTCCTGCACAAGAGGTTTCTCGTTAGTCACAGACTCGGTTACTTAGAAGGAATGTCTACGCAATTTCATGAACCTTACCAGCCTTTTCTAAATTTTGGAGTAGGTTCACTTTCTGTTTGAGCTTGAGGGCTGCTTCGAAATACTCGTGTTGGTCGAGTTCAGACTCGGAGCAAGTGCCGTGCTTCTCCCATTCATGTGTCCAGAACCTGGTGTCGTCGCTGCTCGGGCATGTCAACGATGGCCAGTTCTTCTCCAAATTGCCAATCAGATCGGAAATCTGTGCCATTTTCCAAAGACAACATGAATTCATCGGACAAATTATCTACATCAGTACCCAAAATCAACATGTTCCTTGGCTGTATTTTCTTTTTTCAATATATATATCATGAAAGAACATATTAAGATTTACTAAGACTGGCTTATGAAATTGGTTCTTTAAGAACTTAATTCCCATCGTCAGTTAGGTTCAACATCTTTGTATGATTTTATGAGTTAGTGTTTAGAAAAGTGATTGATCAGATCCGTTTTGACGAACTGAACCTTTCAACTCTAGTTCACCATGGTATTATACGATGCGAGCGACTACGGAGTTTTATATAATCGAAGGTCAGCTTCTCAATGTCCTCCTTGTTCATTAAACTCAGCATATATCATTGCGTGCATCAAATATTCGTGAAAAAAGTAGCCTCAACTAGCAGTATCAAATGCCGGTCAAATAAGCAGGGAGAGACCTGCCGTTCATGAAGGTGCACTCCAATCAGAGAATATCATGTTGTGTAAACTCCATACACTTATGCGATCTACTGTGAAGATGAAACTCGCTAGAGCTAGCAACCATGTATGAATCTTCAACTTATCCTGACAAGTGTATAATAATAGATCTCGATGGACCAAATGACAAACGGATCGATCTCTGTTGATCAATCTACGAGCTGCATAGGCGTTGACCTTTCCATTCAATATCCAGAGTTATGTATTTTGCGATTCCTAGTCCCGCATGACCAGAGGACAACGATTGCCGATCACACTACTTAGAACATGGGCGTGAATCGAAACATCCAGCATGAAGTGGTTGAGTGTACGATCAAAATTTGTTAGGCTCGAGCTTTCCACATTTAGTGTCTTTCGATTTGGTGGAACCTATTCTCTTTCTTGTTGCAAAGTCCCATCAAACTCTCATTTCACGATGCATATATCATTTCTAGTTGCGCTGGAATTATATTCACCATCTTTATGATATGCCCTCAACTCTAGAAACCTAAAATTATTGCCCTATTTTTTGTCTCACGCTAAAGTTTTGAGTTGAGGAAATTCTTCTTGCCAGATCCATTGAGATGGTTGACTAAATTCAAGTTCAAGAACTGTATATGCATCAAGTCATGGAAAACAAGAAAAAAAGATAATTACCTCAGATTTTTCGAAAGTATTGTCATTGTTACAATTAGAAGGGTAGGTGCCATCATTGTAGTTAGGCCACAGTCCATGGATGCTGAAATCTGCTTTTGGCTTTCCTGTTTTCGGGTAGCAGCACTTACGCTTTGTATCGCAGTACGACCCCGGCCACTTCATAAGATCATACAGAACATCAAACATCAACCCAAGAAAGAGAGAAAACGTGAAAAGAATCAAACAACACGAGAGACACAAAAAGTTGAGACTATCTTACTTGCTGAACGAAATAGAAAAAGTCGAAATCGTCCGCAGCACAAAGAACAGACAGACATTGTGTTGCCAAGACTGTTGCGATGATCGCAAATGAACACTTGGCCTTCATCCTTCTCTCTCTCTCTCTCCTCTCTCTCCCCAAGGCTCTGTGAAAAGAAAATGAGCTCTTGAACTTATGAAATGATAGGTCTCTCTAATGTTAAACAACTGTATATATAGGCAATAATGTAAGACCAAGAACAGGATATGCCGTAGGGTATATGCTTTTGCAACCCCATTTTTTTAATTATGATTTAGGCGCGTTTAATTGATTCCACACCTTTCTTACGTCCTGGCTTGGATTGCAGGTAGGTTAGCTGATAAGCTGGAATCTAATTACGTGCTGCGTTCGAGGAAACCGAGTTCAGAAGTAATACTATTTATCTAAGTGTAATGCTCGAGAAACTGAGTTTTGAAGTTATAATATTTAGCCTATCATGTGTTTGCATAACGGTAAGGTTCCCACGCAGATCAAGACATGATGTTATTCACACATAGATAGAGATAAAGTCGAGCGCGTTGACGTGTACAATTTAAATTAGCACGACTCATAAAAATATTTTGAAATTTTTAATTGATCGCATTCTATCAGTTATCGACTCTGATTTGAATTATTTACGAACACATTTGATTGTTTTATTATTTGCCAACTTTCCTCATTGCTAACGGTCTTTGTTTGCATTACTTAGGACCGCCTTAAATGTACTAGCTCAACTACCAATATCAATTAGAGCGACTTCCTTCCTTTTATCCGATTAAGTTACCAATTAGTCTTATTAGTTTCCAACCAGGTTCATTTTTTTTTTATTTACCAACTTTTCTTATCTTTTACTAACTTGTACTTACTTTTCTTAAGACGTCTTAAAGGAATGGAAACTTATATGAAATTCTCGACATCAATTTTAGTGATTTATAAAATTTTCTCCTGTTGAATTATCAACTAGTTACGATTTTTCAATTTCCATTTTAGTTAGATACAAGGCTATTTGATTTTTTTTTCCTTTAATTTATCAACTTTTCCGTCGGGCTGCCTAATCGGGCAAAAAGTTGTTTCATATTTGCATCTCATGCGCGAGACCTAACTAACAAGTCTCCCTTTCGTTTGCAAACCTTCCACGTCGAGCCAACTACCCGTGACCCGAAAGCGGGGCATCCGATCAGAATAATCATATATTTTCACAATATCAAACAGCTAAGATAACATGCCACCATTTTACTGAAAATTGTTATTAGTTTGCTTCTCTGAGAAGTGGTATAAAACGTTCCATATAATTTCTCCAGATCCTATCTGAGTTTGATTACATCTAAAGATCGATGCTCATAAAATCACATTTTTGTTTCACGAAAAATGAATGATTAGGAATATATATTTTTTTAATCGCATGTATTGTTTATAAAAATGGACAGATGAAGAATATTTTCATTATCCAAGAAAGTATTTAGATATAAATTGTCGTTGACAATGAAATTTTTTTTCGTTGACTAATTATTTCGAGTGATACAAGTAACCCTCTTTAGGAAAACACTTTCAAATTATTCGTTTTTTTGGCCGAACAAACGGATCCTAATTATGTTAATCACATTTAAGAAGACTTAATCATAGGGTCATTGCATCGATCGAACACGTCCTTCACACATTTAAGAATCAAATAAACCACCGATTTCTTGTTGCGTATTACTTCTAACAGCTATCCCAACATATCTAATTATCGTTCTTTAAATAATTCATTGCAGGATGAGTATAAAAATATGTGCTGCTCTCTATGATATAGCAGATACATATTTTAAGCACAAAGTCCTTGACGAAAGTATTCCACCGTCATTGATATCATTATAGTCGTAGCTTAAAGGAGAGGAGTGTAGCTTATAGCACGAAGTCTTTGCCTCCTTATCCGTTGGTAGAATATAAGAAAATTTGGTAATTTGCAAACTGTCAAATAGAGCTGGTAATTTCATAAAAGTGAGGATAGCTTACCGAGAAATGATGTGAATCAAGTAATAGATAATCTTTTTATTGGCAATTCTTTTTCATACTTAAATTTCCTTTGTTTCATGGAAATTTAATGATTTAAAAAATATTTTTCCCGAAATGATCATTTGTATCATTTGAAATAATACTAGTCAATGAAATATGTTTTTATATTTTCGTGAGGTGATGAAAATATTTCTCGATGCTTTTTTTTTTTGTAAGTGATACAATTGACTTTTTTTAGAAAAAAATTATTCGAATAATTCGTTTTTCACGAAGTGAACAAACCCTTACTAATGATTCCTTTCAAATTCAAGATTAAATGTGAACTAAGGATCCATTTATTTCATGAAAAATGAATGATTTGTAATTATTTCCCTAAAAATGATCGCTTGAATATTTAATTGATAAAAAATACTTTCATCATGACAACAATTTATACTTGATTCATTTCATCGACAATGCAAATATCTATCGTTCATTTATTTTAGTAAGTGATAGAAACAACTATTTTTACGAAAATGTTTTTCAAATTATTCATTTACCATGAAACAAACACACTTAATCACTTGTATTACTTATATATATTTTCATCATCCGCAAAAATATTTAAACTTAAATTGTTGTTGATTATGAAATATTGATATTGACTATTTATTTCAAGCAATATAAGCAGTCATTTTTTTTTTATATTATATTTTAAATTATTTATTCTTGGCGAAACAAAGAGAGTCTAATTTGCAGGTAAAATTAGTTTCTAAATTATTCATTCTTTGCGAAATAAAGGGAGTTTAATTTGGAGGTGGGGATTCTATACGTGTTTGTGTTTGTTATGGTTACGTTGGACGGTCCTTAGATCAAAAGGAACCAATTGCGTACAAGCCAGACGGCCCAGACCCTCTTTCGTTGGCGAGACGCCACGTTTCTTTCCAGCTTTTCGGTTCGAGCGATGCTCAGATTTCATATGGTTTACAGCAAGGAAATCAACAAGGACATGGCCATTTGCTGAATGAAGAGGCTACATTAGCCATGTTATTAAAGGCCTTCTTAGGCTCGCTTCTGCAGCTTAAGCTGTAACAGTGACGATACCATGTGAATGAACAGGATGGAGTCACGTTCCGAAAAGTTATGCGAATGAAGCAGAGAAACAGATGCTTGTAACCCAACATGACACGATACAACACCGCATACAGGCAAAAATTTAAGTTCTAGAAAGAAGGGAACTCGATCTCCGAAGAGCATGTGCCCTTAGGAAACACGGGGCATTCGATTAGATTGGACCCAGAAGTGTCGACGCATAGGTAAATCTGGTAAATCTGGTAGTTCCCAGACGAGTCCTTGTTGCACTCGATCCATGGAGTGTACCCTGCTGCTTGCGTGATCGCGTCCTTTATGCTCTTTAAGCTGTACGAGCCTCCTGGTGTTATTCCTGCAATTTACACATCAAGGAGAGATCAAGCGACGAGTTGACGCCTTAGGAAGTAGGTCGCAGTGGTCATGTGAAAGCGTAGACTCCGTCACTTACGGCATATCAGTGTTAGAATAATCGGATCAAAAGGAACTAGCTGTGTCGCACCAGACCCGACCAAAATCAAGAGGTCAGATCCGATGATACCCAGAAATGGAATTGATACAGCAGAGGGTTTTTTACGCAGACCACTATTGTTTAGGGTCAATTCGACCTCATCTCATGGCTTTTAAATTTTCAGAATTTTTTTGGGTTGCTATGTAACAAAACATATGATTACCTGAGCTTTGCAGTGCTTGGAGGAGGTTAGCCTTCTGTTTGAGGCTGAGAGCCGACTCGAAGTAGGCGTGTTGATCAAGGACAGACTCCGAGCAGGTACCGTGTTTCTCCCATTCGTGCGACCAGAACTGATCACCATCGCTGCTCGGGCATGCCAGTGTTGGCCAGCTAGTCTGCATGCTACTTTTCAGGTCTGATACCTATACACAACAGGGCAAATGCGAAATCTCTGAGCTCTGTTAACAATCAATGAACAGCAATACTTGCTGATTTGCTATCTGGAAAACCAAACCATTCACTTGATCGCTGGTGTAAAATAAGGAAGTTCGTTTTGGAAATTGTAATGTATTGCTCTGGTTGTTGAACTACGGCACGCCCGCCGCATGCCATACTTTCTCCTAACAAGCAGGACGGTCACTGGGTATGTGTGGTTCTTTCCTTGTGTCAGATTCAGGGACAAAGAGTCCTAGATCGTCAGGTACCCTTTTACTGCTAGGATGTCTTTACTTCTTTGTTCTTTCCCTGATAGAGTTGTAAAGAGTCGACACCCAAAAGGACAAAAAAGGAGCTACCACTTCACCAGAAGAGAATTAAGAAAAACCATTGTTTTGTCCCGTTAAAAGCATTTTTTGTACGCCTTTGTTAGGGTTTTCATTGTGCGCAGTCATCATCATCTTGAAATAGCTAATACTAATACCGGCGTAAGTTCAGCCACGGCCCTTTTTGGGTCGTGTCAACTAATAAGTCCACCCCTCCTAGCAAATTTCACACGTTACAACAAAGAAAACAATTAAGTGCACGATATTGTCTAGAACACTGGGCACGTACCTCAGACGGGTTGAAGGGGCTGCTCGAATCGCAGTTGGAAGGGTACGAGCCATCATTGTAATTAGGCCAGAGCCCATGAATCCCGAAATCCGCCGCTGGCTTCCCAGTGGTTGGATAGCAACAAGACTGCTGCGTGTCGCAGTACGACCCCGGCCACTATTCATCACAAGAAAACGTCGGTTACAGTCAGAATCACAAGCTTCTACGAGCATAAGTGTGACTGTAGGATCTAAACAAATGTGAAATCACAAGTGGAGACTCAAAACTCACCTGTTGAACAAAGTAAAAGAAATCAAAACTTTGCGATGTAACAAGGACCGCTAGGCACTGCAGTATCACGAGACTGATCGCAATTGAACATTGAAACTTCGTCATCTCCGACACCTCTCTCTCTCTCTCTCTCTCTCTCTCTCTCACAAAGAGGGTGCTTGATGATGATGAAATGGTGAGAATGCAATTAGGACATGAATGCCAGGAATGGAAGGGAGCTAGATTTTATAGACAAGATAAAGTTTTTGGTAGGAGTATCCGAAAGAGCATATGCTCTGATTTCTCGCCAGAAAAAAAAATTAAAAATAGTCAAATCTCTCCGCCACATGATTGAGGCAACTCGTCGAATGTGTAAAGGTGTCTCCATGATTCTTACGATTTCGGCTCTTACCCCTTCATTTATCTATTCCAGTGTCATGAATGAAGAAGCAATCACTATAACTATTGTTCATCAACGGTACGATGGAATGAACACGCCCGCAAAGTTCGGCAAATCTGGCCTCTGTTCACACAATTGACACTACATCAATATGTTCATTTAATGTCGGAACAGGTGGCGGAAGTTCAGTGGAAGCAAAATTAAGCCTAATCCATGGTGCTCATAATGGCCATTTCGCAGCTTTCAGACTAGAGCTCCATCTGGGATCACCAACTCAGTGTCATCTTCATCAAGGAATCTTGGACAAAACCCGTTGGCGTATTATAGCAGCACGAAAGTCAAACTAGGCGCTGGCACAGAGCGCTGATCTGATTTATGTATTCCTAGCATCTTCATCGGCAGGCGAAACCCGTTCACACACGCCTGTGGTTGTTTCTACATTGCAAACCTGGCCGCTGAATTGGCTGATCTTCTTTACTTTCCACGGAAGTTGAAGTAGGCGCCGACAAATGGCAGAATAATCTTGATGCTACCATATGCCATGAGAATATAATCCAAAACAATTCCACACAAATGTAGGTCTGAAGATTGTAAAGTATTTAAAGAGTTGTCTCGGACTTGAAATATTCATATTTCGTGATTGCAACATTAAAATTGACAGTTTTATGTGATACGGACTATGCTACTTGCCCAATGACTAATACTAATAGGGCCATCACTGGTTTCTGCATCAAATTGGGAAATTCATTGATATAATAGAAAACGAAGAAACAATCAATCGTATCATTACCATTAGTCGAATCGAAATGTCAAGCCATGATGAAGATTATGTGTGAGATTATTTGGATATGAGGACTACTCTCAGATCTTGGAATACGGATTAATGGACCTAGCAAATTGTTTTGTGGTAATGATGCTGCACTCAAATTAGCAACAAACCCAGTTTTTCATGAAATAACAAAATACATAGATGTTGATTGCCACTTCACTAAAGACAAAATCAAAGAATGAGTCATCGTGATAAAGAGCATTGGAATTGCAAAACAACCTGTGAATATTTTTACTAAGCCCTTATGACGCACATACTTATTAAGCAAGCTAGGTGTCATTGATATATATATATGCCACTAGCTTGAGGGAGAGTGTTGGAAATGTATCCGTAGATTTTGATATCGATTATGTTCGAAGATTCTAATATCAATTATGGACAAATTGATTTAATTAATCTGCGATTAGTTTAGAGAATAGGAAATTGTAATTCTTGTATATTATTTCCTTTTTTCTCTTCCTTTCCTTTACATTAAAAAGGAACCTTGTATACAATAAAACAATACATTGAATAGAATTTTTCCCTTGTTTTCTCTCTTAAATTCTGTCGTTAGGGCTTAAAGAAAGGTTAGGTTAGCTTGGCTACCGCTACAAATGGTAGAGATAAGCTCTTTCTTAAAGAGAGATCTAGATATTGACCCACTTAGGCCCCGTTTGGTTCATCATTTGGGAAAAGGTTTTTCCCAAATGCAAATGTTTTTAGCCCAAAGAGCTTTGAGGAAATGCAAGACTATTTGGTAAACTATAACTGAAAAGTGCTTTAGGGAAATGCAAGACTGTTTGGTAAATATATATTTAAAAAGCCCTTTGGTGTGACCAAATTAAGTTTTTTAGTTTTAGTATTTTTAAAATTGCAAAAAAAAAAAAAAACAATGACTATATAACATTTTACATTTTCATGTTAAGAGTAATGTAAAAGATACATATTAGTAAATTTATATAAAAATTATATTAAAATAATTTGATTATAAATTAGATGCAAAGCTCAACTTTTGGCCTAGGGTTCTTTTAGGTTTGTTTTCAACTTTGAATAATTTTTTTTTTAAATTATTGTAGTATTAATCATCTTCGTTAATTAATGATCATTCTAGTGTATTGATAAAAAGTTGGGCTATTGATTGTCAGAAGATAAAAATGATATAAATAAAAAAGGTGAACTTATTCGGTGGATGGTGAAGCGACTGATTGTGGATGCTAATTTTTTTGAGTAAACACCGCATATAAAAAGGGAGGTCCTCATTAAGAAAAATAAAACCAAGTTCCTCTCATACAAATTTGACTAGAAAGAGTTATTTCATGATAGTAAACATGGTCATATATGTCCGGAAAAAAGAAATACGTTATACTTAGTATTACAAACCTCAACGATTTTGTAAACTTATGGTTATTTCATCACGTAAACCTGCCATGTCTGGAGATGCATACAAATTTGAAGCACCCACCTTTTCATTTGCATTATCATGGTCAACTGAATATTCATAATTGGGATCCAATTCTGCTTGTTCAAAATCCGTATCAGTCACGTTATTTCTCCGTATATAATTGTGCAAAGTCATTGCCGTTACGACAATTTGCATTTGCTTTTCATATGGATAACTTGGCATATGAGTTAAAATCCCCCACTTCTATTTTAATACACCAAAGGCTTGCTCAATTGTCGAATGTAGCAAGGAATGGGCACGGTTGAACACTTCTCGATATCCCGTAGGTGAAGGATCTCCTCGAAACTCTGACAAATGATATCTAACTTTTTTATATGGCCCCAAATAACAAGTCGAATTAGGATATCTGGAATCTACTAAGTAATATTTACCTATATAAATATATTGTAAATTTAATCAACATATGTCAATTAGATTTATGGATGTATCTAAACCATTGAATAACATATCTAGAGGAGGATGGGGAAAATGTGTGTCACGTCTTTCAATAGCTTCATAAAAGATACATGTATCATGAGCTTGTCCCTCCCAACCGACCCAAGCATAGACAAATTCCATATTAAAATTACATATGGCTAACACGTTTTGAGTTGTTGTTCCTTTTCGACCAATAAAACGAATTTGATCAAACGTAGGTACAATCGCTAGAATATGTGTACCGTCAATAGCTCCGATACAATCCTTAAAATATGGATAAAATCGTTGATCTTTCTTGATCTTCTCTGGAACTTTTCTATATTGTGAATCAATTGGTTGGATCAAATCTTTTCCCATATCACATACTTTATTTACAACTAAGCTGAAGTGCCTACTTATGGTTTCCCCGGAGCGTTGAAAACGCTATTGTGCTCATCTATTATCTATACCATTTCTTAGAATATGAAGAAACATACCAACCATTTCTCTAACATCGGTATTCCTAGATCCTCGAAGGCCACAACATGTTACTAAATCATGCGTTAAATTGTTAAATACAATCATATGCATTCTAAACATATTGTAGCATCTTATCGGATTAGCACCGTCAATCAACTCTTTTAACCATACATAACCTGTATATGTTGAGGTCATGTAAGGTTGTTTGCAAAGGTTGGTCGCTTGATAAAGAATTGCAGCTTGAGTGACTGAATAAGATCCCATAATTCATTTTTCTCTTGCTCATGACTTTCCCTTGTATGTGAATCATTCCTAATTGCTTCAAGTAACAAAACATAAAGAGAAACAATGTATTAACCATCACATATATGCAAACTATCACATTAAGAGAACACCAAATGAAAACCATTATAATATCAAACATCAATTGAAATTAGGTTCACAATAACTGCAAATAAAGATCCATGATAGAAATAAAGTGGAATGACTAAGCTTCAAACATGAAAACAATAAGATGTTAACATCCTATCTACGAAGACTTGATTCTTTTCTCAACTCATATTTGAGATACTTTACTTTCTTTGCATCATCTTTTAAGCTCATGAAAACTTGTCTATTGTCTATCTTTTCATTTAAATGAGAAATTGCAAAAAAGTACAAGTTTTCGTCTTCCACAATCTCAGGAATGGAATCCAATATCTCTATGAGGTCCTCATAAGGACTGACTAAACTAGTTGCTTTAGATGCAGCACTAGTAGTGCTCCTACTCTCAACAACTGTAAGCAGCCTGTTAATTTGTGTTATGAGCTCATCTCTTGTGCTCAATTTCTTATCTTTCTTTCCTCGAGCTTGCATCTTTGAAGTATGTGCGGCTCTCTTACGAGTTTGAGTTCCAGTTGGTTCAACAACGGTTTCATTCACATGATCCACCAAGTTTTTATTAGTAAACCCTACAACATCATCGATACCAGGTTGTGTGGTTTTCACATCATTATCAACACATA
Source organism: Eucalyptus sp. ANBG9806169 (assembly GCA_014182395.1). NCBI lineage: Eukaryota > Viridiplantae > Streptophyta > Magnoliopsida > Myrtales > Myrtaceae > Eucalyptus > Eucalyptus sp. ANBG9806169. Next base: position 40,955,565 of record CM024579.1, read on the forward strand.
AACCTTATGCAGGATTCCATGTGATTTCTCCAGTAGCAACTGTATCTTTGAACAACATATTTGACTTTACTTCAAGATCAGGATGTATGCCTTTCATCCTAAAAGCCTTAAACTTTGGATTAGCCTGTTATAATGAAGCATTTGCATAAGTTGTATCATTAAAGGTGAGCTTAACATGAAAGTAAAAAAAGAAGTGAGGAAAACCTGAATTTTACTCTCCCACCATTCGTCACTCGCATCAATGGTTTTCTTCCTTGAATCACATCTTAATCCAGTTTCATTGTAAAGCAATGACTTCCATTTTTCCATTCTTCCTTAAGGTTATCCCACTTACTCTTCATTTTTTGTTTATCATACTTTTTGCCCATTAGCTCCTCAAACTTACTAATTATGACTGTCCATCCATCTCTTTTGTTGTTTGCAGGACGATCGCCTTTTTCAATTTGTTCGATGCACAACTTACAAAAGATTTCTATATCTTCCGAGCTCCAAAATGCATTTTCCTTTGATGAACTCATCTACTAGTAAAGTGACATGAACAAATTTAAGAGACACAAACAAACAAGATCAACTACTCAGGCCCTCTCTTATTAAAAAACTAGAAGATATTCACTTAAAGAAAAGAAAACTAATATTGAGAAAAAATAAGGACACGCAAAACTAATAATGTAAACTACAGACGTGCATTTACTTACTACAGATGTGCATCATACAGTCTTAGAAATATTAACGATACTTACTAACCACAAGACTTTTATTGTTATAAATCTAATAATGTAACCATAAGCACCCGCCAGATCTTGAAGCAAACTACAGACGTGCATTTACTTTGTTGACCTATATTAATCCACAAACTATGCAAGATTGACAATAAAAACACCGAAAAAATCCTGCTGTTGGGAAATACTGCAGACAACCTGTTTTTATAAAAACAATCATCAATAGTTTTACCTATTGTGCATTAAATGTTATAGAGCAACTACCTCAATCCAATGACAACTTAGAGCAGGTGAATTAAAGGAAATGTGCACATAGAAGGGACTCTTACTTAAAAACAAAAAATAAACCCATCGGAGCAAAGCATAAACAAAAGACAAATTACTGCCATATCATCCCTCCCAATAACCTCATTTGTCTTACAACATCCACCTTCTGACTATCATCAAACCATTTAGCACGCACATTAGAAAAAACTTTAGCCGAACCAGAGCACCGAGCACAAAGACAAACAATTGATCCGTTTAAGCTAATGCCTCTCAATGTTTAAACTGGAAAATGCTTATACAATCCAAAATGTGAGCTTATACCAGAAACAACCTTACGCTATAAGTTAGCATTGTTTGGCTTAGCCGTCCATGTGCTAAAGTAAATTGAAGTGAATATAGGCAATTTTGAAGCCTTCTTGCTGACCAAGTAAGCCTAATACCTAACTAATGATACATCTTAAGAAGCTTTAGTAAGTTGCCTAGATCTACACTGTAGAGATTTCTCTAATGTGATTAAAGTACCTCTTTACCTCTAGTTAATTTGAATTTTAGATCTTTCATTTTTCTTTTAAGGAACTTCCATAACAAGCGACAGGTTCTAAATCCAAAAAGAAAGAAATGTCAAAAGTTGGAACTTCAATTGAATCAATCTCGAGCTCGGTGCATATGTCCATTCCCCTCTTCAATTTATTACATTGTCTGCACATATTCATAACTCCACCGATAATGCCCATGCTTCTATTTTCCCTGTTTCTAGAAAGTGGCATTAAAAGCCTCTAATAACTTATGCATTCATCTATGCCAGGTTAATGCACCTTTGTCAGCTCATCCAGGTCAGGACTTCAAGAGATTGTTTTAATATGAACAACGGTCTAAACATAAAATATTGAATGATAACACAAAAGGCAAGGGAAAGGCAATGTAAGTAGACAGGCTAGTGTTCCTAGGTTGTAGATTACTTTTCATCTACTTAGCCAATATGGGTTCCATCTAGGATCAATCATGCGATCAATCATGCTTTTTCCATCTTTCGTTCCCTATTGCTCTTCAACATAGCTGGAGCACCAAACGAATTTCGGTGGGGCTATGATATGAATGGAAGAATGTAGATTACTTCGTTCATGATTGAGTTTAGTTGCAAGATTGACCTTCTCACCCTAGGTCCTCACTTCAAGATCAGTAAAGCACACAAATTACATGCTTAGCAGAGAGACCTATAATCTATACATCACACATCATACATGAAGGAGTTCTAGTGAATCCCTCAATTTCCAACTAGCTTCGTCAAGCTAAAACGCTACTCAACCAAACCCCCACTTTGCATCCTTCACCCAAATTCCATAGCGTGCGTTGCCATCAAGATGACATCAACTTGTCGCCAACGATTCACACCCCTACAGAATGAACTCCACAACTGCAGCTGATCGCAACGATTGCACATTCCCTTCGCCGCACCCACACGACCCAAATTTAGCAAAGCCACAACACCGCAACCCAACCTACCCTAACGTGGACCTAAAACAGAAAAAGCCGAAAAAAGAGAAACCCATCTTGAAAGCCACCAACTTTAGCTGAAAGCCGAGAGCTCTAACTGGAAACCCCACACGCGTCACGGTAGAACCGCCTCCCAGCGGGCCGCCGCTGGGAACATAACAAATCTCACAGCAAATTCGCAACGAACGATGAATCAACACCAACCAACTTGAAACAGAAGCAAACGATCAAAGAGAAACAAAACCAACCTCAGATCTCGGATTCGCTCGCTCGTCGCGTGATGGAGTGGTGTGAGTTGCAAGGAGAGAGAGATGAAGAAGAGAGTTGTATCGTGATGGAGTGGTGTGAGTTGTAGGGAGAGAGAGAGACGAAGAAGAGAGCTGTCGAGTTGCAGGGAGAGAGAGACGAGGAAGAGAGCGTCGCGTGAGAACAGAGGGAAAGCCTTGAAAGAGTTAAGGTTTTATTTTGTATTGGGTAAAATTGGACTTTTACTAAAATTTTGAGGGTAAAATAGGCAATCAGCAAAAATTCATTAATCTCTTGACCAGCATGCCGAAAATGCTGAAATACCCAAAGCAGGTCCCATTTGCTTTGGGCTTTTAGCATTTCAAAGGCAAGCATTTTGCCAAAGAGCCTTCAAATGCTGAACTAAACACTCTTAAATTTTTCCCAAGGGGCTTTGGGGGCTCAAAGCCCTTTGAGAAAGCTGAACCAAACGGGGCCTTAGGGTCCATTTGGGAAAGGCTTTCCCAAAGTCCCTTGGGCCAAATTATAGGTGTTTGGCAAATTCTTTTGAAATCCTAGGCTAGCTTTTAGAAGGCTGAAAGCCTAAGATAAGTCTTAGGTAGGTCCTAGGTTGCCTTGGACTTTTAGTATTTTCGACATACTCATTGAGGGTTTAGTTTAAAAATTTTGTTTCCAAACTATCCTCATGTAATTTTTGTTTTTCTGTTTTTGCTCTCGTGATATCATTGTTAATCTTCTTCTTCATTAAGTTGGCTGGCATGATTGTGTGTGGCTGTGAGGGGTTGGCGACGGGTTAGAGAGAGGCCGGCGTGGTCGCAGCTACATTATCGGCTAGTCGCGAGACCTTGGCAAGTCATGACTGGCAAGTCATGACCCTAGATCTAGGTCGCACAACCTCATATTTGGGTCGTGCGACCTCCGTGAATGGCTAATGGGGTCGCGCGACCCTCATTGGGGGTCACCCAACCCTAGGTGGCCCTTGATGGTGGTCTCCAGGGGTCGCCGAACCCTAGGCAGCCCTTGACGGTTGTCTCCGAGGGCCACCTAAGGTCTTGTAACCTCCTGCCCTTCACCAACCAACTTTTTTTTTTTCTTTTGATTGAATTTTTTTCTTCTTTTTTAATCACAAAAGTCCTATGTAAATATAACTTCTCCAACACTATTTTGCTCAAAAGTATTTTACAATGAACTTTTAGATTGCAATTTAACAAGCACAATTTGCATTTTGAAAAACCCCTTTAATTTAAAGTCCTTTGAATTTTCTCAAAGGCTTTCCCAAAATTTCAACCAAAGGCGCCCTTAATAAATCCAAAACCTGAGGATATCTATGAAACTGTCACGAATATTCTTATAACGATTTACTCACTTTTATCTTATTAAGTTCCCGATTAGTTTTAGGTTATCTTTTCTTATTAGTTTCTGACTAGGTCATTTTTCTTTTGATTACCAACTTTTTTTTTCAAGTGCTAGACACATGAAGTGCCAAAAGTTGGCACGAATGGACACTTAAGTGCCAAAATTGGAGCAAAATGGACCACTTAAGTGCGAATAGCAAGAAATCCGACCAAAATGCCGACGTGATGATTTTTGGCCAAATAAATGCAAAACGACGTTGTTTTGCACGCCGACATGGCTAGACAAATGCAAAAATAACGTTGTTTTGTCTCGACGTGGTAAATAATTAATATAAAAATTAATTAAACTAAACTTAAAACTAAATTTATTTAAAACATTTAAAATTATAAAATAAAAAAAGGGGAGGGGGAGGCATGCGGCTGAAGGTTGAGCTCTTGCCGCCGTTGCTTTTCCTCCCCGCCGTCGCCGGGAAGGGCGGTGACGGTGGGGGCAACATCGGTCGAGGTTGCTAGGCCTTGGGCTAGCGACAGTGGGGGCGGCGTTGGCTAAGGTCGCTAGGCCTTGGGCCGACAACATGGGGGCAACGTCGACCGGGGTTGCCCGGCCCTGGCTAAGGGTCGGTGACCTCGACTGACTGGTAGTGAGGGCCAGTGAGCCCTCACCCAGATCTAGGGCGAGGGTTGACGGTCCTCGCTTGGCCGGGCCAAGGGCCGCTACCGGCTGGGGGGTCGCCCTAGCTAGCAGCGGCCCTTAGCCCAATCGAGATCCTCGCCGGATCGGGGGAGGGCTTGTGGGCCCTCGCCGCCGGTTGGCCTAGGTTGCTGGCCCTTCTCGGCGACGACGGGGAGGCGGCGGTGGCAAGGGCTCAGCCCTTAGCCGCTTTCTTCCTCTCTACTTAAAAAAAAAAAAAAAAATTTAAAAATAATAATTATTATTTATTTTTATAATTAAATTAAATTAATTTTTATATTAAAATTCGAATCTGCTAAAAACGACGTTGTTTTTGTGTTTCTTTGCTAAGTTAGCTCTCCCGCGAACCACATAGACGGGAAAAATAATAAAAAATTGACATGTAGGATTTTTGGTGGGGTTTGCCGGAGGTAGTACTTAAGTGTCCATTCTTACCAAGTTTTGGTACTTGGGTTTACTTCTTCCCTTTTTTTTTTCTATTGTTTACTAAATTGTACTTATTGTTCTTGAAATGTCTTAAATGAAATAAATTTTATATGAAATTCTCGGCATTAATTTTAATGATTTATCAATTTTTCTCCATTTTTGAAGTTATCAACTAGTCATCATTTACCAATTTTCATTTTAGTCAAATACAATGGTTATTTGATTTTTCCTTTTGATTCATCAACTTCTCTATTGGATTACCCAATCCAGCAATTTTTTTTTTTTTTATATTTGCATCTTATGCGTGAGACCTAATTAAAAAGCCTCCCTTTCGTTTGCAAACCCTCCACGTCGGATTAAACTCTCCCTTGACCCAAAAGCGGAGCATCCGATTAAAACAATCACATATTTTCGCAATATCAAACAGCTAAGACAACATGCGATCATTTTACTGAAAATTGTTGTTAGTTTGCTTCTCTGAGAAGTGGTATGAAACGTTCCATATAATTTCTTTACATCGTATATGAGTTTGATTGCATCTAAAAAATCGATGCTTTTAAGATCACATCTTTATTTTGCAGAAAACGAAGGATTAGGAAAATTTTCCTAATCATTAGTGTCGCTTATAAAATTGAACGGATGAAAAATATTTTTAATGTTCACGAATATATTAAGACATAAATTGTTACCGACAATGAAAACTTTTTTCGACTGACTAATTAGTTTGAGTGATACAAGTGACCGTCTTCAGGAAAATAATTTCAAATCATTCATTTTTTCTTCGCAGAACAAACAGATCCTGATTATGTTAATCGCATTTAAGAAGACTTAATCATACGGTCATCGTATCAATTGAACCCGTACTTCACACATTTAAGAATCAAATAAAACCACCGATTTATTGTTGCATGTTGCTTCCAACAGCTGTTCCAACATATCTAATTGTTCTTCTATAAAGACTTAATTGCAGGATGAGGACATGTGCTATCTCTATGAATTAGCAGACAAATTTTTTTAGCACAACGTCTTGGACGAAAGTATTCCTATGTGCATATTTTTTTCATTGGATGCATAACCGTCATTGATTTCATTATAGTCATAGGTTAAAGGAGAGGGGCGTAGCCAATAGCACCAAGTACTTGCCATAATCCCTTTGTCTCCTTATGCGTTGGTAAAAAATAAATAAAAGTTGGTTAATTGCAAACTGTCAAATAAAAGTGGTAATTTCATAAAAGTGAGGATAGCTTACCGACAAATGATGTGAAATCAGGTAATTGATAATCTTTTTACAAACAATCTTCTTCTTTTATACTTAAGCACTATTTATTTCGTGGAAATTCAGTTGGAAAATTTCTTCAAACAATCACTTGTATCGTTCAAAATAATATTACTTAATGAAATATGTTTTCGTTATCAACAATTTAAACTTTCTTTTTTAGAAAAGTTTATTCCAATCATTCATTTTCCGCAAAAGGAACAAACCCTTACTAATGATTCTTTTTCAAATTGAGGATTAGATGTGAATTAAGGGTCGTTCGTTTCACGAAAAATGTATGATTTGGAAATTATTATCCTAAAAGTGATCGCTTGAAATGATTAATTGATAAAAAAATACTTTCATCATGACAACAATTTATACTTGATTCATTTCATTGACGATGCAAATATCTATCGTTCATTTATTTTAGTAAGTGATAGAAACGATTATTTTAAAGAAACTGTTTTTCAAATTATTCATTTACCATGAAACAAACACACTTAATCACTTGTATTGCTTATATATATTTTCATCATCCGCAAAAATATTTAAACTTAAATTGTTGTTGATTATGAAAATATTGATATTGACTATTTATTTCAAGCAATATAAGCAGCCATTTTTTTAAAATTTTATTCTAAATTATTTATTATTGGCGAAACAAAGGGAGTCTAATTTGCAAGTAAAATTATTTTTTAAATTATTCATTTTGTGTGAAATAAAGGGAGTTTAATTTGGAGGTGGGGATCCTATACGTGTTTGTGTTTGTTATGGTTACGTTGGACGGTCCTTAGATCAAAAGGAACCAATTGCGTACAAGCCAGACGGCCCAGACCCTCTTTTGTTGGCGAGACGCCACGTTTCTTTCCAGCTTTTTGGTTCGAGCGATGCTCGGATGACATATGGTCTACAGCAAGGAAATCAAAAGGACATGGCCATTTGCTGAATGAAGAGGCTACATTAGCCATGTTATTAAAGGCCTTCTTAGGCTCGCTTCTGCAGCTTGAGCTATAACAGTGACAATGTCATGTGAATGAATCGGATGGAATTGTGTGAATGAAGCGGGGAAACAGATGCTTATAGCCCGACACAACACAACACCATGTACAGCCCGCATATTTTAAGTTCTAGAAAGAAGGGAACTCAATCTCCGGAGAGCACGCGCCCTTAGGAAACACGGGGCATTTGATTAGATCGGACCCGGAAGTGTCGACGCACAGGTAAATCTGGTAAAGCTGGTAATTCCCAGACGAGTCCTTGTTGCACTCGATCCATGGAGTGTACCCTGCTGCTTCCGTGATAGCGTCCTTTATGCTCTTTAAGCTGTATGAGCCTCCCGGTGTTATTCCTGCAATTTACACATCAAGGAGAGATCAAGCGACGAGTTGACACTTTAGGAAGTAGGTCGCAATGGTAATGTGAAAGCATAGCCTCCGTCACTTATGGCATATTGGTGTTAGAAAAATCGGATCAGGAGGAACTACCCGTGTCATACCAGACCCAACGAAATCAAGAGGTCTGTCCCAGTGATACCCAGAGAAGCAATTAGTACAGCAAAGGGTTTTTACAGACCGCTAATTTTTAGGGTCAATTCGACCTCATCTCATGGCTCTTAAATTCAGAAGTTTTTTGGGTTGCTATTTGACAAAACGTATGATTACCTGAGCTTTTCAGTGCTTGGAGGAGGTTAGCCTTCTGTTTGAGGCTGAGAGCCGACTCGAAGTAAGCATGTTGATCAAGGGCAGACTCCGAGCAGGTACCGTGTTTCTCCCATTCGTGCGACCAGAACTTCTGGCCGTCACCGCTTGGGCATGCCAGTGTTGGCCAGTTCTTCTGCATGCTACTTTTCAGGCCTGATACCTATACACAACAGGGCAAATGCGAAATCTCAGAGCTCTGTTAACAATCAGTTAACAGCAATACTTGCTGATTTGCTATCTGGAAAACCAATGAGCAGAGCGGTCACTGGGAATGTGTGACCTTTCCTTGTGTCAAATTCATGGACAAAGAGTCCTTGATCGTCACACAACCGGTTGCCGCTAGGATGTCTTTAACTTAAACTCTTCGTTCTTCCCCTGATAGGGTTGTAAAGAGTCGATCCAAAAGGATAAAAATGGAGCCACCACTTCAACAGAAGAGAATGAAAAAACCATTTTTTTGTCCTGTTAACTGCATTTTTGTACGCCTTTTTTTGGGTTGTCATCGTGCATAGTCATCATCATCTTAAAATGGCTAATACTAATACCGGACTAAGTTCAGCCACGGCCCTTATTGGGTTGTGTCAACTAATAACTCCACCCACCTGGCAAATTTCACACGTTCCAACAAGAAAACAATTAAGTGTACGGTATTGTCAAGAACACTAGGCACGTACCTCAGATGGGTTGAAGGGACTGTCCGGATCGCAGTTGGAAGGGTACGAGCCATCATCGTTATTAGGCCAGAGTCCATGAATTCCGAAATCCGCAGCTGGCTTCCCAGTGGTCGGATAGCAGCAAGACTGCTCTCTGTCGCAGTACGACCCTGGCCACTATTCATCACAAGAAAATGTCGGTAACAATCAGAATCATAAGCATCTACAAGCACAAGCGCGGCTTTAGGATATAAGGAAATATGTGAAACCTCGAGTCGAGACCTGAAACTCACCTGCTGGACGAAGTAAAAGAAATCAAAGCTTTGCGATGCAACGTGGACCGCTAGGCACTGTAGTATCACGAGACTGATCACAATCGAACATTGAAACTTCATCATCTCGGGCGCTGGAGTCTCGAAGAGGGTGGTTGATGATGATGAAGCGTGATTGGAATTAGGACATGAATGCCAGGAATGGCACGAAGCAAGATTTTATAGGCAAGATGGACGTTTTTGGTAGGAGTATCCCAATAAGCATATGCTCTGATTTCTTGCCAAACTTTCTTCATATATTAATAATGAAACGCCGCATGATTAATGCATCCCGTCAAGCCTATAACGATCTCTCCATGATTCTTACGATGTCGGCTCTTGCCTCTTCGTTTATCTATTTTAATGTCATCAAGTGAAGAAGCAATCATTATTGTTCATCAACGATGATATGATGGAATGAACACGCCCGCAAGATTCGGAAATCTGGCCTCTGTTCACAGAATTGACACTACATTAATATCTTCATTTAATGTCGGAAAAGGTAGTAGAAGTTCAGTGGAACCAAAACAAAGCCTAATCCATGGCGCTCATGATGGCCTTTTCGCAGCGTATAGACTGGAGATCCATTTGGGTTCATCAGTCCACCGTCAGTTTCGTCAAGGAATCTTGGACCAAACCCGTTGGTGTGATTAGCTCCATGAAAGTCAAATTAGGCGCTGACACGTAACGCTGATCTGATTTATGCTTTCCAAGCATTTTCTTCAGCAGGCAAAACCCGTTCACACCCGCTTGGAGTAGCTGTTTCCACATTGCAAACCTGACCACTGAATTGGCCGATCTTCTTAACACTCCACAGAAGGCGAATTAGGCGCCGACAAATGGCAGAATAATCTTGATGTCACCAATGAGAGAAGCACGAAAACGTCCAACCACCGTGAGGCTGACCTGTTTTATGTATTGTAAAAGTATTGTCTTTAGTAGGCAAAACCCTTTCACACCTGCTTGGAGTGGTTTTCCACATTGTAAACTTGGCCACCGAATTGGCTGGTCTATTTTGACACTAACAAGTCATTTGTACACACACCAGACCTGCCTCTAAACGACAATCGCATCTACTCATCTCCTTCAAGGAGAGGAGAGTTCTTGCAGTAGAGAGAGATGCTCCCGTTTGCCATGCGGCGAAAAACAAACTTGATTTGCTCCTCTGTATCCTGGTCTGCCAAAAAAAGAACGGTCACAAAGGCAAGCGCAGTGTAGCAGTCTGGGTGTCTGAGGCAGGCATGTGCACCAGTATGCTCTTGCCTGCTCGGGAAATTTGCTTTTGTTAAGTGGTATATCACAAGGCACACGCTTGAGTGACATTCATCAAACCTCCATTAGAGTAAAACTACCAGTAATCACCGCAAGAGCACTCGCCATCTTTGAAATGATGGAACCGTTGAATATCTCTGAGAATAATCTGCCTGCTAAAGATCAGAGAAACGAGTTTGGCAGCAGAGTGGCAGTCCCTGCACACTCGGAGATTCTTGACCACGCGTATCGTCGTCCCTGGGGGAGTATTTAGAAGGCCGAAACCGATGGCTAATTTCTCACTGTGATATCTAAGGGCGATCTCTTTGTCCTTCTCATCCATGTTCGCGTGACAGACTAGAGAAGTATCGGGGACATACCCCACCAGCTTCAGCTCTTCAATTAACTGGTCGAGCGCATGGTGGAGAGACATTGAAACAGAACGAACTCCATCACCTGAGAAGAATTCATGCACTACATTGTCCACCTCTATGGAGCTACAGCCAGGAACTTTAACCGCCCCTTGTTCGTTCATCATTTTCCTTAATAAATCGACCTCCTCCCATTTGCCGGCTCTAGCACACATGTTTGATAGAACCACATAGTCCCCACCATGGGTATCCTCTAGTTCGAAAATTCTCTGAATGACCTGCTTCGCCATATCAATGTTATTGTGGCTGCTACAAGCAGACAGCAATGTTCGCCATAGTATTGGCGTGGGCTTAATCGGCAACTCATGTATGAAATTGTAAGCCTCATCTAATCGTCCTGCTCGTCCCAGCAAGTCCACCATGCATCCAAAATGCTTGATCCCGGGATCAATCCTGTATATGTTCTTCATATCGTAGAAGAACCTATACCCTTCCTCAACCAATCCAGTGTGGCTGCAAGCATGCAACAGCCCCAGAAAAGTAATATCATCAGGCGATGCTCGGGCCCTTACCATCTCTTCAAACATTGATATTGCTCTGGAGCCATGTCCATGTGATGCGTAGGCCACAATTATTGCTGACCAAGCCTGTGTATCTTTGATCTTCATGCTCTCGAACACGGATATTGCATCCTCTAAACTCCCGCACTTTGCAAACATATCTATCACCGCTGTGTTCACCTTCACGTACTCATCCAAACCGTGCCTCTTCACATACTCGTGAACCCATTTCCCAAGCTCTAATGATCCCAACAATGCACAAGATGAAAGAACGCTCAGGACGGTCACATCATTAGGCCTCAGATTGCTCGCTTGCATTTCTCGAAACAACGCTAACGCCTCGTTGGGCCTGCTACTCCGAGCATAACCAGTTATAATCGAATTATACGTAACCACACAGGGATCAGATATCTTATCGAAGACCCTTCGAGCAGCAGCCACGTCGCCACACTCGGTGTACATATTTATAAGAGTGGGCGGCACATAGACATTGTGGGTCAACCCGAGCTTGACGGCGAAACAATGCAACTGTTCTCCCTCCGCCAACGCCTTGGCGCCAGCACACGCCTTCAGAAGCGCCGGGAAACTGTAACCATCGGGAAAGAGGCCGAGACTCAGGACCCGCACAAACAGCGCCACCCCGCGAAGCGGGTCGTCCCCGCGGGAGTACCCGCGGGACATGGAGTTGAAGAGGGCGATGTCCGGGTGGGGAATTTCATCGAACAGCTTCTGGGCATGGGCCATGGAAGCATGGTTCGGGCATCGGGTGCAGAAACTGACGAGCTTGTTGACCACGGAGGCGTCGTGCTGGAGATGGGTCTTCAAGGCGAAGGCCTGGATTTGCTTGAGCTGCTTCAAGGAGTTGCATTTGGGCAAGAGCGAGAGCGGGTGATGATGAGCCGAGAGTGCAGAGGCCGAGGTCGGGTCCTCTTTCGGTGGATACGTCGTGCTCGACGGTGGAGGCGAAGCCGTCGCCATGATCGGAGCAGATAACGCAGGAGATTGTGGGTGGAAGACGAACGAGGAGCAGATGGATAGAGATTTTCCGGAAAAAACATAGATCGGGGAAGAAGGTAAAAAAAAGAGAGAAAGGTTTGCTCTCGTTGAGAGTCGAACTCAAGACCTCCCGCTTACTAAACGGGTGCTCTAACCAACTGAGCTACGAGAGCTCGATGCGACCTTTTTTCCTCTTTCAAATTCTATTTTTTTGGGCAGGGCCCTTTTTCTTTGATTTAATGGAGGCAATTGGTACTTTTTCGTAATTTTTTTTTTTTTTCATACTTTTTCGTAAGTTTGATATAGTTAAAGGTGATCGGTTTCATGGAGGAAACCGGAAACGTCCTTTGCTTTCATGGACTCACCCAAGAATCGAATTCGCTTCAAAATGTCTCCACTTAGGAAAAGGCATGAGACTTGAGAGCGTGCGACAAGGTCGGAGGTTGGGGGCAACCGAGAACGAGAGTGATAGAGGGAGCGATGAAGCTAGGGGTGATCGAAAGTGAGAGTGAGAGAAGGATCAACGAGGTCGGAGGCCATCGAGAGCAAGAGTGAGAGAGGGAGACAAGGCCACGAGATGAATGAAGTGAGAAACCAAAAGGAAACTAGGGTTTTGATATGAAAAGTTAAAATATAGAAATAAAATAAAATTATATATGTACCAGTCTTGTTCGGGTGGACAGTTCGATACTTGAAACCGGACTACTCACTAGTTCTAATAAATTGGAATCGTGAGCCAGACCAGTTCTCATGAGAATTCGTGATTTTGGGCCAGTTCGGTCTAATATTGGGCAGTCTAAGCATTTCTTTATTTTTTCCCACACCCTAAATATAGGGGCACACCTAAATGATTTGATATCGATGACTCTGGAAGCACTTAATCACTTATATCAATATCAAATAAAAAATGTCACAATTTTATAAAGAAAAGTTCTCGATTCTCTTGCCTTCAGCTTTCGATTCCTCAAATGATGCGACCCTTTTTCCTCTTTTTAATTTTTATCTTCTGAGCAATACCTTTTTCATATTTAATCGAGGCAATTGGTACTTTTTCTAAGTTAGATATAAGGCAAGGTGATCGGTTTCGGGGTGAGAACCGGCAACTTCCTTTGCTTTCATGGACTCACTTGAGAATCAGATTCCCTTTGGAAATGTCTCCACTTAAAAAGAGGCGTGAGACTTGAGAGCAAGTGACAAGGTCGGAGGTTGAGGGCAACCAAGAGTGAGAGTGATAGAGGGAGCGATGAGGCCAGGGGTGATCGAAAGTGAGAGTGAAAGAGGGATAAACGAGGCCAAAGGCCATCGAGAAAAAGAGTGAGAGAGGGTGACAAGGCCGCGGGATGAATGAAGCGAGAAACCAAAAGGAAATTAGGGTTTTGATATGAAAAGTTAAAATATAAAAACAAAAAAAATTATATATATGTATCGATCCTATCTGGGTGGACAGTTCAACACTTAAAACCGGAATACTCACTAGTTTTAATAAATTGGAATCATGAGCCAGACCAACTCTCATGGGAATCGTTGATTTTGGGCAAGTTCAGTCCGATTCTAGGCAGTCCAAGCATTTCCTTATTTTTTTTCCACACCCTAAATATATGAACACGCCAAAATGATTTGATACCGATGACTTTAGAAGTACTTAATCGACTTATATCAATTTCAAATAAAAAATGTCACAATTTTATAAATAGAAGTTCTCGATTCTCTTGCCTTTAGCTTTCGATTCCTCAAATGAGTTAAATCGTATCACTTTCTCAAATTGTCCATAATCTGTTTCAAAGAGGAATAAGTACCCACAACACCGACGAAAAGCCCGACCAATATGATCCCAACTATAACTCCAATCTCTATCCTACTCTTCTTCAAGCCTCTGTCGATCTTCAGATAGCAGAAGCAAGGGAACAGTATGGACACCGTGACGCTCAGGAACGAACCTGTGAACGCCATCACGTAGCCAAAGAACGGGATCACCAGCGCCACGATGCTCGTGCTGACGACGATGACCGTCCTGGCCAGCATGCTGATGGGCCGGCTGTCGCGCAAGGGGCAGGTTTCCTCGAGCGCCGTCGCGATCGGGTTGATGATGACTGCGTACTTGGTGAGGGGATTGATCAGCGTAGTGTAGATGGCGATCTTGGAGCTCATCTTCCTGATGGGGAGATTCAGCGTCACTTGGGATTTCAGGTGCTCGCCGTACATCAGGTAGCCCAGGGCCGCCATCGATCCGTACGTGGCGGTGCTCGTCAGGAAACAAACCAGCAATACCTGCACTTGCGCATCAGGCAATGCGAAGGGAAGAGCATACTGTAATGCAGAGATGGGGAAGAGCGTACTCCTGAAATAAGCTTACATTTGTACCTTTGAGAATTGACTTCGATCTTTCATGGAGTTGCAGAGAGTGGGAAACACTGCGTGGCCACAATAGCAAAACGTAAACAAGCTTATGGTAGTCGGTATTCCACTCCAATTCAGAAGCGTCCCTTCTTCGTCAAACCCCACACCATCAACCGCACCAACCCACAACACGCACAGGACCAATATAATCGAAGCCAAGACGCCTCCGACCGACAAATAGGCGAGAGCACCCAAGCTTCTCAGCCATGTCGTCGGCAGGACCACAAGGCTGGCCAGCAGAACAAACCCTTGCCTGCCCCCGATTTTCGAATGGCCCAACTTGAACTCTCGGTTAGGGAACAGCTTGTCGAGGTTGTCGCCTTCGAGTATGAGGAACTCGACCGCGACCAGATAGAGCTCGAGGTACATGAAGACGCATATTACGGCCCTTCCTTTTTGCCCGAAGGCCAGTTCGCCGATGTCGGGGTAGGTCTTGATGAGGGGGCTCGCGTCCATGCAACGTTGCAGGAGTAACCCCGTGTACCAACACAGGATTGCCACTAGGAAGAGAAACGTCAAGCTCAACCATCCCCCTTGAGACAGAGCAAAAGGAATCGACAGTACCCCAACACCTGAAAATTGCTGCACCGTTTATTCTGACTGAAGGCGAAAGAAACTAGGAATTTTCCTACATCTATAATTCACTCTAGGAAGTCTCATCGCTTCTTTATTTCTTTGACTAAACTTTTCATCAGAACATGTTGTGCCATATTAAGCATAGTTCTTAGGGAGGTCGTTTTGGACAACCTCCGGTTGTCAAACGGGTGTCCGTGGCCCTATGGCGCGACCGATAAGCTTATAACATGTCCATCACCTAGCACTCGACATGTTATGCACAAGAGAGAGAGAGAGAGAGAGAGAGAGAGAGGGAGGGAGGGGGACCTGATAAGGCATTGAGGCCATTGAAACAGGTCCGGAGGAAGGTGGTTCCTTTGCCGTGCGGGAGCGGTGCTCTATCGAGTTGAGTCTCCATTTCCTCCTCTTTTTGTTTGGCTACTCTCTCAGGCTGTGTTGCATCCACTATTGGCAAAAAAATTGACCCTTATATAAAGAAACTGGAAAGAGCCTTTTGCCTTTTTTCTCGCGATGTGGGGGACAATCCCACCTCTATTATTGCCTTAATACGACTCTCTAGCTCACGGGGAAGGAGGGAGATAGTGAGGATGAGTAGATTGTCATTCGGGCTCCCCCAGCAATTGGTAGAGATTTTCTTTTCTTGTTTCCTTTTCTCCATCTGCATAATTTTTTTTTTTTTTTTTTTTGGTGGCAACACAGAATTTTAGTTTATTCCCAAAAGTAGCTAACCTAACCCCACTCATAAGCTAGAATAATAGGGGAAAAATTATTTCAAAGGACGCTTTTACCGGGCATTTGGTGCCATATAACATTCGTGGATGATTTGGCTTGTAATGCTTATAAGACATTCGATTGAATGAAAGACGCCTTTGACGAAGTTTCCACATTCAGAGATTTACCCATAAAACTTAAAGTACACATGTAACTCTCACGAAGTGGACTATTTTGTTGGCTTCGGCAAGAAAACAATCGGCGCTCGAGCCCTTGTTTGTCGAGGACCATGCTCCGAGTTTAGCATGCACTCGGTGCAAGTGAGCTCATTCATCTGCTTCATCAAATCATGCGAGTTTCACGGGAGGATCCACAGTTTACAATGATCGAAATGGGATGGACTCGCATGCTCTAGACATGTGCACAAATTGTTCAGTACTTATATGTGGCTGCATGCCATCCTCGTGGATAAGCATATGAGGGTCATGGGATTGTTCATACCTCATGTGCATTTCTAAATTGGGGTTGATTTCTTCATTTCGCAATTTCTAGCTGTAGTGCCGCGGCCCCGGTGAACGTCATTTGGTGGGAAACTGACTCAGTGGAACACAATGTACTCGGACGAGGTATTTTCACCTTTGTGATTTAAAATCATTTTGAGTGATTGTGTAGCCCACTGGTGCTGACAGTGGGTATGTGATGAATATTCCATATTGGATTGTCCTTCAATTTCTCGACAATTTTATTTTTTCAAGGAAAACACTAATTCTTTCGTCTAATTCATGCTTGCATGTCCTTGGGTTATGCCAATTGATTTCTCAACCTTTAGAATTAATGAGGGTTTTTTAATTGCCCAAAAAGAGCTTTGAATATACAAATAATTTTACGATCTTCATAGAGTTGGACGTGGATGATGTCATATAATATTCGGAAAATAGAATGAATGATAAGATAGTATCTTGCTGGGTATAATTGGGCATTTATATTACAAATTGATAAGAGAGGTGATAGAAATAATTGCATTTTTTTATTAGCATGATAAAAAAAGCAATAAATTAAAGAAAAGGACGGTACTTTGGTTATTAATTGAGAAAAAAAGGAATGTCTTAGCCAAAATAGGGGTGGAAATAGTGACAAGAAAAAAATGATTTAGAAAATATCTTCCTGAAAAATGATTACTTTTATTGTTTACAAAAATGAATGAACCAAAAAACCTTTTTGTCGTTTATAACATTTTCCATTGCCTGATTATTTCAAGCGATAAAAACAATTATTTTTAGAAAAATATATTTCATATTATTCATTTTTTGCGAAACAAATGGAGTCCTACATTATGCATTATTCTTTTTTTTTTCTTTTGTGAAAATTATTTTAGTAAAAAAACATAACTCGTTTTCATTGCACAACAAGAAACGCACCTGTATTTGTAGACATGCAGATTACATACCCCTGCTCCACTAAAACCACATAATTATCCTTCCTTGGGTAAACATCCCCAAAACCACATCACACAATCCACACACTAGGGGTGTGCAAAATACCCGGGAACCGCCCGGAACCGACGGTTCTTGAGGGAACCGGTCCGGTTCCCGATTCCAATTTCCGGGAACCGGTGGGTACCGGTCCGGTTCCCGGTTCCATGGGCGGATCCGCCCGCCCGCCCGCCCGGACCGGACCGGAACCTTTTTAATATTAAAATATTACTAAAACAAAAACAAACCCTAACCGAGACTTCTCTCCTCTCCAATGTCTTTGACTTCTTCGGTTCTTACGTTCGTGACCGTCTGTCTCTCTTCTTCTTCGACTTCTTCGACTTCTTCGGTTCTTACGTGACTATGTCCGCCCAGGCCAGCTGACCCGCGGGCTGCGACTGTTGTTCGGCGTGTTCGCCCCCTCGCGCCGGCCGCCACCCACCGGCTTCTTCAACTTCTTCAACTTCTTCGGCTTCTTCGACTTCTTCGGTTCTTTGGTGACTGTCTCTGCCCAGCAGTGACCTGCGGGCCGCGACTGTTGTTCGGCATGTTCGCCCCCTCGCGCCGGCCGTTGCTGCTGTTCACCCCCTCGCACCGGCCGCCACCCGCCACAGCCTTTGCTCCGCCCAGCAGTGACCCGCGACTCCACAGCTCGCCTCCGCGCCGACCACCGCGCCAGCGGTGAGGGAGAAGTGGATCGACGTTGAGCATCGCTCGCCCATCCTCGACGCCAATCGCCGACCTCGAGCACAAGACTTCTCGTTCCCAAACCTCAGCATTTCCGGTGAGTTTCCTTTTGGTTCAAACCGTTCGTTCCCTACCAACCGAAGTTCGATTCATCTCTAATCGGCCTTTGCACCGCCGTCTTCGAGCCGAGTAGGGGTTTTTATGACTGAAACTCTTCCCCACGAACCCTCTTAGCACTACTTGTTTTGGTGATAGAATAGCCGAGCGAGATTTCTCTGATTTTTGAATTTTTCATGTCCAACTGAGTCGATTTGTTTGATGTTGAGTATTTCCCTTTGTTCACTCGGGTCTAGGTCCAGGTTCCTAAGAAGTGGCCAACGTCGTTCTCCTCACTTCTTGCCCAAAACGCTTGAACCAAACCTATGTAAACCTATCTCTGTGTTGTGCATTCTAGCTGACTGCCATGTGTTCGTGATATTGCCTAAACGGAGCTGCGTCAAGATCGGTTCCATGGATCCACCCGGGAACCGGACCGGACCGGCGGTCCGGTTCCCGGGTGGATCCATGCAACAAACGGGTGGATCCCGGTTCCAATTTTTCGAGAACCGGTCCTTAGCGGGCGGTTCCGGTTCTAGGTCGGAACCGCCCGCCCGACCATGCACACCCCTACCATGCACCCATTTAAACCCAACTTCAACTCCACCCTCATCCGCTGCCCACCCCGCCGCCCACCACCACCCCCGCCATCTCGGACAACAGGCTAATTCAATAAAAAAGCATCAACTTTAGGTCGATGGACAAATCTGGCAAAAACCTTTTTTTTATGTCATGAAAAAGCACAAACTTTAGATCAAGAGACAAATGTGGCCCGAACTTTTTTTTTGTCTTGTATAAAAGCAACAACTTTATGTTAAGTGACAATTCTTGCCCCAATTTTTTTTTTTTTTTTGTCTCATAAAAAATCACAAATTTTCACTCCTATCTAAAATCTAAGCTCTACCATTAATTTTCTATCTAAAGTTAACTCTAGCCTTGAGGTTGGAAGATCTCATCCATGGTTTCTCTTGACGGGCGGTGATCTACAGCTTCATATTTCGACAAAACAATAAAGTCTAGTCAGAGAAACTCAATATGGAGATTTTTTTACTTGCTAGTGAAGTATAGGAGACGACACAGTTTCACCGTTATTCTTCAAGCTGTGGCTCAAACAAGAAGACAATGGATGGTGTTAGCCAGCAAGAGGACAATCAATGACTCTAAGTTAAGGGGGGCTAGATTTAGGATTTAAGTGAAAGTTAGTGATTTTATTTTCGAAACAAATAAAAAAAATTGGGCCAGAATTGTCACTCGACCTAAAATTGGTGCATTTTTTCAAGACAAAAAAAGTTTGGACCAGATTTGTCACTCGACCTAAAATTGATGTTTTTTTATGAGACAAAAAAAAAGTTTCGACCTAAAATTGATGTTTTTTTTTTTTTTTAATTAACCCTCGTCAATGCCATCAGTCACCACTCGGCACCGTCTCTCTATCCCCTCCCTCCCCGCGGCGTCGCGACTGTTGCAAATCCCTTTGTTAATTTGCATGGTTTGCATTCACTTAATCGGCATGAGCTGCATCATGCGCCGTACGCTCAACATACTCGCGTATACGACAGTAGCTACTTTACCGCAGGTGGTTATTTCATAATCGGGTGTGGATAATTCAGCCGCTGCACCTTAGCAAATGTGTTCATATCCTACAAAGTCAGAGAAAAGGTTATGAGAGGACGAATCATCTACGTCTGCTTGCTCCAAAGGAAAGGTGCCGGTGCCTATACGGTCCACAGGGCTCATAAAGTATGTCCGATGAAGTATTCGATATATCTCTTACGGCACATGTAAGAAGAAACTTCAACACTTGAAAGCATAAAATTCGGGCATGTCTCATTAGATATGTTGCGTGCCGCCGTGAAATTGGAGCTTCCAATCAATTTTTATATTTCCCGAGTAGTTTTTGGATATAGTTGAAACGATGTTCCCCTCTTGAAAGCTTGATGGTGCGCCACCCACTTTCTTGTGCATTGTGCGATGAATAGTGGCTTTATCCATCTTTCTTTTATACTTTTCCTTTGAATGTGGGGGATGGACCAGCATTCATGTAGATCTTTGACTTGACTGCACGTATAGGTATTCTTTTTTTGGGATGATGACATATATGAATCTTGAATCTTATTGCGATATGTAATGTAGTTCTCGAATTTTGAATTTATTCAATGTCGGTTCTGAATTTCTAGTAAATATTCAAACTAGTCTATAAACTATATGAAAATAACTAATGTTATCTTTCGATTAATTTAGGAACAATATTAAACATCTTTACATAGTTCAATAATTTGCTTGAACATGCACTAAAAATTCAGGGATCACATCGAATAAATTAAAAACTCAAGAACCATATTACATATTGAATTATAGATCCAATATCATTTGTGTTATTTTTCCCTTTTTCATCTTGCTTACTTTATCCAAACAAAAATGGGGTTTTCTCTAGAAAGGTGGTATTTTTCGAAGGTAGTTTTTCCCCCTCCCTTTCACAAGGGAGAAAATGGGAGTTTTGGCAATTTACATGCAAAGTTAGTTTCGTAGATAATATAATATATGTTTGAGAAATCTGGAGAAACTCTTAAACTTTTTTATGCATTTGCTTTTAAAGACATTGCTACCCTACGAGATATTAAAATTCAAGTTAGATACCAGAATATCCATTCTTTTTTAAAAAGCCTTTTCCAGCTGACGCGTACGTTTAGGAGATTCGTGATCTTATGATAAAGAAAAAGAATAGTTGCATGAAGGAATCTTAGCCAGCGTTTATTGCCCATTCTCGTGGAGTCCTACCATATATTCCAAGGTACCAAAGCTGTTGTTTCCATGATCGCACCATACCAAAAGGCGATAGACATGTGAATAAAGAAGTTAAAGAGAATATTCTCTTCCTCATCTTGGCTTTGGATTTATCATCAAATCAAACTTCTCTTCATTTTCCAGAATGGCACACGACGAACACATGGTGATTCTATAGACAAAGAGAGGGCGGCTAAAGTAAATTACAAGAAATTTTTACTTTCACAAGTAGAAATTTAATTGTTCATAACGCTAGTTTCTTGGGATAAACTCTAGCTCGTGTGAAACGAAAAAGACAAAAGGACCCAAAAGCATGATTAATATATCTTTTTAGATCTTTCGGATTTGAAGTTAGATGTTACATAAAGTTAATTCGAAATAATTAATTAGCGTCATCCAATAGTTCGCAACGTTTGCAAGAACGATGCAATGCATTATATTTCTATGTTAGCCAGGAAAAATTTATCATGTTTCACACATTTTTTTCTTAGTAAAGGTGCTTGACTTTAAGGAAAAAGAAGTGAAGGCTCATATGGTCATGGGTAAATAAATATATAAATTTTTGGAAGTGGATGTTCATATCATCCCTCACTAGTTGTGGTGATTACCGTTTCATTTCACTAGTCTCTTCTAGAAGCACTGCTTAGGTCGCAACCCATCAATTGAAATACATCAATTTTTTATATTTTTACATATCACGTTGTTAATTGACATGATGTGCAATAGTTACTATTGAGGCATTATATTTGTTGTAAGTGAGGCGCTATTTTTTAACACGGAATAAAATATATGAATAGCATTTTTGTTGCCTGAAATAGATATTAAGCATGAGAAAGGAAAGGTGGGACTGGAAAAAGGAATAATTTCATGGAATAGGTAATTAAGAAATGTATGATGATAAGTGTCCGAGTTTATATACATATTTGTCCTCCTCGAATGCACAAGAATTCCTAAGAGTGTGATGGAGGCTAGTTATATGAGTCATTTGAATTTCAATCTATTTTTGTTTTGCCCTTATATTTTAACATAATATAAAGCAATAACAATATCACAACTTTAAGGAATATACATAATTTTTTTCTCTTCTCCGAATACTCTTAGTTGTTTTGGGCCTGAGCAGGTCCTTAAAAGGCTCGAGGAGGAAACAGGCAGGAGAACCGCCTAGGGATGGGAGACCTCGTGCTATCCTCCATATTCCCTTTCTATTGAGAAGACAAAGATAGAGAATGAATTAGGGAGCCTCACGGTGGGGAAGGTAGACTCCACGTCGGGGCATGTTTGCATGCACCGGCTACCACCGGATAAGCTGGTATAGTAGCCACCCGCGCTTCAGGTAAGTAAGGATGGGTGAAATGCCCACAGCAGTGCTAGCACGCCTTACGGCAACTGCAAGGAATCGGGGGAACGGTGCTTTATTTTATAGATTCTATATCGCTAGGTAAACCTGTCAATTGATGATTCATTTTGTCTCTCACAAAGTTCGAAGACTTTCTATCCTACCACATCCTTCCTATCACGAGTGAGGTGTTGTCTTTACACGCAATTATCTGCCCAATATCTTTGACCATCTCTAGATGATATCCGTAAAGGTAAAAGAAAAAAAAAAGTCGAATATTGAAGGATTTCTTGCAATTATATACTAGATGGATTGCTCACGATATATTCATGACGCAACGTGTGGCTCACGCCATCTTTTTTAACATTAGCTCCCCGTGGATTCTACGAACGAGCATGTGGTTTCATCCTCGGAGTGCACCACTAGCCAATTTCCCTTTGACGAAAAAGCTACAGCGCCTGCTTTTTTCTTTCTTTTCTAACTTCTCTTTTAAGGCGATCAATGCCGTGCAACACTTGGAATTGACCATGAATTATCGAACCATCCAAAAAGCACTCATGCTCAAAAATCGCTGTCCACCACAGAATTTGATCACAGTCGATGTCGAAAAACCATGTGTCCAATCGCAACGTTCATCGTGTGGACATACTCCCCCGACAATTAGCATCTTGATGGAGCCACAACGACAAAGCGAAGCAATTATAGATCGATCCAAATATTTCATAACCGATGCAGGAGCTCCTCAAATCGCCGATACTTTCGGTTGCCTTTCCTCTCATTTCCCCATCGTTTTTCTCGCCACACATCTGTATGGTCCTAAAGAAGTAGTACGAAAGAAATTGGTCTTGTCGACTTCAAAAAGATGGATGATCGAATGAATTCCGGCATCCTGAGTCCTCCCTGTCGGCAGAATGTGTCTTCCTGCCCACGAGGAAAAAACCACTGAGAAGCATCATCGATGGGATCATGCCAATGGTCTGTAGTAAGTGGGTTGACTCAGCATCATGTTATGTCCGAGGAGCTTTTCCATACAGCAGACAACACGCACCCTCGACCGTCAAAAGGTCGTCAACGCCATGATTTGACTCATCATACAAGTGTTTCGATCCAGGATTTTTTGTGGTATGCAAATTTAGTTTTTAATAAAAGTGGGATAGGTGTATCACAATTCAGGAGTTGTTGTAAAACCAAAATCAATTTGAGCGTAAACATGACATGGCATACCATTTAGGAATTTTTTATGGTTTTAACCTATAATTCAACTACGAAAATACACATGAATAGCTTCAAAAATTTAACAAAAAAATTATCCAAAAAGTCCTAAATTTATTGTACTTTTGCTAATTTAGTAATAAATCTTTCAATTTTACCAATTGAATCAATCTAATCAATTTTTACTGGAATTCGATAATGTGGACGCTAGTCATTTTATATGGCATAACCGATGTTGACATTGATATTTTTAATAATATTTTGGATTCTTTATGATTTTTTCTTTTTACTTTTCCTTTCCTCTATTTTTTTTTTTTTTTTTTTTTTTTTTCCAGTTTTGGAGCTGAGGCCGATGAACCTTGTTGACTCCAGGCCGCGATGCCCTTGCCAGCCAAAGTGAGAGGGCACGAGGGCTTGGTTAGGGGTGAGCATGGTTCAAGTTGGGCCGGTCCACCCCTTAACCCTAGGACCAACCCGTACAATGTTGATCCTCAATTTTTGAGACCTAGGACCGAACTAACCCAGTGGGTTCGATCCGATTTCAGGGTCAACCTGAGACCAATCGATAATTTTTTATTTCATTTTTTGTACTATTTGAAAAAGTGATTGAAGATCGGACTAACTCAATGGGTTCAATCTAGTTCCAAGATCAACCTAGGACCAACTAATAATTTTTTATTTCATTTTTTGTACTCCTTGAAAGGGCAATCGAGGACCGAACCTAATGACAAGCAAGGTTAGCTAATAAAGGCAAGCAGTGAGGGTCAAGTGGGGTTAGTGTCGAATAGAGTGAGCGTCAAGTGTCAAGTGGGGAGTAATAAGTCAAGTGAGCATCGAGCGGCGAGCGGCGAGCGGCACGAGTAACCCAAAGCGAGCAAGACGAGTGTCGAGTGGCGAGCAGAGAAATTATTTCTTTCGATTTTGGCAAATTAAAGACTAAGAGAACAAATAAGACAGAAGAGAACGAGTACTACAAGAGGATACCATAAGGACTTGTTTATACCCTCTTGGACGCTGTGAGGACTCCTCACAAAAACATTTTCCTCCTTCGTAAATTATGACTATTGATACTGTAAAAGACATTAAAAATCTAAGTTATTAAATAACAATGTAAAATTACTTGAACTCCTCACTAAAGAGCTATTTAATGTTATTAACGCCATTTATTTTAAGGTTTTTTCTATATAAAAAAATTATAATCAGGGTTGGTCCAAGTTAGACCGACCCTGAACTCCTAGGATCGAGTACCAACTCGAATAGTGTTGGTCCAGAAATCTTAGGACTAATGACCGACCTAGTCTCCTTGGGAACTGGACTAGGACTAATAGGGTTAGGCCAATCCAGGGTCGGTCCAAGGTTGACCTTGCACCAATGCTCAACCCTAGGATTGGTGGCCCTCATTAGCGCTGATGGAGGTTGCAGCCTTCGTTTAGAGCTAGTGAAGGTTAGCCGACTTTCACCTGTAAAAAAAAAGGAAAAAAAACTTATCGGATGGAAAAAAAAAAAGGAAAAAAAACCATAAAAATTTCAAATTATTATTAAAAGAAAGTCAACATTAGCAATTTTCTACTAAAATTTATCGGATGGACTCAGCTGACAAAATATGAAAAGGTTTAGGACTTAATTGACAAAATCGAAAGGCTTAGGACTAAGTTGATAAAAGTGCAATAGATAATGAACTTTTGGGACAATTTTCCCGGAATTTGACCATTCTGCCACCGCCGGACCGCCGGTGACAGAGACAAAATGGCTCGACCGAAGCGAAGCTGTTGGACGGCCCACAACATGCCCACGGATGGGCCTAATCAGGTTTGCCCGAAGTCCCAGTCGAGGCCCAACGCCACCGAGCTCCGAGCCCACGCTCCATCTTAACCACGACGCCGTTTCGACTCGGACGTACGAAATCGAGTCGATGGTGGGAAGGAAAACGAAAAAGAAAAAAGAAAAAAGAAAAAGCGGAGAGCAAAGAAAATGGCGAACCATAGTCGTTCGCGTCGCGAGGCGGAGGAGACGAGAGCCCGAGGGAGGAGACGACGGGCCGCAGCCGACGGAGCCGACGGAGCCGACGACGGAGCCGACGGGGCCTCCGATGAACGCCGTCCCGGACCTCACATGATCCGATCTCCCCCTCCCTCTCCGCCCCTTTCATGCGACGATCGAATGCCCGCAAAGCCGGGAGCAACAGGAAATCCCCCTCCGCCGCCGCCGCCGACGACGACGACCACCGCCACCGACGCCGTAGCAGCGCCAAGGCCGACGGCGACGACGGCCGCGACATGGATCCGATCAAGTTCCACCTCCGCCCCAGCTCCCGATCCACCAACCTCTTCTCCCGCAACCCTAAGCACCCTCCCAGATCGAACCTCTGCCTCCTCTCCTCGGCCCTGCTCGCACTTACTCTCCTCCTCTGCTACGCGTTCCTCTCTTCTCGCGGCTTCTCGATCCTCGCGAGGAGGAAGTACGCGATCGTGATCGACGGCGGCAGCACGGGGACGCGGATACACGTCTTCAGCTACGGGATCGGGAGCGGGGGCAATGCGGCCTTCGATTTCGGGCAAAACGGGCTGGCGTCGCTGCGGGTTAATCCGGGGTTGTCGGCGTACGCGGAGGATCCGGAGGAGGCGGGCGCCTCGCTGGCCGAGCTGCTTGGGTTCGCGAAGCGGAAGGTGCCGAGGGAATTCTGGGGAGAGACGGAGGTCCGGCTAATGGCGACGGCTGGGATGCGGATGCTCGAACGGCGCGTCCAGGATCAGATCCTCGACTCATGCCGGAAGGTTCTACGCGCGTCGGGATTCCAGTTTCAGGATGAGTGGGCTTCGGTTATTACAGGTCTGACCACTATCACTTGGTGATTTACTGAATGCATTAGAGAGTGGGTGTGAGTTTGATAGCTAGTTGAAAATGATGGGTCTTGATTAGTTTAATCCTGGGGAGTTCTGGAATTCGTCTTTTTTCTCCTGCGGAGCGCTGAGAAAGTCTAATGGACATGGGGAGGGAGCAGGCGAAGTTTTTTCTTTTGGGTTTGGTGCTTGTTTTGCAATTTGGAAGTTCATTTTTTGGGTTGCATCAGGTTCTGATGAAGGGGTGTACGCTTGGGTGGTTGCTAATTATGCACTCGGTGCTCTTGGGGGTGATCCACGGCACACTACTGGTATTATTGAACTTGGTGGGGCTTCTGCTCAGGTGCAGTTTCATCTCCCTATGCTGATATCTTTTGATGCTTTTGGTATCCATGGTGCCCATTTTAAGTCAGATTGTTCAACTTTGTAAAATAATATGGCTATAGTCTTTCACTCTTTTCAAAGCTTAAAACAGCTTTTCTTTACTGATATGTATAGTGTTCACTTTCTAATTGGTCCCTAAGCAATCTTAGTTTGAATTACCATACAAGTTTTTATATTGGTGCTTCATAGTGTTAACTACAATGTGTCATTTTTGTTGAAGATTTGGCATATTAGCAGGGAGAGCCCCATGGATTTAATTTCTAATATAATTAATATATTTACTATATACTGATTTTGTTACCTGGTAATCTTGAAGGTCAAACCTTGCTTAGAGCTACCAAGGAATTCATTACCTATGCCCAAGCATAAAAAATAGGACTTTGATTTAGTGGTACATTCTACTTTCTGTTTCAGGTGACCTTTTCATCAAGTGCGCCACTACCTCGTGAATTTTCAAGAACTGTAAAATTTGGAAACATCACATACAACCTCTACAGCCACAGCTTTCTTCAATTCGGCCAGGTACTGTCTTCTTTTGCTTCATTCTCTATTGCTAATGTGCAGTGAATAAATACTATTGTTTGCTAACCTTTTTGACGCCATATTAAAAATATTCTTTTCTGTTCTTGATTTGATGAATCCATGTGCTTTGTTTGGTTTACAATTAGTCATTTGAATATCCCTGCTTCATCACTTATCTTGTTTCTTTGTTAACTGGTTGAAGTTTTTATTTCTTTGTTTTGTCCTTACTACTTTTGTGGGAAATAATTCTTCAGAAAATACTCACAGTGAGATGTGAAGCTTAGTGATTATTTCCATATGATGCATGTAGAAAAAAAGGAATTTTTTTTTTTTTTCAAACCAAGTGATAAGCTATAATGTGGGTGGTCAATACCAAGCTGTGACCAATTCAAATTAATAACTTTATCTTTTTCCTTTTCCTAAGATCATACTTGTGCAACTTGGTTATGTCATGATCTCAATTTGTAAACCAGATGAGCCGACTTTTTGTAGAAGAGTCGTTCAAGTGTTATTTATGAGGTCAATAATGAGTTATATGATGCTGGTTCTATTAAGTTCTGATGTTGGCTTCTACATCCTGATGAACATGTTGTCAATTCTGACCTCATTTGGACAATTTATGGTTCATCTTGCTCCCTGATTTGCAATATGAAATAATAGCTTAAAACTAGGAGGCTGGCTATTTATGAAGAGGTGTGAGTTCATTTTTTCGAAGTCCCACTTGTGAACATTTGAGTTTATGCATTACCATTACTTGAGCGTAAAGTGGGTTATAATGATGTCTCCTGTCAGCTTCTGGGAGTGCGGTAAAATTTCATCGGTTTTTCCTTTCTCTCTGCCTCGTTCATCAGTTTTCTGAGCTGTTTCCCCTCCTAAGATGCGTTGAAGCTCTTAAATTTGTGTTTTGCAGAATGTTGCATTTGAGTCGTTGAAAGAACTGCTACTTTCTGAAGAAAAGAATTTGGGTGAGTTTGTCTAATTTACTTTCAGCTTATTATATATGATGCTCAAAGTTCATATTGCAGCTTGGTTTGTATTTGAACAAGCCACTTGCCATATCTTGTGATTTTCATCCAGACCCCAATGTAGTTCGTCTGTGTCTATATACCCGTACATCCATGAATCTATGCATCATTCGTACCTATTACATAACATGTGGATGTGTGTCTATCTGTTGATATATATGTACATGTGCTCTAGTCTGTATAAAAACTTCTTCTACATTCTTGCACGTCCTTTGGCATCAACATTTTTTGAAGCTTTTACCTATCAACCTTGTTTGCTGAGGGGAATTAAACAAATAGAAATAGATAAATGAAAATTGATTAGATCTAAAAGAATGGAACTGACATTTGCTATTTAAAGATTTTCCTTTTTTTCGATATGAACATGTTATATTAAATTTAATCAAGTTTGCAAGTTGCATCAATCTTCTGACAATGGTCATTATTAAATATACGAGATTGTGGAGCAGGATATATTTCTGTGTTTCTACACTTCCTTACCATCTATATGTTGTGCAGCTGATGAGTCTCATCAAATGGGGATGATAGTTGATCCTTGCACTCCAAAAGGGTACTCTCATGCCGAGCAATTGCAGCTCACACCAGGTGCAGTGGATGATAAAGAGAGACTCTTGTCCAGTTTTGATTCTAAGGGTAACTTCTCAGAGTGCAGATCTGCCGCCTTTAAACTATTACAAAAGGAAAAAGGTTGTCGACTCTCACTGACTAATTTTTGACACTATATTCTGGATATATCAGTCTTTGCTTGTTAGTTGTGATCCTCATCCTCTCTTTCTCCTGTGATGCAGATAAGTGTGCTTATCGGCAATGCTACATAGGATCAACTTTCACGCCCAAGCTTCAAGGGAGATTTCTTGCTACAGAAAATTTTTTCCATACGTCAAAGGTATGAGCTTTTCTATACATGGACAGTGACACTGTGCTACAGTAAAAGGTCTGGCTAAAGGGATTTAATCCCATCTGTCAGCATCAAATCCTCTCTTTCATTAATTTGTTTGAACTAAACGTTGGGGTATCCTGATGTTATGTGCTGTTAACTTTATTTTTTTCTCTGTGCTATTTTGCTTGTTTAGTTCTTTGGATTGACACAAAAGGCAGTTCTTTCTGACTTGATGTTGGCTGGGGAACATTTTTGTGGAGAGGATTGGTCAATCTTGAAGAAGAGACATCATTTGCTCAATGGGGAAGACTTACTCCGCTACTGCTTCTCTTCAGCCTATATTGTAGCCTTCCTTCATGATAGTCTTGGGATTGCTTTGAATGATGATAGGTAACTCATCCGATGCCATAACTAGAGTAATCTTCTACTGTTATTGGTCAATTATTCTTCAAAATGATGAGATATTGCATTTTCCCTCCATAAAGCCTCCCTTTTATGTCTGCTCGCTTCAACCTTAGAATAATTGTTATTTGTCCTTCATTGGTGATCGAATGTGTTTTTTCTTAAACAGGATTGCATTTGCTAATCAGGTAGGGAGTGTCCCTCTGGACTGGGCCCTCGGAGCTTTCATCTTGCAGGCCACAGCTGCTGCGGATGTAGAGAAGCCCAGCTGGCCCTTCACCATTGTCAATAATCACTCACCCATCCTACTCTTATTACTTGCTATTCTGATAATATCCATGTTCATCTCATGGATCGTATCAAAGTGGAGGAAGCCTCAAGTAAAGATCATTTATGACTTAGAGAAGGGACGGTATATAGTGACTCGGGTGAACAAGAGTTGATTGTTTCCTCATCTTCTGCATCTATACAGTCGGAAGAAATGAGCCATGACTGTGCAGCGCCACGATTTTTAGCTATCTTACTTCCACATTTTTTAGCCTGAAGTGACTCTGAGGACTGAACGGGGGCTCTTAGATTGTATATAGTAGGATCCTTGCAGGGATTGTGCAATGACGTCTTTAGGACGTCGAGCATCCTTCGTGTCCTATACCATTCTTTCTTTCCTTTTTTTTTTCTTGGGTGCATACAGAAATTTTTAGAAAGCTCATTCCTAGTCACACGACCGAACATCACCCTTGGAATTAGTGCTTTGTTGTGAAGTATAATATTCTGGGAACTTGGGCCGCCATATCTATCAATGTACAACAAATTGTTCGCTTAAATTGAGCTTCCAAATTATGAACTGGATCTGGATGTAATTCTATCCTCTCTTTGAGGGGTATACTCATTCTGTGTCAATTTTTGCTGTTATATTGAGAAGGAGAAAAGGTTGAAAAAGAAAAGGGAATCCTCGGTTTTGTTATGTCGATGTTCCACAGCGGTGACGTTGTTAAAAATTTTGCAGTTACCTAAGTAAGGTTACTGTCTGTAGAATTCATTACCGGTTATTTTCTCAAGTGCGAGATGATAAATGGAATGAAAGAGAAGGTTAAAGCTTCTACTTGCCTACCACACTTTCATGGAGATTCATATGTACGCAGCAATGTTAAATTAGAGCTAGGAAGCATCTTGCTGTCAAAAACTTTCATTAGAGCCTTCCCTTTGCAACTACAGCTTTTCCTGGGTGGGAATATATGTATGTCCCTTTGAGCTTTAGGCCTCCGGAGGAACTTATTCCCCTTAAAATGCGGATTCGCCATATTCTCAAATTAAGAAGAACCAGGAAGGCCCCAGACAGAGTTTGATCAAAATGATGAGATTCCAGTTCCACCAGCCTCTTGGAGATTAGTTAAGTATACATACCCATAATGGCATCACAAGTACCAAATGAATTATTTAATTCAAGAGATTAGTGAATCAATGTTGCTCGACCTGCAGATTAAGGAAAGAAAAACTAGGCACTCTCCTCTTGCATCGCCCACCTTTGCTTTGTTAATTGAGTCGTGCAGAGTGCATATTAAAAGCTTAAGATCGAACATGGCGTCAAGAATGACAACCTCGGTACCTGGATATAGCATTGGATCGGACGCAATCACAGAGACGGGCTCCCGAGTGTTTTCTTCTCGTGCACTTCTGTTCAGCTGTCTAATTGCAGCAATAAATTTTTAAATTTATTAGGATGTCTGTATACAGAGTTCGGATGGCATAAAACACTTCGAGAAAGAAAGAACCTGTCCTTATCAGCGGCGGCTCGGTCATACGGGCACCGGATCGGTCTTCGCGGGACCGTCGATGTGGGGGCTCATTCAGCGAAATGGCCTTAGTTTAATCGTTCTTCTTTTTTAAGAAAAAGCGGAGGAAAGCCAGAGCTTTAAGACCAACCTTGAGAATCTACAAAGTCCCCAGCATCGCAGTTTCTCGCTTTATTTGTTTTCCCTCCTTGTGCTCATCGGAGTTGATGAAATTCCAAAGACCGCATGGACCCTCCTGAGATTCTGCCGATAGGTGACTGGATTTTAATATGTGGCATATACATGGTACGCAGCCGTACCAAAGTAAAAGCGAAAGGCGCGAGCTAGCAGTCATTTTTTACCTTGATTTGGCAGCGCTCGAGCTTGAATCCGTAACTGGTCTCGAGTTCATAAACTCGGATGGTCCCTTGCTGTGAGATCAGGCGACATATGATCTAACTAGGGATGTGGATTCTTCCGTAAACCTTGGCTAAATAAGCTTTATCCGATCATGTTCCACTTTAAATCCTGACTGCGCCGACCCTGACTCTAATAGTTTTAGCTTAGAAATTGACACGTGTTGATTCTCAAACGTACTTGCGTTCCTGAACCGTTATGCTTGTCCTCGCGCTCGCATCGTTTACAAGGTTCTCCGGAAATGATTTTGAACTCGTGTCTGCATAGAGCGGAGGCAAGAATTAGGCATGTTGCCCACCACCATTTTACTAGGTCGACAGAAAACAGAACAAGAATCAGCACACCAGCATCATGTTCGGACCATGACTCAGAGTTTTAACTTTTTTCACCTCAATCTCAAGCTACCATGTGTAAAACAAAGCTTAAGGAATATGTTCCACAGAATGTTCCTAAGCATGTGATGTGCACATAGCATAACGGCATGAAAAAAAGGGAAAACCAGCACAAGAAACAATCACAGCAGATAAAGAGAGTTGGAATTGGCCGCTTTCTTATCTGAAAAACAGCATTGAATCAGAATACCGGGGGGGGACACAGAGAGCAGAGAAAAGAAAAAGCATAAAGAAACACATTCAGCACAAGAAACCAGGACCCGATTCATCTCTTTATCTATTAATCTATCTTGGTTCCTAGAGAAAAGAGCTTGGAATTCTAAAGTGAGAATTAAATCCGGAGAGGCATAAAGGGAGTGTTTGTTTTCTTTAATGCGCTGTTCCATTTGTCCCCTTTTCTCCTCTCCTTCCATTTGATTCTTCATAAACATTCTGCTTGCTCATGTACCAGTCCATCCACTGGTTCCTGGATGGCCCATGTTAAACTGCCGCCTGCCGAGTCACTACTCTTCCATGTACTTAATAAACTAAAAAGCACACCCGCCTTTGCTTAGTAACAAAGGAACAATCAGTCACCAGAAAACAGACTTGATGCATTCCTTTCTCCCAATCTTACTTTACTCTTTGCTGCAGTTTAAGTATCCCGAAGCCGTGAAAAATCATGATGTGTAGGTATTAGAACCGACGGAGGTGCGTTCAGCGACATTCTCGTGTCGATATAGCGGTCGATCAGTTTTAATGTAGCATAAGGAAGAAGATGGAAAGTCTAGGAAATTGGATCTGCTCCCTGGGTGAGGGCACATGTAAGCATTGCCTGCTGAAGTGGCAATTTCTTAAAGACCAAAGACCATAAAGAGAACTTGGAAGTGATTGGCCATTTTCAAAGTTAGACAAGAAAAAGCAGGGAAAATGACAGATACGTTTTGGGAGCAACAAGTTTGAAAAAAGATACTTGGCTTCTCAAGGACACTGTTCCACTTCCCCTTTTTTCGATTCATCCTTTGTCAGATTCTTCCATAAGACAGCCTTAACATGCCTAGATTACAATTCTCATTATGTTTTATTTTGAGGTGAATCTAAAATTCCCCACCAAACAATTGCTTCTGGGCCCCTCCCTTGTTGAATGCCTCAAAATTCCCTCCACAGAGAGATCCAACCAAGACTGATAAATAGCCGCATTGCTTCTACAGGAGTGGAACAACAAGAGAAGAGGCAGGACAAGCCGTCTCAAGGAAATCCCCATCTTTCCTCCGAGACAGGAAGCATCTTCTCTTTCTTCTCTTCCGGCCCTTTTCTACTTCTCAAAACAATGAATGTTCTGGTACAGAGAACATTCATCTTTGTGATCCTTGTCGGTTCGTTAGCGGTTAACCCGAGTCGAGTCTCGGGCTTTACCAGCGTAGAGCTTCTCACGAGGAAGGCTGGAGAAGATCAGCACATAGCATCATCGAGTCGACGCCTGCTGAAGGACACCAGCACGGAATTAATGACCGGCAAGGCATCCGCAGGCAAAGCTGCGAGCTTCGATCCTAACCAGTCGAGCAAGAGAAAAGTCCATGGAGGTTCGGATCCTATCCACAACAGGTCCTAGGTCATCCTAGTCCTCCTTCGAATAGAAGACGGGCCCAATTTGCTGGAAATGCTAGACGAGCACGAGATGAGCCATTTCCAGGCTCCCAAATAGTTACACTAGAATTGGCTATGGCTAGTTCGTTTCGTCGTTCTTTTGCGCTCTTCGTCCTTATTTTTTGGTCCTCGTTAAGTGTAGAGATTTGTATAGCGAAAAGCGATTAGTATAGGCGAGTTTGTTCGATCAGTTGAAAGGAGAGATCGGCAGATTGCCGTAAGTTTTGTGAGCTAGAAGTTTGGCTGTCCCTATTTTCCATACTCGATTCTGCGTGTTTTCCACACTGAAATGAAAGACAATTCTTTTTTCTGCTTATCCAAATCTGTGGTTGTAAGTTCCAAGCGCCTGCGCATTCTTTCAGCTGCACGGTAGTAAACTGCCGCCTGCAATGAAGACGTGATGGTAAACCTGACAAACTTGAGGACGTTTCAGGATCCTATTTGCTTCTGCACCGTCTCATGCCGCGACATTCCTGACGCGACTTCCTCTCTATTCAACCGACGTTGCTCTGCATTCCATGTCGCCGCAAACAGCAACAGTCCAGTCGAGGATTCGGATTCACTGAAAATAAAGACGACACTGAATCGAATAGGCGAAACTCGTAGCTCTAGGAACTAGGAAGTGAACCTGAATTACTGATTTACGGCAAACAGACGGGGTCCGAATCTCGCCGCCTTTCTCTAGTGCCGACATGAGCCGAGGAATTCGCGAGACTAACGAGGCGAGACATTGCTATTCCTAGTTAGTGTTGCATTAGATAGCAAAATGAGTTGCTGCCTGCTAGGGGTGAAATCCTGGGTGGGCTGGTTCCCGAGATATGATCTGGGACCGATCCTGGTCATTCCGGATTCCGGAAAATCAAAACTCGGACATTCACTCTTTCTGTTTTTGGATAAAATCTTAAAATCTATCATAGGACAAAGGCATCGCAGCTTACTAAACTAGATAGCTATCTTAATAAAGTGGTAAGTGTTTCTTCACCTCGAAGACCGCAATTCAAAATTCGGAGAATTCAAAAGTTTTTTTTTTTAATATTAAAGGATAAGTACACTTGAAGTACTAAAATTTATAATAAATAAATAAAATTCTAAAATTTGTCAAATTAGTATAACTTGACTAATAAAAATGCTTACGTGACCTTTTTATTATTTTCTCTATTCAACGTGACGATATCATGGCCAAAACAACGTCGTTTTAGTCTAAATTTGATTTTTTAATAAAATTTTTATTTAAGCTATATTTTAAAAAACAATGTAAGTTTGAGAAAGAAAAAAACATAAAAAGTGAAAAGCCGCCCTCGCCGCCCCAGGAAGGGCCGGCGATGGTGGGGGATGGCCGGGGCAACACCGGCGGGCTTGGGCCTCGCCTCTTCGTTAGACGGGCCTCGTGATGTCAGCACTGAGGCCCAAATCAGCCCAAATGGGCTTTGACTCGCCAGTTCGGACTCGGACGATACGCGAAAGCAGTCAACGCGAGAAACAGGAAAGATCGATTTACAGCCGTCGGATATAGGGTTTCTCAAGCCGTTCCCGTCCTCGTTCAGCACACCTATAAACTGCGGCGAACTTGCAGAACACCTCTTCTCCTTCCTCTAGCCAGCCGCTTTCCTCTGTTAGAGAGAGAGAGAGAGAGAGAGGGGCGCGAGCGCGGGGCACGGGCAAGATGGTTCAGCGTCTCACGTACCGCAAGCGGCACAGCTATGCCACCAAGTCGAACCAGCACAGGGTCGTGAAGACTCCCGGTACGGAATCCGTTTCATCTCTCGTTCGATCTCGTCGAATGTTGTCGAGGAGTTCGTTTGCGTGCGTTAAGAGTCGATTTCGATGCGCCGCCGCTTGTCGGATGATTGCGCTGAGCTGATGAGCTGTTCGATTTTGGAAATTTGGAAGTGCAGGAGGGAAGCTGGTTTACCAGACCACCAAGAAGAGAGCGAGCGGCCCCAAATGCCCCGTAACCGGCAAGAGGATTCAGGGGGTATGTATATGTCTGTTTGCCTCTCTCTCTCGCCTGAATTACGTTAGTCTCGATCGAGCCGTGTCGTGTACATCTTGATAAGTGATTTGATACTGGTGTGAATAGTTACAAATGTAGTTGTTGATCGGATTTGTTGGGTGAATTTGCGAAATTTGTCCGAATGCTTGGGTGGCCTGCATTCTCATTGCCACAAAACTAGAGCGGCGGCGAATTGGTGGTTGATGGTGGGGATGCTGTGCTTGAATGGCTATGTGAATTGCTGTGATTTTGGTAGCCATTCTAGTGAATCTGTTTTTCTGTGGTGGATGTGAGTAACCATGTGAATGATCTCCAAATGTGAATTGTACGGAGCCAGAATTACGGCAGTTCCATGAAAGGTGACAGCTTCACGTGTGAGGGGGAGAGAGAGAGAGGCTTGCTTGTTGTTACGGTTGGTATACATAGCCTAGTGCGTTCCTTTTGACCAGACTCTCCACAGATGCCCAGAACTATTTGATTATTAACATGCAATCAAATCAGCATAAAGTGATCTTCTTTGGCCTTTCGTGTTGAAGTGTAAAAGATTAGTTGTGGGGCATATCGTTTTCTCACATCTGTTAGACTAGACAAAGAAAGATTCATAACTCCTAGCTCTATCGTATCATCAAGACCTTGTTGCTTGACTGGGAAATGAATTGTACGGGCAGTTTCTTTGGCAGTTATTTGGATTTATGCTAGTTGAGAATCATTGCATGGTCTGTGATGCCATCTGTCAATGTGGGACTTGAGACTTTTGATTGTGTTAGACTAGCTACATCACCCAACTTTGCAGTGTGATGGGTAATATTTTACCTACTTTGTTAGTAATAAAAGTTAAACTGTTTTTTCTTTTAATTTTTATTTTTATAGGGTTTGAATTTTTTGAAAGTGTCAAAGAGATGAAAATATGTGGGTCAATGAATGTTGATGGTTTGGTAGTGACTTGGAAACTGGAAAAGTTAGAACAAAAAAATTAGTTTGATTTGAAATTTCCTTATTTCTTTGAACAACCAGACGGCAAGTCATTCTTTTAGAATGCTTTTTCTCTTTATACCAGCAAGTTTTTCTTCCTGTTTATGCGTTTTGACATTCAAACTAGCAGAGGATAGGTTTTCAAAAATCAAGTGAGGATGGTTTCATAAAATTTCAATCATATTGTCTAGCTTCATGTCACTGAATCATTTAAAGAAGTTAGAAGCGGAACTAAGAGAATGCTTTGAGTAAATTAAGGATGGTTGGTGAGGAATGGCAGACTAAATGAGGAGGAATCATTAAAAAAAGAAAAAAAAAATTGCAAATGGGTTATATCTGCTTCGGAAGAAATTTGATGAATGGATGGCGGGAGCTATGAAGGAGTGCTTGTGCTTCACATTCAGTGGTCATCTCAGTTGCTACTTAGATGTAGCCTATATGTACAATGTTAATAATGAGTTTCAGGTTTTAATTTATTGCTTAAAAAGCAGCATGCTGACTGCAACCGAACTATGTTATACTGTCTGCTTTTTCCAGTAGGTTTTGACCTTCTTCTGCTAACCACAATTTGCTATGTTGTAGATTCCTCACTTGAGGCCGGCAGAATACAAGAGATCAAGATTGTCTAGAAATCGCAGAACTGTAAACCGGGCATATGGTGGAGTCTTGTCTGGAGGAGCTGTTCGAGAGAGGTGCGTGACAGTTCTTTCTTGAAATTTTGTTCCAGTGGTCAACATCGCAAGACCGTCTGTGATTTAATTAATCTGTATTGCTTTTGATAGGATCATCAGAGCCTTCTTAGTGGAAGAGCAGAAGATTGTGAAGAAGGTATTGAAGATTCAGAAGGCAAAGGAAAAGCTTGCCTCAAAAAGCTAAGAGAATACAATAACCTGGGGCCACTTTGAGTTAGATCTGCGGAGAGTGTAATTTTGGCTTACATTTGATGATAGGGAGCCATAGAAAAGCAATGTGAGACCATTGGAGTTGATTTTGACGACCAATTCATCGAGCTGATGTTTTGTTTCTCTTTCCCTTTTAATTGCTTTTTTGGTGATACTGTAAAATCATGTACTATCTGCTTTCCTTTTATGCCAGATTAGTTGGTTTTTAGGGTTTATACACGGTCCATTTCCATTGCTCTGGATCATTTTGCAAAGGTTTTTTGAAGTCCTTCGCCTTCTATCGTTCAGTTTGAGACGTGCAGTTCCTGTTATGGAACTGACGATACTCTAGAGAAGGAGCCACAAATTTGCCGCCATTTCAAGAATTGATCATCTTGATCGCATGATGACAGACTGATTATAGACATCGCCTGGTATATTTTTCGGGATTGCACTTAGGGTGACTCAATCGAGTGATCGAGAGTAGCTTCGACCACCGCGAAAGGACCGGCTGTTTTCAACCTAGTGGTTCATGTTTTGTAACTTCCAGTGGGCTTGATAGCTTGATTCTTAGGCCGAAGCACGCACATTAGAACTTAGTAATGGGCTTGGTTTAGCTTTAAGGTGGCCTGAATTTCTGTATATCGTCCTTGGCACGTGCATGTCCTCCATGCCTGAATAGAAGATAGAAGCATCTAATGGTTGAAGGTTGCTTCCTGATGTGCTCAAAGAGTCATTATTAATGCAGATGATGAGGAAAAAGTTTTAAATTTATTGTATTTTTACCAATTTAGTTTTAAACATTTTAATTTTGCCAATTGAATATTTTGTGCGTTTTGCCAAATAAGTGCACCCGGCTAATTTTGACTGAAAATCACTAACATAGATGCCAGCTAGCTTACTTAACGCGCTCAGCACATGTGAACATTTTTTAAAATATTTTTTTCCTTTTTCTTTCTCTTATTTTTTTTATCTTCCTTTCTTTCAATAGCCGATTAGCAGGCCACAATGACTGATTAGACCTTGCCAGCCTCTAGTGAGGCTTGACCCTCACTATTTGATAGGGGCGAACCTCACCCAACCATTAGTGAGGCCAACCTCGTCGACCTTCACCCCTAGTTGGTTGCATTGCCAAGGGCCGTCAACCAGCTAGAGTAAGAAGGGGAGAAAGAAAAAGAAAAAGGGTGAGAAAAATTAAAAATATTAAAAAATTATTAAATATTATCCAAGTTAACACGGATTGTGTCATGTAGAACGGTTAGTGTCCGCGTCAATGATTTCTATACAAAATTGGCCACATTGACTTAATTGGTAAAATTAAAAAATCTAGAATTGAATTGGTAAAAGAATAATAGGTTTAGATTTTTGGAAAATTTTCCTGATGATAGAGAAAAATAACATGGACGCTTTTCGACATAGCGGAGAATGTTAATACTCTATGCATTGGGAAACACAAGGACTGGCCAACTTTATATGTGATTCGATGTTTGCCAAAACAGGATCATTTGCTAGGGAACTGAAAATATATTTAGTTTGTAGGTTTTCATGGCGGGGACAAGTGAGTTCGGCCTGTTTTTAAATGGAGAGGTCAGCTTAGTTTAATCTGATATGCGAACGCCTATTTAAGGATTCGTTTGATCGCATCTATGACACCTGATCGGAACAAGAGAGAAAAGCACTAAAAAAAAAATCCTAAATCTACTTGTGCTAATTTAGACCTAAACATTTCAATTGTATAAATATTTTGACAATTTATTAATATAGTCCAACCAACCAATTTTGAATGGAAATCACTGATATGGATATTAACTGTTCTACGTGGCACAACCAGCGCTAATGTGGATAAATTTTACAAGTTTTTTTTATTTTTCTTTGTGGCCAACGATGGTCATGACCCTTGCCCAACCGCGGGAAAGAGCCCTTGCCCACAACTGGCGATGGCCTGGACGAGGGCTGTAACCCTTGCTGGCAGCCCATAAATCACCAATCATAATTGAAAGAAAAAAAAAAAAAGGAAAAGAAATAATAATAATAATAAATATTTCATATAGTAAATTTTATCTACGTTAACATCGATCATCCCACGTAAGATGGTCGGCGTTCATGTTAGTGATTTCCAGTCAAATTAACCGAATGGACTACATTGGTAAATGTTAAAAGTTTAAGACTTTAATTAGGACAATTAAAAGGTTTAAGGATAATTTTTTTAATACTTTTCTTGAAGCAAGAGGAGGAATTAAATGAATTAGAGCCCCACAAATAGAGATCCAGCAATCAGCATATGGAGCATGGACCTGCTGGTTGTGTCTCCCCCATATGTTTCAAAGTTAGGATCTACGAAGCAAATAATCACCGAGTTAAGCGATTGTCAGGCTTCTGGCTTTACCATGAATCTTTGAAACACAAAGAAGGAAAAACACAGAATAAAGCATTTGTGAGAGAGGTCTATCTTCACATTCGGAACTCAGATTGTATACGTGCTTTGACCTCTGGACAAGAAACGATGCTAAATATTATATTGAGAGCCACTTGCAAAATTAGTATATCAAGTTAAATGGCAGGCTGTTATTATATAAAACCTAATTATTTTGGAGTCTCTTTACACTATGTCACATCACATAACATGTCTTTTTTATAAAATCTTTTAACATAACCATATTATTCTTTAATGATTTATGTGTATAAGCTTATCTAAAAAACAAACAACATAAAAAACCGGGGAAATAATCGAACAGAGAATGTAATCCTTTCTTCTATACATACAGTACAATCTAAGGGACTTGAGTTTTGAGGCTGTGTTTGTGGCGTGTATCCTGTAGCATGTCTCCTCTTTAGACAATCGAAAGATAAAATAGAAGATCTAGACAACATGTGCCAAACTTTCCAAAACATCAGTCCATTTATATCTCCAGTCATCAGCTACATTTGGGAAGATCCAGCCAAAGAAAGACAAACGAAAAGCAAATAAATAAAAGCTTGGAAAGAAACAGCGAGCATGGGTTCAACCCCTGTCACTGATTAAAAAAGAAAAAAGAAGCATTTTTCATCTAAGAAAAATTCTCTACAAATAAACAAATGATTTCACTTCTCTCTAAACAAAGAAAATAAAAGAAAACCACCTAACTCTCTCCTAGAGAACCACGATAATGTACGTGAGTCGGGGACTACAACCTTGGAAGTCATCGACCCATTTTCGAGCTAATCTCGTATCACTTTTCGATGTGTAATTAGGTGAAGCACTTGGTGGTGGGATAATAATACGTTGACAAATCACTCATTGCATCCCACCCCAAGTTTGACTTCCATGCATCGCCCACGTTCAAATAATTGTCCGAACCGTAGGGAGAACCGCCGAACCGGACCGCCTCCCACGGCTCGTCGCGGCTAGGGTTCCTCGGCAACAAGGAAGACACTTCTTCTCCTCCGCTGCCGTCCACAATCGCACCGTTCACTTGCATTTCGAGCGGTAGAGTCAGTAGCGGGAAACCGTCATTGAACTGTTCTTGATGGTCATTTAAGTCGCACTCGAAGCTCCTCCCGACGTCTCCGAACATAGAGGAGGACATGTGCTGAAGAATGGAGGAGACGTCCGAGGCGGTTGTTTCTTGGAGAGGTGGGAAGAGGAAGTGATTAGGGTTCAGGTCGAGGTTCGACGAAATGATGGCCAAGTCTAGATTAGTCCATGGAACCAGGGACGATGAGTCGAAAACAGGAGTGATGTTGTGAGGGGGAATGTGAACGGAGGAGCTAGTTTTGGTTGGGGATGGTGAGAAGGAAGGAGTGTCTGGGCTTAGTTGAGAGTGAAAGAGTGAGTTTGCAGTCTCTGAGGCAGTGGTTTCAGATGGTAACATGGTGGAGACGTAAGAGTGAGCAAGAGATCTTTGGGAGGTCGAGTTCGTTTTCTTGAAGATCCTGCATATTGCCCACGAGTCCTGCAAAAACATCGAGAATAATGGACTTGATCAGCTCAAGAGTTCGGTTAAATCAAGAATAAACTGCTAAAACTGCTTTGCAAAAAACTTATGAAATCCTAAAGAAAAAGGAAAAGTCTTTCTATACATGCAAGTGAAACTTGTTGAGCGTGCATCTTACATGGGCAGGAATATTTTGGGAAGACAAGTCGGTGAGAGAAGGGAGGCGAAACTCGTGCATCATCCAGTCGGTCTTTACCCCCTTGGCAGCTCTACCTTTGTAGAAGACCAGGGACTTCTTCAGCCCTATGCACTTGGACCCATCCGACGAGTAGATCGGCCGGTCGGTCCCGGTGGCTTTCCAAAAACCAGCCCCGGTTACCCGGTTCGGCCTCGCGCTGTTCCGGTATTTCCGATCCCTTGGGCAGTAGAAGTACCACTCTTTCTCTCCGGTAGTCGCCAACTCTTCATGCCCCAAAAATAAAATAAAATTAGAAACTTGAATCTCATTTTTCATTAAAACCTAGCTAACTCTTGTCGAAGTGAAGTTTATATGATATTACTGCAAAAGAAAAATGAATCGGTATGGATTAATGGGTTTTTAAGCCAACTTACTGGGGAGATCCCATGGATCATATTTGTAAATGTCGAGTTGCCGAATGAGCTCAATGCTAAGAGGTCGCTGTTGGATCTTCCTCTTGAGGTAAAACCCTACAAGCTCTTCGTCTGTTGGATGAAACCTAAACCCTGGAAGTATCACCTCATCCATTGATTTCTCACAATCAACACTCTTTTCCATTAAAGGACTTATGCACTCTCCTTTACTTGAAGCACGCGCGCACACAGAAATTAAAGATGTACTGTCTTTCACTTATAACCCTTGATCTAAAACCCTAGCTAGAGTAAAAAGAGAGAGAGGGAGAGAGAGACTGTGAAGTCTGAGGAGGAGAGACAAGTGTGGTTAATATAAGTGAAGAAGCGCTTGAGTTAATTGGAAGGAGATTATATGCTACCTGAGGAGGGGTCTGCCTCCGAAGGATCAGCCGTCTTTTCTGGTGGACTTTTAATTAGGACTAAGCTTTGTATCTTCTGCAACTGACTTCAAACCAACCAAAAGAAAAAGGAACAACTACCGATGACAACCCAAGAACTTGGTAAAATGAAATAGTTGAATAATTGAGTTAAATAATTGAAAAATGAGATTAATACGCATTAAATGCTAACTCTTGATTTACAGATATAACTATTTAATCTCTCAAATCAATAATGGATAAACCTTCTATGTAAAATTCATTTTATACTAACGGTATATGTTATAATTACTCATAGATTCATTCTACGTTCAATTAAATTCCTACTTTAAAGAAACCGTTAAGTACTTATAAAACACCGCATTACTCATTCATTAATGGACAGTGAAAAATAACACATACAGCTAGATAAAAAAACAGTGCGACATTTTGAGAACATCTAAATTTTTTTGACTTTTACCTCTTTCATTTTTTTTTCTTCCTCTTCTAGGGTGAAACCACATTTTGGGTTTTGCTGAAATACATTAGCTCCAAGTTTAGGAATCTCGAGAACCACCAAATCAACAGTGTATGGGGATTAGGCCCCACTCTTTATTTTACCCACAATTTTCTCATATCTATCTCATGACAGTCTTCTCTCTATCTATCCACCGCGAATCAAGAGAAGATGGGAATTGTAAATGCGAGTGTCCTTCTGGTTTGAATTGTTATTTGGAAAGTGGTGGACCAAGGTCCAACTTCCAACGCAATGGGAGCTTAGAAAACTAGGGTCTGTCTGAGTTTTAGTACCTATATTTTATGAAACTCAGTTCTCAGAATCCGAAAATCCCGTTTCTATTCCATTCTCCCGAGCTTCTATTCCCACTGTTGCTTGTCAGATTGAGATGAGCCTTTTCAATTTTTTTTCTTTTTTCCTTAATCTCTCATTATAAATCTGAAGATACCGCCAGAGAGAGAGAGAGAGAGAGAGAGAGAGAAACGTGTGATGTGAATTTATGGGTCAAATTGGGACCATTTCATGATATCCTTAAATTAATCAAACCATGTTTAGGGCATCTGTTTGACCTTAGTAAGAAGCCACGATGCTCGTCTATACTCTCTTGCCAAGACAAACAGTTGGAGACAGTAGCAGATAGGTTTGGCTTAGGAGTCCCTTCTCGACTCAGGAAAAACAGCTGGAAACGCAGTATCTTGTTTTTGCCTGAAAATGGCGTTTGCAAGGTTTCCTTTTTGGCTACTGAATACCAAATAAATTGATGAATCGTTTCATGTTTTCACCTTTGTGCGTAGAAGTAGGAAATATGTAAAAGAATATGATCGTTTATAATTAACTTCTATGTAAGTACACTAAACTTTGTATCTCTTCTTGGTTGAACGGTTACATCTAAATGGATACGAACCGTCTTATATCTTGTCAATACTCTCCATTGATGTCTCTAAGTCTCACATATTGATTTACGGAAATTAGACTATATCAATGATTGAGATTTATCGAGACATCAAGAATAGCACTGAACTGGATATAGGATTTTCCTTCCAGCCAAATAAAAAAACTTATACCGAAGACAATTCATTGTGGGGCCACCAAGTTCTACGTTTGTTACTTGACAGCACTAGACTTATATAATCTGCCACTTAATACAAGAGG
The DNA here is from genome assembly GCA_014182395.1 of Eucalyptus sp. ANBG9806169. NCBI lineage: Eukaryota > Viridiplantae > Streptophyta > Magnoliopsida > Myrtales > Myrtaceae > Eucalyptus > Eucalyptus sp. ANBG9806169. The sequence goes on from CM024579.1 coordinate 40,999,830, forward strand.
GTCAAAATCTAGACAGCCCACGCTAGTCCTATTTGAGATCTTTAAAGAACAAACTTTCATGTGAGGGGAGATGAACTTACACCTTAGAGTCCGCCAAGCTACAGAATATAAAGGGTGCAAAATATAGGTTTTGGGAAATCTCAAGATGCAAAGCGTGAGATTTTAAATAAGAGAACGCAAATGTAATGGGGAGAAGTACGAGGATGGATTTCTAAGTTTTCCAAGATTATTGTTAGGAAGTTACGAGAATCTCAATCTTAGGCAAAGCTTGAAGATTCATATAAAATAGTTATAAAATGGCCGAAAAAGCACTTAGCTTTGAACTGTGTGTGTGTGAATGTGTGTACATACATACATACATACATACATACATACATACATATTGAACAATATGTAAAAACTATTTTCTACCACCTAGATAGAGAAATAAAAATACGTTAAAAAATATATAGCTTAATTTGTTGTTGATAGTAATTTTCTAGCTGTGGCTTCTACAAATATAATGTATAGAAGATCTCCTGTTACAATGAATGTCAGTCAGTCATGATCATAAGATGTACGAGAGCAAATCCGGATATTATGAAATGACTTCATTTTTGGAATAATTGGATCGTTATGCTTATAGTCTCTCCGTTTGCTTCCTTGTAAAACCCTCCCCACTTCCCCAGCTTAGCCTGCTGAAACGCAACCTGACTGCCCAGGTTTCAAACCCACTTCGTCTTTTCTTCTGTTCTCCACATCTCTTCTCCTTTCCCGAAAAGGAGAAAATGAATTTCCACATATAATAAAGAGACTTTTAACTGGGTCGTGCATGGGATTCCTCGGCTCGAAGGGGCCATGAGAGTGATAACTGGTGTGCACATTACAAGGCCGAGACGGATTTTGAAGTTTGAATTCTCCTCGTAAGTCTTTCAACTTGCAGAGACTTCAATGGCGTAGTTAGGCGCAAAACCTTTTGCATTTAGACCGCCGAGTTACGTCAAACTGGTTTAGAGAGCAAAAGTCAGTACCGTTTGCAATTAATGGGGTGCTTTCACTGAGTCAAATGCCACGCTTGGGACTCCAAATTCAGTGAAACTCCCCAAATCTAGCCCCTCGGTTCGATCCCTTTCTGTCTGTTTGTTGACCTAGGGTTTGCTTCCCCAAGCGTGCAACACGTATTTAATTCACTGTGCATTTTTTTAAAAGAGATTGAGGTAGTGTCAAAGTACTAGTCTTCAAACACCAGCTCCCATGCCTCTTTCTACGTAAACATTAATCCCATCATGGAGAAAAGTCACCAAGACCAGAGAGTTTCGCCTACGAATAATGAATCTTTTATCTCACTAAACTATGCATTATTAATTAATGTGAATGAAAAAGTCCTCTGAGCGGTCAGTGTGAAGTTAGGTCCATCCAGAAGACGATGAAAATTATTATACGCCAGCAAAACTATTCGCTAAGCACTAAGCAGTGTTCAAGTTAAGTTGGGCTAGCTGTAAACTGTCAGTAAAACTAAAAAAAAAAAAACTTTTTTGCATGTAATGTGTTTAGATGACGGATTTTTGTGCAATGAAAATTCGTTTGTGAAATGAATAATGATTCATAGGCTTCAACTCCACGTATGTTATTAGTCTCAAAGTATCATCTGTCCAGAAGACTGTTCATCTACTGGGAGTAAATAGGTTAAGATTTGTTTGTAATATGCAATAAATAACAAATGCGTTTTGCTAACAAGTTTACCAATGAAAAACTCTTCAAAATGTGGATCAATATGGACTTGAGCAAGTCCTTAAAAGGCTCAAGGGAGAAGATTGGCGGGAGAACCCCAGGATTCCCCAATGTTAGTTCTCATATTCCTCTCTATCTTAAGACGAAATATATAAGGTGAGACTTGGGGAGCAGGAGGTGCAAGCACCGACACATTAAATTATAGAATGCATCATGGCTAGGCTCTAGGGTATCAAGCTATCGTGGGAGGCCTCTATCGAAGCTTTGGCTCCTGTCGTGTCAGCTTGTGCTTCACACAAGTCTATCAACCAACTCGTTGACACGGGGATTGGTAGACTTGTGCATTAACAAAGGATGTGAAGGATCTCTCGTTGATTTTTGGATAGAATATACGAATTGACGAGAAAATAATTACTATTGAGATTGCAGACAATCATAGTCGGTCATTTAAAAGAATACTGAAATGTAAAGATATCAAGAAGAAATCCGAACAGCTGGTGTTCGTTGATTGATTGTCGGTCCCTACTACAAACTATTCTTCGACTATTTCTATTATTACTGACAATTAACAACTTTTATAACAAAAGTAAATACATTCTACGTAGCAACATGTGTTTACAAGCAGTTGCTAAGCAAACCCGCTACTTTGACAGCCATTACTTCTCCGCTCTTTCGTGTCCAACATTAACAGTTAGTTTCGTAGTTCATAGCTGCACTTTCCGATAGCTACAACGGCCTATGATTTTTCAACCTTCATCATTAGTGGCCTCCGTGACCTACGACTCTACCACAACACGGTCATGTCGGTCTCACTTCTCCATAGCCATATCGATTTACCCGAGCAAATTGCGTGCTAAATTATCGGACCCATTACGTAGGCAGTTACCTAGGATTCAGTTCATCGTGATTCGTGTTAGTCGTGGCCCCCTTATTGATCAAACCGAGCTTCATTCATTAACACTCGTGTCTCACAACTTAAGTAGTTTCTCTTTGTTTTTGCTGTCAATAATTACTTAATCGTCTTGTTGACTGACTATATTAACATACTAAGAGATCCCAACACTTAGTGAATTTTACTTCTGCCATGTGTTGATTAGCCTCTCTTAGCTCGAGTCGTCGGTCAGGAATTCGAGCATTTTTTTGGTATAAACAAAAATATTATGAGGACTTCTTTTGGCCGAATAAGAGTCTACATTATTGCCTAAAATAAAGGTACTAATGTTGGATGATTATATTGTTTTTTCAACATAATATAGGTCATCAAAGGATCTCTGAGACCAACCAAAGTACAAAAGCAAAAGAAGAAGAAGAAGAAGTTCAGTTTTTTTTTTTTTTTTTTGAAATGTTTAAGTAGGATCAGAAATTTGATTCAAATCCAATATAGCACCTAGATCAATAGCACTGAGTCATGTTTTAATAGGCTCATGTACAGAACGTCTCAAAAAAATAATTGGAATGAACAACCCAGTGATTTCTCTTCCATCAATAGCTCTCTCGTTAGTGTGCTAAGAAGCTATGGGAATGTGAAGACACCATCAACATAGTCGCCTGGGACATCAAGTGAAGAACTCCAATGTGCTTTCCTATGTTAATAGATTCTCATAATTCAATGCGTGATGGTCCTAGTCTGACTGAAGTGCTGCTTACCCTGCTGTGATCAAATGAGAATGGATAAGAGACTCGTGGGCGGTTGATTGCCGCATGAGACACTTTCGTCATCACAATTGATGGGTGGCTCAACGATTTCTGAGTGGGAGGGGTAGGTTTATGGTGACAACAACTGGAGATCCCTTGTTATTTTAGTTTAAGTCTGGCAAACGACTAGCTAGCCAACAGAGGTCTTAAGGCTTTACAGGAAGAAAAGCTCTCTCCCAAGAAGTATTCTTTGATAATGATTTCCGGGGCATCTAGGGTTGTCAATTTTCTAAATGATTTTGTTATGGGTGTACCTAACAAATTGTGGAATTACAAGCGTTCGAGTTTATCTTTTTGTGTTGTTGAGGATTTTAGGATATCTAGATATTAAATCATGTTTTTAAATAATAGTTTAAATTTTTAAAAAAGTTGATGATAATTTCACAAAATTTTACGTAGTGTCAAAATATGAGGTCCTCTATTTACCTCTTTAATTACATATTCATTCCAAGGGAGTACTATAAATATTTATACATTAAATCACGTTTTCATTTTATAACTTAATAATAATTTATTTTGAATAAGTAAATATTATATTTTTAATAAATAAATAAATTACCAACTTTAGTAGATGGCGAAAGCAGGGAGTGTCTAACTATGTACGACATAGTCCGAATTCATAGGCAAGGCAAGCAGGCAAATTAAATGTCACAACTACTGTTCCTCCCAAGTCATCAGACGGCTTAAATTCAAGCGTGCAGAGTCCAACACATTTTTTTTTTTTAATTTTTTATCAAGTTAGTACAGTAAATTCATTAATAAAGTGGAAAAGAGAGAGCTTTTCATGAAACGTGAGATAAGGAAAAAAAAAAAGAAGAAGGGAAAGAATCCTTTTTTTTAAGTGAATAATGACCGCAAAATTAGACATTTTTCTTATTCGAACTTCACGAATTTACTTGAAATAAAAATACTTATATGTATAGCGATCTACTGATAAGTACACGTATATCTAGGGGTGTCAACAAGTGAGGTCGGATCGAATCGTCATGATACTTAACCTAGCTTAAACCAAACACATGAAATTTATGTCCCTTGTTATCTAACCCCCCAAAAATAAAAAATAGTTCGGTCCAGCTCAGCTCGGATTTTTGCTTCTCCTTGCATTCAGCCATACCCTGTCTGATCATCTTCTCCGCTCCTTCCACCAATTACAACTTCTTCATAACGAACTCCACAAAAAATTTCTGTCAAACTCCCATGTAGACTAGAAGAAAAAGGGATATTAGTTGTTTTACATTTACACCAATTTACATCAAAGCATATTTACGTAAATAAGCTCAATGCCATGGCTCTGTTGATGTCCTTCCGGTCAAGTAACCGAACTGAACCGAACCAAAACCATTACAATACCCTAATTTTTTTTTTTCCTTTTATCCGAATTGAAAGAGACCCGAACCGAAAATACCCGAAACTTTCTATTGGGTCAGTTCAGGTTGGGCCGGTTCAGGCTTTTTTGTCAGCCGGACATGTACCTACCCAAGACCTATGTTTACACCATGCTTGAGCAAATGTGGGGCTGAAGAAATCAAACGCCAATCTTTCGCTTGGGCCTCAGATGCGGGCTTTAGCAATACATGTGTATTCTTTCACGGACCGAGCCCAGCACGGCCCAGCCCAAGATTATCCGCTTCCATCTTAGATCTAAACTACAGCTTTATGTCACCCTTATCCATCTCTTTTTTCTTTTTTCTTTTTATGTTTTGCTTTTTTACCCTTGAAAAAAGGAAAAAACCGACACACTTGTTCGTACTTAGCAGGTTAATGAAACGTTAATTTCCCCACTACTCTCTAACGGGAAATTAGGAACTAAACTAATCTGACTAATAGGCATGCCCCTGCACATATATGATGTACTCATAATCTGAGGTTTGAAGGTTTGTTCGAGAATCATTTGTCGGCAATTGCTCTAAAAAAAACTTGCTAAGCACACTCATCAAAGAATGATTAGATTTTCAAGACATTCTTCATCCACATTACCGGCGTCTTGTAGATAAATTATCTTACTTGATTCGATTACGATACTAATGTCGTAAATACGCCTTGCAATAAAAAACTTTTTCGATTAGTTAGGTCATAAGGAGGATGCACATTTCTTTGATTAGTCAGCTAAGAAGCCTCTCCAAGGTCCAACACGAAGTGCAATTCACACTGCTAGATATGGATTTCGTCGCTTCCTAGATTCACGGGCATAACGAGTGGGTCCGAATTTAGGGATTTAAAAAAAAAAAAATTATCATCCACTTCCCTAAATTCTGCCACGCGTTATGATGACTTCCCCACCTTAATTATAGGGTCTATTTCGATATTTTGAGGACCAGGTTGTAATAATAATGCGCGAAATTAATGTTTGAAATTGACACCAGATATTTTATACAAGCGCTACTTTTGGGTCGTCTCGTGATCGTCTACGGTAACATGTAGGTTGTTTGGACATGCCTCGACCTTATCAAATGGGGCAATTCGGGAAAAAAAAAAAAGAAAAAAAAAAAGTGAAAAATGGGGAGATCTGATAGGGCCGTCCAAATAGTATTTTACTAACGTGTTTGTCTTTTGGAAAGTAACTTTAACACGTGAACTTATCCGTGATTTCTAAGCATCCCGATCATTTTTCTAGTCTTAATTTCCCTTCAGCTATACCCCCTATTGATGGATTACATATCATGGTCGTCACTCATCACGGAACTTTAAATAAAAATCCAAGCAATGACTATATTTATGATTCACCAATAAATACAAAACTAATAAATGTGAATAATGATTATATTTATGCATCCACACGACACGTGCAATATGAGTTCATCTTTCATCTATCGTTTTTCTTATCCTATCGGGTTCATAAGCCCGAGAGACAAAAACGACGTCTACTTATACACAATTTTAAATAAAAATGAACGTGAGTGGTGACTATATTTATGATCCACTAATAAAAAAAACAAGTAATAAATGTGAGCGATGACTATATTTGTACATGCACATGACGCGTGCAAAATAAGTTCGTCTTTCTTCTATCATTTCTCTTATCCTATCAGGTTCATAAGCCCAACAAACGAAAACAACATCTATCGCAATGCATGTCAATTTCTTTAATTTTCGAGCCAACGTAATCTTCTCTCCCATATAGGCCCTCCATTGGGCCAGAAGCCTAATTGTCTTTAATGTACATTTTATTTGGGAGGACTGCTTACACCCTTTAGAGTATCTTACCAAAGAATGAGAAAATAAGAAAGGTCTAATGTCGTAAAAAATCATTCAACTTTAGCTTTTATTATAATTTTACATTCTGTCTCATAAAAAATGCCAACTTTCGGTTAAATCTTAATTCTACCATAAACTTTTTGATCCTATAAAAAACCCTCAACTTTGCTCTATCTTTAGACTTTTTTTAATTCCATGAAAACCCTTAACTTTAGGTATTTTTCCAATTTTACCATCCAATCCCAGTTGTGCCCTAAAATTTGTATAGATTCGTAAAAAACCACAAACTTTATTCGAGTCACAAATCACTATTAACCACAAAAAAAAAATTATGGTAGAATTAGAAAAGGACTTAAAATTAAAAAAAAATATGAGATAAAAGGTAAAATTACTATAAAAGGTAAAGTTGAAGATTTTTTCAGGATATTAAAGTCAAATAAAGAAAAGCCAATTATCAGAAGGTGCTCACGAAGATGGGCACAGGCATCATATTTAAACGGCGATTCCGATCTGAACTCCGTCCGTTCGTGGGGAGCACATGACTTCTGGTCCGAAGAGCCACGATCGTTCTCAGACGCTTCGAGTAGTCGGCCCCACGTCCACCACGCGACGTCTGACCGATTCTTCAAAAGCGCGTGGGCCCCACCACCTCCCTCCCCTCCCATCCCCCTTCAGATTTGATTTAACAAAACGAATCCGATTTACTGAGATCTCCCCCCCGGTCGTGTCGGTCGGGAATCGCGCGCCTCCCTCTCGACACGTGGCGACCCGAGAACCCTTCGATAAGGACCGCCCCTCCATCGACGGTGGATCCGTGGTCTCGACGCGTTCGGAATCCTAATTCGGTGTAGAGATTGTCGTCCGTAAATATCTGGCCATCACCATTGGTGCATGGCCAACGGTTTAATCCAGGGGCGTTCCAGTTTTCCGCCATGATTCGTCTACCGATCTCGACCCTTTCGACCAGATGTTTAAATTCGATCGCCGTGATTGACCAGATATACTTTGAAAATCCATACCATATCTTAATCTACGATAGCGATTAAATACGATCGCCTTTGTCATTTGAAATGGACATTGGAATTATTAAAGAAATTTCGCCAAATCTAACCGTGAGGTCTAGCCGTTGAACTTTTGCACGCCAATGGCATTACCGTCAGATTTTGACATTTGAAAAATCTGCCAAGTGCCAATAATTGTAGCTTGGGGGTTCCGATGTTCCAAGCCAAGTTGCCCTTTTTCTTCTAGTTTTCTTTTTGTTGTCTAGCTAATCATATAAAGTTACCTTACTCGAAAACAGTGTGATCTAAAACCAGGACATTTTTATCTACAGGAATTGATTTTTTTATTCTCGAAAACCACAGTTGATAACTATCGGAACATAGACTTATTCAACTATCGTTAGATACGTGCAATGCTATATACATAAATGGAAAAACAAAGATTCACCCGTGATTATAATCTCTGTTGTTCTTCCATTAAATTACTCATGATAATCATATAAGATTTTTGTATACTAATATCTGTGATGTCTCATTGACAAGTGCTCTCGAGGTATTTATTAAGCATATTTAACATGTATATATTATACCTGAAAAATCAATGCATTGAAAAGTTAGTCTTTTCTTATTTGGTAACTTTTTGAATAAGTGTATGATTAGGCACTTAAGGCTAAAGACAAAAAAAAGTGGGAACGAGTGATCCTTTAGAATTTACCATTAGAATCACATTCTTACTACGTAATGTTTGAATTGAGTCATAACTACTTCGTATCATCTATAATCTCGAGGTTCAACATTGATATACATAACTCTATCAAAATGCTAGCCACAAGCTGTGTTGCAGCTAGTGGTGTAATCAAGTTGATCAAAGTTTAAGCTCGATTTCGCTCCTACATTCACTGCTCAATAATAATTCCCTTGTATTAACCCGTTTGAATTAATGTTCGCTTTGAGTATTCCGATTCCAAACATCAAGGTGTCATTCTTTCGCATACAAAAGCACTTTCCAAAAAGTTACAACGAGCTTAACATTAAAGCGCCAGTTCCAAATGACGAATCACATTAAAACTCCCATGAAGTAATTCAAGTTCCTCATATGTAGTTCATGAGTGATCATCTCTATGTTTCACTATGTAGTTCAGTTTCTCATATAACCATCCTCGTAAGCAGCTCAACTTAGTCTCATCCTTAGCCACGGCTAGGCACATGCACGATGCACCATCGAGAAGCCTGCTTACCCGACACGAATCGAATTTCCTACCGGGCAAAAAAAAAGAAAAAGGGCGACCTTCCTTGTCCCTAAAACAACCACCGCCTTTGCTCACTTTTCTTCTTCGATGGTTTTCGCGAGCGTCCGGCGACCATGCACAACTGGTCTTTAATTTCCTCGGACCGAGCCGTAATCATACGACGTGATCATCATCGGGGCCTCCCCATCTGCTTCCTTATCATGGTATTCCGTCAACTACCCGTTGCCAAACCATCAATGGCCAAAGGCACTGTCCACCAATTAAAGACGGGCGGGCCCATCTCTTTCCCAGATTTCCTCATTTCCCCCGTTCTGCACTGATCTAAACTACGACATTTTTACATCCTTGATTATCTTCCCACTTTGTCGTTTCATTATATACGACGTTATTAATACCATTCGAGACCCGACCAGATCTCTCTCTCTCTCTCTCTCTCTCTCCTCTTCGAAAGATACGACGAACTCGCCGAGTTTACATACGAACGCGAACACCACACATCTCCTTCTCTCCCTCCCTCTGCGGTCCGATTTCGTTCGTCGAACGAGCGGGACCGAGCTACTTCTCCCCCGTGCTCAGCTCCTGATTGCTTCCCGAGGTCAACCTTTGAATTGATCTCCGCCTGTCGGGCCGTCATCATTTCTCTGGTGCCCCCGAGCAGCCGGCGGAGTAAAGATCGAGTCTTCCTTCGAGATCCTGGACCAGCGCTCGCGGGTCTTCATGCAATAGGTGAGAGATCTGATGGGTCCGCGCCTTTTTGGCTTTTCGCGGCCTCCGATTGGAGGTCTTGAGTTTTAGGAGGTGCTGCCTTGGTCAGCTCGACGGGTTCCCTCCTCTTCATTTTGCATATTGTTGGAGTTTTCGGCCGGCTAAGGAACCCGGGAACTGGGTTTTCCTTGTCAACTTCAGTTTTTTCTTCTTTATATCTTGCTGGAAGCTCACTGGATGCGAGTGGGTGTCTTGATCTTATCGTCGAAACGATGAAGGATCCCGATTTCGCAAAATGATTTCTTAATTTTGTCGGGACTTAAGCAGAAAGAATAGTTCATGGATGGAACTTAGATTTGGAGGTTTAAGAGCTGTGTGCATCGGACACGGACACAGGCGAATGCTACTGCGAAAACTACGTTAACCCGTCACTTGGGAATCCGTCTTATTTAATATGTTTCTCTGGGTAGCCGCGTGTTTGATTTTTACTCGTGTATAATTTGCGTTATACATCAGAGCCATTGCGGTACTGATTGCGTACTGTTCAATTTCCTAGCTCATGATGATCAGTTTTTAGTATTTCGAATTCTTTCTCTTTTTCTCAAACATCAATATAATTGTTTTATATTATATGTATGCTCGTCTGTTGGATTTGACTACTCACCTCCTTTGCTGTTGAATATGCGTCGTTTTTGGGCCTTAAAAGTATGCGAAGGGAATTGTTTTAGAGAAAGAAGCAAACCCCGACATCTATTGATGACAATTATCTCATTTTCTTACTGAATTTCTCTAATTCGAAAAGTAATGCTGCTTTAGTTGTCGGTCTGGATTCTGGAAAGCCTTGCAGTTTTAGCAGTTTGTTGATATACAAGCCATGCAAGTGATTACTAATGTAAATGGTGAATTTGCCTCATTTAAATTGAGAAAGAAACATACTCGTTGCTCTTAATTGCTGAATCCAGTACTGAGGCTTTTGTTCTCCTTTTCTAATTTGTGCGCGTGTAGTTTGGACATTTGGCTTTCTTTCAGGTTCTCAATGGCAAGATCAAATGCAGCTGATGGTAGGACTAGGACCTCCATACAAATACTTATCGTAGCTGGTTTGTGCCTTTTTTTCTATGCGCTCGGTGCCTGGCAACGGAGTGGTTTTGGCAAGGGAGATAGTATAGCTTTGGCAATCACAAACAGTGGCGCAGACTGTGATGTAGCTTCTAATTTGAATTTTGAAACTCATCATGGTGGTGAATCGGAGACTTCTGGCGAGTCTGAAAAAGCCAAGGTTTTCGAGCCATGCAATTCTCACTTCACTGATTACACACCTTGCCAAGATCAAAAACGTGCCATGACCTTTCCGAGGGAGAATATGAACTACCGGGAGAGACATTGTCCTCCTGAGGGTGAGAAGCTGCACTGTCTTATCCCAGCACCCAAAGGTTATGTAACTCCATTCCCCTGGCCAAAGAGTCGGGACTATGTGCCCTATGCAAATGCACCATACAAAGCTTTGACTGTTGAGAAAGCTATTCAGAACTGGATTCAGTATGAGGGCAGCGTATTTAGGTTCCCTGGTGGTGGGACACAATTTCCTCAAGGAGCAGATAAGTACATAGATCAACTTGCTTCTGTGATACCAATTGACAACGGAACAGTCAGGACTGCACTTGATACGGGTTGTGGGGTATGTGAAATAGCTTAAATATTCTCCCCTGCTTCATTTTGTAATTTTATTTCTGCTGCCATTGTAGCTTCATCCTTTTCTTTCCAATTTTATCAATTCTGTTGTTAGTCTTCACATTGCTTATGGCATGTCCTTAATTTCTTAGGTCGCAAGCTGGGGTGCATACCTCTGGAGTAGGAAGGTCATTGCCATGTCTTTCGCGCCTAGAGATTCACATGAAGCGCAGGTTCAGTTTGCTCTTGAACGTGGTGTACCTGCTGTCATTGGTGTCCTTGGTACCATAAAGATGCCATATCCTTCAAGGTCCTTTGATATGGCTCACTGCTCTCGGTGCCTAATTCCATGGGGGTCCAATGGTGAGATCTTCAAAATCCACTCGGGCCTGGTTTTATTGGCTTTTGAATTTTTTAGATAGTGATGGTCTAACAAGGGATGTTTCTGCTGTTCTTTTTCTTCTCTCTCTCTCTCTCCTCTCTGTGTAGATGGAATGTACCTTAAGGAAGTTGATCGAGTTTTGAGACCTGGTGGTTATTGGATTCTTTCAGGTCCTCCAATCAACTGGAGGACCAATTATAAAGCATGGCAACGCCCAAAAGAGGAACTTCAGGAGGAACAGAGGAAGATTGAGGAGGTTGCTAGCCTCCTGTGCTGGGAGAAGAAATATGAAAAAGGCGAAATAGCCATTTGGCAGAAGAGAATAAATGCTGAATCATGCCGTGGTAGGCAAGATGACTCTCGAGCTACTTTCTGCAAGTCTGCAGAAGATAATGATGTGTGGTATGTCCCTAAACGTGGCACTTTAATATCGTCTTCTTATCATATTATTATAGCTGAATGGAATATAAGGATGGTGGAATGCTGATATGAATATAAAAGTGAGGTCATAGATTGAAGTCAAATGGTAACCCATTAGGTCAGCTTGATGAAAGGGCTCGAATTCTCTGGCTCGGCAGCGTCATTGTACAATTTTGGCTTTAACTCCCCTTCTGTCACGTGCAGGGGACCTGCTTCAGGCTGACTGGTCCCCTCACTTTGTAGCCATTCGTCGCTCATGGCTTGGATAGGCATTCATGTGTGCACTCTTAAGTAAGCTGAAAGCAGTATTGGACAGTGAGTGACATTTCTTAAGATTGCCCATTATGATCTTTTTAGATTGCTGAGGGGTTTCAGTTGGGTAAATTTTTTACGAAAGATAATCTGTGCTTGTTCTCCAGCTTACTGGCTTCATTAAGCGGACAAGTTAGTTGTATAAGTATGAACACTCCAGCAAGTCTGGTGTAAACTTCGTGAGCCTGTTTAAAAGACCATATTTTTTGAAGCTCAATCTTCTTTCACTCCCTTATGAACCTTTTGCTTTCTGTGGTTTTTAGGTACAAGAAAATGGAGGCATGCGTAACTCCATATCCTGATGTTAATGATTCAGATGAAGTTGCTGGAGGAGAACTCAAGCCATTTCCAGAGAGGTTATATGCTATCCCTCCGAGAATTGCCAGTGGATCTATTTCTGGAGTTTCCGTTGAGACATACCAGGAAGACAGCAATAAGTGGAAGAGGCATGTCAATGCCTACAAGAGAGTCAATAAGCTTCTTGACACTGGAAGGTATCGCAACATTATGGATATGAATGCCAGGTTGGGAGGCTTTGCTGCAGCTATCGAGTCTCCTAAATTGTGGACGATGAATGTTGTGCCCACAATAGCCGACAAGAGCACTCTTGGTGTCATCTATGAGCGAGGATTGATCGGCATCTATCATGACTGGTAAAGCATAAGAGATCTCTCCCCTGTTTGGTCAATGCCTCTTTTCCGCAGATATTTATAGCATATCTCTTCTAGCAGTCACAGATTTCATTGATCAGTCTGGAAATTAATGACCACATCAATTTCCAATGTCCTTGTCCAACTTTTCAGCGTTCTTAATAATGTAATACTGACATCAGAAGTAACTTACGGAAGGCAATCCAGGTTTTTGGTGTGCCCGAAGTTGTTCTTGTTAGCACTACATGTGTTTGATGTAGTTTTTACTGCAATGTTACAACAAGATCTGCTTTATAATAGTTCAGGATGTGATTATTAAGCTATACAGTAGGCCATGTCACGGTATTCTCTTCAATGTCAGGAAGTGTGCTTAGTACATGCCTTGGTCTAAATCCTTAAAAGTTCTTAATGTTGAGTAGTGCACTTGACTATATGCATATCACCTGTTTATTCATTTTTAGTCTGTTTCTCTGTTTTATATATCCTTGTCAGCAGTCACTGAAGATTGCTAGGTATGTCAATTCAGGTGTGAATCATTCTCCACATATCCAAGGACATACGACCTTATCCATGCCAACGGAGTTTTCAGTCTGTACAATGATAAGTAAGTAGTATTTTTTGAACTATTACTTTTCTGCTTCTTGCTTAATCCAAATCTTGCAACAGATGCACTTTTGACATTTCTTAGCCCATGACCCCTGAAAGTTTTACAATATACAAATTTTGACATGTAGATTCACATGTTTGTTTTTAAAATTTGGATAACATTTTAAATATTAGCGAGGAAGCAAAAGGCAAATTTTTTGCTTTTGCTGAAGCATAAACAAAGTTTCCCTTAAAGTTTTTTCCTCTACTATTTCTTCCACCTTTGACGGGGCATATTTATTGGTCTGCAGGTGTGACGCAGAGGACATTCTCCTTGAGATGGATCGAATTCTGCGTCCAGAAGGTGCGGTAATAATCCGCGATGAGGTTGATGTGCTGATTAAAGTGAAGAAGTTAGTAGGAGGGATGAGGTGGGACACTAAAATGGTGGACCATGAAGATGGTCCGCTTGTCCCAGAAAAGATTTTGGTTGCCGTTAAGCAGTACTGGGTCGCTGGAGGGAACTCAACATCTTCACACTAAGTGGCTCGGCGGAAAGTCTGGTTCACATTTGAGCTTGCAAAGCAATTATCTTATGATAGGCAAATTTTGATGATATGTCCGGCCTGATGGGTGCACAGAGTGGGAAGCATCAACTCAATATCTGCTGTGCGGTACTTTTACCTAGTATTTAACTATCGTATAAGACTATGATCATGTTTGTTTTATCAATCATTAAATTTTTGACCGTCCGGTATGCATAATTGTAACACAGGAAAACAAATGCAACTACTGCCTTCTTGTATTATTAAGATCTTGTTACTGAGGGGTCATTTTTCTTTCTGGTAATTTGCCGTAGACACAGATTCCTTTTGTCTGATGATAATGTCGAGGAGCTCGAGTGATGATCAAATTAGATTTGAAAGATGCAGAAATCTCAAAGCGGTCCTACGTAAGCTATAGTTTCAACCAAAAATGATCCATGCAATGTTCATTCTTTCACACGAAGATACTTAACATTTAAGGACTTCTTTTGTGGGGAAAAGTTGCGAGTGAATTCGTTGATTACTCCAAGCAGACGTACGATGAATACTATATAGTTTACGGATGTGGTTTTGGCTTCAAACGAGTGAGGACGAAACAGAGATTGTTGGCTTATCTTGTTTCTGAACCTCTTATAAACTGATGAAACGAAAGATAAAAATAATCCAAGTAGCTGGTTCTGTGGTTTAATATTTCTTTCTTCATATTCTTCCCTACTCAAAACACCCATGAGATGAGAACTTCCTCAGGCCCACTTTAGGGCACAATTCTGCTGAGCGTCCTGCAGTACGTAGGCCCGAGAGACCAGTAGGCAAATAATATCCGTCCTCTTCTGTCTCGCTTCTTCGGCCATTTCTCGTGCTGGTGACAAGAACGATGTCAAAAATCTCCCTCCCTCCCCATGGCCATAGCCGAAGGGGGGGGCCATGTTATCTCCATACTGTCCACTAGTCGTGATCAAGTGTCAAATCAGCGTTTGCTACGGTACCAGCATCCGTGAAGTGGGCTCTTTTGCTGAGTGATTGGACAGTGGAGTTTGGACTTTTGTTGGACACAAATAACTCGGACATGATAGGTGAGCCTGGTGGTGACTAACGTGTGGACTGCAATGTCCAAGGACTGATTTATTCTTTGCCTCTGGATCTGTGACCACCCAGTGTAACTTCTGGTTGGAGCTGCGAGTTCCGGCTTGATGTACGGTGCCCAGCACTGGACCAATGGTGGTACGGTTACTTAGTTTGACCGATGCACATGTCGTGTTACCTGCACCTGGGCAACATTCGGTCCTTGATCTTATCGAATTGCTAAATATTGCAGTTCAGTGTAGTTTCCATCTATGCCCATCGGCCGAATCCTGGGTTCTTTGTTACTTATGGTCAAGAAAATGATCCTAATCTCAGTTGAAATTTCTAGAAGCCATGAATTCTCCTACTTCTTGTTTAGCTTACTAGTGGTGAAGCTTAGGATGAGTATCTCATTCTCGTTATGCTCTTTTTGTCACACAAATTTCAATTCTAACTTTTTCATATGTCGAATCTAATGGTCAATTTTTTCTTATTTCATCGTTCAATATAGTTCTGTACCTTTGTCCCTTTCAGGTATAATATATTAAATGCTAACAAGAAAGTGACACTTAACTACATAATTATTCTACGATCATTGAAACATCACATACAGATTTCACCGATCAGAGTCTTCACCGTTACTGTGCAGAAAAAGAGCCCTCTTCGTCCATCACGGTTCCATGAAATCGATTTCGGACGGTGAGAGTTGAGTGAATCCACAAAGAGTAGAATGTCATTGACCATTCCTCCAATTGAACTTGCAGGAATATATAACTTTAGTGGTCCTGACGTTTCTTCCCATTAATATCAATGTCATTTGCAATCTGATTCTTTTTCATCATCTAGGATGCGAGTTGTATAGGTCCTACCCTTCAATCATGAATTTTTGTGAAGCAGAAACCTACTTTAATAGTTTCTTTACTAAGTCAAGCTAACACGACTAACACGAGAGCCTCCTCAAGTAAATAGTTTCTCGTTTCCTCTATATATTTGGCTTCTAGCTGATGAGCCACTGATTATATTGTACAAGGCTCTTCCATTGTTAAGTTTCTTTCAGGGGGGCCTCCCAAGCTGTTCCTATTCAAGGATTTCTCCTGGCCCTTCGAATATTATCAATCCTGTTGATTCCGCATTTTCTAGAGCTCTCAAATCAGTCCTTTGCAACTTTTTGTTCTCTTCTATCATCCTTTTCCTCTTGTAGTTTTCCACTTTGAAAGTCATTTTCTGCTCTCTTTTGCTATGCTTTTGGGCGGAACTCCTTTCCCCAACAGGAGCTGAATGGCTATGATTACCTTGACACCATCTTTCAACCCCAATCACCCACAACCATATTCCCTGGAAGACAGCACCGGCAACAACAACAACAACAACAACAACATCCGCGATGCGTCTTTTTCTTCGTATCTGAACAACACAGAGGAGAGTTTCATCCACAAGCTAGCTCGGAGCGGTGGTCAAAGCCTCCATTTCAAGAAGTTACATCAGGAGGAGCAGCTTTATAAGGAGGAGGATGGAGAAATTGGAGTGTTTGGAGCTGAAAAGTACTTCAATGGAGGGATCGATCAGGAGGAGTGTCCAAGAATTTCCAAAATGGGTCCAGGGCAATCCCAGTCCCATTCACAATATGGCAAGAAGGAAGATCCGCAACCTCATGTCACGACACAGCCGGTTAAACCGAAATCCCAATCAGCCACTCCGAGCGTCCGTTCCGAATCGAGCTGGAACAGCCAGAGCGGATTGCTTCAGAGCTTCCTGAGGAATCCTTCGCAGCGCAGGACCAACAAGACAAGCAATGGGAAGAGATTCTTAGCTTCTCTCGGATGCAAATGCGCCTGCTCCGGTAAGAGCTCAGTTGACGTCGATGACCATGTTGGTGAGATCAGTTTCGGCACGAGCACTACTTCCAGTGCACTCCAAGCCAGGCCGAGCAAGAAAATGCCAATCTTGGATCCCTGGATGACTGAAGAGATGCAAAAGAAAGAAAACCTGTTCACTCCAAGCTCTCTCAAGCAAGTACCCGTGGATCTGCCAGTTATAAAGACCCATTTCCTGGAGGAGGAAGAACTGCCCAAGAAGTCACTGGAGGTTTTCGGGTCCCCGGTGTACGACAAAAGAAAGAACTCATTCTCCTTAGAGAAGAGGCTCGCAATGTTGACGTGGGATGGCACTAATGCCATTCCAAGGAAGGAGGGACTTTCTGAAGTTTCCGCAAGCTCCAATGGAGTCGGAGTCGGAGTCGGAGCCTACAACGGCGCGGACTGTGATAGTGATGCTAGTTCGGACTTGTTCGAGATAGAGAGCCTGACCGGGAAAGTGAATTCGTACCTCACCAGGCAGGCCTCTGATGCAACAACCTCAGATTGCATAAACTGCACAACACGGTATGCACCGAGTGAAGCGAGCATTGAATGGAGCGTTGTCACCGCGAGTGCCGCGGATGTCTCGGTCATGTCTGATTATTCAGAAGCCCCCATTACTAGCCCTGCGAGGACTGCTTTAACTGCCAACAAGGCTGGCAGGGGCAGATCCGATGCGCCCGGGTGGCGGCGTTCTAGTACTCTGCTGGGGTGTAAGAGTCAGAAAGCCGTACAAATAGCCGAAGATGCTTACAGGACTAGCGACAGGTCACCGCGTGTCTGCCGCAGTTCCGACGAGTCCGCTCAGGCAGTGAAGTTCCGGGCTGAGTCGAGGCTCATGGGGATCGAGCCCAAGAATGGACAACACGTGGACACTGCCGCATGCTTGGTTCCTGGCTCGCACGTCCCGAACGGCCCGAAGCTCTTATACATTCAGTGATCGGGAGGGCATCAGCAACGTCGCGAGTTTCTTCATTTTGCGATGGAATAGTAGTTGAATTCGAGTCACATGTAATTTGGGTCAATGTTCTAAAAGTAATCATAGTAACTGGGCATATTCCATTTACACGCAATAGTTTTTTCTCTAGCAGCAGATCTGAAACTTCAGATGACTGATCACGTTGCTATGTCATGTTCGAAGTTTCCCCACTTGCGAAAAAAAAGCTATATTCAGAAATGATTGCAGCAATCTTCCATCATGCAGCGGCATGATACGAAAGAGTGGCGCTTCGCTGCAATGCTAATGCCATCGCCATGAGGGAATGATGAATCATGTGGACGACAAACTACTCTGAACATATTTCCTGGCTCATTGATTGGTGTCCCCATCGGCTCGAGTCATGTGTTCCCGAATGTGGATTGGTGGGTTTGCTTTGCTTCAATTTCACAGCTGTTGCAGCAAGAGCCTTTCCAAGGGAGGAATGTCATCTACAATGACACACCCTCCCCCTCGATCGATGTGGCGCGTGCGACCTAGCCTGCAGGGGGACAGGAGTCGTGCTTTTCAATCAATTCCGCAACCACCTCATAAATGTTGTGGACCAAGCTCTTATTTCCACCTCTTTTACATCATTTATCCACTCAAGTTTCGATCTTTTCCTCCCCCTCTACGGTTTGGTGCAAGAGAAAATGAAGCAGAGTTCCATCACTCTGTCTCTTTCTGAGTATTGATCTGTGCTGAGTTCACCCGATCCCATGATCAGAAGAGAGATCCTCGTGTGTGGATCTTCTGTTTTTAAGCATGTTTCACTTTCGAGAAGCTGCAATGGCTCATGCTAAAAGAAAGACGGATAAATTTTCAATCATTTTTATCGACTCATGTCGGTATTCAAGTTAACTTTTTTCCGATAGCCCCATAGATAGGAATTGTTGTGAATCGGAGTAGTTTCCCATCACATCGGTATCTCTCATGTTGGTATGCAAGTTAACTTTTTCCGATAGTCCGATCGATAAGAATTGTTGTGAATCAGAGTAGTTTCCCGTCACGTCGTCACCTCTAATAAATGCCTGGACACATCTAGACGACACAAATGTCTCATACATCTTCACTTTTGTGAACAATGTGATTTTCGTGGGTACAAATCTCACCTCCTTAAATAGCCTCTTTGGGAACCGCAAAAAAGAAAAAGAAAAAAAGGACAACACTAAACAAAAGCAGCCATGTGAAGATGGGGTCAAGAAGCTGTACCAAAAAAGGGAAAGGGCAGGAGGTAGATGACCCCATAATTCGACAAGGAGCATAATATCAATGTCTCTCAACGCTTAGCCGAACAAAAAGGTTTTGAAGCAACACGAAATTGTGCGACGGTTTTACAGATACTGAGGCCCCGACGGTTCCTGGTGGAGACAAGGCGAACTAGCCGTTTCGCTCCCACATCATAAGGAATTCGAACAACTTTGCAGGGAAAAACAAAGCTTCAATGTTGCGAAAACATCAATGACCTTAGGGCGAGATGCTTCCAGCTATACGTCAAACCTTTAAATGAAGGGAATTTCAGAGGGGGAAAAGAGGGAAGGGTTTGATTAGTTTAAAGAGACAAATGGTCCTAACAAATGGTCCTAACTTGTATTCTATCACTCTCTAGGACCAATTGGACCAAGAATGTGTCATGATTCATCACAACCCAAATGAACGAGACTCGATCATCCTCATTTGACATTTGACATTCTTCTGATCCCTCCTCCCTCAGCATTAATGTGATGGAAAGCACGTCTTTGTTTTAGGGGCCACCTGATGGAAAGCTAGACTTTGATCCCTTTTATTGTAGATTTTAAATGAAGCTTATCTCAAACCACTATGTTGGCATGACCATTATAGTCCCCAAGACATTTCATGCTTGAACAGATCATTATATCTTGGCATTTCTAGTCATTTTAAAGGCATTTCGAGATGAAATTGGACTTTAAATGTCGATTCCGTTGGGAAAAATGATGGGTTTATTTTGGCCATTGAAAGGAGGGATAAAGAAGATTATTAACATGCTCAGTCTTTCGGAGAAACAACTTAGCATTATAAGAAGATGATTTTCTCCTAACGAAGTTGCAGGCACGTCGACTACAAGGCATTTGTGGTGACTCCAGAAGCACATAATGTTGGTTCTTTATATTTCATCTCTATGAACAATGAACATTAGGCAACTTATCAATACATCTTAAACCTATTACATTTGTGTCAATTCAGTCTTAAACCTTTCAATTTAACATTTTGACGATTTACCAATTTGATTCTTCCATCCAATTTTGGTTGGAAGACAATGACATGGCGGTCCAATTAGTATTGATTGTTCTATGTGGCTCAACACTGATGTAGAAATTTTTTGCAATTTTAAATTTTATTTTTGTCTTCTTTTCTTTTTCTATTTTCTTTTCAACTCTTCGCCAACTAGGTCGCCGGCCACAGGAGGGCTATGACACCCTCACCTAAACTAGTTGAGGGTTGCCTGCCCTCGCCGGCCAATGTCTAGGTGAGGGCCACGACCTTTGTGGCCCTTGCTTGTGACTAGCGAGGCTTGGCCGATGACCCTTGCCTAGCTTGGAAGAAAAAAAAAGGAAAAGAAATTGTTAATGTTAGCTTAGGCTGTACTGCGTAGGACGGCTATTGTTCCCATCATGGATTTCCGATTAAAATTAGTCGAATGGATTCAATTGGCAAAACATAAAAAATGTCTAGAATCCAATTAACAAAATTTAAAAAAAATAGGACTAAATTAACAAAGGTACAATAACTTTAGCACTTTTTGGACGATTTTTCCCTCCTAACTTATAGCGACATTGATGGTTAAAGAAGTGATACAGGTCTTGAGGAACTTGGGCACAAGTCCGCTTGGTACTTAGAAGAATGGATTTCGCCCGCCAAGAATAGAGCTGAGAAAAGTGGGCCAACGTGATGCCAACTCTTCTAGCCAGCACTCCCTCACCCTGAATACATCAACAAGACAGCGTTTCTCGTGGTCCACGCCGCAGGGTGTTCAATAGGAATTATCATCTTTCTGCCCAATTGAAGTAGTAGATATGTTGTTAGTCCGCGTAGAAGATGTCAATCTATCCTCTGATGTCAAAGGCACCACCCCTAGGGACCAAAGCCATAATGATCTTCAGATTGATGGAAGTGTGCAACAAATTCCTCGTTATGAACTCGAATGGACAGCCGGATTGGGCAATTGGTAGAAATCCATTTGCGATGGCGAGAGACGGGCGAAAGGAACCCAAGAAAACGAGAGCTAAAAACCGATACAAGATCTTCCAGGAAACAGTTGAGTCCCTACTGATCGATCACGACATGGACGTCCCGACAAGCAATTCAAGTCTTGAAAGTCACATTTCCGTCCCGCTGCTTATCAGCAGGAAGATGCATGAGTCGTAACAGAGACTCCAAATAAATATAAAAAAAGGAAAAAAAGCTAATAAAGCAACTCCCGAGACTTTCATCTGATTAAAGGATGATAATTCGTGTGGCCGACATTCCACGGATCAGACATGATCGTCTACTATGATACGATGATATGACCGTAGAAATCAAGATCTTACAGGAGATCACATGCGGACGTGTGTATTGGATAGGGGCGTAAAATTTCCACTTGAATTACGTTGAACATTACTCTCTAAGACTTCGATGTCATCCAGTTTAACGATGCTCAGCCCAAGATGAATGAATCTGTGAAATCCCAATGGCAGACGAGAAGTTTGTCCAATACTCAAAATTCATCTAGCACCGAGCATTGGTCACCCGGGAAAATAGAAGGGTGCCTGTCTGAGCAAGCTAAATATCATTGCTGCATATTTTACAGCGCATATCAAGCTACACTATAACGTAGAGAGCATAAATGAACCTAAAGAATGACCTTCACGATCACCATCAAGTTCCTCGCTGGGAAAACGAAACAAAATTATGAGGACTTCTTGACAGCAGCTTGCGAGATACACCCAGCTACTTGGTTGCTTCAGCGGTCGATTCCTCTGTTCCACCACCATGAACAAGCTGTTACACAACAAGAGGACAATTAAATCTAACAGGGCATGGTTTGGCTACAAATGGGAAGGGAAAGGGCGATAGATGGTTACGCACCAAAGAGCCAATCCGCTCGTATGCTTCCATTACTTTAGGATCTTCCTCATCTTCATAACCTACTTGAAGTATCTTTGGCCCGTTGAGAGACCACAAGGCTCTCCTCCCCGCTTCCTATTGGATTCATCAGAAAACATGGAATTTGCCGATTACAATCGCCAATCTATATCATAGTCATGCTGCGCTATTGAAGCAAGAGATGCTGCAAATACTAGGAGACAGCAAAAATGGTCACTATCCTAGAACAGTCGGTGGATTAAATTGCAAACTTTTGGAGTCAACTACAAAGGAAAGGCTTGGGCCACGACAGTTTATTTCATTAAATAGGATAGTCAGATAAGGCCCTAACCTCTTTCACTGATAAGCACAAGATAGCCTACAAAACCCACATAATACCAGTTGCTCACTTGGTCATATTAATTCAGGACGTGATGCATCGTCTACCCACAAGGTGTGCTCATATTTTTCTCTTTCTAACGCACAGACAGTGCCCATGTGCTAGGAGAAGTAACAGATGGACAGGAGTCACAGGACAAACTCACAGCCAAGAATTGAGTGACAGTAACATCTTGAAACAAGTACCTCCGCCTACTTTGGCTCAACATCCTGAATAGGTGATATTTCCTTATTTTGAGGTCACCTCAATTTTCTAAAGAAATCTACAAGCAAAAGACTGAAATCTCTAAGAGACAAGTATATCCATCTTTCTACTGAGAAACCAACAGTTCAGAAATTGATATATCAACAGAACCTCATTAAAAAGTTCAGCAATCGTTATTTCCATGGCATATGCAACAGAGCTTACTTAGTAGTCTAAACTATCAGACCTGTAATACGATTAAATAGATTGCCTCAAGTGCTTGGATCCGAATTTCAGGATCACCAACTGGTTCCCGGTCAATTGACAATGCAGTCCCAAGCTCAGGAGGCATCTTTGCTGTATCTTGCTCAGCATAGATCTGTCCAAAAATCATGCCAATGTACTTTAAATTAAAGAATGCAGGATAAAGAAAAGGAATTGGAATTAGAAACAAGCTCCAAAACTGTTACTGAAATTGCAACCTAAGGATACGATGGGACAACTGTACATGCAAAAGCTTTAGCAGAGTACATCAGGTGAGAATTCATAAGTATCTCAAATGTACCACTGAGGATTTCATCAAACCAATTCGAAAGAGTTCTTTCAAACGGGCCGTGTGAAATGCTGATTTGTGGTGATTTACGTTAAACTTGATATGGTTGCTGACTTGAAACAACATGAAACAGAAAAAAGCTTTACACTTCTTTAAAAGAACAAGTTAGAGAAGAAGACTCAAAAAGTAATACCTTATGGCCAGCAACAGGCAGAAGAAGAGCAGGCCAAAGAAACTCGGATACTAAAAGCAAATTCTGCAGTTGATTCTCAGCTTCAAAACAGCAGTTGCGAATAGTTCCACATACCTGCACAAAGGAATTTACGAGATTCAAGCTAATACAGAACAGTGGCTAGTGGACAGTCACAAAAAGAGGCTTATTCAGGCTTGCCACAAGCAATCATCCATGCGAATCTTAACTGAGCTTCCACATACTATACCATCATCGGAAACTAATCCTTGCCCACTACTTTTGTTGTTTCTCATGCAACCAAATAAAACCAAGGAAACTGCACACTTAACAAAAATTTTGTCATGCATCCAGGGATAGCTGCTGAATAGGTTTGGGCCGACAGATGCAAAAAAATTAGCCCTGTCTAGTCCAATCTAATTCGGGCAATAAATCTAGGGAAAAAATCAGAACTCTAGAAAAAAGTGATGCCTGAAGTTACCCACATATATTGATTTTTTAACATGTTTTGAAATAAAAATACAAACACTTAATTAAATTACTCAAATATCCCAAACATTTTACATCTTCAGTAAGAGAACAAGATTATAATAATAATGTCACTACTATATAAAGAGGTTCAGGTACATGTCCTGCAGATATAAACTCGTACCAAGCACCATGCACTCCTTGCGCAACTGTCCCCAGCCTGACTCAAAACTCAAGTAGTACCTTTCAAGATATGATCCGGTCAGTGGAGACCTAATAAAGCCAACTCATTGCCATCGCAATTTCTCTTTGGATATCGATACCGCCTTTTTATGGGTCACAACAACGTTTAAGTAACTTGTCTATGTATTTGAGGAACAAGCTTTCAGCTACCTAGTTTTTTTTTTTTTTCCCTCTACTTTTTGTTACATATTTTGGCCAAACAACAATCTAGTTTCGAGCAGAGAACAGTAGCTCTTGGTGAATACAAAATACTAATGTCATGAAGGCAACATACTTAGTATTGTTCAGGCATGTATGAACTACGATATGATTATATAAATCAGTTGCCCATGGAAACTTTGTTAAAGGTTTGAACAAAGCGAGTACCCCAATTTCAGATGATTCTGTAAGTCAATATTTGTCCAATTTTTATATTATGCAAGTCAGCACACATGACATTCTTGTGCGTGCTTTCAAATCACAAAAGTATTTACTGAAATACCATCTCCAAATGTTTAAAATCAATTTCATATGGCTATGTCAAAACATACCCCCTTTTTCCGCAAAGGACTACTTGAATCAAATTGGCGGATGATCTGCTTAAGAAGACCTCGTTTGGGGTCCAGTAGAATCTTCCTCCCTGCTTCGTTCTTTGAAATGTTTACCAGGATTGAACCCACATGCTCAAATGAATCATCTAGTAAAATGGAAAAGGGTCAATTCAACAATTGATGAAAAGCAGAAGACAAGCATATATGAGGAAGTACTAGCAAAAATTATCTCATGCACAGAAGTATTCACATTTAAGAAATTGGCACAATGATTAAAATCAAATTTCTCGCCCACTGGACATGGAGAGTATACCAGCTGTGGTCTGCCCATTTTATCTTCCAGGAAAACACCAATTCTTAGTCTTGAAAACCCATGCTCTCACATGCCCATGCCAACAATTCATTTTTCTCTTGGTACACATTTAATCTTTCTCATAGGGGAGGATCTTAACTATGAACAAAATACATGTGTAGGCCTATCCCCACAGCAGGGATAAAAAATGAGGATACAGACATAAGGCCAAATAAGGTCCATTGTGGCTCAACAGGGATAACTGGGTTGCGTAAATGCCTCATTTGCAAATGTGTAAACAGATTTCCATGGAATGGAAACGCACCGCCTGATTCATTGGAGGATCTACAAAATGACCTCACAAGCTTCATCACATATAATCCTTGCACCTTCTCTTCTCCTGTCTAGCAAGCAGCAAATCCCATATATAACTATCTTAGAGTGATAGATCTTAGATGAAAGACACGAATATGCTGAAAAGAAAGGCAAGACGGAAAGCATACAAATGCTCTACATTTTAAGCACGACACTTGTGACTGAATGATGAGCTGGATAAAAATACCTGGAGCAATGATGCAATACCAGCATCCAACTGTGTAAGATTGACCAGAAGCATAACAAGTAGTCTAGCAATTGATGTATCTGGTTTGTACAACAAATCCATGGCTGTTTTGACCATTCCTATTGTGACCATCTTGGATGCCATGTTAGAATTCTGTGAAAGATTTACAAGAGCTTCTGCCGCTGGTTGAGACACCTCCTGATAAATAGACATAGCCATTGTCATAAAAGTTATTACTCATGAATGTTGTATAGGCAATCTGCTTTGCAATGGCTAATGAAAACAGACTTGTCCTTTTGCTTCAACAAATTCACAGGCATGTTTAGTACTTATATTTGGCATTGAGAAAACCACATGATTAAGAGTCTATATTGTGTTACCTCAATACAACAATAATGGAAATGATCTTATAGGATGGAATGTTAAACAAGAATGTATAGAAGCCAATAGTAACTGTTCTGATATAACTATTATAAGGCCATCAATTAAAAAATTGTTGGCAGACTTCTGTTATATTGAGGCTTCTTTCTTATACATACATAGAAATCTCATCATGGAGTAAATTAGTGAAGAATCACCTTATTTTCACTCAAAAGCCGAGCCAACGATGGTAGCAAAATCTTTGCAAACGTGACGAGAGACTGCAACCCATCCTCACTTCCAGTTAATCCACTGACAATGTCCACCGCCGCCTTCTTCACCTAACATGGAACCACAAGTCGAGACTAGAATTACAATAGCCCAGTACCAGAACTCCAAATAAAAGGTTGGGGAAAGAGAGCATATTTGATCTATTATGTAAGAAAATACATGCAGCCAAGCTCACTTAATAATAGTGCATTTGAGCTTTCTCATAATGGTATTTTTCATCTGTGCCATTCAAGTTTGAGATTAGCTGATGCCATCATCACTATTTTTATAAGCATAAAACTCAGCTCAAATTTGCCGCGACGCTATCCTGGGAAATATGCCATCATGTTATAAAGATGACAGAATGAGAAACACGGTGCTTCCATCTCTCTCTCTCTCCCTCTCTCTCTCTCTCTCTCAAAATTTGATCTCCATTCCTCCTCTTATGCCTAAAGTCCAACGCTTTCGAGTCTTTCACTAATTGCTATGCAATAAATTATTGAATTGAACAACGTAAACCAAACGAAACGAGATTGAATTGAACTTCCTTCTGCTTCTTCCCGAAAGACTCATGAGGGCAGAAAAAAGAGGGCGAAGGAGAGCTTACGGGAGGAGAAGGCGAAGACAGGAAGCCCACTAATTCTTCCATCTCAGTCGCCATTGGCGTCGTACGTCGGTGTGTTTGTGCGTGCGGTTACTTCGAGTTCAGAGCTGTGGCCGAAACGAATCGAAAAGGGAGAATTGCAGAAACCCAAAACCCTCAAACGGCCGCCGTCCTCCTGGTCCGCCGCTCGTCGGCCGCTTTCCGATCAATCCCTTCCCCTTCGCCGCTCCCCACTTTGCTTCTCCGTCTTTTCGCGAACAATCTCACGCCGGCGTACATAATTACGTGCGTGTATATGTAATATTAGGCTTGTGGGCCCAAAAGAAGAAAAAGAAAAAGAATGTTGAAAAGTCAAAGAAGAAGAAGAGTGATGAGGAGGCACCGTGAACATTTGGGGAAAGAAGGAAAGAGAGAAGAAAGAAAAGAAAAGAAAAGGTGGTGGGACCCACTTTAAATAAAGCAAGAAATAAAAAGAAAACAAAAAAAAAAAAGGGGGAGAGATAAAAGAGAAAGCAAGCCCACGTTCGGGCAGAGAGAAAAGAAAAGGAGAAGAAGAAGAAGAAGAAGAAGAAGGAGAAGAAAGGAAAGAGTTTTTTTGGCACGTGCACGCCACGGATGCCTCGCCAAGCCGACTCGACTCCATAACACGGCACCCGGTAAGAGATTAGGCCCCTCGTTTGTCCGATTGAAGTTATTTTTGGGTTTAGGGCTCAAATTCGAAATTGTTGGAAAATCAAGTGGCGAAGTCCGATTTTGGAGTCGTTGAGCCGCGCTTTTTCATAGGAATGATAATTTAGGGTGTTGTGGAGCCATGGGATTTTACGGATCGTGATTTGAGCTTGTGGTTTGTCCGGAACAAAATTTCAAAGTTTCCCGCGCGCAGTGAACAGTAGCGTCCAGCAGCTTCGGGCTTATATTTTGTCACCTTTCGGCTTGATTTTGAGACGGTGAAGTTGGGATTCTTGTAATATGTGTCAAGGGCTCTCTATGGACTATAAATTCGTTTGGATCGGGGTTCGGAGGAGGAAGTTAGGGCGTGATCAAGTTTTGCGTTTAACTCGGTGTTGCGTTTTGTTAGCGCGTAGAAGTCCTTTTGTTATAGTTAAGGCGTAATTTAGTCGTTTCGTAGTTAAGATAAGAGTTTTATTAGATTTTAACATTATTCCTCGGTTATTTGATAGGGCCTTGAGTTCGACGATACGAGTATCGTTCGTCGTTTGGTCTTAGACGACGAGGTGAGTGGTACTATATCTTCTTTGGTTTTATAAAATCATGTCTTGAAATATATATATGTATATATATTGAATCGAGAAGAGCATTTTTATTGCATAAAGGTCGGATCGAGCATTTACTACCCTTTGGTTGATTATGAGTATTTGAAAAGCGTATTATATGAAGTTTGTGGAGAAATATATATGAAATTGTTTTGCGACCAATTGATAGAAAGGTTTATGATGATTTGAGAAATGGATGATGGGCTATGCTTCAAAAGGTTATTTGCTTGATTTACGATATTGATTTATGGATTGAATTTCTGGTTTTGAATGATGGTTATTATGCTCAATATGACTGTGAACCCAATGAGGGGTTTTTGGGGTATGCATACCAAGTTTAGGATATCCTTCTGGGCCCAGCCATCGGCATTGTAGGTGGAGACCTTGCCAAGGGAAAAGCTTGGTCGCCTTGTCACAAGGCGTTGTGTCGTGACCATGGTGGAATATTGAGGAATAGATTAATCAATGGATGGACCATTGATATGTGATATTTGATGGAGATTATTCAATGGACTTGACCATTGATACTTGACTTTGATGATGATTTAAATGAGTTTTCTATATTAGTATAAAGCCTTGATGATATCAAATAAGTCTTTTATGATTCAATATGTATTTTATATATTGAATTGGCGTTATGAAGTTTGGTATTGCTTTGTATACATGCATAGTGGTTGTTCGATCTCGCTAGAAGATATGTACTACTCACCGAGCTGTTTGTTGCTCATTCCACTCCTCCTTTAATCTTTTCGGGTTCCTCGGTTAGTGGCGATTAGAGCGAGTGCGCCGTCGGTGGGAAACTTTTTGGGGAGTTCTATTTTGGGTATGACCTAAGGAAGTGGTGCACTTTCCTTGCTAGTGTTTGGTTTGTCTGAGTTCTATTTGTATATTTCTTTTTGGTGGATTATAGAAACTCGATGTTGCAACCAATCTGTTGGTCTATCTGATATGTATATATATGGTTTGATATATATATAAGTTGATATCGGAGTTGTTGGTTGTGTTTTGGTGCGTCGCTTTGTGTGGAAGGGCGGCCGTGTCATCCCTATTCTTTGTAGTTTTGGGGTGTGACATGTATATATATAAATGTGTGTGTATTTTCTGTGTCTTTTTCAACTCGTTTCACTTTCATATAAGTTACCTAAATTTCGTCCTTGGATTACTCAAATTTAACAAATTTTACAAGCAAAATGACTTAGAGATTTTGCACGAGTCCGACTATTTTTTTTCCAGAGAAAATTCCAAATAATGGTATAAAGTGCTCTCATTATTTCTAATAAGAATCAGAAGTGCTCTCGTTTTTTTTTAATAAGGATCTGAAATAAATCTTGTTTTAAATAAAAGCATGAAGTATGATCAAATTATATTAAATAAAAACTTGAAGTAGTCAAATCTTATTAAATAAGGGCCTTTAGTTGGCTCATAACTATTCCAGCCATCGAAAAAAAGGGTATTTTGGTCAAAAAAATTATAACTATATATATATATTTCTTTTTTATTTCCCTTTTGTTTTATTTTTTTATTTTTTCCTCTTCCCTCCCTCAACCAATGCTGTAGGTTGCACACCTCAAACGAGGTGACACTTGCTTTCGGGCAAGGGTGCTCTCGCTAGATTTAGCAATGAATGCCCTTGCCTAACGTCGAGGGAGGGGGAGCCCAACCCTCACCTGAGCTAGTGAGGCCATGCAAATAGGGGTGTGCAAAAGAACCAGGATCCGCTCGGACCGCCTAGAACTGGACCGGAACCGCCTGGAATCGGATCGGAACTGGTGGTTCTTGAGAGAACCGGTCCGATTCCCAGTTCCAATTTATGGGAACCGGTGGTTACCGGTCCAGTTCCCGGTTCCATGGGCGAATCCGTCCACCTGCCCACCCGGACCAAACCGATTAATTTTTAACATTAAAAAAATTGAAATTACTAATTAAGTGGGCAAAACTCAAAAGGCCGAGCAAAAGAAAACGTCCAAAAGTTAAAAAGTTTAAAATGGGCAAAACTCAAAAGGTCAACACAGAAGAAGCATGAGGTTTAGGGTTCGCGAGGATAGCAGCTCCGTCCATCCCTTTCTTTATTCGGCTCCTCGCCCCACTCGTCGGCACCTACGTTGCCAACTTGCTGGGAAAAGGTGTTGGTTGACTGCGTAATTGGTTTGCTGAGGCTCTTTTGACTGTGTTTATAATCAGCTTGACTTCTTTGCATTTTGTCATCTCATAAGTTATGGTGATCTCATGTTTTTAGTTTTCTCTTTTCCCTAGCCAAAAGTGTTTAATAGTGTTTTGCTCTCGAGAAAAATGAGAAAAGTTGCATTTAATACTTTGACATCAGTAAGTTTGCACTGTTAGTGTGTGCTTATCTGGGTTTGTCCATGGATTTTGGCTTTTGACTATGTAGTTATGGCTTCACAAGTTGGTGAGGTGCTGAAAAAGCTCTGGGCACCAAACTATATGCGTCCATTTATGTTAGATGTGGCTCTAGTTGAAGATCAGGTAAGAGAGGCTTGGTGTAGACGATTTAGTCATGTTGAGTGAGGGCCTTCGCATGCTCGATTTGAGATGTGATAAGGATAGGAAGACATGCGCCGGAAGGCATTAGGGAATACTTGGAAAGACATGGAGATAGAGTACCGAGACTTACGGAGAGCTTGATACAAAGTTGATCACAAGTGATAATATTATTATTATGAAACCGGTTCCATGGATCCACCCGGGAATTGGACCGGACCGGCGGTCCGGTTCCCGGGTGGATCCATGCAACAGATGGGTGGATCCCGATTCCAATTTTTTGGAATTGGTCCTTAGTGGGCGGTTCTTGGTTCTAAGTCGAGAACCGCGCGCCTGAACCATGCACACCCTTACATGCAAGGGCCAGGGTTGCCCTTACTCAATACTGACAGGGGCTATCCTTGCATGAGTATGGAGACCTTTGCCATTGTCGATGAAGGGAAATGAGAGATAGAAAAAAGAAAAAGGAATAAATATAATACAAAATTAAGTTAAAAGACGAAAATGCCCTTAGATCTAAAAGGTAAGGCCCATTTTCGAAGGTTTTTTTTTTTTCCGAAGTTGATATGACCATTTTAAGTCTTTATTCAAAACAAGTTTCGCTTCAAGCCCTTATTTGAAACGATTTGACTATTTGATGTCTTTATTTAAAATAGTATCCACTTCAAACCATTATTTAAGGAAACAAATGCACTTTAGACTTTTATTTGAAATTTTATCTTTTTATCAATAATTGCTAATATCATCGTGAACAGTTCTAGGTTTGTACAATATCTATTTGAAACATGCTCATTGGAATATATTCCTCATTTTTTTGGAACTTGTAACCTAATCTACATACACCGTAATATGTTTCAGGATTTACCCAAGTTCTATCTCGATTATTAATTGAACAATCAAATAAATCGTCACCTTTAATGACCATCGGTTGTCGTTATAATCCACTAACTACAACTTATATTTAAACTTAAGAAGAATATGAAACACGAACAAAGTAAAAATTTCAGTCATAAAACATAAGTTTAGATTATTTCTTCACCAAAAAAAAAAAAAAACATAAATTTAGATCATTAATTCTATATTATACATTCATCATCACGTGAGACTGCGCGAAAATATAAAACAATAAAAACACAAAAACTTATTATAGATTTTAGTTTCCACGTTCTACCAATCTAGAATTTGGAATGTGCCCATCAAAATAGTTCCCCAATTTTTCAAACCCGAAATATACCTAGAGCTATGCTCACCCCTACCTAATATGGCCAATCACATTGATAATTCTTTAGATGCCAAATCATTTTGGCTTGGGCACTAATAATTTGATAAAATTCTACCAAACTCGACGACGGCACAAAATTAAATTGAACGAGAGGGGGGAACAAATCAAATCTAAAGTATCGTCTCCCAATTCGCGCGCCCCATGTCCTATTGAATTGAAAATTTCAGCATAGTCACGCCACGCACGTCCTAATATAATAATTTCGATAGAAAGACGTGTCCGCGTTGTCGTTCAACAACCATTCGGCGCGACCGTTGCCACGTCGGCGGCCAAACTCCGGGTCAGGAGCGCGCCACCCGGCGCGCCACGTCAGCCGCCAAATTCTAGTTTTGAGGGGGAAGGGGACAACAACAAGAAAGCTAACTAACAACGGCCACGAGAGGGAGGACAGGACAGCGTCGTCCTCCCGTCGTTTTTTTTATTTTTCCCACCCGCATTTCGGTTTGCTGACGTGGCATTCGGCCCGCACAAAAAAGACACCGTTCATGCAAAAAGATTCATTCCCTCCTCATCGCCACAGAGAGAGAGAGAGAGAGAGACGAGCACGTCGGAGCAAATTCGTCAAACTCTCTCTTTCCCCATCGAAGGGACGGGAAGCCGCGCCGGGTTTGCCGACGTCGCCGCCGCCGCCGCCGCCGCCGCCTTTCGATCGAATCGCCGCGCCGCCGTCCTCCTCCTCCCCGCTCCCGCCTGAGATCCCCGGAAACGATCCCGGAATCGTCGAAAGCCGCTGCTCGCGGGGGGATTCGCGCGGCATTGTCCGAGAGAACCGATCGCCGTCGCCTCGGTCGATCGGTTTCGTTCCCGTAGCCGGGTGAAGAATCTCCGGTTTCGGCGAATCGGTCGGGATTGGCCTGGAGCTGCTCCGGAGCTCGGAATCGGGTCTGCACGTCCTTGCTCCGTCGCCCTTTGCGAGACGCTGGTGAGGAATCTCCGAGGCTTATGGCTTAGGCAGGGCTCCTCGAGCTGCATTTTGGTTTTTGGACCTCATCGGCGGCCGTTGATCGGAAGGAATCGTTCCGGAATTGGAAAAGTATAGCGACGACTTGGAGTCAGGAGTGATTGTGGATGGCTTGGAGTTGGAAATCGCCTCCCGAATTTGAATATTGCGTTGGTTCGTTGTCAAATGGGTGTTTGGTGTGCGTTCGGGCATCGGATGACATTGAAACTTGAATGGCTGATCCTCAGAAAAGTGGTCTCACTACGGAGAGGGATATCGAGCAGGTTTTCCCCTTACTTCTTGTTTAAAGCTCGAATTTTTTTCGTCTTCCGACTGATATAGAAATTACGCTTTAACAAATTGCTGTGATAAATCGTGTGTGCTGGCTTATGATGTTGATAGAGGGTCCATGTCTTGCGCGGTAGTTGCACCTCTCTGTCCCATGATTTGGTCCGTAACTTTAGAATCTTATTGTACATTTCTTTAGTGCAAAGAAGCTGTTAATGATTAATTGCATTACTCAAAAACTGCATCATAGCATCCCATAGCGTTTAAAAACATTCAATTACTTGATATGTAGATTTTTACCCAGAGAGGGGAAGTGCTGTGGAGTGACCTTTGGAGACTAGGGGAAACTGCATGTGGTATTACTAGCATGAAAGCCTTCATTCTTCCGTTCCTTTGTCAATCATGCACCGATCAGTTGTTCTTATTATCCAGTCCCATCACCTTGAAGTAAAATTTTTTCATCTTTTTGAAACAGCCTGGGTTCTATGAAGCTTTCCATTGGAAGCCATTTTCTTGTTTAAAATTTTCTTAATCTTGTCCTGCGAGCAGCATCTGTATCCACCATTTAATGATGTGGAGAATGAAGCTTTTAAAAGGCGTTAATGCTTTGGAAACTAGTCGTTCAGTGGAGAACCATCATCAACGTCAGGAGTTCCAGAGGTGGCTGACAGTTTTTGGTTTCAGTGTTGATATCTCGCTTTATTTAAGAGAGGATGTATTTTCTTACGCTACACAGTCAGGACAATGCTTATTTAAGAAGCTTTCAGAATTTCATATCTTTAGCTACAATTTCTGGGTATTCAAGTCAAAATTTTGATTGCAGGCAATTACAGCACTAAAAAAAGGTGCTTACTTATTGAAGTATGGTCGTAGAGGGAAGCCAAAGTTCTGCCCCTTCCACCTTGCCAGTGTAAGTCCCGCGATGCTAGTTAAGTGTTTGAAAGCCTGTTAGAAAAAATATCATAAAACTAGTCTCTACAAATTATAAGTTGCACAGTAGAAGCAGTTTGAGATCACTCGGTACCTAAGTTACATGGGATTTCCATGTGCCTCATGGGATCATCAGATTTTGTGATTTAGACTCATGATTAATGCTAGTGTAGTTGTTGAATCAGCTAGAAACTCAATGTACTCTGATTTAAGAGTAAACTGAAGCATTCCTTCCCAATAAACGCCAAAAGCCCAAAGGAAGCTGTTGATAGAAAAGGTTCCCATGGTTGTCCGTATCAATTTTCTCCCTGAACCATGCTGTTATTAGTCTCTCCACCTGGAACTTTGTTTGTGAACTTCTTTAAGTTCCTCTCCTGACTACTTGATTTGCTTTCTCTGTCAGGATGAGTCTACATTGATATGGTACTCTGGCAAAGAACCAAAACAGGTTAAACTAAATCAAGTCTCAAAAATTATACCTGGACAGCGTACGGTAAGTTATAGATTGGTCTCGCTTTATGCTATGGCCACCTCTGGTTTTAGAAATGTACTTGTCAAACGTTTACTTGTAAGTCTCTGGACAACTATAATTGAGGTTGCAACACTATCTCCCCTGGAAGCATCACTTCCTCCCGTGCACTTTAACAATTTTCAGGAAAATCAAGCATCACAATTTTGTTTTTAATAATATTTTGATTCGTACTTCTACATTGTAGTTATATTTTGTGTTCTCCGTTCTCTTGGAAGATTACGGATATATAGTAGAGGTCACTGATCCCCTGGTTCCAATTTCTTATCAAAATGGCCTTTCGTTCAGGCAATATTTCAGCGGTATCCACGACCTGAGAAGGAGTATCAGTCATTTTCCCTTATCTGCAGTGATAGATCCTTGGATTTGGTAAGTTTGTCTTTAATGTCCCTATCTTAGCCACCTAGTGAAGGGGAAAAAATAAATCACATCTTGTTTCCTGTGGAGTACTTGTCACAATCTATAGGCTTTCCCTTTTGGATATTTGTCATGAGGCCATTGCGTTCATGAACAGATATGTAAAGACAAGGATGAAGCTGAAGTTTGGTTTGTTGGTCTCAAAGCATTGATCACACGGGGCAATTTCCGCAAGTGGAGGAGCGATACAATCAGTGAAACTGCATCCGCAGAAAGTCCGCATGCACGGAGAAATTCACCATCCATTGCACTGTTTGTCAGTAGCTATGTCTTTCTCTTCTCCATGATTCCTAAAATTATTGGGATTACACAATGCTTTAGCCTTTTTTTTTTTTTTTGGCTCATTTTCTCATTTTCTTTTTAACCATTCATGACCACAGGATCCCGGACATGTCCACGGCATTCAGCCTCCTGGTGAATGTACTTCACAAACCAGGTTAGGAAAGGTATTCTCGGACATAATATCCTATACTGCTGCAGACACGGGTTGCAATCAAAACGAGCCCATTGCCAATTCTCTTAACTCAGTGTCACCAAGGGCAGGAGACAACTGGAATGGTCGAAATTCTGGTGTTGAGACATTTCGTATTAGTTTATCAAGTGCCGTTAGTTCTTCTAGCCAAGGTTCTTGTCGTGAAGATTTTGAATCCCTGGGTGATGCTTTCATTTGGGGAGAGGGAATTGGCGGTGGAATTCTGGGTGGTGATCAGCAGAGAGTTGGGAGTCCATGCAATACAAAAACAGATGCTTTTCTGCCAAAAGCTTTGGAATCAACGGTGGTTCTTGATGTTCTTAATATCGCTTGTGGTTACAGGCATGCTGTGCTTGTTACCAGGCAAGGGGAAATCTTCAGCTGGGGGGAGGAGTTGGGAGGTAGGCTTGGGCATGGCATAGAATCAGATATATCCCACCCCAAGCTTATTGACTCCCTCAGTGGCATGACCATTGAGTCAGTAGCATGTGGTGAGTATCACACATGTGCGGCCACTCTTTCTGGAGATCTTTATACATGGGGTGATGGAGCTCATAATGTGGGTTTGCTTGGGCATGGAAGTGAAGCCAGTCACTGGATTCCAAGGAGAGTGGGAGGTGATTTGGAGGGTCTTCATGTTACCTGCATTGCTTGTGGACCTTGGCATACTGCTGTTGTGACATCTACTGGGCAATTGTTTACTTTTGGAGATGGATCTTTTGGTACTTTAGGACATGGTGATCGTAGCAGCAATAGCATTCCTCGGGAAGTGGAAGCTTTACAAGGATTACGCACAACAAGAGTTGCCTGTGGTGTTTGGCACACTGCGGCTGTGGTTGAAGTAACAACCGAATGTTCTTCTTTGGATGCTTCCACCAGTCCTGCATCTGGTAGACTATACACGTGGGGCGATGGAGATAAACACCGGCTTGGGCATGGTGATCAAGAGACCAGACTAATTCCCAAATGTGTTGCAGCATTGTCAGGTGAAACTATTTGCAGAGTAGCCTGTGGGCATAGTTTAACCGTGGCCCTTACAGCCTCAGGACGAGTTTTTACTATGGGAAGTACTGCCTTTGGCCAGCTTGGGAATCCTTTGGCTGATGGAAAGGCTCCAACTTGTGTTGAGGGGAAACTTGCTGATTGTTTTGTTGAGGAAATCGCATGTGGATCTTATCATGTGGCAGCATTTACTTCCAAAGGAGAGGTTTATACCTGGGGAAAGGGTTCAAATGGGCAGTTAGGTCATGGAGAATATGACAACAGAAGTACCCCTACACTTGTTGGTTTTTTGAAAGACAAGCAAGTGAAGAGTGTAGTATGTGGTTCTAACTTCACGGCTGTCGTATGTCTGCATAAATGGGTATCCAGCATTGACCATTCCATGTGTTCAGGATGTCACAATCCATTTGGTTTCAGGAGAAAACGCCACAATTGTTACAATTGCGGTCTAGTTTTTTGCAAAGCGTGCAGTAGCAGAAGAAGCCTGAAAGCTTCTTTGGCTCCAAACCTGAACAAGCCATATCGTGTGTGTGATGAATGTTATGTTAAACTAAAGAAGACCACTGAATCTGGTCCTGTTTTGCGCATACCTAAGGCTAGAACTGATACTTTGCGGCTGAAAAATAATGAGGTGGGAGAAAAGGACAGTTCGTGTTCCACATCAGAGGGGCGTCTATGCAGGCTTTTGTCTGCAGACTCTCTTAGTTTGGCTGAAAGCAGGCATTCCATACATGATGCAAAAGTAGGATCACGTGGTAGCCGTGTGTTTCCACTTCTTAATAGAAACTTTCAACCCGGAGGCCTTAATACAACAAAAGAACCTAACCTTGTGGGAGCTCCCACAAAAATGTTTTCATTTTCTGTACCTGGTTCCAGAATGCCTTCTCGATCAGCATCTCCTCTTTCGAGAAAATCTAGTCCACCTCGGAGCTCTGAAGTAACTACTGATGACTCAAAGCACAGCAGTGACAGTCAAAGCCAAGAAATTATCAATTTACGAGCACAGGTATCTCTTGAACTTGTGCATCATTATAAGAATAATACTACTATGTGCTGGTGTTTAAGTCTCGGAACCTTTTCATTTATGTGTGGCATTTGCATCAGAAACAATTGTTGCATTTTGATGAAGATTCTTCTTTTTTCTGCAAGATTGAGCTTCAATCATTTGATGACTATAAATTGTAGTTTTATCACCTATACAGAACCAATGACTTCCCTGTAATTACATTTCATTTTCAAAGGGATATGCCTGCCGAGGGTGCAAAGTATCGGAATAATGATATAAAAGGGCAGTTTCCAGGTTACAACTGACATGAGATTAGTTAAAATATCTTCCTGAAGTTAATAATAAGAATTGGTAAGAGCTCTGTCCCAATGGAGAAATTGGCCTGTAGATTGATTGTGGATGTAGTCTAGAGGCAAGAGGTGCCCATAAGTTTTATAACGAGGATTGTGGTGGGGGTGAGGGTAGAGAGACAATTGTGGGGTCAACAATATTCAGAAGTTCTTGTTGGGATTTAGAGGACTATACAAGGAGAAAGATAAGAATGAGGAGAAAAATTGAAAATAACAGATTGGAAAATCATGAACTTCTCGTCTGAAATGAACAGGTATAATCCAATGATCAATGTCTGCAAAATCTTATGCTTATTACACAACTGCAAACTCTCTTTTTCCCCTCTGCGCGATACTTTCTAGTTTATCAGCATCATAGTTTCCATGAATGTCATTGTTCTTTAAATCTACTGTTCATATTTTTCGATGCAATATATGTAGTTACTTGAAAGGGAACTCTAGAAAGTAATAGTAGTTTACTCTTAAAAATTTTTTCCTTAATAAGTTGATTGCCAAAAAACTATTTGAACTAATCGAATTGATTATCAAGAAAGTAGGTAAAAAGTTCCACGAACATCTGATTGGTTATGCCCTGTTAAAGTGGGTTTATTTTCTGCACATAAAGAAGATATTTTGTATTAGACTATGGACAGATTAGCCTACGGAAAGATAAATTTTCATGGGTGGTACTAGATGCATGACA
This sequence comes from Eucalyptus sp. ANBG9806169, assembly GCA_014182395.1. Lineage (NCBI taxonomy): Eukaryota > Viridiplantae > Streptophyta > Magnoliopsida > Myrtales > Myrtaceae > Eucalyptus > Eucalyptus sp. ANBG9806169. The sequence goes on from CM024579.1 coordinate 41,038,257, forward strand.
GGTATTCTCTTTAAGGCTCTAAGGCTGTTTCTAGATTAGGAAACGCATTACCTGTTCGAGAGAAGACAACCTTCATTGTTTTTTAGGATCAGTAGAAATATTTCATTAAGGGGCAACAAGGGGATGTCAACCCCTGTACGAAATCATTTACAAGCAAAGCATTACATTCTGTGGGCCAAAATGTAAAACTGAAAATCCGAGAATCTAAACTTATGACAAAATGGCTGTGAGGAATCAAACACTCCGATTCCTCTCTCTCGAAATTAGCCGAAAAAAGTTGCTCGTGGGATCAGTCGAATCATCTTTCTCCTATTCGCTAGAATGGATGCCCACCCTTGCTCTTAGCTCTCTCCACCACCTCCTTGCTCACCATTGAATACCTATGGCTGAGAGGACCAGATTCCAAATCCTCCTGGACTAAAACAGTTAAGAGCTGTAGATGCTTGACAGATTCATCTGCTGCCTGTTTGCAAAGGAAGCACCAGTTTGCCCACTCATTTTGTACAAATTGTCCAAATTTAGGATGCTTCCCCAGGAAGCTTCCCAAGCAAGAAACAGAAATTATGGTTGATGCTCCAGATTTCCAAATCAATTTTCTGGCGAACTAATCATTACGTATTTCTTCCATCAAAGTGGAAAAGATATCCTGCATTGAATACCTGTGAAACTAAAGAAAATCCCCAACATAAATACAGACTCGATGTGATGCATAGAGAGCCTTCTTGAATGCCATTTATATGCGCATTGGACACTCCCCAGGGAGATGCTTCAGCTTGTGTATTGTCTCATGCATATGGAATCCTATTAACCACCAACCCTCACCACTAGTTTCTCCTCAGGGAGATAAAACAAGCTAGAGACCACATACAGGCTTTTATGTTGTTGACATGATATCAGTACGAACTGAAAGAGATTATTTCCTATTTCCATCTTGACAATATACTTCAGGAAATCTTTGTGAGCCTATGAGGAGTCTAGAAAGAGAAGAGATGCACAAAGAGCAGACTTCACTTGGATTGTTGAGTTCCAAGAGTTTACTTGCCTCTTAGAAATCGAAAGCCAGTGATGGGATACTCTAGTACTATCATTAATCAGCTTAGAGATCTCGGAATCATGTAGCAGTGAAGGACAATTCAGTTCTATGACCAATTCAAAAATTTCTAATTGTATGTATGTACTTTTACATATAAGATTTTCAGGACCCATTGTTACAGTGAGTTTACTCAGTCACTTTCTTTGACTATTCACTTATTTAAAGAACAATGAAAGGTGCAAGCCAAGATCAGCATATCAGTGGTACCTATCCACCACTGGTTAGGACCAATGCATAAGACATAACCTATTTAATGTGTAGCCAGAAATTGTTATTTTCTGAATCAGTTGCATTACATGTCAATTCATCTAAAGTAAATCTTGAAGGGAAGAACAAAGGGTGGTACAAATGCTAGCCTTGACTGTCAGCATTTTAAAAGGAATAGCCTTGGTCTTTGTTATGATAATCCACTGTCTTTGGGATCATCTGCTCTGCGTACTGAGTCTTGACATGAAGTCATCATGCTATGTACAAAGCTGTAAAAGGAGTTTATTTAGGCATATGAAACCTTTAAAAGTACCCTACTTTTTACTCACTATCTGTCACAACCACGACAATTTTGTGGAGAAATTCCAAGGCAACATCAATTTATAGATTATTCTTCATTGTAATTACAAGTGTACCAATTTTTCTTATTTTCCTGACTCTTTTCTTAGTGTTATTTTTTAAGTGATGAATATTCATTTAAAATACTTTGGAATATTTTGCAGGTGGAAGACCTCACTTCCAAATCTCGTCATCTTCAAAGTGAACTAGAGAAAACGTCAAAGCAGCTGAAGCAGGTCACCGCAATAGCAGAAGATGAAGCTCAGAGGTGCAAATCTGCTAAAGAAGTTATAAAGTCCCTAACCACTCAGGTTTGTTGGCTGGTCAAATCTCTCTCTCTCTCTCTCTCTCTCTCTCTCTCTGTGGATCCGTCCAGAGTACCTTCATCTCCTTCAAACTATTTGGATGAGCATCTTGCTCTAACAATAATCTTCAGGATTATTTTCTGTATTTATATAAAGCATGTTCATTTGGATGAAAAGGGATCAATGCCTTAATCTGACAGTATGGCAATAAGGATTACTCATTTGGGGGTCGTCATATATATGGGCATCACTTCACCATAAGCGTGGTCATTTAAGTGTTCTTTCGCAAGAAATTGAATCTATGCAGCAGTTTCCATCTCTGAAATGGTGGCCATTCAGTGTCATGTATATGATGTAAACTGTCATGCCAAGTGAAATTGCAAGAAAGCTGAGAACCCAAACTTAAAATCTTCCAAAAGTTTATCACTATTCGACTCTCTCTCTCTCTCTCTCTCTCTCTCTCTCTCTCTCTCTCTCTCTCTCTCTCTCTCTCTCTCTCTCTCTCTCTCTCTAGCTTGCCTGCTCGCTCACAAACACATACCATGCACACTCTCGGTTAGGCTAGTAGGTTGCTGGAATTCAATACTCGAATATAGCCTTTACTAACCATAATTGTGCAAATCACAATTATCTTGCAGTTGAAAGAAATGGCTGAAAGACTACCTGTCGGACAGAGAGCCCAAAGTTCTGGTTCTGTTGTCAGAGAATTGTCCAATGATCCAAACTTGATCCATAATGAGAATCAGTCAGCAAAATCTAATTTTCTAGAAAACGAGTCCCATTTTAAGTCTGTAAACACAACTCTGCTCAATGGAATGAAGCAGCAACCTGAGAAGGCAGAATGGGTGGTGCAGGATGAACCAGGTGTCTATATATCGTTAGCCTCGTTATCCAGGGGAGGTAATGAGCTCAGACGTATACGTTTCAGGTATCAGCACCTTGCCATTCTTTGTCTTGGTAGCATAATTAGATAAGAGATGACTTTTGAGTCGGACCAATGTTAATATATAGATAATTATTATATATTGGGCAAAAATGGTGTGAGGTTCATTTGCACTGCATGAAAGAACCCAACTTAAAGTTGCTAGAAAGAATAACCCAAGTTCACATTGTGATGATGTGCAGGAGGCCAAGATAAGTTCATTGCATAAAACAATTCACCAGTTCCAGCCCAGCCTGTGAACAAAATTAGAATTGTGGATAGAATGTGAAATCTCATTGATCATTCTGTAAACGAGTTTTCAGAAAGCCAACTTTTATGCTATGCTTTTCTCTGGATCTTTCTTCCTCTAGCTTGAAGCATAAACCAGCCACTGCCTGCATCCTGCATTCATGGTATTAGATTATCCATTACCTTTTTCTGCTCCGATTGCCTTCCATATTGGTCTTCAAATTCTGAACTTCAGGAAACTGTTTAACTTGGATGGATGTTTAAATCTTGGAGCACTAACTAATTAAGTCATACATGTTCGGACATCTTTTTCTGATATGGCAATTTTTTTCTCCAACAGCCGGAAAAGTTTTACAGAGGAACAAGCAGAGAAATGGTGGGCTGCTAATGCAGCAATGGTTCTCGAGCGACACAATATACAGAGTACATAGTTTGTTATAGCTCCCACTGTGGTTTTGCTGATAGTAAACCAAAGCTCCTTGACAAAAGTGTCCAGGGCCCTCCTCCTCTCTGCTGGAATCTGTATATTCTTTTTCTTTTTCGTGATTCAGTGGAATTTTATTTGAGGATGGGTAGATGGTGACAGGTAGATTGAGGCATGAAAATGTAGAGAGAGAATCAATAGACGGAAAGATCCTCGATGAGGGATGTTTTTTTTCAAATTTGAGCTGCTGTAATTTTCTCCATATAGTCAATAGATTTTAATCTTTCTCAATCTTATCAGGCATATTGGTTTTTTCCACTCAGATCTGCCCAAAGGACAGTCCCTTTTCTTTCCAATACAGCAAGTTTCCTCACGTTAAAGCTTCTATCCCATTTTGTTCTAATCCTGATGAAGGAGCAGCATTAACTGATAGTTCCTTTCAATTCTGGGCCAAATGGCATTTTCTCAGAATGCTCATCGACATCCTCCTACTCCAAGCGTATTGTTACATGCTACGGTTTGGATGATCAAAGAAGAGCATACATACTTGTTACAGTAATAGAAACAAAGTCATTTTAGAGAGCTCAGTATAAACACCGGTGTCATAAGACAGAACTCCAGAAGAAAAAATGATTTCTTACGATCCTCTTTCTCGAGGATGCAAACAACTGTCTTGGCACCAATTCTTTCGATAGAATAACCATGTGTTTCTCAGTCATACTTCCTTCTTGAATTTTCTCCAAGCCTCGGATTATTGTTGATGTCCTCTGTGCAGTATATAAACCTGGCCATCCGAAAGATTCTGTTGAGGAATTTCAAAGTTGAAAATGTGAAATAATTGTTGATCAAGAGGTTCGTCAGGGGTTGAAGATGGCAGAAGATGTAAAACTAGCCGCTGTGCTTCCAGGGCTCCAATTTGGTGGGCATTTCTTCAACCAATGTAATTCATTTTGGCAATCACCCTGTTTCGGCAAAAGTTGAACCCATTCTCCTCGGGCTCTGAAGAAAATTTCCCAGTTAATCAGGCCGGAAGAAAAGCTCTTGTCGCACTTAAATTTCTCCAGGCAATCACAACCTGATATTGCTACGGCCAGCTTCCTTCACCGTTTCCTCCTGTCCTTTCAGCTCCTCTGTGGTGGCGATCTTCGGCAACCTTCCTGCAGCAGCATAAGTACTTGACAGAAGGATTGCATCTGCAGGGTGCTGTCTATACGTCTCACTGAGCGTTCGCTTCACATCTTCCCCCAACTCAACATTCCCATACACTCTGCAAGCACCCAGTAGGGCACGCCATGCAGTGGCGTCCACCTTAACTGGTAAGTTTTTGATGAGATCATGCGCTTCCTCCAGCATTCCTGCTCGTCCCAGGACATCAACAATGCAGCTGTAATGTTCGATCTTCGGCGAAAAACCATACTCCCACACCATTTTGTGGAAGCAGTTCATAGCCTCCATCACAAGCCCTCCATGGCTGCAAGCACTTAGAACTGCCAAGAAAGTGACTTCATTTGGTTTATGTCCCTCTTTCTCCATCTGATGGAACAGCCTCAGGGATTCAGCTGCCTGCCCATGATTGCCTAGAGCTGAAATTATAGCAGTCCAGGATTTCACATCCTTGTCTCTCATCCGATTAAAAATGCCAGCAGCTTTCTCCAAAAGGCCACATTTAGCATACATGTCCACCAAAGCTGTTCCTATGACTGCATCTGCGCATAGTTCTTCCTCATCAATAGATTCACAAATGTACTTCCCAATGCTTGAAGCAGTTGAGGCATCGCAAGCAGAGAACAACCCCGCCAATGTTGATGAATTTGGTACCACATTTTCGAGCTTCATTAAGTTCAACAACTCTACCGATTCTTCTACTAGACCATACCTAGCATACCGCTGTATCAAACAGTTCCACATGGCAGCGTCCTTTTGATCCATTTCATTGAAGATTTTACGTCCCGCATGGATATTCCCGACTTTTGCATATGTATCGATCAAAGCAGTGGCAACATTCAGTTTCAAGGAGAAGCCAGTTTTAATACAATGCCCATGGATCGTCTCGACTCCTAGGAGATTCCCAACATCACCGCTGGCATTCAAAACGTTCAGCATTGTGGTGGCACTTCCTCTCAAACCACTCCAAATCATTCGCCAGAACAATTCAATCGCCAAACTCGGCTTAAATGCCGTAATATAGCCACCCATTAACGTGTTCCAGGAAACCAAGTCATTTTCTTGAGGGAATTCATCGAACAACTGGCGTGCATCACCGATTCTGCTGGAAACGCCATAAAAATGCACGAGGCTGTTCTTCACCTCGACAAAAGATCCGTGCCCAGACCTAAGGACAATGCCGTGAACCCCTCGGCCGAAACCAAGAGCCTCCACTCGCGTACAAGCTTTGAGGGTCGTTACGAAAGAGAACCGATCGAGTAAAATCCCCTGCGTCCTCAAGTCATTGAACATGGCCAAAGCACGTTGTGGGTCGTCGCCAATGGAGTAACCTCTGATGATGGTATCGAACATGAAGAGGTTGGGGGATTGCGAGGAGTTGAAAATGGAGGCCGCATATCCCGTGTGCGCGATGGAAGACGCGAGGAGCTTGCTCAAGCTGAAACGGTCTCTGTCGAGGCCGGTTTTGACCATGTAGCCATGGATTTGAGAGATCTCAGAAAGGGTCTCGCAAGATTTAAGCAGAGAAACGAGCGAATGATCCGAGCCGAAGACGGAGCTCACTCGTCTAGCGTTAATCATAAATGGGCGAAAGTTCGGGTCTTTGCCTCAGTCGAGTGGCGTTAGCCAATGAAGATCACGAACCAGCTTCAAGACAGAGGCACCAAAAGCGAAAAGCTGTTGGAATAAGCTGTGAGATGGATCGTTTACATAAGATCGCGCGTGGCAAAATACTCATAGCAGACGAAGTTTGAATCTTTAATGAAAGAATCTTAACAAGTCGAAATTGAAAAGCTGGGATGGAAAGTGGATACTGGAGAGTTGGGATTCGTCTCCCGACTTCTGATCTTCTTATAAGGATGACGAATCATTTCAAGTTCTTGACAGAACCCAAGGTTTTGACTTTGAAGAGCAGTTCTTAGAAACAGAACCCAAGTTTGAACTTTGAGGAACAGTTCGTAGAAACCGTCGTTGCCATTGAAGGTAGACTCAGACTCGGTTATCTTGTTTCATAATAGTAGGTTCAGGTCGTTGGCGTGATTGGCGACATGGAACATTGTCGCTCCAGGAATTGGTCTTATGATACAATCTGCCTTTAGGTGCTTAATCCACCACATATCAATGCATAAACATGTCCCAAAATCAGATTCAGTTAGGGTTTATACTCCGCCCTAGAAACATCCACGACTCATGATGAAACACTGTAGATTGTTTATGCTTATATTTTGTGCCACGAGAATAATAAATTTTGTGCAATTAACAAACGCGTTTTTTTGCTTAAAAATTATTCCCGAGAATAGAATAAAAAAGAATTATTTCTGATAAAAAATTGTTCCCAGGAACAGAGGCGTTACTAAACGCGCCCTTAGTGTCCTGTCTCACTTCTAGGCCTCTCGGGCCAAGCGCTTGATCAACTGCACACATCCAGAAGAGCAGGGAAATTCAAGTCTTTACAACTCAGGTGGGTGGCAAGTTGTTCGAGCCGGGCATCGAATCAGACATTCACACCTCGAGTGCAACCTCGGGCAACAGAATTATCGCACAAAACAGCCAAAAATGAAATATAACAGACCAGTTGAAAGTGTGAATCTTAAATATCGGAAAACTGTATATACAATGACTTCTTCCAAAGGTCAGTGACATCGAATCCTCACCATCATTTTCATACATTGAGGAACCAAAATTTTTCTAGAGCGCCAAACCAGATGCTACAAATGGTACCCCCAACAACAAAAGGACAGCCGATTGCATAAACCTATAAATCTACCTTCCTTTCAAGAAATTCTTGACAGGGCGGTCAATTCGTGCCTTCTCCTCCCTGAAAGGTTGAGTTGATGCATCTGCAAGGCTGGGTAATCTTGGTGCGCTCCCCTTACCTTTCTGGGCATTAGGTCCCACCACCTCTATCATATACTTCCACCCATCAATTGGCCTTCGCCGGCTAAATATGTGGCTCTTTATGAAACTGGCTATCTGCACAACAATTTCAACCCCATGTGAAAAGGAACTGAAAATGAGGAGCAAGAGTGACATTTGAGGAAGAAGAGGTAGGGAGGGAGCCATAATGTTATGATTATTTATGTCAGAGGAAATACAATGCAGTCAACGTATTAACAAGGGTAAGCAGCCCATGTCCTGCACAGACTGCCTGATGACTGGAGATCTTTCATTTGGGGGGGAAATGTACACGCTTCCTGCGATATTAGGCCTAAGAAATGATAGAAATGATGAGATGAGATCCTGATTTGGTAGGACCTTTAAACAGTATCAGGCCTTAGTCCAAAAGCAATGGGATGGGTATGATATGTCTCGACACCAATCTTTAAGGTCATCACATATATAAATTACAGCAAACCACGGTGCAGAATGTGAAACGTGAAAGAATGGTAGATGGCATTTGGAATTACTGCATGATTATGCAACTGATCTCTATAGTATTATTTTTCCTACAGGATTTGTACTTTACAGGCAGATGCTTCCATATTAACATGCAATATTGACAGGTTTCAAACTTGAATTGACAGTTATATGACACTGACAAATGGACAAACCTGAAATTTGCTGTATGCAATACGGCGCTCAAATTCTTGGAGTAGAATATCTTCCTCCCTCTGTGACATTTCCCACACATTGTCATCTTGAGACTTGGATGTTGTTTCCCAACCATCAGGCTTATTTTTAAACTCAGAAGATCCCGATGAGTTTGTTGAATTCCAATCAGAACTAGGAGAGTCAAAAATCCTGCAATTCATTTTAAGTGCACAAAAAGTAGTTAAGTGCGTATCTCTGGGAATTCACATCTCACAGCAGGGCTTCTAAGTACCAGGGTAAAATTGCAAGAAAGCAACCATCAAAACACAGTAATGCACTTTCCCTTGGCATGATCATAACAGACTGAAGTCATGATAGTCTTTTTGTCCAGGACAAAAACCTCAAATCATGTTCATGTGGAAAGAATCAAATTAAAACGTGGAGAAAGAACTAAACAATATAATACTAGAGAATTGTCGCAGTTCTCTAGTATTATATTGTTTAGTTCTCTAGCATTATATTCTCTATTGCCAGGATAATCGGTGGAAAAGACATCATTTGGTAAAGCAACCTGTCAGTTCCCAAGAGCAAATGGAAGGACAAGGGGTTCATAGTTTGATAACCAGGCATCAATCTTTTGACAGAATGCAATCTAATAAGCAAGAGTTTATCTTCCTAGTGATAAATTATGACCAAAAAAAAAGTTTATGCTCTACAAAACTTCACGATTTTATATGCTAGGATTCAGCATGAAGTACAGTGAATATGATCCTCGCCATTTCTTTGTACTTTCTTTAGCAGCTACATGATTGATCAGATAATTACTGACATGGACCAAAAATCACGGTAAAGGCCAGAGAAGACCTCACATCAGGGTATATAAATAAAACAATATATCTTTGTTCACAGCCATAAAACCATAAAAGGTTCAGTAAATGTAAGCCTCAAATCAATTTCACCAGATAATCTGAATCGGCTTTCATGCATATTGTTCTTTGGAAAGTGGTGACTTCAAAAGCAGGAGTTACAGACCGGGACAAAAGATGATCCTCCTATTTGGAAAAATTCAAGATCTCTTAAACAAAAGTCGCAAAAAACATCTAATAAAAGAACCCCATCCCAGATACATCAACCATATTTTCAAAACATTAAACTTACCAAAGATGCGATGCTAACATCCCTGAAGCCAATATGCCAAAAATAAAGAATAAATCTATCAAAAACAGATGCAACCCTTGAGCGGACAAGACACAGGGCTAGTGCTAGGGTGTTTACACGCCATCCAAAAAACACGTTTCAAAACTTAATCCCATGGCCTTTGAGCATCCTCATGAACTTGAGAGAGAATCGCCTACTTGTCACATTAGCAGCTGGATTCTCAGAGATAACAGGATACCACGTTGATTTTCACTAACAAGGACATCTGCAGAGAATGCTTATATCCAATTGAACTACAAATGAAACCCGCAAAAGAGAGAACCGCTTCCTCCCAAAACGTCATTTTCCTCAGCCATCTCTCGAGCTAATTCCAAGCTAGCACTGATGTCTACCTCAAATTCGAAAGTTCTTAGGAATAAACTAAAGGCAGCCTCTAACATAGCCTCCATCGCTTGTGCCAGCGAATTCATACATTTTCAACTATTAACAAGTCAATGCAACTCGTTAAAGATCCGCTCACACTTCAATGAACCAATCATACCCAAAGCACAATCCAATGCACCAAAAGCCAACACAGATACGAGAGAGACAAATCAGAGACCGAATGGAAACTTGAAAAAGAGCTGAGAACATACTCGGAAGCGGTATGAAGCAATCTCTCGATGTCATCTCCAGCACCAAGCTTGGCCTCCTCCTGCTTCTCGATCTCCTTCGTCCACAGCCCCGCGTGGATCCTCTGCTTCTTCAACCGATAATCCTTCTTAATATTCTCCAAGCTGTACAGCGAAGAATCCGCGCTCCCTCCCTCGCTCCTCTGCTTCTCTCGCTGCCTCAGCTCCTTGCCCTTCGACACCTTGCTCCTCTCGCCCCAGTTCTCGTTCATGTCCTCCACGAACGCCTTCGTCTCGGCGTCCACGTCCGACGGCAGGACGACGGCCGGAGAAGGGTCCGACGACGGGAAGTTCACGTCGCTCTCCCACGGCGCTCGGTTCCCGGACGACAGGTCGTCCGGCAACCACGCCGTCTCCCACGCGTCGTTCCATTCGTCGCCGCCGCGGCCGCCGTTCTTGGTGGAGAGCGCTCTGGCGGCGGCAGCGGAAATGGAGCCGAGGGCCGACCGGAGGGCGAGGAATTGAGCAGGACTCGGCGATCCGAGCGTCGGTTTCGCTAGTCGTTGAAGAGCGTGCATGGTTAGGTTTTAGCAGAGCCTTTAGAAGGGTTTAGCAGGCGAAGGGACGAGACGAGGGAGGAGGAAGACGATGATGGAGAAGACGGAAGAATTCTCGCAGAAGTGTCGGCCCGGCCCATCCCGGCCCGGCTCGTTTCGGGCCCATATTCGTAGCCCCATATGATACCTTATAAGCCCATAAATCGGCTAAATCCGGAACTTTGGTTTGACTTTGTACATATATGGTAATGATATAGAGGAGCGCTGCTAGTGGGAGTTTTTTTTTTTTTTTTCGGTCTGCTACTTACTCTATTCCTATTCTACACTCACTCTCAGATTTTTGCCCCGCTGCTAGTGAGAATTCAAACGAGTTTTTTTCAGCGTACAACATTTCCTAAACTTCCTCATTTCTATTTCTAGCTTACCCGTGTTATTTTTCTATCCGGGCTCGGACCAGGTTTAGTGGCACATGACATCTTTTTTTGCAGCCATGCCGAGCCACTGTGCTGCCAAGTCCTCGACACGCTGTCTAGCCACGAGCCTGGCTCCTCTCTCTCTCTCTCTCTCATGTGACTCACGACCACCACAACGAAGGTGGCAAACTTCACGCAACCACAAACGACCTCAAATCCGAGGTCGCACGGTCGGCTTCTCTGGAGAGGCTGTTTTCATTGCGAAACCTGGTCACGCTATTTGGAGGTTCTTTCTCCGTGTGGTAATAACAATCTCGAGTCTCCTATGATTAAAGTAAGCGATGCTCAAGTCTTTCCAGCTCAGTTTACATACATCCTTCACTTCATATAAAGCCTTTAAAATCTACAAGTCGTCGAGCGACTTTTAAGGCTCAAAAAGAGAGACGAACGTTATCCACAGAAGTCGCAAAGCAAGACCGCGGTAAGGCCTACGCCCGCCCGCATCAGCACTGAGCTCTTTTCAAAAAGAGAGCGCGGACATCATTTCCGATCGGGAAGAGGCGTCGAGAGGATCGCGAAGTTGACGGAGCAACCGCCGGCGGCACTGGCTTGGATCGAGGGACTAGGGTTTTCTTCACGTGACCGACAACCGCCGACTACGGACTGCGGCGGAGGAAATGGGCCAGGAAGAAACGGAGAACGTTAGATCGCGGTCGCGGTCCAAGCCAGGCTGGTCGCGAGTCGCGAGACGCGAGGAAGGGGGAAGAAGATGAGGAGCCCCCACGGAACGCTTTACTTTTACTCGATCGCGAAAAGGACCGTCGTACACGTGCTTTTTGTCCCTTCATTTGAGAAAAGGGATAATGATGTCGACCTCCGACCCTACGCATTTCTCGTCTTCGGATGGGGGGAGCGAAACGGGGGACAGCTCCATCCGACGGTGGAGAATGCTCCTTCGCCCGGCGGCTAACGTTTAGATTGGTTTACCCGGCGGCGGAACTTAGGCCGAGTGCTTATCCATCGACTAAGTAGCATCAATACTTACACGCGACACGACGCGACACGACACGTCAACACATCGTTTCTCAAAAAATAAAAAATTCTAACATGAGACTCGTTGTATATTATATACATAATAAATTATCATAAATAAATAAATAAATAATTAAAAAATCATAGAATGAATATACACTAAAAATATTAATCCGTCATTTATTAATATCATTTATTGTTTTAATTTGACAAATTCAACTTAATAATTCATAAAACTTGGAAAAAAACATGTGATCCATATTTTGGACTCGCATGTTAGATATGTTGAAAGAAGAAAATAAAAACTTAAGAGATGAATTATATATCACGGTAAGTGGGACTGTGGGAGTAAAAAGAGAAGAGAATGTTAGCTTTTTCTTCTTTCTTCATTTATTATCTTTATTATTATGTTTTATTTTTTTACATAATATATATATTTGACATATCATTTATTAAATTTTTAAAATTGACGTTGATATCGGAATCACGTATCGGAAATTCGTATATCAAAATTTTGACTCAAGTGTTGAGAAAATTGATTAGGTATCAGATTTTCCGACACGTATTGACTGAGTGTCAGAGAGTGTTCGAGAGTGTCGGACACGTGTTGAAGTGTCTGACACGACACGAAAACTCTTAAAAAGTGTCGGTACTTCACAGTACATCGATGTTTCATGAGCCACAGGAGTTCGCAAGATGCTCTCTTGCCCATTCCCTATGAAGCGACAGATGTTACCCTCGTGTGCTCCACATGTTTTAAACTTCGGTTGGTATCGAAACTAAATGGTGGTTGCAATGAAATTAATCAAGGGCATCATCAACCGGGAAAGACAGGAGCGAGAAAAGAAAGAAAAATCATGCGTCTTCCTTCCATCTTCATAACCTGAAAAAGCTACAGCTGAACATCCGGCGAATTTACAAAGAAGAGAGAGGATGAAAGAGTGGAGAAAAGCGAATCGCTCGAAAACCCTTCTCCATTTCCAGCTTCTTTTCCATCTTACAGTCCTCCTCCTGTTCTCTCTTCGGAACCCCTAAACTGTCTGTTTCTTCTCTTTCGCTAACGTTGAAGTCTTAAATCACCCTCTAATCAACCCGACGCTCTCACCGGGGCATTAAGCTCGGACTGCAGAAGAGCGTAATGATTCGTAGCCTCGTCCTCCAGCTCCCACACCAACCCCTCCCACAGATCGATCGACCCCTGGCCTTCACCAACGCTGCCGCACAGCCCGTCGTCGTCACCTTCTCCCATGCCCACGCCGCGTCCTACCTCGCTGCTCTCTCTGCTGGGCAGGCCGAGCTCGTCGTCGGAGGCCTCGAGCAAGCGCCTCATCACCCTCTCCCTCTCGTCTCCTCCTTCGCCTCCGCCTTCCCCCGCAGGCGAAGGAGGGGCTTCTTCGGCGGAGGCAGTCGAAGGGTCGGAGGAGCCGGAGGCGAGTTCTCGCTGGAGGCTCGTGATGAGGGACGACAGGTCTTGGCCCGCCACGTCTTCCTCTTCCTCGAGGAGGGAGAGAATGTCCCTGTACGAGCTTTGCCGCTTCTCCTCCTCTTCTACGTCGGGGGTCGCCTCTCTCCGGCGCTTCAGTGGCGACGTTTCTGCCATTGGAGACGGCTCCTTCTTCCTCTTTCCTTTGAGCCCTTTCTGTGGACGAGCGAGAGAGGATGGGAGGGAGAGAGATAAGGTGGTGAGAGTGCAGACCAGGAGAGGGAGGAGGGCAGCAAGTGAAGACATTTATATATAGAGAGAGGAGGAGGAGGCAAATAATATTTAATTAAATTTCGACCAGGAAAAAAAATATTTGGTTCAAAACTTAATATAGAAAAAATGACACAAATAATCTTGAACTCTAGCCGAATATGCAATATAATTCTTGGACTTTTATTTTGTTCAATATGGTTTATGAACTTTAGCTCAATTTATAATATAGTCACAAAGTTTTAATTTGTTTGATGTAGTTCTAATGAACATGTTCAATTTAGTCTATAAATTATATTCAATATTTTCTCTGATATTACATTAATAGAATAATTATATTTAATATTTTCATATAATTCAAGAACTATATTGAATATATATCAAAAGTTTAAGGATTATATTGAATAAGTTAATAAATCCAAAGATCATATTACACATCAGACCAAAATTCAATAACCATTTGTGTCATTATCCCTTGAATATAAATTAAATGTTCCGGGGGCTTTGTATTTAGCTTCATTTCGACACTCCCATCGCTAGAATGGTTCTCACCCAAAGAGGAGCTTGAAATCTATTTGGAAGTATTAGCGGTGTCCTTGATTTTGGGTCCATTGCCACTGTCGATTTTCTTCTGATTATTCTTGTCCGAGTAAAGCTAAGTCGCAAGAATGATTTTCGTTCCTCCATTTTTAACCATTAGGCAGTAGGCACCACCAAGCCGTCATTAAATAAAAAAAAAAAAAACAAAACTTAATTAAGTGGGCCGAGAAAAGAGGAGCCCCTGTCCCTCTTAAGTAAGCCCACTCTGCATTTTTCCTCTGGGCCCAAGCCCATTTAGAGGTTTACTGTTTAGGAGTTCTGATGCCTGTCCAGCATAAGTAAACGAGAAAACCCTAAACCCGATTCTTTCCTGAATCCTCTCTCCCCTCGCCGCGAAGCGGAAGAAGAAGAAGAAGCGCCTCCTCAGCAGGCGGCGAGTCGCAGCGGAAACCGTCGTCCACAAGCTTATCGCCATGGGTCGCATGCACAGTCGCGGGTACGTTCCAGCATTCTCTATCGTTTCTCCGATTATCCGATCGGATGAGCAAGTGGCCGATTCGTCATAACTCGTGCGTGTGATTTTTTGCAGTAAGGGCATATCGGCCTCGGCGCTTCCGTACAAGAGGACTCCACCGAGCTGGCTCAAGATCTCCTCTCAGGACGTGAGTGGAATCCCTCTTCATCTGCGTGAGTTGAAGGTTTCGTGTGAGGCCGGCGTATGTCGTGGGACTGATGATTCGACTCGATTGCTGCTGTAGGTGGAGGAGAACATCTGCAAGTTCGCGAAGAAAGGCTTGACGCCGTCGCAGATTGGTGTCATTCTTCGTGACTCCCACGGGATTGCCCAGGTGAAGAGCGTCACGGGGAGCAAGATTTTGCGTATCCTCAAGGCTCATGGTATGTATTACTTTCCATATTCATTGTGTTGTATTTATGAAGTGGATTTGCAAGTTAACATAGAAAATGGATTTCAGATGTACGGAAGTGATGTAGTACTTAAGTTGTAAGCTTGATGACTTTGGCGGCTGTAACCCGTTAAGCACAGCTTTAAGAGGATGTAAGTTAGATTTTGGATTGGAGCTTGTTATGTTATTGTAGTCCTCAAATCATCCTGAAAACTGTTCAATCGGATTAAAAATGTCATTTTTGGAATCCAGTGCATGTTTCTGTTCTGCGTAAAATTTGGGTATCGATTGTTTTGGAAGGCATGGGCTGCAACTGCTTCTAACTGAACGGCACAAGTTGTTCGGCACACTGGTTCATTTCTCTAATTTGGATAGCCGGAAAGATCTCCTCTTTTCTGATGATTTGGTTTTGCTTTTCCAACAGGTCTTGCGCCCGAAATTCCTGAGGATCTCTACCACCTCATCAAGAAGGCAGTGTCCATCAGGAAGCACTTGGAGAGGAATAGGAAGGACAAAGATTCCAAGTTTAGGCTCATTCTTGTCGAAAGCAGGATCCATAGGCTCGCGCGCTACTACAAGAAGACCAAGAAGCTTCCCCCTGTCTGGAAATAGTAAGCTCTCTTGCTGACGTTTGTTGAAATCTTTATGTTGCATGGTAGCAAGCGCAATATCAAGTTCTGTTCTGCGTATTTAATGATTCTTTAATTTGTCACCATCTAGCAACTTCAACTGAAACTATGGGAATTAGTCTTCAGTAGTTTTTGAACTGCACGTGGGCAGGGGAGTCCAAAAGACAACTCCCTTGCTAGACCAATCGACTCTTTCTTCCCTAATATGAATCTAAAGCCTAATACCTGACTTGGAGTGCTAGCTCGACCTATGAGTCTGTTACAGATGTCTGAGTCTTCCATGACTCATGGTTGTAAATATAATAGATAAACCAATATGGTCTGCAGCTTAGCAGTGGTTAACTTATCTTGACATTGAACTTTTAAGTTTTGGATGTCAGAACAGAGTCATTATGGACTATTGTCTCATGCCTAGTTACTCTTTTTGGTATATAGATATACTTTCCTGCTGGTCTTGGTGTTTTCCAGTTTCTAGTTGTCTCCTGTTAAGGGCAGATTGGTTGAAAATATCCTTCAAACTTCATCTTTTGTCTAGTAATGTGCATTCTCCATTATCCTGTCTTCTATAGATTTATTGAATTTTATGATTTTATTTATCCCTTGTTTTTTGTCTGTGTTGCAGCGAGTCTACAACTGCTAGCACTCTTGTGGCTTAAGCAGCATTTTGGATCATAAACCAGTTTTGATGTATCATTTGATTGCTGGTGGTCATTGATGCTCTCTCACTCACTATTGCTCTTGAGAATTTCATGTAGTTTGGATGAAAGTATATTTTTTATTGTACTCTAGGTGAGGATAGAGAGATGAGATTTGTTGTGTTTTGACTATCATTTTCATTTATTGATTTTGAAGTTGACCTATGTAGCGTCGTCTTGGTGGTAATGGTTCAATTTGGAAATAGCTTACTTCCAATTGCTCCACAAGTTGGAGCTCTCCTCTCGGTTCATTTGAAAAAAAGATGAGGATATCCTCTTTTGAGGACATCTTAATTTAGTGGTAATTCAATGACGATCTCATGCTGGGGACCAATTACAAATTACCAGCCGAACACGATAAGGAGCGAGATGCTGTCGATGATAATGTATGATGTTGGTTGATGCAAAGTAACACAACTGCTTTCCATCTTTGTCCTTTGTTGGATTGAGGACGTCTTGTTCCGAATGTGGCTTCTCTAGTTCGTGATTCATAGTTGAATGTATGCTTGAGAGAGTCAATTTGAGGCAGGTCTGAAATGGTCTTCTTGCGGTTGTAAGTTCTAACTGCTGAGGTTGGGTGAATTTAGGTTTAGGTACGGTGTTGTCACTCGAGCTGTAGAAGCAGCAAATCTAACAGATTTATTATCAAATTCTTGACCAGGAAAATGTTTGTTTGAAAGCAAGAACGACGGGGCTGATAGACTCAATCGGCTTTATTTGGCATTTGAAACCTTTTCCTTAATTTCCTTGACAGCAACTAAAGGTTTAGTCCTCGCACTCTTTGATAACAGGTTGTAACTAATTCAATTAACAGATGATACAAGATGAATGCTTGCGCCTAAGCCTGTTTTTTCGTTCTCAAAAGAGTCAAAATTTTGACTAAGTTGTGCCTGATCTGTGTTTAGCACGATATACTTATATAATGATTCCTCAAAACTGGCAGATTGTTGAGACAAAAGTTCGTTCCTTGGTAATTTTGCATGCTGGTAAGCGAACAATCCCTGTTATTTCCAACGCCAATGTATATGTAAGAAAGAATGCGATCAATGAATACTCACTTTGAAATGTTCTATACACTTGATAGCATCGTTAGGGAACCCTATGAGCAATTCAACTTCTCAAACCTATCAAATTTCTCCCAGCGCTGGATTGTGAGATCTATTTCACTATGCATCACAGCAAAAGTAAGTAAATTAGGTACATTCAAACCAAACCCACAACTGATATACAACTCTGAGGACATGAGTAAACTTTACAAGCCTGATCTTATCCCTTGCTTCCGCTTGTTGCTGATTAAGCACCGCGAGTTCTTCCTCAGGAGCCTACGGAAAATATTAACATCAAAGTCGATAATCTTTTGATTGATTAGCAGGTCAACGGCAAGCAAGAGTAGCAGTCATAGATCAATTGATATACCTGCATTCGGAAGGCAGTTGGACCGTCACCAATGAGTTTTATCATAATCAAATCAAGGATAAACAATTCGAGTTCTTCTGATTATTCTTGACAAACTTGATTAAGAGAGCCTGAGAAAAAGAGGAGTGTCTATCCCTCTCAAGCCCATTCTGCATTTTCTTCTGGGCCCAAGCCCATTAGAGGGCTTCCGTAAGGAGTTCTAATACAAACCCTAGATACTCGCCTGGATCCTCTCCCCGTCGGAAGAAGAAGAAGAAGAAGAAGAAGAAGAAGCACCTCCTCAGCAGGCGGCGAGTCGCAGCGGAAGCCGTCCTCCACAAGCCTCTCGCCATGGGTCGCATGCACAGTCGCGGGTACGTTTCTTTCTGCATTCGATCGTTTCTCCGATTATCTGTTCGGATGAGCAAGTGGCCGATTCGTCATAGCTCGTGCGCGTGAATCTTTTTTGCAGTAAGGGCATCTCAGCCTCGGCGCTTCCGTACAAGAGGACTCCTCCGAGCTGGCTCAAGATCTCCTCTCAGGACGTGAGCGGAATCTCTCTTCATTTGGTTTTCGGTTTCGTGTGAGGCGGGCGTATCTCGTGGGATTGATGCGATTCGACTCGATTGCTGCTGTAGGTCGAGGAGAACATCTGCAAGTTCGCGAAGAAAGGCTTGACGCCGTCGCAGATTGGCGTGATTCTTCGTGACTCTCACGGGATTGCCCAGGTGAGGAGCGTCACCGGGAGCAAGGTCTTGCGTATCCTCAAGGCACACGGTACGTTTTACTTTCCATTTTCATTGTATTCGTGAAGTGAACTTTGCCTGTTAATATATGGATGCTGTCTATATGCTTAGCTATGGAGTAAGCTTGATGACTTTGGCGGCTGAAACCAGTTAAATCACTGCTTTAAGAGGAGATTAGTTAGTTTTTTGGAGCTTTATTATGTTGTTGTGGTCCCAAAATCATCCTGAAAACTGTTGGATCGGATTGAAAAGAAGTCATTTCTGGAATTCGATGTGGGTTTTTGTCTTGCGTAAAAGTCGGTATAGATTGTTGGAGAAAGCATCGGCTGCTACTGCTTCTAACTAAACAGCACGAGTTGTTTGGCACAGGAAAGTCTCCGCTTTTTCTGATGATTTTCTGTTTTGCTTTTACCAACAGCCCTTGCGCCCGAGATTCCTGAGGATCTCTACCACCTCATCAAGAAGGCGGTGTCCATCAGGAAGCATTTGGAGAGGAACAGGAAGGACAAAGATTCCAAGTTTAGGCTCATTCTTGTCGAGAGCAGGATCCATAGGCTTGCCCGCTACTACAAGAAGACCAAGAAGCTTCCTCCTGTCTGGAAATAGTAAGCTCGCTTGTTGATGTTGGCCTCTTTTTGTTGAAACCTTTATGTTGCATGATAGTAAGCATAATATATCAAGTTCTGTTCCATGTATTTAATGATTCTTTGTCCCCATCTAGCAACTCTGACTGAAACAATGGGAGTTAGTCTTCAGTAGTTCTTGACCTGCATGTAGGCAGGGGAGTCGAAAAGACAACTCCCTGCTAGACCAATTGACTCTTTTTTTTCGTTAATGTGAATCAAAGGCCTTAATAGCTTTGTGACTTGGAGTGCCAGCTCGCCCTATTAGTCTGTTACAGATGTCCGAGTGGTCCATGGCTCATGGTTGTAAATAGAATAGAGAAACCAAAATGGTCTGCAACTTAACGGTGGTTAATTTATCTTGACATTGAACTTTTAAGTTTTAGATGTCATCATGTCAGAACAGAGTCATTACTGACTATTGTTTCATGGCTGGTTACTCTTTTTAGTATAGATATACTTTCCTGCTGGTCTTGGTGTTTTCCAGTTTCTAGTTGTCTCTCGTTAAGGGCCGATTGGTTGAAAATTTCTTTCAGACTTCATCTTTTCTCTAGTGCATTCTCCATTATCCTGTCTTCTATAAGTTAATATGATTTTAATTACCCCTTGGTTTATGTCTGTGTTGCAGCGAGTCTACAACTGCTAGCACTCTTGTGGCTTAGGCTGCGTCTTGGACCATGAACCAGTTTTGATGTAGCTTTTGATTGCTGATGGTCATTGATGCTCTCTGTCACTCACTCGCTCTTGCTCTTGAGAATTTCATTTAGTTTGGATGAAAGTATATTTTTCATTGTACTTTGGGTGAGGACAGAGAGACGAGTTATGTTATGTTTTTGACTATCATTTTCATTTTTATCGATTTTGAAGTTGGCCTGTAGCGTCGTCTTGGTGTTATTGGTTTAATTTGGATATAGCTCACTTCCAATTACTCCACAAGTTCGAGCTCTCCTCTTGGTTTTTTTTTAAAGAAAATGATGTTGAGTGGTAATTCAATGATGATCTCATGCTGGGGACTGATTAGAAATTACCCACCGAACAAAATAAGGAACAAGATGCTGTCCGTGTATTCTGTTGGCTAATGCAATGTTATGTAACACAACTGCTTTCCATCTCTTTCCTTCGCTGGATTGATGGTAGTTAGTGTTATAGCAGAATCTGAGACAGGATTAAACAGCGTTAATTGATCTGAATGTTGCTTCTCTAGTTTGTGATTTATAGTTAAATGTGTGCTTGAGAGAATCAAAGTCAAGGCAGATCCGAAATGGTCTTTTAGCGGTTGTAAGTTCTAACTGCTGAAGTTGGGTGAATTTAGGTTTAGGTGCGGTGTGGTCACTCGAGTTGTAGGAGAAGCAAATCAATCACCTCCATTATCAAATCCTTGACCAGGAAAATGTTTTCGTTGAACCCAAGGACGACAAGGCCGATGGATAATCGACTTTATTTAGCATCTGGAACCTTTTCCTTTATTTCCTTGCGAGTACACCGAAGGTTCAGTTGTCGAAAGCCATCAAAGCGGGGTGAGATCCAACATCTTCCAGACAAGCCGTCAAATGGATCATGCATGGATTTCGCAGTCATCTAGCTTGAAAAGATGTCCCTAATCTATCTGGAGTGCCGGAAGTGCTTAAGGTGAAAATGGTCAGTATGTGTCGAGGAAAATGCAAGTGCACAGACGGATTCAATATTAAAGAACGCCTGTGGAATCAATCGAAGAGCAACTCCTCTTCAGGATAAAATATGTGGAATTGCCAGTTGCCCTGTCTGAACCTCTGACTAATGTAGCTCGTACATGGAAACAAGAAACACCGAAATGGTTTTTATGACAAGGAAATCAATAAAAAAAATTGGTCTTATTGGTGAATGCCTGCGCTGAGGTCTCTATGTTGGCCCTCAGAGTCAAAATATTCGACTTGGTTGTGCCTGATCACTGTTTAGCAGTGTACTTGATTTATGATACCTCAAAACGGGCAGCTTCTTAAAGCAGAATTTGGTTCTTGGACAATTTTGCTTGCTGGTAAATAAACAATCACTGTCATTTCCAAGTCCAGGACATATGTAAGAACGAGTGCGACTAGTGAAAAAACTCACTTTCAGATGTTCTATACGCCTGATAGCATCATTAAGTAACTTCATGTGCACTTCAGCCTTGAACCAATCCAATTTCTCCGGCTCTAGATCGTAAGATCTATATCACCGTGCATCTCAGCAAAGTGGATTAGGCACATTCGATCAATTCATACCAAGCCACAGCTGACTATACAACTTTGAGGACATGATTACACTTTATAAACTTGATCTTATCCTGTGCTTCAACTTGTTGCTGATTAATGCAAATAACAAAGCTAATATACGGCTCCTGAAGAGACAACTTTTACTTGCCTCTTGGTTTTCGACCAACTTGTGATTCAAGATAAATATCGTGAGGACAAATCAAATTTAGATTGATCATACAAGAAAGATAAGAGATCAAACATACTCTCCTCGTGATACATTAGGGAGGTTGAGATATCGTAGCAAGACATCCCCGACACTGCGAGAAACATCTTGTTTCGATATATTGTGAGTCTGTGACGAAGAAGGAAGTTAAGGATGATAAGAGAAGAATTCTTCAAAAGAAAGAACTTTAAATTAATCGACCTGCTGCTGCTGATGAAACTAATCAGTCGACCATTCGGAGAAAATATTATCAAACCAACATTCGTGCCACACAACTTTGATAACTCAGCGGCGTTCTGGACAAGTCCATCCTCGCACTTTCTATAGGTTACTAGCCGACCGGTAGGATTATCGATTTTCTGCACCGCCAACTTATCGCGGCCCATGGGCGACACGAGCAGGAGACGGAGGAATGCGAATCAATGAGGAAACAGATTTGGCTGTGGCTAAGTAAGAGTTCAGTGGAGGGATTATATAAGCGGACAGATGAGACGATGCATTAACTCTCCAGGGCATGCAGAGTGAGAGTCATGCATTAACTTGGAAGGAAATTGAGGGCATCCGTTCATTGCATGATTAATTGCCAAAAACTGAACCTCAAGCATTAGTTAACACCGTAGCATCTTGCTCACGGTACAGTACAGACCCCAAATGGCACAGTACCCAACACTGAGCTGTTCGAAAGACAAATAGTTAAGTGATCGAAGACAAGTCCACTAAAAACCATTCTTTAGCGCCTCATAGATCAAAATCGATAGTGATCATTGAAACGCCAGACCTGCTCATCTATTGGTCAATTTGAAAAAATGTCAATCGGTGGATTTAGCATTGTGAGTTTTTTTGCTGACAATAGAAGATAATTTGAATTTCCACGGAGGAAGAGCGTGTGGCGAAGTGCAGCCAACAAGCCTTCTATACCGGTGCAGTTGAGTCTTACGTGGTTTGCAGTATGTGGGAGGTTGCCAAATAATTTTTACAATATAAAATTAAAAAAACCGAAGAGAGCGTCCGTCAGGGGGGATGTAGCTCAGATGGTAGAGCGCTCGCTTAGCATGCGAGAGGTACGGGGATCGATACCCCGCATCTCCATCTCGAGATATACTTACTAATTTCCGTTTTCTCTTTTTACTTTCTTTTTGCCTTGGCCAACTGCAATACCAATTACCAAACTCTTTGGTATGCAGAAAATCAAGGTGGATTATTGAGTGGGTCATTAGAGATGCATCGAGGGGATGTAGCTCAGATGGTAGAGCGCTCGCTTAGCATGCGAGAGGCACGGGGATCGATACCCCGCATCTCCATCCTGTGATATGTTTCTTGTTTTATCTTTCTATTTTCTTTTGCCTTGGCCAACTGTAATACCAATATCTTTAGATGCAGAAAATCAATCTAGAGGATCAAGCGGGTCAGTTAAAGACTCATTGTTGGGTCGTTGGGTGGCCCGAATTCTGTTGAGTTGGTGCCTCACTTGCATCCGTTCATTGCAGCTTTTACTTTTTCACGACCCGCTTCCGTCTGGACTTGCACTCACTCTTCTGGTAGATTTGAACTTGCACTTAGGCACCGAGGTTTTCAGCAAATCAACTCCCTTGGATTTTAGTTAGTATTAGACTCTGTCACTTTCCTTTCCATTATATGAACCTATGAACCTAAAAGAGGTCGATGCTTTTGTAAGTAGTCCTGCTAGCTTGCGCTACAATACTATTTTATGCCGCTGGTAGATTCTCAATGTTGCAAAAACTTAGGCATTGCAGAAGTTTTAGTTCCAAGACTCGTGGTTTGCATTTTAATGTCTACTTTAATGGGCTGCAACCTAAGAGATAATATTTTCTTGATGTTGAAGGATGTTCTGATTCCGTCGCTCGTGACGTGACAGTTCATAATGTTGGATTGAATGACTCTGCACGTAGGGTGGTAGGGTTGTAGTGTTTCATGGCAGGTCACTCATACCCTTCAGTCGTTATCGTTTCCCTCTTGCAGCAGACTGGTTGGAATTTTCTGTCAAGTCTGCCTTGTGATGGTAACATGCATATGCTGTTATCCTGTCAATTATTCATGATGCTGCGTTTCTTTAGCTGATGCACATCTTGCTCTATATCTTTGTCGCAACGAGTCTTCCACCGCTAACTCTCTTGGGGCTTGAGCTGGGTATGGACCCTAGATCAATTTTGATGTAGTTCTTGATCAGCGTTTGTCATCGATCCTATCTCTCTCCACGAGATTTTCCATTAGTCTGGATCAAAGAATTTTCTTTTATTGAACTCAGAGATGGGATAGACAGATGAGTTGATTATGTTTCGACTATAATTTACACTTACAGATTTTCAGGTTAACCATGTACCATCCGTGACAATCTCTCAACTGTGAAAGTAGTTTATTTCTGAGTGCTCTGCAATTCTGAACCCTCCTCATGGTTCATGAAAAGCAAAATGAGGGAGGATATTCTTTTTCTGCCGAGGGTGCATTGGTTTAGGGGTGATGAAACAATGACCTTGGCATTGCGTCGACTGGTTAAAGTCGGCCTCGGGGCATTTATCGGAACAGCAACGGAATCATCAATTTCTGGTGGTTCACAGTCATGAACAGGATGCATCCAATTATTATGGACATTCTCGATAGGAGTTGTTATGGCAGCATTTGAGTCAAGGAACTGGGAGAACTGATTAGCCTTTTGACTATGGAGGGCAAGAAAATTTTAGGGTACAGAACCTTGCTTTTTTCCAAGATACTCGAGGGGCTTAAAGTAATGCTTATGATAATCAGAGTTAGATCTGTTGGGGGAACAATACACGTAATGTTCTATCCGAACATGTTCTATCCCATTATTTGCAGTTTCCGACCAAGGAGACAAGGGTAAGGCACCGAACATATTCTATTCTCAACCTCCATCCATCACTAGTAATCTCAATTCACTTTTCCTAATCACTAGTACACTGCACGCTACAACTAGCAGCCCCCCTGGAAAAAGCTAGCGTGCTAGCTAGCTACAACTAAGTATAACCCCTATTTTATTGTATTGCCGGGATACTCGAAGAAACCTGCTGAAAAATCGGAAGTGCGCTGATGCACAAGGACTGAAAGGCCAGCAACTTGTCAGGAGTAGGTTTTGACTTGCCCATTTCCACTACTAGGTGGATAGGTTAGGAACCCTACAGGAGGTGCTTTAGTGCAGGGCCCTTATCTCTAAAAGGGCTTGTGCATTCCACTCGTTACCACTAAGGGGCTGCTTGTTTATATTTCTTTTTTTCGTTCATGAACATATATTCTGTTTTTTATTATCGGGAACAAATTTAGAATAGAAACAAGAAAAAAAAAAAAACTTATTTCTTGTTTCTAGAACAATTTGAAGAAACACTTCTTTCTTTTCTTTTTCGCAAGTGTTTGTTGCATTCATCAATGGAGAGCTAGGAACTCAAAGCTACATTCAATCTTTTCATCTACCACTTGTTGATGTTGTGATTCGAATTGCTGAGATTCACAGTCAAACACAGCTTCGATATATATAGGGACTCTCAAGGTTACAATCACCTCTAAGCTGCATTTGAGATTACTAGAGTGGTTGCATCCATTATGTGGCAGCTATCATCCATGGTTTAGATTTTAAAAGGGTTTGGTGTATATGTTGAATATGTAATGGTTGATCATAGTATTTTAGGTTTTTTGTTTCTTGGCCCTTGATGGAATCGGTTCATGTTAATTAATATTAAGTCAGTTAGGGAAAAGAAAACAACCAATGGATACTTCTCTGAATAATGAGAAGGATCCCTCTCCTGATGTTGACTAATGAGGGCTGCTCCATCTTTGGTATACATCGCGCGGCTGCAGCACAACGTTCCGGAAACCAAAACGAAGACGGAGCATCCATTCGGGACGCCAGCAAACCACCAAAATGAAGGAATCCGCACCTGATGAAGGACTTCCCCTTGGGGCCGGTCGTGATGTTGGGAGACGACGTCGTGGAGGAGGAAGGCGGGATCGCGGAGGCCCTCGCTGCCGCCGTGGAAGAAGAAGGCGTTGAAGCGGGAGGTGATAAAAACGAAATTGTTATTTTTTTTTTTGCTATTTCCAATTTGTTTTATATTAGACGAGATAACCGTTTGTTCATCCTCTCTTCAGTTCAACTAACGCCTTTTAAAAGTGGTGCCCTTTGGTCTCTCCCTCCCACGGATTCGTCGTCTCCGATAGTCTGTGGAAGGAAAAAAAGGTCTGTTGGGATCTGTGTATCGACGGTCTTGTCGTCAGTTCAATTGGGAATCCCCTAGATACTCTTGTCGCTTCCATCTCTCTCGAGCATTCCGTTCTGTCAAACGTATTCTTAAACGGGTTCCCGACACCCCCCTTCCTTTGTTCCTTCTGCAGTGGGAAGCTGCTTTGGGCAACGCAAGCATCCCTGGAGTGCGCGTCGTGGCCCGAAGTATCCGGTGAAGATCGACCACAACTCGACATCAAGAGTTTTCTACATTACAAAGTGCTCCTTCATCTCTGCTTCGCTTTATAACATCCATGATATGCAGTTTCCTTCTTTCTCCATGATCTTGTTCGAGTAAAAGTCATGAAACTGAGATTAGGAATTGATGATATCGTGTAATGTAAGCGGCCATTTCCCTTTCCTGGGGCTTTCGATGATTTTGGGATGGCAAAAAGCTATGTTCCCGTATAGTTGATTGCAGGAGGCTGTTCAATTCTTCTGATAATGTAAACCAGGAAATGTGGCAATGAAACGTTGTGAAACAAAGGAACAGAAGTTGGGGAATTGTTTTGTCCCTTTTTTGTTGTTATTTTACCCTCAGAGAATGACATTAGTGTTGCAATTTATGATTTCTCAGGCACTGATTTGGATGGAGAAAGGCACGTAAAGCAATGGGAGATGTTCTAAGTAAAGCTGCTCATAGTGTTGGCTCTGTTGTTGGAAATGCTGTCGCCGCTCCGTTCAAGAACATTTTTGGCGGATCATGCGAGTAAGCACTTTCTTACTATAAACTTTGCTTCATTGAGGAAGTTTTGGTGTCTGCCAATTACAATCTATGTTGTTATTTCCAGTTCTTGTCCGTGTTGTCATGTCCAAAAAATAAGTCCATTTCTAGTTTGGTTTGGCAAAAACCTCGAGAACAATCTGCGGCACAGAGCTTGTAACAATAAAATAAACGTTTCTGGCATTGCTTGATATCTTTTACAGGCGATTTATCTTGCGTCTACATTAAATTCTTGAGTTATCTTTCTGTTTCACCTCATTGATCCGGTCTCCCTATTTTCACCTAGTTTCCCATTGTTTTTCAATGATGCAGGGAACTATGCTCGGGACCGTGGGATGTAGTTTGTTTTATCGAGCATCTATGTGTCACGAATCTGATCAAACTCTTGCTGATATGTGTCCTCTGTTACATAGGTAATTTACTCATTTCACTTATTATCTCTCCGTTCAGGAGGTCATTTCTCTTCTCTTGCCACTGAGCTCCGCTTTACTATGCTAAAACATTTGATTTGCTGGCCAAAAACCAGTCCTTCAATTCTTGTCCTGTTGTACTTTTTGGTTGAGACTACGGTAAAGGATACATATTGATAGTCTCATTTTAGCATTCTACAAGAGAAGTAACATCGAAGATTTTTCCAGTGACGGCTTTCATCATTCGATATTCTCTCAGATTCCAGATAAGTCTGAGAAACTATCTGCTTTTAAGATATACTTATTGGCGGGATTTGGTGTTTAGAGAACCATCTGCCTTTTTCGTTTGAAGCTTTCGCGAGTAATTCTTGCATCATAGTCTTGTACATTCGATTAGAAAACCAGGATACAGTATTCCTACAATTTCATGATCAGCTGATGTGTCTTCGTGTGGGTGCGATGGTTTTCAGCTCTACTATTCCTATATCTGTTGTTCAAGCTGGGGATTTGCCAGTGCATAGGGAGAAGCCTCTGTAACATGTGCTGGCTCGCGTGTGAGACGTACTGGCACGCACTCGGGCACATTTGCTGTTTCATGTGGTACAAGATAAGCAGCACTCAGCGGGTATACCGCGGGCGACGCCGCTTCCGAGACTTCGAAGCAGGACATAGCCTGAGTGACATAAGTTATGATTATTCGAGTCGTCATCTCAGCGCAAGTAGGAAAAGGAAACTACTCAGAGAGAGGACAGAAGGCCCTCTTGCTTCATATAGCAACTGTAGCCACCGGCGCCATGGTCATCACCACCACAGGCATGTGAAACTGAAGTCGAGGCGTGTTTCTTTCGCATCGGGGAGAGGTTCACGGAGATCAAGGATTTCGAGGCATCATCAGATAAGCACGGTACATACTGAAAGAAGAGTCGGAACTTTAAAGCGCCAGAGGGTCCGATGATAATCATATCAGGTGCACCGATGTTTCGTCTCTCTTCGGATGAAAAAGAAGGAAATTCATTGTCCTGACTACTACAAAATTGAAGACAGCAGTCACCATACAGAAACACCAAGGCATCGTCTGCTGCTAGGTTTTTTCCAAGATACTCGAGGGGCTTAAAGTGATGTTTATGATAATCAGAGTTTGATCTGTTGGGGGAACAATACACGTAATGTTCTATCCGAACATGTTCTATCCCATTATTTGCAGTTTCCGACGAAGGAGACAAGGGTAAGGCACCGAACATGTTCTGTTCTCAACCTCCATCCATCACTAGTAATCTCAATTCACTTTTCCTAATCACTAGTACACTGCACGCTACAACTAGCAGCCCCCCTGGAAAAAGCTAGCGCGCTAGCTAGCTACAACTAAGTATAACCCCTATTTTATTGTATTGTCGGGATACTTGAAGAAACCTGCTGAAAAATCGGAAGTGCGCTGATGCACAAGGGCTGAAAAGCCAGCAACTTGTTAGGAGTAGGTTTTGACTTGTCCATTTCCACTATTAGGTGGATAGGTTAGGAACCCTACAGGAGGTGCTTTAGGGCAGGGCCCTTATCTTTAAAAGGGCTTGTGCACTCCACTTCGTCACCACTAAGTGTCAAAGCTAGGGGAAAAAGGAGGGACTTGAACCCTCAACCTCAGCTCTACCATTAAACTACTGCTGAGCATTTTAGGTATCACTTGATATGGACAACTTATGTTTTTCCACCAGATCACACTCTTGCCCTTCGATCGAGCTAGGGGCACAAGTAGGCTAGGCAGGGGATAGGGGCTGTTCAATCATGCTATTCGAAGATTCTTTCTCAGCATGACAATAATGATATCTTGAGGCTTCTAAGTGTTACGATGCAAAAGCTTGTACATGTGAGTAATTTAATTAATTCTGTGAAATTTTGTGAGATCAAAAGCTTGACTTTCTAGATAAAAGTGTGATTTATTATTTAAATATTTTAATATTTATCCTCACATGTATAATTTTATAGAACAACTACTGACTGTTATAAAAGTTTAAACTTTTTAATGAAGGCATGATTTATTATTTAAATATTTTAACAAGTGCAAGTATAGGTGCGTGGACTTGGAGCAACAATAGGACGAGGGCCTTCGGAGATTGAAGATAGAGGAAGACAAGTAGGAATCAAATAAGATAGGAAGGAGTATTATGTTTTGAAGGCTGTACAAGGGACTTGGTTTTTCTTGTACGTGGGCGTGACACCTTCAAGTGAAGTGGAGTTGGCTATTCATAGCCCTCTTTCAAGGCCATACTCTTTGTACGAGAAATAAAGATACAAGCAATGCTACGTGTCTTCCTTTTCAACCTACATTCTTTGAATTTAATCTACGCTCTAGACAACTACAATGTGAACACTTTCGCCTATCTCTAATTCTACCAACTTCTCATATTCTTTATTAGCCATACAATAGAACTATCACTCGTACACCACCATCTATAACTTCCACTTATTTCTCTTCAACCTAGTTGATGTCTAGATTTTTCTAAACAAAAATTGATCAGGATTTCAACATTCCTCCTTGATCAATTTTTGTGAGACTCCACGCATGTTTCTTAGCACCTCAAACTTGATTAGTGGTAGTGTTTTCGTGAACATGGGTGAAACTTCATCAGCCATCTTGCAATTTTTTAGCTCAATCTCTCCATTACTTTTGCACTTCTCGAATCAAATTGATATCAATATGTTTAGTTCTTCCATGAAAAGATTAGATTTCTCGAGATAGCGATCACGGACTTGTTATCACAAAAAATCGGTTTTGGTTCCGTCTATACTTCTCCAATGTCTTCTAAAATTCTCCAAAGCCGGTGTTTGACAGGTGGTCATGTTAGCTGTGATGTACTCGGTTTCCACAGTAGGTTGTGCCTCTAATCTTGTTTTTTAGATGCCCATGGGAATATTCTAAAGCCCAATGTGAATGTATTGGCAGTAGTACTCTTCATATCATCAGCTTAACTTGCCCCATCACTTTTGGTGGGACCAATGAGTTTAGACATTGCACTTGGACAATTCCAAGTTTCTTGTAAGTGACTTAAAATTCTCTTGGCAGCTTCAAAGAGAATCTGACTCAGAATTTGCATGAATTATGATAGTAGACTTGTCATACATGATATTTGGTCCTGTATCTATAAGATATGGTACACTAACAATCAGGCATTTTTTAGAGGGGGCGTTAGCTTTTTCTACTACATCTCTCTTTAGTAGCATTTTATTTGTCACAAGCGATGTGGCAATTGCTTTGTAATAATTCATCTTCAATTTACTCGAGATGACTCTCGGTGTATTTTTTCGTATTGCTCAATTTTGTCACCGAGGAAGTAGTGCATTCAAATGTTTTCATCATTTCCGCTTTGAAATCTTGAAGGGATAAATATACTAGAAGTGCCAAAAGTTGTGTACGGCGCTCACTTTAATACCAAAAGTTTTTGCCAGCTCACTTAAGTGTTAAATCAGAGGAAAAATGATCACTTTTGTGCCAACGGCGAGAAATTCTAGCCAAATTGATTTCGTGTAATTTATGATTAAAATTATAATATGACTTGGCAAAATTTTTAAAAAATCTAGTCCACGTGGCATTTCCACATGGTATGCTTAGCACTAAAGTAATTTTTTTTTTAACAACGACTAGCACTAAAGTGATCACTTTAAATAAAATTTGGCACTCAAATGATCACTTTTAATAAAATTTGACACTTAAATTATTATTATTTACAACTTTTGGATGATGCCGTTCAGGAGTTATATGTTGACTAAGCATGCCAACGAGCCACGTATGACTAAGAAATTAATAAAATATAACCACGTCAGACTTTTGGCAATTCGGATTGGAGTTGACACTTAAATGATCTTTTTTTTTATTTAAAAAAAGTAGCACGTAAGTGATCCAAAAAAAACTTTTGACATTAAAGTACGCACTGTATATAACTTTTGACACTTCTAATGTTCTTACCCCAAATCTTGAATCATCTTTTCATTTTTTCTTGTATTTATGATATCATCCACGTACAAAGAGACAACAACAATTACCCACTTACCTTGGGTTTTGATTTAAAGCGTTGGCTTGCTCATACTCCTCCTCAATCTTTGCTTGACAAAGTTCTCGTCAATTCGACTATGCCTTGCTTGTGGAGCTTGCTTTAGTCAGTAGAGGATTTTCTTGCGTTTTAGCACTTTTTCTTCTTGGTATTTACCAATAAAGCCACGTGGTTGTTACACATATTTTATTTTTTGAAGATTTTTATTTAGAAATTTTGTCTTCACATCTGGTTGATATATCTTCCTCTTTTTTTTCTTTTTTTCTTTTTTGTGTGTTGCTAAGGACACCAATCAAGCACTATGGTTTTGACGAGTACTAGAAGCCATTAAAGAAGCATAGCCAAAACCAACATCGATATTTTGTGACAATATGTCTACAATTGCTATATCAAGAAATCCAGTTTTTTATGGAAGAAATAAACTTATTAAAATCGGGCTAAAATATTGCAAGACGAATGATTAAGTTGCAAACCTTCACACTCAATCACTACCGTCAACCAAGTTCGAGATGCTATAAAGCATGATTGGAGTTTCACAAAAATTGATCAAGGAGGAGTGGCAAAATCCTGATCAATATTTGTCTAGAAAAATCTAGACACCAACTAAAGGAATAGGTGGTAGTTATGGATTGTGATGGACAAGTGATAGTTGTATTGTATTACTTATAGAAAGTATGAGGAGTTAGGTAGAATTAGAGACAGATGGGAGTGTCCACGTTGAAGTTGTCTAGAGCATAGAAAATAGTCAAAGAGTGTATGTTCAAAAGGAAGACACGTTGCATAGCTTGTATCTTTACTTTTTGTACAAAGAGTATGGCAGTGATAGGGGGCTATAAATTAGCAACCCCTCTTCATTGAAGGTCACGCTCAAGCACATGAAAAACTAGGTCCCTTGTACAGTCTTCATATTATGATACTGTTCTTAGAATTTGAAGTCGAACCGTACCTTTTCTGATACTTGGAATCTTTCTCATTCTGTTCGCAGTCTTCGCTCCAATTATTAAGTGATTGTTAAATAACACATAGCGCCCTTGCATTCTTCTGCAGTTGTTCCTTTGGGACACTCACTTACACCTTCTTACGGAGGCGCATAACCCTTTCTTATGACGTTCCATAAATCTTGGGCTATCAGTAGCCATTCTAACGCTCCAATAATCATAGTCATTCCCATTGAAAATAGGACTGGGAAATGAGGATGAGGTAGTTTCAGCCATGAATGTGGTGTTGAAAAATTTGGATGGGTGATTTTCGTAGAGGAAAATTAAGATAAACGTCCAGGATCAACCGGACGAGGCTCTGATACCACTGTTAAGATACGGGGCAATTTTGAAAGTGAGTGGGTGAGTAATTCAGTTGGCGCAAGTATAGGTGCGTGGACTTGGAGCAACAATAGGACGACGACTTTTGGGGATGGAAGATAGAGGAAGATAAGTAGGGAGCAAAGAAAGGAAGAGTAACGAGGGACTTAGTTTTTCTTGTGCTTGGACGTGACCTTCAAGTGAAGAAGGGTTAGCTTTCTATAGCCCTCTTTCTCCGCCATACTCTTTGTATAAGAGGTATGGATACATGCTACGTGCCTTCCTTTTCAACCTATACTCTTTGACTTTCATCTATGCTCTAGACAACTTCAACTTCAACATGGACTTTAATCTATCTCTGATCCTACCAATTTCTCGTACTTTCTATTAGCCAAACACTACGACTCTCCCTTGTACACCACAATCCATAACTACCACCTATTTCTCTAGAACCTAGTTAATGTCTAGATTTTCCTAGACAAAAGTTGATCGGGATTCTAACGCTATGATTAAAGTCAGTGATGCTAAAGTCATTCCACGTCAGTTTACATATATCCTCCACTTCATAAAGCTTTTAAAGGATTACGCGTTCTGGAGCAACTTCTAAGGCTCAAAAGAGAAAAGAACGTTATCCATAGGAATCATAGGAATCGTAAAGCAAGACCCATCCATGGTAACGCCTACCTACGCCTACCTGATGCACATGAGAAATTTGATAAACATCAACGCTAAGTTCTTTTTAAAAGAGTGCAGAGATCATTTTCCGATCAAGAAGAGGTATCGAGAAGATCACGAGGTCGACGGAGCAACTGCCGGCGACACTGGTTTGGATTGAGTCACGGACTGTGGAGGAAATGGCCGGAAAGAAACGGAGAACGTTAGAAGCAGTCCCGGTCCAGTCGAGACACGAGCAAGATAGCCCTCACGTGTTCTCGATCCTAAAAAGCGCTGTCGTACACGTAATCTCGTCCCTTTATTTGCGTTTGGTTTTGGGATGTGATGTTGACCTCGATCCTTACCCGTTTCTCTTCTTCGGATGGGGGCAAGCTCAAAGGGTGGACATCTCTATCAGACCGTGGAGAATGCACCTTCACCCGACGGCCGACATGCGGATTGGTTTATCCGACGGGTACCCCACACGAGCGCAGAAGCGCCTATCAAGATGTTGTGTTTTCCATTATGGGGATGGACCATAAGATGCGCTCTTCACATTCCCTACGAAGTCGCAGTTATTACGCTACAATCGTATGGTGTACTCCACATGTTTCGAACCTCGGTTGGCATCGAAACTAAATGGAACTGACCCTTTTGTTGCGATACTTTAAATTGAAATTATAAAGGGCATCAAGCGGGAAAGACATGAGCAAGAAAAAGAAAGAAAAACATCTATCTACCTTCATCTTCATAATCTAAAAAGCTACAGGTGAACATCTGGCGAATTCACAAAAGAAGAGAGGATAAAAGAGAGTGAAGGGCAAGTGAATCACTCGAATACCAATCTCCATTTCCAACTTTCTTTTTCGTCCTTTTATCTTATCTTACAGTCCTTCTCGTTTTTTCTCTTTGGAACCCCTGAACCGTCCGTTTCTTTACTTTCACTAACGCTAAAGTCTAAATCAACCACTAGTTAACCCACCACTCTAATGGGGAATTGGGCTCGGACTGCAGAAGAGCGCAATGATTAATAGCCTCGTCCTCGAGCTCCCACACCAACCCCTCCCACAGATCGATCGACCCTTGGCCTCCACCAACGCTACCGCACAGCCCATCGTCGCCTTCTTCGGTGCCAACGCCGTCTCCAACCTCGCTGCTATCTCTGCTGGGCAGCCCGAGCTCGTCGTCGGAGGCCTCGAGCAAGCGCCTCATCACCCTCTCCCTCTCGTCTCCTCCTTCGCCTCCACCTTCGCCCGCAGGCGAAGCAGACGAAGCCGACGAGGAAGTGGCTTCCGGGCCGGCTTCCTCGGCGGAGGCAGCCAAAGGGTCGGAGGAGACGGAGGCGAGCTCTTGCTGGAGGCTTGTGATGAGGGATGACAGGTCCTGGCCCGGCACGTCTTCCTCTTCCTCGAGGAGGGAGAGAATGTCCTTGTACGACTTCTGCCGCTTCTCCTCCTCTTCTTCATCGGGGGTCGCCTCTCTCTGGCGCTTCAGTGGCGACGTTTCCGCCATTGGAGAAGGCTCCTTCTTCCTTTTTCCTTTGAGCTTTTTCTGTGGACGAGCGAGAGAGGATAAGAGGGAGAGAGATAAGGTGGTGAAAGTGCATGTCAAGGCCGGAGTGAAAGACAGTTATATAGACGAGGAACAGGAGGAGGAGGGTCGGTCAAAATTGAGGGAAAAGAGGAGGCAAAGAGTATTTAATTTAACTTCAACCAGTAAAGAAAGAGAATATTTAGTTCAATTTAATATAAATTTAGTGCAGGGTGGTGGAAAAGAAAAAGGCAAAAGCGAAGGAGCAAAAGGTGCAGTGCTCGAAATCTCATTGGTCGAGTCACGCCATGCGTTGGTCTGCACCGTTGGATACGAAATCTTCTGGAGATTTGAGAAATCAACGGCTACCGATCGATGGAGATGGTGCCAAGATGGTGCCACGGAAGGAAGGAAGATATCTGATGCTTGGGAGATGTCGACAAAGTAGATATAAATATAAAGAAATAATTTAGATTTCTAACGCATGACACAGACTATACGTTAAGAATAAGAACCCTTCTTCCTTTGGTGTTTAACAATAAAGAAATCTTAAATAGTTACATAATTATGTTGGATATATTCAAAGTAGTCATTATAGTCGGCTCATTAAAATGACAAATTGTAAATAGCATATCCAAGCCTGTCAAAACGCGATGTCGCATGACTGGATACATTGATCCTATATAACAAACTTAGCATACATGGCATCATTCGAATTGAATATAGCGAATAAGAAAGGGATGATGACAAATTGTAAATAAAATATGTGAGCCTGTCAAAACGCGATGTCGCGTGACTGGATACATTGATCTTGTATAAGAAACTTAGCATACATGGCATCATTCAAATTGAATATAGCGAATAAGAAAGGGACAAAAGATTAGCTTACAGGAGATGATACCGATGAATCTCTCAAAAGTATTTGTTTAACAATGCCCAATAAGAATTGTTCGACATTATACATCATTTAGACATATAAAAAAGAAATTTTAACCTAATGTTATTTATTTATTTAGAGTGTGTTTGGTTCGCATAAAATGATAACGATGTAAAGAATATTTTCTTAAAAAATATCATTTATATTGGGGATCGGTATAGTTCTAAGATATAATTTGGAACTAAAGAATCAGACCGGTGGAAACTTATCCGATTCCAAGTTCCAAAATATGTAGGGTAAGTTTTAGGTTCCAAAAATTAATGAACTTATTTCAATAAGTAGGTTTCGGGTTTTTGATAGATGGAACTTGGAACCTAGAACTCTAAACAAATTTTTGTGTCTTCATGCAATCCTATTCTATGGCGTCCCATGATGAGTGTATAATGTGAAACTTTATGACTTTGAAATTTACTTTGTTAATGTTTTATATTTGCCGTGTATTTAAATATAAGTTGTAATCAGTGGATTGCAAGAATAAGTAGTGATCATTAAATATAATAATTAATAGAAGGAACCTAAGTAGACTGTGATAACCTGTGCTATGATAGATTCCAGATTTTAGAACATGCATGGCAAGTTTTAAGTTCCAGAAAATGATGAATTCATTTCAATTGGTAAGTTCCAAATTCGAAGTGGAACCTAGAACCGCTCGATGAATAAAAAATATTTCCATTTTTTACAAAATTGTTTAATTATGATCGATAATAAAAAAAAAAATTTAGTTGATTAATTATTTCAAAAGATACAAGTAATTTGAAAACATTTTCAGATTATTCTTCTTCTTCTTTGTAAAATAAAGGGAGTTTTAGTCATAACCGAGCGCAAGGAATCCGACATCTTTGATTGGCGGCTAGCATCGAAGATAAAAGGGTTTCCAAATCTCCAAGGCAACTCGATTCCTTGCCCACTCCATGCGTTTATCCCGGTGATGTGAAAGGGCTCGAGGCAAAAGGGAGTACATGAAAAGACTTCAACGGACTTTGGATAAAATTTTCTTTCTTCTTTTTCGGCCGACGACTTTGGATAAGAATCGATATTTGACGTTCGAATCTCCAACGAGAATAACTAGTATTATCATGAGGAATTTCGACCCTTTTTCACATAACTAATCCACTTTAATAAATAATCTACTGCAATTTTTATAAGGTATTTTCATTTTCGCATTTGCACCAATTTTCAAAAAAAGATGTTTGGTGTATCTTTGAGGTGCTGCAATTTTGAAACAGGCGCTTCTTTTACCAATGATTGTTCCATAGCCAAAACTATGGAGTGGCCATTCCCTTCTAAGGCTTTAATAATTACCAACAAACGATTACATTGTTAATTAAAGTAGATTAATTATTGATAAGATTTTTTTGGTTGGAATCATTAATAAGATTTACTAGTAACTAGATTGATAGTTAAAATAAGTTAGTTACTAATGGTTAATGCACATTAAATTAATTAGTTAATTTATCGAATCGTGTATATTTATATTTGTGCATATTATTGGTTATTTCTTAATGGAATTCAATATTAATTTATTCCTAATGATATTATGGATACCGATTTATAACAACATTTAATGTTTTTAATAATTTTTCCATAAATTTTTGTGTTTGAGAGTTATCTAATGTAAAGTAATTTGATTAAATTAAATTTCTTGAAATTTCCATTTCATTCCATTCTTACAACCGAAAATTTGTTCCACTGCATTTTGTTACTTGAATCAAATGAAAGAATCAAGACTCGCATTCCATTCTATTCCATTCCGTTCTGCCGTACCAAATGTAACTTTAATAGTTTGGCGAGAGAAAGGCCGAGAATAAGTAACCACCTTGGCAATCTTTGTGAGTTTTATCACAATGATTACACTTTTTTTATTATGGAACATTTGAATTGAGTTATAATATTCCCCCCACTGTGCAAGGGCTTGTTACAGCACCGCAAAAGCTTTTGAAGTCCGGAAGTCCATACACCCAATATGAAAAATCGTGCACTACTGCCATAAGCAAGTTCGAATTCTTAACATCTTTGATTGGATTATTGATCTCGTACTACTAGGGCTGTGCCATCAATGGGAGCTGTGTGTAGATGTTGAAGAAGTCATGTATAAGAAAAAGTGGTTTATCTAACTATATAAAGTTACCGACCAAAAAAAAAAAAAAACTATATAAAGTTAGATTTTGAATTTAGTGTCCAACACCCAAATTATCCTATATACCCTTGACGTATGATATTCTCTTAATGATTAAGGGTAGGGTAAAATTGTAACTTAATAGACAAGATGGGGGGCAATAAGTGCACTACCTAGGGTTACTCCATCGATGGGAGCTATGTGTAGATGTTGAAGAAATCATATAAAACAAAGTGGTTTATCTAACTATATAAAGTCAGATTTCGAACTTAGTGTCCACCACCCGAATTATCCTATATATCCTTAGACATATAATTTTCTCTTAATGATTAAGGGTAGGTAAACTTGTAACTTAACAGACAAGATGGGGGGCAATATGTGCGCCACCATCATTAAAAATGGAGATGAAATAAGAGAAAGTGATGGGGCGGCAACACTTATAAACGTCGAAGAGAATATTATTGATGGGAACTTATGAGTAATTACCCATTAACAATCAAAATAAGACTTTTAAACCTCGTTGAAAAGGAAAGTTCCTAAAAAGGTAAGCTCGTTTTCCTCTAGCAGGAAATGAAGTCGATTTTATTTTTTTATTTTTTTGCGAGAGCTTATTCATTTACTTTTAAAGGACACCATAGGATAAACCATTTTACAAGGATTAGATTCGAAAAAAGAGTATGTCATTATTGTCGGGCGACAAACGGAGTGGAGTCAGATTATGGTACAGGTTGAGACGCATGCAAGCCATGTTCGAGATTGGTCGGCTCATCAATAATCTCTCGGAAGGAAATGTTCGAGAGAATTTATTAAGAAAAGAAAGAAAATCCAAGATGAGCTCCTCGAACAAAGGAAAAAATCTTCCAGCGACAGGCTAATTAAGCGTGTCATATATTATAATTTACAGGGAAGTGATTATGTTATGATTTCCATTTTTTTCACTTTTCTAGGTGCTCTCGAGATTGACCAAAGGACTAGGCTGACCGGGTATTTGACTTTTCCTGCCTTAATTTTTCTTCTGAAGACCGTTTTAAGTGATTGAACTCCCTAGGAAGTAGGAACTGCGTCATTAGGGCAACAGCCCACGCCCATTGAACCCCACAAAGCTAGACTAACGGAAAGAACAGAAATTTTTTTAAAATATGCCACACTTATTAACCATACCTAATAAAGAAATATATACATTTTCAATGCACTTATTTGGCACGGCAACGAGAAAAATAATGTTTTGAGGAAGACAAACTCTCTGTATTTAGATGCTTAAGAAGTATCTTCAAGACACTCCATCATTTTAAAACACATTTTTGCACCTCAAACTTTGGCTGTACATACCACTTCATACTGCACCTCTACTAAGGTTTCTTAATTTACAAAATTGTCATTATCTTTTCGAGAATATCGCTATGTGAATCCCAAATTCCTCAACCTACTCAAAATCAATGGACGCAACTCAAACCCTAATCAGTCACGGCAAGTTAGACGCCGGCCACTGTGACCATTTGACCTTCCTTTGAGGTCATAACATCATTTGTGATGGATTGAGGTCGCTGAGGCCATGGCCAACTTCAACGAGGTCATGATGCCATGGCTGAACTCGGATCAAGGCCGGGGAGATGCGGCAATGCGCCATCTTTTATGGCGGTCCCTTGTGCCGGCGGTGGGTCCATCCCCCACAGGGAGAGCAAACCGGAGGCCGTGGCCATGGGTAATGGTGGTGATGGCGGGTTTGTGAGAGTTTATATAATTGTAACGATGAGGTAATCTTTTTGGTATGTGATTTTATATAGAAGTATGAAAGTAGAGCATTTTTATAAATAGAGTCATATAAGTGGTATTTCGGTGAAAATTTATGTGCATTTCTGATGCGTTGCCTAAAAAAGTATTGGCTTTCTTGCAAACGACTCAGTGATTTTTTTAATTTTTGGCCTTTTGTTATTTTACTTGATTAAAGATATCTTCTCGGTCCGATAAGTGCTTCCCGAATCCTGATCGTATCTAAAGAAAATATTTATGAAATAGCATGGAATAGCTTCTCGACGAACTGTCTAGTGCTGGCATCATAAGGGAAATTTTTCCACTGATGGAATAAACAATAGTATATAACTTTGATTATAGCATATTCGGCATTGATTCAAGGATCTAGTCACATGCAATGTCAAGGAATATGTGCCCAAGACCATTAACCGTATAATTTACTATTGGATTCATGATCTAAGTGGCTTGTGACTTATACCAATCGTCGTGCAAAAGGAACCCGTGTTAAGCCTCATTCCAAGACGCATTAATCATAGATTAACCAACATTAGGGTTTCCACTGGCATCATAACCAAAGTAACGGCATATGATTAAAAGAATTGTAAACGCAAGGATGGAGCTGTTTGTGGAGTGTTGAGCCACGGGAAAACTACCAAAAAAAAGTTATAAATTTATTGCATTTATGCTAAATCAGCCCAAAACTTTTCAATTTGACCATATTAGTTTTAAACCTTTTAATAATGTTTTTCGTCTAGCCAATTTTGGCCAAAAATTAATGATGCGGAAGATGGGAATCCTACATGGCACAAATGACGCCAATGTGGAAAATTTCTATTTTTTATTTTATTTTTTTATTGTTAGTGGTCACCAGCCACTAGCCAAGGCTTGGTGACCCTCACCGGCCACTAGGCCACTAGGTGAAGGCCAACTCTTAACATTAAAATAAAGAAAATAAAAGAATTGAAAATTTAAAAAAAATTCAAAACTTCCACATCAGCGTTGCCGTGCCATATAGGATAGCCAATGTCAATGACATCAATTTCCTTCTAAAAGTGGTCGAATAGACTACATTGACAATTTGTTGAAATGTTTATAATTAAATTAGTTAAATTAAAAAGTTTAAAACTGAATTAGCATCGGTACAGTATGTTTATGACTTAACTGATAATTTTTCCAAATTCTCAATCTCAAATGCAAAATTTTTCATTTTTCAATTTTCAATTGGAGAAAGTTGGCATTTAAACGAGAGTTGACTGCAGAACAAGCTGAAGAAATTGCACAAAGTTCACCTTTCTTTTATCGTGATGATATTGGCAAGATGTTCATTGATCAACGCTATTTTTAGAAGTAATCCCTCATAAGCAAATGCCCCAAGTTTGGATTCGAAGAGTGGTGATCCACTTGAAAAATGGATGATAAAAGGTTTTGAGTGAACAATCACAATTTCGATTTTTTTTTTCCTTTTTCAAATTCTTCGAGCTTTCTTCGCTTTAAGCAAAAACCATATCTTGCATAGGGAATATCTAAGGATGGAGGCAACTTCGCCCCCACCTTATCAGCTAGGGCTTTACTTGTAATGTGCTCCCTCTTATATTTTATGTATCAAATGCATTAAGGACATTTAGATAGAACAAAAATCAATCGCTGATAAGATTCTTTGAGATATAAAAGGTAAAAGGTCGATTAAAATACACATTATCTCAAGTCTTGCTGGCTGCTCTCTTTTTCCAATCCTGATATACCGAAGCATGTCAATCAAGTCTGAAATGCATTGTCTTGTCAGATGGACTCCGCAGGCCAGGATTGTCACCTAAAAGTAACAAGGAGCGAAAAAACAAACGAAAAAGAGAGCGGGGACTTTTCTATCATGGGCTGCCCACTCCACGGTTAGTGGGGGAAGCGTCGCTTTATGCTCCATCATCAAGCTGAAGAAAGCAATGGCGAGTCTCACATCGGACAGCAGAATCCACGCAGAGTTCATAAATCAAGAAAAGGGTCAGGTGCCGGACACAGTTCTGCCATTTGGACTCGAAAAGATGCAGGACAGGCGGACAGACAGAGACAGAGATGGGAACGAAGCTAGTGGGTGACTAGGAGAGATTTCGCAGGTAAGATATCACTTCAGGACCAACTATGATGACACGGGGTCGGAGAAAAAGGGAGCCAAAAGGGGTGGCGAAGCTTCACGTGGCGAGAATAAGTAAGCAGTGGAGGCCACGTTCGATCACTGACACTTTCTGGTAACAGCACTGTTTTGCCTGTGTCCTCCTTGATTTGAGAGAGAGAGAGAGAGAGGGGAGGGAGGGAGGGAGAGAGATTTTGCGATCTTCTTTTCGGGCAACCAAGTGGATATTGGGCCCAAAGGACACACGGAGGAAAAAATAAATGACAAGTGGATCGTATTTAGGAAAAGATACGTCTGTCAGTTTCTTGTTGGCTGGCTAACTTTTTTTTTGGCAACCAAGTGGATATTGGGCCCAAAAACACATCACACACAAAAAAAAAAAAAAAAAATCCAACTTTAAAAAAACTATCATTTGGCAAAGAGAAAGAAAATAAAAGAAAAACAGAGGTTTTACTAAATCAAACATTAGCAAGTAAGGGGTGCATGACAAACTATAATTTCTATTCTAGAAACAATTTTTCTATTTCGACTTGTTTCTAATAAAATCCGTTTGATAAGTTTGGAATAGAAATCAGTTTGGAATAAAAACCAGAAGTAAAAATTTTATACTTTTCGATTTCTAGAACAGAAATGAGAAATAAATTTTTTTCTCATCGTTTGTCCTTGCTATGAACCGATTATCCATCTATTGCCACCAACCAGTGTCTGCCGGCTTTGCCATCCACTAGTCGCCACCGTTTGAAAGGGAGAAATTGTGTCAATATCAAACGAATTTTTATTTTTAGAATAGAAATTTTGTGTTGTTATCAAATTGATATTTTTATTTAAAAACTCATCTAGAAATAGAAATAGAAATATAAAAATATATTTATCTTCCATAAATCAATTTCTGGATAGAATGGTTATCATTCACGCTCTAAGTTTCCTCACAACAGTACGACAGATGTTGTACCAAAGTGTGGTACCAAAGCGTAGACTCTCGTGAAAAATTTTAGTATCGATTTACCTAATCAATGAAATTCATCTAATTTTAAAGTGGAACTTTGACGAGATGCAACGATTACAGACAAGTTGGGACTCTCGCAACAAAACTCATGGAAGATGCAGTCACTCGACACTAAGTAAAATAATAACTTTCTATTGTTAACCGATCAACCTGGTATTTGACCATCCAATTTCTAAAGCCTTCTTTAGATAAGACTTACCCTAAGCAGACCACGGCGAGATATAAACATCGCAACAACGTAATCCTCTCCAAATGCGTAAGACACTTGTAGCCAAGCTATCAAATGCGGTTTCGCTGTCAAAGTGACGAACTCAGTATCCATAAGCACGAAATACAGCGTCGTTTTGGCTTCGCGTGGTTCAGTTCAACCTATGTACAAACGTTGAGCAGGAGCAATTTATTGGAGCCAACGAAACATTCTTGAACGCACTTTGGAATGAGTTCACTCGTGAGTTTCAAACTCGACATCTAGGAGTTCGACTGTCGAACATTTTAGATCCTTCTCTAAAACGAAACCATTTGGAGCCCCACTAATCGAGAGCCCTTCCATACGGGGTTCCGGGGTCGCTAGCTCTGGCCAACTGAATCGGATCGATGTCATGAATAACCGAGCATCCTATCTAAGCC
The DNA here is from genome assembly GCA_014182395.1 of Eucalyptus sp. ANBG9806169. NCBI lineage: Eukaryota > Viridiplantae > Streptophyta > Magnoliopsida > Myrtales > Myrtaceae > Eucalyptus > Eucalyptus sp. ANBG9806169. Next base: position 41,081,395 of record CM024579.1, read on the forward strand.
GCTTAAAAGGGATTGGCTCTGCTTCGGGGGCAGATGTGGAATTTTCAGGGAATGTACCAACTCCGCACCGAAGTGACTTCAAGCCCATCATTCGTTACAGCTTTACATGGTTAAGAAAACGCATAAAAGCTCAGCCGAAAGGGCCCATGACCGGCCCCAGAAAACAAAAGGGTCGGCTCAGACAGGACCGCACGTTTTAAGAGCTGAACCCATCCTGGTCAATTTATAAGTCGAAGCCAGCCTATGAGAACATCCAGTTTCGAGATTGAATCAGATCATTTGAAGAAAAACAGACGAGAATATAAAGGATTAGATCCGGACGACTGGCTTTGGATATCAGATAAAAGAGAAGAAAATGCAGGCATCGCCCCGAGTGGAGCAATTGGTACTTTGTATTATTAACTCCATCGATGTGAGAGACCATTCCCTGGAATACTGGACGTCACTGCAAAGGGAGGAGGCACTAGGCACCAACTCCAAATTTGCAAAAGCATTGTGATTAAAAAAGCCTGTGAAAGACAATCAAGACCCCTTGTTAAGAGAACATCTATAAAATCAAGAAAAACCAGAAACTCCTAGCTTCTTCTCTCCCAATCCAGACTGAAAGAAGGGGATAGTGCCGCCACAAGCAACTCTTGCAACGAACCTTATACCCTTGCTCAACTCATCGTGTAAGGAAGCGCTACAGGCGTGGCATAGGACCATCCGGCGACTCAGCATCCCATGACAGCACAATTATAGACAAAGTTACTTGATCGCTTCCTGGCAAGCAAGTTCCACCTTGGAGGGCCTTCGCTTGGAACCCAAGAGTTGAGCTCGATGAAATTTTGAGGTCCACCAATGACAATGAGGCTGTCTCCACAAGCTCGGAAAGCAAGGCCCCATCCATATGTTGAGGCTGCGCTTTCAGGAAGTCTGCCCACCGGAAACCACATCCGTCGCACCTTATCGTACTTTCTCACTTCCATGTTTGCGTAATCAGCGGAATACAGTTCGTTGTTCACAACCGCAACCAAAGGAGGTGCTTCGGCTGTAGCAGGTATGTCAGTCTCTCTTCCAGGGGACATATCAGGGATTTCGGTCCAACATCTGGTCTTTATATCATATTCCTCCCCGCATGTGAGAACCTTCCCTTCATTACCACCAATCCCACCAATTACGTAGAACTTGCCATCCATAAATACCCCAGAACACTTCTTCCTTGGTTTGTGCATGCTTGGAAGGGGATACCATTCATCCTTTTCGGAGTCGTACATCTCCGCGGAGCTCAGTATGTTATTATCAGGATCCTGCCCACCAGCTACGATTGCTATCTCTCCGAGACTGGCGGATCCAAACAGGCATCTCGGAGCATTCATCTTGCCTCCAGAGGACCAAGAATTTGTTAGAATGCTGTATCTGTATATCATGTACGTAGTAAATACAAGAAGCTCGGTGCCCACTGCCAAGGACTCTTTGTCAGAGAAAATGCACAATTCGTCTGACATCATTCTCGGAAGGTGCATCCATCGACTACGAATTGGGTCAAAAGCATCCCATTCGAGCAAGTTGCAAGAAAAATAAATCCAGTGCTCGACAATACCATTCCGTCTCCTCATTTTATAGAGCTCACCGGTTTTAATCAATGATTGAAAACTCTTATTCAATGAGGCAATGGAACCATAATCAGATCTCGCGCAACGAATAAGACAGTTAATTGACATATCCCTGCCAATGGAGTTGATAAGGGAATTTGAATGTGAAGAACCCTCAGCATGACGTTGATTATCGGATTCTTCACACAACAAAGCCTGATGTACACTGCCTTCCTCTTGTCCAAGATCTTCTTTTGTGTCATCATATAGGACACCCTCTTCCACATTACCAGTGTCGAAAACACTCCTATCATCAGACTTTCCATCTTCTTGTCTGCAATCTTCTTTCATAGCATCATACGGGAGACCCTCTTCAACATCAACAATGTCGAAAACACTCCTACCATCAGACTTCCCTCCTTCTTGTCCGTGATCTTCTTCTGTATCATCATTTAGGAGATCCTTTCCATGCCAATCCCAAGAAGTTCCCTCTGGCAAATCAAACCGCGACTTCCTTCGCGGATAATCCTCCATGTCAGCATCGCGCCGGCGCTTGCCGCAGCCCCCGGCGCTGCCGCCGCCACAGATTTCCACCTCGAGCCTACAAGTCTGGCGAGACCAGTTGGTCTCCGGCTGGCAGGAGCCTGAGAACATCCTCGGAACCAGACAGGAACGCCCCTCCAACATGTCTCCTTGTATCTATCAACAAGCAGGGTAACCAAAGTCACTCACAGAACCCCAGTCAATCCAAAGGCTACTCTATCCGTTACAGTCGCAACCGGCAAGCGAAAAAAAAGACCCGACCCTGCGCAGACTCCGAATTAACTCGACAGTCAACTCTACCCCTTCGAGGCAGGAGAAACCGCAAATGTCCTCGAAACAGCGAGCATTCAAGAATCGATTTTTCGTCCATCTACCTCAAATTAACTCCCGAAAAAACCGCCCTTTTAATTAAGAAATCAATCGATTCATCGCCCCCGAACCAAACGAGTAATCTAAAACAAACCGCAAACAAACCCCCAAAAGAAAAACAACAAAAAAAATAGAGAACGGTGCAAAGAATTCACCAAGCTTCGATACCAAAAGACCACCGCAAAACTAGTAGAAGCCCTCGCCGCAGACCGGTAATCCGAGCCGAGAAATCGAGCGCGCGACCGGGAGATCCAGCCGATTCGATCGAACCCGCTCGCAACCGCGAATCGGAGATCCGACGGCCGAGCACGACGGCTCCCGGAAGCACGAGGGGGAGAGCGGGAGGGAGAAGACGAAGACGGGAGAGACGGAGGGATCGACAAGGAGAGACTCGGCGGCTTACTGATTGGATGCGGGAGAGATGAAGGGAGGGGCTCGATTGGATCGCCTTCAAAACCCTCCTAACCCTTCCTCCTCCTCCTCCAGCTATCTCTCCTTCCCCTCTTCGCTGCGCAGCTTCTGTTCTTCGCGTTCTCTCTCTCTCTCTCTACTCTCTCTCTACTTTCTCTTTCTAGTCGTCCTCTAGATTTCCTCTGCAAATCAGAGCAGCTTCAGATGCGGCCGTGGAGCTCCGGATTTTGTCCAGAGACGGAAAAACGATTTAAAAGAAAAGGAAAAGGAAAAGGAAAAAAAAGGATATCGAGCTTTCTGTTTTATTTACACGTCGACAGGTGTATCGATTCATTGTTATTAGCGAAATGGATTGCCCCCCTCGACTTTCGCCTAATTGCGTTTTACCCCCCCTCGAGCAGGTCGTGTTCAGTCCCTCGCCTGAGAAAAAATGGAGAACAGCGGGGTCTGATCCATAAATAAATCAAAATCGAGAGAGCAAGACGAGTCAAGGTTAAATTCGAGTGGCGACATCTTTAATTTCGGTAGTGAAAAACTTACATAAATGCACATTCTGACTTTATCTATATTTTAACTGCATCACACATCCATTAACCTAATTACAAACATATAGTTTGACTCAATTGACTTTAAAAATAAAAAAAAATCGATATAATTTTTAAACAGAAATTAGGTCGGATCATAGAGTTAAGCGAAACCCCCCTCGAGTCCATCGTTTTTTCACTTTGCAATCTTTTATCCTATTATTATTATATGGTATTAGCCTCTCCATTTCGAAGCTACCCACCATCAATATATCATATTATTATTGCAACTTGATCGACATATGCTTTTGATATCATGAGATTACTTGTGTAAAGGTTTAGAAATTCTACAGTAAACCAACGTGACACTATATCGACGTCGCCAACTAGCTCGAGAATTAAAAAAGAAAAAGAAAAAAAAAAAAAAGGAAGACCGGGTCGGACCGAAAGTAACCTCAAGTCAAATCAAAGGATCCACCAATAGCACATCTCTTTACAACGAAAATGATCTCTCCTCCCCTTCTCTCTCTCTCTATCTCTAAAAAGATAACGAGCTTTTTCCATAATTAATGTCTCATAGTTGTCACTTGACTCCTGATTTGGCCCTTTCTTTACCTCCATCAAGAGGTACTTAGACCATAAGAAACCTTAATTCTTTTTCGAAAAAGTAAAAAAGGAACTTTTACGTGAACGGTCCACTATTTATCCCCGAAGGTTTTAACCGCACATTTCTTTTTCGAATAATTATTGGATCGACGGTGGACGAAGCGGCTCGTTAAAATTATATTTTATCCACGGTCGACGAAAGCCGTGATTTTCTTTTTCTTTTTTCTTTTTTTTTTTGGGTCAGAATGAAAGTCATAATTTAGTCGGCGTTTTCTAAATACCCCAAAAGCGGGTCCCCCCCGCGAAGGAAAAGATAAGAGAGCGCCGCGATTCTAACGATGCCCTCCACCACCCCCAGCTAAGCACGCGGCCCCCACTCTTTAATCAGAGTGCGCAATCGACCGATTTTAATTTTTAATTAAATCCCCCCGGTGGACCTCCAATGAGGTTTTTGACATACCGTCCGTCGGTCCTGACCATATCTAGTTCACATTAAAAAAGACTAGAAAAAAATAATTAGAATCGACGGGTCTCTTCTGACTCAGGGATGGCATCATTCTGCAATTACCAATCATACAAAAAAGATGAGAATAATACTGCAGAGGAACCTTCATTTGTGATATAGATGTTCCATTTTTTTTATTTTATTTTTTGTGTTGCAAAAGAATCTAAACTTACCTATTATGATATGAGTATCCTAAAATTTTTAAAGTTCGAAGTATTTTTATCGCAGTAGATATAATTTTGGGTTTTTTTTTTTTTTTACTTTTTAGTGACATTGCTTGAAATGTATAATGTTTTGGCCGAGCTCTCTTATTTAATACCTATAAATTTTTACCCTACGTTATGGCAATTATATGAATTTGCTACAGTTTCGATGTTTTCATTTTGGTTTACCTTTTTTTTAGAATGTAGGAGGATTCGCTTTGAATTATATTTTTCATTTTTAGTTTTTCAATTTTCGTTTTCGACTCTTTTCGGATTCGCTCTGAATTATATTTTTCTTCTTTAGTTTTACAATTTTCGTTTTCAACTCTTTTCTTTTTTTAGATGTCTCCGTGGTCCAAAGAAGGCTATATGGGGGAAAAAGCTACTGTTAAGCACGCATGACCATTTTGTAAAATAATTTTTCCGTATTTCAAACGAGCATTATGATTCGTATAAGAAAATAAAGAATATAGAAGCCAATTTTTTTTTAACACCGCAACTTAAATAATTTTTCAACTTTTTTTTTTCCAGATGATTACCTCAAATTTTTATTTTTTTTAAGTGTATTGAATCTGCACAATGCACGAGCTTTCGTCATGGGTTAACATAAAATCAAAGTGGCAAAAAGGAGACTTTCATTTTTTTTTTTTAATGATGGTTGTACTTATATTCTGAAATAGAACAGTTCGACATCGATTTTTATCGCGAAATTCCACTGTACTTGTCCATTAAGAATCGAATTCTTTTTTTCTTTTTTTTTTGGTTTTATGTATTAAACTAATCGAGCGTCCTCACATGATTCATGTAATATTCCTCCTCAAAGGGCGAGTCAACGGCCCCTCCAATGGCGTGAGCCCACGTGGCGATCGCTCGTGTAAAGACGTGTCGTCATGTGGAGCGTTATTGGACGGCGCAAAAGGTGTAGAAAAGAAAAATGGCGGAATTCGCAACTAGTGCACCGCACCACTCGGCATTTCTCTTTTGGCACGATACGATTAGAATAATCGCTACAATAAAAAAAGCAAAAAAGAATAAAGAATTATTTTTAAAGCTGATAATTGAAGGGAGATTCCGACGCTAAAACTGACGGGTAGATGAATATTACGGCTCCATTTATTTTATACAAAATGAATTTAAAATCGATCGTCTCTATCATTAAGATAATTGGTTAATGACAATTTTTCTTTACTCTTAGAGATAATAAAAATATTTTCTAATAAACGATATAAAAAATAATTAATTATTCATTTTTCAGCAAAACAAATGGAGTCAATGTGTATAAAGAACATCCGAACATCGCAGACAAGGCGATGTGCTATGTTTACTGCTCCGAAACCCCTCGTATTTCTATCTCTTTTTTTTTTTTTTTTTTTAATTTTCCAAAAGGGAAAGGTTTATTTAATAAGTGCCTGAGAAGGGACTAAGAATAAGAGTACACTTGAAAGTGCAACTTTATAGGGATGCTGATTCTCCACCAAAATAAAAAATAATAATAAAAAATATGGGGGTGGGGGTGATAATCAAGTGTTTTCTTGGAGCATCGAAAGCAAAGCTGGAGACATCTCTGGCCCACATATTGAGCGAAAGCTCTCTACTCCATAAAAAAGAAAAGAGGGTCTGACCAAAAAAAAATAAAAATAAAAAAAGTATTTAGAAAAGGAGAGTAGGAAAAGGACAGAGAAGAGGAAATGATTTCAATTAATACTAATAAAATTATTCAAATGATAGTTTTGCACTAGTGGTTTTCCAAATCTGCGCGCTGAGAGAAGGAGGATTGGCAGGTTTCAACCTCGCACCCATGTGACATGTCCGATCATGCGTGTGGGGTCGGCTATTTAATCGAATAAAATATTTAAAAAGTTATGGACTTTCATTCCCAAATAAATTTCTTTTTTTATTATTTAATTCCGAAAATACGTCGCTCCATCGGCTATTTTACTTAATTAGGCTCACCATTGCCGTGCCACTTTTGGAAATTGGGTTAGCAATCGCTTGGCAGCCGAGATGGCCAATCCACCGAGCCATGCCAGCCAAAGTGCCTGGCCCTAGCCAGCCGTGCCTCGAGCCCGGCATCTTCAAGAATTACATTAATTTTTAATGGAAAAACTCAGGAAAAAAAATTAATTCTCAAGTATTAAAAGTAGATATGTTAAATGGATGGGTCGAATTGAGTTTATATCGGGTTATAAATGATCCGATCCAAATCAACCCATTTAGGGCCTGTGTTGGCAACGTGCCAAACAGTGTCTGATTCTGATTTTTTGTTCTCAAAATCAGTTTGGGACGAGAATCGCGTTTGGTAAAATTTTTGTTCTCGGAAACAAATTTGTTCCTAAGAACAGATTGGGAAGAGAATTGAGAATAAAAAAAAAATATGATTCTTCGTCCGAGAATCAAAAAAAGAATCAAAACAGTGAAACTCTCATTCTTCCCTTCTGTCATCCCGCGATTGCCGTCCACCCGCCACCATTTGCCGCCGCCGTCCGTTGCCGGTCGCCAGTCCGGCGAGCTCGCCAAGCCAGGGCGAGGTCTGGCGAGCTCGCCGGAGGCAAGCCCAGCCAGGTCGGCGGGGCTGGGTGAGCCTCGCTGGTGGCCGGTTGAGCCTCACCGGTAGCTGGGCGAGGCTCGCCTAGAAACCGGTGAGGCTCGCCCAGCTGCCGATGAGGCTCGCCCAGCTGCCGGCGAGGCTCGATTGACGAGGGCCGACAACACTCCGATGAGCGTCGCTGGGCACATGAAGAAGAAGAAGAATAGGAAGAAAGGTAAAAGAAGAAAAAAAAAATGAACAAATGAACAAAGAAAAGAAAAAAAGTAAAAAAAATTTATTTAAAAATCAAAAGAAATTAATTTGGAACAGAATCAATTAAGCACGGTATCAAACGCAATTCTATTATAGAATAAAAAATTTTGGACGATTACCAAACGCGTTTTTTACTCGAAATCGGTTTAGGGAACATAATCAAAAATAATTATTTCTAGTCGAATCGGTTCCTAAAACGAATCATTACCAAACGTGCCCTTAACCAGGTTTATGATTCATCTATTATAGTGCAAATTTTTTTTATCAATACTCGACCCGATACATACTTGACACATTTAATTAAATCTAAGAAATCTTATTTCTTATTCTTTTTCTTTTTAATGGTATTGCTAAAATACTTTTATGCAATACAAATTTAATGGACAATTTATATATTTAAAAAAAAATCGATTTTTTTTTTTTTTTAAGAATATAATTTTTCTTTGTTCTTTTTTCTTTTTCTTCTTCTTCAAATCAGTAAAAATGGCCATAGGTGAGCCTTTAGCTCGCCAGGGCTTGCTCGACGCCAACGAGCTTGAGCCTTGTCGGCTGTCGTCATGCCGGCCACTGACTAAGAAAGGAGGAAGAAGAAAGAAAAAAGAAAAAAGAAAATTGAAATATAAAAATAATTATAATTTCAATTTTTATAAAAAATATTTTTATAAAGTTAAAGAGGGAAGAGAGAGATTGTGAGGCTTTAGTAGAAAATGAGTTCTAAGTCCAACCCATTTAAGATCCATTTATCTTAAATCTTCAATTTTAAAACCCATTTAACTAGTTTATTTAAAAAACAAGTGATTTATAAATGATCAATTTATGTTTTAAATGGGTTATATATGGGTTTAAGACCTATTTTGCCACCTCTAATTAAAAGTAGTGCAAATTAATCTTTTTTATTTTCAAAATATGAAAGGAAGCATAAATTTTAAGATTAACACCACAAACAATTTTAAACTAGTATACCCGTAACAAATTTACTTAAATTAATTTTTTGATCATAAAAGCTCCAAATCGGTACACCTTTAAACAAATTTATCATCTATTGATTCATGTTAAATTTTACTATTAAGTTGTTAAGTTGAATGACATATGATAGTTAATTGGTGTATTAGTTGTCACAGTTGTAACAATTTCATGGTTTTTTATGGTATCAATTCAATTTACGGAAAATATATTTGTTACAAAATATCGGTTTGGGTTTTTTTGGATTAGTTTGGAATAAATTTATCAAATCCATATTAGTTTGGGGTTTTTTTTTTATAGTTATTTGAGATAAATTTGTCATAAGAGTATCAGTTTAGAGTTTTCCGTAATTAAAAAAATTAGTTTGAAATAAATTTATTACATGTATATTCATTTGGGATTTTTTGTAATCTTGACCCTACATCTTAAAATGAAAGACAAAATTACAAACGCCTTAATAGCGACTGTTTACGAAGAATTGCGCCGAGAGAATGCCCGATAAATTCAAGGCCTAAAAATACGAGAATTATATTCCAAGTTCGAGTGAGTGGCGCACTGACAAGAGTGGCTACAGCGTTTACCACCATCACTTTTGACCGTCAACCGGGCCTCGAAGTTGGAGCCCGAAATGTTAGGCCCGATCCAGTTCTTTTATAGCCCGGCCCAGAACGGCCCATCCCGGCCCGGCCCGGCCCGTTGGGGACCTCCTCGGCGTCTCAATTCGGTCCAGGCAACCCGGCGGATCTCGTCGTCGTCGTCGTCGACTCGCGGGATTCAGTTCCGGAGCGCCACACCGAGCAGCGAGCATGAGGCCTTTCAATGGCGGATCCTCCATCGCTTGCCTCGTCCTGGCGATTGCCGCCGGCGCGCTAGCCGAATCGCAAGGGCCCCACCTCGGATCGGCGCGCGTCGTTTTCCAGGTTTCTCGTTCCCCGTTCCTCGATCGATTCGCCGGATGTCCGGGCAAGTTTCCGGTTCCGGAATTGACGGTGACCGCTTTCGTTCTGTCCGCCTGTAGACTAATTACGGGGACATCGAGTTTGGGTTCTTCCCGGGCGTCGCTCCGAGGACGGTGGATCACATCTTCAAGCTCGTCCGCCTCGGGGGCTATAACACCAATCACTTCTTCCGGGTATGCTCTCCGAAAGCTCGCAGGCTGCGAACCTTTCTTTTGTTTTTTTTTTTGTTGGGATGTCTTGGGCTCGATGCAGTTCGTGGTACTGATGAAGATGATGCGCGTGATGGAAATGAAATAGGTGGATAAAGGTTTTGTTGCCCAAGTGGCTGATGTTGCCAACGGGAGAACCGCGCCCATGAATGATGAACAGAGAACGGAAGCCGTGAAAACTATCGTCGGGGAGTTCAGTGATGTCAAGCATGTTAGGGGCATTCTTTCCATGGGGAGGTAAATGAAAATGTTTCCTTTTTGATGGGTACGGTGCACTTTACTCTCCAATGAGGATTATGGTCAAATGACTCGCCATTGCTTAAGAAATTCTTCAATGTGGGACTTGTGTACTGTAACAGTGCAGTAAAATTGAGTTCTCTGATTAAGTTTTTCTGCTGTGGTCGCTATAGACGCATGGAATGTGCTTTTGCGAAGTGTTTATGGTTCTTGGTACATTGGCATTCTGGGTTTCAACGGGGTCTGCTGCTATGTGATTTCGAGATCGCCCAATGGATGTTCAACTCCACCGATATGAGACATTTCATGCTTCTACGTATTCTGTTTCTGTAGAAACTGATAAAGTCCCTTGAAGGTGTAGAGTGGTGGACATACATTTAACTAAGAGTAATATATAACTAGGTTTTGTGAAGCTTAAAGTATAATTTGCTGAACATATGAGATCCTCCAAATTAAATGATATAGATGAAATCTCTGATTGCTGTATTCAACCCAATAAATTTACCAATTGAATATGTTTAAGAACAAAAAGGCGTCAAATTGAGCTGTGTGAGCATGTCATTTTCCCTTGGATATTTTGTATTGGCCAAGAACTCAGGATGAGGGTCTTAAGAAGTTCAGATGGTTTAGAAATGAGCTAATTATCTAAGAGCTGAGATTTAGATTAACAAGGATCTTGGAGAATCGAGAGGTCAGATATCTAAAGACATGGATTTGTCTTCTCTACAACGGACAATCTAATTGCTGGATCGCATCAACATTCATTGTTTGCTCCCATGAATCCTTTGCTCGCAGGGTGAATTACCAGAAGTTTGGGAGAAACTTAGGTTGACCCTGACTAATTCCTGTTGAGGTTGATAGTTTCTTCTCTTGGCTATGTCCATATTTTGACGCATGAACTTTCCTAGTGACAAATTCTGACATTTTCTTTTTGTTATCTTCCGGGGGTTACATTCAACTTAAAACCTTATGAAAACTTCCTCTCTTAACTCATATTAAAGTCCACATTTTTGGGGTGGAACTTTCTTGGTACTTTCACGGATGATTTTTGTTTGATGTTTAAAACACAAGAAACTTGATAAACTTGTATCAAAGGTTGTTAAGTCAAATTTGTTTGTAGATATGACGATCCAGACAGCGCACAATCCTCTTTCTCAATACTTCTTGGAGACGCTCCACATCTTGATGGCAAGGTATGCCAATGCTAGTTCAGATGATTAACCTTATTGCATGAGAATTTTTGCAAATTGACTAAGGATCATATCTGTTATGCTGGTGTGGATGAACTTCAGTATGCTATATTTGGTAGAGTTACCAAAGGTGACGAGACATTGAAAAAGCTCGAGCAGCTACCTACTCGCCGTGAAGGGATGTTTGTAATGGTATCTTCCTAATCTTCTTGCTTACTATTCAACTATAAACTTTGCATTTACTAATTGAGAGGTCATATTCCATACAATGAATATGTTGGAACAGGACACTAGGAAATGTCCTGAAGATGTAATGGAAGTTATGGCCGTAAAAAGCACATATTCAATTACTGGGCACATCCATTTCAACACTCCTTCCCTTGCATAGTCTCTTTCACTGTTTCAATCGCAATAGGGCATGTTAATGTAGAGCCAAATAATTTCTTAGAGTGCATTTGTTTGCAAACAGTGTATCACACCATACCGATTCTGTTCTTAGAGACATTTAACAGCTTTTTAGCAGAATAGGTGCGGTAATCTCATGGTAGAATTGGGCCTCTATCAAGTGTCACATGCATATATGAATCATAGCCAGAGCATTTTGTGCACCACCATTTTTAAATTCTATCTTTATGCCTCCAATATAAATTTTTGGTAAAGTAGTGAACATCATTTCATAGATGACTTTTGGTATTATACTTCTTTACTGGAACCTTGTGTAATTGTCAATTTATTCTCTTCGTATTATGATGCCCCCTAGAGATACATAGTGATTGCTCTCTATAATATAATTGTTGTCAAGCTGTCTCTGATGTTCTTATTGTTTTCCTTTTCCAGCCAACTGAACGCATCACAATTCTATCATCATATTATTATGGTAAGAGCAATAAATTTGTGACTGTTCCCTTAATTTTGCTAATTACGAATACTCCCTGCTTTTACATCACTCACTTTCATTAAGTTTCACTTATCTTTGTATAGGAAGAAAGATGAGTGATATGCTATTGAGTTCTGGTTGCAGAAAGAGCCATATGGCTTTGTGTTTGTGCAAACATGTATTTAGGTGGCAATCTCTGCATATGATACCATCATAACAATTGGAGGTGGTTTGCTCGTGGCAATTTGTGATTTTCATGGTCAATGTGTACCTACTACCTATGCAGAGATTGTTTTTTTGGCTCTCGCCTTTTCATTCTCATGGTAGAACTTCATTTGGGCCTCGATCTATGCTAGGTGGAATGGTTATTTTATTTCTTTTGATTTGCTGGGTTTGATCTCAGTCCCAACTAAACTTTGTCCTGCTATTTCTGCTCACGTGGGGATAGCTATCACGTGATCTAGGTAGCATCACTTCTACCATCTTTACTCTTACATACGCCTTTGAATGGTCTTAGAATTTTATTTTGATGCTCCTTCAGTGTGTAGCCCTTGCAGTATTTCTGTGAACAAAATTATATATGTACAGTTTATTTGCTTTTTTTTTTTTTTTGGATTTAAGTAAGACGTATTCTTTTGCTTTCCTGCCAAAACTAAAAATATTATCCAAATTAAAAAAAAATGAAAAAAATATATGTGAATATAAGTGTCAACATTTGTATAGTGTGACAGTTTAAGGTATTTAGGGTTAAAAAAGGTCAAAGTATGTCTGCTGCAAGATTTAAATTATGCAACAAGCGAAAAGCAAAACTCTATCCAGACATGCTTTATATCGTCATAGCTATTCTCCTTCCCTTTAAGGCTTTTTATATCCAGTAAGCCAAGATAATCACAATGTCCAGTTATGTTGCTTATTGGTCTTCCATTTAGGTGCTTCTAATGTATGAAAGAGAAGGTGGCATTATCTCAACCACCTAAATAGCACTTTGCACATAAGAGCAAGCAAATGATCTTTGCGTTTTATTAGCAATGGTTTATCAGTGAAGTTTGCTATCTGTTAGAATAAGTATTTCAGACCAATGTCAGAAGCTCACTGGTTTTGCTGGTAATCACTACAACCATAAGACGCTCAACAGTTTCTGATTGACCAGTCTAATATACTCCGTGCGTATATTGCCATTCAGATACTGGGGCTGAGAGTTGTGAAGAGGAGAATTCAACTTTGAGGCGCAGGCTTGCTGCTTCAGCTGTTGAGGTAGAGAGACAGGTAAACAAAAGTCTAAATGCAGCTTCCATGACATTTTTGTTTGATCTTTGCGGTAATGTGGACCCTGTGTTTCATTTTCCAGAGGATGAAATGCTTCCCGTGATGCTTTCTAGATCATTGGAAGGAGGTGGTCTGTTTTCCTTATCATTCATCCATTGTGGTTTTTTTTTTTTTTGGTCGGTATCCATTGTGCTTTGATATGTATCCTCAGTGTACCGCTTTTAGCTATGTATAGATCAAATCAACTCATTGAAGATATGAGGAAGGAAGATTCAAGTGTTCCATTCATTCTGTAAGTTTAACAAAAAGCATGAACATGAAGGTTACTTTGTGAGAACATTCTCGTCCACTAAGCTGATATTGTTAGTGGATTTACTTGAGAGGTGAGAAATGAAAGATCATAGACATTTTCACTTCCAAAATTGGGAACTCAAGCCATTTATCCATATATATGTTTTTCAGCCACTACGAAGCATTGTTATAATGCTTGAGTGTTTCGTTTGGTATTGTTTCTTTAGAAGAAATCTATAGCAAATTTTTAATGGAAAGTCTCAGTTTCCATCTCCTTGATGATTGATGAATGGATTTACTTGGGAAGAGCAAGGTAAACAGATCACGCGCAGTATGTTCCATGTCCTTACTTTGGTCTGAACACTCTCTTTGTGGTGGCAACTCTGATATGAAGTTGTCGTTAGGATAGCAAAACAAACATCGATTATATAAGAGATGTACAATAGAGCTAAGGATTTTGTAAAACCAAGGTATTGTTGTTCTGACATATCTGTTCTCTTTCTAATATGGTTATGCACTTAAGATTTTCTAGTATTCACATAATGCTTTATCACAAGCTTGGAACTGGAGGACTCCGCCAGAGAATGGAAAAACACAGAAAGACAAGAAACTACAGCGAAAGATGCTTCAGCATCACATGCTGTCTTCAATCTTCCATGACCAATGCCTATGTTACTCAGAGACGCACCCTAATCAGCAAGGGCTTCAAGAGGCATATCCATTGTCAGCTTTTCAAGAACATGACAAGTGAGATGTGTGCTGCCTGTTAGGGAACCTCACTTGTGTGCTGCCTGTTGTTAGGGGAACCGGCGTGAGGATTTCGTGTACAAGGTCAGTCATTCAACCTCATAACAGGCCAAACTACTGGCAAGAGCACGGACGATTACAAGGCTATGCATCACAGTAGCCACTTTTTCCTGGGTGGAAGTTAGCAGGCTGAGTAGCGGACCCGGTTAATGTTTGAGGCTCTTGAGCCTTTTCTCAAGGGGGCCATGGCTGTACTTGTGGCCGGCTTTTACGACAAGGCGAGGACAACCCACTGGGGTCGATGTGGATTCGACACGGGCATCTTGTATATGCGTGTGCAGTTTTGATTCCCTATCCTATGAGACTTGAGTATATACATGTTAGACCTACCTCAAGAGCGTTCTCCCATTCTCACCGCGTGTGGATTTAATCGGTTTGGGCATGCGCTTAGGAGGGGTGAGCACGGTCCTAGTCCAACCTAGAACTGGACTGGACCAGCCGGTTCCATTTTCCCAAAATTGAGGACCGGCAATAATCGATTTAGTTTCAAGTTCCGTGCAAGGATGGCTGAATTGCCCGGATTGGATTGGTACGGCTGAATTTTCTTTTTCTTATTTTCTAAAGTAAAGCTGAAGCTGCATCAGTGGTGTGGTCAAAAGAAAACCCCAGCAAGGTGCCTTCAAGTCAAAGGGAAGCTAATGGTCCATGTAATTGTCATATGGTCCATGTGGTATGGATAAGGAGATTCATGTAATCTTTATCTCGATTGAGAGCAACAAAAGGGCATAAGGGATGGATTTGTTGGGACATATGGGCCTTTCGGACCTTGTTATAGAAAACATAAAAGTAACACGAAGAGACCCTAAGGAATGTATGAGATTCCATTCCAACATCGCTAGGTTGGTTGGGTTAAATTGATTTAAGCCAAAGAAAAACAAGAAAGAAGACAGTATCGGTTCTCGGGTGGACAAGTTTAGTTTCTAGTTCCACAAACTGAAGACCGATCCTGTCTAGTCCGGTTCCTGATTGTGGGGTGTGTTCTAGGGTGGAAACCGACACATCCTGAAACTGATTACTCCTAGTGTTTGAATAAAATTCACCATGCCATCAACTATGGATAAACCTAGCATCAATAGGGTAAACGACAGATCCTGCAAGTGTCTCATCGGTGGATTGGATTGGGACAATGACTAATCTACCGACTTCTACCACGCTGCCACAGGACTTCAAGGTTATGTCCAAAACGAGGCATCAAGTGGGGATCATCAAATTCAATTCCAAACCCCACATGCTGTCCGATGCTTGTAGAAATCAATGCTTCGCTCGAAGCCTCGCGTGGTTGTACTCACATAAGAACAAAACATGTACGCAAGCTGACTTTGTGGTGACGGTGTTCCCATGTTCATCCAAAGAGTCAACTGTAGCATCAACAGGGACGAGAACCGACCGACGAAACCGAACGCATTGTCCTTACACATTTATTCACTGTTGAACCAAAGCACATCTTCCTGTTGTTAATTCCAGCTTACGATATAACGAGACAAGATTAAGAAACCGACATAAAAAAATCCTTCAACGCGGCGTCGCCGCTGCAAAAGATACTTTCTCATAGGCATCGAGTGTCGGCATTGCAAATAAATCCTATCATTTACGGTTCTCTAACGAGGTCTACGGTCCAACTACTTCAAAACTACAATAGAGGATTAGCGTTTTTTCATTTTTGGCCACACAGGCGCATGGGCTAACCTATCCGTTGGTTTGTCGTTCCCAACGGCTGCTCAGAAACTTCAAGACATGGTGGTTGCCGAGAAGATTCGAGATGATGTGGCTCTTCTTGTCTACATTGAAGCAAATTTGCTCGAATGGATTCCCAACGAGCCAGGTCTCTGCTAAGAACGAACGATGTTCTCCATGTCACCGATGATATCTACCAAATGATTCTATAAAGGTCATCTTTATTAATGTACATTGCGGTTTGGATCTAGGCCGTGATGAATCTCACTAGGCCACGGGACTTCGATGTCGGGTTCGGGAAGGCATCTTAAGACTCGCATGGGTTGAAACTATGATAGCATCTCATTGTTTGGTCGTTTTCAACTGACCTTTAGATTTGAATGACACCTCAAGACCACGCTTACAAAATCTTTCTTCTCATCATTGGTCACGACCCTGTTCCCAATTCACGAGTCTTGTCTTTAAGTTCTCCCCGTTTGGTTATGTAGCCAGGGAATATGACTTTTCGGCGAGGTTAAGGACAAATCTCGAACAAAATCTTGGACAAGATCTCGAACTTGTTCGCTCGAGGCAAGGATAGAGAGAGGCTTCTTGTTGGGTTTACGCGTCTTTGTTTCCATGTTCAGGAAATAACATGAGTTGACAGTCGAAATCGATCGAGGGAAAAGAGTGTGATCGACTTGAACTTTCAAATCGAGCTCCTATATCACGTATAAATGGCAATTTATCGACATTGCTCGTGAAAAATAAAATCAGTAAATTAGAAACTCTTCCACGACATTGCTAGGTCAGAAACGTGTGGTCCAGAGAGACCTAAGCCTCCATATGGTACTCTCTGTGCATGCATTAAAAGAGCTTGTTGGGGTCGCGACGGGGGGTCGTGCCTTACTCCCTTCGTGTATTTAACCTACGAAACGTGTGGTTAACCTACGAAGCTTCCGGAATTCATTCCTTTTACTCAGTAAGTCTCTGTAAATTTCTTTGCTCGTATTCCTCGTCTTCAATCTTCGGTTAACCTTGAAGAAGAATTCTCTCTTCGACTGATGGACCGGGAGCTTGAAGACTAGCCAACGGATTTCAATGTCTAATCGTTAGCTTAGGAAGCACCGATACTCTTTGAGAGTTTTGGTATCGTGTCTGACATGTGATCAACAGGTGTTGGAAAATCAGACACGCGGTCAATAGGGGTTGGAGAATCAAACACGTGTTCAACTCTCCCGACACGCAAATGAAAAAATAAAATATAATAACAATAATAAAAAAGGAAAAAGAAAAATTCAGTTTTCTATTCTCTTCTAACTCTCACTTTTTGAGATAATTTATCATTAATATACATTTAACATACAACGTGTCCCATTGTGTCGGAATTCTCTTCTTTTTAAAAAATAACGTGTTGGTATGTTGTGCCTTGTTATGCGTCGCATGTTGGTGTTGGTGTCGGTGCTACTTAGTTTTTAGGATAGTTTGAAGATGAGCCACATACGAGGGTTTAATGTAATCGACCCTTAACTCACCATCTTGAGTTTTTTAAGTGAACATTTAATTGCATATATTGATAGGCTTAGACTTGGATTCCCTTTCGGTGATCTTCTCGTATAAAGGTATTGAATTTTTGCTATGTCAACCCAACAAGTGGTATTAGAGTCAATAGCAAATTAATAATGGGGGCTGGTGATTGGTGAATGCCTCGAGGAAGGAATCTCGTGTGAGAATCCATAATCGAGGTGGTAGATGATTTCCTCCTTCTGGCCACACTTGGCTTTTGGCCAAGGCGATTGACATAAAATCCGAAGCACGGATGTCGTTCCTTTTCTCAACGTCTCTGCCAAACTAGGCCGGGCGAAGATGGAGATTTCAAACATATTTCTCGATACTTATCCTCACATATTAGCTTAAGCCCTACACAGAAATATAGCCTATCATGTTGACATGATCATAGGACAGTGCAAACGATCAATTAACAATAGTAGACATGCTCATCGACATGTGAAATACCAACAAGAGAGAATGCTGGGTGTAGAACTCCCGACCAATTCATCGATGCTTTATTAAATGACAGTTTGTCCAAAAGCTGAAGTGGTTGGGGAATGCAAATACACATGTCCTACAAGAATCTTGCGCAACGATTGGGAGAGCTTTTGTGCGCTCTTAGCCTCTTACTTCCTGTCCCCTTGTGTCAGGAAATATGATTGAATGTTCGGGAAATTATTCAAAAAGTCCTAAACCTATTATACTATGGTCAATTTAATTTTAAATTTTTTGCCAACTAAATTTATAAGGTTTAGCTTGGGTACGTTTAATCCTCTCTTCCAATTCTAGGAGTCTAAATAGGTTGAATTCTAATAGTTACTCCAAAAGTACAAACTTTTTAAAAGTGTAAAACCTACTATCGCATGGAACTCGATTTCTTTCTACAACAACCCACTATAAAGTATAAATTTACTATTTGCGGTCCCACAAACGGTAGTTCCCACATCTTTTACACATAGTACATAAGATGCTCTTCCTACATTATAAATCACCTTTAACGAGTCCCCTAGCACACTTTGCCTCTCACTAGACCAATCCCTTGACTCTATTAACAACCACTTCTCTCATGTGTTTATAAATGTGTTTGTCACTTTCACAAAGGAAGAATTATCCAACCGGTTTTAAATTTTTGTATGGATGTCAAATCGGATGTCAAATCAATTCTAAAATCAATCGAGTCATAATTTTTTATGTGAAATTTCAGTCCCTTAGGCCAATTTCAAGTTTAAATAGAGACGGACTCAAAAACCCCTTTAGAATGTGCAATTTCTCTTCTTGTTGCCCTTTTTGACTCTACAAGTCTTGGCTTAGTTTTCTACAACTTAAAGATCCAAATGTACACATGGATCATGTAGTTGTGATATCCATCTGATCTTATAAAAAGATCTTGGCAAATTCCTTTAAAAACCCGAGTGCAAGCTTTTCTCAATCTGGGTTGTCACTGAAATTTTCTTTTGATGGCAAGTAATCTTTTATTAATGGCAGGTTTGTTCACCTTATCTCACCAGTCTCTTTCTCTTGAGCCAATTGGTCCGTGTTTTTGACATATACAATCGTGGAATGTCATCCTTTAATGCTATAAGCTGGGTCTTTACATATATATATATATATATATATATAGAGAGAGAGAGAGAGAGAGAGAGAGAGAGAGAGAGAGAGAGAGAGAGAGAGAGAGAGAGAGAGAGAGAGAGAGAGAGAGAGATTACTCCGCGATCAATCTGACTGTTTTTCTTGAAGTGCTTGTAGAATCAGAACGTACCTCTGCATGGTTTAAATGCACGAGCCTCTCTGCACAGCAGAAATTTGGCATTCTTCAAAATGCTATCGCACATTTTCCGGAAGATAAAAAAATATACATATTTTTACTTATAGAGATCACACACCAAAATGCACAGATTTTTCTCTCTCTCTCTCTCTCTCTCCCTCTCCCCATCGCGCATGACTTTCATTTCTTAGCGCGAATGCGACTACTCATTGTAAGGTTCCCTATTCATTGCCAGATTTTCAGAAACACGTGTCTATTCAATTACTCTTGTTTCTTTCTTTGCTTGTACTGTATATTAAAGACTACCATCCAATCTTTTTCCTGTTACTATTGTCCATACGTTTGCCTAATCAATCAATGCCCTAGGTCTCAAAAGAAAGTGAATATGCCTCACGATTTTAATATAAAGAAGCTAGATTTATTATAGGAAAATTTTTCAAAAAATCCTAAACCTATTACGCTTTTATCATTTTATCCATAAACCTTTCAATTTTATAAATCGAGTCTTAAACATTTTTACATCTTACCAATTAAGTCAATCTGGCCAATTTTGATCAGAATTCGTTGACGTGGATGTCAGTTATGTCATGTGATATGGCCAAGATCGACATGAACATTTTAAAATAATTTTTTGAATTTTTTTTTTTTTTTTTTTTCCTATTCTTTGCTGCTTTTTTTGGGGGAGAGGGTTGGTGGCCGGCAGACCCGCTTTGGCCATAGATAAGGAGCCGCGATGACTTTGCTTGGGACCGGCGAGGGCCAAGCCCTTGCTTGGCTAGATCTGGTGAGGGCATTGCGGCCCTCGCCGATTCTGGGCCAAGCCTTTGCTTTGGCTGGCGAGGGCGTCGCCACCCTTGCCCAGAGCTGGCGAGTAGCATGACGCCTTGGCCTAGAGCTGGCAAGCGACGTGATGCCCTTGCTGGTTCTCCTCTCCAAAACACTCCTGCCCCCCCAAAAAAAAAAAAAAAAAAAAAAGAAAAGGAAAATAAAAGAAAAAACCATAAAAATTCAAAAAAATATTAGAAAATATTTTAAAATGTCAACACCAGAAATTACGGTCAAAATTAGCCTAATTGACTTAATTGGTAAGAAGTGAAAATATTTATGACTCAATTGATAAAATTAAAAATTTTATGATTGAATTGATAAAAGTACAATAGATTTCGAACATTTTGATTTTCTTGATTTATTGCTCCTACGCCTGCTTAAAAGTTCAAACTTAAAAGTTCAAAAAGTAAAAGCATGACAGATTGGTCACCTTGCTAGAGTCCATGAATTTCATGAAACTGGTAGACGTCTCATGGTACATCGCTCTGATCAAGAGGTAGCGTCTTCTTGAAATTTCCCACGGAAGCCATAGTTGGACGAGCAGATTCATGGCTAGTATTGATGCCAATAATCATATGTTCCGCAGAAAATTATCAAGTAGACTCCCTCCCTCGATCTGGAAACTCCATGTGCTTTCCTCTAAATTTTTACTAAGCACTTTATAATATAAAAAGCGCAAAGTGTCCTATTTTCGAACAAGAGGTAAATATCTGGCTGATGAGTCTATTTCCATTACAAAACAAGAGAAGACTCCTATATAAAGAACGACCCTAGATATAGCTGCTTATTATTTGATTGCCTTCTTACAACCCCAAAACCTCCTTCACTACTCTCTCTCTCTCTCTCTCTCTCTCTCTCTCTCCTCCTTTTGCTCGAAGCTTCTACTTTCTACCATTTGCTTCTTGATTGCTAGAGTCCGTCCTTCCATTTGTTCCTTCACAAAGCTGCTTCTTGTCTTTGCTTCGACTGTTTCGTACAATGTCCACCAGGAGAGCATCGCGTTCTTCGCCGCCAAGGCCATCAAGTGTTGCCAATATGAGCGATGAACAGATATCTGACCTCTTGTCCAAGTTACGACAGCTCATTCCTCAGCTCCGCACCAACCACGCAGATAAGGTATCGATATCCAGAAAGATTATTTTCATTAGCTTCGTCGGCCACATCCTCCATAAAGTCAGGGGTTGCCATCTGGTTTCCTTGTATGCACCTAGCTTAGGCAAATGGATAATATTTGCACGTAGTCGTACTATCTTTCGTCATCTTCTTTTTGGTCCATGCATAGCCTTCGACTCGAGCCGGAGGGTGTGTAGGGAGAATACACGTGTACTTCTAACTATGTGGCCTAATGTTTTTGAAGTTCTCTTACCAAGTAAAGTGGTAATTTTTCTTGACCTTTTTCATTAAATTCATCTGGATATCGTATTACAAGTAGGTTATATAGATGAATACGTCAATAATCTACACCGTTACATTACCGCACATCACGTAGATGAAATTTAGAGAGGATTTTGCATCTGTCTTTTTCTGGTATGGCGTATATAAACTCTTAATGCATCCTTTTCTCCTGCATAGCGTCACTTCAGTTTTATGACTTACAAGCCGGTTGAAGGAATGTTCATCCATACAATCAGCCATACACGTTAAGCTTTCAAAATTAAAGATATCATCATCGCAAACTCTACTCTATAAAATTTGTGAGACTCTTTGAGTTTTACATCCCTACCCACATTTTGCTAGGTTAGCGCACGCACGCACGCACGCACGCACACACGCACGCATGCGAGATACGCGACGTTGGTTAGGTGTCGTCTTCGTGTCAGAACCTGTCGTGACACAGTTCCTTATACTTCCATTATTTCATTATGTTTTTTTTTTTGGTCGGGTATTTTATTAGGGCTAAGAAGCACATATTTCATAAGCATCGCGTACTTATCTAACAGGTATCGGCATCAAAGCTGCTGCAAGAGACATGCAACTACATCAGAAGCTTGCACAGAGAAGTGGATGATCTGAGCGACCAGCTCTCGCAGCTTTTGGCTTCGACCGACGGAGACAGCGATCAAGCGGCCATCATCAGGAGTCTACTTCTGTGATACATCAATTATAAACACCAGCCTCGCCGTTCCATTACTATCGTTAGTTGCGTCTCGCCCTAGTCGATCGGTATATATAGCTAAAGGTTCGGTCGCTTGCTGCGATGCTATACGAACCAAGACATCCAATAAAAGGGTTGCTGGTTCTATCTGTATACTTTCGGGCAGCATTTGATGTTATATGTCTATGTTTTGGGCATCTGCCAGAAGGCATAATAATTCACTTTTCTGCAAATTTCCTGAAGAGACAATGTTCGAGATTATCGTCTACCGCCGATGGTGACAACTCTAGGAATCCATATCTGCATGGAGGTGACGTTTCTTCTAGATTTGTAAATCTTCTTTAAATCTCTCGCGATACGCAGAGACGTGGGGCCTTTCTTAAGCATGAAATTTGATACGTGAACGATCTCCGATCTCCAAGTCAAATTGGTCCTATGCACAGTGATGGAATCTAACATCATTCGATGAAAGGATTTTCTGATAAATTTGACGTGGCGCAGCAAGCTGGTTGGTGGGAGAAAAATAAAGAAATAGGAGAAAAATTGTCTAACAAATTCTATACCTATTACATTTTTACCAATTCAATTAAAAACATTTTAATTGTGTCAATTGAATCTTAAATATTTTCACATATTGATAATTGAGTTTATTTGATTAATTTTAATAGGAAATTACTAACATGGATGCTGATCATCTTTCGTGGCATGACTAGTATTAATGTATTTTTAACAATAACTTTAATATCTTTTCCAATTTTTTATTTTCTTTATCATTTTTTATTATATGTTTCCTTTTTACAACTGTAGAAGGTCGTTGGCTACAGGCGAGGGTGCCGTGACCCACGCCAGCCGATAGGCAAGAGGGTGCGCAGGCCCTCGCATATGACCAGCAAGGATCGCGGCATCCTTGCCTAGAACAAATTGGGAACATATGGGAGCTAAACGTGCCATTGGAGGATGACATATCAATCTACTTAAGTTAAATGGTCCAAATTTTATCTATTTCTCTAACCATGCCAATTTTTCTTCATAATGGCATTGATCTCTTCACTTTCAGGGAACATTGCCCGATCAGTTCTAGACTTATATATAGGTGTCGGTTCAATCTTAAACTTTTCAAATTTTACTAATTTAATCTATAACTTTTTTCGCGAAGTTTTCAATATAATCTTTTCAGCTTGATTTTCACGAAAGATTGCCGACATAATAATGTGTCATGTAGGACGGTCGGAGGCGTTCAATTTGCCATGTAGGATTAGGATGGCCGGCTGGTCGGCCAATTCATGCCTTAGACATTTGTTTTCACACCCTCGGATGCAGAATCTATGGGATCCCCGACCCAATGACTTCGGCGATGACACGCGCGACGCGAGGCATAAATCTTGTGCACGGTTCTTGCGTACGAGGATGGATGGATGGAAATGAATGATAGGACCTCGACTCTTTGCTATTTCCTCGTCAAATTCAACGCATTCTTGTCGCCATTTTCCATGATTTGACCATTGGATGGCACTTTTTCAGGTTTCAGAGCTTCCCTGCGGACGATAATTTCCACTCTCTACTTGAAGATGCCTCCTGCCTCCTCTTCGCGGACAGGATTGTGCGTACATTTCGCAAAAGTTCAAACGGTTCAAGTTTTATGTTTTTTGAGATTAGCGCGGCGAAAGACATTTTCATTATCAGTATTAATATATGTCAATGAAAATAGCTTGTTGTCGATTCATTTTTATAAGCTGATAATCTTAAACTTATTATACGTATGCTAATTTAATTTTAAGTTTTCAATTTTACCAATTAAGTTCTAAACCTTTTAACGATTTGTCAATACAATTATTCCAGTTAATTATGGACAGAAAAATTGACGACGTCAATACTGACTGTCCTACACGGCACGATTAACATTAACGTGAATAATTTCTATAAAATTTTAATTTCCTTTAAATTTTATATTTTCTTTATTCTTTTCTTGGTTTCGTTTCCTTTTTTCTTCTACTAAGTTCGGTTGCTAGTACTAGGGGGAAGAAGGAAAAAGAAAGAAAGGAAAAAGAAAGAAAGAAAAAAGAAAAAAGTTATAAAAAATTATAAAAATTGTCTATATTAGCACTGATTATGCCGGGTAGGACAGTCGGTATCTTTGTCAGCGGTTATTAGCAAAAATTGGTTGAATGATAAATCGTCAAAATATTTATGACTTAATTGGTATTCACACAATAAATTTATGACTTTTTCGGTAATTTTCTCCTTTTGTGAACAGTACAAGCGCGATCATTTTATAGAAATATAGTGTCGGTGTTGGTGATTTTTCACGAAACAATTGTATGAATGCTTTAAAATCAGTTTTCATCTATTTCTAAACAGGTAAAAAGAACTTTCGTCCTTTCAATATCCGATAAACACTATTTTTTCATCAGTAGTCTTTTTTATTATTACTAATAGTATCTGTCCCAAATCGAATTGGACTGTGGAAATTATAGTCGGTCCACGATTCGTACATTCGAGCCATACACGATTGCCAATGAATCTGTCATTGTTAGGCGTGTACCTGATCATATCTCACTCTAGTTTCAAAATTTATACTTTGCAGCCGTTAATCTTGAAGTTCTATACTTTGACCCTAAAGCTTGAAAAATAGGCACACTTTGCACTTTCTTAACTTTCTATAGCTTCTTTAGAGTACATGGGGTAAATCGCAAAATTCTTTTTAAGCTTGGGATGAAAAGTGCATTCTCAAACTATAGATCACGATGGTCGCGAAGTGTGTAATAAGAGAAAGCTGGAGATGATATACATTATTAATTTATGTGGGATTGTCGATATTATATTTTTACCCCACTTGAAAAATTATCGGGCAAGGTGGAAATTAAATTTTTTATGTTCGAGTTCAAACCTCTGGAACTGAAACCCTTTTTTCTGTTGGACCTAAAATCAACAACTGGAACTGGAAGCCCGCCAATCACGGCCCAATACAAGTCTCTTTATCATTTATCCATGCTTAATTCCTTTTTTTAGCAACATTAATCGATGCTAAAGAGCTAATCAATGAGATGGTTTAGGCCCAAAAACCGAAGTGTGCATAATTAGAGTTATCTCATCTCAACTGCAGAGTACGATTTTATGTTGCGTGACCATCTGTCAAATGTAGATATTACTTTCTTTGCAAACGAGAGCACTACGCAGTTGATGACTCATTCGGATGTATGATTATATGGGGCTAAGTACACTAGAAGTGCTAAAAGTTATGTACGACGTTCACTTTAGTGCCAAAAGTTTTTGTTGGCTCACTTAAGTACTAAATCGAAGGAAAAACGATTATTTTAATGCCAATGGTGAAAAATTCCGGCTAAATTGATTACGTGTCATTTATAATTAAAATTATATTATAACTTAGCAAATTTTTTAAAAAATCTAGTCTCTGTGATATTTCCACGTAGCATGTTTGGCACTGAAGTGATCGTTTTTTAACAGTGACTGATATTGAAGTGATCACTTTAAATAAAATTTGGCACTAAAATGATTACTCTTAATAAATTTGACACTTAAGTGATCATTATTCTCAACTTTTGGATGACGTCGTTTAGGTATTATATGCTGACTAAGCATGTTGGCAAGCCGCGCAGAACTGAAAAATTAATAAAATATAGCGACATTGGACTTCCGGCAATTCGGACCAGAGTTGACATTTAAATGATCGTTTTTTATTTATTTAAAAAGTAGCATTTAAGTGATTCAAAAAAAAATTTTTGACATTAAAGTGAGCGCCGTACACAACTTTTGGCACTTTTAGTGTTCTTTCCCCACATTATATGAGAACGTTGTGCTAATATTTCAGAGCACTTAAAACTCCCTTCATCCCTAAATAGTTTCTGTATTCGATAAGCCGACGTTGTGAAAGGCATAGCAAGCAAGATCAAAGCAGGGCGCTTCTAAGGATCTAACGACCGCCGGATAGAAAAAGAGTAAATCTTGTCCGTGGATCGTAAAGCCTTTTAGGTTTTAGTGTTTTACGTCATTTTGTTTAGGGATTAATGAAAAAAGAAGAAGAAGTAAGGATTCGTCGTTCGATGGATCATGGAGCTGCCCGAACAGATCGCGAAATTCGGCAAATTAACCAACCCATGAACGACGGAACGAGATCGATTGGGCTGTCGAAGTTAATTGCGGGAACCGATGGAATTTGTGCAGACATGAGAAGGTGACGAGACAGACATTCACCTCATTTTCCTCAATGGGATCCAACAGCATCGCCTCCGATCTTTGCCCATCATCGTAAATTAGAGATAGGAGTATGGGGTCTTGTTTTTTTATGTTAGCTAGCCGATTCTTGCCACTTGGGCAATCTGTCCTTTGATTTAACTTTTGTAATGTCGGGTCACCTGATGAGGTATGCAACTTGTGACACTTCATTGCCGTGTTGCTATGTCCTGAACCCGGATCGATTCGATTTAATATAAATTAAGCTCTAGAAGAAACAAGACAAGTATGATTTCGAAATTGAGATATTACCGGATAAAGAAAAGAACATGTAGGAAGCCGTTTTGTAATGAGCTAGTTCTAATCAAGTTCCTTCAACACTAGATCCGACTAAATCCAGCTGAGGTGCTTTCCAACAACGTCATCATATGACTTGGATAAAATGTGTCCAATGTGGACGTCTTCGTGGGAATTTGAATCGGCTAAATTTTGCGCACATCGCACTTCAAGGTTATCTCCATTAACAGAATTTTTCCATACACGTCCATGTGGGGAATTGAATATTTGGTTCGTATTGTACTTTGGCGCTACCGACGGTTATAATAGCTGAATTTGGTTGGAATGTATGTTGGAGGGACTTGATTAGAAAATTTGTGAAAGTATTAGGACGTGATTAAACTAATTAAAAGTGAAGGGACTTTATTATGAAAAATGTGAAACCCCGCATTTACTTGAGGGAGTTGTTCTGATACCATTTGTAATAGCCTAACTTATTTCATTTGAGCTAATGTCCCATAAATGAGTATTTTGAGTAATCATACAAGCTGGTATGAAAGCATAGCTTCCTTTAATATATGTATGGTTTGTGGACAGACTAGACCCATAAATGATCTGACAATGGTAGCGAGAGATTGCTGGGGTGAGATGGCTTAGATAATTTGGTGCTCTTGGTAATCTTTCAGGATTGTAGAGAGGAGAAGAATGCATGGGATCACACATCGAATAGGGGAAGTGTTGTTGGATGATACAGACTAACATTGATGAGGACATTGGTTCTTTAAGTGGGGGAGTTTGTGACATCCCAAGTCTTACATCGACTATAAGAGGCCCTATTGAGTGATTTATAAATCAACGTCTACACTCAAATGGTCGTCACCTTTTGTGGTTACTCGGAGCACTCCTTTTGAGAGCTTAGTCCATGCGTATTGGGCCAGGTTGCTACAACTTAAGTAGGGATCCTCCCCAATCCACAAGATTATCACATCAGTGTTCCTTCTAGGGGTTGAACCCACATTGATCAGGCTGGATTGTCTCCAATGAATATCCCAAAAGCATATACCAGCTCCGAATTGCGGGTTATATATGTTGATTCAACTTGTCTAGACAAAACTTTTCGGTTCTCTGGACTCGGCTTCATGACTTGTATCAACGATGAGGCTCATTTATAAGTGAAGGACTATGTAGCTCCCCTACTCCCAATTGCCCATCATAGAACTCCATTCAAGTACTCGGATTGTCACAATAAGAAAGCGGAGCACCTTTGGCGAGTTCAATAGTGACCAAAGTTCTCCTGTGCCTGAAGCACATACATACTGTGTGTGTGTGTGTGTTCACAGTTCAAAACTTGCTGAGCCAATGCAGAGGATGGAGCCCAGTTGATTGGAAAGGGTTCTGATCGCGGGGCCACCGCTCTCGAGGTAAACAACCAAAGAGACCCCCGAAGAAAAGCATTCCTAAATCGAGCAGAGAGAAAAAAAAAAGGAAAGGAAAAGAGCCAACAGGACACCCAGTGGTTGGCAAATCACTGTCAACGCATCCTTTTCAAAATCCCAGCCCAGGAAATAGTGTTTAAAAAAGCCTGAAAGAAAGGAGGGCGTGACGACAACGAGCGGAAAGCACATGGGTTCAGCGTTCAGCTGAGCGCGCCAGAAGCAAAGAGGGCGCATGTGGAAGAGAAGATTCAGCAACTTCTCCTCCTCCTCCTTTTCTCCCCAATTTCTTAAATGGCAGCTTGTGGGGGATTTTCACTAGTTAAATAAGGCTTTGGAAGATGGGGAAAGAACCTAAAACGAACATGGCTCCACCCCATTCCCATGGGGTACCCCTTCATCTTCCAACTAATGAATTCATGTGATGGTGTTCAGGTCAGCTCTTCTCGGAGCGACATGTAATTGTCCGGGCCACTCTTATCATAACCACTTTGTCCCATATAAATAGATTAATAAATAAGAAAGACTTAGAAGCTTGTTTGATTGAGTGAAATGATTTTTCGCGAATCGGTTTTCGGGACTTTCACATAAAAGCATTTTTTCCTATATCGTGAAAGTTTTCCCTAAAGCAAACATACCCTTGGTTACGTGAAATCTCATGTTATGTCTCATGGGAAGACCTGAATTTTTGTTACGATTTTTACCCCACCATGGATCATCTCCGCCACAGCATGTACAAAATGAGTTCGGATAACTTGTGGGCATGTGTATTGTTTTATTTCTGTGGCCAAATTGGTGCTTGCTGGGTCCTCCTTTTGCTTATTTTCAGACAGGCGGGTCCGTCGGCTCCTGAATTGATTACTTGGGAGATGCTCTCTCTCCGTGCATGTCCAAGATTTTCTCGAGTCACATTTCGAATTCGGGGGTTTCATCTGCGACCACGAAAGTCGGGCCGAATCTCGTGCCTTTTCCCGGAGGGATTTGATTGAAGGGAGGGCAAAGTCTTTTCGTGCAACGGAACCGTTTCCACCATATTTAAGAAGCTTGCCGGGTGAAATGTTGTTTCCAAAAAGTTGCCTAGAATCAAGGTCAAAATTAATTATGAATCCTCCTTTCTCCCTCCTAATAATCAAACTTTTCGTTAGATTTGGGACCTTGTGGGTGATTAGGGTTTGACTATGGAAGTTTCAAATGACGTGTGTTTTAGCCCTAGATTGGCAGATAATGAGAATATATTCAGGTGGAAGAAGGTGGTGGCGGCAGCGGTGGAGGACGCAAGATGGTTGCTGGTGCTCCTACTGGACAAGCGACGGCGGTGGCCATAAAGGGTGATACTGATGCCGGCTAATTGACAACGACAAACGAATATTTTGACATAAGACCTTAATCTATTCTATAATCCAAATATAGTCTTACTTTAACCTTAGGAGAGCTATTTAGGTTTGGCCATGCACGTAGCGCAGCCCAAAAGCAAAGAAAACTCTGTCAAGAATGGTATGCCGTCGAATAATTTCCTAGTTACTACAGACATGTCCGACAAAGTTCGTGTTCCAAGTCTCTCTCAACAGGGCTTCGAATCGTCCGTCGGCACAGTACGGAAAACTGTTCCGGCTGTCGATTCCGGGGTGGTCTCTCCTTCCCCATGTGTGTCCAACTCTGATGTCTCGAGCGTGAACATGGTCGCTAAAAGTGACGGCCGGACACGCAAAGTATGCGTGGGGCGATTCCAACAGTAGCTTCTCTCCCGGGGGGGTGGCGGTCAAAGTCGCGCTTTCAAATCGAACGATCTCATCGGCTCGATGCGTCTGTTGAGGGCAAAAGTAAAGAAAAAGGGGGACGCCGTTAAATCAGCCCCGCAAACTTTTGGCTAATGTTAGAATTTCCGGGACCATGTGTTGGGTTGGGTGTTTCGATTCCACCGATGGGTCCAACGTGTTTGAATATGGTAAAAAAGCAGTGTGGAAAGCCAATTAGGAAAAGATGGACTGGTGACTGGTGAGTGTTCGGTCAATTGCCATGACGAGTTTACGGCGGTAGTCTAGTGGAGGACATATATACCAGTACCATACTTTCCCTCAAGACATGCCGGGGAAGACGTACTATTCTTCGCAGGCGAAACTTGACTCGATCACTCAAATCTTTGAAGTAGATTAGATGAAAGAATGCATGTGTGAAGCTAATTAAGAGGTCAAAGATCAAACATATAAAGAGATTGCAATAAGCTCATCTATGCGGTTAAGGTGGTTGATGTTTATGTTATCGATTGCCGGCCAAAATCGATCCGAAGTGCTATATTGATAAAACATCCAAAGGTTTATAGCTGAATTATTCAAATTGAAAGATTTATGATTGAATTGACATCCGTGTAACATTTATGTAACTTTTTTTGATAATTATCCCCCTCAAATGTCTGATACTTTTCTTGAGTGTTATGCTGTGTTGCTCTTTTAGGTATGTGGTTTATACCCAACATGAAACCGAGAGGCTTAGTAGGGAATAGATAGAAAATTCATGAGGGTTTCAATAAACTTGAGAGAGTTATTTAATTTATCTTCGGCCAAAAAGTCAAGATTATAAAGATTCACGGGGTTAATTATTTAATGAGTATGAAATTAGTTGCCCTTTTCATATTTAAACTCAAAGAGTGCTTTTTTGGCGGTTCCTTTTCTTCTGGGGACCTCATCGTCTGACAGCCCAATTCCACGAGTAAAAAGGAAAGCTTCAACTAAAACCCAATTTTCAAAGTGTCTGCGGGTGCAACTCCATGGATTAAAGAAAGATGCTGATTGACGAAAACGCGAACTAGGGTTTTGCTTTACATTTTCACTTTTTTTTTGGGTGCTCTTAATGTGTCTAGACCGTTTTCAGCATGAGAAGCCTAAATTTATGCGGGATTAGGAATTTCACCATAACTACTAGGGTTAGAGTCCGATGCATTTGCAAAATGGAACTTATTTCATTCACTTGTCGATCCACAAACGATGACGGATGGTCTATGGAGCAGTATGAGGGGTGTAAAACGAACCGATCTATCTCATTCCAATCTAGAGGATCCCAATTCAATAATGAGAAAATGGATCGAAAAGTCTAGGATGCGAGAATATGTGCGATCGTGTGTGTGGTATTGAGCCAGGGGGGTAGGGCGGGGGGGAGAGGAGAGAGAGAGAGAGGGACACATTTAACCCATACGTAGGCTGCTCCGAGACAAAAACGAACAGCTCCAATGGTCAAATATTATAATCTCCTTTCCCTTCCACTCCATCACTCGCACATTTTGGCTGTAGACACGCACAGAGAGAGCAGAGAGAGAGAGAGAGAGAGCAGAGAGAGAGAGAGAGAGAGAGAGAGAGGGTTTATCCTTGAAAGGGAGGAGGAGGAGGAGGAGGAAGGAAAAGGATAAAAGGGGGAGGATGATGGGAAAGAGGGTCCGTCCGATTGCACATTGCTTGTTGGTGGTTTAGGTAGCAAAACCTGCCCTTCCATTGGACCCCATTCTCTTCTCCTCCTCCTTAGATTCCTCTCTCTCTCTCCCCCCCTTTTCAACTCCTAAAGGCGGAAAAATATTAGGGGGCCAACTCATCTCTCCTTTCTCAAGCAATCTCTCTCTCTCTCTCTCTGCCTAAAATATCACACACATACATATTCACGTTTGCCTTTTGTTCATGACAGAACCCAAGCCCCTCCCCCTCTCTTGTGGAAGAGGTACTTCTTTCACCTGCTGCACACCAATGAAGATTAATAATCTTTAACCGCATGTTTATGTCGGGAGAAACTTCACGGTAAAGAAAACGCTTTTCAGAAATTTATTTTCCTGACTTTAAGGGGGCATGTTTTCTTCGACCGTCTATGGATTTTCCCGTTAACCGATCAACGCCTGGAGAATTAATTCATGGGAAATTCCATTCGCTCGAACACTCGCGCCCTAAAAATTGAAAAGAGGGTTGTGACGCTCTAATGAAATCTGCATGCTGGATCGAAGAAGCTCCAAGGGAAGTAGAGTACAACTGTCCATTGGCAACAAAAGTGGCACTGTTTGACTTCTGAATGCCCCAGATGGTGTGCTCTTTCTTTCTCTGCCCCTTTCTGTTCCTTTACACTCGAGAACAGGAACCGACGTAAATTGATTTTTCCTGCCTAGCCAGTACAGGGAATTCTCTCTCGCTGGATGAGATTGACATTGTTTTCACTTCACATTCCCATCAGTCTAATTAAAGAGAGATGATGAACATGACCGTTCGCCCACTAAGGTTACCCCCTTAATTTCCTCGCCAGACGACCCCCCCCTTTTTTTCTTTCTCTATCATCTGAAATATTAAAATAGAATAAAGAAGTACAGGTATCAAGTGTTATTAAACAAATTAAGACGAGCGAGGAAATTCACATAAAAATTAAATTTAGGAGGACATGAACTCTTCTTCGCGTTGCTAGTACTGCCTTTTCTTATTCTTCTTCTTTTTTTATTTCTTTTTTCCTAATTCCTTATTATTGTTAGTTTTTGGGAAGAACAACTCATCGCAGGAGCTTGCGAGATATATAAGCTGCCAACATTTCACCAATTTGTGCATCTTCCCTTCGTACCTCAAGAGAATTTATTCCCTCTCAAATTTAGCTTCTAGCGTTTTTTCCCCATTTTATCAAATATAGTCATCATCACCATCGCCCTTCCTTTTCCTCTCTCTCTCTCTCTCTGTCTCTGTCTCTCTCTCTCTCTCTGTCTCTCTCTCGGAGCTTCAGCAAGACTGTCAGGCTAAAGTGTGGAGTCTCAAAGATTCCAACAAGAGGAGTGCGTGCATAAGGCTCGGGACATGACTTGCAACTAGCGAGGGATTGGACTGATGGCCTTCTTTTCACCAAATTTCATGCTTCAAAGCCCGCACGATCAAGATCATGAACACCCTCATCACCAGCATCAGCACCAGATCCTCTCCTCTTGCACGCCTCAGGACTTCCATGGTACTTAAGAAGACTCTACAGGGCGTCCTTCTTTTTCTTCATTCTTGCCACTTTTATGTTTGTCCAGTTTGCTTGAAATTCTTTCCTTTTGTTTTCTTTTTCCCGCTGGTGCACCCACAGGTGTTGCCTCCCTACTGGGCAAGAGATCCATGTCCTTCACGGGCATTGACGTGAGCGACGACCCCAACAACAACAATAACGGCAACGTTAACGGGGAGGAAGATCTGTCCGAAGATGATGGGTCGCAGCCAGGGGGAGAGAAGAAGAGGAGGCTCAACATGGAACAGGTGAAGACATTGGAGAAGAACTTTGAGCTTGGCAACAAGCTTGAGCCCGAAAGGAAAATGCAGCTCGCGAGAGCACTTAATCTGCAACCCAGACAGATCGCCATTTGGTTCCAGAACAGGAGGGCGAGGTGGAAGACGAAGCAGCTGGAGAAGGACTATGATCTGCTCAAGAGACAGTTCGATGCCGTGAAGGCTGACAACGAAGCCCTCCAAGCTCAGAACCAGAAGCTTCAGGCTGAGGTATGTAAGAAAACTTTATTGCAGAAACTGAAGTACTAAACTTGAGCTAAGAGTTGCTTGTGGTTAGTTTATATACGTTTGAAATTGTCGGAATTTTCACGGGGATCGAATTGTGTGTGGTGTACTGCCTTTTCTTCTTTATGCTTTTATGATCTGGCCAAAGGATGAATGCTCTTATTGTTGACTTTTTCTGAAAATGGGTTTTCATTTTTGTTCTGTTTGAGCAAAGGAAA
This sequence comes from Eucalyptus sp. ANBG9806169, assembly GCA_014182395.1. Classification (NCBI taxonomy): domain Eukaryota; kingdom Viridiplantae; phylum Streptophyta; class Magnoliopsida; order Myrtales; family Myrtaceae; genus Eucalyptus; species Eucalyptus sp. ANBG9806169. Next base: position 41,115,234 of record CM024579.1, read on the forward strand.
AGGAGGGTTCTCATTGAATGACTTCATAAACTAATGCAAAACCTTCTTACAAAGAAGCAAAAGAATAAAAGACCCTCTTGCTACTAGTTTGTGCTCTTGGTCAAAGTGACTTCTGCTCAATTCGTATATAATCTGGGGGAGCAAAGCATAGTTCGACGTTGTTTTCTCAATCCAAATTGAGAAGTCTGGCCAGCGTTTCATGGCATTAATCTTGATTTTATTTTTTTGTCTTTCCTTTTTTCATGGAATATGCAATATGCAGATTCTGGCACTCAAGAATACCAGAGAACCAGCCGAATCCATCAACCTCAACAAAGAAACCGACCAGGGCTCTTGCAGCAACCGGAGCGAGAACAGCTCCGAGATCAGGCTCGACATGACGCGGACGCCGCCGGTCGAGAGCCCGGTCTCAGGCCACGCGCTGCCGGCAGCTGGCCGGCAGCTGTTCCCTGCCTCGATAAGGCCCGCCGCCTCGGGAGGATCGGTGGCGCATCTGTTTCAAAACCCTTCGAGGCCTGATCTTCCGCTGATAGTCAAGGAAGAAAGCAGCATCACCAACATGTTCTGTGGCATCGAGGATCACTCTGGGTTTTGGCCATGGTTGGAGCAACAGCATTATTGAAAGGAAATCAAGGAGCCAAATCGAAATCAATTCCTACTTGGAGCCAAGCTGTGGGAAGTACATTAATATATTATTCTCCACGAGATAACTTATAAGAAGTAAGGGAAGAGGAGAATCCCCATTTTTCTTGCTTAAATTTTGGTGTATAAAAATAGCAACGCATATGATAATTTGGGAATTTTGAGGTCAATCTCTCAAGATCTTCTCCTTCCTTCCTTCCTCCCTTCTTTCCTTCTGCTTAGAAATAAAAGGACACTTCATGTTTCGTAGCGGCCTGCCTAAGAGCATAGTTAGAGAACGCGTGAAGCTAAAGTTTGGATCATGGGATTTGATTGATTCTTAAAGGAGTATCGAAACTTGAGACCTGTATGAGTTGATAGCTAACAATTGCGGTCCTCGCATGGGACATAAAATAACAGCAGTTCCATCATTTTTTTTTTCCTTACTATATTTCACCCGCTTAATCAAATGAGATCTTGTGGGTAGATGTCAGTACTAAAGGGGGTAGAGAGAGAGAGAGAGAGAGAGAGAGAGAGAGAGAGGAAAGGGTGGGACTGGAAGAAAGCGGTAATGATTTGTGCCGATGATTTCATCAATCAATCGCCACTACAAATTATTTTAACCGAATAAAATCTACTCGGAGTTAGCGAAAGCACACAGCTTTTTATCAGAAGGATGATAAAGAAACCATTGTTTTTTGGGGGTGTACATCCTCTGTGTGTGTGTGAGAGAGAGAGAGAGAGAGAGAGAGAGAGAGAGAGAGAGAATCAAAGCACAAATTCCGAGACGGGAAGAAGACAAGGAGATGGAAGCGTGGAAGAAAACAAAAGCACGAAAGTTGGGGGAAAGGGGTCGTTCTCTCGTGAAAGAGACTTCGAGGGAGAAAAAACCCCTGTAAAAACACAACAAGACGCACCAGCCACTCGCTTACCCGACCTCCTTTGGCACTCACTCGACTCGGTGCTTGACTCCTCTGCAATCTGTTTTGCCAAAAGCAAGACTTTCATGTGACCCCATTGTCACCTCGCTATCCCCTCCCCCTCTCTCTCTCTCTTCTCATGTGTCGGAAGATAAGGAAATGTCCTCGTTCATGCACGAGGCTCGCATCAGTGGAGTACTAGACAAAGCTAGTTGCATCGTCCTTGCTCATGAATGAGGCTCGCATCTGTGAAGTTTACATTAATTGTATAGATTGTTATCGCGTATGTAACACGACTAAGATTGACTTTCACCGACCAATGAGTACTAGAAACTCCGAATTCCATCACTTGCATATCATTTCGAGAACCAAGCTTCGGGAGAACACATAGTTGTTGTGCACTGTAGGCACGGCTGGCTTGTAAAATTTCCGATGATGCGCAGCATCTTCACATCTAAATTTGAAGACGGATGACCATGTAGACCCGTCCGTGTAAACGAAATTTTTTTACGCAGCTCGAATGTGTCCGAAGAAAATGAATCCCTTCCTTCAAAGGGAACCTCACATGTGTACAAAATCTACTGTTGCACTACACGTTCGTCAGACGCTACGTCCGTTTTCACAGTACCTCACTGTTCACTAATTTATCAGCATGCTGACATTGCTCCCTTTTGATGCATCCACCGGCGCTGACACCAGCGAAGCCATCAATGCCAGCCGTGGAGAACGCCGACATTACTAAGATATAATTGAGTCCGAAGGAAATTGAATTCCCTCCTTGTCCGCATCCATTCATTACGGACCGAACGTGGAGTGAATGGTTGTATATCCCTCTCCGGTTTGCATCCACATTTTGCCAACCACTCGAAATGGAAGTGTGCTCATGATCATAACAGTATTTAGAGCGTAATTAGCGTCGCTTAAACATCCACTAATTCCTTGCCCACTTTGTAGTTCTCGACCGACGTAAACAAGACGGGAAAACATAAAAAAATATATAAAAAAACACGCCCTATCTTTCGAAAAATGCCCGTGCACAACTTCTCACGCCTGCCCTATATCCGAACGGTAATCAGCAGGACACACAAACCTCGACCCCCGCCCACTCGGCGGCCACGGCACCTGCCATTCAAAACCTAAAAGCAGACGTTTTGGCAGGCACACAGATCACTAGATTCTACTGCTCACGCCCTCACAAGACAAGCTAGGAAATAAACCCGACACGACAAACCTTAAAACGATTAATCTAAACTGGGCGGTTGCAAGCGTTATCTTGTTCATGGGATCATGTGCCGGGTGAATAAGCAATCTCTGGCATCAAGGCTGGAACCATGGCGCAAGATCGCATTCTCCTCAGATCCCAACGCATGTTGTTCTTCCACCTAACGTCTTTCTTTTTCGCAAGTCTCCCCCATAAACTAATGACGAATCGAGATTAATTAACGAGGAGAGCTCGCAGAGTGGCCACGTGCATGGCGGCATAAACAAAGCGCAACATGCACTGACAAAGAATCCCCCCGGAAATCGCCCAACACGTTTGTCATCGGTTGCTGCGACCCTATGATGAAGAAATCATGTGACGGGCAATATCGGAAATGATTGCTTCGTCATTTGCCCTTTCGTACCTCCATAAACTAATGATTTAATTTCTCCTTTGCTTTTTGCAATTCGTTGGCGATCCCTAGAAGATGCTGAGAGATTATCTAGAATAGGAAAGTTGATTTGATTTCTTTTTAGAGATGGGTCCATGTCTCATGCATTTGTGCGGTGGCCGCGTTCGAGGTTGATTCAGATGAATTATTGTTTCTTGGGCGCATGGTTTTCTTTTGTTTTTTGGTTCGGTCGCTGGCGTAGAGTCTCACTGACATGGAAAGTTCTCGATGACAAAGATGGAAGAATTTTCTTGATGTGATGAAGGTCTTGATGCTAGACAAGAAAAGCAAGTTCATAACCATCGCGCAAATGATGAATGATGGGGACTTCCCCCTTGACCTTTGAAGTGGATCTCTTGGTAATAAAGTCCGATTATTATGAAATCGGACGGAGTTTGAAATACGCACCATGCTCTGATCTCTTGGTGATAGGTTTTATGATCAATTATCGAATCGGAAGTGGTGACATCTGATACGATGTCCAAGGCCATGTCGTCCTCTTATGCGACATGAAGGAACATTGCGCAGCGTAAGTTTTACTCGTCTTATTGATATCCAATAAAAGAATCTGAACATGTCTTCTAGTTCAATATTCAAATTATGCCTTACTTAAAAAATACCTCACCCTTTAATTTGAATTCGATTTCAGCTAGCCGTTAACTTGTTGTTTAAAACATTCATTTATCTATATAAATAATGAACCGAACCATTTATACCCCTGAGTTTCAATCTGCTCTTCGCTGGACTCACCACATATTTGGACTCGAAGACGGGCCTGGTCTTGGCCCACAGAAGCCAATCCAGAATCTTAACCCTTGCTCCTTCTCGGCCCATATGCATATTTTGAAGCTGAGATGATGACACGTGGCGAGATCTGGACGGCTAAGGGGAAGCCCAATCTCTGGGTCCCACACTTCCCCGCGGACCAATAGAAACACAGAAAAATCCACACCACAAAAAAAGTCCTCCAAGAAAAATTCAAAATTAAATTCACTTATCCACCGCCACGTTTTCTCTCCCTTTGCTCGATCGAATCCCACTTCGGATAATCCAATGGCCACCACTCTTCTCTCCCCCTCCACCGCCGCCACCGCCGCCGCAGGCCGCCACCTACCCTCCGCCAAGCCCCCTCCCTGCAGCCTTCCCGTCACGGTTACGCCGCCGAGAACCAGCTCCAACAGGCCAGTAACTAAGCTCCACGTTTCCTCCTCCAAAACCGCCGCAGCCGCAGCCGCCGCCCAGCCGAAGGAGGAGACCGTCTTCTTCGACGGCGGGGCCCACTACGGCGACCTGGCGGTGAACCTCCTGCTGGGGTTCACGCTGCTGTGGCTGCCGCTGACGCTGGCGGCGGTGTCGCGGGCGCTCTACCTCCGGTACCGGTTCACGAACCTGCGGGTGACGGTGGTGTCGGGGCTGACAGGGCAGGACCGGAGCGACTTCTCGTACAAGGTGATCAAGGACGTCCAGGTGGTGCCGCGGTTCATCGGCGAGTGGGGCGACATCGTCATCACGCTGAAGGACGGCACCAAGGTCGACCTCCGGAGCGTGCCCAAGTTCCGGGAGATCGCCAAGTACTGCTTGGCCATGGCCGAGAAGGCCGTCGTCTTGAAGCAGGAGGGCTCTAAGGGCTTTTGAGGTTTAACTCGATATATATAAATTGACCTTTTATCTCGTTTCATTCGAAGTACGTAGAATTTTTTGGCCATTATGATCCGTAGATAAAAGGAATTTTCTTTCTATTTTTTTCATTGTCTAGTCCGGCTGATGATCATGTGAATTGCTACCTTATATGTGACCAAATTGTTTTTCCCTCCCTTTCTTGTAAATCGACATGTAACATTCGTGTTGGCTCGGTCTTTGCACCGAGACGACTTTCGCTATGGTTACAGCGGGAAGAAGTCAGAATTCGATTATTGGAGGAACAAATTTATTTCCACGATGTTTCAAGAAACTTGTCGACTCTAGTCAGAGAATTTACAATCTTATTGAACTAATCGTATCGTTTGAGTAAGAATCAGGGGTCGCAAAATGGAACAATGACCTGTATTTTAAGTCACATTGAATGAACTGGATGGAAAACAGGTTAGTTGAAGCTCTAATATAGGGTTGAAATTGCGATTTACTGTTGTGTTCGATTTTGGTGAGTTGGGTTTTGATTAGTGAATTGGATTGATAAATTTTGTTTGGTGTTGGGTTAGTTCACGACCTCTCGCATTGCTCGAAACCATCACGAGGCGATGGCATTTAGCGAGATGCAGCAAAGCGAAGTGACTAGCGATTTTTAAAGCTTGAGCTGCAGCGGCGATGTTGAGCATTGGTAAGGCAGCAGGGGAAGACACCAGCATTGACTCGCTCGCGATGCGTTTCGTGAGATGAGCAAGCCAGATTACAGGGAGCTCAATTTAAGCTCACCTAACTATAGAGTAAGTGAGAAGAAGATGAATGAAAAATTAGAAATAAAGAGGAGAAAATAATGTGGGTCGGGTTGGATATGAAAATATGTTGATATGGGCCGGATCGTTTTCAACTTGATCCAAACTCGACCTGACCTAATCATGACAAATCTAGTAAGAACTGGTTATGAATAATCACTTAAGTATGACATGCTCCTAGTTCACCCCAACTTGTGTCAAACAACGATGGCCATGAAACAAAAGCTAAAAGCCATTCCTAACATGGGCCTAGGTTGTCGTGTGCAATTCTCTTCTATTAGTTAACTTGCTTGCCTTTTCTACCTGCTACAGGCATATGTTTATTTTCCATTAATCATAAAATCGGCAATCGATTAATGAAAACGTATTCCTTTTATCCGACATCGGGGAACCGACTTTAGTTTAATGGCGCTTGTAGGATGAATTTTTTTAAGGTGAAATAATTTTTTGCAAATTAAATTTCCAAATTTTTACATGTTTGGTTTGTTGATAACGATCGGTTAACGAAAAACTGTTTATAGTCAAATAAAATATCCATACTTGAACTTAGGAAAATTAATTTTCTAACCTGGAAAGTGGAATTCATTGTCTTCCCAGAAAGCATTTTCTTTTATTATGATTTTTTTCCCCCAAAATAAACACATCTTCAACCTTTTCTAAGGAAAATGATAAGATTTAAAGATAGCATATCGATAAGACTGCATGTTAAATACATTTTCTAGATCAATATCGATAAAATGGGCTTCTCAAGCCCAGTGAGTCATTTGACCTGTTCTTCTACTAAGTCACTATTTCTCTCTTAGTTACTGGATAAATGTATCGATATTTATCTTTACACAAGCATATTGGGTCCTTTCTCATCTTCCAATTTGTCAATAGAGAAGTTCATGTTTTTCTTGGGTGCCCCTTCCTTTATTTCTACGATTGGAGCTGAAAATTACTAAAAAAATCCTAAATTTATTGTAATGATACTAATTCAGTTATAAACATTTTATGTTTATGCCAATTAAGTTCATTCGGCTAGTTTTGGTTGGCCGTTTGACATGGACATCAACTATTGGCACAAATGTAAAATATTTAGAACTAAATTGACAAAAATAAAGTTTAGGATTAAATTAGCACAATCGCAATAAGTTTAGAACTTTTTTGATAATTTTCCCTGCTTAAATGAGAGATGGAGTTCATGCAATTGACATTCTTTTCCACTTCTCGTTCATCATATTGAAGTTTT